>CM022393.1:21180083-22452619 GCA_011833715.1 Carcinoscorpius rotundicauda | reverse complement strand
TAAATTTCATTCACTTGTTTTTGTACTTCACATTTGTGGTAGAATGTAATGTTGAAAGAGTTTTCTTCAATGTAAGTGTTATCACTGTTTGTGCCTACGTTTTATGCAAATTTCCAGCCAGGTTGAAGAAAAAATTGATAAACCTGTCGATTTTACACTTTTAACCAGACATCGAGTCTCCTCGAAACGCCTACATTGTCTAAAGTCGCAGGTACAGTTCAAAAGTATTGCATAAACATTGTGGTAAGCCTACGAAATGTCTTAAACAGAAGTAATTGTAGATATTCCATGACACCACAGACATCAGTTTTATTCAAACACAAAATATAAGTAGCTATTTAAATTCAGTAGTGTGAAAGGGGTAGAGAGAGGAGGTTGTGAATGAATGGTTTAATACAACCAACCCCCCAGTAAATATTGTTGTTTTGGCTCACATTAAAAATACTCGCATGACAGGGTCAGGATATAAGTGTATTTTTCTACCTGTTCGCCCACTACTATATAGGTAAAAAAGTGAACTGTAGTTTACTTAAAGAATATTAACAAGTTCACTTCCACAAGCTATTAGGTAGGCGTCAAGATTGGGTAAAAAATATATTTAAGCGTGTGTAGTAATTTGAACTTTTGTCACTAGGTGTACAAGTAATAATGGTGACAACTGTTTCAAAGTGGATGTCATTAAGACAAACATCCAAGGAAATAGAAAAAAAACACTTAGTCGTTCTCTGATGGGATGTCGTTCATATAAACAAGAGGGAATATTCAATTGCCGCAAAAGTTCAATTCCTTTCAGAAATTATTAGAGCAAATTAATCTATAAGATATTTTTCTTCTTTTTATTAGTTATATTTTTTGTGCGCCAACAATATCGAGCCCGGTATGGCCAGGTGGTTAGAGCGCTCGACTCGTAATCTGAGGGTTGCGGGCCAAAAATGGTTATCCTTTCAACCTTGGCGGTGTTATAATGTGACGTCTAATCCCACTATTCGTAGGTAAAAGAGTAGCCCAAGAGTTGGCAATGGGTAGTGATGACTAGTTGCTTTCCGTTTGGTCTCACACTCCTAATTTAGGGATGACTAGCACAGATAGCCCTCGTGTAGCTTTGCGCAAAAATTCAAAACAAACAAACCAATAATATCAAGCATGGAGCGAGCGTGTACACAATTCGATTTTGTTACTGATTAGAACCTCTAACATCCTACCCACCATATGAAATTATTTTAGTAGGTAGGATTAGATTAAATTGACTTATTAGACTTTCGGGCGTGATAAGATACATCAACTGAAAGGTTTGACCTCCAAAGTGGAAACTTATATTTCTCAAATTGGTCACAAAACAACGGAATTATGAACTAAAGTTTTGCACTCGAAAAACAAACAAATTTAAAACCGTTTATGAGCCATTATGCCGCGACTAAAAACGGATATTGATGTTCATAAAGAAATTCAAACTTCACTGCAGTATCGAAAATAAAACTAGTTTCTTTTAGTGAATATTTTAATTTTAACCTATACGATATTCTATTAAACATTACGGTTTTAATCATGAATAATTAATCATCTTGTTTACTTTACACATTAGACGAACTGATTAAGTAATTTTAAGTTGCTCACTTGTACTAATAATTACGGACGTACCATATACTTTTGAAGAAGGTCACTTTCCATACTCTTACACCTTGCATAGCCAAGTGGTTAAGGCACTCGATTCTTACTCTGAGTGTCGTGGGTTCAAATCCTCGTATTACCAAACATGTTCTCCCTTTCAACCATGGGGGCGTTATAATTTGACGGTCAATCCCACTATCCGTTGGTAAAAGAGTAGCCCAAGAGTTGGTAGTGGGTGGTGATGACTAGTTACCATACCTATAATATTTTACTGCTAAATTAGAAACGGTTAGCGCAGATAGCCCTAGTGTAGCTTTACGCGAAATTCAAAATAAATCAAATATTTACTTTTAAAATAAAAATCTTTGGATTAAATAGCGGAAAATGTCATGTTATCACTTGGTGATCTTAACATGCGTCGCTTGTCCTTTTCTTGTAAACATTCTTAAGAACTTTAGTAATCACCTAAAAAAGACACACACATAGTGTAATATATCCTATAATAGTATGATCTGTTATTTTATTTGTCACTTTTGTACATCATCTCCAGTTTCTAAACTTCTGTAAATTATAAACTGACACCTAATTTCTTTTATCCCGATCATTTTGTTTTTCATTCGTATCTCTTGTTGAAGTTTATCATTTATTTTTATGAGTTAAGTGGAACTAAAAAGTCGCTAGATAATTTATAGGAGCTGTAACGCCAACAAGTATATAATTATGTCTTCCAGTGTAACTCCAGTGAGTTTGTGCGACTGTAGTTGGTTTAAGGTGAGGTATTGAAAGCACAGTGATATGTTTTTAGGAAGGTTTATATAGGCGGGTACTAATGAACTGACCTCAGTGTGCTTTCCAGCGTCGAACGTGTGTACGTAGTAATGATGAACTACTATGAAAGTAGTAGTGTTAAAAACAGTACAGGGAGATGAACAAAGATGAAAGTAGTAGTCTTAAAAACAGTACAGGGAGATGAACAAATGTGAAAGTAGTAGTCTTAAAAACAGTACAGGGAGATGAACAAATGTGAAAGTAGTAGTCTTAAAAACAGTACAGGGAGATGAACAAGTGTGAAAGTTGTAGTCTTAAAAACAGTACAGGGAGATGAACAAAGATAAAAGTAGTAGTCTTAAAAACAGTACAGGGAGATGAACAAATGTGAAAGTAGTAGTCTTAAAAACAGTACAGGGAGATGAAAAAATGTGAAAGTAGTAGTCTTAAAAACAGTACAGGGAGATGAACTACTATGAAAGTAGTAGTCTTAAAAACAGTACAGGGAGATGAACAAAGATGAAAGTAGTAGTCTTTAAAACAGTACAGGGAGATGAACAAAGATGAAAGTAGTAGTCTTAAAAACAGTACAGGGAGATGAACAAATGTGAAAGTATTAGTCTTAAAAACAGTACAGGGAGATGAACAAATGTGAAAGTATTAGTCTTAAAAACAGTACAGGGAGATGAACAAGTGTGAAAGTTGTAGTCTTAAAAACAGTACAGGGAGATGAACTACTATGAAAGTAGTAGTCTTAAAAACAGTACAGGGAGATGAACTACTATGAAAGTAGTAGTCTTAAAAACAGTACAGGGAGATGAACAAGTGTAAAAGTAGTAGTCTTAAAAACAGTACAGGGAGATGAACAAATGTGAAAGTAGTAGTCTTAAAAACAGTACAGGGAGATGAACAAGTGTGAAAATTGTAGTCTTAAAAACAGTACAGGGAGATGAACTACTATGAAAGTAGTAGTCTTAAAAACAGTACAGGGAGATGAACTACTATGAAAGTAGTAGTCTTAAAAACAGTACAGGGAGATGAAAAAATGTGAAAGTAGTAGTCTTAAAAACAGTACAGGGAGATGAAAAAATGTGAAAGTAGTAGTCTTAAAAACAGTACAGGGAGATGAACTACTATGAAAGTAGTAGTCTTAAAAACAGTACAGGGAGATGAACAAAGATGAAAGTAGTAGTCTTTAAAACAGTACAGGGAGATGAACAAAGATGAAAGTAGTAGTCTTAAAAACAGTACAGGGAGATGAACAAATGTGAAAGTATTAGTCTTAAAAACAGTACAGGGAGATGAACAAATGTGAAAGTATTAGTCTTAAAAACAGTACAGGGAGATGAACAAGTGTGAAAGTTGTAGTCTTAAAAACAGTACAGGGAGATGAACTACTATGAAAGTAGTAGTCTTAAAAACAGTACAGGGAGATGAACTACTATGAAAGTAGTAGTCTTAAAAACAGTACAGGGAGATGAACTACTATGAAAGTAGTAGTCTTAAAAACAGTACAGGGAGATGAACAAGTGTAAAAGTAGTAGTCTTAAAAACAGTACAGGGAGATGAACAAATGTGAAAGTAGTAGTCTTAAAAACAGTACAGGGAGATGAACAAGTGTGAAAATTGTAGTCTTAAAAACAGTACAGGGAGATGAACTACTATGAAAGTAGTAGTCTTAAAAACAGTACAGGGAGATGAAAAAATGTGAAAGTAGTAGTTTTAAAAACAGTACAGGGAGATGAAAAAATGTGAAAGTAGTAGTCTTAAAAACAGTACAGGGAGATGAACAAAGATGAAAGTAGTAGTCTTAAAAACAGTACAGGGAGATGAACAAGTGTGAAAGTTGTAGTCTTAAAAACAGTACAGGGAGATGAACAAAGATGAAAGTAGTAGTCTTAAAAACAGTTCAGGGAGATGAACAAAGATGAAAGTAGTAGTCTTAAAAACAGTACAGGGAGATGAACAAATGTGAAAGTATTAGTCTTAAAAACAGTACAGGGAGATGAACAAATGTGAAAGTATTAGTCTTAAAAACAGTACAGGGAGATGAACAAGTGTGAAAGTTGTAGTCTTAAAAACAGTACAGGGAGATGAACAAATGTGAAAGTAGTAGTCTTAAAAACAGTACAGGGAGATGAAAAAATGTGAAAGTAGTAGTCTTAAAAACAGTACAGGGAGATGAACAAATGTGAAAATTGTAGTCTTAAAAACAGTACAGGGAGATGAACTACTATGAAAGTAGTAGTCTTAAAAACAGTACAGGGAGATGAACTACTATGAAAGTAGTAATCTTAAAAACAGTACAGGGAGATGAACAAATGTGAAAGTAGTAGTCTTAAAAACAGTACAGGGAGATGAACAAATGTGAAAGTAGTAGTCTTAAAAACAGTACAGGGAGATGAACAAGTGTGAAAGTAGTAGTCTTAAAAACAGTACAGGGAGATGAACAAATGTGAAAGTAGTAGTCTTAAAAACAGTACAGGGAGATGAACAAGTGTGAAAGTAGTAGTCTTAAAAACAGTACAGGGAGATGAACAAATATAAAAGTATGGTTTCAATAATAGCAATGAGACATGAACAGTGACGTAAGTAGTAGTCTTGAGGACATGAAAGAGACATCAACAGAAATGTAATTAGTAGTTTTAAGAACAGCACAGGGTCACGAACAAATAATAAAATAGTAGTCTAAAGGGGATCATAATTATTGTTGATTTTCAATATATATATAACAGATGAAGCAGCAAAACCGGAACAAACAAAACAAAACATACGAACAATATAAAGATCCACAAAATATTTTCAATGGTGTGAAATAACGAAAGGCGAGACGTCGTTTTGAAAAGCCCTCTTCGAAAGAATGTGTTTTTTTTTCTCGAACATGAAAATTTATTGGAGTTACTCAAAATAAAAACCAAACAAACTTCACATAATTATTTCATCAAGTGATTGAAAAGGCTGTCAAGCAAACATATGTTTAACGTATTGTTTAATAAAAAGATAGTAAAATTTATGATTCTTAATGGTGTCTGTCAGCAGCATTTACGAAAGAACAAAGAAGACTATTTGTATTAGCGATGTTTTTATTGTTTTATAAATGCACTACAGGGATGATTTCTTTGTCTAGTCAAAATCTTTATTGGCCCTTTTCCACACTGACAAAGACACAAAAAATGCCCTTAAATCAAGCGTGGACAGGTAGCAGTGAAATATTATGGAAGATATCTTACTAGCGTGCTGAAGAGTGCCTGTTATATCGGTGATTCCTGTCAACATAGTACTGGATAGACTTCAGTCATGCTGAATATCAGATTTCGAATCTGGAAATGAAAGACTTCCCACTTTTGTAATGCTGCAGACACAATTGACATATGAGGCCTTCAGACGATACCAGCTACTGTTCCAGATATTAGTGTGACCTGACATGTCTACAATGTAAGAAACGCCCAAGTCTTTCAGTGGCGTTTTCACAGGGCAAAAGATGACGCGGACTTCAGAGAGAGATATGGTGTAAAACAAACAGTAGACCAAGAACGTATTCAACTATTTAAGCATTAAACAAAAATTTGAAACCAACGTATTTCATATTATTAACTTGGTTTACTTTAAAGGGATATTTCTTCAAAGCACAATTTTATCTACGAGTATGAAATATCGTTTTCATTTTAGCATGGTAAATCATTCATAAAACCTTCTCACGTTTGTTTGCCTTTGTAATAAAAGGTAAATGTATAATGAAACTAGTTTTAAACAGCACTACTACTTTTGAAGATTTCACAACAGTTAACTACGCAATTAAAAGTTTTCTTAAATATATTTATCGGTGTTTATTTGTTGTTAAGTGCAAAGCCACACATTCTGCTGACCTTACATTGATAAGTAAATCTTATGAAACAATAAGTTTGTTATCTCTGGTAACACAATGTTGAATCTTTAAAATGGGATGAAGATCATAGGGAACATTAGACCTTTTATCTATTTTTCACCCACGTTACTCATCACTCAACCCCAGTGGCTCAGCTGAAAGTTCCTGGACTTATGAAGCTGAAAATCAGGTTTCGATACTATGTTAGACACCCTATGTTACAAAATGATACTATGTTACAATAAATAGTATATCGATACTATGTTAGACACCCTTATGTTACAAAATGATACTATGTTACAATAAATAGTATATCGATACTATGTTAGACACCCTTATGTTACAAAATGATACTATGTTACAATAAATAGTATATCGATACTATGTTAGACACCCTTATGTTACAAAATGATACTATGTTACAATAAATAGTATATCGATACTATGTTAGACACCCCTATGTTACAAAATGATACTATGTTACAATAAATAGTATATCGATACTATGTTAGACACAACTATGTTACAAAATGATACTATGTTACAATAAATAGTATATTGTTCGGTTTTGAGCTTTATAACAAACAAATAAACAAATCCATACTCTTACTAGTAATTTTGAATTTACCAATAGCTTGTATCAATAGATTTTAGGTTTTGTATTATTTGTCGTCTTACATTTTAAACAGAGAATTCCTCACGGTCAGACATGATGTAAATCTGAAATTATATTGCTCACAAGTGTCCATTTCTCCAGAGTTTCGACACATCAGTAACCATGGTTTCGACTGGAGCACAAATAGGTAATACAGTTTTATTCAAGAAATAAAAATAATGTGTGTTTTATAAATATTTTGTCACTGTTAGTGTCAGATATTATGTTATAGTGCATTATTATTATGTTGGTTTTAGTGTTTTAAGTGTGTTCTTAAAACAAAGCTACACAATAGGCTATCTGCGTTATGCGCACCACTGGTATAAAAAACTGTTTTTTAGTATTGTAAACATGCAGATTTTTCACTGACAGCCCTACAAGTCACAGTGGCAAGCCTACGGATTGATAACTCGAAATATAGTATGTCGAGACCTGTGAAGGGCACATTTAAGATAACCCATTACATGACTTGTCTGTTTTTTGAATTTCGCGCAAATCTATACAAGGGCTATCCTCGCTAGCCGACACTGAAGGAAGGCAGCTAGTTATCATCACCTACCGCCAATCTTGGGCTACTCTTTTACCAACGTAAAGTGGAATTAACCATCACAGTATAATGCCCCCATAGTTGAAAGGGCGAGCATTTTTGGTGCGACGGGGACTTGAATCCGCGACCCTCAGTTTACGAGTCGAACGCCTTAACCCACCTGGCCCCGGGCTAACACGGCTTGGTGTTAACTACAAACAAACAAAGAAAAAGTTACCCCTAAACCAATGCAGGCAAACTGCTATTAATTAAAATTTTAATTTTTTTCAAGAATATATTATTTTCTTCAAAATTTCAGACTTGTATTGCTTTTTTTTATAAGATAAAACAGAAAAAAATGCTTAAAAATCATAACGTTTCTACTGTAACTGCACCAACTGTATTATATTCGAAATAGAAGGAAGCGATTGCGTAAAATTTGTTCCTATTTTATTATTTAAACCCACCAGACTATGCTTTGCAACACGATTATATATCAGTAGTGTATATAAACTGGCGATAGAAAAAAATGTCTGTCTGTAGGAGATAAACTGTGCCTAAGGGTCAAACCTTGTACAAAATTTAACTTAATTCGGACGTTAGATTCGCTGCGGGTGGCCTGCCAAAGTCCCCAATATGGAAATTAGGCTTAGGTCTTGCGTGTGTATTTGAGTACGTCTATAAGAAGGACGCTGGAGCGAGATAAGATCGCCTGACGTTTTTGTTGTTTTTACTAGCAAACAACCACGCATTTCGAAAACCTGTCTTCCTATCTCTATGTCTTAATGATCTCAATTCTTTAATAGCGTAAAGAAAATTAACCTTTTTTTTTTCTGTTTGAAATATATACAAAAAAAAATCGTCTTAGATTTCTCGAGATCGAGGGACAAGTGTTTATGTTCGATTTGAAGGTATGTGGATTATGGAAAACCAAAATTCTTCCGTTCTCTAACAATCTAGCTCAGAGATGGTCAATGGGCTAGCTGTGCTGTGCCCAACGTGGTACTGATACGTTTTAAACGGTTTAACTTTGGTAGAATCATTATAATCGAAGACTGAATGAAATCATGTGTTAACGAAACACGTGTATCTTTGAAACTGATATAAGTTGTCAGAGGTTTGGTTTTGCTGTTTTTAACACAGTCTTTCCTTTTATTGGCCCGTAATGGCCAGGTGGTTGAAGCACTCAACTCGTAATCCGAGGGTTGCGGGTTCGAATCATTGTCACACCAAACATGCTCGTCCTTTCAGCCATAATGTTATAATGTAACGGACAATCCCACTATTCGTTGGTGAAATAGCAGCCCAAGAGTTGGTCAAGAGCTGCCTTTCCTCTAGTCTTACACTGCTGGATTAGGGACGGCTAGCGTAGATTGCTCTCATGTAGCTTTGCGCGAAATTCAAAAACAAACCAAACCAAAACTCTCCTTTTGAATTTGTTTTATTTTGACTTAACCATTCAGTATTAACATTCTCTCTCTCCCTTTTTTATCTATCTAACATCTAAAGTTAAAATTACTCCTACCCCTTAAAACATCTAAAGTTAAAATAATCCCTACTCCTTAAAACACCTAAAGTTAAAATAACCTCTAATCCTTAAAACATCTAAAGTTAAAATAATCCCTAATCCTTAAAACATCTAAATTTAAAATAATTCATACTCCTTAAAACACCTAAAGTTAAAATAACCCCTACTCCTTAAAACATCTAAAGTTAAAATAACCCCTACTCCTTAAAACATCTAAACCTTAGTCCATCATACATTAATCGAGTAATTTACAAAGAAAATTCAAGCGCCGACTACATAAGTAATGTGGCTGTAACGTATCAGTATGGAGTAAATATTTTAAGAGACACTAGTAGTTGTGGGTTTTGGGAACGTTTTTCGTTTTGTATTCAGATGTTACATCTAGTTTCTATATGAAGGTAATAATAATTCTTTGTTTTCTGTGGAAGTGGCGTCAAACGAATGTACATACACGTTATTCCCATGTTAATTTTGGTTATATGGATGTTGTTTCTACCGCTAAGATACACATTCACCGCAGAGAATCGAACCTCTGATCTGAGCGTTGCAGATCTACAAACTTATCGCTGAATCATCGATAGTTGTTAGAAAAAGGTGCAAAAATAGGCTAAAAATAAGAAAACCGGTTATTTTTCCAGGTTATCTAATAAAGAGAGTGGTCAACGATGTGTTGACTTGTGTGAGTAATTTTGAACTCTAAAGGTCAAGGTGTTATATGCACTCACAGTATACTACAGTGGGCGACTACACAACGAATCTAACAATAAACTTGTTTCAACGCTTCCGTATTCTGTTTACAAGCTGCAATGACAGATTTTACATTGGCTAACGGCCAATAAAAACAAAGCTAGTGATAGGTACCACATTCATGAGTTATTACAGCCTACTTAATGCCGGTTTTATTTTCATTGACAAATTTCCATTATTGTTTCTATCGCCATCACACATTTTCATTTCTTTTTCTACTGACAAGCATTTTAAGTTAGAGGACATTAACTAAAATGTATCTACATCTTCATACCTTGTTCCACTTATAGTCTTAGGCTTAATGTATATTTTATGTTATTTTCACGTGTTATTTTAGTGTTTCGATATTCATAGCAGACGCAGCACGCATAGCTCATTGTGCAGCTTTGTGCTTAATAACTAATAAACAACAAAACTGTGCAGGATACTTTGATGAATTGTTGTAGATAATCTGACTTGAATAAAGCACATTTTTTAAAATTATCATTTTTTTTTATTTGCTCATTTTGTTTAAATCCAAAGCTACATAACTGGCTATCTGTGCAGTGTCCATAGCAGAAATCGAACCGAGGGAGTTAGTGGTGGAAGATATCAAACTTAGCGCTGAACTACCCGGTACATACCGGGTATAACGGGTTATAAAATTGTGTATTTTAACTGTTTTTATTGTGTATATGCCCCCCGTTAGTACAGCGGTATGTCTACAAATTTACAACGCTAAAATCAGGGATTCAATTCCCCTTGGTGGGCTTAGTAGATAACCCGATGTGGCTTTGCTATAAGAAAACACACACACGCATTATTGTATGTGTGTGTGTGTGTGTGTGTTAGTGCGCACATATGACGATTTGACAACTGTTTCTAAAATTATATCAACAGATTTGTGTGTTTGTATGTGTGTTTTCTTATTGCAAAGTCACATCCAGCTATATTGTTTGTTTTTGAATTTCGCACAAAGCTACTCGAGGGCTATCTGTGTTAGCCGTCCATTATTTAGCAGTGTAAGACTAGAGGGAAGGCAGCTAGTCACCACCACCCACCGCCAACTCTTGGGCTACTGTTTTACCAACAAATAGTGGGATTGACCGTACATTATAACGCCCCCACGACTGAAAGGGAGAGCATGTTTGGCGCGACCCTCAAATTACGAATCACACGCCTTAACACGCTTGGCCATGCCGGGTCTCCATCCACCTATATGCTGTGCTTACTGAGGAAATCGAACCCCTAATTTTAGCTATGTAAGTCTGTAGACTTACCTATGTCGGTGGGGTAACTGTATATGTGTTAGTAATCTTAAAGCTATACAATGGGCTACATGAGCTGTGCTCACTACGGGTAGCAAAATCCTGTTTTTAGCGTTAGAAGTCTTTAGGTTTCCTGCTGAGCCAGTGGAAAGAGCACAGGAATGACATTAAAACCTTCAAACTTACCAATGTGTCACTGGCAATAAAATCAGAGTATAAAATTCTGCATTTTCAACAATTTTTTGTTGCACAACTATATATACAATATTAACGCACAGTTCTATTATATGAATGATTTGACATTTTTTCTGAAATACTTATAAATTGTTTTGCTTGTTTATACGTATTTAACGACAAAGCTATACAATCTTGGCAGTGTTAACAACGAGTATCGAAACCCAGTGTTTGGTGTTATAACCATTCAGATTTACTGTTGAACCACTGAGGATATCATGTGAATGATATATTACTCAAAGTTTCAATAAATTTGATGGTATTTTTATTGATATTAATAAAATAAATTTGATGAAAGATATTATAGACTTTTAATTTACTTTGATTAAAAGAGATTCTATCCTACACAAGTAAACACTTTGGAAACAAATAAGCTTAAATAAAAAGATATTCTATTCCACTTTATCTGAAGTTGTTTATCTTCAGAGCTATATTCAGTTCCTACGTATTGAGTTTTTGAATAAGTTTGGCCTTTTACTGGCATGTTTGTTAGAATATTGAGTTTAAAGTTGAAAAACATCACTTTAATAACATACTGTAACGAATAGTACAAATCCGAATATTTTAAAGTGAATAAAACTTATAGTGAATATTCTGATGATGAGACACAAAATCATAACTGATAATAGTTAAAACTGCGATAATCAAGATTAAGCTCTAACAACGAAAAAAACAAAACAAAATTCACAAGATTATGACAATAATTATTGTTTGCTGTTGTTTTTAAATACACTTTCTCAACCAATAAATATAAAAAGTTTACTATCGAGTGCTTCTCTGAATAACGTCGAATAGAACGTGAGAAGAGACGAAATACATCGTGGTGACAATGTGCTGTTGTTCAAAATACCTCTAGAAATATAAGCAGAAGCCACTGTGAAATGTTAAGAAACTGGTTAGTGGCATGTGGTAACGAGTCTTAGCTACAGAAAGAAAACGCCCTTAAAACAAGCACAATGTATTTTAATTTCAGTAGCACATTAGTTAAGAAAAGCTACACTGGGTGGGGTTCATTCTCTAGTTTACAAACCGTTGTTTGTGTGAATAGAAGCAACTTGTTGAAACAGAAACACAATCCACGTTACGTTGTAAGCAGTTTTAAAACGTGATAATAATGTGTGTTCCAAAACATCATTTTCAACTCTGATCTCTTGAGAATAACTTTAAAAGATGATGTAGAACTTAAAGTGAACTCCGGAGCTATTTTTATTTCTTATTAAAAAAAACAATTGAAAAGTAATTAATCTTTTCAGGGTAAGGGGTGGGATTATGATAATTATCATATTAATTAATTTTCTTTTAACTGAACCCTCAAAATCTTCTAGAACAAAGAGCTGTTAACTGTACCGTGTTGTTGTTTGAAGTTGCCGAAAATGCTTCTTGTTTTGTGTTAGAACTTGCTAATTTGACTGGATTACAATATGCAGAGTCTTGGTTATAACAATGTTCTAACGACGCAACGACGGACATTGTTTTATCATTGTAATCCAAAAACATCCAGACATGCTCTAGTTTCGACAGAAATGCCGTGACGAATCGTTATTGTATGATAAGTAAAATGGTGTTGTTAAAATGCCATTAATTATGTGTGTTTTTAATCTGTGACGCATTTTTTAAATCTGTAACGCACGCTGAGCCAGTTCATAATTAGACGTTTAAGATTACTAGCAATTATATTGCAATTTGTAACACTCTTATTTCCTCAAACGGATTCCTGTAACGCTAGATTGGATGAACAACACTAAAATGTAGCTATTGTTTCAGATGTGTTTCGTATTCGAGCTACTTCGTTTTATACATAAATTAAAAAAGACTTGGGCGTAACCTAGTAGTGGTTATCTCGGCGGGCTGCGAATCAAAAGAATGACGGTTCGAACGATATGCTTTCGAACGCTCTCACACTTGTTCTGTTAGGAACTCCCAAGTGGGCGGTGAGTGCTGTTAAGTGCTCATTCAACCTTTGGCTATGTTTAAATTTTTTTAGTTCCTATTTAGTCGCCTAGCCATTTGTTGCATAAAATTACATTTGGGTTGAAAATACCTAGTACAAAATACGTTTGCAAAATTACCATATTTATTGTATTATGTGTTTATTTGTGTCGTCACAAAAACATTTTGTGTGTTCGTATTAAATCCATTCTTCCATTACAACGTATTACATTAGTCCGCAACTTCTCTTTGTTAGTTTGAATGTAATAACGGTATTTCAGTTTTATGACGAGATAAGGTTATATTTTCCTCTGTCTTGTATGCTTGTCTGACTTTCTCTCAAGAAGAAGTGTTAAACTTAATTTTTTGTAAACATTTTTCATTATAATCAACTAACCTAACTGATACACGAATAATATTCTATACGAATCTTAATCTGTATCTGATTCTATAACAACATTATTTTTGTTGTTAAATGGAAAGCTAAACAGCGGGTTGACCGTACCCTGCCCACCGCGGGTATCTAAATCCGTATTTTAGCGTTATAAGCTCTCAGACTTTAAAGCTGAGCCACCTGGAGGGAAGGGAACAACGAGATAGTCAGAAACGGCTCATATAAGCAGAGATACAGAAATGAAAGTAGGACATAAGCCTACTTTAATAAATAAAATAATTGACTGTAAAATAAAATAATAGTTTTTTTTCTTTAAATACCAGATTTTTTCTTAGTTTCACGTCTCTGAAAGTAGTATAATAATGAATATAACACGTAATGCTTACAGGACGAGTTGTGTTAAACGTAAGCTCTGTGTAACGAAGTCGTTTTCATAAATAAAAGCCTCCATAAATTATATGACATTTCGTAGCAGATTAACCAACATTTTAGTTTTTTCTCATGTTTGATATAAGTGTTTGAGAAATATGACTGGTGGATTCTACTTTTCAAAGATGTTGACTAGGTGGCGTGGAGATAGATGTTTAACAACTGTACGGATGCGTAGGCGCAACCGGTTGGACAACTTTTATTAGTCCTAATGGTTTATGGACACGAAATAATATATATTAATTTGTTTAATGTTTACAGTGTCCTTAAGCTTTGTAAAGCGAACAGTTTTCTATATTTTTATATTTCATACACTGCGCCTGTTCATAGTTTTATACAATAAAGTAGATGCAAAAATGTCTGAGCCAATAACGGAGTTCTCCGTTTGTAGAATTTGTGATAATTTTGTATTTCTCTCTCTAACCATATGTCCTATTCATTTTGTTGCTACAATCTGAACAACCGTACCTAAAAATGCTTTAAAATCCATATCTCTGTTCATTTATCCGTCTATATAAGTATGTGTGTTTACACTTGTCTCCATACAAGAAATCTTACTTGGGCACCTAGCCCAACTAAGAAACGAATTTACTACACCTTAAATCTTTATAATGTAAATATAGTACACATAGTAATCATGCGATTTTATTCCAATATCGTTAATAAATATGTTCCTCTCGAAGTTGAATGTGTCAGAATCTTCAGAGAATTTTATAAAATATCACAAAAAATGTGCGTGAAATATAAACAGAAACCATTCTGAATCATTTACTGCTTAAATTAACACCGTACTTTAAAGTATTAATAACACAGGATCCCGAATTTAAACTTCACAAAATTTGATTTGGTTTTAATGACATATTTTCCATAATTCAGCTACGTATATTTCGAAAATAAAATAATTTCTTTTATATTACGTAAAGATTGTTTTTTTTTACTTTATTGTTACATATCAAGAGGAAACAATGGTCTAAAGAAATCTGTAACCGATGGTTGTCAACATTTTGAGCATAACAAAACGTGGTCTGATTTGAATTAAAATGATTCACTTGTGTAAAAATATATATGACGTTTGGCAAACAAAATTGTCAGTGATGAAGGAAAATAGACATCATTTTCGGATTTAGCGTACAGGACTACTGTAGAATATACAAAAAATTAAGACAACAAAGCCATCGTAGGCCTTACTATTTCAAACTGAATTAACTTACATTCAAGTCACGACACTGCACTGTTTAACAGCAAACTTTTACACAATTAAGCTATTCACAGCATGAACACATTAATACATTGTTAACCCTAAATGTCAAGAACACTTGTTAAGCACAGCTAAATTACAAATCGAGAGAGTAGTTAAATCATTCTTTTTGGGTAACTGAATTGTTCATGTTTATATATACGTATATTCAAAAGAAACGAGTGATTTCCTATGTGTTCGCTTTTTCCCTTTTTAAGCCAAACAATTTTCACAGTTTACAAAGTAAAAAAAGATGAACCACAATAAGAAAAGAAATTCCTAATATATAAACACACACTTATATACAATATTATTGGTTTGTTTGAAGTTCGCGCGAAAGCTATCTGCGCTAGCCGTTCCTAATTCAGCAGTGAAAGACTCTTGTACTATCTTTTACCATCGAATCGTGGAATGACCATCTTATTTATAACGCCCCCACCGCTGAAAGTGCGTGTATCTTTGGTGTAAGAGGATTCGAACCCGCGCCCCTCGGATTAGGAGTCGAGTGCCTTAACCACCTGGCTAAGCCGGGCTAATATCATGGGTGTTAGTTGTGCGATATATTACCTGCCTCTGAAAATAAATAACTTTCTAATTGTATTAGTTGCTACAATAGAATATTTTTCAAAAAACAAAAAGTGTTATTTTTAATCTCAGGATTTTATGATCAGCCAGATCTTGTGCAAAGAAACTCCATTATGACATGTAAGCGTAACATTTGTACCAGTCAACTCCAAAGTGAACCATTTTCACTTGTGCTAAGTAATTGCAAGATAATACGTAGGTTTTTAAATTATATTAAGTACTTTCAAGATTATTTACGTACAACATTTGTACCAGTCAACTCCGAGATGAACCAATGTCACACTACTCGTGTCAAGGAATCGCAAGGCTAAATATATGTTCATAATTTATATTAAGTACTATCAAGAAGGCCTGCTTGTATTGTATTTGTATCAATCAATTCCAAATTCATTAGTATTTAGAAAAATTGTGTAAACTTTCGTAAGGTGAAAACGTTGTATTAAGCAACTTCAAATTATTTTTTGTAGAACAACCATTTATACAATAAAAACGTTTTCGTACAAAATATATGATACAAATTGCTGCAAAATAAATGTTTGAATGATATTCGTGATTATTAATTTGTTTGTTTGTTTTTTTTAAATTTTGCGCCAAGC
This sequence comes from Carcinoscorpius rotundicauda, assembly GCA_011833715.1. Classification (NCBI taxonomy): domain Eukaryota; kingdom Metazoa; phylum Arthropoda; class Merostomata; order Xiphosura; family Limulidae; genus Carcinoscorpius; species Carcinoscorpius rotundicauda. Next base: position 22,436,271 of record CM022393.1, on the reverse strand, counting down.
TACACGAGGGCTATCTACACTAGCCATCCCTAATTTAACAGTGCAAGAATAGAGGGAAGGCAGCTAGTCATCACCACCAACCGCCAGCTCTTGGACTACTCTTTTATCAACAAATAGTGAGATTGACCGTCATATTATACCGCTCCCACTGTTTAAAGGGCGAACATGTTTGGTGTGATGGGGATTCGAATCCGCGACCCTCAGATTACAAGTCAAGCGCCTTAACAACCTGGCCACGGGGGCTCAATGCTTATTTATCTCGTGGTAGTTTGTTTATCGAACATCTGAATGGTCAGTAAAGTGGAAACTTAGAAGTCACTTATTTTACAGTTGATTTCTTGGTTTATATTCATTCAGAAATACGTCGCCACAAGACAAACTGTACGTAAAAATGAGGACATATAACGAAATAATCATTAATCTTAGAAGAAAGTACAAATAATACTTCACTGATACTTTGTAATTTATCGTTTCCTGACGTAATAGCGGTAATTTTACGGAATTACAACCTTAAAATCCGAAGTTCGATTCTCAGAAGTGGACACAGTAGATAACTAAATGTGACTGCTCTGCAACAAACATGATTTGTTTCTTTTCCGTTGGCATTAAATTATGGAAAACTGTTTTATTCAAAGAATATGTGTACGTAGAATTATGTGTATTAATTCCGTCTATACAAGCAGTAATATTATTATTGTTTTAAATTAAGCACAAAGCTACACAATGGGCTATCTGAGCTTTGCCCATCACGGGTATCGAAACCGGTTTTTAGCGTTATAAGTCTGCAGTCATACCTCTGAGACACTGGGGGACTACAGTAATATGGTCTTCAGGCAAAACATTAAAACAGTTAAGTACGATTTTAACTTTCTATGGCTGGCTATTAGTTTAAACTTGTAACAGGAGTAATCGAAGACTCTCGAATTCAATTTGGTAAATGTTTATAGCTGTCAGATTGTTTTGTTAAAACGGATAAATTTAGAAGTTCTTAAACATATTTTAAAGACATTTGTAATTTGGTATTTTCAACCCTAACAGCACTTATGCGACTTTTGGACTAAAGGAACAATCAGGTACCCAAGAATATGTTTAATCTAAAATTGCTGATTGAAAGAAGACACCCAATCAGCAGCACCCGCCAACTACACGTCTACTTTTAAACAAATTACAGGTTTCAATTTGATTAAGTTAGCACACAGGATCACATCAAACGAGACACAGAACTCAATCGCTTTCTAATAGTTGGTTATTCATTTTCACTATTCGAATTTGGGATAGGGCGTCGTAGTTACAACTCGTAACCAAGCACTAGGTTCTGCTTGCCTTTGAAATACGTCTGGGTAAACATTAAGTAGTCATGGAATACTTAAAGACTTTTCTAATATTGTGTCGTACATGGTTTTTTGTTGTTGTTGTTTCGAATTAAGCACAAAGCTACACAATGGGGTATCTGTGCTCTGCCCACCACGGGTATCGAAACCTGGATTTTAGTGTGTAAGTCCGCAGAGATACCGCTGAGCCACTGGGGGCATAGTACATGGGAAATTTACAGCATAATTGACGCAGCTCGAATGCAACACAATACAAGTCATGAACTAGATGTCACAGTTGAAATGTGGAAACTGCAGATGACAGTCAAAGGACGTTGGCCAGAACTAACTAGTCTCGTGGGCTTTTTAGAACTACGTAAATCGAGAAGCAAAAAAAAAAACAACTAAATCTGTGTTGTCACGTTCCAACAAACATGGGCATGTTTAGTAATCACCATTAATTATATTTTCAGTGCTTACTTTAAAGGCGATTTTACACACACACAACCTTGAGTTTTTATGACTAATTATTTATTTAAATAAGCTACACCACTGTAAGTTTCATTGAGGAAACTCATTTACGATGAAAGTTAAACTTGCCTGGAAACCAGTTCTCAGACTTTAAATTTTTTTTATTAATTTGGGGATTTCCTGTCTACTAACTGGTTAAGGTGTTAACCCAAATCACTGCATTGTCGAACAAACTGCCTCCTACGTCTCAAGGAAATTTATACTATTTATGGAGCGGTTTAGCTTCAATTTCATTGCATTTTATTCGAAGGGTCTTTGTATAATTGGTATATTAAAGCACAAGTGAATAGTCTCCAAGATATAGCCACTTCTTTATTACCTTCATTCATTTTATAAAAGCTGATATATTAATGGTGTTAAGAGGTCGTTCTGGCATACAGTTTACACACACACCCTTACTGGAAAGTTTCCTACGCACTGAAGTTATGCCTCTCCCTTTGTTTATACATGTAAACTTAAAAAAAGTCTGCTGTGGTCCAAAGGATATTTTAATACAATTGTCCTAGTATGCGTTATTAATTATTAATTATTCAATGATACAGTTTTAGACTTGCAGCAGATAGTACTCCTATAATAAATTTATCTGTGCGTTTGTTTCTGTTTCATTAATTAAACCAATTAAAGTCCTTCGTAAATCATTTGCTGTTGGTGAAATTTCTTTATATGCAGAGTTCAATCTTTTTGAATGGAGACACAAATCCGTTCTTTTCTTTCAGTTTAACGTCCATCGAATTTCTTAGCTTTTCTCTTCTGTATTTTTAATTGTTTCATAATGTTATTTAATATCTTTATTACCACTAGCTTGAAACAAAACTACCATGTTTTGTTTTAAATATAAAACATTAATGTTTATCTGTCGCAGATCTAAAAACCTTAAATTATGAACCTTCGGATTTACAGTCCAAGGACACTAACTAATAAGCCACACTCAACCCAGTGAAAAGAAAATATTTCATTTTGTTAAACAGAATCTTCGTCGTCATGTTGGCTGATCAAAGCTAAGTACCTTAATAAAAATATCATTAACAATTGAAATACAAGCGTGAAATTGTTTATTACTTTAGCTGCAATACACGAGTGAAGTATGCGGTAATGTAATGTTTTTCTACATTGAACTATACACGAGAAGACTACTGACCGTTTATTAGCATTTTCGTACACCATTAAAAATGACTTTTAAAATCTCATCTTTGACTATCACACTACCTGCCAAACTCAAATAAATGGGTAAATATAATATATCTATATATTTGATTGTTTATTTATATATTTTGCTTATTTCTGGGTATAAATTAATACAACTCCGTATCTTGTTATGCAAAATGTTAAACATACACACATATTATAATGTTTCACTAACGTTCAGTGATTCCAAGACGCCCATAAAAAATAGATGCAACAATTTGAAAAATGTCATTCACCAATTTATCTTTACACTTTTCCCGATATTCGAGTTAATGAAACAATTTTTACAATTACCTGAAATATTAAGTAATGTTTCTAAATCAATAAAACATTTCAATTAATTTGTCACCAGGGGGAAGGTCGAGCAACGTGTCCAAAACATTTTATGGTTGTGACATTTTGTACTTCAATGCATCGTTCCCCGCTGGTAAGCGGTAAGTCTAAGGATTTACAGTGCTAAAATTAGGGGTTCGATTCCCCTAGGTGAACTCAACAGATAGCCCGATGTGGCTTTGCTATAAGAAAACACACACACACTTCAATGCACAAAGTTTATAAGCCGACAGAAATCGCTTCTTCTACAATACATAGACTGCTCGTACATTAGGTTAGAAACATAGAGCTCTTCACGAATCTAATGGCCGTGTGAGGGGCCACAATGAATGTGAGGTCAAACTTAAGTAGGTTAAGCCATTTTATATCATATGATACCAGTTAAAAATCTCTATTAAAAAATCACAGAATGGTGTGGTAAAAAATAACAAATCCATCGGTTTACTAAATAAGAGATACCAGATTCAGCGAAAATATCCAAACCTGGGTGTTGCAGGTAGATATTAAACCTCAGTGGTACTGCTCCTAATCTCCTATTCAGTAAGATAAACTATCTAGTCCTAATGTAACAACCAACGTTGATATTCATTTTATTAGTTTATTATGACCAAAGCAGGCAAGATTCCTAAACCGTATTAATTTACACCAGACTGAGATGTGACAAGACCAAACTACCTATGTAAGAACATTAAGTTAAAAGAAAGCTAACTGGAGAGTGGATTCAATAATCAACCTTATCTTTAGAAACACTCCAACAATTACATTAAACGAGGTGTAAATGTTAACATTTCATGATAAATACTCTTTTAACAGTATCGACACATCCCATTATGTTGTAATGTTTGAATCTTGAGTACTGATTACTCAGATTACCCCATTTCTGTCCAAATTAATCATAAAGTGATTGTCTATTTCGTTTAAAATCTCTGCGTCGAGCTATCCCTCATTTTGTACTCACAGACTAAAACTTTTCGCGCAAACCTATCCGTAATTTTGAGCTAACAGACAACAGGTAAAGCAGGTAATGAAAAATATCCATCACCATCTCGTGAACTACTACTGTGTGACAGAATAGTGGGATTTTACCTCACTTTGTATCGACCTTATGGTAAGAAACATGAACGAAACGCGAACAATGGACCCTAGGACATGCTAACTACTAGTCCACGACCGGCTACATCACTGAGTAAAAACTGAGATCAGTTCCAATTTATCTCCATCACATCAAACATGCTCGTCCTTTCAGCCGTGGGAGCGTCACAAAGGTACGGTCAATCCCACTATTCGTTGGCAAAAGACTAGCCCAAGGGTTGATGGTGGGTGGTGATGACTAGCTGCATTCCCTCCAATCTTACCCTGATAAATTAGGGACGCCTAGCGCAGTTATCTGTCGAGTAGATCTGCGCGAAATTCAAATCAAACCAAACCAGTTTCAATTTCTCCAAGAAATCGTTAAGGATCAACTGAAGAAGAAGTTTGGGTAATAAAAGTTCATACCCTGGAGGGTCAGGTTCTCTATGACCTCTTCCTCCTCCCAGTACTCATGTTTTTGACGAATTTTATAACTGTGAAACTGAATATTATTTTGGCCCTTTTCAGGACAATGTCCATGTATTGTGACTCGTATACAATGATTATTTTATTCTAACAACACAAATGTCAAGGTTTTTGGTTGCATTTTTTAATTGTTTGTTACATATATATATATATATATAGTAGAAAGATATTTTTATTATTATTTAAAATTTATATATATTTTTATTTATTTTTATATTTAAAATATAAGTTAACTAGGGAGAGATATTTAGCACTAGCTTCAACATGTATGAGGTACCTGTCTAGTTTGCATAGTAATTCGTTTTTCATCCAATTTTTATTAAAGTACATTATTGTAATATGTAGGAGTCTATCTGGTATGGTTGGTATGTTCGAGTATTTGTGAATGAACTGGAATGATATTGTTCTTGGAACTCTGTGTGCTGTTGTTAGGAGTGTATAGGTTTAATATGAAAGTACTTGCTTGTTTGTTTTTTGAATTTCGCGCAAAGGTACACGAGGGCTATCTGCACTAGCCGTCCCTAACTTAGCAGTGTAAGATTAGAGGGAAAGCAGCTAGTTATTACCACTCACCGCCAACCTTTGGGCTATTCTTTTACCAACAAATAGTGGGATTGACTGTAACATAATAACGCCCCCAAAGCTGAAATAGCGAACATCTTTGGTGTGACTAGGATTCGAACCCGTGACCGTTGGATTACGAGTTTAGCTCTCTAACCACCTGGCCATGCGGGCCTAAAAATGCTTGCATGGCTGAAGGTATTGTAGTAGGTGATTAAAGGTTATCTAATAATGTTTGAAGTAAATTTATTTTAGTGCTTCAAAGAGTAATCAGTTAAGTATTAATTTATCATCATAGAAAGTCACAAGAGTTTCCTGGTCAGTGTGTCGTGCTGTAGGTCGAGAGGTCCTATGTCGTGCCATCGCTGAACACACTCTGCATTTTCAGATGTGAGCACGTTATGAAAGCGACAGTAAATACAGTTATTCGATCCAATAAGGTACACAAAGTTCTTTTTGCGGCAATGCTGTAACTGCTTTCCCTCCCTTTGTCCAGTAGTCTATAATTATGATCCTGGAGACCTCTGATCTATTCGTTCAGCCCAAATGCAAGTAAGATGCTGTTTAAGTTGAAAATTCACTTCTAATACACACCTCAAAAGATAGTTAGAAAAGTAGCTTTTGACTGAGACTTTGTACTTGAAGTTAACCTCGCACATTAGCGATCAAATAACAAAATAATTTATTTAAAACCATTCTTCAAAGTGTTACATTGCAACAAAAAAATGAATTGATATCACAGTTATAACACTTTTCATTTTTCTGAGATGATCTTGACGTATCACTTTATATACGTTTCTGTTGAAAGACATGACGCTTTAATTAAGATATTAAAGGTATAAGAACCAGCATAAAGTAGAACAGATAGTATCTCCACTTCCGGCTTTCAGCGTCAACTTCCCTTCAACACTCTCCAAGGGCTAGCTGTTCTTGTAATCTCATAATTTGCTTAATCATGTTGTCACGAACTTGTCCAGGTCTTTGATAACTGCAAATAAGCTAACCTACAGAATTACATTTATTTCGTGACAGTGTAAGGTACTTTTGGTTGTATTTGAAAATCAATTCAACTTATTTTACGCACTCTTTTTTGTGGTGTATGACTAAAATTCTAAAAACTTGTACGAATAATTCACTTGTTTTTACTATTGTATGTACGTTTCATGCACAATGATTTTTTCATACCCTTGGTGCCTGACATTCTTTTTTTGAACTGACAGATTTCTGTATCCGACTTTATAAGATTATCAGAAATAATTTACTAATGAAAATTCGTTGCGTCTAACTAGTATTCAATAGATCAAACATTATCTACACATATACCGTGTTTTTCCGAAAATAAGACAGGGCTTATATTAATTTTCACTCCAAAATATGACACTAGGGCTTATTTTCGGTGGATGTCTTATTTTGATATATTAAAAAAATGAAGTTACAAAGTAAAAATTATAAAAAAAACTATTAAACTAACCATTTAAAATAAACTATTATTAAACTATTAAACTAACTGATTAATACTTAAACAAACTAATTAACTAACTATTAAACTAATTAATAAATTATTTTTTTTATTTCTTTCCTCTTCCTGCCACTCTTAACTAGGGCTTATTTTAAGGGTAGAACTTATATTAAAACTATCCCCCAAAATCACACTAGGTCTTATTTTATGGGTAGGTCTTATTATCGGAGAAACACCGTATTGATACCGTGGATTAGTAGATTACTAGTTTTTTAACAATTACAAAGTCAACACAGAAAAAAAAATCCAACTAAAAACAAATTTCACATGCCCTACTTATTTAGTAAGAATCAAACCAAAATATTTTATAGTTTATTCTGTCAAAGGCTTAGATATTCAATCTAGGTATTTCTAGGAAAATTACAAAACAAACATCAACTAAGTTAGTTTGAAGCAGATGAAAATAAACGATTTGTGTAAAACTAACATTGCTCCTAAAACATCTTGAAGTAACATTTAATTAAGCCTTTAAATTTAATGAAAATCTGAGGTGTTCCACTTGAAACCTAACCCTTTTATCTAAGTTTAAACATTGGAAAATGGCCCGGCATGGCCAAGCGCGTTAATGCGTGTGAGTCGTAATCTGAGGGTCGCGGGTTCGCATCCCCGTCGCGCTAAACATGCTCGCCCTCCCAGCCGTGGATACGTTATAATGTGACGGTCAATCTCACTATTCGTTGGTAAAAGAGTAGCCCAAGAGTTGGCGGTGGGTGATGATGACTAGCTGCCTTCCCTGGAGTCTTACACTGCTAAATTAAGGATGGCTAGCGCAGATAGCCCTCGAGTAGCTTTGTATGAAATTCCAAAATACAAACAAACATTGGAAAATGAGAAACGAACGAATTTAAACTTAACTAAATAATATAAGTTTTCACATCTGTAACCACAACTACTGTATGCAAATTTTCTCAACGAAATCCAATTTATTGTTGAGAAGTAGGTTGTGTTAAATAAGCGTACTCAGTACAGTGTTCCTCTGGCATCACAGTAAATCATAAAAGTGACCTGACTAGAGGGTCGTCCTACTTATCAAAGGATCCAAGATTTGAGTCATGATGCCTCTGAACAACTTTTATTTATGAAAGCGACAGTCTCTTATTCATTTCAACGATCCGAACAGAGCTCTTGTTGCTTTTGCACTTTAGTTTGTTAAGTTGAAGCCACGTGTTAAAAAGTGCCCCATCTCAATCGCTGTCCAGACGCAAATATTACAAGACAGTCGGAGCTTTCATCGAAGTATTATTTCTTCTAGGGTGAGAGTGTGTTCCTAATTGATGAAGTCAATACAGGGTTTCGTATTTTGTATGATGTTGATGGAATTATGACTTTTCATTGCTACAAATGCGTATTTTATTTTATATTTTATTGATGTAAGTATCACACATACTTAGTTAGGTTCCACTTTTCATTTTTGAATTTCATGCAAAGCTACATGTTGGCTATCAGTGCTAGCTGTCCCTAATTTAGCAGTGTAAGACAAGAGGGAAGGCAGCTAGTCGTCACCACTCGGACTACTCCTTTACTCTTTATAAACGAATAGTGGGATTGACCGTCACTTTATATTGCCCCCATAGTTGAAAAGGCGGACATGTTTTGCTTGAAAGGAATTCAAAATCGCGACCCTCAGATTACGAATGCTCTAACGTTCTGATCATTCGGGGCCTCCAGATTTTGCACGTTTCTGCTTATTTAACTAACTTCTAGAGCCCAAATGAATTAAAGGATACCACACATTATTTACCTTGAAAACGATATATCTTCTGTAACCATCATTTGAATTATCAATAACTTTTATTGAGTAATTAAAAAACAAAGACATGTCGTCTTAAGTCACACAAGCATCAAAGAATTTCTGAGACATATTGGTTGAGTTTGTAAATTTTGTGTGTTAACTAAAATAGATTTTCCCAGAAAAACGTTTCAGTTTAAGTCTAAAACGTTAACTATATCTAGGTAGAAAGGAAGTCGTAAAGATAAAACTAGAAAGAAAGTTTTAATAGCAAACAGTTGTTTATTTGTGTTTTTGCCAGAGTTATTAAAGCTATCTACCACTGTCTCTTATCTTCAACCGCCAACCAAAGGAAGTCAATTGGTCGGAGAAATCAGTAGCCAATTCGATGACTCCTTTTTTCCCAAACAAATAGTGTAATTAACCATCACATTACATTGTCATTACAGATGAAAGGACGAACACGTTCAGTGAAGGGATTCGATCCTTCTACTTGCATGTTTCCTGTAAAGAACCATAATAACAAAAGAAGATATTCTAAATAAAAGCAAATGTTTCCAGCCTTTGAAAACTGTTATTAAACATTTAACTTTGTGACAGTTGTAAATTTGTAGCATCACGTGCTACAATTACACGTGAAAGTGTAGGAACATAAAAAAAGCACAGTTGAAGAACACGTGTACTTACACTCAACGGTCAATTGCTGGTTTCTATCTATTCCTCTTTTTCTTAGTAAAATTATTGGCATTAATCTAGTATATTCATATAGCCAAATCTAATATCTCTGTTTAATTCTTTTACTTAGCTTTTTCGTAAAATTAGAACAGTTAGTCTATATAGAAGATTTAAAGCGTTTATTAAATATTTTGAAGCTTTTTAAAAAATATTTAGCGAAGTAATAAAAAGTTGTAGTTGCTCTTACAAGATTGTAAGGTAGTTTACGGGATTCGGACACAAAAAACAAGGAAAAACTTGAAGAAGGAAAGAAAGAACACCTGCACTGACAGATCTTTTGCCGTCCGAAATAACAGAAACATGCCATTGAATTTTGTTTTGCATACGTACTGATATCTTCAAGTACAATCCTGAGTGGATTCATTCCGCTTATTTTCTACCCAGTAAGAAGACCAGAGTTAAAAGAACATTCGAGAGGCGGAGCCGGCGGAATGTGGTTATGTTGGCACGCCTCAAAATTTGTCTTAAGATAATGATTGTTATTATAGATAGTAGACTTCAGAGCATCCAACTAGATGATTGGACCAAGCGAATGGAATAGCACCTGACGGCAGGAAGGTCATTTTAAGAAAGAAACTAACTTGGAATATTTAAAACGGTTGATGAGCAACTGAATAGCAGTTTATCAAACTCAGTTTGTCTGACTCCCTTTAATTGCTGCATTTCGCGTTAATTTCAGTATTTGGAGGAAATATGACCTAATTTTACGACAAAGGAAGGGGTTATTATTTTCAGTTTTAGATTATCGAGAGATAATCTTGAATAAGTTACACTGATATATTATCTACACCAAACATTTAATATACGTATATTGACACATTGCATGGAAACGTAGAGACTTCCTAGATAGGCAATGACCGGAATCAGTCTCGTAATATATCTATATTTTTCAAATATTTATACAATATTATTTTTATATCAATGACGACGAGAAAACCCACTTGTAGAGAAAAAAATTTATGTAGAGGAGCAAACAACGTTTCAACCTCCTTCGGTCATTATCAGGTTCACAAAGAAAGAAAGAGATAACTGACCGATAGCTGACCACATGTTTGAAAGGGATTGTGTAACTGAGTGTAGGAATGTAGAAAGCGTGCATAGATGTTTGAATATACAATTTTTTTTTTAAATATAGGTATAAAGGTGTGCCTTTGTATTGGTTTATTTTGGGTTTGTTTATGTTTGTTTCTTTATTTACTATTTGGGTGTTTTCTGTGGTTATGTTGTGTTTATTTGATTTGCAGTTTTCGGAAAGGTGATCTGGAAACCAGATTCAAATAACATAAAAAGTCACCTTGACACGTTTACCAACACTGCAAATCAAATAAACACAACATAACTAAAAAATACTAAATAAACAAACATAAACGAATGTAAAATTAAAGAAGTCTTACTTATACAACAGCTCAAGCCCAAAATAAACCAATACAAAAGAACAGTTTTATACCTATATTTAAAAAAAATATATATTCAAACATCTTTGCACGCTCTCTACATTCCTACACTCAGTTACACAACCATATGTGGTCAGCTATCGGTCAGATACCTCTTTTTTTTTCTTTGTAAACCTGAAGATGACCGAAGAACGTCGAAACGTTGTTCACTCCTCCATACAAAAAAAAAAAAAAAAATTCTCAACCCAAACGAGCCGTTTTTACTGTATATTATTTTTATACGTTCATTAAGAACATATTATAAACATATAATTACTTTTTTGCTAGATTTGTTTTTAGTGAATTGGTTAATGTAAGCATGTGTATGTTTTCTTATAGCAAAGCCACATCGGGCTATCTGCTGCTTCCACGGAGGGAAATCGAACCCATGATTTTAGTGTTGTAAATCCGAAGACTTACAGCTATCCCATCAAGGTAAAAATTAAACATAATTACGGTTCAAGCTGGCAAAGCATTAGAAACCATTAGGCTTAAAATGTGTGATAAAAATCACACTAATTGTTGATGACCTTTTGCTGTTGTTTTATTCAGTTACGCATTAAAAGTCATAAGTGTGTAAAAACAGCGTTATATTTTGAAACAACAACAGAAAAATCGGGGAAAATGTGAAAAACAGACATCAAAAGTTAAAGTGACTTTTATCACAAATTTTAAGCCTAATAGAATAAAAATGTGTTTAAAGGTAGAAAGATGTACAGTGAGCAACTGAAACAAGGAAAACTTGACAAGACAGTGTTTGTATTGTGTAGTAGGCAACTATTGAATACGATCTGCGTTTCTTGAAGAAAGAAAACTTCGAATGTTTTTGATAATTTATCTAATGCTAAAAAAAATTATTTTCCTATAATTCTGCACAAACTAAGATGATATGATTTACTTATAGTTTTACAGTTGCTATAAGTATGTACCTTACACACAAAAATTTGGGTGCTGTGTAAAATACTTGAGACAGAAGCACTGGGGTAAATAGGTCCTCGCAGCCACTACTGTTGCGGGAAAGGGGGAGCGAGCCAAAAATGGACCCACAAAGTCTGAAAAAGTTACGAATTGCTGTCAAGGGGAATAAATATATGGGGATCCAATTACTTTTTTTATGCAGGGGTAGTCTTTTGAGGTTACGCCAGTAATGCTTTCATTTGGTTATTTCTAATGGATAAAATAACACATAACTAATAAAATATAACTTTATATTGTCGTTTTGGTTTTATTTTTCAAGATTGTTTAAAGCTTAGCGTTCAGGTGAAGAAAGTAATTAAATTAAATGACACTTTTCAAATAAATATATAACTTAAGAAAAGGAGAGAGTGTATTCCGAAATGAACATAAATGTTGAAAAGCGTTTCCAAATTTGATTTTGGTTTATTTTGAATTTCACGCAAAGCTACACGAGAGCTATCTGCGCTAATCGTCCCTAATTTAGCATTGTAAGATTAGAGAGCAGGTAGCTAGTCATCACCACCCACCGCCAACTCTTGGGCTACTCTTTTACCAATGAATAGTGGAATTGACCGTCTAATTATAATGCCCTCACGGTTGAAAGGGCGAGTATGTTTGGGTGACAGGGATTCAAACCCGCGACCCTCGAATTACGAGTCGGGTGTCTCAACCACCTGGCCATGCCAAGCGCATATTTGAGTTACAAGTACGGAATAATATATTTTATAAATCATGAGCCCACACTAAAACAAAAATATCTATAGCTCACAAAACGTAGTCTGTAACGCAGATACAAGTTTTATTTTACTTTGTATTAAACAAATCTCGAAATACTAATATCGACAAAAACAACATATTTTTGTTTAACTTCAAAAGATAATTCTCTCTTTAAAAAAATAATATCTCAGCGTCAATAAGACTAGATGCATCGCAGTTGACAGTCAAGGTTCGAGTCGTAATGATGCTGGACTCAATATTTTCAGCATTATAAAAATGAAAACTATTCCAGCGATTTGATTCAAAAGGCTGAACAAATCCCTTGTGGCGGCGGGTGATACTACCTAACTGCTTTCTTGTTAATTAGTAGTTTAAAATTTGGGTAGGTTATATACCTAACGCCAAGATCATTTGGTTTAGTCATTTTCCTTAGGGCTAGTGAATAGCTGGAAACTATTTGCTTTATGTCAAACCTACCGTATAGTGTCAGCACAAAAGAACGGTTTATTAGATAGATGTATAGATAACGTCAGTACACCCGGCAAAAATACATGATAAGCGAGCGGTAACAGTTTCATTCTACAGTTTCTATATTTCCAGGTTACACTGCAAGGCCCAGTAACCATCTATTTCAAACATAAATTATACATTTTAACTTTGTTTCATTTCGCCGGCGTTATGCTAAGAATTATGTCTGGGAGTGTGTACTAAAAAAACAAAAACTAAAATGTGAGCAAGTCCGTATGATGAGCACATTACGATGGACTTAAGTTATAACTTAATACGCACACAATAAATCACATACATTCTCAGTGACATTATCACTTGAACGTCACATAAAAGTTTGTACCAAGTGTAAAACATTGCATTTTAAACACACAAATTATTACGTTAAGCCCCGCTAGGCCTTTTCACGAATATACGGAGAGATTAGTGCTCGTATATGAACTGAAAGACCTTGTCCTAAGTATGTGTGTCTCGAAGTCATGTTTACTGGTAAAAGATAAATTAGTCTTCTGAGGCATGGGAGTGGTGCTCTACTCTCGGGTAATTAAGTACAGTGTTTTCAGTCTCGAGCAGTTTGGCTACCTAAAGAATGACCCTTGAACTGAATAACTACACAATAATGGGAGGTAACACTGTCAGGTATAACCTGCGTCAATTAATCACGTCACCTTATACATCAGTAGCTGAACCTTTTTAATACTTAACCCATCCGATTTCGTTGTAACCTACAGGTTAACCAAGTGCAAAACATCACAACGGGTGCAATTTCCTGAAGAGGATTTATACAAAATAAAACTTTTCGCGGTCCTTAATAACATCAACTTGACACGTGATTGAGGCCCATGCGTTTTACTGCATTCATGCCCTACCTATGGCGCGCGACAATATATCAAAAGATTACCCAATTAAATTTTAATCAGTGTTTTATCCCGTGCAATTACTCGTAATGATTACAGCCGTGAAGAACGAAGAGACTCAATAGATAGCAGGTAATTATGTCGTGATGAAAGAAAATCTCCAAGTTATTTTCAAATTCATAATTTCCAAAGGTTAATTTTTTTTCTTTTAATTTGGTTACAGTCCTTTTCATTAAAATTCCAGAAGAATCCAGTAGGTGTTGGCATCAGGAGACATATTTTTCATGTTATTTTTATCTTTAAACAAGACAATAGAAGTAGAACTTTCATCGTCAATATAAGTGTAAGATGGATGAAACGCATTTTACGTAAAAAAAAACGCTCTGCAAAATTTTATGAATAAAAAATATATCTAATTAAAAATTTTATTAACAATCATTTTTATACCCAAGATAATATGTAACGTTATATGACGAATAGGTAATCTATATAAAACTGCGTACTTAATACACCCTTTCTTAATAACATGCAAGTATTTTTCAAAGGATATTATTCATGATAAATTAACAAGTGTTATACAAATGGACTATTGTTCTTATCGACACATTAGAAATATGCCTCCTTCTTAAATAACGTGTTTATTTCACACATGAATGTTTTTTTTTCTACTTCAATAATAAAACCAGTTTTGCTCTCGCCAAAAAGTAATACATCATACGTGGAGTTCATACAAAGTATAATATAAGAAAACTGCAAATATTTCATTCTAAACCTTACTGGCCCGGCATGGCCAAGTGGTTAATGCACTCGACTCGTAATTCGAGGGCCGCGGATTCGAATCTCCCTCACACAAACATGTTAGTTTTTCAGCTGTGGGGGCGTTATAATGTTACATTCAGTCCCACTCTTTGTTGTTAAAAGAGTAGTCCAAGAGTTGGCGGTGTGTGGTGATGCCGAATTGCGTTCCCTCTATTCTTACACTGCAAAATTAGGGACGGCTAGCGCAGATAGCTCTCGTGTAGCATTGCGCGAAATTCAAACTAAATCTGCCCCCCGCTAGTACAGCGGTATGTCTCCGGATTTACAACGCTAAAATCAGGGGTTAGATTCCCCTCGGTGTGACTTTGCTATAAGAATATACACAAACATACACTCAAACTAAACCTTAATATATGTTATTACTTCACTAGAATAAACATTATGTTCAAACACAAACTTGGATGTCAGATTAGAAATACTCGTTTTTATGTTCTAATAAATTCAGCTCAGAGTTATTGAGAAATCAACCAAAATGATTTATTTGTAAAGGATTCGATATCTATGAGCTGTTGATTACTTCATCTTGTTTAACTGATTTTCACGTTGAATGGACCCACATTCAGATGTTTAATAGCAAAAAATAATTTAATTAGCATCCAGCAGAATATACAGTATTCCCTCTGGCCACATTAAAGGAAATCCCTTCTAGAAGTGTATTAATAGAAGATTCTTGGTTTTATATTTCACGTTCAAGGGTTATTTTCCGTCCATAATTTAGAAATGACAGAATAGCGTAAAGGCAGCTAATCGACAGTATTTACCTCCAACATTTGGAAGACTTTTATCAACGATTAGTGGGATTGACTGTAACTTTACAATGTCCTCACCACTGAGAGGAAGGATCATTTTCAGTGAAATGACGAGGATTTAAAAGCCCGACTTACAGATAACGAGTCAATCAGTCTAAACAATACACTACACCAGGTCTCGAATTTAACTTTCACAGGGGAAAAGTGGCAGATTGAGTCTAACCAACCCATTCTAATAAACGTTAATATGAGTTCGTGGATACTTTTATATTTTATGGCCTTACACACATAAGGTGACAAAGAAAGGATACAGAGTTAGGTTTTATTGTGTTTTCCCCCTTACGTTAGTTTACTTGAAAGATATTCAAAGTCTATTGAAAAAAAAAGTTTGTAAACTTACCATCAGAGAACAATATTTTATAAGAAATAATCTACAGAATATAATCGTTCAGTGTTGCTAAATAAAAGAAAATACTCACTTTCAAAAAACTACGCATATTTTTATGATACACTTCTGATCAATTCATTATATTTATCAAAGAACAAGTTTTAAAACAAACCGTAGTATGCAGTTCTTTAATGTGAGTAATAAAGACCGAAATGGATGCGATTATATTAACAGTCATAAAAATGTAAAATGTGTTACATTCAACGAATTTTGTGTTGTTTTTAAAGCTAAAAAGAAGACATGACTTCAATACATTCAATCAATGCGAAAATAAGAAATTACTGAAACAGTATTAAGAAAAATATAGTTATGTCCCAAACTCATGAATTTTGTTTAGGAATGCTGACCAAGTTAAAAGTATCTAATAAGGCTGAAATTATAAGGATTTATTTTGTTTGTTTTGGAATTTCGCACAAAGCTACTCGAGGGCTATCTGCGCTAGCCGTCCCTAATTTAGCAGTGTAAGACTAGAGGGAAGGCAGCTAGTCATCACCACCCACCGCCAACTCTTGGGCTACTATTTTACCAACGAATAGTGAGATTGACCGTCACATTATAATGCCCCCACGGCTGGGAGGGCGAGCATGTTTGGCGCGACGGGGATGCAAACCCACGACCCTCAGATTACGAGTCACACGCCTTAACACGCTTGGCCATGCCGGGCCCGAAATTATAAGGAATATAAAGATTTGGTCAGTATAATTACTGTAACAAGCCAGAAGGATCTGGTAAAGGTTGATATAATATTACGTTCAATAAAAGTAGTGAGCTTGAGGGATTTAGTAAGTATGGTCACGATAAACCAATACACTAGGATTAACTTCTTAAACGGTCAATGTTAGACTGTTAAAAACGATCAACCTAACAAGAATTGTAAATCTAGTTAGGCTTAACAGAGCATGTATTAAATAAGCCTGGCCTTAGTAAATGAATATACTAAAGGGTAATTGAGGCTAGTTTATATAGTAAAACTGGTGAAGAATAGGTTTAGTAAACATGGCTAAGGTTAATGAATATAGTAGAGGCTAGTCAAGGCTAGTTTATATAGTAAATGTGGCCAAGAATAAAACATTTAGAACGTATGGTCAAGAATATTGAATATGATAAGTCCAGTAATGATCAGGTAATAATATATTTAATAAAAGAATAAAAAAATCTGGTAACTGATAAGTACCGGTGACTAGGTCTAATCAGTAATTCTACATACAACTCTAATTTTGATTATTTGATGAAAATAATTTTCAGAAATGAATTATAATAATTTTGAACAGAATATACATATGTTTTACCACTTACTATTCGCGAACACTCACTCTTATTCAAGGTTATAATTTTAAAGATAATCAAAACTCAAAGTTGTATAATATATTCAACCAATGGTTATAGCCAGAACTATATTGTTACACAACCCGAAATATGTAGTATCAATCCTCATATTTCGAACATGTGACGTTCTTTTACACATGTAATTGTGTACAGTCTTTATACGAAAATACGTCATCAATAAAAACACCATTACGTGTTCATATCTAGTTCAAAACCTTAATAATAAAAACTATACGTTGTAAATAGACGCAGCTAATGTTCTCGATTTACCTTTTAGGAAATATGAATTTATGTAAATAAATACTTATTCAATAATATTTAGACGCGTGATTTTACGTCTGTATGCACTTACGAACGTCAAAAATCGCAATACATGTAACATTGCATTTCAACGTGTTTAAAGCCTGACTGTTAGTTATTGTGATAATAATATAACAATCAAAACCAAGATAAATAGTAAAACTCGCAACCGCAACATTAATTTAATATTAAAATCTTGAATCTTTTGACAATTTAACACTCATTTACCTGTATTATCTACTTTGAATATTCATCTAAACCAATATATATTTATATGCATACATTCAAATTAAGTACCGTTCTTTTGTATTACAATTACATTTAAATATATACATATATATTTCTTCTATCATTTAATGTCCTTTCACAGACAGTGTATTTAAAAATGACAACCTGAAGAACAACTTAGTTTTACTCACCTTATGTCATTACAAAGATTTGGAAATGCTCCCAAATTCAAGATTGGTTCACGAACAAGAAAAAAGTCTTTATAAAAATGACAAATGAGCAATTGGTTTTATCACACTATTGTATTCGCTACTATAGGACATCACAGAATTTCTGCAGCATATGCTACTAAGGGGAGGTCAGTAAATATAATGTAGGATGCCAACTTATAAATATTAGTTTTGCACAAAGGTAGAATTTGATTATAGTTATCTATTTTGTAGGATGTATTACTTTTCTTATAGGATGTGTACACGCTACTTATAGGACATAACATTTCCCTCGTTGGGTGTAGCATTATTTGTAAGGGCGTAATGTTTTTTTTAGAGGATGTATCACTGTTTTTATAGGGTGTTGCATTGTCCTTAATATGAATGACTATAGTTGTTCATTGAAACATGCTTTTAACCAGATTCCCACAGGTTGCTTTTACAGTTTGTCTCTGTTGATACTTCGAAAGTAAAGTCAGATGATAACACTTACATGCTATGATTGAACATTTCGAAATAGCACTTCAGGAATATTCCGTAAATGTTGTGTAGAATTTGGATTTGAACTTTGATCATGCTACAACATCATGAGACGTACATGCTTTGTGACAGAGAACAATAACCGAAACCTCCGCCAAGAATGCTATAACGTCTTGGTTAAAAGATCCTTTATTCTCTATTTATAATTACACATGCAGTCACTCTATATATAGATCCCACGCTCAATGCGTAGATTGTAGCCCACATCATAATACTCCTACCTCTTGACACAAAATACTCACATTGGAATTATTCATTTCCTTGCTGTCAGACACAAATACTACAACCACTTCTGAAAAGGGGTAAATTAGTTCTCATCATTCCATAAAGTCCATAACAACTTGCTAAGGTTCTGGTAGTGATGGACTTTGCAAAGAGAGAAAAAACAGCAAAACGGTAAGTTTCCTTTTAGGGTGATGTAAGTGTTGAGTATCTCAGCTCTTACAAAGAACATGTTTCTGGTGAATACTTTGCAAAACCACAAAATAAGTCTAGTTTATATCTTTTCATACTTGGTGCAGTATACAAATCAGTACAATTGATCGTACCTTTTGTCCCTACTTTCTAATGAAAGTTTGTTATACTTCAGTATTATTTACTGAAAACCTGATTGACTGTGAAATGGTCCACACCATTTTTTCAGTGCTGTTGAATAGTCTGATGCACAGTGGTGACAGCTTACCGGACATTGGACATGTTTCATCACTTTCAATGTTCGTGTAGTTGACAACATTTTGCTGTCTTGCAGATATTTCAACATTGTTAATCTGCTCAAGATACATCTTTCTAAAACATGTTAGGTAAGTCCAGTTGATGTCTTTTGAATATGGTAATTTATGAAAATGGAGGTGTTTATTAGCATATAATTTACGCAAACATTATTTTATTATATTTTCATTATTTGTCAAAGAAAAATCTTAACAACTGTCAGTTGCTTTCATTTTATTTTAATTTTTCGATAGTAGTAATAAAATAGCTGTGCCTAGAGGAAGAGAAAGCTGTCTGAGTTCAAGGATACCAAGTAAACCTACACTTTCCAAATTTTCTTTTTTTTCACCCCGAAGGAACAATAATTAAAGGCTGTGCTCTAGTTAAAAGGTAGTTGACGACCAAGACACGCTTAAAACTTGTTTCCAATTTCAGAATTATTTCATAGAATGTAAATGAAATTAACTCTTTCATTCTCGGTTAAATCCTTTCAAAGTTATATTGTTACTTATCAAATTACCTTATTTATTGGAAAGAGAGCCATATACAGATAAAAACATGATAAAATCTGATTAACTATTCTACTCTTTATCGTGTCATTTAAAGATTCTTTTTGCCTAAAAAAGCCATTATTTACAACAAGTTTAAACTAAGTCCAAATTAGGAAAATCACAACTCACTAGAACCTATGTTAACAAAACAATTAAATATATATACAAATGTCTCAGTCTATCTCTTTTCATTACAGCCAAAAGCATGAATACGATCAAATGACCAAGTTTATAATATCATGAGTTTTGCTGAAAGATAAAATATATATTCACACAGTTGTCAAAGATTCTACAACCATACAACTGTAGTTTTAATAAATTTTATTAGAAATTATATTTTGATTTCTAAGTAATGTCTTTATATCTGTATTCTGACTTTTATTAAAATCTTACAGTTAAACTCAGAAAATTTATATTTATAACTTGAAGCATACGGAAATTTTGTTTTGATGCTAAACTTAAAGCTAAACATTAGTTTAACTACATTTTGTCCATCGTCGATATTCAAACTGGATTTTTAGTTTGGTAAGATTTTGTTTTTACCGCTCAGCTCATTCTAAGAAAACAAACTGCAAAGAGCTTAGGTGTTGATATTTTAGATTCTTTAATTATTCAAAACTTACTGAAATACGTAGGTGTTTATATTATATCCAAAGAATTGGAAAATAACTTTATTATGTTGTTTTCTGATTGGTTTTCATTACATTATATCGTTTTAACTCTTCATATCCTTGAAGGATCCCTATTCTGAGGCTTAATGCTAAATGCAAGTTTTGTCATTTTAAAGAGCTGCTTATTTATGTGTTTATTAATTGGCTACACAGGTAAGAATAACACAACAAATGTTTATATCCATATGTTTATGTACTACCTGGATTACCTATTCCCTAGACGGAAATTATGTAAGTTTTTGAAAAGCTGCTTCCCTTATATGCGATTGTAAAAAAAAAAAAAAAACGCTCGTAAAAATTGCAAAACACAAAATGTGTTCTCCAAAAATTTTACTTATCTTCGCATGAATCTAATAAACATTCGTACAAAAATTGGTGAAAGTACATTGAGAGGAGATGTGGTATTTGTAAAAACCGCAGAATGCAAAATGAAAAATTCGTATGTACACCTGTGAAGTAATCACATAAACAGTCAACAGACAATACTATTATATTTATATAGATATATTTGTTAAACTCGTTTTAAATAATTGTACTTTTATCAACAGATGTCACTTCAAGAACTTTTACCTGTTTAACAGTTTTGTGTGTGTTTTTTTACTGTTTTATAGTCTTGCGGTCCAGCATGGCCAAGCGTGTTAAGGCGTGAGAGTTGTAAGCGGAGGGTCGCGGGTTTGCATCCCCGTCGCGCCAATGTTCGCCCTTTAAGTCGTGGGAGCATTATAATGTTACAGTCAATCCCACGGTCAAGTAAAACACAATAATATGTAAAAATATCTAAGTAAAGGCCAAAAATTAGGTAAAAATACTAAACAGAACTGAAAAGGCTGATGGCTCGCATAAAGCTAAAAAGCACAATGAAGTTGGACAATGTCACTGTTGTCAATGATGTCGTTTAACGTCTGTGGTAAGCCCGTAGAAAATTCACGTGTAAAATAGAGCTGTCGCTCACGTTCGTAACCGACGCCATGTGGGCAGTTGTTATCTGAGTATTACAAAGGTCATACATTAGTAGATGGATCCTATGTAAAAGAAAACGATGGGTTAAAAAACTATGACCAATGCGTAGTGTACACAAAATAACTTTCTCTCATCGATCTTTACAGAAACGAGAGAGTGAAATAACAACAGTGGATTTCATCTGGAAAAGCTGGTTGTGCTCACCCCAAATCAACTACCAACTGAGGGGACTTGATTACAGGACCATAGTCAGGTACAGCTGTGACAGTACCATAGTCAGGTACAGCTGTGACAGGACCAGAGCAGACAGACTTTAACACCAAAGTCAGCTTTCTCAATAGCTAAAATACTGATATGGCTAGATATCCAGAAAAACGAGATAGAAACAGATGACAGAGAAAACTGAATGTCTAACAGAAAAGGTTGAAAAGCTACAACAAGCAATTTCAAAGCCAGAAGAAAACTAAAATGAGTCTGTGTAAATAGCACAATTAGTTTACTTGTGTAAATAGCACAATTAGTTTACTGGTGTAAATAGCACAATTACTTTACTGGTTAGCTTCCATGTTATTCAAATCAAGAGAAGTGGCACCCAATGAACACAAATTTAGAGAGGATCCTGTGAACAACTACCAAACAACAAAACATGATAGAGGCTACAGAGTCATCTTATTTCGAACCATCTGTAAAGGCTGGAACAGAAGAAGGTTTCAAAACATGTTTGGCAAAGAAACGACAGTACTTCCAATGGGAATATTTGCTTTCCTCAGATGATTCAAATAAAATTCACATGTGGGGATGGTAATGAGTCATAGGGGATTGGACTAATCATCAAATTCAGCAACGTCATTCAATGACAAACTCAATTCACCCAGGTGTGTTTGGATATAAAGTACACAGGCCAAAATAGCATAGTTCACCAAGGAAGGAAGATACAATTCTAGGTAGGTAGAGTTCTTTGGTAAGGACAGAAATATGGTAGCTTATTGCAAAAAATACTGGTAAAAATCAGAGGTGAAGAGGAGGCTCATGGAATTCAGTATACAGTATTTGAACTCGAGAAGTTTGGAAAGCCCCTGTTCAGAGTCGAAACCGTAGATGATGTAAAGGTTCTAACATTTTCAATGCAGAAAACTTGGGAATATCGTAAACCAGAAATTCATAGTCTAGCTTGGATCATTTAAGGGTATAATAGATCTTGAGCATTGGATATCTATATGCTCTCCTTTAGGTGAAAGAGAAGACAAGGAATTCAGTAACGTGCTACACTTTAAACAAAACTGCTTAGTGTTCTTACACTAATAAGAGTAAACTTACAGTCAAAGACAAACTCGAAGAACTTCGTTTCAGGAACCACAGGGAAATAACAACGTCGAGATCAGGGTGAAAATTCTGTTGGTAGCAAATATGAATGCAAACTGTTTTAGAATGAGAGAAGGTCAAACCGTTTGCTGTGGTCCACCTCAACGAAATAGTGAGGGTAGCCTAAAGCTGCTACTCAATTAAACTGATCTTTGATGACCAACAATAAATCTATGAGTTTCTGACGTAGAGGCCGTTCACAACAGTGGAAGATTGTTTAGCAGTGATATCACTGATTTTTATATTGAAAAGGGTGATACTCAGGACATAAGCCTGAAGGACTACTAGATCCTGTTTGAAAGAATGAGACAGGGTTGAATCCTTACAAACTTGTTATCTTCACTCATGTCAAAAGTTCTGAATAAAAGTGAAGAAATAGCCATCACCTTATAGAAGTGGAGGTCACGCAAAAGGCCAAACCTTCACGGGGCATCATAAAAAAGATGGTAGCTCTTGGTTTCCAAATTAATTAGGTAATTCACAGTAAAGCGTTGTTGACGAAAACCATATTGGGTAGGCGAGAGAAAGTTGTTTCATTCAAAAAACTAAACAAGACGTGCATTAACCATTTTCTCCAAGACCTCACAGAGACTTTTCATCAAAGCAATTGGATAATTGGAAGAAATCTTGGGAACCTTCCACGTTCTGAAAAAGAGAAAACAGTATCCTTGTGCGAATTATTAGGAAACTCATTTTTGTCCCGAATTCAATTAAAAATGACCAAAAAAAAGAGAAAAATGTTGGAAGGGAAATGGCTCACTATGAGTTCATAGTGAACATCGTCAAGTCCAATTGTTGTACTACCAGACCAATGAAGAACAAGCTTCAATTTCACCAGTGTAAATAGGTGATTATAATTACAGAGAGTATCTGCTCGAAAGAAATAGGTTGATCTATCAGCGCGAAACTCAATGGCCAAGAAGGCAGGAAAAGAGACATAAGTGATGGAAAGGTGACAAAAGCACTTTCTAAGAGTATCAAAGATGCTCTGTATACCAACAACTTCTTGGCCATCAGAGATCAAGATGGAAAAGGGATTGTAAGAATACTTCCCACTGACCTTCCGAGGCAGAAGCGATATTGGTAATAAACATAATCCAGAATTCCTTCTGACTTTGACGTCTGACCAGCCGAGCATGGACATGGGCTCACTGGAAAGCAACGCGATTGAAAAGAGTGGGATATTTACAAAAAATATCCCAGGTCCGTTTCTGAGTGTTTCGTGTCTTCTGGAAGGCAGAAGACCATCAAGGATAAGGATACGGAGAGAAAAGTGTTAAGGGTTTGGATATAGGACGAACAGTTGCTTCAATAATATAGTCACTTACTGCCTCCATACAGTCATTAATAAAGGGAAGGCAAATGATCGCTGGATCAATTTTCGAGAGAATGATGAAGAAAACCAGTCAGCTCCAACTTCCACAATGAAACACAAGTCGATCGACATAGACCGCAGCGAATTTCCCTCAAAACGCTCCGGTTTTATTGACTTGTTTTATTATAAATAAAACTAGTAATTTAGAGTTTTCACTATAACATTCACAGTAATTCCTAGAACGTGTGACTCAGCCATTATATAAATATTATTATAAAATGAAACACTATACAGTATTGACCTATTGAGGAGATATTCAAAATACTGTGTAGGTGAACAATCCGAATCGTCCTACACGGACAGTGAGTGCTATCTGAATGATTATAACACGAATGTTGTTTAACATTGTAATCTTTTATATCAGATTTCTTTTTTTGTTTCTGAGTTTCCATGCAGAGTTACAAAAAGGGCCATCTGCGCATAGTCGTCCTTAGTTTTGAAGTAATAAATTAAAATGAAAGAGGGGGGCTAGTTGTCAACTCTAAAGCTACTTTTCTCTGACCTTATAGTGAGATTCGACTGTTACATTTATAAAGTAACTACAGCCTAAAGTATGAAACATTTTTTTAAATTTCACGCAAAGCTACACGAGGGCTATCTGCGTTAGTCATCCCTAATTTAGTAGTGTAAGACTATAGAAAAGGCAGCTGGTCATCACCATTCACCGCCAGCTCTTGGACTACTCTTTTACTAATAAATAGTGTGATTGACCGTCACGTTATAACGCCTCCACAGCCGAATGGGCGAATATGTTTGGTGGGACGGAGCTTCGAACTCGCGATCCTCAGATTACGAGCCGAGCACCTTAATCATTTGGCCACATTAGGCCGCAAAGTATGCTGAAATAATCAGCTATTAGCTTGTTTGTTATAACAAAGTATGCAGGGAATGTCCGACTATGACCAAATTTATCGGTCTAAAGTATGTTGTATTTATCAAACAAAGTATACTGGGAAGATTTAGCTATGTCCTTGTTTATTAGAACAAAATATCCTGGGATGGTCCCGTGATAACCGTGTTTATCGACACAAAGTATGTTGGAGAAGTACGGCTATGGCCTTGTTTATCATAACTAGTTATGTTTGGAATAGTAGTTGGAGTGATATTTATGAGAACAGAGTATGTTAAAAAGTTCCAGATATAGTCGAGTTTATATAACAAATACTGAATTAAAACAAATATAACGTGTTTACAAAATAACAAAGACCATGTTTAATGAATGGAAAGTTCTATTACCCTTAAACAAGAAAATTACTCGCATCCTGAACCAATCCCTCCCAGTAGCACAGTAGCAAATGAGACGACTTATAATACTAAAAACCAAGTTTTGAAGGCCTTATTAGGCTTGTTTTTGTTTGTATGTTTTTTGGAATTTCACACAAAGCTACTCGAGGGCTATCTGTGCTAGCCGTCCCTAATTTAGCAGTATAAGACTAGAGGGAAAGCAGCTAGTCATCACCACCCACCGCCAACTCTTGGCCTACTATTTTACCAACGAATAGTGGAATTGACCGTCACATTATAACGCCCCCACGGCTGGGAGGGCGAGCATGTTTGACGCGACGCGGGCGCACCTTATTAGACACAGCACAAATAGCATATCGTGTAGCATTGCGTATAACAAAAAACAAAGCTGCTGTAATTCTACAGACAGTTATCAGAAAAATTAGTTAGTGATATACATAAGTCATTTTTCTTCTGTGTTTTTCCAAATTTGACAAATAACTGACATTGATTTGCGTACAAATGTGATATAGAAGAGTGTTTTATCTTAAATCATCTTTTATTACTTGAATCAAGAGATTTATATGAACTTGAATCTAGAATGCCATCTTTACTAGTATGTTCAAATTTGGCTTACGATACTTGCACGTGAATTGTTGTTTATTGATTAATTACTCTGATACTTTGGGGCAAAGCGAGTCCAAAGATGTTGGTTGGCGGTTCCATGTTGAACTATCTACTCTCAAAATCAGATTATGATTTAACTTATTAACAACTATCATCAGTATGATATAAATATAACACATCAGCAGAGAAGAATACCGCTTGAAATATCATAACTTATTGAGCTCAGTAGACGAAATTAGTACCATCACTATACGCATACAAGCTGGAGTGCCAGCGCCCTCTGGAAGGAAGTTATATAAATTCATAAGTATTAAAAGGTTATCTTGGAACATGAAAACCTGCTTCCTTAGTTAACTGTTAAAAAGCATCCATAAAAACCGCAAAATATAAAATGTAAAACTACAACTTCGTATGCATCTTCTAATGGACCCAACAATCCTTCTTAAGATATTTGGTAATGATTCATTTGAAGAAAACAGAGTAGTGGTAAAAAAAACGTCTATTATAAAACCCGCGAAATGGAAAGTAAAAAACTGTAAATGCGCATGTGCCATTGTATAAACCTATTGGGGCTTCAGACCAATTTTAATAAAGGTCTGTAGAAATCCTACAAAGTACTTACATGATAGAACAGACAGTACAATTACATTTATATAAAAATTTACGTACAAACATTTCAGTCTGTTTTACTTAATGTTTTACCTCGTCTGCCTGTTTACTAGCAAAATAAACTGTCAAGATAACCTGAATTAAAATGTTTTTTCTTTGCTCGATTTATATTTCAGGCTTTCATAACTTCATTACATTATTACATGTATAGAACATTACAACCATGCTTGATAATTATTGGTTGAACAAAACACTTCATGAGGTCGTTATGTTTGTTTGACCAAACTTCAAGAACACATTTTGAACATATTGTATTCTTTAACTTTATGCGAATTAGTTCGAACTCTATTAACTAAGTACTAATACGCTAATCAACATTAGTTGTTTTTTTTTAAGTTAAGCACAAAACAACATAATGGTTTTTTGTGCTTTATCCAAGTCCGTAAATATATCGTTGTGCCACTGAGGGACCGGGTGAATATAGTAGATAGTCAATTGTGAATTTAGTTATTTATTTCAATTGAAAACACGTTAGGTTATTAAGACACTTATAAGGTTATGTGCTTTTCAAGACACATTCAAGCTCAATAATCGATTGTTTTAAAGGTATTTATTACACTAAACCGCACAGTTCCCGACTTTTAGCGTCAAAAGTTTTCAGCTTACTACTGAGTCACTGCGAGAGGTAGTAAAATCTCAAATAGTGTATTCAATATTCATGTAAAACGTTTAATACGGTGTTTAGTGTTTAATCGAACGTTTAATCTGCACTAAAAGTTACGGCCTCAAGTTTGAGGAAGAATAAGAGAACAAGAACTGATAATAAACTATAACAGCCAGCAGTAAACTACTAGTCATGATGTGATATCAAAATAGGCAAACAACCACTTCTCGCAATGCCTGTTACGCGGTTTCGTGAGCTCAAAGCTGCTATACAAGGGAGTATGTTTTGTGCCCAACCCGGGTATCGAAATCTCGTTTTCAGCAATATAAACTTTCGCCCCCCCAGTAGCACATTAATAAGTCTTTGGACACACACCACCCAGAAACTTGGTTTTAATACCAGTGGTGGGCAGAGGACAGATAGTCCATTGTGCAGCTTTGTCCTTAATTCCAAATAATCAATCAATCAGTCAATAAGTTTTCGGACTTACAACTGAGCTACTGTGGAACTCAGAGAAAAAAGACCGAAAATGGCAAATATATGGTAGCTGATTTGTTACTACACACTTCACTTTATCTCTATACTATTAATAGCTTAGAATTATATTTGGAATTAGAAAATGGCTGGTTTCCCTGCTCATTAGGTGAACAGCAAATCTGAGGGCAAATAGAGCTAAAAACCAGGTTTCTATAACTTTCGTTGGTACAGTACAAATAGCCCATTGTATAGTTTTGTGCTTAAGAAAAGAAAATGAATAAAAGAATATTGTTGTGCAAATATAGATCACTGATAATACAGTTTACACGCAAGATTTGAAAACCCAACACAAGTACTGGTCGTTTCTGAACATTTTATATTTAATGTAGTTTCCCTCGAAATAGTAGCTTTCAGCCTGTTTATGAACTAGTTCACCCTTAATATCCAGCTTTAGGGCCTTTACAATTTAAATTAAACAGTGTAACACTAGATACTACAGAAATACAGTTTCGAGTTAGAGTTGTTATGGATATAGCAGTTATTAAATAACTGCTTAATATCTGATCGCAAACATCTGTGGAGTGTTCTTTATAAAAATGTGTATAGTTCTTACCCTTATTATAATGACTGTTGTGTACATAACAAGTATGTTCCTTTCTCTTTTTCTCTTGTGCAAAAAGAATGGAAAGAGTGAGCGTAGATTTTTGCCAAGTTCAAACTCCTATAATTAAAAAATCCTTATCCCTAAAATGACTACTATAACCCACGAACAATGTCACAATTTCAAATAACTAAATATGTCTTCTAACACACACTAGTATAACCCAATAACAATTTTGGCGGTTTAAAATAACTAGCTTAACATATCTTCTTACATACTATTACAACACAAGAACAATTTCATTTGTTTTAAATAACTAAATATGCTTTCTTATACACACTATTATTAAAAAAAAACAATTTATCTAGTTTTAAATAACACATATCACACACTATTATAACCCAATAACAATTTTGCCGGTTTTAAATAACTAACTTAACATACCTTATCACACCCTATTATAACTAAAAAACAGTTTCTGTTGTTTTAAATAACATAACTCAACATATCTTCTCACACACAGTATTATAACCCAAAATCAATGTCGCCGGTTTTAAGTAACTCGTATTATTTTCGTAATGTGGCCGAGCGCGTTAAGGCGTGCACTCGTACTCCGAGGGTCGCGGGTTCGCTCCCGCGTCGCGCTAAACATGCTCGCCCTCCCAGCCGTGGGGGTGTATAATGTGACGGTCAATCCCACTATTCGTTAGTAAA
Source organism: Carcinoscorpius rotundicauda (assembly GCA_011833715.1). Lineage (NCBI taxonomy): Eukaryota > Metazoa > Arthropoda > Merostomata > Xiphosura > Limulidae > Carcinoscorpius > Carcinoscorpius rotundicauda. The sequence continues at coordinate 22,407,178 of CM022393.1, read as the reverse complement.
AGAGTAGCCCAAAAGTTGGCAGTGGGTGGTGATGACTAACTGCCTTCCCTCTAGTCTTACACTGCTAAATTAGGGACGGCTAGCGCAAATAGCCTTCGTGTAGTTCTGCAGGAAATTCAAAACAAAGCTTCACTGTAAAGTGTATACTTAATTTTAAAATATATACATGTATATAATAATAAGATGTGTCTGTTGTTGTTGTTTAGAATTAAGCACAAAGCTACACAATGGGCTATCTGTGCTCTGCCCACCACGGGTATCGAAACCCGGATTTTAGCAGACATACTGGGGGGCGATGTATCTGTGAAACACGTCAGGTAAAGTAAATAGTTTATAATTGTGTGAAGTGCAATCTTACGAAGAAAACGTGTTTGTGAGGCGCAATAAAGTAATTTTCATAAACAAACATGTTTAATTGGTGACAAAATGTGAGAGACTTCGTCTAAATCATTGTATATATCCAATATATATTGGGACATTACAATTAATTATACATGAGAAAGATATTCGTAATATTAAGTAGTCAAATACTTTCTGAGCTCTTCTGAACTACTATATGTGACAATTTTAAATTATTTTCAAATTTGATTTTAAAATCGTTGAATTCATCTACTATCTCAAGGAGGTATAACATTCGGCAATATGTTTTGAATAAAACTCTCGGATTTAATATTTATTGCTATTGTGGGTTTTCTTATAGCAAAGCCACATTGGGCTATCTGCTGAGTCTACCAAGAGGAATCGAACTACTGATTTTAGCGTTGTAAATCCGTAGACTTGGTGCTGTATTTTTTGTTATTGAAACTGATTCTTGTCAGCTACTGAAACAAATTTATGCAAAACAGTTAGGTTTTAAATAGTGTGGTATGTTTGTTAGTAAGCAGGTAGCACACTAACAAACAGAATCTGGATTGTGCTCATCGAAATGCAGTTTTTATTGTTATAAGCCCTAAAATATACCGCTGAGCCACCGGGGAGAATATGGTACGTAATAAATAAGGCATCACAAGCTCAAAGTATTGAATATTTTTAAAAACAGATGTGAAGTATGAAAATTGGTGAAACAGTTGTTTAGTTATACCACAAGTGGACTTGTAATAAATACTGTGCTGTTAAATAAAACTAAAAATGTCAAGAAATCTTTTACTTACAACTGATGATGGTTTCTCAAGGTTGTAGTGTTAAAAAGCTTGTCTACCTGTTTTTAGATGTGTGGGACAGACTACAAAACAATAACGAAAAGTATAGATCTGGGTTACTGGTTTAAAGCATGCAGGTTGGCTCTGTGGAAAACATCTGGTGTGTATGTGTTTTTCTAATTGCAAAGCCACGTCTAGCTATCTGCTGAGCCCACCGAGGGGAATCGAACTCCTGATTTTAGCGTTGTAAATCCGTAGACTTACCGCTGTACTAGTAAGGAGCTGAAAACATCTGGATTTTGGAGCTGGCGAGACGAGTTCGAATCCGTATAATACCAGAAAATAGTCTCGTAGTTTCGATTATGAGTGCGTTATAAGAATAGCAGTCAACTCCTTAGCAAGGAGGGTTGAGGTTATGGTAATGCTGACTGGCAGTTCTCGTTCTAGTCAGTAGTTGAAAATTAAAAATGGACGCAGATAGCCTTAGTTGGTTATCCATAAATGCGATACAGAAATATAGAACTCTAGTTTTGAGTTGAATGGTTAGGTGTAAACATTGTAAATTATTATTTACAATTTTAGATCAAATATAAAGAGTCATGTATAAAAAGAAACCAAATAGAAAGGCAGGATGATAAAAGAAATGAGTTTATTCAACAAACCGTATTTTAGTTATCAAAGTCTTACACGTTTTTTTCAACTAGTTGTTACGGAAAGACGTTGGCTGATTTATTTAGGTAACGTAAAAATAGTTGGTTCATCGTTTGAATTGGTATTCTTCAAGGTTATGATTACATTCTTTTGATGACCACTTCTGAAACAAAAAATAAATAAATATATATAGCTCTTAAGTAGGTATCATTTGACTAATTTTCATATAGCCTGACAGTTTTCCCCCTCTAATATTTTCAACAATGTAACTAAATCAGCTTATGAGTCTGTCTGTGCAGTAATGATACCAGAGCCGTTGTTTTAGATAATATGGATTACTTAACTTAATGATACGTTTCTGTCGCTTTCGGAGAATGTCCAACACGAACACTGGTGGCTGTGCATACAGAGTAGTGATCGGTAAATGATTAGGAAAGTGTCTCTTTTGTGAGCTTTGGAGAAGAAATATTCGAGAAGGAGTTTTAAATTAAGCCAAGTTTGGAAAAAATATTACTTTTGTAAGGTATGTGAGAAATATTCTGATAAATAAATATACCTGGTTGCGCGTAAATGATCCAAAAATTTAGGTGGCGCTCATTTGCGGGAAAAAAAACGTGTTACACGCATTACGAAATTTTTTTTTTTTTTTGGAATTTCGCACAAAGCTACTCGAGGGCTATCTGTGCTAGCCGTCCCTAATTTAGCAGTGTAAGACTAGAGGGAGGGCAGCTTGTCAACACCACTCACCGCCAACTCTTAGGTTACTCTTTTAACAACGAATAGTGGGATTGACCATCACATTATAACGCCCCCACGGGTGATAAAGCAAGCATGTTTAGTATGACGGGGATTCAAACCCGCGATCCTCGAATTACAAGTCGAGCGTCTTATCCGCTTGGCTATGCCGGGCCTACAGTGAAGGACCAGAACTGTAGTTCGCAAAGTGGAGATAACGTTAAACTACCTGTAGAACCCGTTATATAACGGCTGGAACTGTAAATAGCAGAATACAAAAATATATCTGATATAAACTGTGAGACGATCATGGCTTACTGATTATTTACAACACTTACAGCTGTGAAGACGTTATAAAACTGACAGTCAGTGAAACACAACCGTGGGCGTTGTTGGCTTGTTATCCTTCCTCGGTTAATAGTTACAATTTAGAAATATCTGTGCCTGAATCTTGTGTCTAATCTTACCGTTAAGTCTATATGTCGTAAATGTCTATATGTCGAGCTTAAAAATACATTACACTATAAACTATAGATATCACTGATTGGGTAACTTTGAGGAAGGTGAGATTTAGTTATAAATATATCAGTAGTTATGATGAATAAGAATCGACATAAAATCACCAATCGTTTTTTAAATAAGTTGAGATCAGTTGTTATTAAGAAAATACTGTAAATTTTATAAAAGAAAGTACATGTGTGTTACTTTTATTTCAATACATTTTACAAATGAAATTAATTACATGAATTATCTTTATTAATGCTAGTAGATGTACATTAATATGAACTCATAAAAGTTATAAACATGAAACACTGAGATATTTTTAAGAATATGACTGTGTCTGCACGATTTCGTTACCATGTCAACTATAGTTGCGTAAAATAATTATCACTTCTATTAAGTCATCGTTGATAGCTTGTTTCGTAAATTGAAACTTAAGTTACGCAATTTACACACACGTATGCAAAAAATATGAAATATGATGTATTCTAAAACATGAAAAGAAACATATTTCAAACAGTTCTGATTGTGATATTTGCTAGTGTAAAACTCACCATGAAATCCGTAAATTGTGTTTTAACAAGTTAAAACGACCAAGGTGTTTTGACATATATGTAGTTATGTGAAACATAGAATAAAATCCCTCATTCATACAGATAATTTGTAATATGTAATTTGATTCTTCAGGAAGATTTACCGATTCACAAGAATTCTGGGATTTTTATGTTCACTGAATAATCTGAACATTACATATTCCTAGCAGTGGAGGTCATACATTATGTTATTCTTTAAGTTTCATTTTTGTTTTCTAAGGAAGATAGAACATAAGATTTATTGTTGCTTTTTCTTTATCAAATTACTTTACCGATAAGTATAGCAGACCCTGTTAACATTTTGTTTCAACAAAACGCTGAAATATATCACTTGACAAGAGAAAATAAAATCATTTATCACGGTAGTTGTGTTTTGTCCTCGAGCGTTTCAGCGACTAGTCTGAGAGCTTATCACATTAAAAATCATTGAGTTTTGATAATCGTGGTGCACGGAATACAGATAACCTATTGTTTAGCTTTATGGTTAACATCAGACTAACAAAATTGAATCTATATTTTTCATTCAGAATAATATATGATAATAATAATATTTGATAATATTCTTATTTATTTTGTTATTACGCACAAAGCTACACAATGAATTATGTGTTTTGCCCACGACGGGTATCGAAACACGATATCTAGTGTTATAAGTCCGCAGAGATTTATCTTGATAGTCATCCTCACCCACCGCCAACTCTTAGGCGACTCTTTTACCAACGAATAGTGGGATTGACCATAACATTATAATGCCGCCACAACTGAAAGGGCGAGCACCTTTGGTGTGACAGGGATTCGAACCCAGGATTCTCGGATTATGAGTCGAGTGCCTTAACAACCTGGCCTTGCTGTGCCCTGAGGAAAATTAACCTTTCATAAGAATAGTTTACCTATGATATTGTAGCGGTGTGACATCTAAGATGTGAAGTGTTGCTCCACAAATGACATATTTAGCACCTACATGTTTAATTCATTTTGGAATTTCAGATCATTCGAGAGTACAGTGATCTGACGGGTAGATTTATGGCTCTATCTATATGTCATAAGTCCTTTCTGAGTAACAATATTCTTATAGTGCAATATTTAAAAGAGTCAAGATCTAACACATACTATTTTCAAAGGTACTCTTCAATTAATGAAAAGTTCGGGATAAAAAGATCAACACATGTATATTTAGATGTTAAAATAATCTATATGGTGATATTACATTGTGGTACAGATAATAAGTACAGCACCATATCAGTACTTTGTGGTTCAAATAATTATTAGAATACCGTGTTAATACTTTGTAGTACAGATAATTGGTGTCAATACTTTGTGATAATTAGTAGAGAACGGTACCAATACTTTGTGGTACAGAAAACATTGCACAACAAGTTGTGCTTCCTGAAAAGCTTTTGCTGATTGTGACAGGTACCTGGTGGGTATGTACAAATATAGTTTTGGTTTTGCTTCATCACGTAGGAACTTTCAGTTGACTGTTTACCGACGATAAGGTGTTTAATTGCGTTTATGTTTACGCTATTAAGTTCAACATAATTAAAAGTGTTTTGCTCCTGATTTTTGTCTGTATTCAATGTCCGGTGCATCACGTTGTAGTGTATAACAGTTGTCAGCAAGCATTGACGGATTCCAGTTGCCCTGATAACGTTTTTCCATTGTAGCAATGTCCTGGTAAAACTGGAGATTTCGATGAAACGGAACGTGATGGGCAAATATGGATGTGATTTTCGTGATCAGCAGCCAAACATGTATAAGGAACATTCGACAGTGTTTAAGAAGCAAAAACTTTGTTGTGCAGTATAATTAGTAGAGTACTGCACCCAAAAATATTGACAGGGTATTTTACTTATTATCTATACTACAAGGTATTGGTAAGAAGAAAAGCACACTGTCCAATACCTTGAGGTAAGTAAGGAAAATAAACCTAGTTATCTCTCAGCGACACATTCTATTTTTGGACCAAATGAGTTGTCTCATGATATTATTGAAGTAGTTGACGGATGAATAACCTGTACATCTTGCTAATATGAATCCTTTACTACAACTGTTAGTACTCTACAAATGAGTTGATTTGTTTGTAATACAAACATATAAGTAATGTAAACCACACCAAATAAAATAATTTTATTTTAACACCCCAAACTAGCTGGTATTGTGGTACTTCTGCGGTAATCATGTGCATGTGTTTTCTTATAGGAAAGCCACATCGGGCTATCTATTGAGTCCATCGAGGGACATCAAACCCCTGAACTTAGCATTACAAAACTGTAGACTTACAGCTGTACCAGCGGGGTACTTATCAATAATTATTCTGTACTCAGAGGAAAGGAGCAAATACAGTTTGCTTTGTTTGTTTTGAATTTCGCGAAAAGCTACAGGAGAGCTATCTTTGCTAGCCATCCGTAATTTAGCAGTGTGAGATTACTAAAAAGGAAAGTAGCTAGTCATCACCACCACCATGAACATTGGGCTACTCTTTACCAAAGAATAGCGGAATTGACCTTCACTATATAACACTTCCACAGCTGAAAGAACGAGCATGTTGGATGTCAGGGGGATTTGTACCCTCGACCCTCATATTACCAGTCGATCGCCTTAACCATTGTGACCATACCGAGTCAAATTCAATCTGGAAAGTGTTATCCAGAAAAAAGTTTTTAAATTCATTTCTTAACTTAATGCAACAACATATGCTTTTATTCGTTATCAGTGAAATCGTTTTCTATTTCTATACTCTCTTGTAATACAAATAAATCAGGTATTTCAAATTCTCCTTTAATTTGCTTTTCCTATTACCTGTCAGTTTTTGGTAGAAGTGGGAGATAGTGGTGAGCTTTTTTTCACTCCACGCACGTGTCGAAATATCAGACCTCCTTAAAGCGGATTATCTTACCTTTATGAGAGATTTGAAGAAAAAGAACCATAATTATAGATACGATTGTGCTTCTTATATGTTCAAATAAATATGTCGCACGAAAGATAATAATATAATGGTTTAGCAGATCTACTATAACTTTGCACGCGATCATTCAGTTGCACGTGATATTTGTTTATTTTTATCGTTATTTTCATAAACTTTTGTTTCTTTCTGTACATTGAATTAAAATTTGCATCTGTCGTGCACTCAAAACCCGTCTAGATTTTTTTCATGAGGTTATAGACAAATTCACGATTATAATTATCTATTTTCTATATTCCAGCATCTTATGGGACACAAAAATCACAGTTGTATTTTATGCTAACAACTTATTGTTGATAAATAATAAACGAATCTTTAAAACTTTGGGGTCTTAACAGAGTTTAACGAAAATCAGCTAAACACCAAACTTGATGTCATTAAATGTCACTTTGCTTAACGAAAACAAATTCAATACATTCCTTTTTATTCCATTATGACATGTGGTCTATAACGTTTTCTTTATGTTGGTTAGTTTGGTCTGTGTTTCCCACACTTGCTATACGACTGTTGTTCGATTAACATAAAACGCAAAGCAAATTTTACTTGGAAATTTCAGTGTATACCAGTGTTCTGTGTGTTGATAAATATTTCCTTGATAAGGTAGAGATGTTATGACTGTACAATGCACTTTTATTAATAAAATACCTATATTTGACATCATATTTTAGGATGCATAAACTACACAGAACCTAAATTTTAAATGTTTTCTTATAAACACGTTGATCTTCGATTATTAGTAATTTATGGCGCATCAGTAACGTTCTGTTTAAGATAGGAATATTGTTCTAGATTGTCTGGTATAAACGTATATCACAGTCATGGAACAGCAGCGTTTAGAAACAGGATAATAAATGAAGAAGAAAATAGTTTAGGAACATTATATTACGTCGTGTGTTCATCCTTACATTAAAATTTTTATTGTTACAAAACGTTCGATGCTCACGTGTTACAGCGTCATTTCAAGGACAGGATCCTTCACATGGTATAATGTCACCAAGAACAAGAAGACAGAATTTTCATATACAATAGTGTCACCTGTAAGACAAGATTTTCGCATGCTACAATGTTATCTGGAGGACATGATTTTTTACGTATTCTAATGTAGGATCGAAGCTTCATTTTTTATCTTCTCATGATATAGTGTCTTTATGAAGAGAGAATATTCATAGGTGTTCCAGGTTTACATGTCTCCACCCACAAAGATGGTAATCGTAGAAGTAAAGACATGGTAAACGAATATGACAAGTGTCTGTTTGGTGGCAAGGGAATTCGATCTGCTTAATGACATCATGACAAGGAATCCACTTTTCAAAAAAATATAAAGTTTGGGAATGGTATGAATTGGGAGTGAACGACACCTATATTAGAAAATGTACAACGTTTAGACAAACGTGCGATGACACAATCCTACCAAAACGTACATTTATAATAAAGTTTCGTTAATTATCTGCTTAATGACATGTTCATTCTTAGACATGATGTCCTCACTGATGTGCTCTTTTTCATGGGCCTCATTTTGGCACAGAATTTTCGACCGTGCCATTGGACCAGATTTCGTTTGAATAACAAAATAACAGCTATACATACTTTGCACGTGTCATCACTGCATCCTCAAAGCAGGAAGCTTTTATGAAACTGGGTTGGACATCATTAAAACAACTCAGATCCAAAAATTAAGAGTTACACTCAACTAAGCATCATGTATATTTTACCAGTTAGACACATAGGATCAGCCAAGAAATACTTGGTGAGAAGATTAAAAAAATATTGCTCTGAAAACTATCCAAAGACTCGTACAGGCTATTATTTACAAAGAATTTAGAAGAGATTTGGCAGGACAAGGTAGATGTAGATATAATGAAACCAAACACAAGTACTCTGACACCTATTTTGTTTATCCTTAGCTCGTAGTGTTACTATTCATTCGGATTTACAACGCTAAAATCAGGGGTTCGATTCTCCTCGATGGGCTCAGCAGATAGCCCGATGTGACTTTGCTGTAAGAAAACACACACACTGTTCATATCCTCAAACATAAAAGCACGATGAAGTTTCTAAAACCATTCTGGAGAATCTTCCTGCTGACAGCTTCTTGTGTTATGATTTCTACAGTACAAAAATAATACATACTTTCTGTAATTGTGTTTTGGCGTTAAAATTTAACATCTTGTAAACTGTGTACTAGTAACCTGTTTGTAGTGTATGAATTTCTTTTAATATATGCATATAGATACATTTGAATCAAAACTTTCTTAATAACGTTATGCCATATCTAAACTTTTAAAAATATGGTGCACCTTTTGGCCGAGTGGTTAATGTGCCGAGCTGTGTATCGGAAGGTTCGAGCGGCGAGAAACCTCTAAAGACACTCCACACTCTCAGCTGTGGACACGTTGTAATTACGATAGTCTATTCTGTTATTTGATTATGAATAACTACATAACAGGGAATGGGCACTGCTGACTGGCTGCCTTACACTGTGTCTTATCTGATCATTTAGTCCAGATGTTGTTAAGATGATGCTCCAGTTAAATATATCAGGAATTTTAAAAATCACATTATAATGAAATTGAAAAGAATGTGCAATGTAAAGTGGAATTGGTTGATCTTATAATTATCTGATTAAATATAATTATTAATAATAAATAAAATATGAGATTATTCATTCATGTATCTAGAAGTACATTAACTGTGCAGTGTGTACAATCTTTTGATTAATTCAGTACTTTATCACAGACTAGACTATTCAGTCGTGATTAATTTAGATTAGGTATGCTATTAAATATGCTCAACATATTAAAAGGGAAAAGTTTGTTTTTAATTTTGCGCAAGGCTACACGAGGGCTATCTGCGCTAGCCGTCCCTAATTTAGCAGCGTAAGACTATTGGAAAGGCAGCTAGTAATCACCACCTACCGCCAACTCTTGGGCTACTCTTTTACCAACGAATAGTGGGATTGACCATCAAATTATAACCCCCACGGCTGAAAGGGCAAAAACATGTTTGGTGTGACGGAGATTTGAACTCGCAACCCTTGGATTACGAGTCGAGTGCCTTGATCACCTGGCAATGCCGGATCAAAGTCAAGCAGTCAACCATATATTAGTATTATGGCGTAATTATTGTTACAGGTTTATGATTTTATCGCCACTTTGTGTGTGTGTTTGTGTTTTCCTTATAACAAAGCCACATCGGGCTATCTCCTAAGTCCACCGAGAGGAATTGCACCCCTGATTTTGGGGCTCCAACTACGTGAACCTACTGTTGTATCAGCGCGGGACTTATCGCCACTTAGTTGTAAAACACTCAAGCTTTGTGTTTTTGTTTCTCAGAATAGTTGAACAACAAACAGATTTGACAGATTTCTATCAAAAAATATTTTAAATTATTTTTCACGAACTTAACTTATGTATATAGTTAGAACTACAAGTAAAATAATTAATAATAGATATTACTAACTATAATTGGTCGTAAAATGTGGTTTTAAAAACTTTTCTCGTTATCAGACTGTATTGTTCGATGGTGGACTCGTCAAGAGAAACAGCATTTGAGAAATCAGATATTACACGTATCGGCCGCCAACAAATATGAGTGATTTTTTTTAAAAATGAAACAAACACTGACTCACGCATTACATTAAGCAAGCAATTATAACATTTCTGATAAAATTACCATTATCTGATCCGAGCCTTTCATAAATCGAAAGATAAAATAACATTATGCGATGTTCGCATTCTGTTGCCTGCCTCAGAAATTATAAACAATAAAACAAACAAACAAAAGTCAACTAAACATATATATATATATATATACACACACACAAAAGTAATAAACCTAAAATAATTTACCTAACAAATACTTTAGTGCTAGATATTTAATTGATAAACGATTTCTTGTGGTCGATGTAATTAGAAGCAATAGTTGTTAGCTAAGTCACAGTAAAGGGATATATGTTATTAAAATCTAACTCTAGTTATTAATTGTGCACAAACATACTGCTCATGACAGTCCTCGAGTGTTACAGCAGTAAGTCTTAAGGCTTATATAGCCAAAAGAAAAAAAATGGGTTCCAATACCCCTAAAGAACACAGCACAGATGTTAAATTGTTGTGTTTAAGATTGGTTTTTAAGTTTGTTTTATAATTTTTTCTCCATTTTCTTGCTCTTGCTTTTATCATGTAGTCCTTAATGTGATTCTTTTTTTAATTACTTTTATTTTACTGAACAGTTGCCGAAACCCCAGTTTATTTACAAATTACAATCTTCCTCACCAAATTAAGAATAATATATCAGGGATGTAAACAGCTCTTAGAACAGAACTTGGGCCGGTTCCAAGTGACAAGTTTTGAATAGTTTAATTGAATGGAAAAGGTTGCGTGGCTCTTTTAAACCGAAAATAACTAGTATTCAGGAACGCTTTTCCCTTTCTAACTTTAATAATTATGCCAATATAAACATGTATTTAATGTGTTAGAGCTATATCTCAAAGATGTTAACTTAAAGTCTAGAATAGAAATGACCTGATTAGTTTAATACAGTTATGATGTAGGCTAACTGCCTTCGCGTGATAAAGTAATAACTAATTCATATACACAGATGCAACATCTTCTGTAGCACTTCAAAAGCTTCGTACTATTATTAATCAATTTAAATGTTGCCAAGTTATGTTTACAAAACTTCTAAAAAAACTTGTTTCACGAAATATTATACAGAGGTGTATTTAAGATGCTTATTTGTTTGTTTGTTTGAATTTTGCGCAAAGCTACTAGAGGGGTATCTGCGCTAGCCGTCCCTAATTTTGCAGTGTAAGACTAGAGGGAAGACAGCTAGTCATTAACACCCAACGCCAACGAATAGTGAGACTGATCGTCACGTTATAACGCCCCCACGGCTGAATATGCATCATATTCAAGATGTAAATGTTTGATAAGCGACTGTCATAATCTTAAATTACTATGAATGTATTACATGTTTCCATGTCTTGATTTGCATTCTTGGTGTAATATATTCTGATTTGTAGATTATTTGTTCGTTGTCATTATTGAGTCTAGAAATATTAAGTAGTTCAGTTTCGTTTTCCTAATATTCAACATTATCATTTAGTGTCTATGTTTTATATAAAAGGGATTTCAGAGGACCTATTATTTTTATGTTCGTATTTGTTTTGATCAGTATTAATATTTATATTCTGTTTATTGATTTTATGTTTTAATAACTTTCACTTTTATTGTATTTTTGTTATTACGAATTATATCTGACTTTATTTTGATAATATGTTTTTAACATTTAATAGTTGAATTTTTCATACAATTTCCATTATCCTTTTGTGTTCATATAGGACTCTTATCTGCATTTTGATTATATCTATTATGGATTATGGTTTGTATCAAACAGTATAATCAAATACCATCATTGGTTATGACTTGTCTCTAGGTTATATGTAAAGGATAATAAAATGTTTTCTGTTTATATATTTTGGGTTTTATTATTGAAGTTTGTGTGAAATGTTGTTGCATTTTGTGATTCTTTTTTCCTTGGTTTATTTAATCGCAAAGTGCAACGTGGGAAATGATTGAAATTTTAATTTTAAGACCGCTCTTGGCAAGCTCAAACAAAAACTGTTGTTTACTGTTGTTTAGAACTAAGCACAAAGCTACACAATGGGCTATCTGTGCTCTGCCCACCACGGGTATCAAAACCCGGATTTTAGCATGTAAGTTGCAGACATACCGCTGAGCCACTGGGAGGCTCTAACACAAACAATGAAAGTGTTATCATATTTTAAAATCTTAAACCTTCCTTTCTCCTTCTAAGATTTTATATTATTCATAATTTATTGCTATTTCTATACTTGAGCTGTTTTTAAAAGTCTCCTATAGACTACTGTTAACTAGTATCATAAGCAAGTCACTTCTGTCTGGTTGTATCCAATGTTATTTTGTTTTGTGCTTCTGTCACTTAGAAACTGACCTAGTTCAGGATATTGAACTAGCACTTACACAAAAATGGAGAATAATTACACAACCCTGGGATAGTTTTATTGTCTTTAAATTGTTATATGTTATCCATTTTTCTCCTTCACGTATAGATTTTTCACAAAACGTTATACGTATTTTCACATAAGTGAATCATTTTCATAGAAATCGGGTCACATTTTGCTACAGTTTAAGTAATGACAACTACTGGCTATAAATTTCTCTAGATCAATCGCGACGTGAAAGTCTTATCGATCATTCTAGAACCCACAAAAAACACACTGCCAGTATATAAACGGTTAATATGCCGTATGACGTATATTTGCTGGAATTGGTGAAATACTTGGGCCTTTCAAAGGATTACTAAAAAATTGTCGGGTTTAAACTTCGAAGTAAAAACTTACTCTCTCCAAGGACATCATTTTACTGGTACAGAAGCCGTGGGGAAAATATGTATATCTTAAATACTAGAAGCTTCAGTCTATGAACCAAGCGAATGACGGTTGTTCATTGGTTTCTCCGAATGGTAGCATATATGCATTTGTTCCTTTTGTTCATTCAGTTAACTAGAAGGTAACGTACGGAAATCTTGAATTTCTTAATAACATTAAATACGGAGGACATGGTTGTCTACTTTATGGAGACTTAAAATAACTGTTTATGTTGTTGGCATGAAATCAATACTGAATAAATAAGCAATGGCCACACAAAGTCAGCCTGATACTTGGGTTAAAAAACAAATACTGAACATGAAAGTTTGGTTGACGCAAAAAAAAGTCCCAATACATTCACTTAACATCAAGCAGACTTTAATAAAACACCTTGAAAAGGCGTTAAACAAAGATGGCGACTATTTCAAGTATCTATGTCACCACTTTCCAGCTCTTCCAGAAGCGAACCTTAAAGAAGAGATTTTTTTGTTGGTCTTCTGGATGAAAAGTTCTAAAGGACAATAAGGAAAGTTGAAAAAAAGAAGAAGTGTGAATTGACTTTAAAGATAGTATTAACAACTATTTAAAAAAACAATAAAGACCCAAATTATAAAATGCTCTCAATAACATGCTTAATAAATTCTTGGGTTGTAACATAAACTTGAAAGTTCGTTTCCTTCACTCACATATTGACTACCTTCTTACAAATCTCGGTATCGTCAGTGAAAAACAAAGAAAAGGTTCCATCAAGACATCGTGACTGCTGATTACTACTAGTCATTAAAAGAATATTCAATATATAAAAGAACAACTACAACACATAGTTCTGAGACTGAAAGACACAGATTTCACACAAAAAATTAAAATATTTTCTTCAAATTCTTTGTATTTTTGTTCACCAAAATAATAATAAAAAATGTTTTTTGAATTTCGCACAAAGCTACTCGAGGGCTATCTGTGCTAGCCGTCCCAAACTTAGCAGTGTAAGACTAGAGGGAAGCCAGCTAGTCATCACCACCCACCGCCAACTTTTGGGCTACTATTTTACCAACGAATAGTGGGATTGATCGTCACATTATAACGCCCCCATGTTTGGCGCGACAGGAATGCGAACCCGCGACCCTCAGATTACTAGTTGAACGTCTTAACACGCTTAGCCAAGGTGAGCCTGACCAAATCTTGTCGAACTACATGTTATCAGTGACTATGGTCTATGGCCCTGCATGGCCAAGCGTGTTAAGGTGTGAGACTCGTAATCTGAGGGTCGCTTAATAAAAATAAAATATATGCTTAACAAATTGAAAATAATTTTTATTTTATAAAATATACTTTTATTGAAATAAAGGTACTTTATTCATGTTACAATTTTCAGTCTTAATTTATTTGTTTATTCGCTAACATGTCTGTCAGTGATTATGATAAGACACAGAAACTAAGTATATAATTTGTTTTAGTTGCGTTTTGTACGTAGAGTCCTTAAACTAAAAGGTGGGAACCTAAAGTCATATTACTGTATAAAATCGGATTTTGAAATAAGTTCTATAAATTATTTTTATTATTGTTTGTGTGGAATCAAGCAAAAAACTACACAATTGGCTAGCTGTGCTTTTCTCACTTCGGGTAATGAAACCCGTTTTAGAGAGATGTGAGTCCAAAGATATACCGCTGTGTCACTAGAGAGATGTTTTTTTGTTTTTTTTATGAACACTAGTTAACCAGTAAGGGAAATGAAACTAATTTAGGCGTTTATCAAATTTACTCCAAAGGTTTGTTTGATTGGTTTTGAACTTCGCGCAAAGCTACACGAGGGCTATCTGCGCTAGCCATCCCTTATTTAGTATTATAAGACCAAAGGGAACGCAGCTAGTTACCACCACTCACCGTCAACTGTTGGGCTACTCTCTTACCAACGAATAGTGGGATTTACTGTTACATTGTAACTCCCTTACGGCTAATAGAACGAGGATGTTTGGTGTGACGGTGAATCGATCCCTCGAACCTCGGATTACGAGTCAAGTGCCTTAACCACTTGACCGTGCCTGTCCTTACTCAAAAGGACTACCGTGCTGTCAATATTCATTTTTGTAACTCTCTTCAATTTTTTCCTAGCTGAGTAGAATTCGAACCTCGGATTTTATATATTTTTATGTCGGTAAACAGCTGATCCATCTTTATTTACTCATAAAATTACATATAAAATAATTATCCGCAGGTTAAACCACACATAGAAAATACATAATTTGTTTCAAGTGACTTGGTAATGGGAATTAACTAATCCTGTGATGGAATTATATTCAAAATAATCGAAGCCAAATAATATAAGTTGGGTCAGATCGAAACCAAATTACTGCTTAAACCCAAGTAGATCATTTATAATGAGTCGATTTACATGCAAGAGGATTAATTATTGTTTATACAAAATAGTACGAGCTCTCAACATGCAAACAGTGGGAATAGGGAATGGTTATTAACAATTATATGATGTTTCTAGCGTGAATGTTATTTACAAGATGCATGCTTCTTCCTTTAATAAATAATAACAGATCTTCTTGTACGCATATCGACACTTTATAAAGTCCATTTAGTCTGGGCCCCCGAGATGGAAATCAACGGTTCATTAGTATAACAAATTTAAAATTTTAATTTCTCATGTAGTTCATTGTGTATCTTTTAGCGAAGAAAAAACAAACAAGAACAATCACTTTATATTTTCATGTATTATATGTTTTGTTTTTTTCTAATTTCGCGCAAAGCTACTCGAGAGCTATCTGCGCTACCCGTCCTTAATTTAGCAGTGTAAGACTAGAGGGAAGGCAGCTAGTCATCACCATCCACCGCCAAATCTTGGGCTACTCTTTTGTTAACGAATAGTGGGATTGACCGTCACATTATAATTCCCTCACGACTGAAAGGACGACCAAGTTTGGTATAGCGGGGATGCGAATCTACGACCCTCAGATTACGAGTCGCACGCCTTAACTGACCTTTATATGTATAAAAATATGTATTATGTGTAAACATTTATTATATTTTTTATTCTCGTGTTATTTTTAATTTAAAAAAAACGTATAATAAGATAACAGAAACGTAGTTAAACGTATAAATCACAGGAATACAGTTATATAACATTTCTCATACATGGGCCTAGCATGGTTAAGGCGTGCACTCGTAATCCGCGGGTCGCGGGTTCGCGCCCGCGTCGCGCTAAACATGCTCGCCCTCCCAGCCGTGGGGGTGTATAATGTGACGGTCAATCCCACTATTCGTTGGTAAAAGAGTAGCCCAAGAGTTGGCGGTGGGTGGTGATGACTAGCTGCCTTCCCTCTAGTCTTACACTGCAAAATTAGGGACGGCTAGCACAGATAGCCCTCGAGTAGCTTTGTGCAAAATTCCAAAACAAACAAACAAACAAATTCTCATACATGTAAAAACAAAAGACGTTTCTGTCAAGCTAGCTAAAATATTTGATTTTCGTTAATGCTTGATTGACAATTAATACGGATTTCTTGAAATAAAAAGCATTGTTTAATTTACTTATCGGGAGAGATATATCATAAGTTATATCCGCGTTATGTATGTACGTCAATCACACTATCTATGGTTACAATAATCTATTCAAAGTGTCTCGCAGCAGGTAAAACATCATAATGACGACACATGATAGATGGTTCCTGATTGGTTTCTAAAGTTAGGTGTCGCCTCTATAAAAGGTGCGTTTGCTGAACAGGTAGTCAGACAGCACGTGTACAGTGCCAGACGACGATGATGATGTGGGAATGTTATTTTTTTTTTTATAATTTTTTTAGCTTGTTAATCGAAACAGTCTTGTGAAGTTGTAGGAACTGCAAAGAGCCATCTAGTGGAAAGAAAACCTGTTAAAACTTTAAAATTAAAGACTTGGTTGAGCATAACTAGTAGCGAGTTAGTTTGTGTAATCTTTGGTATCATACTTCGTAATTTAAAACATGTAACGTTGTAAAAGAAAGATAGATCGTGAGAAGTAAAAGAATGAATATTTCCTTTTCTTTGATAAAAGGTGAGTCAAACTCACTTGCTCTTGTTTTTTCATAGGATTTCTAAAATGATTATTGAATTGACTTGTTTTTGTTGTATGTTGATTATTTTAAATCTTTAGTTACCATTTAATTTCAATTATGTAAGACTGCACGAGCTTTCTCCTATAAATGATATCCTTCCCTCCTGTGGCTCAGCGAGGATTCCGAAGACTTATCAAAAATCGGGTGTCGATATCCGCGTAGAAAGAACACGGAGAACCTTTATGTTTAACAATAACAAAGATAGTAATACGTACAATTAATTAAAAATTAACAATAAATCACAATTAAAAACTGGCTGCTACATGAAATATTTTCTGCTTGTTTTGAATATGCAACCAGAGGTCAGGAAATTGTGTTTATCATTATAGAACTTTTAATGTAAGTTAAGCATATTTTAGTCGTAAAGTTATAGTGACGAAAATGTTGTAAATTCATGTTATAATTGTAAAGAAACAAAGAGAATTATTTAAAACCGTTTCATTATTTTTGTACCTAGCGTTACGAACTTAAATTGCAATATGATATGCTGACATCTTTAAATGTATATTTTTTCGCAATGTATCAGCAGACAACAAAAACAACACTTATTGTATTAAGATTATAAAATGTGGCATACATGTATTGAATAATGATAGATAATATATTATTAAATGTGAAGGTAAAAATGTCGATAAACTTTAATAATGTGCGGTAAAAACTAATTTACTTTCCAATCAGTTTATTTACATAAGAACTGAGATATTAGCCATTTATCAATTTTAAGATGCACATTATTCCACGATTATTTATTGGACTTCTGTATAAACTATCTTCTGCATGCAATTAAAAAATTGTGATAACTCTGTAAGGAGATTATATGTAGTGCGCTGTAATTTGTTTATTAAAGTCAATAAATATGGCAAGACATTGTACAATTAATACGTAAGTTTGTCTTGCACTATTTAATATTTAAGCACCAAAATTTTGTCAAAATAGGAAAAGAATACTATCTTTATAATCAGCTTGTCTTAAAACATTGTGATAATAAAATAAACTAAATCGATAGGAGTAGGACTTATAAAACATATTATTTCCGGTTTTTAACTCATTTCAAAATGTTAACACGTAATACCATCAAGGAATCATTGTCTTAAAAAAGAAGCAAGAAACGTGCTGTTAGCGTTTAAAACATTCAAATATTTAACTCTCTTGCCCGCAGGTGTTTCGTCAGAGGTTCTTAGAATCGGATAAAATAAAGTTGGCGTTTTCTGTGTAACAAAGAAGAGCATTCCACCCTATATTCGTCAACGTATCTGAGTTTCGAATCTAGATTGACTTTTTGAGCACTGAATAAATCTTGATGGCCGTCGACTTGGTAGATTTCGATTCCAGTTCGTGGGAATCTTTGCTCAGCCTAAGCACCAACGTGATAGAAAATGAAAACGTTAGCCTGCACAATAACTATGATAGAGTCGAACTACCGTCTACTGTACGTATAACTCAAAAAATATCCGCGGATGAGCAACTGTCTTCGCCAACACTGTCCAGTTCTCTAGTGTCTTCATACGAAAACAGCACGAGATCGTCTGACTGTAAAACTAAAGACGAACAAGTAAAAACTGAAGAAGAGTGTAAAGAAACTAAGTACAAACTACGGCCAAGATCGATTCAGAAGCGAAAAGAACTCGAGATCAAAAGGCTCTGCAAGAAGGAACCGAAGCCTAAACAGAAGCCGGCGCCTTTGAGCAAATATCGCAGACGCACAGCGAACGCCCGAGAAAGATATCGAATGGAAAAAATGAACCAAGCTTTCGAACAGCTTCGTCAAGCGATTCCCCAGTTTCCTAATGCGGTGGGGATGAGCAACACGAAGCTGACAAAAATCACAACTCTCCGGCTGGCCGTGAACTACATCGCTGCTTTGGCTGATATTTTACGAAAAACTGACAATAATGGTAAAGAACCAACTACAGACGGGCCATCACAAGTGGTCGATTCTGCAGACTTGAACCTGGACATTGGGAGTGACGGATGTGACTTGACAGTTGATGATCTGACGTTTTTATTAGACACTGATGAAGACAGTATGGAGTACACTACTGATCTTCTATTTCCGTGATGGTCGCTCATGTGTTTTGTAGATAGAATTGTTTAAGTGATGCATCATATTCTCAAGCGTTCTTTATAGACTTGAATACAATAAGTCATAAAAATGAGCGTTATGCATAGATTTTGTTTGTTATGAAACGTAAAAAAAAGAAGAATTATTATGTTGTTCCCACCCGTCTCTTCTGTTTGTAATGGAAGATGACTTATTTCAAATTACTTATTCTTATATTTTCGAAGAGTATATGATTAGGACGTAAACACTTTTCCATAAAAAAAATTTTTATGAGGGTGTTATATTTGACTATGTAAAAATATTCAAATCATTATAATTAGTTGTTTTTTGTTGTTGTTGTTTGCTGAGTTGATCCTAAAAGATGGCTAAAATGCAAAATTACCCAGCAGGTTAACAAATCAACTTTATGATCGTATTTCTGGTAGTTTGTTGGTGAGGCGTGATTTGACCACCGTTTTGTTGAACCAGTTGTGATATATTCCAGCAAAATCCAACACGTTTTATCGGAGAATGAAACAGGCCCTAGTTCCTCGAGACAAGAGTGTGACTTTACACTGTGAAGTGCCAAATGTCATTAGGTTATGGACATTTACGTTCTCGACTCAGTCATATTACTGTACGTTTTAGCCAAACTTTTGGTGATTTCAAGTATTAAACAAAAAGCAGTTGTTTTGTAAACGAATGTCTGATTCAGTTAAAAATTCCAACAATTGTTTAGATTCAGTTATTAGAAAATGGTGAAGAATTTATTTAGTTTATGCAAGTATCGTTTTACGTTTACAACTTCTAAGTCAAGCGAGTTCACAAGTATTAACAGTTTGTCAGAACGATAGAACAACAGAAATAAATTATAAATAAATAAAATAATACGAATGTTTTATTAAAACAACATATACTGACGACTGAAATTACACAACTAATATTGGCGAAATAAATGAAACGAGTTTCTTTTTGTAAATTAAAAAAAAACATACAGCGATGTAGTGTTTAAAGATGTTTGTGTTTTTTTATCAACATTATTAGCTTTTCCGTTTATTTAATATATTTTGGCTAAAATTATCGTATACAAGTCACTAAAATCGAATTGGAGTGGTTATTTTTAGGGACTGATTAGATTTTTGTGTGTTCTTTTTTTTTCCCGGAGGACATTTTACGAGTCTTTATTCATTTATTTTTAGAGCAAAGTCACATTGGGCCGTCTGGTGTGTCCACCGCGGGGAATCTAACACCGGTTTTTAGCATTGTAAGACCGTAGATCTAGCGATATTTCAGAGAGAGACATCTGTAATATATTACCATCTCGTTGTTGTTCTAAATAAAGTTTCTCAGATACTAAAACCATAATCTTTATATGTTTTGAATGTGGCAATAATTTTTTTTCTGCTGTTTCGTTAAAAAAAGAAAATAAACGAGAAATGTGATTCATACAGAAATATGATTCATGTTAACACGCATAAATCTTACATGAATAAGGGCCTGTTTAACTTTTGAAAGCCATTTGTGAAAGAAATAAAAACAGCTAATTCATTAATATTCACAATTCAATATAAAGTTTACCTTGACGAAATCGACGTGGTTTGTTTGTTTTTGAATTTCGCGCAAAGCTGTTGTTATTGTTTTGAATTAAGCACAGAGCTACACAATGGGCTATCTGTGCTCTGCTCACCACGGGTATCGAAACCGGATTTTAGTGTGTAAGTCCGCAGACATACCGCTGAGCCACTGGGGGGCTCGCGCAAAGCTACTCGAGGGTTATTTGCGCTAGCCGTCACTAATTTAGCAGTGTAAGACTAGACGAAAGGCAGCTAGTCATCACCACCTACCGCTGGGAGAGCGAGCATGTTTGATAGACCAGGATTCGAACCCGCGACCCTCGGATTGCGAGTCAAACGCCTCAATACACTTGGCCATGCCGGGCCCAAATCGACTTGGGAGTTGTTATTTTGTTTTGTTTTTCTATGCGTAAACTTTCGACAGGTGCCTTCTTTACGTATCTCCAAGACGTGCCGACAAGTTCGATCGTGAACTAAAGCGTACTGTCAGTTTCGTATATACAATGAACCGACTATAATGTTGCCTCAGGAAACTTCAAAATAATTACTGTTAATAGCTATTAAAATTAGAAATTAAATATTGGTAAATGTTTCTACGATTAACGATGTCGTAAAGGTTTGTTTTATACAACACCCAGTGTGTGTGCATTTTCATATAGCAAAGCCACATCGGGCTATCTGCTGAGTGCATCACGGGGAATCGAACCCCTAACTTTAGTGTAAATCCGAAGACATACCGCTTTACTAGCGGGGCGCGTCGGAAAATCTTAGTTATGAAACATAGCCCTGATTAAAAAAGGTAGCATATGTATTAAGGAAAGGCAACCCCAGGTACGAAAATTTAGAAAAGTTTGTTTTTTTGGAATTAAGCACAAAGCTAGGGGCTATCTGTGCTCTGCCCACCACGGGTATCGAAACCTGGATTTTAGCGTGCAAGTCCGCAGACATACCGCTGAGCCACTGGGGGTCAGTTAGAAAAGACAGTTCTAACAACAAGAATTAGCTCGGGTTAAGAAAGATAGTTCAACTTATGAAAGATAACTTCGATGGGGAAATTTAACCTCTATAGTTAGGAAAGCTAACCTATATAATAAGGAAAGGTAACCTATATAATTAGGAAAGGTAGCTCCGGTTAGGAAAAGTAGCACATGCTAAGAATACTAGTGTTTCTATTCACTTTAAGATGGCACAACCGGTATCGGCAAGATTATATTGATGGTTGCAGAATTTTTGCTGCTTTAACAATGAAGGTGTAGAAAAAGTTTCATGTAACCTCCATAAAAAAAATAAATAAACATTCATGTTTTACTGAAAATGGATCTAGAGCTAAGTGAATAATTTTCATATATATTCAAATAAATGCAAGAAATGGCATAAAATGAAAATGTAAATAGAGCTATTTCTTCTTAATCTGTGTTGTGTGTTATATCGTCTTTAGTTAAATATTAAGAATAACTGCAAAAATCACGACAGGTTCAAACATTTCGTTCAGTAATCAAATGCTAAGGAAACTTTGGATATTCGCGTCGTATTTACACACATAATTAGGTCAAGGTTAAAAATGTGATATAGGTTTCCTTAACCTATAAATTAATACAAGGTATCATAATTCCTAGAGCATCAAATTTCAAGCTAGTTATAAGCAATTGATAAAGTACCGTTTGATGAATAACAAACGCCTGTTGTTCTCTAGTTGTGCTCCTCAGATAAGGAATGACACGCAGAGAGTTGTTCCAATACATCAAGGGCGTAAAAATCAGGTATTGCCCGCTAACAAGCTCCCGTCGAGCTCGGTAATCGTAGATGCTACTTGGCAGTGTCGAGAAAGAAGCAGTAAGGTGAGGTTAGAGCGACCTCATGTGATGGTTGAAACTAAATCCCGTGAGACTAATGATCAGTGAATTGGGATTACTGTAACTCTGATTCAGGGCATGAGAAGAAGGGTGTAGTTTCAGTCTGTATTTTCACGGTAGAATCGCAGATTTCAGCTACAACATCCTTACGGTGCTCTATGTAATTAGTTTTTTTCTGCTTTGGGTTCATTAGAACATTATAATCTACGGTTTCGTTTATATTCACTTCACACGCATTAGCGCCAATTTTGTTGAGAAATAACTTTCTCTTAGCACTAACGTCTTATTAGTAATTTATTGAGTCTACTTATGTGATATAAACTACAATAACCGTGTGAAACTTCTTTTACACTAATCACGTTAAAATTAGGTTGGCAAAATCTAATTTGAACTCTTCCTATCTTTGATCTCACTTAGTTTCTTATTTAGTGTGATGTGGCAAACACGATAGATTTACGTTCTGAAATGTCACAACACGCGAAAGTGTTTTGAAGGACGTGTTATGCTAAATCTCTGATGAATAATTATGTATTTGAGTTTGTCTTCCTTGAACCATAAAGTTATGTTCGTCTGTGGCAAAAGAAGGGTCGTTGGTTTTTTCGTATTCGCTTAGCGTGGTGAAGTTTGATTGAAATGAAATATGTGATAGATTTTATGTTCGCGATCAAAAATACCTATCTTTTCAATGTGTTTACAAAGGAAAACGTTCTCCGTATTAGTGCACAGAACACACAGAATCATGTTCTTGTAAAGGAAACATTTGTCCTTCTGTAGATGATAATTAAATTAAGTATGTTATTTACCTTAGATATTGGTAAACAGCCAAGTATTATGATTTAAGAACATGATGGTTATTATATACTGTTTGCAAAGGTAGTTTGTCGCATTAATTAAAGGACGACGAGTATATTTTAACGAACTGTATGTATTATGTATAATAATTATCAAATGATATTTAGAAAATACTTGAAAATGCAGCAACATTTCGGCCCGGCATGGCCAAGCGTGTTAAGGCGTACTTAACTCGTAATCTGAGGGTCGGGGGTTCACATCCCCATCGCGTCAAACTTGCTCGCCCTTTCAGCCATGGGGGGGTTATAATATGACGATCAATCCCATTATTCGTTGATAAAAGAGTAGCCCAAGAGTTGTCTTACGCTGCTAAATTAGGGACGGCTAGCACAGACAGCCTTTCAGGAGCTTTGTGCGAAATTCAGAAACAAATAAACAAGCCGCAACATTTATCTTCTGCTCCGACTGTTGTTTATTTATTGAGTGTCTAGAATAAAGCTGTGTTTCGTTTATTGTGTATCAAACTGTCACAGCTGAGTATAGATACAACAGCATTACTACGTTGGCCAATGTGAGTTATTGAAGTGGCAATTGAAGTATAACATACAGCGATCTGGTATAAATGTAATTCAAACAATCTTCACTAAACCTCACTTGGTAAGTAGCAACCTGCTTGGAATCCTAAATGTAAGTTACATGTGTGAAAAAGTGTAATAAAAAATCCAGCGAATAAAAATTTGACAGGAAGAAAAACTTATTTTTATTTTTTTATTACAGTGAAGCCCTCCAAAAACTCTTTATATGTTTTGTCGAGATCATATTTCATCTGAACATGCCGTTAGGTAGCTTCACCCTAACCAATATTTATCTAATTTTGGCGATAAGACAGTCGCGTGTGTCACCTTGAACTGACGTCTCTATGTGTGTTAGAAGGTACGGTAAACATGTAAGGAGAAAGAATATAACTGTCATTAATCTATCTGCCTAAGGTAGCTAATATCACCTGTTTTAGCATATTTTAAAACATTAGATAAAGAGCTGAATTAGGAAGATTTATAAAATTATTTACGTACAACTAGATACTTTGTTATATAGTAAGGGCGTAGCACAACTCGTTCCATTTACTTTTTTTGCGTCGGGCGTAGTTTAGTAAGTGTTTAGCGTGCCCAGACTGTGAATTCGACGGTTCCAGCCTCTCGTCCATTTGCCACAAATACGTGCTCAGTAATTAGGGACAGTAGGTGCATATAAGAGTAACAGTCAAACTCCATTCTTCCATCAGGTTAGAGTCTTTGAAGAACTATTGGTGAGTGCTGTTAACGAGTTGTATTCACTCAGAATTGGGGGTTCCTATGTGCCCATAACTCATTGTGTAGCTGTGGGCAAAAACTGTTTACCAAACAAAAAATCCTTCGTTATATAGAAAGTACAATACTATCTATATAAAGAGAACTGTGTATCTATCTGAGTTTTATTACAAACTGAAGAATTTGTTTGTTTGTTTTTGGAATTTTGCACAAAACTACTCGAGGGCTATCTGTGCTAGCCGTCCCTAATTTTGCAGTTAAGACTAGAGGGAAGGCAGATAGTCATCACCACCCACCGCCAACTCTTGGGCTACTCTTTTACCAACGAATAGTGGGATTGACTGTCACATTATACGCCCCCACGGCTGGGAGGGCGAGCATGTTTAGCGCGACGCGGGCACGAACCCGCGACCCTCGGATTACGAATCGCACGCCTTACGCGCTTGGCCATGCCAGGCCAGCAAACTAAAGAAACTTTGAGATTTCTGAAAACAGTTAGAAATGAATTCTCAATGCCAGCTAAACATGTATCATATTCCATTTTATTAGTTGATTGTCTTTCGGTCACAAATACTTGCTTTTATGTGTTCCTGTTCATACGAATACATATTTTAACGAGATAGAATATTAGCTTAAGTTTAATATATTGATGGTTAAAACTTTAAACATCTGTATGCATAAAGTGCGGTGTACGTTTACTGTTCAGTATTGAACAAATTTGAATCATACATTGATGCAAGGTTTAAACCAAAATTACCTTTCGAGTTTAATTTTATCTTCGAGGCTCGATGTGTTACATTTGTTATAAAAATTATAAAACTCGTGTCGTACGGTGTGGTAAAGGCATACATGTCGCGACCACGTGAAGTTGTTAGTGATTACTGATCTCGTACAACACTTTAGAAATCTGACCCTTTCGTCATGCACTCCAACACACTAAAGGTCTGTGATCCAAGATTAAGCGTTTCTCATGTATGTTTAGGTAATAAGTTTAGACAGGCTGCAGGCTCTTCCAGATAGAAGTCATGATTGATGCGTATGATTCAAACCATTACCATAAATAATTAAGGCTTGTAGGGTGAAGGTAGACCTTTGATGCTGTTTTTATTAACTCTTCAGGGCTTTCGGTCATCTTCAGGCGTTTAGACTGGTGTCTTTCCCTAATATGGCAACTGAAACCCTACAGAGGGCTTTAAAAGGCTTGAAAAAAAACATAAAAACAATGAAGGCACATCTTTTCCCATTAATCATGGAATAACGCAGTGTTTGTGTAGTGTCATGTAGTGTCATTGTGTTAAAGAAACCACAACAGTGAACTCTAATAAAATGTATGACAAATAGGCCAATTAGAGGCAACGTTAAGAGGGTGTTTCTTTCAGTGTGAATTTACTATACCATTAGCTTAGAAAAGCATTCATATGATAACTTGTCTTGTTTAAAACTGATTAGGGTAAGAAAGAAAAAGAGAGATGAATTTAAAAAAAACTTGAATAATAAAGAAATGCATGTAAGTGAAAAACGCTATTTGACTCATCTGCCCAAAGGTGTTGAAAGCCATCAAGATGTTATCCCGTACATTAATATACAACATGATGCGACAATAACTACAAAGTAGGCTTAGATATAAAAAAGCAGCACACGCAATCCTTTGTGTTATCCAGTCATATCGTCATATATATATATTTGTCATACATTTTATTAGAGTTCACTATTGTGGTTTCTTTAACACAATGACACTATATATATATATATATGTACATAGAAATAGTTTGTTAGACTTATTTACTACTATGCGACACTTTTATTTCCAATGACAGAATTCTTACGGCCAGCATGACCAGGTGGGTTAAGGCGTTCGACTCGTAATCTGTCGGTCTCACCATGTGCTTTTCTTATGGCAAAGCCACATCGGGCTATCTGCTCATCCCACCGAGGGCAATCGAACTCCTGATTTTAGCGTTGTAATCCAAAGACATACCGCTGTACTAGCGTGGGGTCGGTCTCACCAAACATTCTCACCCTTTCAGCCGTGGGGGGCGTTATAATTTTACTGTCAATCCCACTATTCGTTGGTAAAGGAGTAGCTCAAGAGTTGGCGGTGGGTGGTGATGATTAGCTGCCTTCCCTCTAGTCTTACACTGCTAGATTAGGGACAGTTAGCGCAGATAGCCCTCGTGTAGCTCTGCGCGAAATTTAAGAACAAACAAATCGAATTCTTATTTTTTATATGCATAAGAACATTTTTTTTATTGCATTGGTCATATCACAAACAAATTGAAGGCTATGAATATTATTTACAAAAATGCAACTGGACCTGTTCTTATATAAAACAGTAAGGAAGTCGAATATCTTTTTCGTTGTCTTCAAAAACAATCGTACCAAAATAAACGTTGTCCAGGCTTATTTTTCATCTGTGAGAGACAATAACAATGCATGCTCAAAACTGCCACATAAAAGATGTTAATATAAGTTCATAACTAATCAAAACTTTTTTTTTTCGTTTCAAAAACTATTGTTTCTCAATAGATATTTTTTATGTTTCTCCGTAGTACACAATATTAGTAAAGTTCGGTTATTGTGAGCATAAGATCAGTTAAACTAGCATAGTTTTTTTAAAGTAAAACGGTTCGTTTATTGCTGTACTTTCCTCCTTTTTATTTTAATTCAAAGTTAGTTGAATTCCTAATAAATTCAAAGCATACATGGCGTATCATGCGCTCGTTTATAACTTCCGTTCATTATTGTATACACAATTTCAGTTATTTCACGTTATTCAATAAACCAAATCAGATGTTTTACATTCTTGTATAAATCAAATGAGCTGTTTTACATTCTTGTATAAACCGATTCAACTGTTTTGTATTGTTATATAAACCAGCTAAATTGTTTCACATTTTTGTGTAAGCCAATTTAGATATCTTGCATTACTATACAAAACCAGTCAGCCGTTTTCCATCCTTGTATAAGCCGATTCAACTGTTTTGTATTGTTATATAAACCAGCTAAATTGTTTCACATTTTTGTGTAAGCCAATTTAGATATCTTACATTACTATACAAAACCAGTCAGCCGTTTTCCATCCTTGTATAAGCTGATTCAACTGTTTTGTATTGTTATATAAACCAGCTAAATTGTTTCACATTTTTGTGTAAGCCAATTTAGATATCTTACATTATTATGCAAAACCAGTCAGCCGTTTTCCCTCCTTGTATAAACCGATTCAACTGTTTTGTATTGTTGTGCAAATATTCAAGTGTTTTATATTCCTGTATAAACTAATTCAGCAGTTTTAAATTCCTCTATAAACAGATTCAACTGTTTTACATTCTTGTATAAGGCGATGTAGGTGAAATCTAAGAACTTCTAGCAAAATAATTATGCTAAAAAAGTAATTGTTAACAGTGTAAAAACAAAACAAATAGTAAAAGGTAAAGTACCAATAAATTCCTGATCATCCAATTCTATAATACAATTAATTTATTATACGAATATTGATTGCCTTTTGTATTTATTTTCTAAGCTTGTAAGCTAATAACGATAGTACCTTAGAACACTGAAATAATGCGTGTAGTGTTTCTAGTTTAATTAGATTTAGTTTCCATTTCCAGTGACACAATGAAACTAAAAACTCCACTATGTCTTAAAGGTGTAATAAAATAATTCATACGATAACAGAATGTAAGGCTTTCTAGATTACTTTGATTGACACATCTTCATTAGTCTTTGAACGTTGTGCACAGGAGTCATTCAAAGTTTGCCTCAGGTAAGAATGAAGAAACCTGATTCAGTAGACGTCGCCTCGATATTATTTTGTTTCAAGTTGGAAATAAAGACCTTGGCATACATTTACCTCAATTTTGGTTTGAAACAGTAAAGAAGAATAAATTAAATACTTTGATAAATGTTTCATAATTTTCTTTATTTTGACACTACAACCATTAATGCCCCAAGTTGTATTTTGTCATCAATGACTTGATGTATCCTTGCACCAAGAGTAATAACAAAGTCTTCTTACTAATGGTTGTGTTTGAAGTTTCCAAAAAAATTGTTTTACAACAGTTAATACTTGAATTTTTTATGCGGATATATTTAGTTGTAACGTAACACAATCCCAACTGGTCACTAAGATCCTAGGCCTATTTTATATAGAGAGGAAATTAAGTGTAATTGAAAGAGTTCTTGCTGTAAATCCAATTACACATTTCAGGATTTTACCATGAACATTATAATATGTTGGTTTTTTTGGTCTGATAGGAGTTATGCATCGTGTGGGTTATTGCAAGTATCAATGGAAGTTCCTGTTTATGGCCATCGCAACATCAGCATAAACTTAAAAAAAAACACCAGATAGTGTATAAAATGATAAATTGAATTAATGTACCATAGGGAAGACAAAAAAAAACCATCCAGCAAATTTTTGCTCATATTTTGGCATTATAAAAGTATGCAGTGGGAAGAGATTTCGATTGTCGAAAAAATGATAAATCATTGCGTGAAGAAGCAAAAACAGGACAGTTTACATCTATATATTGGTTTTTAATGAAGAATGAGAGCTGAGCCTTAAAAGCCGACTGCTATGATGTACCATTTTCCACCCTCAATGACCAATAAAGTGAAATCTGACATTTATGACATTCGTTTGTTTCTCTTTGAATTTCGTGCAAAGCTGCAAGAGGTCTCTCTGCACTAACCGTCCCTAGTTTAGCAGTTTACCAACAAATAGTGGATTTGACCGTTACTTTATAACGCTCCTTCCTTCTCCCACGGTTGAAAGAGCGAGCATGTTTGATATGACGGAAATTCAAAATCGCTACCCTTAGATGACGAGTCGAGCGTAATAACCATAGGGTCATTTAGCCCCATTATAGCATTCAAATTGTGGCACTTTAGTTAGTCAGAGCAGCCACTACGATTTTAAGACTCATCCCATAATAGTTTAAATTCTTCAGAACATTTCTAGACTCACTGAAACTTGTGGTACCTTTAAACTTCTATAAGGCATGTGAACTATTTATCTTAAACTGCAAACAGCTTCATCCAAAGCAGACTTTGGTTATAGCTAATAAACTAGTGATTTCCATCATTGAATAAACCCTCCAATAGCATAGCTGTACTTTTGCGATCTCATACAGCTAAAACCCATGTTTCGATACCCGTGGCGAGTAGAGCACAGATAGACTATTGTATATCTTTGTACTTAATTCCAAACAAACAAAACAAGTTCTTGACAGAACTTCACAAGCCAAAGAGAAAAATCAGAAGTAAAATTTGTATAATGCTTGTAATTATGAAGATCATCTTTCACTAACACCGATCTCTTGTAGGTGAGCAAACGATGTCTGGCCAATGGTACATGGGTGTCGTGTCAAAATTAGCGTTTCTAAAAAAATATTTCTATTTTGCAACATAAAATACTTTAGAAATTTTATCATGCAATAGTAAATAAATCCCTTATCGAAGAGGTTGCTGGAACACCGAAAATGTTTTGAAGTATGTTAAAATAACGGGTACTCTCTGGCAACTTGTATCCATTTGAGATGAAGATAAGTGTTAATTTGAACTTTATCCAATATCTAAATTCATATCTTCAGCATAAGTAGAAACTAATAATGGCGCCACCTACTTTTGGATGCACAAGTACAAATTACAAATCGAAGTTTTGTCACACTCGCCAAGATTGAGTGAGTGAGTTGAAAAAAAGCTTGGTGAAAAGAAGTAGAAGAGACTTGACAGAAGTATTATTTCAAGGAAGTTACTCCATTCCAAGCTGTCGGGTCACTGTGTAGGCCAAGAGGAAGCAAACTGAGCCAAACTGGTTATGGTTCTATTGATGTTGAAAAAGGCAGACATTGAAAAACTTTCTTTCTTATACAGCTGAAACAATGCCGTATATGGAAGTGTATTAGTTACATTGAGTATATGCAGTCACATTTGTTATGTTCATGTCTAAATAAGATATATTCTTAAACTCGTTGTTCTCAAGCTGGCATTTGCAAACAGTAGGATTGTTTCACGACTTACGAAAGTAAAGTCGTACGAAAGAAAAAATCTCAGCTATATGTAAATAAGCTTTGAGTTAGATAAAAATTAGAATCTTTCAAACATAACTTCGAAATATTGTATTAAATCAATTGTCAAGTTTTGTGAATGTAACTATAGTTCAATATTTACATGTTTTACGCGTAACAGTCAAATGCTCCCAACTTAACAAGAGATACAAATGCTATTATAACAAAAAACAACAACCCCAGTGTAAGTTCTTTCTCTGTATATAAGAAATTAGTTTACAAATGGCACCATTCTGAACTCTGAGTCCTAGTGCTACACCATTCGTATTTTCAACCTGAAAGACAGTTTAGACAACAATAAACAGTCAGACAAAAGACTCTCATAATTCAGGAATAACCATCTCTTCTACTGACCAGAGGAAGGTCAATCATTCCTCAATAGCATATACGTACGTAGCTAAGGCTACTCTTAATCGAATAACAGGTTTAAATGCTACAGTTAAAACGCCCTCTATAACTGAAAACGAAATTCAAATCTTGATCTTTCCGAGAGTCATGTGAAACCTTTAACAAATTATTAAATGTAGTAGCTATGCACAATTTACGAGCGTTTCTTCATTTAACCAAAGACTTTTTATTAATAACAAAGCTACTTCATTAAAACAGTACAGAACAAAAAACATCAGGTTATCTTTTGGGTATATTGTTAGTTTAATCCGTTTTACTACTGAGATAGTGTTACCTTAAGTAGACTTTTCTTCTCTTCTTTAAACAGATGACAATTTACTCAGTTATTATGGAGCTTTTGATTCTAGAAAACTACCATTGTGACAGACGACTCGCAAAAATGTCACGTTTATTTATTTAATTATGAAGTGTCAGTTATTTTACCTATGTTCTTCTGCAGTTGTTAAAAATTACCAAAGTGTTCCTCTTTTGTGAGTATGAATATATAAATTCTAAATAATCGTTTATTTCATTTCATTAATGGAAAATTTAGAATTTGTATTTCTAAGATTGCAAATATCGTATACTTCTTTATAGATATACATATATTTGTCTATATAGTAAAAACTAAGATGTGGATGTGAGATTGTAAATTTTCTGACTATAACTTTCACAGTGAAAGAGTATAATACACAAAATAGTAATACGAAAGATAATATAATACAGAAAGTAATAATAAAATAGATAACATACTATAGAAAGTAGTAGTGCAACAGATAATACAATACAGAAAGTAGTAATGCAATAGATAATATAATACAGAAGATAGAAAAAAAAATTGATAATATTATGCAAAAAGTAATAATGAAATAGATAATACAATACAGAAAATAGTAATACAGGAAAGAATGTAATACAGAAAGTTGTAATGCAATAAATAATATAATAGAGAAAGTATTGATACTATAAAGGATTCAAGCTTGGGCTTCAATATCAAAATCTCGACTCTGTAACCGTAGGTTAAGTATTCTTAATTTTCATAAGTATTTAGTATTCATGACTAGACCCTGGTTCACGTGCTTACGACAAAACCTCCGTCCCCTTTTTTTCTACAGCAAAACCCTTTTCTCTTCTGAGCAACCCCTTTTATTCACCATACCTAGGCACTAGGCGGATCTACGTGTCGGGACACTTTCTGTATGGAAATACAGGCATGCCGCCTGCTCTTACTTACCCCTCACCTGCTAGGTATTAACACACCGACAGGGTTGGGTACGGTCAACGCCTAGTTTAGGTAATTATTTTAGTAATGGAGCCACCGGGCTGTTTGCCACCAAAATCGAGTGGTAAAATTCTGTTCTTCTTTTTGTGTAAAACCATATGGTAAGGTTGAATAAATACAATTAATTGTGAAATAGAGTACTTCAACAGTTAAAAAGAAAAATTAAATACATTTTTTTATTAAGTGTTAAACATCTTAAGCTGATTGTTACTGTGTATAATAATATCAGACATGATTAATTAATACACCATCGTCACAAATATTTACGTCATCATTTTCAGTATCAATAACGTTACTCTTTTAAACACAGTGAGACCCCTATTTGCATTATTTCAAACGTTTCCAGCTGACAACCTAGTTTGAAGACAGAAAATAAACGTATGCACTGCAGCTGACCCAAAACAAAACAAAAAATGTTTCTTAAAGATGAATTATAGTCTCACGAACGTTAGTACAAATATTTTAATATGATCTGCAGATGATTAAATCTGAATAAATAACATGTTTACAAATATTATGAACTTTTAGTTCATAGATAGTTGGGTTTTCACGTGATAAAAGTAAAACAACCAAATATTTATTTGAATTTTATTTCTGACTAATGTGTTGTTTGGTTTGAATCTGAATGGAACAATTTGTTTGTTTGTTTTGTAATTTCGCACAAAGCTACTCGAGGGCTATCTGTGCTAGCCGTCCCTAATTTTGCAGTGTAAGACTAGAGGGAAGGCAGCTAGTCATCACCACCCACCGCCAACTCTTGGGCTACTCTTTTACCAACGAATAGTGGGATTGACCGTCACATTATACACCCCCACGGCTGGGAGGGCGAGCATGTTTAGCGCGACGCGGGCGCGAACCCGCGACCCTTGGATTACGAGTGCACGCCCTAACGCGCTCGGCCATGCCAGGCCTCTGAATGGAACAAAATAATCCGTCAAGAAAGATTTTTTTTTTTAATTTCGCACAAAGCTACTCGAGGGCTATCTGTGCTAGTTGCCCCTAATTTAGTAGTGTAAGACTAAAGGGAAAGCAGCTGGTCATCACAACTCACCGCCAACTCTTGAGCTACTCTTTTACTAACGAATAGTTGGATTGGCCATCACATTATTAAACTCTCTCACAGCTTAAAGGGTGAGTATTATTGGTTTGATGGGGATTTGATCCTACGACCCTAAGATCAGAAGTCCAGTACCTTGACCACCTGGCCATGCCGGGTATGAAAAAAAATGTATCGTATTATTAGGTTTCTTTGATTAGGACTTACTTGGTTTTTTTGTGCGTTCCTCTTATCATAGTTCTATTCTGAATACTAACTGTCAAGGTTGACTTTGCAAGTGAAATAAAAAGTCACTTATTTTTATATTATAAACAAAGTATCTTCAATTTGTGCCGAAGACATACCGACCTCCTTTTCACACTTGAATTAATAACTGTAAAGGTCAAGTTATTAAAAATTAACAACGAACGAAATGTTAAATAAAGCCTCGTTTGAAATTATGAAAATATATTTGGTGCATTTTTTTTCAAATGTCAAAATAATATTTATTTTTGATGTTATTGGTATTATCTTCTAAATTGGATGCATACGTTTGGTTTTCTTGTTTTTTGTGTAAGGAAAAAAAATCAAAACCTTGTCGAACAAACTCTTAAATCTTTCAGCATATTACATGGTAATGCTTTAAGCTCTAAGAATGTCGCCTTGTTTGTACTGTCGTGGTAACTTCATCAAAATGCTACAATTGTTCCACACGCCTTAAACATCATTAGTTCCGATAGAATGAGATATGTGACAGGCTGGCAAGGTCGGCACACGTCAGCAAGGACAACACTGAACCGAAGTTTACAGTTCATTCATGTTACTTCTAAACTCGTATTGAGCAAGACTTAAACAGCGAGGTAACTGGTGTTAAATATTAAACTTTAAACAATACTCATTTCAGCAATTTATAACACCAATAAATACTTCACTGTCTTTAACAAGAAGAAAGTTAATTTATTGAATGTAATAGCTTTGTTTTAAATTAAGAAATTAGTTTGCTTACATGTAATATATACTCTTATAGCAACAAGTCACAAATATAAAATATTTTCATGTTAAAATACTATTTATGTTTGATTTCAAAGCTATTTTGTACCTACAGCAAATGTAAGGAAAAATGCCTTTATGATCATATTTTTTTTTAATTTATAAGACACTGTGGACCGCGAGTTGAAAGTTATTTTCACTCATTGATGTTTAGAATTCAGAAACTATAATTTGTCATGTTATTGTGAGATACTGATTACAGTACTCACCTTGCATGGCTACTGGTCTTCAATTCTAATCATTACAAGTATCACTGATTTTAAACCTTTTAACACGTTTAGCCAATTGAATCATCAGATCAGGCCAGGCATGGTCAGGTGATTAAGATACTCGACTCGTAATGCGAGGGTTGCGGGTTGGAATCCAAGACACACCAAACATGCTCGTCCTTTCAGTCGTGGAAGCGGTATAATGTGACGGTCAATCCCACTATTTATTGGTAAAAAGCAGCCCAAGAGTTAGCGGTGGGTGGTGGTGACTAGCTGCCTTCCCTCTAGTCTTACACTGCAAAATTAGGGACGGCTTGCGCAGATAGTCTTCGTGTAGCTTTGCGCGAAATTAGAAAAAAAAAACAATAAGCAGTAATATTAGTATTAAACTTTTAAAAAGTAGAGCTTGAGAATATTTGGACAGAAAAAATAATAATTCACATTCCGTGTGAATTATATTCCTGGTAAAGTAGTAATACACTATTTTTATTTATTCTTTATGTTTAATTATAATACTTGGCACCCTCACAGTTATTCTTCTTCTAATTATAGAGACTTTGATTTCGAAAATTAACGATTTAAAACCCGGCGTATGGAAAATAAATAACAACTATAGTGTAGTATATGCAATATGAGTAACGAATGAATACATACAAAAAATGAATAACATCCTATCAGACACGAACAAATTTAAACCAATACACACAAATCCAACAAAGACACACGAGACGCAACTGAACAAATTACTACTACAAATGAAAAAAGCCAACACAATTTCACAAACACTTTATTCCTACCTACGTAAAACCGACTCACGCACACCGCAAATATACGGCATCCCCAAACCTCATAAACCAGATTGTCCATTACGACCAATAATGTCAACATATGAATCGTTTAATTACAATCTTGGTAAATACATAGCATGGGCATTCTCCAAATATGTAACATCAGCCAGCTCATTCATCAAAGACTCTTTTAATTTCAAGTCTAATCTAAATCAACTTAATCATAAAGCCTTAATGGCCAGTTTCGATGTTATATCCCTCTTTGCAGAAGTTCCAACAACAGAAGTCTGCAAGATAGCCTTAGAACTCTATATCCGAGACCCTAACCCAATTATAGACATTCCCAGTAACCAGTTTGCAACCCTCATAGAATTCACCACAATAAAGACAAACTTCATGTTCAACAACCAAAACTATATACAAACAAATGGCCTAAGCATGGGCAACCCAGTAGCACCAGTTCTAGCCAATATTTTTATGACACAAATTGAAACACAAGCAATTAATACAGCATTACATCCACCACTATACTGGTACAGATATGTAAATGACACGGTTGCGGGAATCAAATCTACAAAACACATACTTAATTTTTTCAATCACATTAACTCTATACATCCCAACATTAACTTCACATGTGAACAACAAGGAAGCAATAAAATATCATTTCTTAACTTCAAAATTATAAGAACCGACACACAATTCAAAACAGAAATCCACCGAAAAATCACACATACTGGACTATACATTCCTTGAGACTCAGCACATGAAACAAAACAAAAACTCAACATACTAAGAAACCAGATAAACACAGCCATAAAACTATGCTCACCATATAAAATTAACGATGAATTAGACAAAATAAAACAATACTTCATCAACATCAATAAGTTTCCTCCATAAACCGTAGAAAACATTATACGCACACACCTAGACAGAAAGCAAAATTAACCAACAAAAGTAAATATATCTCACGAATCAAAAAATCACGAAACCATATACTGCTGTATACCATATATTCCTGACATCAGCAAACAAATAACCAACATTTGACAAAAACTAGTAACAAAATATTACATTCCAGTTGATATTAAATTTATTCAAAAACCAGGCACAAAACTGAGGTCTATACTATGTAAGAACTATACTGACAAACACCACACCAATATATGAAATACAATGTGATAACTGCCACAACTTCTATGTTGGAGAAACAAGTAGAAAAATGGAAACCAGCTTCAAAGAACATAAAAAGTCACCTTCACACGTTTTCGAACACTGTAAGTCAAATAAACACAACATAACCATAGAAAACACTCAAATACTAAATAAAGAAACAAACATAAACAAACGCAAAATTAAAGAATCCTTACTTATACAACAACTTAAACCCAAAATAAACCAATATAAAGGAACGCCATTATACCTATATTAATATTGTAGTTAAAATTATATATTCAAACATCTAACCCCGCCCTCTACATTACGACACTCAGTTACACAACCCCTTCCAAACATTTGATCAGCTTCCGGTCAGTTACCTCTTTCTTTGTGAACCTGAAGATAACCGAAGAAGGTCGAAACGTTATTCGCTCTTCTATGTAAAATATTTTCTCAACCCAAACGAGCCGTTTTTGCATATAAAATATGAGTAGCTATCTGGTTCGGAATACAACATGAGTTTTTGAACATGCAACATGAGTTACATTCTAATGTTGTGTGAAATAAGACTTAAACCTCTGCTTAGGATAAAATGTAGGTTGAATCTCAAGGATTTTATACAACATGTTACACCTTTTATGTCCTATAGTACGAATGACAGATCTAACGTGATATTATAATAAGATGAAGTAACATCTATAGAGCATGCATCATGCCTAAAGCTCTCAAATGAAGTACATAATAAATATGGGGTAGTTATAAAATACAGAGGGTTATTTATAGTTAGTATATCTACGTGAACTATTATTTTACCCGGATGTACCTCCGTAGCTTGTAATGACATAGGCGAAAACCCTAACATTTTTGTTGCGATCCAGTTGAACTGTGGTAATTTACAGCTTCTGGAAATATGACATTACAGAACTTTACGGAACAAATTCATTATATTCTGCGATTATAAAAACAAGTACGACAAAAATTTAGCCTTTCAAAGAAATCTCTAGGATTGAACTTTAAGGGAAGTCATGATTTCAGCAAAGCAGAAATAATCTATCAAAGAAAGAGAAGGTATAAGTTCAACAAAATAGGAACAATCTATTAAGATAAGGGAAGATGGGATTCACCAGAGCAGAAACAAGCTATTGAAGTAAGGGAAGGCATAAGTCCAACAAAGCAAGAACAATCTATTAAGATAAGAAAAGGTATAAGCTCAGCAAAGCAGGAACAATATATTAAAGTAAGAGAAGGTATGAGTCCAGCAAAGCAGATACAATCTATTAAAGTAAAGAAAGGTATGAGTCCAGCAAAGCAGATACAATCTATTAAAGTAAGGGAAGGTATGAGTCCAGCAAAGCAGATACAATCTATTAAAGTAAGGGAAGGTATGAGACCAGTAAAGCAGATACAATCTATTAAAGTAAGGGTAGGTATGAGTCCAGCAAAGCAGATGAAATCTTTTAAAGTAAAGGAAGGTATGAGTCCAGCAAAGCAGATACAATCTATTAAAGTAAGGGAAGGTATGAGTCCAGCAAAGCAGATACAATCTATTAAAGTAAGGGAAGGTATGAGTCCAGCAAAGCAGATACAATCTATTAAAGTAAGGGAAGGTATGAGTCCAGCAAAGCAGATACAATCTATTAAAGTAAAGGAAGGTATGAGTCCAGCAGAGCAGATACAATCTATTAAAGTAAGGGAAGGTATGAGTCCAGTAAAGCAGATACAATCTATTAAAGTAAGGGTACGTATGAGTCCAGCAAAGCAGATGCAATCTTTTAAAGTAAGGGAAGGTATGAGTCCAGCAAAGCAGATACAATCTATTAAAGTAAAGGAAGGTATGAGTCCAGCAAAGCAGATACAATCTATTATAGTAAGGGAAGGTATGAGTCCAGCAAAGCAGATACAATCTATTAAAGTAAAGAAAGGTATGAGTCCAGCAAAGCAGATACAATCTATTAAAGTAAAGGAAGGTATGAGTCCAGCAAAGCAGATACAATCTATTAAAGTAAGGGAAGGTATGAGTCCAGCAAAGCAGATACAATCTATTAAAGTAAAGAAAGGTATGAGTCCAGCAAAGCAGATACAATCTATTAAAGTAAAGGAAGGTATGAGTCCAGCAAAGCAGATACAATCTATTAAAGTAAAGGAAGGTATGAGTCCAGTGAAGCAGGAACAAGCTATTTCACAAACGACTACCAGTTGTAAGGAACTTCGTGATGACCAGAAACTAAAAGTAAAAACGTGTCTCAAGACAGTTGGTATGGGTATTAAAACTTTTGCCCCCCAGTGGCTCAGCGGCATGTCTGTGGATTTACACGCTAAAATCCGGGTTTCGATACCCGTGGTGGGCAGAGCACAGATAGCCCATTGTGTAGCTTTGAGCTTAATTCAAAACAACAACAACAACAATTAAAACTTTTATTAAAATAAACTAGAGAGAAACGTTTCGACCTACCTAGGTCACCTATCGTCTTGAAATACAGCTGTAGAGAAAACAAATAAACAGAAGTAATTCAATAGCATTGTATCGATTGCAATTTAATAGAAACTTAAACCTTAATAAGACAGTTCATACGAATAAAAATCTTACAAAATTGATTTGAGATCCGTGTTAACAAGTTTCTTGATAAGCAGCTTCACCAATGGGAATGTGTTGCCTCAGTGGTTGAAATCTATGTCAGTTTTATATATGTATACAGATAGATAGATAT
Source organism: Carcinoscorpius rotundicauda (assembly GCA_011833715.1). Classification (NCBI taxonomy): domain Eukaryota; kingdom Metazoa; phylum Arthropoda; class Merostomata; order Xiphosura; family Limulidae; genus Carcinoscorpius; species Carcinoscorpius rotundicauda. The sequence continues at coordinate 22,367,838 of CM022393.1, read as the reverse complement.
AAGTTTTGTTCGTTTGTTGTAGAGCAAAATCACATTATGCTGTGTCCACTACGTTGACGTATAATTGTGCAAAACGTCGAGACAGTTTATGAATGCACACGATGTCATAAATCTATTGGTTTGTTTAGTTGTTAAGCACAAAACTACGCAATTGACAATTCTGTTCTTCTCACCATCGAGGGTAATGAAACCCGAATTTTAGCGTCAAAAGCCTGAACCACTGGGAAGGGGGATGGTGAATAACATGTAAAAAGTTGAAAGGTATAGTGGATGAAACGTCTGTCTTTTTAATACTCAGAAACAAAGCTGATGTGATTCGTTGCAACGTTTAAATTATGGTATATTGAATGCAACATGCAAGCCTAAAGAGTAATACACAGTATATTGAATGGAGATGTATGTCGTGAACTTCTGTGCTTCTGAGGTTCTCATACGGGCTCTCAAAAGTCGTCGTTCACACACTGTTTACTGGCTATTTAAAATATGCACAAGACTCTTACAATATAAATTGTAATACAAAACAATAATTAATTATCATAGATGGTATTAACGGTAATCGAAGAAGATACTGTAAAACCAAAACAATGTGTCATTATTTTAGATCACAAGCACCCCATTTTAAGTTTAAACACACGTTTGATAGATATTTAAGTGTGATAAAAAACAATAATTAATTTTACTCTTTAATAGCTATTATAAAATATACGTGTATTATTAAATTCACCTACACCTGCAGAATTATGTAGTTACGAAATTCTGGTCCACAAGTTCGTAAGCACAAGCACATACTTATCCTGTTACACACTAAAACTCATCTCCTTAAACTCCAAGCTAGCATGTATTTGTTTCTTTATGAATCTCTTAAAAGGTAGACTGTTTAAGCAGGCGATTAGAGAAACCAGTTTTCAACTGTCTTGACTTAAGTTTGTTTGTACACTATTAGTTGTAGTATGTAGCATGTGGACTTGTTGAATGTCTGAGTTTTTCCAAAGGTATCTCCAGTGTTCCTCTTTACAATTTCGATCTCTTCTAACTTCTCTTTTTATTTACCCTCTCTTCCGGAAGAGGGGGCAAGGATAGTTCAATGGGATCTGTATTGTATGTGTGTGTTTGTGTTTTCGCGCTCATGTCTCAAAAACAAATAGACTGATATATACGCGAAAATTTTACAAAAGACAGGAAAACAGTCATTCCCTAGATTACTGACAAACGAAATCCAGATCGAGACTCAGGATCATTTTGAAACATTTTTTATTATTTTAAGAAGACAGATCATTTTCGCGGTTTTAACTCTATAACGAGTTAAAAACTCGGATTTGTGATCGGATTCGTACCAAGTTTCAAGAGTACATTAAGGTTGAGACTCTTCATCATTTACAATGAAATGATCCTGACCTTCGATCATTTGGCCTGGTTTGGGCCTGGCATGACCAAGCGCGTAAGGCGTGCGACTTGTAATCTGAGGGTCGCGGGTTCGCGCCCGAGTCGCGCCAAACATGCTCGCCCTCCCAGCCGTGGGGGCGTTATAATGTGACGGTCAATCCCACTATTCGTTGGTGAAAGAGTAGCCCAAGAGTTGGCGGTGGGTGGTGATGACTAGTTGCCTTCCCTCTAGTCTTACACTGCTAAATTAGGGACGGCTAGCACAGATAGCCCTCGAGTACCTTTGTGCAAAATTCCAAAACAAACAAACAAATAAATTGGCCTGGTTTAGTCAGGTGGTTTGGGCGCTCGACTCAAAATTTGAGAGTCTCGGGATTGAATCCCCGTCACACCAAACATGCTCACCCTTTCATCTGTGGGACCTTGTAATGTGTACGATCAACCCCACTACTCGTTAGTAAAAGAGTAGCCCAAGAATTGTCGGTGGATGGTGATGACTAGCTGTCTTTTCTTTGATCTCACACTGCTAACATAGTGACGACTAGCGCAGATAGCTTTAGTGTAGCTTTGCGCAAATTTAAGATAAACAGAAATTAATAATAGCTAATCATTCCTAATTTTTCAAGGTGGAATTTGAACTTGTCTAATATAAACGCATCTAATTTGGAAAACAAGCGGCTATTGTTTGTTATTGTTGACTGTTGTTTTCCTGCCATATCTTATTGGCAGACAATGAAGTTCGGTAAGTTTTGGTTGCATACTGTTTGTTTGTTTTTTCTCTGTTGTCCGTTTTCAGAGGCCCGACATGGCCAGGTGGTTAATGCATTCGACTCGTAATCTAAGGGTCGCAGGTTCGAATCCCTGTCCCACCAAACATGCTCGCTTTTTCAGCCGTGGGGGCGTTATAATGTTTCCGTCAATCCCATTATTCGTTGGTAAAAGAGTAGCCCAAGAGTTGACAGTGGGTGGTGATAACTAGTTACCTTCCCTCTTATTTTACAATAATAATTAGGAACGGCTAGCGCAGATAGCTCTTGTGTAGCTTTGCGTGAAATTCAAAAACAAACCGTTTTAAAATTATTCTTTGTTTAACAGCCCTGAACCTCCATCATTTTGCAGATTTTAGCTTTTTTTTTCTAAATATGAATCGTTGTTTTTTAATTTACTATTAACGTATCTGAATATCACATACCTTTATTGCAGTATATTTTTAATATACGATATAATTTGGACTTTTAGTGTTGTACACAGTATGACGCACATTTATAGTTTATATATATAAGTCACGACAGTCCGGCAGTACCCACCGAGTTACAAAATTCCTTCAAAGTACAATTTTTTACAGATTTCTTATCTGTAGGACAATTCTATTCAACTAAATTGTAATATACTAATATATTGATGTAATGTGGCTACTAAGTATTGTAAAGTGAAGTACTTAATAGAGTGAATAATACAAAACCAAATGCAAAATGGGGATTTTGTAGAAGGAAAGTATGTTGAATTTTGGATCATCATATTTTAAGAAGTTCTATTCTTCAATGTTTATAATGTAGCGATAGAATGATATAATTTTTCTGTTTCTTCAGCGACGAGCATCTTAGCTTCAATATTAAGAATTTGGCCCTCACCCAATTCACTTGGCTTGAATAAAAAAGGTGTTAGAGCTAATGGTCTAAAGACGTGTCCAAGCTCACCTTCCTGTGTGGAGACGCCACCAAACGTCAACGACGTCGGCTGTTCAACAAGATAAGACCCTCCCGCCCCTCAATTTGAGCCCAAACATTTTGTGAACGCCCCTGTGATCTCCCTCTAGCATTGAATGCTTGACAGCTCAGTGGTTGACGCCCTTTCTGAGATAATGGCATGTCAAGACCTTGATCCTCAACTCGAATCAGTGGGACTTTGACCACATTTTTCTAGCCACGGTAGCAAGGACTTTTTAAAGTAAACTCTTTGTTTTGGGAGAATAAAGACAACAACAAAAAAACATTTAATAAGCTGTAAAACAGCCTGATTACAAAGCTTTCTATTAGTAATACTTACAGTTGAATGTTACAGAAATAGGTTTGACAAATTTGTCATGAAGAATATTTATACTTTGAAGCATTTTTAGAAAACGATAAACGGGTAAAGGAAAAGCTAAATTCAGTCAAACATCGACAAGTGTTGAAACGTAGAACTTTTCTATTTAAACACACAAAGCGAGAGAAACTTAAATCATAAAACATTTCTGTGTTTTTTTTATTGCGCTTGACAGCAAACAAGACAACTAGTGACATATTATGCTTATAAAAGAAATCCAGGTTAATATTACTGAAAGCCAACGCGTAGGTGTTACCAGTTTAAATCATTAACAACAAAACACAGCAACAAGTGATTAACAGACTCAAAAGGTTGCTGTTACATGTAGTTTAGTTTTCTCTACTGTAATATTTTGAATAATAAATTTAAACGTCAGATGCAATGTTTCAATTCATTTTTTTAAATTGAAGTAGGTATTATTTGAGTGCTTAATCAATAATATTTTATATTAAGAGAAATGTGTGTTTGTTTTGAATCTCGCGCAAAGCTAATCGAGGGCTACCTGCGTTAGCCGTCCCTAATTTAGCAGTGTTAGACTAGAGGGAATACAGCAAGTCATCACTATCCACCACCAACTCTTGGGCTACTTTTTCACCAACGAATAGTGGGATTGACCGTCACAATATAACGTCCCTACGGCTGGGAGGGCGAGCATGTTTGAATGCGACCGGGACTCGAACCCCCGACCCTCTGATTACGAGTCGAATGCCTTAACACGCTTGGCCATGCCGGGCCCAGTGGGCTTATAATGCTGAAATCTCGTGTTCCATTCCACGCAGTGAATAGTGTGAAGACAGCCAGTTGTATAGCTTTGTGTTAAAGATATAATAATAATATTAAAATTCACGCATCAGACAGCTCTGTGATATGTCTTAGAAGCTCATAAGTTATAATTCAGAGTTCAATTGTCGCTATGTGCACATTCTAGACAATAGAATAAGCAGCTTCGTGCTCAAAAATTCAATATTAGATCGGTATTTATTCATAATACGATAGTTTTGTGGGGAAAAAAATAAAAACAGCTTTACTTATCATAAAAGACAAACAAAATTATCTAATTCAGCCCTATAAAAAATTTGCCAGATGAAACTAGCTTCAGGAAAATAATTTCAGTAATATTTTAAAACAGTGTAACAAATGTGATTCACATCAAAGGAAAGTAAAGGACATCTTACGTACTCATTGTTGTTAATAATAAGCTGGTAAAAAACGATTTATAAACATATTGAATTAATCTATTTAATAAGGAACATACTGCGTTTCGACAAAACATTGATCTGTCTTCTTGCCTGACTTATAAGCACATTGACGTGATTGATACATTTTGTGAGGAACATGCTATGTTTCGACAGAAAATTAGTTGTTGTTTTTCAAAACTGATTTTAATCTCAATGAAGTGATTTTCTTCTTGTATGGATGAACATATAATATGTTTGAACAGAGCATCATTTCCAATCTCCACCGTTTTCGAGCATATAATATGTTTGAATAGAACATCATTTACCTCAAACCAATCTCCACCGTTTTCATTATTCATTGGACGTATGTTTACCTTTTGGTTAAAAAAGGTTAGAAAGTTTGAGTGATGCAGGTTCCACATGCCAGAACACCAGAAAAATCAAACACACTTCTAACAAATATCGATACTCACAAAATATTTTAAACCAAATTCCATAAAATCCTGGTTACTATTACATCTTCTCTTTCTAACCTCAACTTATTCCCTACCATTGGCAAAAATGAGGTTAAGTGTTTATAATAAACGTTACACGTGATCATAAGAAATAAACCCGGAAGTCTGCTTATATTTTTATGTTACCTTCATTAAGTTTAGCTTGCCATGACTGAAGACCAGATATTCTCTTGCAATCTCGCTTTTTGTGCTCTATTTACAGTTAAACTACGATTCCTCAGTAATGTTTCCAGAAGATCAGGTTTCTTCGGATATTTTTGATCTCTGACATTCAAGCACATACCTAGTCAGACAAAGGACATAAAAGTTAATCGAATATAATCAAATGGAATTGTTATGATATTCACATTTTTGGGCTTTTTTTTTTTTATTCAAATAACTGTTGATTCCAACATACGACTATAAATCTACAAACATCTGCCTAATGAGCTGTCGTAATTTTCAATCATCTGTTTATTATCTTGTTAATGGTATCCAGGAAACATACCAGTTTATCGCAATAATTTTTGGATTGAAGGATTTACTTACGAAACTATAACAATTGTTTCACGAATCAAGATGTTTGATATTAACTAATCAGTTCGAAGTTGTTTCGAAGCATGCCTTTGTCCTAAGAGCCCTGTCACCTCAGTGGCATAGCAATACATCTGTGAACTCACACCGCTAAAAGCCAGGTTTCGATACTGGTGGTGGGCAAAGCACAGATAACCCATTGTGTACCTTGTGCTTAGTTTCAAACAATCAATCAATCCAAGAGCACTTTACTTTGCAAGCTTTTACACTTTTACGGAGATGACTGAAATCTCCGTTTATCGAAATGTGGTTTTCTTAGTCTTCGAGTTGTTTAACAATCTCTTTATATGGAAATTTCTTTTAGGAAAAAACATTCGCTTATCTTCCCAGAAACAGGTGAAGGTTTGAAAGCATTTTACGTAAACAGTTAGTTCGATTTGCTCTTATAGTCTGACTGTTATTTTAGAACCATTTGAATATTCGAAGAGAACACACTGGCTGATTTATATATGCTTTTTTATAATCAGTAAAGAGTTCTGTATGTAATCCAGATTCTCTTTTAAGTGTTAGAAGAATTCCAGGTTTTAATGGCTGCTCTCTAATTACTTTTATTTGTTTGTTGTGCGTGTTTATGTTAATACTTTTTGGGCTACACCCTTACCTAACAATTTCAAAATGTAATTTTTGGAAATTGTTTGTTCGTAATTGAACTAAAAGCAACACAAATGGTCAATCTGTGCTCTACCCACCACGAGTATCGAAACCCGGTTTCTAGCATTGTAAGCCCTGCAGACATACCGCTATGTCATTGAGAAGCTTTTCGAAATAGAACGTAAAATATTTTAAATCACGAACAGGATTTCTCCTCACCTTTCTTCAGTAATTGTGTTTGTAGTATCATACGTCATACCCGAACTTTCTAATGTCGAATGACATTAAAATTCTCGGCGACGTTTGCTCTTGTTAAATATTAAGCTTCATTCATTTGAAAACGTACACCGCGTTGAAATGTTAAAGATATTAGGTGAGATCTTTTATATCTCTCATACTTATCAAATGGGCAGAGCACATCACGATTAAGACACGTGCGCTAGGTGAGTGTTTGAGCGTTTGTAGCGTTAAAGTGTACATTTCCAGCAATACAACACACCTTAGTGAAAGTTGAAACGTTTTCAGATCTTCTATGCTGAAAGGGTATGTTTAAATTAGTGCTAAGTAAAAACACCGTATACAGTAAAAATATAAAGTTATATCTGGTATTCTATAAATTAATCTTTGTGCGTGTATCAAAAACTATGGAAATTCTTATTAAGATTATTAATTGTGTTAATACCTACTTTGGATACGTTTCTCACTTGCATCTTTATACTGTAAACATATCTGTAATAACGTTCTAAGGTTTCAGTAAGTTATCTATTATCTCAACTTCTAAATGTTCAGTGAAGGCTTTTTGTTTTACCCAAGGTCCGACATGGTCAGATGGTTAAGACACTCCAGTCGTAATGTGAGGGTCGCTGGCTCGAATACCCATCACAGCAAACGTGCTCGCCATTTCAGCCATCGGAGCGTCATAATTTTCGGTCAATCCCACTATTCGTTGGTAAAAGAGTAGCCCAAGAGTTGGCGGTGGGTGGTGATGATTAACTGCTTTCCCTCTAGTCTTACACTACAAAGTCAGTGACGGCTAGCGCAAATAGTAGTCGTGTAGTTTTGCTCGAAATTCATAAAAACAAACAAACCAACATTTCATCAATAATCGATGTATTGCCTTAGAAAAATTATGATTAGTTAGTTGATGACATGAAATCTTTGTTGCAATCAACAAATTGTGTTGTTTTGTTGAGCAGTCACACCTAGTTGTGATTATCAAGTGTTGATAAACAAACAATATTGCTCATTCACCAATCATTAACGCTTTGTTCTAATTAGCTATTTGCGCTGGTACGTTAAACAATAACATTAGCTTATTTGATGTTTTTACATTAATTGAACATACACGCTTTATTTCAGTCCGCAATAATCGACGGTATCCTATCTTTTATGAAACAATTATTTTATCGTAAACATATTGCAGTGAGAAGCCAACCTTCCAAACAAACAGTATAGTCAATGATTCAGCCTCATTCATGCACTGCAAATAGGGTTAGTTTATAAAACCCTGACAAATTGCATAAAATCGACAAGCGCACTTAATTAATTTGCCTACGTTATTTATTACCGAGGAACAGAATACACAAGCATGTCCAATGTCATTATGCTTGTTACAGTTCTACATTCTGTCAAATGGGAGCCAATAATAAGGTCTGTTTGTGTGCTGGGGATGGGGGAAGCGGGGAGGTTCAGATGCGTAGGTTGAAAAACCCTTGAGGCTTGGGTGGTGTGACCAGAGTAAATCTCAAGTGCGAGATATTAAACTTCCGCTACTGTTTGCTGTCGATATGTTTTGTTTTTTATGTGTAAGTGTGTACATGCGAACAATTGATCATGTATACCACGTGTGAAGTGGACACAGCCCCGCCCTAAACTTCCTCAATTAAACACACACCCCCGGAGACATAAGTTAAATCCCGTCAGACCGATCGCATTGTGGTAGCGTGCCCACATTGGGCAGGGAATGTATTGAAGTGACAAGAACAACGTGCAAGTAGAAAATATTGGATATAAGAAGGAGGTTGCTAAAAGCCAAATTAAGTTTCATTGCAACTGATAACTTGAATGTCTGGCAATAAACTTCTAGCTGGAGCTACTGTTAACACCTTCCTTAGAGAAAACTGTCGAATACGAATAAACATGAATGAAATTAAAGAGTCCAATCATTCTTTGTTCAAGGCCACTTAACATGACTTTATCTGTCAATAATAACCTTGTCACAACAAGCGTTTCTCGAAGGAAGAAATGGCTTGATGAAAGCATGGTTTTGTTTATGAATCTAAACATTAGTTTAACAAAATGATAACTTAAAACCAAATTAGATTAAAAATGTGAAGCTAGAAAACTACTATTTACAGTTTTATTGTTTACATGTTTTGATATGAGTTGAAAGAAAAAAACACACTACACCTTATTAATAGTTTTAAGGCCTGGCATGGCCGATCGCCTTAAGGCATGCGCTCGGAATCTGAGGGTCGCGGGTTCGCATCCGAGTCGCGCTAAACATGCTCGCCCTCCCAGCCGTGGGGGCGTTATAATGTGACGGTCAATCCCACTTTTCGTTGGTAAAAGAGTAGCCCAAGAGTTGGCGGTGGGTGGTGATGACTAGCTGCCTTCCCTCTAGTCTTACACTGCTAAATTAGGGACGGCTAGCACAAATAGCCTTCTAGTAGCTTTGTGCGAAATTCAAAAAACAAACAAACAAACAAATTATTTTTGAATTTTGTATTATTATTACTGAACTATAAATATCTTGTTAATGGATATTAAGAATGTGACGTTATAGTGAGTGGACCATCCTGACTTACGTTTGTATGTTGACAAATTACTGAGAAATCGTAAGAATTATGACAATCTGAGACAAACTGTGTGAACTCTGAATATTTTCAGAAAAACAAGTAATCTTCTCTTCTGTCTATGTAATTGGTAATTCCCACTTATGCAGCACGTCTGCTAAACGGCTAGATTAGAGGGTCTAAGATTCAAGAATGGCCATCCCTAATTTAAAATTAATGATCAGTCAACAGTTTTTGTTTATCATACCAGAGACATTTGCTAAAACAAGCGAAAGATTTGTGAACTAAGAGTAAATTACATAAAATATATTATTATAACCAAACAGTCAACATTTAATACACTGTTAAAATGTATCTCAGAACGGCTGGTATAGGTATTAGTACTTTTACCAAAATAAAGCACAGAACAACGTTCCAACCTTCTTAAGTCATCTTCACAGAGTTCACAAATGACTGTTGCCGGGTGCATGTCTTTGGTACAAGAGTATAAAAGGGTACGGGATTGTAGAAGGCGTTTCAGTTAGATGTTAGGTTATTAATTAGTATAGGTATAAAGGTGTTCTTTTATATTGGTTTAATTTTGGTTTTAGTTACTGTATAAATAGTGTTTCTTTCATTTTGCGTTTGTTTCTATTTGTTTCCCTACTTAATGTATGGTTATGTCGTGTTTATTTAACTTGCAGTGTTCAAAAACGTAGAAAGACGTTTTTTGTGTGTTCTTTGAATCTAGTTTCCATCTTTCTGCTTGTCTCTCCAATATAGAAACCGTGACAGTTGCTACATTGTATTTTACAAATTATGTTAATGTTGTGTTTATCAGTGTAATTTTTACATAATATGGACTTTTGTTTTCTACATGGTTTTGAATAAATTTCGTGTTTACTGAAATTTTCTGTTTTGTGATAAGTTTTTCTCTTAATGTTGGTTATTTTTCGTTGAATTCGGGAGCATATGGTATGCAGCAGTGTAAGGTTTTGTAGTTTGTTGTATCTTGGGATTTATTATTGTTTGTTTGTTGTTGACTGTGTTGTTTATCTAGGTGTGTGTGTATAACTTTTTCCACGGTTTTTGGAGGAAGTTTGTTGATGTTGATGAAGTGTTGTTTTATTTTGTTGATTTCGTCGTTAATTTTATCAAGTAAACATAGTTTTGTGTCTGTGTTTATTTAGTTTCGTAATATGTTGAGCTTTTGTTTTGTTTCATGTGTTGAGTTCCCGGAAATGTAAAATACAGTATGGATGCTTTTTCTGTAGATTTCTGTTTTTAATTGTGTGTCGGTTTTTCTGATTTTTGAGGTTGAGAAATGTTATTTGGCTAGTTTTCTCGTTTTCACATGTGATCTTAAAGTCGTATCGAATTAAAATGGTTGAAAAACTAAGTGGGTTTTCTGTAACTGTGAATACGGTATTTGCATCATCAACATACCTGTACCACTACAGTGGTGGGTGTAAAGCTGGATTAATCACTTGACATTTTACTACTACTGCGGAAAACAAGATAAAGCAGCGAAAAATAATACAATTGAAGGGATAGAAGTAATTTTACTCAGGATACAGGTTCTAAGTTAACATTTAATACAGCAATAAAATTAAAAATATATATATATATTTGTTTAAAGTTCTATTAAACAGAAGAAAACTCACTGTTTTCATCAACCGTTCGAAAAAAACTAATTTCATTCTTCATTATTATTTTACTGGCATCATTTTTTATTAGATATTTTTTGCAGTAATGACATCCCTAATCATTTTAACAGTTATGTACAAAGCTCTAATCCTGACATTAAGGCCACCCGCTGTTATAGCAGTAAGTTTTCGGATTCACAACACTAAAATCAGTGATTCGATTCCTTTTGGTAGACTCGGCAGATAGCCCGTATGACTTTGCTATAAGGAAACACACATACATCCCTAACATCAAAGCATGAAGTTTAGACAATTATATCTTAACTACAACGCTAAAAAATGGTTCATACAACCGAACAAGTTCGCCTTTTCAGCCGTGAGAGAGTTATAATGTTATGGTCAATCCTACTATTTGTTGGTGAAAAAGTAGCCCAAGAGGTTGGATGTGGATGTTGATGACTAGCTGCTTTCCCTCTTCATTGCTAAACTAGAAACGGCTAGCGCAAAAATATCTCATGTAGTTTTGTGCGAAATTCAAAACAAAAAATTAAAACTAGGTTTTGCTACCTGTGGTGAACACCTTGTAGATAGCCCACTGTGTAGTTTTGTACTTAACAACAAACAAAACAGATTCATTGTATTGCAATTCGAGCCTATGAACGCGTTCCAATATAACATTTTCGTTACAAATTTGACCTTAATAAAGAAGAAACCTTTTAACCAATAATAGCAAATCCAGCATAAATATAAATTTCTTTCCTATTATTTACAACCTCGTATCTCCACACAGTGCTGTATTTAACATACTAAAGGTAAAGAATCTTTTCTTGTTCTATTATGAACTAAATAAGGAAAAGAAAACCACCCTTGTTTAAAACATATTGATACATACAGAGTTTTGTTTCCTTGGTGTTTCTTCTTGCATTTATTGTACATTTTCGCTTGTAACAATATTTGTAGCGTAAAAACTACCAACCTTTTACCATATTACACACGAAGTTCTGCATTCTTTTACAATCATATTAATAATATTTTCGTTTTTTGTACAATATCTCTGTCTGTGCACACATCCAACTAACCCATGACTAGAAGACTAATTCAATAAACGCTTACGTATTACTAAAGCCAATAATGTTGAAAAATATGTGTCCTCTCATTTTCCTTTTGTTAAAAGTTACACTGCAGATATTTGGGTCACAGCTTTGTGAACAATCTAAGGTAACACTGCCACTTTTGAATGTTAGGATAAGTTTAATAAAGACACTTTTGATCGTTATAACAAAGGTAATCTGTCACTTCAGAACTTAAGGAACGTCACATTATCTAGCCTTTGGCTAAGCACGTAGCTCCCCATGGCCTCAGCTAACATTTCTATGTAAATTCTTTTTTACCTTCGTCACGCAAGTGCATTGAAACGTTCACTTTCACCTAAGTACTCGGGGCAAGCTGTTGACAAAAAGTGTTCATTACTTGTGCATCACTTGCTAACTATGCTTTTCAAACAATGTTTATTTTAAATTATTACAAAGCAAGAGAATAAGATAAAGTGGCATTTTTACTGAAAATAGGACACGTAAAGCATGTCCTTGCAGATATTTGGCCAAACACTTTTCAATGGAAGTTTTTAATTTAAAAACAAATAAGTATCATTCACAAATTGAACGTTCTTAAAACGTAAAACACTAAAAAAAGGGCCTGGCATGGCCGAGCGCGTTATGGCGTGCGCTCGTAATCCGAGGGTCGCGGGTTCGCGCTAAACATGCTCGCCCTCCCATCCGTGGGGGTGTATAATATGACGATCAATCCCACTATTCTTCAGTAAAAGAGTAGCCCAAGAGTTGGCGGTGGGTGGTGATGACTAGCTGCCTTCCCTCTAGTCTTACACTGGTAAATTAGGGACGGCTAGCTCAGATAGCCCTCGAGTAGCTTTGTGCGAAATTCCAAAACAAACACACAAAACACTAAAAAAAATTATAGACACTTTGCGCCATCTGTTGACCAGTTGATAAGAGAATGATTTTCTCTGTAGAAGTTGCATCATAGTGTTCTGTGATACGCTAAATTGTGCGTCAAAACGTCAAGTTGTTCTGTATGACTGCCTGAGTTTTTTTGGAGGCTACAGAACAGTGAGATATATATATAGCCTGTGGCAATGTACTGGTTTTCTCGCAAGTGTTTTTTTAGTTTTAAATAGCCTTAATGAAAGTAATAAATACAATTGGAAGCAACCATTTTTTAGTTGCACAATGAATTCACTTTCATTGAGATTGGTCTCATTGTGCAAATTTAAAAAAAACAAGTGTTTAAAATTGTATTTATATATTCATGGATACTTTTATAGTGTCTTAATTATTTTTTCACATATTTTAACCGTTTAAAATCCATATTTTTAAGGCAGATATATTTAACACAATTTTATTCTCCACAAGTAATATTGTTCATAATAATTTATTTGTGCGAATAATTAAGCACTAAAACAGTTGAGTAAATGACAGAGCTTGGGTGCTTAATGTCTTCTGCTTAACCCACTCATCTTCTGCACCTTGTCCTACATAAAATAAGACCACACTACTTATTTCATGTTTGTCACTCCACGCTTCTTTTCTTTCATTAACAGCTGGTTTGTTTTTAATGTTACTCAAAACCGTTCCTAATACTTGTTTGTTTGTTTTTTTGGGAATTCGCACAAAGCTACTCGAGGGCTATCTGTGCTAGCCGTCCCTAATTTAGTAGTGTAAGACTAGAGGGAAGGCAGCTAGTCATCACCACCCACCGCCAACTCTTGGGCTACTCTTTTACCAACGAATAGTGGGATTGACCGTCACATTATACACCCCCACGGCTGGGAGGGCGAGCATGTTTAGCGCGACGCGGGCGCGAACCCGCGACCCTCGGATTACGAGTGCACGCCTTAACGCGCTCGGCCATGCCAGGCCAAGGTTCCTAATACAGCAGTGAAAGGCTGGAGGGACAGCGACTAGTTATCACTACCAACTCTAGGACCACTCTTTCACCAACGAATAGAGGAATTATACCGTTACATTATAATGTGAGCATGTCTTGTGGAATGAGTATTTAAGCCCACGACCCTTGGGTTACGAGTTGAGCGCCCTAATCACCTGACCATACTGGACTGTTTCTTTATGTTGTTGTTGTTTTGACTTAAGCACAAAGCAACACAATGGGCTATCTGTGCTCTGCCCACCACGCGTATCGAAACCCGGATTTTAGTGTGGAAGTCCGCAGACATACCGCTGAGCCACTGGGGGGCAGGACTGTTTCTTTAATAATTATAATTATTACTATAAAAAATAGCATTTTTAAAATTTATAAAGCTCTCTTTTAAAAATAAATATTATCCAAAATATTGCGGGAAAATGAAATTTTAGAAACATTTGTACAAATATGTGTTTAACAAATTATTGTATGCATGAAATAATAATAATATTTATTAAAAAAATGAAATTCCAAACATTTGTTACCTTTAAACTCCCAATAAATTAACTTAACAATTAACAGATAAATATTCTTTAAAAATCAGCCAGCAACAATAAATTATTAACAATGAAATTATCATCCTTTGACGCCTCCTAGTGGCTCAGCGATATGTCTGCGGTATTGAAATGCTAAAAATCGTGTTTTGATGCCCGTGGTGGGCAGAGCACATATAGCCCATTGTGTAGCTTTGTGCCTAATTCAAAACAACAACAACAGGTCAGGTATAGTTCGAAATACGCTCGAATATTTTAGCACCCTAGTGGCTCAGCGGTATGTCTGTGGACTTACAACGCAAAAACCGCGTTTCGATACTTGTGGTGGGCAGAGCACAGATAGCCCATCGTGTAGCTTTGTTCTTAATTCAAAACAACCACCACCACCTTTTTGACTAAATTGAATGAACCCATAAATAAATAATGTTTGTGTCTTTTTATCACATAATTTAGCCTAAGATTCATTCTTTTTGTGATAATAATAATATTTCATTACAAACAATGAATCGTATCTCTGGAAGTGTGAGTAGATTGAAGTTCTATTTTGGAAGTTCTTTTTTTTAATATTATATTGATTATAGGAATTAAACCGTCAATTAAACTAAATGTTTGTTTGTAGTTAAGCACAAAGCTAAACAATGGTGTATTAGGTATCGAAATTCGGTTTTTAGCGGTATGAGTCTGCAGACACACCACTGTGCCACTAGGAGGCCAAACGAAAGAAATATTTAACACTTTCAGGATTGATATGATGATTCGCAAATAAAAATTACTTGTGAAATAAACAAAGAGTAGCAACGATACTCGAATAATTAGCATCCATGGGTTTGTTTGTTTGCTAATTAAATATCATTTGATTAATTAATTAATACGTTTGTAATTATTAACAATACAAAACTAAGTATATGTTAACATTGTTAGCCCTGGCATAGCGTTTTGCAGAATAAATCTAAGTTGTTGTTTGTATTTTAAATACAAACTATAGCTCATAGCTCCTACACTTGACCAATTTGCGATCTAATGACAGCCGCGGTTATTGAGTGTTCTTTCTTGTTCTGTGGCGTTTTAATAATTCAATACAGCTTCCGAAAACTGTTTTATTATTACAATAAAGAATCTTAACCAAATCAATTAAAGATATTTTAGTATACGGAGTAGCAAAGTCAAATGATAATACATAAGAAGTGTTTACTATTTCTAATTTTTGTTGTAATTGGCTATTTGCACAAAACTACAAAATAAAAATAAAAACGATTTTCGTTAGCTGGCTTGTTTTGGAATTTAGCACAAAATTACTCGAGGGCTATCTGTGCTAGCCGTCCCTAATTTAGCAGTGTAAGACTAGGGGGAAGGCAGCTAGTCATCACCACCCACCGCCAACTCTTGGGTTACTCTTTTACCAACGAATAGGAGGGATTGATCGTCACATTATACGCCCCCACGGCTGGGAGGGCGAGAATGTTTAGCGCGACGCGGGCGCAAACCCGTGACCTATTACGAGTCACACGCCTTACGCGCTCGGCCCGTTAGGTGGCCCTAATTTTGAGCTGACTAATCACATACAGTCAACAGAGCACACTGTCAATTCTCAGGCTACTTTAGCCGAACTTAATTATGGGATTTGACAGTCACTTTTACATTACATCAATAGCCTTTAAAGGCGAAACATGATTTTTGTAATAAAACGACTCAAATTTGTCCTTCAGATCTACAGTCTGGAATGCTAACCACTAAGTCACACTCAATCCATTTCATTTGAAATGTTTAATATTCCAAAATGGGGTTATTATAACAAATAATCCGGGAACATTTTTCTTTACGGAAACTTACATTATTTACCTCTATCTTTTGCATGTGTGTGCTTTCTCACAGCAAAGCCACATTGAATTATTTGCGGAGTTCACTGAGCGGAATCGAACACTTTATTTTAGCGTTGTAAAACTGTAGACTTACTGCTGTACGGGGGAAAACCTATCTTTTGCATAAAGTACCAAAATTTATTCACTAACTATAAAGCCAACAGATTTAAATAAAGTTTTTACATAACTTCTATTAAAATTTAGTTCATTTTACACTTTATGTAGTTTTGTCCTTAACTAAAAACGAGCCAAAAACTTAGAGAAACTAGAGTTTACAAAATATTTGTAAACTAAAAATTCCTTGTTTTACAGACTTGAAATAAATTATCTAAATTTTATAATTGTTTTTGTCATATTTACAAAAGGAATGATTAGAATTAATTTCATTTATAAAAATTTAAGCCTAAAACATTTTACAAATAATACCCAAAATTAGTTTCTGTTTCATCCATGGATGCAACACAGTGGTGGATACAGAATGTTTTGGTGGGGGAGGGGGGATGATCGACTAAGTAACAGTGACTTAAACCCGACCCCAAGTAAACTTTTTCTTGTTACTGTAACGTAAATTTCATAGAATTAATTTAAAAACAAAGAAAAGAAACATACATGACTATGAATTCTCATTTATTGATTTTGTTCTAAAATATCAAGTTATAAGTAGTCGTACAGCACTTTACTGAATCACACAACATGGTGCACGTGACAGTGAACTTTCATATATTCCTAAATAACATGTTACGAGTTAACATACAGCAAAAAATACTATAATTGAGATGATCAGTACTTTACATTTCTGATTTTCCATCAACCTACACAATTTTGGTGTGGCCCGTGGGGGGATGTATCCCCCATCCCCCCTTTTATATTCATCCCTGGTCCAGTAAAAAAAAAAATACTTCCTGAAGTTATTTCTTTAATTTAAGGCTATCACCGTGGAGGAGTTACAACCATACCCTCAATCGGTTATGGTGGGTGTCTAAATCTAGGACTTTGTGGATTTAATAAGCACCTGTGTTTACCCTTTTTTCTCAGTTGTTTTTCATAAGTAGTTTTCAGCTGCCTTTGAAAGGAGATTGGAGGGACGAGATATCCATAATTCTTTTTTTTTAATATGTTTTCAATTATTCCACTTTTTTTCTTTTGTTTTTAGTATTCTGTCATGAGTATAATTCATACTAAATATTTCTAGCGCATTGCGCGAAGTTCGTTTAAATTTCGCCCTTTGTCAACAGTAATAAAATCCTCATCTATTTACAGTTTATGATGATTTATATTTATTTTGTAGTTAGTATTTACATAAATAATGTATTCTTACCTGTTAGATATTTACTTACAATGTTAAATTATCTGTATTTAAACTATTTACATATTTTGTTATAAATATTCAAATTTCTTGTTTTGTTTTGACAGATAGATACATCATTATCGAAAAGTGCACTATATCTCAAATAGGGCAAAGCCATTGGTATTGTAATAAGAATTGCAGAACTTTAAGTAACAAACAGTAAAAAATGGTGATACATTTTGTTAACAAATATTGCAATAATACTTATGTTTCTTATAGGGAATTATAGGGTAAAAAATATGTAAGGAACATTTTTGTGTAGTTACTGTTTTATGCTATAAATATAGGCCTATACACTTTTTAAACTCGTGTTATTGATCATACGTTAGCTTGTTACGTCACTGAACTTATGTTCATTTTCTTACGTTCCTTCATTCTTCAAATAGTTCAGCCTGATATTGTTACCTATTGTAGTATTCTATTTCATACATTGATTGGTTGAGGATTAGTTATGGTAAATTACATTTATTGAAGCTATATATGAATGTACGGCTCTGTTGGAAAGATCTGGCTTTTGCTACTATACAGTTTAAAATTACAGAAACAAAACTACTTCCAAATAAGATGTAGCTATAATAAACAGTGCCTCAAAATTATTTAAATTGTTTATTTCGCGTTAAGAACAAAGCAACATAAAGAGCTATACCTGTTATGCCTACCACAAGTATCTAAAACTCAGTTCTTAGAGTTATAAGCCCTCAGACTTATCACTGAGTTGCTATTGTAAAATCTGAAAACAATAAAGTACCACATTGGCATGTAGTTATTCTGAAAAACTACCATCTGTAAGTTCCTGTATTAATAAAAAAAAACTTTAGTTCTTTGTTAAACTTACTGAATTTACCATTTAAAGAACGTGCAAGCCCAAAGTTCAGTCTTGCTCCAATTACAACTCCTGTAACATCTACAACAACATACTTCAGTACAGTATCTGAAGAAACAGCTTTACCAATCAGGTATATTTTATCAAATCAGGCATCTTTACTGCAACATAATTCAAGAAGGCCAAAGAATGAGAGAGAAAAAAAGCGGTGTCCTACCAAGAAAACGTGGACTTCTGACCAGAAGTGTAACACTAAACCAGAACATTTCTTCAACGAACCAAACAATGGGCATGGATTTAAGATGCCAAGTTATTTATGAACCAATAAACGCATCACTGAGGACATATCAGAGGGCATACCCAAACAATACAAAGAGAGATACGAGTTGGTTTGTGCCCCGTGAAACAAACGGTCAGTATTTTCTTGGGTCTTTACTTGCAAATTTGCCATATCCAACATTCGTGAAAAAAACAACATATAGTTATATATGGACTATTCACGGTGAACAACGGCTCAGTATTCTGTACATTCCATTTTTGAACTGTTTATTAAATTTTCACTACACATCATCCTGGCATCAATGTCACAACTGAGTTTGACATACACTTCAATACATCAGAATCAGAGTTTTACTCATTATGGTTCTGTGTTATCTGTTTATGTATCTTTAAATTAATATTCTCTGCATTCTACTTTAGCAGAAAATATTGATCAGTGTTTATACGGCATTAACTTAGCAGAATCTCAGTTGTTTGAGTGCAAGTTTGTTTGTCGCCAAATGAGGCGAAAACTGTTTGTTTGTTTTTGAATTTCACGCTAAGCTTCGCGAGAGCTATCTGCGCTAGTCGTCCCTAATTTAGCAGTGTAAGACTAGAGAGAAGTAGCTAATCATCGCCACCCACCGCCAACCCTTGGGCTACTTTTTAGTAACGAATAGAGGGATTGGCCGTCACATTATAACGCACCCCACGGGGTAAAAGGCGAGCATGTTTAATGTGACGAGGGGTAAGGCTGTAAATTTCTGCTATAATAACAGAAAATAAGTAAAATAGAGGCTCAGTCTGTTATAAATTTGACGTGTTTGTAACGTATCAAAGTGGATGAAAACTGTTATTAAAGTTATGGAAACTACGACATTAAAGATAGTTTTTCGTTAAATCTACTTGCATGATTCCTAGAACTGATGGAACTTTTTTTTTCTCAATTTACGAATTTATTCACAATAAAAAAGTAAGTTTTATTTGTATTAACGTCACGATAATGTCGACTATTTTACAATTGATAAAACTATTCCAATAAGAAACGTTTCAGTTGTGTTTTAATTTATGTTCTGGAAATTAAATATTTTTCTTCACAGAACCGTACAGCTTCCTCACAACGGTGAATAACTTCACGGATATACAAATCCATCACCATATGTCGAAAGAGGCCTTCATCCCTCTAGTGGTACGTACAGCAGCATATCTGCAGACTCAGACTGCTAGAAACCAGGTTTTGATACCCGTGATGACCAAAACATAATTTTTTTGCTTAATTCCAATAAACCAAGAAAAACATCTTTCATTTCTGTGTAGTTATAGAATATATCTGTCAGTTACTACATTATAGATATAGCCACTGTCCAGTTGCTCCAATAGCTATTGGAGCAGTAATTTATCAACATTGGAAGCTAATATTTTTCTATTTAACTTTTTCAAAAGAATAAAAGTGAACTTGATAAAGGAAGAATTGACAGCTATTACTAACATAACATGGCGAAATATTGAAGAAAAGATTACTGAAATGATGGTTAGAAATATATTTCACTCCATGTTATTGTGGGCGGAGTCAGTTAATTAGTTTGTTAAATTCATGTCAGAATACTTTAAATACAATTCTGTGTTTAGAATGCATTAGGTCAGTTGCTTTGTCGACCCATATAATGATAACACAACTGAATTTTAAAAGATTATACGACGCTAGGAAAATCTTTTGGAATTGTACCAAATCCAGATTATGTAGGCAAGGCAAAGGTTGATCAAATTAGAGAATCCACACATTTTTAATTTTCTTTGTTGTTTAAATAACTAAGTGTGCTCTGAATAATATGAATAAATAACGAAAATACTTTTTCCTTATGTTTTTACTGAATATTCGGATACCATGGATCGTTTTTTGCAGTATTTCCAAATTTGTATCACAAGTAAGGAATACCTGAAGAGGCAGTTATGTTGCTTTTCATTTTATTAATTCTTGATGTAGGCCCGGCATGGCCAGACTCGTAATCTGAGGGTCGCGGGCTCTAATCTCCATCACACCAAGTGTGCTCGCCCCTTCAGCCTTGGGGGCTTTATAGTGCGACGGTCAGTCTTACTACTCTTTGGTAAAAGAGTAGCCCAAGAGTTGACGGCGGTGGTGATGACTAGCTGCCTTCCCTCTAGTCTTACACTGCTAAATTAGGGATGGCTAGCGCAGATAGCCCTCGTGTAGCTTTGCGCGAAATTCAAAAACAAACAAACAAACATTTCTTGATGTAATTTACATTGAGTAGGATTTTGTCTCACTCTATGTTTGTTCCTTGGTTTATAAAATACTTCCAGCATAGAGCCCAAGCTTTCAAAAGAGAAGAGTGTTAAAGAGAACCATAAAGAGAAGAAGCAGGACGATGAAGATGAATCTGGAAAGGTAAATATGTTAACTGTATAGTTTGGGAAGTCTAACTCATTTTCTAGTTTGATACTTAACATCTGGTATGATCTGCTTTTACCACATAATCTAATTATTTTAGAAGCATTTTATAACACTTGAGGATTTCCCTGGATTGCATTCAACATCAGGCTTTATAGTATAAACCAGAGATAACCAGTTACAGGCTGCTGGTGCACCCTAGAAAGTATAATATTTCGTATTATTTTACAGAATACATGTTTTTCAGTAGATGCTCTTTATAAAACTAAAACTATTTCCAGTAGATGCACTTTGACGTTTATAAAGACACCAGACGAAACGTATGCGTACTTGAATTCAGAAGTTTGACCTTATATGTCGTATTTCGGTGATTCAAACGTACCGTCTACAGTAAAAGACATTTAAAAGAAACTCTGAATAATTCATATATAACATGAGTGCTAAAGTGACATAAATAACTTTCTTTTCTACAAGCAAGCAAGAATCAACCGGTTGAAACATCTAAGGCACTGGAGTATGTGTTTTGTTAGTGCAAAGCCATATCAAGTTATCTTTTGTGTCCTACGAAGGGATTAGAACCCTGAATTGCAGCACTGTATGTCCAAATAGGGCCACGTCTAGAGTCCTGGATATATATATTGTTTTAGGTCTAAAGTTGATCTCATCAACTGACTACAAAAGTTTGTATTATACAAATATATTACCTCAAAGATGTTTGGGAAGTAAAAAACTACTAAAACTAAATTAGTTGATATATATATATATATATACAGTATCTGTTGTTGTTGTTTGTTGTTTTGTATTAAGCACAAAGCTACACAATGGGCTATCTGTGCTCTGCCCACCACGAGTATCGAAACCCGGATTTTAGCCTGTAAGTCCGCAGACATACCGCTGAGCCACTGGGGGGCAACAATATCTGCTTTGGTTCAACTAAACAAAGGCCCGGCATGGCCAAGCGTGTTAAAGCGTGCGACTCGTAATCTGAGGGTCGCGGGTTCGCATCCCGGTCGCGCCAAACATGCTCACCCTCCTAGCCGTGGGGGCGTTATAATGTGACGGTCAATCCCACCTTTCGTTGGTAAAAGAGTAGCCCAAGAGTTGGCGGTGGGTGGTGATGATTAGCTGCCTTCCCTCTAGTCTTACACTGCTAAATTAGGGACGGCTAGCACAGATAGCTGTAGAGTAGCTTTGTGCGAAATTACCCCTCCCAAAAAAAAAATTAACCAAACAGAGTTACAGTGATTTATTAAAGTAGAGGTAAATAATTTAAAATTTCAAGTAACTCACTTTTTGTAATTTTGGTTTTCTTGTTTTAATACTTTTTTGTAGCATTAAAACTTTCTCTATGAACATAGGTAGCTATGGTTTCGTGTATAGTGACCCTTACTAGCCTTTATAAAATTAAAACATTGTTATTATACTATTATTACATAATTAAAAGTTGTGCAGATTCTTCCAATTTCGAACATTTTAGTTTATACTGAGGTGGAGATACTAGATAATAGTGAATGTGGTACAAGAACTCAACCTAACATGAAAATCAGCACAGTTTAGAATGTGGATTTAGTAAGAACACGGTAGTTTACCTTTAAAACTTTTCAGTGGTGTTTTTAATTAACTAAAGTTAACGTTTTTCTGTAGGGGATTAAACCACAGTATTCAGAAAAAAATACTTAGCTTGTACTTGAATGAGGTGGGTCATCCAGTACTAGAATCATTTTGCGGATAAATTCGTTAAAACACACCTGTGGCAAAACACTAGGACATAGAAACAGTGTGAAGACATGGTTATTTTTTGGCAACGTTATACTTATGTTAAAATACGCATGTACTGTGTACATTACGCTTTACTATACTCCCACACTCCTAAATGAATTGGAAAAATATCCAATGTTGTTCCAGCCATGAGATAAAAAGCTATGGGGTTTTAGGATCTTGGATAAAGTTTCATGAAAAGTAAAAGATAGTGAAGGAAACTCTCCTATCTTTTCACTGCCAGGAATTTTTTTTGGGGAAAACAAAACAAATCAAAATATATCAATTGATTGGATGACATAGAAATAAAAAGAAATGTTGGATCACGGAACTGTTAAGGTACATCATGTTTCATTTTTAACAAATACTGCGTATTTACTGATACAGTTTGAACAAGTATTTAAGATATTAGTAAATTTGTCTGGATAAACCAAACTGCTACTAATATGTTTCTATATTATTTGGCAACACATTCAGAATAACGTGGGATTTTTAGAAATACGATTTTTTCTTTATTTTTTTAATCTTCGTCCAAAGCTACATCTACCCAAACCGTTCCTAATTTTGTCTAGTCTTGAAAGTTCTCTTTAATCGTAATTTTCTTGAAAACTCAATAAGCCTGCTTCAGGTATAATAAGCCCCACCAGTCTGCGAAGTTTCATACGTGGTTTCAGTAAAGCCTTGAAACGTATGCTTGTAAAGAATCTACACCTATTACTTGCAGACTAAAAACTATTACAAAATACATTGGTTGGATTTCTTTCCCTACTTTTCATGCAGAATCGACTTCTCCGCCCCTTAAACACCATTATCAATCATTTTAATACAAACCGACCTTCTTGTACGATCCATTTTGATTTTGAAAAGGCTTTTGATTCAATCTACGTGATTTGATATTCATGCTACGTTCTATGCCTATTACAGTTTTCTATGTCTGTATTATTAATTCATTCTTTATGGAATGTCAAAGAGTCGTCTCTATCAAAGACACATTCTCAAGACCCTTTGCCCTCCATGTAGGAGTTCTACAGGGTTCTGTTCTCTCACCTCTCCTTTATATCCTGAATGTTTCAAATATGCCACAGTCTTTATGTCCTGTTCGGATTTTTAGTATGCTGATGATCGTGCCGCACCAGCTACCTGTTCGACCATGGTCACTTTAAACAACGTTCTACACAATACTCAGCCACTTCCTTGTATGGTGTAGATACCGGGTAGCGGCTTACACTCAATACACATAGGAATAAAGATATTCTGTTAGTCAGGAAAAAATGGTTATAATGAGTCTTTTTTTTAATTCTTGCAAAGCTACACGAGGGCTATCTGCGTTAGCCGTCTCTTAATTTAACAGTGTAAGACTAGACGGAAGGCAGTTAGTCATCACCACCCACTGCCAACTCTTGGGCTACTGTTTTACCAACGAATAGTGGAATTTATCGAACGTTATAGCGCCCCCGTGGCTGAAAGGGCGAGTATGTTTGGCGCGACGGGGATACAAACCCGCGACCCTCAGATTACGAGTCGCACGCCTTAACACACCTTAACAAGAAACATCCATCTGAACATGATAATTAAATAGAGCTGTTAGGTGTTCATATGATCTCTGAGTACCATTTTTTAGGAGGATGGATTTGATTGATCTTGAAGGTTTGTTTGTTTGTTTCTTGAATTTTGCGCAAAGCTATGCGAGACTTATCTGCGCTAACCATCCCAGATTTAACAGAGTAAGACTACAGAGAAGGCAGCTAGTCATCACCTCCCACCGTCAGCTCTTGGGCTACTCTTTTACCAAAGAATAGTGGGATTGACCATCACATTATAAAGCTCTAACGGCTGAAAGGGCGAGCATGTTTGGTGTGACGGGGATTTGAACAGCGACCCTTGGAGTCAAACGCTTTAACCCACATGGTCTTGCTGGGTCAAAATAGTCAAATATACCATTTCCTATAAAACTAACAAACGCAGTTATATACTTGGGCGTCGCTTGCAATAGGTATATAACATGAAAGATTTACCTTGCAACAGTCAACTTTAAGGTTACATAATTCCTCAATCTTCTGTGTTGTGCATTTGGAAAAATTCAATCTGAATACATTTCTTATTCTATATTTTGTAACATCTTCTTTCGTCTTTACATTATCTGTGGTAGTACTTTATGTATATTTGTTTCCATTTTTTGTTACTAAATACTTGTAATTGTAGAAGGATGTGTCTTCCGTCTGGACTTCAAAACAATGCTATCCAGGACAATCCATGAGTTGTATGATCGGATCACATTTACCAATAAACTTCATCATCTTCAGAAGCTTTGCATCAGTGTACTACACACTGCTTCTTGATTCACAGTATCATCCATTTCCGACTCCAGCTAAACCGTAGTTTATTCTTCATGAAAACGAGCGGAGATAGTCCTCGCGTAGCTTTACGCGAAATTTAAAAACAAAACAAAACATGGATACATGCTTCCTCAAGCTGAATATCTCTTCAATATGTATGAGTTGTCTCTTCTAGAGGGTGATTCAGGAAATGATGCTCTCCTGATGAAAAACCGTATTTATTCTGCTTTCAAAAGTTGTTTTTTTATTTTCTCATATATCATATTCATAACTTATTAAACACAGAAGTGTCATTTCATACCCTCTGTGGTAAAATGGAATTTAAACCTATTCCTCAATTAATTGTAGCCACTATGGTCTAAAGTTTTACCACATGGTCGAAATAGGACGAAAGCCTCTATTGGCTCGCTTTACCCTAAGGGAAATGACAGATAAAATATGTTGTGCAAATATGATGATAACATGAATCTAGTACTAACATATTTAGCCCAACATGACGAGGTGGGTAGAATGCTCGAATCGTAATCTGAATGTCTTGAGTTTGAATCTCCTTCGCATCAAACATGTTCGCCCTTTCAGCAGTGGAGGCGTTATAACGGTACGGTCAGTCCCACTATTCGTTGGTAAAAGAGTAGCCCAAGAGTTGGCGGTGGGTGGTGACGACTAGATGCCTTTTCTCTAGTCTTACACTACTAAATTAGGGACGGTTAGCGCAGATATCCCTCGTGCAGCTTTCTGCGAAATTCAAAACAGACGAACAAACTAACTTACATGTTGATTTATTATTTTTCCATAGGATTGATTGTATTGCCTTTTATTACTATAGTCGGAAAATCAGTCTGGCAAAGTAAAATAAAATATAACATAATTGTCGAAAATAGTTTGTATTTATTTGTAATTGATATTTCAGTCAAATGTATGAAAACACTGACAAAACATTTACAGATGAACATCTGAACACTGGTGAGGGCGCTGCCGCAGCCCACAGATTTCAATGTCCACTAACATCACAGGATAGCTAATACATTTTCTCGGGCCATAAATTCACTTTAATATAATATCCAAGACTCGTAAATATTTTCTCTAAACATTTTAAAACTCGCTCTAAAATCTCTTTACTGTAAATATTAAAATAAAGTAGCACATATTCACACCAAAATGTAATTCTTAACAAATAGGATTCGAACTGAGAGTAACTGGGTGTTCAACCAGCACACAATGAGTGCTGAGTTGTAATCGATTTTAGATATTACGACGGAATGTTTTAAAAAGATTCCATGTTAATAACGTAAGTAATCGCGTATAGTGCACACGTTTTGTTCTTTGATTTTTGTTTCTAAAATATTCGGCTCAGCACAGCTGGGTGGCTAGAGCATAAATATTCAGCTTAGCTCAGCTGGGTGGTTAGAGTACAAACTATTCAGCTCATCACAGCTGGGTGGTTAGAGTACAAACTATTCAGCTCAGCACAGCTGGGTGGTTTAAGTACAAAATATTCAGCTCAGCACAGCTGGGTGGTTAGAGTACAAACTATTCAGCTCAGCACAGCTGGGTGGTTAGAGTACAAACTATTCAGCTCAGCACAGCTGGGTGGTTAGAGTACTCGACTTTCAGTCAGAGGGTCGTGAGTTTTGATTCCCGTTTCACTTAACATTTTCACACTTTTTTCCCACAAGTGTTACTGTAGTGTGTCTGCGAACTTATAATGCCAGAAGATCGATTTCGATACTTGTGGTGGACAATGTGCAGATAGTTCTATGTGCTTTATAACAAACAACAACCAAAATATTTGGTAATTTTAACAAAAGTATCAATACTGACACTGCCACAGACCATAAATTTCAGTTTCCTCTAATATAGACTGTCAGAATCCACAAATTTTAGTCCATATAGTAAGACAGTCGGGACCTACCTTGCGGAAATATCTGATTGTCTTGCAATATCCAGGACAACCGTACGGATAAACGTCTTTTTGACTCATTCTTCCTTCTGTGTTCGACACAAATGTGATCTGTACATTAATATTCTTTCTTCCGCAAATTCTTTCGGTAAGTCAGTGGTAAGATTACGAACACACAATCCTAAAATCTCGGATTCAATTTTGTTAATGAACATAACAGATAATCAAATGTGGCTTTGCATTAAAACAAGCAAACTAACAAATAAATATTGTATAAACTGTTTTTATGACAAATCAATATTCCATGATCAGTATTTTTATAAAAAATCAATATTCCATAAACAGTATTTCATAACAAATAAATATCCCATAAAAAGTATTTTCATAACAAATAAATATTCCATAAAAAGTATTTTTCTAACAAACAGATATTCCATGGAAGTATTTTTATAACAAATAAATATTCCATAAACAGTGTTTTATAACAAATAAATATTTCATAAGCACTATTTTAATAACAAATGAATATTCTATAAAAAGTGTCTTTCTAACAAATAAATATTCAATAAACAGTATTTTCATAACAAATAAATATTTTATGAACAGTATTTTCGTAGCAAATAAATATTCCATAAACAGTGTTTTATAACAAATAAATATTCCATAAACAGTATTTTCATAACAAATAAATATTCCATAAACAGTGTTTTATAACAAATAAATATTCCATAAACAGTATTTTCATAACAAATAAATATTCCATAAAAAGTATTTTCATAACAAACAAATATTCCATAAAAAGATTTTTATAACAAATAAATATTCCATAAACAGTGTTTTATAACAAATAAATATTCCATAAACACTATTTTAATAACAAATGAATATTCTATAAAAAGTGTTTTTCTAACAAATAAATATTCAATAAACAGTATTTTCATAACAAATAAATATTTTATAAACAGTATTTTCAAAACA
The DNA here is from genome assembly GCA_011833715.1 of Carcinoscorpius rotundicauda. Classification (NCBI taxonomy): domain Eukaryota; kingdom Metazoa; phylum Arthropoda; class Merostomata; order Xiphosura; family Limulidae; genus Carcinoscorpius; species Carcinoscorpius rotundicauda. Next base: position 22,339,932 of record CM022393.1, on the reverse strand, counting down.
AATTAATATTCCTTAAACGGTATTTTCATAAGAAGTAAATATTCAATAAACAGTATTTTCATAACAAATAAATATTCCTTAAACAGTGTTTTAAGGAATAAACAGTATTCCATAAACAGTGTTTATAACAAATAAATATTCCATAAACAGAATTTTCATAACAAATAAATATTCAATAAACAGAATTTTCATAACAAATAAATATTCAATAAACAGAATTTTCATAACAAATAAATATTCCATAAACAGAATTTTCATAACAAATAAATATTCAATAAACAGTATTTTCATAACAAATAAATATTCCTTAAATAGTGTTTTAAGGAATAAACAGTATTCCATAAACAGTGTTTATAACAAATAAATATTCCATAAACAGAATTTTCATAACAAATAAATATTCAATAAACAGAATTTTCATAACAATAAATATTCCATAAACAGTATTTTATAACAAATAACATTCCATAAAAAGTATTTTCATAACAAATAAATATTCCATAAACAGAATTGCATTTATCTCAAAGTTACTTATATTAACAACAAAAAAAAGAATAAAGAACATAATAGATATAAACAACAATACACGTATAATGTCATGAACTTAATAATGTAATAAACCCTTTTCTATTGTATTACCATATAAATGCAAATCTATTTAAACGCCAAAGTAGAAAAGGCGGCTTCTGACTTATTCACCAACTCAGAATTTATTTTTTCATACATTTCCAGATTATTTTCCAACTTTACGTTTGGATATTAAATTTAAAAACAAAATTAAAATGTTCGTAAAAATAATACATTTAGAAAAGTTAAGCTTTACGTTTATGAACTGCTCTAGTTAATAAAACAAAATCTGTCTTTAAAGCTCGTATATTTAAAACAAAGTGTGAATATCTGAACGTTTCGTTGATTAAAACAAGTTAAGCCTGTAATCTAGTGATGTTCTCACAGCAATAAAATCGTAAAAAAAAATGTTCTCAAATTGATATAAGCGTAACGGAAATCAGTTTCGGCTAGACCTCAGCATGATATCTGTATAGCATGTTTATTTAGCGAGCGTTCTAACCACCAGGCAAGAGAAATACGTTTTTACTTCAATATGCCATCATACAGCTCGGCCTGGCATAGCCAAGCGTGTTAAGGCGTGCAACTCGTAATCCGAGGGTCTCGGGTTCCCATCTCCGTCGCGCCAAACATGCTAGCCTTTTCAGTCGTGGGGGCGTTACAATGTTACGGTCAATCTCACTATTCGTTGGTAAAAGAGTAGCCCAAGAGTTGGCGGCGGGTGGTGATGACTAGCTACCTTCCCTCTAGTCTTACACTGCTAAATGAGGGACGACTAGCATAGATAGCCCTCGAGTAGCTTAGTGCGAATTTAAAGCAAACAAACAATCATACAGCTCTACCAAAAGATACATCTGGATTTATCAGCTTCTGACGCAGATTTGCTTGAAATGTAACGTACCTTTTAGTTTTCAAGACTAATTACAACTAGTTACTCTTTATTTATAATATAATATACTGTCTTGGAAAGAATTATGAAAATACCCGAATGATAAAGATACAGCAGTCGCAAAAAAAAATTATAACTTTATCGTTATTGCAAAATTTGTTTCAGAAAATACGAAGAAAATCTTGTGTCATGTACTAGGACTTGCTTTAAACAGAGTAATTTACTTTTAACGCTACCATAAAATGGATGATTGTAAAATGTTCCACATGAACTGTATTTTTATTCCACACTGTATTCCACAATCCAGGCTTGTTGCTAGATTATCCCTTAATTTTCTCAGTTCCTTATAAGTCCATAACGTTTTAATGATAGTATTCCTATTGGGTCTTTCCTGGGACCTAGCCGTGTGTTTTATGGGATTTGTTTTATTTCCAGATATCATTTCATTCAAGCATGCTTGTCATCATGGTCTTGCTGAAAAATGGATCACTACCTAATGTATTTCAGTGTTGAAGAAATGGTGTAAAGGATAAGAAATAGCTTGTATCTGTCAGCAGTCACTGGTTTGTATCTGTCAGCAGTCACTGGTTTGTAACTGTCAGTAGTCATTAGTTTGTACTTGTGAATAGTCATTACCTTGTGCCCCCCAGTGGCTCAGCGGCATGTCTGCGGACTTACACGCTAAAATCCGAGTTTCGATACCCGTGGTGGGCAGAGCACAGATAGCTCATTGTGTACCTTTGTGCTTAATTCAAAACAACAACAACATCATTACCTTGTACCTATTAGTAGTCATTTGCTTATACCTGTCAACAGTCATTAGTTTTACCAATCAGCAGCCATTAGCTTTCACCTGTAAGTAGTCATTACTTTGTACATGTCGGTAGCTATTACCTTTTACCCATCAGTATTCATTACTTCGTACCTATTAGTAGTCATTGGCTTGTACCCGTCAGTAGTCATTAGCTTTTACCTATCAGGAGTCATTAGTTTGTACCTCTTAGCAGTCATAAGCTTGTACCAGTCAGCGGTCATTAGTTCTACCTGTCAGTAGTTTTTTGCTTCTACCTGCCAGCAATCATTAGCATTTACCCGTCAGCAGTCATTAATATGTACCTATCAGTAGTCATTAGTGTTTGTACCTGTCAGCAGTCATTAGCTTTTACCCATCAGTAGTCATTACCTTGTACCTGTTAGTCGTCATTAGCTTTTACCTGTCAGTAGTTATTAGTTTGTAACTGTCAGCAGTCATTAGCTTGTACCTGTCAACAGTCATTAATTTGTACCTCTCAGTAGTCATTAGTTTGCACTTGTCAGTAGTCATTTGTTTGTATCTGTCAGCAGTCATTAGCTTTTACCTGTCGGCAGCCATTAGTTTGTACCTGTCAGTAGCTCTTACCTTTTACCCATCAGTACTCATTACCTTGTACCTATTAGTAGTCATTGGCTTGTACCCGTCAGTAGTCATTACTTTGTACCTGTTAGTCGTCATTAGCTTTTACCTGTCAGTAGTTATTAGCTTGTACCTGTCAGTAGTTATTAGCTTGTACCTGTCAGCAGTCATTAGTTTATACCTGTAAGTAGTCATTAGTTTGTACCTGTCAGTAATCATTAATGGATTTATGTGTGTCATTTAAAACACATATTCTGAATACCTCAACATCACTTTTTGAATGTTTGAGTTTTTTACCCCAAATGTTTTTATTACTAACAGTGTTATTTTTTACATATCCTTTTCATTTTTCCCAAAACGTCTATTGAAATATAAAACAACCTCATTATGTTGAATGGAATCACTTTTTCCAGCCAAAGCAGTGATTCTCTCACGTCCTTCATGTGGCTTTTTTGTCTCTGAACCCACGACTGTATTCACCACATTACTAACTGTACTTGTTTATGATATGTGTATATGTCTGCCTGGTGACAGTCTCATGACACTCAAATTTGATGTTCATTCTATTTATTGTTTGTGTAATTATGTGCAATACATGTGTAATTACTTTCGTCCTTGGTAACGTTAAACCTATCAGATGTTTGGACCACCCCTAATGCAATAATAGACTGAATTTTGGATGGTATAAATTTCTTAAGGTTCCAGTGATTCTGTTTTTGTTGGTTCATTTCAGATAGCTCACTCGTGGACGAATACAGTCTACATTAGGTTCTTTGATGTCAACAGGGATCAATGGGTGATTTCATCTCAAAGATCCTCACTAGGATTGGGATTAGTAAAGATGATTGTCACTGCCATGATTTTAACCAATTTAGTACAGTATGTATTCTATCATTCTTTAAAGAACTGATCACCATCAATAGTAAAAGTTAAAACACATATCAATGGACGACATGACATGATCTTGTATTGGTCCACTGAAAGCAAGTTTTCCTCCATTCGTGATAATTGATCAATGAACCATCACGTAACAGTTCTTCAAGATTTCATTCAAACTGAACTTCATATCACATGTATAAACTAAAAATAAAATTGCAACATATTTGCAGTTATGAGCTTCTTCATATGTAAATATGAAGAAATCAACGACAAATGTCAATTCCCAGTAGTTTAGGGCCACTGGCCTCTCGCATTCTGACACTTCAGAAACACAAAATACGTGTATAAAAATAAATTACTCACTTTAGAAGCGAAACTAAGTGTATTTCACAAACAAATTATGAGAGTTTTAAAGAACCCTCTGGCTGATCGCTATTTCCTGTGTCCACTGGTACAGCTCTCTCAGACTGCCCACATACACGTGTAACACTCTAAAATTCTTCCTCAGTGAGCGTGGGGAGACATCGTGCGTTTTGCGCAAATTTTAAAGCGTTAAAACGCCATTCAGTTACCTACAAATATCATACGAAAGGGTAATTTTACTGTGTATTTTAGACTCGCACGTTTGAAAGATTTATTGTTTACATAGTACAGAATAAAGGATTTTGTTTTTTAGGTTTTCATGTTAGCGGGACTGAAGGTGTATAGAGTCAAAGTTGTTAAGAGTACGTGCAGAGTATTGTTTCTAAAACAAACGTCGGAAGAGACTAAAAATATTGCGCATACGGTACTCAGTTTTCTACCTATTTAATATCATTCTCTGTTTGATGTAAAAGAAATTCAGTTCCCTATCTTTTCTCAGTAATATTTCTATACAATCAATTTATTGCTTATATAAAAAAAAATTAAATAATCAGTTCTACATGTACTTCCTATGTTTAAAATGGACTCACGAAAATTATTTTGTGATTAACTACAAACAAACAGAATGGTGATATCACACATCTGGTAAATTTTGTCAGAGTGGACACTACAACCTTTAGCATTTCATTTTTGTCAATTTATATGAACGTATATAAGTGTAAACTTATCACTCAGTTGAGAATTTGTGGAAGACTGAAATCTTGATTCGCTTTATATATTTTTTTTTTAATTTCGCGCAAAGCTACACGAGGGCTATCTGCGCTAGCCGTCCCTAATTTTGCAGTGTTAGACTAAAAGGAAGGTAGCTAGTCATCACCATCCACCGCCAACTCTTGGGCTACTCTTTTGCCAATGAATAGTAGGACTGGCTATCACATTATTACACCTCCATGGTTAGAAAGGAAAGGGGGATTCGAACCCGCGACTCTCAGATTACGAGTCGAGTGTCTTAACCACTTGGCCATACCGAGATTCTACTAACTACTACTGCCATCTTTAATGATGTTTCGTTCGTAGTTCCCTTTTATACTTATTTTAACGTTCATTACTAACCTCAAATCAAAGTCCAACCTTCTTTTTAGACTTATCAGAAAATTGATGTGTTAGATAAACAAATAATCAGATATACAGAATAAATAAAGAAAAAAATGTACATAAGTTGCTTGAACCAGTACCAGAATGATTTTTTTTGCTCCAAAACAAATAAATGCACATGACATGTTCTTTGCATGAGCACAGCACATGTGTGTTTGTTGATACAGGGATAATAACGCTGTAATAATGGTTACCATTTACTAACGAATAATCAGTGATGTCGAGAAACCCACTTGTTGAGAATTTAATATGCAAAAACGGCTCGTTTGGGCTCAGATTAAAATATTTTCTGAGCCCAAACGAGCCGTTTTTGCATATAAAATTACTAACGAATGGTTTATCACGTGCATTTTCAGTCTTATCGGAAAGTTCACCATTCACACGTAATCTTGATTGATGAAATGGTGGATTACTCGTAATGAAACTACAGATTAATTTGTGATTAGTTCTGTTAATGTGACTGACTGACACATTTGACTGCGTAAGTCATTTTAAGCTCTTTCACATAGTGTCATTCCTCGGCCTTGAAAATCAACCAAATTCGTTGGCTCCTGGAGTCTCCCTCAATACCCCCTTATTGGTGTGGAAAGGAACTATATCTCGCGTCTAAACTTCTAGCCGCTAGTTTATAAGCCTTGATTTGATCGATAAAGGACGAATTATCTACTTGACTCATTTCTGGAGTGCCTCTGTACTGTTACCCAGATAGAGACTTGTTTTGTACTTGTTACTTGGTTTAAATGAGTCATTATTTACATCTGACACATCAGTTGTAGAAAATATATAAATAAAAAAACGAATGAAAATTACTTAGTTTCAACCTTTTTTGAAACATTAGATTTATTTTCGTGAGGTAAAATATCAACTCGTTGCACATTTCTTGTTTCTTTTTTAATTTTGCGCTAAGCTACACGAGAGCTATCTACACTAACCGTCTATAATTCAGCAGTAAAGTTCTAAAGAAATGGCGCCTAGTCATCACCACCCACCTCCAACTGTTTTACTAACTAATAGTGACATTGGCCAACAATATAACGCCCTCCCCTCAGCTGAAAGGGCGAAAATGCTTGTTGTGCCCAGAGACCCTCATATCACGAGTCGAGAGCCCTAACCACCTAGACCCAGACATGAGCGAATAGATTTAAAGCAAAGTGAAAAACATTATAATGAATATCACTGTACTATTTGAACCTCTTACGAAAATTCAGACAAACTATAAACCATTTAGCTTAATTAACTGACGTAATTGTTGATAGTTTTAATAAACGAGAGGGCCTGTCATGGCCTAGCGCGTTAAGGCGTGCGCTTCGTAATCTGAGGGTCGCGGGTTTGCGCCCGAGTCGTGCCAAACATGCTCGCCCTCCCAGCCGTGGGGGCGTTATAATGTAACGGTTAATCCCACTTTTCGTTGGTAAAAGAGTAGCCCAAGAGTTGGCGGTGGGTGGTGATGACTAGCTGCCTTCCCTCTAGTCTTACACTGCTAAATTAGGGACGGCTAGCACAGATAGCCCTCGAGAAGCTTTGTGCGAAATTCCAAAACAAACAATAATAAACGAGAATACACTGTCGCTTGATTTCTCGATATCGAGAGGGCCTTCGACACTCTGCCATAATGGTTTCCGGTTCCGAATGCAAGAAATGAGATTACAACGGGGAATTATTCACTGGCTGTCAAACTTTCTGGAAAACAGAATATGTGGAGTCAATGCTGAAGGGACCTTCTCAGTGTTTTACTTCAGAAGCTGGTGTCCCTCATGTAAGATGTACGTGAATAACACGCCTCTAAAAAAATCCAAATATTGGATTCTCCTCACAGTTTGCCGACAATGTTGCAGTCTGGAAAAGTGTACTAGCACTAGGAGCCACAAATACACAACCAAAATTAAATAAAATAAGTGAATGTTGTCAAAAATATAGAATCAAAATACACACAACTAAAACACAACTAGAAGTATTCACAAAGTTAACTAAACACAAAAACTCACAACCACAAATCTGTATGAACAGAGCACTCCTTCAAACTGTTACATTTGTAAAATTTTAGGACTTACATTCGACTGTAAATTAACAGAAGTAAATCACATCAATAATATAAGAACAAAAATGTGGCGAAGAACTAACTATGCTAGAAGTTTAACTGGTAAAAATCGTGGAGTAACTGGAGATAACATCATAAAAATATATAACATCCATTAGACCCGTTATTGTCATTGCAGCCCCTGCATGGATAAATGTAAGTAAAAAATTATTACAAGCTAAATTACAAACAATACAAAATACATTACTTGGAACAACTTATAAAGTACCCAGAATAACATCATCACAATTCATACATAAACACGCACACATAGCACCGGGTGTAGATAGTGCATGGACACTGCCCTGATAGGGGCTTAAGTAAGTGCAGGCTACTCTGGCTCTCGTGCACAGTGTATAAATACACTTTACAGCTGCTAAAACAAATACAAAGGAAGGAGGAAGAGGTCGACAAAACCTGACCCTCCTGGGTATATATAAACATCAATACTAATAACCAGGAGAGAGAGAGACACCTGGCTGTGTTACGTAGTTCTCAGTAAAGTTATATTTCCACCCATTTAGCTCTACTTACGTACGTTGCAGTTTTTAGTTCTTAGTGTGACGTGGTAGACATAAACTATAGCTTTAGGTTTATGAGTTTAGAAGAGCCACTATTCGTTAATTTATCACAAACACATCGAAATTTCACAAACGTTAAGGTCATTAATTTTTTTATCTGTCCATAGTACAATTTTCAATTTATTCTTTATTTTAAAAACTGTATTGCATCTTGTATATAGTATTAGACACATAAAACTAGAACCCTTACTACTAAGTTATTTTTACTATTATGTCATTCAAAAATACTTAAATTTAAAATTATTTAATTCACCAAGTAGCGAATAATAAGAGATGATGAATGTATCTAAGAATGATTAAACTTTATGCGACAATAGAACTTAGAACATGTAATCTATGAGGTCGATTTCTGAGCTCGGTTGTCCTGTCAACAAAATTGTGAAACGGTGTTCTAAACTTTTTGACAAAAAAAGAACCCACAAGCACCTGGCAAGACATTTAATTCTCCATTGCTTACCAGTACATTCAAATATCAAATTATGACTGAGTCGAGCATGCGCCGTATCTAACGGAAAAACAAAACTGACCTAAACAGGTGGCGCTGCTTTCAGAAAACTATGTAATCGTAAAAATACTAAACAGAGATGAAGGATATCAGCTAATTCGACCACCCGTCTTGAGTTTATACCCGCATTTTGACAACAATGGATATGTCTTGTATGGGTGGTTAGTAAAGATGTCATGTGTATGACAGGGAATTAGAGATGTAATTATACCCACATGCACTGCAGGCTAACTAAGACAGAATACCGTATCTTTGTAATTAAACCTAATCAACATAGATTAAGGAAGACGCCTTGTGGTTAAGAGAAATGTTTTAAGAATTTATGAAGTATCTTGTCATCTTAACGAATTATGTCCTATTTAATGGAACTTTAATACCATATTGCAAGAGGTATTACTAAGAGATAAATACTAGCTTTCATTTGTGATTCCTACAATGCCTAATCTGGGAGGAAGAAGACGTTATCACTCTCAGACAAAAAAATAAAATTCTAATACAATATTTTATTATTTGATGATTCAATTCAGGTGGGCCTATAGATGTTGACTGTTATAATTTAAATCTCACCTCCTCATAAATCTTGGAGATTAATGCAGACAGAATTATCCAGTCTCAACTAGGAAGGCGGGGAAACAATTACATTTATTGCACACGATGCTAAGTCAAACATGGTTGTATGCTGTGTAGGAGCTGTCTCCTGGATTGTTCATAAAGAGATTGCAATGTTTGATTGATCTGTAAAAATTTTAGAGGTCTCTAGTGTATTATTAGTGTAAACGTTTGAACATTAACCACAAATTAAATGTGTTCACCTGTTTGAGATTTTTTTCCACAATTATTTGATGTATGTCTTCAACTCTACCGGTCTTAAAAGAATGTTTGTTTGTTTTTTTGAATTTCGCACAAAGCTACTCGATGGCTATCTGTGTTAGCCGTCTCTAATTTAGCAGTGGAAGACTAAAGGGAAGGCAGCTAGTCATCAAACCCACCGCCAACTCTTGGGCTACTCTTTTAACCAACGAACAGTGGGATGGACCATCATTTTAACGCGCCCACGGCTGAAAGGGCGAGCATGTTTGGCGCCACGGGGATGCGAACCCGCGACCCTCAGATTACGAGTCGCACGCCTTAATACGCTTGGCCATGCCGGACCACGTCTTAAAAGAAGCACGACTAACAATCCGTACATTAAAAAATACACATTTCTGTTTAAAATAAACTTTAGAACAACAAAACTGGTGTTTCAAACAAAGTTCCAATATCATTTAAAAACCTAACTATAGGTTTTCGTTATCTTTAAAGCGTGTATGTGTTTTTTATAGCAAAGCTATATCGGGCTATCTGCTGAGCCCACCGAGAGGAATCGAGCTCCTGATTTTAGCGTTATAAATCCGTGGACTTACCTCTGTACTAGCGGGGTAATTTTTAAAGCGAAAGATAAATACAAATCTTCTATACTAAAATGTCATCATTCATTAATTAAAGACTAAAAGGAAGGCAACTAGTCAACACTATCCACAGTGAACTCTCTTCTCTTGTCTGAATGAATAGTGGGATTTACCCGACAGCCTCATAACGTCTCCTTTCTTCCAAACCATGGGGTGAGTTTTTTTCTGTAATGGAACGCAAATAGTAACTCACAGATAAACTTTAACCACTGGGTCACGGTTTGCTCCAAGGTCAAATAGGGTTCAGGTTAACGAATAGTTGCTGCTTTTCGCAGCAATGATGTCGAATTGATTGAGGACATAAATCTCTAACAATCAAAAGGGGCCCCAGCATGGCCAAGTGGTTAGAGCGCTTGACTCGCAATTCTGAAGGTCGTAAGTTTGAATCCCTGGCCATACCAAACATGTGACGGCCAATTGCACTATCCATTGGTAAAAAAGCAGCCCAAGAATTAGCGGTGGGTGATGATCACTAGCTGCCTTCCCTCTAGTCTTATACTGTTGAATTAGAAATAGCTAGTACAGATAGCCTTCATGTAGCTTCTCGCGAAATAAAAAAAAACACAAACAAACTGAAGACTAATTTGTGACATGCTCGTAAAAAGGAAAAATAAAAACCAGGAAAGGTTAAGTTCTGAGATTTATTCGGATACAAATAATTATTTTTTTTATGTAATAGTAAACTTTACATGAAAATATAGTTCCTTATAATGTATTTGTTTTAGACGACACGGTCATAGTTTTTCTTTAGAAGCATTGTTTGTTTGAAATTAAGCACAAAGCAACGCGATTGGCTACCTGTGCTCTGCCCACACGTATGCGTAAAGCCGGTTTCTAGCGGTAGGAGTCCACAGACATGCTGCTGTGCTTCTGGGAGGCCTTTAGAATTAGGTAATATAATCTAATACAAAATTTGAGATTTGTGCATAGAGAGATTACCTCAAAAACCTCTATACTTTCAACCACTGAATTTAAGAAAACATGAAGGACAGTGTTCTAGTGCCTTCATATGTTTAACATACTGAAGACAGACACTTTATGTTTTTGAACGAACGCTTATTGTAGAGTTGCCAAAACGGTTAAAATATCTTTTGAAAGTGAAACAAGAAGCTGACACTGACCAAATTAGGTAAAGTATATCACTGATGAAAGGTTAACAGGTGAGTAACGATCTCGTGGTGCTGATGAATAGACATGAAGACAGTACTCTGATGCTTATTTATCATTCCACAAAATATAACTAAAAGTATTGTATTTACAACAAAACAATATTATAACGCGAACGAAAGTGTCTGCCTTCGCTCGGGTTATTAGGTTGATATATTCTAGATGACTATGTTAGTATGTCAATTTTAAAACTATTTTAATATAGACGAATTGTCAAAATTTAGGATTCAATTCCTGCGTTGGCCTTGCTAAACTAACACGGCGACGGCAGGGAATTCTGGGTAATATCGGTTTGCAAATAGCCCTTCCGGTAAAATAACCTTGTCTGGTCAGTCTCCTATTCACTGATCTTCTGGATTCCCTGGAATGAACTTGTTCAAGTAATTTTTATCGTAAAGTGTTCCAAGATTTCCTTTTCCCATAAAGTATTAACCTGATCAAAATACTGTTATGTCGAAAAATGGATTTTATTTCATAATCAGTATTTGGAATAGTGGTATTTAAGCAACTTCAGTGTTGTATGAAAGATTCGTCAAATGTTGACTATTTTAAATTACGACCATTCATTTGTAAAATTTTTTCTCCATTTTCCTCCTAAGAAGGCCCGGCATGGCCAGGTGGGTTAAGGCGTTCGATTTGTAATCTGAGAGTTGCAGATTCGAATCCCCATCGCACCAAACATGCTCGACCTTTCAGCCGTGTGGGCGTTATAAAGTACAGTCAATCCCACTATTCGTTAATAAAAGAGTAGCCCCAGAGTTGACGATGTCTGGTGATGACTAGCTGCATTCCCTCTAGTCTTAGACTGCTAAATTAGAGACGGCTAGCGCAGATAGCCCTCGAGTAGCTTTGCCCGAAATTAAAAACAAACAAACAATCCTCCAAAGTGTAACCATTATAGACACACGTGTTATAAATGTACTTTCGTCATCCAGTATCAGCCGTCGTTATTATATTTCAGTTATTTAGGTCTTGACTTAATGATCCTTGAACGCCGTTTCGTTATGATATATTTCTTTCAGTTTTTGATAACAAATATAATTGCAGACGCATAATTATCACGTGACGACAACGCTAACCAAAAATAACAAAACAAAGTGGATAAGTTTGTTCTCAGTGCATTTCCAAATTGTATACAGTCTTGCAAATCATGACAATATGAAAAAAATAATAAATGAAATATCAACTAGTTCTATAGATATATACTATATAAAATAATAAATGAAATATCAACTAGTTCTATAGATATATACTATATAAAATAATAAATGAAATATCAACTAGTTCTATAGATATATACTATATAAGTTACAAACTGTTACTAGCAGTGGCTACAGTAGAAATTTTTACACAAGAAAGTCTGCGGATGTTGTTATTATGTTTTTCATAATATCACGGTCAACCTAGTTTTTCAGTGATTTCTTCTGGCTTTTATAGAAGGTTTCTGTTAGCCCGGCATGGCCAAGCGCGTAAGGCGTGCGACTCGTAATCCGAGGGGCGAGGGCCCGCGTCGTGCCAAACATGCTCGCCCTCCCACCCGTGGGGCGTTATAATGTCACAGTCAATCCCACTATTCGTTAGTAAAAGAGTAGCTCAAGAGTTGGCGGTGGGTGGTGATGACTAGCTACCTTCCCTCTAGTCTTACACTGCTAAATTAGGGACGGCTAGCACAGATAGCCCTCGAGTAGCTTTGTGCGAAATTCAAAAACAAACAAGGTTTCTGTTATAGAGGTAACAGTTACTTTCGTGTTATGTAGTCCCATATTTGACTTAGAGCATGATATCGGGGTCTCAAAGTGCTTATCCTTCTTAGGGCACAGCATGATGCCTATAAATTACTTATATTTCTCAAAGCACTGAGCCTGAGTCTCTGAACTGTTAATGTGTTGTTCGATGAGAGTCGTATAGTACTGAACTAGATATCACATTCTAATCCTGCACTGTGTTCTGAATTGCCATAATTTTGGAGTCGTGTGGTGACAAAATCTTTCAAAGCTAAAGTTGAAAAGACTGAGTAAAATTTGAGGTGTTTAAGGCCAACAAGCGCTTCACAATGTCTACATGTTTTTCTCGGTTTTAGGCCAACATGTACTTAACAATGTCTACATATTTTGTTTTGTTTTCGATTGAAGGTTATTGTCTTTCAAAACTCGTATATCATCTATATAAGATAAATAGTTCGAGTTTAACACCGTGACAAAAGTATTAAAAAAAATAGACAAAACTAAGTTGAGAAATATGAAGGAAATTAAGTTACTTTGATTTATTAAATAACGTTACTTTCCAGATTTTAACTTTGAAACATTTGTGATGTATTTCAAAAGATTTAACTCCTGTCTGTTTTTAGTTTATCTGCTATTCCACCCCTCTTTTGTATCTATTTATTAGTTTTCAAAATCCTTATCAGATTTGGAATTTTTAGTATGTGTTTTTTCATTCTGTAAAGAAAAGAAAATACTCGATTTTGTTATAAACTTAAATGGCTTATTTGTATTTTGTATTGCATAAGTTAACATTCCTTGTAGCTGAATGAGCAGTTGGTAGCGTGGTCCTATTACAAGTCAGCTTAAGTAATTTTGTATTGAATACTTTCATTAATACAGTCTATACAGCTTTGACGGATAGTGTTTAATGGAAACATCAAATCTTGATTACTGAAAGAATTATCTTCCACTTACGCTGTCAATTTCACAAGGCTTATATGTATATGTATATATATATAAATGGCCTTACCTTTCATCTCCTTTCTTCAGGGATAGTTTTAGCTTCCTGTTATTTTTCCTGACCAATAGTCTTAAAAAAAAAACATGAATTCGATTTTTTTTCATAATGTTGGCTGCAACTGTTTTTAAATTCAAGGAAGTACGTCAAATCAAGATTTTTTTTATTTAACTCTGGTATGCTCGAGGTCAGCTGAAAGCTACATTTCCTGGAAGGTAGCTTTTGTGTATAAAAGGAAAAAGTCGAGAAGTTATGTTTTTTGCTGTTACATTTTATGATGTGTAACGATTTGAAACTTTAGTATTCTATTGTCAGAAAGTTAGTTAAGACTTGCCCTGAAAAATATACATTTTAAAAAAAATCATTATACTAAAAAATAAACAGAATCGAAATCTTCGAAATATTTTTTTTTAAATTACAAAAATAATTTAGAAACAAGAAATATTTTTCTGTCTTTTTGAGTTACTGAATAAGTTATATTTTGTTAAGTTAAATATACTCTAAGAGATACGTTGGTTTAAAAATAGTAAACATTTTAACATGGAAAATAAGTGCTTAATGGTTTAATTTAGTTTGAATTTCACGCAAAGCTACACGAAGGCTATCTGCGCTAGCTACCCCTAATTTTACACTGTAGAACTAAAGGGAATGCAGCTAGTCATCACTACCCACTGCCAGCTCTTGGGCTACTCTTTTTACCAATAAATAGTGGAATTGACAGTCACATATATAGCGCCCTCACAGCTGAAAGTGTGACGGGGATTTGAACCCACGACCTCCAGATTACGAGCCGAGTTCCTTAACCACCTGGCCATGCCAAGCCTCTTGTATAGTGTTATAGATCAGGTCGGCTTACAGAGACAAAACTATCTTGTTTGTTTGTTATGAATTTCACGAAAAACTACACGAGGGTTATCTACGCTAGCCGTCCCTAATTTAGCAATTTAAAACTATAAGGAAGGCAGCTAGTCATCACCACCCACCGACAACTCTTGGGCTACTCTTTTATCAACGAATAGTGGGATTGACCATACATTATAACACTCTACAACTAAAAGGGCAATTATGTTTGATTAAAGGGATAGTTGAACCCACGGATCTCAGACTGCTAGTCAAGCACCTTAACCATCTGGCCATGCGGGCCACAAACTTATATTAACTACGTAGTTCATACGCTCTTTCTAGTTTTAATTAATATATTTTACTTGAATTTTACAAAATAACTTTTTAAAAGTTCCAAGTTATTTTATGAAATATATGCACAAGAATAGTGATAGGATACAAACAATAATTTGCTCTCACAACCTGAAAGCATTTTTATCAAAAAACGATTATATTAATTAATACTTAATATTCTCAGTAACTGCATTCTCAGTTTCTTTGCATTCAGGTCAATTGATACAATTTAAGAAGCGATTGTTCCATCGACCTATCAAATACTCTAAACATGTTAATCACAATTATTTAAAAATTATAGTTCTGATGTTTGACTTATAAAAAAAATTTAAGGTTGTAAAAATTTGCCTCTAGGCACTCTGGCACCGCCCTTACCAGAGGAAGACAAATTGAAGGAAAGCAGATGAAGTTAAAGTGCTCCATCCAGCATCTTGTTTAAAATGTAATCGACCACCTTGTGTGTAAGTTCAACCTTTTATGATAATAAAAAATATGCAATTAAAGTTAGTTTTTTTTTATCGAAATTTAGAGAGAAATACATTGGATAACGGTAAGTGAACTTTGAATTTTAATGGCCAGCGTTGGGGTTGAGATCTGTTTAATTTTCACAAACCAACAAATGTGACAAGTAACATTTCTGTACTATTGAATGCAAGTGTATGGTCAACCACAAGGATATTACACTCTTTTAATTCTTGAAAATTCTTTAAGGAACTAGATAAATAATACAGTGTTTAAAAAAAAAGTAATAGACTTAATACTAATGACTTATGGCAAATATAATTGTAATATTAGTATACCTAAAGACGGCACCATATTGTTGGATTAGTTACCGTACATATATGTTTAAAAAAAGTTGAAAGTAACAGAAAATATCGTGACTACCTAGTGGAACCAAATATTGTTAAAACTAAAACACATTATTATATTTTTGATAAATGTGTATGTTTTCCCTATAATATAAATTCGAGGATAGTTGGATTGGGGGTGGCCAAGTAATTAGCGATGTCATTGTCGCAAAAACGATATTTAATTTTGAGCTACGAGTTCTAAAGGTTACGATAAAATCGAAACATTTGATCAAACCAAAGTAGTTAAAAAGATGCTAGTTGGTGCTGTTAGCGAGTTTCTTTCCTTCCAGCATATAAGTTCAAAACAGGAGACGGTTAGGTGTTAAAAGCCCTCTAGCTTTAAACAAATATTCTATCAACACATAACACACTCACAGAGAAGTATGCCCGGCATGGCCAGGTGGGTTAAGGCGTTAGACTCGTAATCCGACGGTCGCGGGTTCGAATCCCCGGCGCCCCAAATATGCTCGCCATTTCTGCCGAGAGAGTGTTTTAATGTGAGGATCAATCCCACTATTCGCTGTTAAAAAAGTAGCCTGAGAGTCGGTGGTGGGTAGTGATTGCTTGGTGTCTTCTCTCAAGTTTTACACTGCTAAATTAGGGGCGGTTATCGCAGATAGCCCTGGTGTAGCTTTGCGCGAAATTCAAAACAAACCATACAGAAGTATTTTTCAATGCATATCTAATATATATAAAAGCCCCTTGTCTTTCGGTAACGTTCCGTTCATCTCTATCGCTTAGAAACGAATATATATATATTAGACTCGGGTCTAAAAACCTCTTAAATGAGGTCACATAAATTTATAGGGTCAAAACATTCTTAACTGTATAGGTCAAATAAGCATACAGAAACTGTTTTAACTGTATAGGTTGCACCGGCTTACATTTGCAAAAAAATGCTTTAATTATAACTATATCTTAATTATATAGGTCTCATCAGCTTACAGAAGTAACAACATTAGTTTTTAAGGGCAACATCCACTTTAACCATATAGGTCACATAGACTTTTTTTAGATTTGTGAAATCTTCCACTTAACACTCAAACACTTCAATGACACGACTTCGTGAAAGAGATAAATCGGGTCTACTTCAACGGTTTCTGCTGAAACGTTATGGGTGACAAGATTATGTTTGGAAGGTCTTGACTCCTATTATCTAGAGTGGCTTATTACTACTCCGGATAACCAGTGTAATATATATAATAGTCATCTGTCAATTTCTGTGTGTGTGTAAGGCTTGTATAATGAGTCATTTTAAATTTAATTTGCGCCACCATTGTTCGTATTTTGAGATTGCACTTAGGAACTTTTTATTTTCTCAATGTGCAGGGGTATATTTGGACAACAAAGCTCGCCGAATGAAATAAGAGGAACGTCAGGAAACTTCCAAACTTCATTTTGTGACGGACCAAATAAAACTAGCATATACACATAAACTAGTTTTTCGGGTTGGTAATAAGTTATTCTTGGCAGTAAAAGTCCAAAGTTTATTTGTTTTGATTTTTGAATTTTGCACAAAACTACTCGAGAGCTATCTGCGCTAGCCGTCCCTAATTTAAGAGTGTAAAACTAGAAGGAAGGCAGCTAGTCATCACCACCCACCGCCAACACTTGGGCTACTCTTTTACCAACGAATAGTGGGATTGACCGTCACATTATTACGCCCCAACGGCTGAAAGGGCGATAATGTTTGTTGCAACCGGGATTCGAAGCCTTGGATTACGAGTCGAACACTTTAACACGCTTAGCCATGCCGGGCCCGAAGTCCAAACGCTTACTAACATAATCTTATAAACATATGCAATGCACAAATACGTAGATAAATGGAGTTTTTTGGGTTTTTTTCACAACGACGTAGTTTTATCGTAAACAACTGGTAAGGTTTGTTTCTAAAATGTTCTAGCATAGGCAGCTTTCAATATGTTTTAATCTAAGTATGTTTTGTATGAAAATACATTTCATAACTGTTTTCTAATATTTTCATGTTAAGTAGATAGTATTGTGTGATCGATGTGGTAGGTATGAACATGTTTCAGCACTTATAATGTAAAGTTGTAAAGATTTAGGTTTGTTTTTAATTTTACGCAAAGTTACACGAGGACTATTTGCACTAACCGTCCAAAATTTAGCAGTGTAAGAGAAGAGAAAATGCAACTAGTTATCACCACCCACCGCCAACTCTTGGGCTACTCTTTTACTAACGAATAGTGGGATTGTCCATCAATTTATAACGCCCTTGCTACTGAAAGGGCGAGCATGTTTGGTATGACGGGTATTCAAGCCTGCGACCGTCAAGTGCCTTAACCACCTGTCCATACTGGGCCTCTCAAAATAAGGAAATATCTTTTGGGTGCGTACACAATTATTAATTTTACAAGTGCTGGTGTCCCTGCAAAATATTGTTATTTAATTTTTTTATGTCTATAGCTATTTTTTTCGACTTACTGATTTGGTCAAAATGCAAAAGATAAAATACATGTAGTAACAGATAAAAGAAAAAATGTTACTGATTAGCAAAAATAAAAAAAACGAAAATCTGATATTTTTTGTTGTTTTTTCCAGCCGCACTTTTCTTAACTAACTTACATTTCAGATTTTCGGGAAGGTTTTTCAACTCCCAGGGTTAAACAAAATTATAACAATAATTCGCCAGTTACTTCAGTTTTGCTTTCCATATTTCTTAAAATCGAGTCATTTCTGTTAGTAAATTGAAGGAATGTAATTGTAAGCCTTTTCTTATTTATTTGATTTCGTTTATACAGCTGCAAGATGAAATATCTACACTGTGGCTGAATCGGAAATCGAAGAGAGAATCTTTGCAACATATCCGTTTGGAAGACTCTCCCCTAGTAGCACAATGAAATGTCTGCGGAGTCGCACAGCAAAACCCGGGTTTTGATACCGTGGTGGGCAGAGCACAGATAGCACATTGTGTACCTTTGTAATTAATTCCAAACAAACAAACTGCTTGGAATGGCAGCACAAGTCGCGTGTACACAAGCTTTTTCTACGCTTTATGCTTCAGCCATCGCAAAATAATTTGGAAAGCGAAATTGACATTCAAGCAACACAAAGAGCAAAATCAACTGACAATAATAAGTACACGCCGTGATTTAAAAAATCACGAAACCATATGCTGCTGCATACCGTATATTTCCGACATCAGCAGAAAAATAACCAGCATTTGGCAAAACCAAGCAACAAAATATGGCATTACAGTTAATACCAAATTTATTCAAAAAACCAGGCACAAAACTGAGGTCTATACTATGTAAAAACTACACTGACAAACACAAAACCAACGTTATTTATAAAATACAATGTGATAATTCCCACGATTTCTATGTTGGAAAACAAGTAGAAAAATGAAAACCAGATTCAAATAACACAGAAAGTCACTTTCACACGTTTTTGAACATTGCAAATCAAATAACCATAACATAACCATAGAAAACGTCCATATACCAAAAAATGAAACAAACATAAACAAATGCAAAATTAAAGAAGCCTTACTTAGACAACAACTCAAATCCAAAATAAAACCAATACAAAGGAACACCTTTATATCTATGTTAATAAATATATCCAACATCTAAGCACGTTCTCTATATTCCTACACTCAATGGTAAGCTATTGGTCAGTAAACTTTTCTTTCTTTGTCAACCTGATGGTGACCGAATACGGTCGAAGCTGTTCGCTTCTCTACGTAGTACCTTCTCTAGCCATCCCAGCTGTTTTAAAATTTATAATGATATTCAAGCTACTCCACACGTCCGTATGACCAGGTGGTTAAGGCATTTGACTCGTAATCTGAAGGTCATGAGTTTGAATCCCCGTCGCACTAAACATGCTCCCCCTCTCAGCCGTGGAAGCATTATAAAATGACGATAAATCCCACTATTCGTTGGTAAAAGAGCAGCCCAAGTTGGTGGTGATGACTATTTGCCTTCTCCTTAGTCTTACACTGCTAAATTAGGGACAGCTAGCGCAGATAGCTCTCGTGTAGCTTTGCACGAAATAAAAAAACACTTCACACGAAGACATACCAGTAAAAGCGCCGGGTGTAAGGTCTATGGGTTTCAGTGCAAAGAGACTAGATGGATTTTGGAAACAATGTAGTAATGAGAGATGTGATTTTTTCGTGATAGCTTTAAAACGAAGATTTTTCAATGAAAATTACTCTGTAGAACTATTGCCAAGATGTGCAGTCGTCAAATACAGAATTTTTTGACGTGGTGACTTAGACTACAATGACGAGGGAAGGCTTGGAAACCATTGTAATATAACAATTCAACTTCTGTAAAAAATAGAGGGCGAATTAAAGGAAAAGAATAATTGAAAAAATAGTATTTTAAAAAAATGAGCTTATTTTTGTTTCTAAGTTGTGGAATTTCAAAAATAAGACTTTGTCATTGTATAAGTTATGCAAATTACATTAATTACCGTAAAATAATAGAAACGCATATTAATAGTCAGGCTGATCTTTAGTGTCAAATTCATTAGTAAAAATCTAATCTTCCCTCGTCCCCACCTTTCTAAAGTTCGTTTCTCAATTTCTTACTGTTTCAGTTCGTTTTAATATTATTGCATGCTTTTCGAAACAATAATGATTGAATTGAACAGAAACTCTTTGAATTTCTGTATTAAGTTACACTCATCTAGAGTAATAGATGAATGTATGTGAATGAGTTAGTTTGAAACGCTCCAGTTTCTCGCGTAGATGCTAAAAATAGTCTAGAAAAGCACTACTTAAGAAATTCAAGTTATAATATATGTAGCAATATTGGATTGTTTTGTACAATATAAATTGTATACTTTCACGCTGGACTAAAAACTCACATTAATAAGTTGTTGAGAATCACTTTTATAACATATTAATAAGTATAAAAAGTACTGTAATAAATAGCTGAGACATTTATCGTTTCTAATTAACCTGTCGAGATCAACAATAAATATTTCTATTCAAATAAATTTATATTTATTTCGTTTGGGAAATAGCCTAGTCTATATTTTAATCACACATGTCTGTATTTATACTCTTTCATGTCAAAATAGTGTATGAAGTTGTCTAGTTTCACACTATAAAACACGGGTTTCCTTCACATAACAGTTGTATATGAGCTCACTATGGTCAGGTGAACAGTGCACTCGACTCGCAGTTTGAGGGTTGCGGATTAGAATCTCCATCCCATCAAAATGTTCATCTTTTTAGCCATGAGGACGTCTTACTCCAACGGTCAATCCCACTCTTCGCTAGTAAAAAAGTAGCCTAAAAAGTTAACGATGGGTGGTGATAACTAGCTGCCTTCCCTCTAGTCTTACACCACTAAATTAGGGACGGCTAGGGCAGATAACTCTCGTTTAGTTTTGCGCGAAATTCAAAACTAAACAAACAGTTGTATAAGTTGTAATGTGAGTTTTGTTTATGTAGATAGATAGCAAACCCTCAACTTGGCCAACAGGAAGCTTTGGAACATGTATGAGAATGAACCATTATGTTTCTTGTTTCTTAAAGTGCAAATTGAAAGAGACAGTTTTTAACAAGGACGGGTATCCTCTATTAGTAGCCATAGAGGAATGTGTGTGTGTGTATGGACAGAGTTAAGCCTAAACATCTCGTGCTAATTTTTTACACAAACATAAAATACAGCCTTAACCATATTATTGTAGACAACATACTTGAGACACAAGTTGTGTATGGTTTTTTCGAAAGACCTGTTGGAATGAATTTTGTATTTGAAAATTAAGTATTCAACAAGCGATATCAAAATTATTGATAACTTGGCCCTTTTGATCTTAAAGTGATTAATTTATGCAAATGTTATATCTTTTGGCACCATAAAGAGCTAAAAGACATTTGCAAGTGTGAACGCAGCGAGCTAATGTGTGAGACCACCCTAAACCCTGTAATTAACAAGTACTTTCACGGCTTATGCAAACACATTCATCATGCCAGCTAATAACACACCAGAAATCCTCGAGATGCATCCTCTGCCCAGTTCGCAACTTAGCGGAAGGGATATGGCTGCTTAATTATAATGTAAACGTTTCAACTAGAATAGTTTCAAATTGCGAGTCAAGGTTGAAACGTCTTGCTGTTCTAGGGTTCATCAAAATACGTTTTTACAAGCTTATCACAAATTAAAACAAACTTTTATCTTGTAGAACCTCCCACGACTTAAACAGGCGCCAGCAATCCCCCATGTAATGTGTCAATAAGGTTGTACCACCAGGTGTCGACTAAAGATTTTATCTCCTTATTTTTGATTTTCTCAGGTCAAAATCCTCCGGGTAGAAAAGCTCTTTTTCTTACATACATTTTGTTTTAGTTTAACACTGCGAAACCTGTAATATTAAACATTATCTAAGCTTTACCTTCACAGTGTTAATCCGCATTGTTGTAAACCATTGTGTTTCCAAAAGATAGTGCGATATGTTTTAGGGGTTAATGATAAATATTATCAAGGTACGCCGAATAGCATATTGAACAATATTAGGTTCTGGCCAAAGGTAATTTCTGTTACAGATGTTAAAGAAATATTGATATTTGAAGAAGTATGTCATTATTCCTGTGTTGTCACGTTCCCACGTAATATTTCGGTCAATATAACTTAGTTATGATTCTTGGGTTAATAACGAGACATAGAGAATGTCAATCCCAGTTATTCAGCACATGAATAAAATGAGCCAGTTTAGGAAATGCCATTTTGCTTTATTTTGCTATATTTACAAGATATCATCTACTGTTTGAGGTATTCACTTTCGCTTAAGAGTTTTTGGATATATTTCGCGTATTTTGACTGTTCAATGAACCCACGAAAGACACATTGTGATATTTATTGTCTAATTAGAGGTTAAAGGGAAACACCTACTAAACAAAAGTTGTTCGTTTTAGAATGTAAAACGATACGACTATTTATTTACCCTCTATCCACAGAGGGAAATCGTGCCCCGAATTTTAGCATTGTAAATCTGGAAACTTGTCGCTGATCTATCGGAAGTCGACAGAGATATAATATCCAAATCAGGATATTGTTAACATTACATACATTATCGTGTAAATTACATGATATTGGAAAGTGTGTTTTAGTCTCCTATCTTGGGACACCTTAGACGTTAATAAAACATTGGTGACTCCAGGTCACTTCTATCTGATTAAACACATCTTCTTTCCAGGTGACCGTCCTTAATATAGTAGTGTGTGTGTGTGTTTTCTTATAGCAAAGCCACATCAGGCTATCTGCTGAGCCCACCGAGGGGAATCGAATCCCTGAGTTTAGCGTTGTAAATCCGGAGATATACCGCTGTACTAGCGGGGGGTTATAGCAGTGAAAGATTAGAGGGAAATCAGCTATACAACAACACCAACTGGCACTCTTGGTCTGCTCTTCTTCCAACGAATAGAGTGATTAACCGTCATATCATAACGCCCTCATAGCTGAAAGATCGAGAATGTTCGGTCACGGGATTTGGACTCGTGACTCGCAGATTTTGAATCCAGTTTTCTATTCACCATATCATACCATGTGATAGTCCGATATACAGAAAGAATAGGTTCACCAGTAAATCGTAGAAAAAAGTCCACTTGATGACACATTTATCCCTCTCCAAACATATGGTATAGAACAGACACACCAATCTAAGACACTGTGTAGTACGTTTTAAAGAACTGTATTTCTAATATAATTAGCTGTTAACCTTAAACCTCAGTAGACTTCTATTTAGTAATGCCTGAAGTCAGTCATAATTTTATTGCTGGATCTAAATAAATTAGTTACTTACAATTTTCACTTACAAATAAGTGAAAGCTTTATTACCAGAATATATATTTGTATGTTATCAGAATGTACATTTGTGTTCTCCATTGCTACGGTCTTAACATTTTTGCTCATCACTTTTCACACGTTTCACTTTACACTCAAATAAGTAATAATTCTTTTTACATGTGAAAGAGTGTAACGGATTTCAGTTTCATTTAAGTTTACGAAGCACTAATCTAGCCAAGTCCTTCGTCATCGGCTTATTACACCGTATGGTTTTAATCAAAGGAGGTAATAATATGTCCACACACAACGTGGTTTTCATGACGTTCTGAGTAAGTCTAATAAGCTTAATGTTTTCCCACATGAGTGTTTCAGAAACAATCACGATGTTTCTCCGTAATCGATCCTAAGAGAATCAGACAAAACAAAAGCACGTGGAACAGCTTATCAGGGACGTATAACTTAATACTTCCCTCTACCTATACTATGTAATTGTGTGCAGAACCTAATGCTGAATTATGATCTAATGACCGACCCGACAGATGCAAAATGACAAAGTGAACATTTATAAAACATTATCCTACGATACTGTGCAGACAACAATGTTGGACAAAACTGATTCATGTACTCTGTTTTTCACACATCCTGGTTAAATATATTTAAAACTACAAGAGATATTTTCCCTTATTAAATATCTTTTGTCTTGTTTTTCATTATACAAATTTAACTTGAGGTGGTAAGTCTTGTCGTAATGTTTATTGAATTGCTTCATAAATTACTAAAGCATATTCTTATATTTAACACATTTTAAGCGCTTTATTACAATTTTTTTTTCTGTTGGAGTTACATCAGCAAATTCCCAGTTTCGCTTGAACATGGTTTCGAAAAAGTCTTCAATATAACAGTATTTCCCCCTAGCGGCTCAGCGGTATGTTTAAAGGGTCATAACGCTAAAAATCGGGTTCCAAACAGTATTCAAGCGTACATTCACCACTGATTCACGACCTTTGGCAATTTGGTTTACGTATGATTCTAACTATGATCAAACAGAGACAGTTTATGATTTAAAATTATGAAGTGACACAAAACTCATGTGAATCATTTTTTGCGAATGTCTTTACCCAATTTTTCAGCGCATAAGCAAGTTAAACTTTACATATTATAATACATTATACATAGTAGCTGTGTACAGAATGCGTCTACTAGATCAAATGAATTGATTTTAAAATATAAAATAAAACCAAAACAAAACAAAAGATTCTCTCCATGACAAGTATATTCCCTAGTTTCTCACTACAGAGTGAAAGTGTAATGTTCCAAAGAGGATGAAAGATTTGGGAAAGTCTTCAGTTTGGAGTATTTAATTGGGATGATCATGTGTTCTTGATTTTTTTCCCTGTTTTGACGGATATAAACACATGTTCTATACCATAACTCAAACGTCAAGACGTCCTACTGCTTCTTTCTGCTTCCACAAGAGGGAGGTATTATCTGGTAGGGTCGGGCTAGTGATGTGCCAAGTAGTTATTGGAGGTGGCGTGGTAGCTGGAACCTCGATATAGACAAGATCTAAATGTGTTAATAACGGGTTTCCACATAATGGGCTGGTCCCTACAACTCACTGGTATTTCACTCGCCTATCACACGTGAAAAGAGTGAAACTAATAAGCGAAACAGAAAGCGGAAAAGACAAGTTTTTCATGCACCGATAATTTAAAAAACAAACGAAACGGCCATTTTAAATAATATCATTAGTGTTGAGACTGAAACTAAACCACGTTATCTAAAATAAAAACACAACTAAGCAGGAAAACGTGGAGATGTTACGATTACCGCAGCGCTCAGTGTCGAGCAACTTGATATATAATGACACAGGAAAGCGGGTCTTTGAGGTATGTATATCTTCAGAACACAGTAACCGTGAAGACTAATTACACTGGGAGAAGGACCTAAATTACAGGCGAAATATCACAACCCCTGTAAAGAACATTATGTATTCACATCAGACCTGTTAATTTTGGTGGCTTCGTCGAAGGCACTTGTATGGCTTCCATTCAGTATTTCCAATTTTTTTCTTTACACAACATAAAGATTGAAATAAATTCCTACTTTATTCAGTCAGTATAAGTTGCGCTAAAATTAGATGATTCGAGAACATTTTTGTTTGTTTGTTTGTTTTGGAATTTCGCACAAAGGTACTCGAGGGCTATCTGTGCCAGCCGTCCCTAATTTAGCAGTGTAAGACTAGAGAGAAGGCAGCTAGTCATCACCACCCACCGCCAACTCTTGAGCTACTCTTTTACCAACGAATAGCGGGATTGACTGTAACATTATAACGTCCCCATGGCTAGGAGGACTGGCATGTTTGGCGCGACGCGGGCGCAAACTCGCGATTCTCGGATTACGAGTCGCACGCCTTACGCGCCGGGCCATGATTCGAGAACAAAACCAGTTGTTATTGAAGGCGAATAACCTGTGACTTAACGAATTGAAAAATATGGAAAGGGTTAGCACTCATAGTCGACAAACGTGTTTTAATTTTACATCCAAATTCAACGTTTTGTTTTTAGAATGTATACAAGTTTTTCACCAGTCGATTAATGTATATTTTTGTTACTTTGTACTCGTGGTTATCAACGTACGGTACTCAGCCTTTAAGGTTTTGCATGAGCTTTCTAATTGGTCCTCAACGGAAATGATTCAGTTTCTACATTACACTTAAAATAGAAACAAGCCAACAACATATTGAACTAAATAAAAATCGTGTTTGGTTTTAAAATTTTCTCAATTTTGTAATTTTTTATGTCATTGCTAATTCTTAACAGTCTACACTATAAAATATTATTTTCAACAGAAAAATCCGATTGTGAGGATTCGTGAATTTCTCTTTGGTTCGTTAAAGAGTGCATAAAGGGGAAACAAAGACAACTGAAAAAATCTACTCTTAATATATACTTGTACGAATCTCAAAACACACTAGATAATTATAAATAAATAAAGAAATAAGCTAACTGAAATGGATTCAGTGTGGTTCTTAACTGTCAGCTGTTTGTTTGTTTGCTTTTGAATTTCACGCAAAGCTACTCAAGAGCTATCTGCGCTAGACGTCCCTAATTTTGTAATGTAAGACTACATGGAAGGCAGCTAATCACCACTCAACGCCAACTTTTGAGCTACTCTTTTACCAATGAATAGTGGGATTGACCGTCACCTTATAAGGCTGAAAGGGCAAGCATGTTTGGTGCGACGGGGGTTCAAACCTGCGAACCTCAGATTATGAGTCGAACGTCTTAACCCACCTGCCCATTCCGGGCCTAATCTATTGATTCAATTGGTTAAAAACCTAAAAGTTAAGAAACACACAAAACTACAGTTACGACAGAAAGTGTTTGTACCCCTGCGTCGTGAGTAGTTTTTTCCTCATAACTTACAAAGTATCACGATTAGGATAATGAAAGTAAAGTATATTATAAATATTGTACTAATACATAACTACAGAATTTTTTATGCAAATTGAACGACAAATAAACTGTTTATAAACAAATAACCAAACATAGAAGGGGTACAAAGTGTTCGTGCGTCTACTCTAATGGTCAGTTGTGTAGCCTTTCAAGTTAATTACTTGGCGTAATCTCTTCTCATAGCCCTCCATGATTGTTTGACAGTACTCGACTGGTATTTTCTTCCATTCTTCTTTACAGAAGGCCTCCAACTCTTGCAAGTTTTTCGGATGACGCTGATGAACCCTGGTCTTCAACTCATGCAAAACGTTTTCAATTGGGTTGAGATCGGGTGATTGCGATGGCCACTCCAGAGCACTTAAATGGTTTCTCTGCAACCAGGATTGCACATATTTCAATGTGTGCTTAGGGTCATTGTCGTGCTGGAAAATCCAACGACGCCCAAGTCGCAAGTTCCGAGCATCATTCTTGATGTAAGTGCCTAATATATCGACGTACTCTTCTTTTTTCATGATTCTGTTGAAGACTGCTTACACCAGAAGAGCTGAAGGAACCCCGTAGCATGATCAAGCCACCTCCTTGTTTAACTGTATGGACGGTGTTCTTTGGAAGATTTCGTTCACCCTTCTTAGGGGTAATATAGTGAACATCATTGTGGCCGAAAAGCTTGATTTTAGTCTCGTCTGACTAAAGAATACTCTTACAATTGGTAAAAGGTTTATCTACATGCTCCATTGTGTATCTTAATCGTGCTTCTAAATGAACAAGCTTTTAATATGGAGTTCTTCGAGGACGGCATGCGTTGAACCCAGAAGAGCGTAACATGTTCGCAACTGTAGAGGTGCTTACTTCAACCCCAGTTTCCCTTACCAATTTTTGTATGTCATTACATGTTAAACGAAGATTAGTATTAACTTCTCTGAGAACCTTCCTCCTGGTTTTCTCTGGAATTTTGGTGGGGCGTCCGGAACGATGGAGGTTAGCGGTTGATCCTGTAAGCTTAAACTTGGCAATTATGCTTTTAACAGTAGATTTTATACATTAAGTTGTGTAGCAATACCGGAAAGAGACACAAGAGACTAGTATTTTACAATAATTCGGTTTTTTAAATCACTGGACAGTTGTTTCCTGTTCGCCATGATGACCAAGCTGATAATGACGGAGACGGCGCTAAATTGCCGGAAGTACATTTTTTGCTGGCTAAATTCCAATCATTATGAACCAAGTGTCTAGTTCTGGAATGGTATAATGTAGTTTGTTCGCAAAACTAAACAAAATTTTTACGGGAATGTCAGTTTTTTTCATACGTTCTGAACTGTACGAACACTTTCTGCTCCTCCTATTTTTGTTTATTTGTTTATAAACAGTTTATTTGTCGTTGAATTTACTTAAAAATTATGTAGATGTGTTGGTATAATATTTATAATATATTATACGTCTATTAGCCCAATCGTGATACTTTTTATGTTATGAGTAAAAACCGCTCGTGACGAAGGGGTACAAACACTTTCCGTCGTAACTGTAGTTTTGAACCTTTGCTTACAATTACCGAAAAAGGGAAGGGAAACGTTCACACTACCCACCGCCAACTCTTGAGCTAGTTTTAACGTCACTCTTATTACCATCCAACGTCCCAAAATTGTGAACGGGATTCGTTGCATTTATTTTTTTCTTGTAGGACTCGAACCAGGGAGTATCAGTTCTATAGATCGGCATGTAAAACTCATTCCAGATTTTAATGAAAAAGGATTAGGACATCATGGTTGGTATTTTCTATTGCGTAATCACATAACTGGTTTTCTCAACTTACGTAGGAATAAACATCTATTGACATAGAAATTAGAAGGATGTAAAAATTCTCAATGTTTTTAACATTTTAAATTGGCAGCTTTTCCTTTGAAGATTATATATTTCAAATACTGAACAAAAACGTCCAATCATATTTTCTTCCTGGTGATAGTAATGGTTTATTTTACCCAGAATCCGATGAACAATTTATTACTTGACTATTTGTTGACGGTGTTTATTGCATACATCAAAGTCCATAAAATAAAGCAACTGAGGCAAACTGGAGCCGAAAGAACTAATTTTGACCGAGTCTCCAGATGAAAGAGACCAAGTCCTAAGCTTACTACAAAACACAAACAAACTAGACTTGCTTTCTGCCTCAATACTTAAAACGATATTCAACGGCTCTTGTAATTGTTGCATCTTTATTGTTATTTATACATCAGGATTCTTTAGGGTATTACAGAAAAAAAACGTGAACTCCCACCTATCAGGCGTCAAACTTAGCTGACAGAAATCGATATCATTTGTGCTTACAATATGCCAACTATCTTAAGCTGCATAATCGTACGATTCTTTGCAACTGGTGTTAATTCATTCAAATAGTTCTACGTTGTGTATATTTTTTTTTAAGATCTTAATCCTTATGTTACCGACCTGTCTACGTAATGTTCTCTACCAGTGGTGTCTGCGAATTGTATTATATTGAGTACTTTATAATTCTGTAAGGCATATGGCTCAATACTCTTTGCAAAGAATTGAACAAAACAAATGGATGAAGACGTTCATTTTATTTGCAAAATACAGTTAAAAATGGGTAAAGTGCAATATTAACGATGTGTTTGTTCGTTTTGAATTTTGCACTTAGCTACACAAGGGCTATCTGCACTAGCGGTTTCTAATTTAGAAGTGTAAGATTAGTAGAGGGAAGGCAGCTAGTCATCACCATCCACCAACAACTATTGAACTACTCTTTCCTAATAAATTATGGGATTGACTGTCACATTATAATGTCCCACTGCTGAAAGTACGAGCATGTTTAGAGTAACGGGAATTCGAACCCGCGGCTCTCAGATTATAATCACCCTAACCACCCGGTCATGCCAAGCCTTAGCCTTGACAGTATGCTTAATTACGTTGGTGAGTGTTACTAAAATATGATATTAGCCATTAATTGAGTCACCAGCAATTTCCAAAATAAATAATTTAAAAAATGCTTCTTAAAAAATCCTGTAAAGTCTGCACTTCATCGGTAATTTGAAAAATAAAACAACAGAATACAAAAACAGAAATAGTTTAACCATTATTTAAAACGTGATGTTAGCTAAATGTATGACGTAGAAACACAGTTGTTTCTGTTTTATGAATATGTTTAATTATTATATCAATATAAGTATACTTGTATTAGGTAAGGCTGTGTGTGTATTTTTATATTCATCGTTACTTGTATTATAGAGATGTCATACCGTGTGTATTGTATAAATACAACTACTACCATGACATCATATTCATGGCACAAAACTTATATAAACAATAACTTTGAGCTTACAGACTTATTTCGTTGCGCTCGACATTTAAAATTTTCAGTTACACCATATGTTGACGTCTTTGTTCCATTAAGTCAATTTTTCCTTACAACTTTTATAAACTCGTATTCCTCAGATCGCTTTTTCTGTCGCAGAGTTTCTTGTTATCTTATTTGTACACTGTATGAAACCACAAGCTACAGCATGCCTGTTATGGAAAGAACTTATCAGAGCAAGACGCAGGCACTTTTATAAATATCATGTGCAACACCTAGGTGCTGTATTTTGGACCCACCCATATCTGTTGCTTTATTGGGATTATCAGCTCTTGGGGCAGTTGGTGTAGGCTTACGACAACTTGACTAGAATTAATCAGGAAAGTAAAGTGAGCAAGAGTAAATCGAGGAAATCCGGTTAGAAAGATTACTATCACAACAAGTTTTATTGGGTCCAACTTGACATTTAGGGCAATCATTACTAAAGTTTACTGTGTGTTTGTTTTTAAATTGAATATTAAAAATAGGCTTTACTGCAGATTTAATAAGGCATTGAACTATCGTGTGGATGAAAACAAACTCTTGTCAGAGGGTTTTTACATAAATTAAATACATTTTATTTAGTGGTATAAGCGTTACTTATAGCAAGTAGAAATAATCTAATCCATATTATTGGTAGTATACCTGTCATGTAAACGAGCACTTTTAGAAAATAATCTGAATGTTCCATTCATTTTTTTAATGTTTACTCTTAACGTTACAGCACTTAAAATACCTAAATTATTTGCTTTCTGTTAATATATTTGTAGTTCTAGAGAAAACTCAATCTAAAGATTTGAGAGTAAAATGGTGAGAGGTATATATATAGAGAAACAAAGCACCAAAAACATGTAAACCTTAAAGATAAACATTGGAACAAAATGCTTTTTTAACGTTCACTAGATTCAAAAACGGAGTAGAGGAAGTTAAACTTGGAGATTAACAAAGGTTAACTTGAACATGAGTATAATGACAACAAATTGAAGTTTAAACTTGATAAGGACTAGATTAGACTTGATGTGATGAGTTAGGTGAAGAGTATGAAGACGGGCAAGTTAATGTTGGGTTTCAATGAATGTCAAGTTAAGTGAAGAATATTGAAGATGACATCTGGCCTGGAGTACAGCAAGGGTCAGTCTAGGCTTAGAATGCGATGAGGAACAAGTTAGATTTAGGTTGTTCTCAGGAACAGGATAGTTTTAATGTGGGGTTTCGATATATTTTAATTCTTATAGTCCAATAGCAAGCATATTGAGCTTTAAGAGTTTATTTTATGACAAGTTTGTATTTAGAGTGTAATGAAAAACAAGCTATGTCTAGAATGTATTGACAGCAAAATACGATTACAATGTGACAAAGGGTGAGTTACATATAAAGTATGACTGGGCTTATTTTTTGTTGGGGTTTTTTTTTTGCGCAGAGCTACACGAGAGCTATATGCGCTAGCCGTCCTTTATTTAAAAATGTAAGGCAAAAGGAAAGGCAGCTAGTCATGATCACCCACCGCCAACTCTTGAGCCAACTCAATAACGAATAGGAGAATCGAATGTCACATAATAACTCCACTACGGTTGACATGGCAAGTATGACAGGGATTCGAACCCGTGATACTCAGATTACGAGAGGAATGTCCTTACCATCCGGCCATGCTGAGCGTAAAGTTTTACAACGATAAATAGACTTAAAGTGTTTTGAAGAAAACATTACTCAGAATGTGATAACGAGTTAATTGTAACAGTAGGAAAAGTGGAGATTCATACTAGGCGTATCATGAAGAGCAAATTGGGTTGTTAATATTGTACTTTGGAGAGAACTATCGATTAAACTAATAATGCTGAGAAATTTTATATGCAAAAACGGCTCGTTTGGGTTCAGAAAATATTTTGTGAACCCAAACGAGCCGTTTTTGCATATAAAATTCTCAACAAGTGGGTTTCTCGACATCACTAAACGCTGAGAAAGGTGTTAAGAAGGACACAGCCTATATATCCTGGAATGTTTGCAACGTTATACAAAGGTGTCATACAATGAAAACCTATAAATTATAAGGGATTATGTCAACAAGTCAATGGTTATGCACTAAGCCACTAAACATCTCACTTCTACTTTCTAATAAACTGATTTATAGAGTTAGATTGTGCTATAAATGTTTCATGGCAACATCTCTAATCTTAGCTCAAACATAACAGGAAATCGTGTTTCTAATCAATCGAAACATAGACCACTACTATTTCTGTCAGCCAGTTTGACCAGTCCTTCAGCACTAGACTTGGCAGATGTTGCGTGACTGACTTATTACCGTATATTTTCCTTTATTTTACGCCATTGGTTCTTAAAATTAGTAATTATGATGATAATAGTTTCAATCAATGTACAATTTATATGAACGAAGTGTATGGTTTGAAGCAAAGCATTCATATACACCAACCAAACTGTTTTGTATATTCAGTTTAGCACACAATAACAGGATATGAATAATAAACACTTTCGGGCTGTCTACAGTTATTGACCGTAGTGGAAGGTTGAATATGTAATTTCTTAGAATAAAATTTGAGTATTATATTTACGTGTTCCAAAAATGACCGATCTCATTTGAGTCAGAAGTATTATTAATTGCCACGGACAGATGGCGCTCTTATTGGTGATCCCAGCTGAACGTCATGCTGTAAGAGTCATTACACTTTTTCCTTGATTCAATTTGTAAAATAATGATATGAGAGATAATTTATAAATGCACGTGGAATAAAAAGATTCCATATTTAACTACATTACCCTTAACTAAACTAAAACTTCAAGTAAATCAGGAGTAAAGAAAACTGAGACAAAAGTAAAAGAAAATTAAAGACAAAATTTCGTATAATTTTTCTCGTTATAGTAAGAATTATAAAGCAGAAAAAACACACATGTTGAGTTTAACATGTAGTTAACTAATATCTGTTAACATTAAATTAACCG
Organism: Carcinoscorpius rotundicauda; assembly: GCA_011833715.1. Classification (NCBI taxonomy): domain Eukaryota; kingdom Metazoa; phylum Arthropoda; class Merostomata; order Xiphosura; family Limulidae; genus Carcinoscorpius; species Carcinoscorpius rotundicauda. The sequence continues at coordinate 22,306,632 of CM022393.1, read as the reverse complement.
TTTACAAGCGAGCCGTTAAAAGTAATAACATTTGATAACTTATTTATAAATACCATGAAAGGCAAACACGTGGTTAGATACATATTTAGTTTTAGAGTATATTCGATGAATAATTAATTCAAAAATTACAATAATAGCAATAATTACAGCGGGCAAGCTCTCATTTTAATGCAATAAAAACTGTTATTATTGTATTTTTAAAGTAACTATTGAGTTTGGTAGGTTTTTTTGGTAAGGAGAAATATGTGAGGAAAGCTGAAAAAAATACGATTTGGAAGCTCATTATACTTTAAAACAAAGATATCAGTCACAATGCATTTCGTTAACTTTCCATTTATTGATTAAACTGTGCTTAAGAAACGTATTGGAAACATTATCATTAATTTTACTAAATATCGAAAAACGACGAGTCAGTATTTTTCAATAATGTTTACACATTATAAAGAATTAAATAAAGCTACATTTTAAAATTATTTAACATATCAAGAATATGTAATTTTTGAAAGACTATGTGACAGTGCGTGTATCGCACCATCTATTGGTGTAAAATGAAACTGGCTTTCATATTCTTTGCAAAAGCAAAGAAACAAGTATCACATTTTCAAGTCAAGCAGAGCAGGAGATTAACGTCCAATATTTAATTTATTTTACGTTTACGTATTAGTAGTAAATACAAAGCTGAAGGGGTAAAGTAAACAAAACTGGATGTTAACTAAAAGTTACTATTTTAGAAAGTTTATTAGTTTAAAAGAAAAGGCACAGAATAAACAGTAAGTAATTATAAAATTAAACACTATCCGTTCCGAAGCAACTCATGGTTCGAACCTCCTTCACACCAAACTTGCTCGCTTGTTTAGCCATAGGAGCGTTATATGTGACGGTCAGTCCCACTATTCGTTGGCAAAAGAGTAGCTCGAGAATTGGCGGTGGGTGGTGATGAGTAGCTGGCTTCTTTCTAGTTCCACACTGCAAATTAGGGAGGGTATATTAACCTACACTTACTTAATCTTTTACGTTCAGAACCAAATTACCATTTTACGTATCTTAGTTTTCACATTCTGTGTTCAGGAAATCCAATGAATCCAGCTGTTACGATTTGAAAATCTAGATCTCGTAGGACGCAAAGCAATTAGGAAACTCGGAGCTTCATGCAATGATTCTATTTGTATACGTGCATTAATCTTCATGACTCTAGTAATTTTACTTTAAAATACCTAAACATTTGTGATCCAAAAGCTAATAACTCTAATGCACTTCTGTATATAGCACAGATTTAAGTATGTTATATTCCGGAACCTCACCGTATCATAACAACTCATGTCGCTATTTCAGGTAATGTCCTCTCTACTACTGCTCGTCTTGATAGCTGTCCTGTAGCATATTTTCCATTGTAAACTATTCTATTGTAGGCTTGTAGTATCCAAAGCGCACTCCTTTTCCTTGCAGCCTTCCATAATCCATCTTGGTTATCCAGTGCCAATTTCAAAAGTCCAAAAACCGAAACGTGCATTCAAGATATATTGTTTTCCTCGTCATTTTCGGATTATATCAAAGAGACAGAATACTTTTCCAACACTTCCGGAATATACCCCACCTATTGCAAACATCTTCCTTTAAAATCTTTGATCTTTCCTGACAAAATTTGCATTTGTAATTATTTTGCTTTACGTATTTGTTACTGAAGCAATAGTGAACTGATTTTAGTTAATAAATGTTTTTTGAACATGGATTTGTGTTTGCAAAACATCATGATTTTGAGTTGTTACTGTAAATGACACTTTGAAACTGTCTGAAATTTTGCCTGTAAAAATATTTGTATATAGACATACACATGAAGGCGTTTGGATAACAGAATCTCGTGACTTTACTTATGAAAGATCAAAATTGTCTGAAAGAGAAATGTAGTTTCTCACAGTTGGAATCCAATAGGAGCAAAAATTATACTTCCAAGAATACCACTTTTGAAATCCATAGAGAGCAACGATTTTGCTTTTCAAATTTTCTGACATTTATCCAATATTGTTCATGTGTATTATTGACTTCAAACTGTCACGTTATAAGGACAGGTCTCCAAATAAAGTATCACTTTCACAGTTAAGAATATTTTTTGAACTTGACGCTTTGTATTCTAATTTTGTGTTCAGAATGTAACAAAACTTCTCTTTAGTTAACATAAGTTTGTTACTCTATACTCTCCTAGCGGGGCCCGGTATAGCCAGATGGTTAAGGCACTCGGGGAGGATGGGTATTTACTTATATTTCTAATTTTAGATGCAAATCCAATAAAATATATTTTTAGGCCCGACATGGCCAGGTGGGTTAAGAAGGCGTTCGACTCGTAATCTGAGGGTCACACCAAAACATGCTCGTCCTTTCAGCCATGGGGATTTATAATGTTACATTCAATCCCACTATTCGTTGGTAAAAGAGTAGCCCAAGAGTTGGTAATGGGTAGTGATGACTAGCTGCTTTCCCTCTAGTCTTACACTGCTAAATTAGGGACGGTCAGCGCAGATAGCCTCGTGTAGCTTTGCGCGAAATTCAAAACAAACAAACAAACCAGTCTCGCCTAGTGGGTCGTATGAACAGTCTTAAGGGTTCATCAACAAAAAAGATATAGTTCCATATTAAATGTGAACACAAAAACAAAATGTTTTGTTTATTGAAGATCATGTTTTACTTAAAGATTTGATCAATTTCATAAGTATGTTTGTCATCACTGGTTCTATACACTGCATCAAGTCAGCTTCTTTGACTATCTGACTGTGCATATCCCACAACTTTATCTTGGTTCGTGTAAGAGAAAACAAGGGGGAACAATGGTTGAAAATCTAGCTTTACCTTATATATGTACAAATAGTAACGTAGATTGGATTGAAATGTATACAGGAAATCATAAGTGAATAAAGGTAAAATACATCTTAAACACATGTTACACAGTATTTACTTGTTAGATATTAATCCGTGTATAAAAGTTACTGAGGAAATCCTCGATGTCGTTCAACATATAAACAAAAAGATATTTCAAACACGCGCATCGCATATATTTGTGAAAATGTTTGACTTTATCAAGAGTATTTGTTTCATCATGTATAGAGTGTTAGTTTGTTTGTTTTTGAATTTCGCACAAAGCTACTCGAGGGCTATCTGTGCTAGCCGTCCCTAATTTAGGAGTTTTAGACTAGAGACAAGGCAGCTAGTCATCACCACCCACCGCCAACTCTTGGGCTACTCTTTTTCCAACGAATAGTGGGATTGACCGTCACATTATAACGCCTCCACGGCTGAAAGAACGAGTATGTTTGGGGCGATGGGGATGCAAACCCGCGACCCTCAGATTACGAGTCTTAACACACTTGGCCATGCCGGGCCAGATAGTTAGTTATAAATATTCCTCTACGATTAGAAAGCTGTGCATACACTGTAATCAAATTACAAGTAAATATTTTTTCTTTTGTTTTGATCACTATACTCATGCAAGTAAGTGTTTAGATTTACTTTGTAAAAACATAAGTAGGTGTTTGGTCCTCATCCTTGTATATTGTTCTAGAAGAAGATACTTAGATGTCTGTTTATTACTCTATGAGAAATCTGCTATACGTTTGTTTATCAACCTCAGATATTCATCTTACGAACAATTATTCAACTATTTGTTGGTATTTTACCACTGAGAATGTGGTTAGCTTTACCCTTACTTCTTCATGTTGTTGCTTATCTGTATTTGTTTTTTTATTCATAATACAATAAGAAGTTGAGTCTTTCATAAAAATATTAAATTATATAAATCTGTAAAAAGTTGTTTAGTTAAATGACTAAAAATTTCAGGTTAGGGCAGTAAGTCTAAAGGACAAAAAAATCTTGATGAAAAAAATTGAAAGAGCGACTTTTCTTATTGTTTTCCGACTTTAGGAACTTTTCCTCTGGGCATTTCTCATTAGAAATTCAGCATGCAGAACAGATTAGATATTGAAAGAATGCAATTAATGAAGACATACATCCTTCTGATTTATGAACAAGTATGTATAAGCATGCGCGATAACAGCTCTTCTGGTGTACGTTCTTTGAAGTTCGTCAACCCTAATAAATCGGTCTATAAGAAGAAGAGCTAGGGGCCAGTTGGAAATCAATGGAAAAGCTGATATATTTAAGACTGACAGGGGACTAGAAAAAAAAAAGAAAGAATGATAGTTGGGTGAAGAGTCCCAATTATGATAACCTCCAAATGAAAAACAGACACCTGGAATTAGATTCAGCGCAGGCGCACTTCGGAATACCTTTGTGATCTTTGTTGTGTAAAATATCGATGTCTCCAACCTAAGAAGAATGTGTGGTTTCAAGTTAAGGGATGGCTATCTGCATATAAATTATCAATCCTCTATAAATAATAAAGATACATTTTTTTTTAAATTATTTTATTGGCATTAAATCTTTAATAATGGAGCCATATATTGCAAATAAACGAAAATAGCAGTAAAATTAATTATATCCTGGTTTTGGTCTCCAAACTTTGCTACAAGTCGTATATTCCAGAGCCTCAACAAACTCATCATTTACATTTATTTTCCAGATTCAGGAATTTTTTTTATTTATATTATTATCTTCTTATTCTTTCAAGTTAATAGAATTAATATATTAATATATGTGTTATTTGTAAATAAATTTCAGTCATGGAACGTTACGGAAATTTATCTGCCACGTTTAACACAATTTAAGATTAAAATTCTGAGCATGCTCAGTTGTTGTGAATACCGGCTTTATGTGGTCGTTCAGTCAGCTATTACGAAACGAATATATTCTTAGGCCATTTTGGTGTCGTGAGTGCTTATGTCTAGATGAGTTTAGCATCACACAAAATGAATTCTGTAACGAACTTCGAAAAAATGAGTCACAGATTTTCTAGTGATAAAAATAAGACACACGATTTGGTCTATTAATGAAGAAAGGCCATTCTACAAAAGAAAAAAAATGTAACTCAGTTTTTGTCTTATGTGTTTCGTTATTAGTCGTTTTGTATTAACATATGAACTGATAACATGCCACAAGGTGATGTTTAGTATCTGTTTTATAATTTATTTATTTATGTCAATGAATACTTGCAATTTCTGTCTTCTACTGTGCTCTTTCTAAACTTATGGGTGGATTCGGTCTCTTGATTGGGTGGTCTAGTTCTTATTTTCAACTGTAGGTGCTACCAAAGAAAACTAGATATACAACTGGATCAGATAGAGAAACACTCGAATTTCAAGACTGAAGTAACATACAAGACAAACAAGCAATTTCCTTTGCATTTTCCTGACAGTATCGAAAATATGAACTAATAGTTAAACAGTCCAGATACGAGATAAATCAACTGATAAAACTAAATGCAAGTAACGACATAAATACAATGCAAATAGGTGTTTGCTTTTGTAACTGGTATAAATGTTGTATAAAGGTAATACAAGACGATAAACATCTCGGCTACGTTTAACGTTTTGTTAATACGACGACTGAAACAATCAGATCATGAACAATGAACGATGTCAAGGTTCCTTTTGTGGTTTTAAATCACACCTTCATAATTACATGAATAAAAGTGTTTTTAACGCCTTAAACTTGCTAATCCCAAAATAGCATTAAATATTCACTAGTATTCATTTTACTGGTGCTACATTTACTGTTTTTGAATATTTTTAAAACATTTTGTTTTTGGATATTTAAGGCATAAAAACGATATTACACACACATCCTCATAAAGTTTGTTTTGAATTTCGCGCAAAGCTATACGAAGGTTATCTGCGCTAGCAGTTCCTAATTTAGCAGTGTGAAACTAGATGGAAGGCAGCTACTCATTTACACCCACCGCCAACTCTTGGGCTACTCTTTTACCAAAGAATAGTGGGATTGACCGAGACATTATAATACCCACACGGTTGAAAGGGTGAGAATGTTTGGTGTGACGGGGATGCGAACCCGCGACCCTCAGATTAGGAGTCGAACGCCTTAATTCTCTGGCCATCCCGGGCTCTACTCATAAAGACATGACATCTTATAGCAATGTATTTTTTATACAAAACTGTGTTTATTTGGTATCTTTTGCTATATTTGAAATCTGCTTGTGCTCTGCAGGGTACCCAAAGTGCAGGAAAAAAAAATATTTTTTTTTAACTGATAAATTTAATAGTTCCTTTTCTGTAACAGAGAAGTTTCTTTATGGAAGTTTTCATTTTATTATTATCGGCTTTTACAACTGTAAAACCGATTTCAAGAGTCGCATTATGATTCCCAGGTTTAAAAGAACCCCATAACTTAGCAAAACATTATAATAATAAAATATACTGAAAGATATAATTGCAAGTAGGTGGCCTATTGTCGGGTCAACACCCATGGCCCGAGTCACCTTTAATTCGATCCTATATCTCTCGGTGAGTCAGTGATAATTTGACGGATTTACAACGCTGACATTTCAGATAGGTTTCCCTGCGGTAACAAATACCCCATCTATGTCTTTGTGTAGAAACTAACAAGCAACTATTTCGTTTACTTATGGTTCTTCAAGATTAACTTTGTGAAAGGTATTGTTTATTCGTGTGAGTTACATTAAACTGTTTGAGTAAGATTTTATTTCAAACAGTCAAGATTGACGATCGACGTAGAAGTCCTACAACTAAAGTTGTTAAAGATTAATCCTCTGGTGGTTCAGTGATAAATCTGAGGACTTAGAACGCTAAACATTGGGTTTCAATACCCGCGGTGGACAGAACGTAGATAGCTCATTGTGTAACTTGCACTTATCAAGAAGTAATATAAGTGTTTCAATTAAATGCAATTTTCAATGTGGCTCAGATCTCAAAACTGACGAATATGGCGCTCTTCATTCTCAGATTCAAATAAAAAGACTCATCATATGTAGCAGTCGCATTAGTCTGTTGGAAACAGACAAAATCACGAGTTAAATGCATCGGGTATCTGTTTATTATTTGCCTGAAACGTTATTCAGAATTACGATTAAATACTTGATATCATGAGTTATAAACATGTTTTAACTGATAAAAAAAACCCAAAAAGACTCCCTAGATACTTTGAAACTTAATTTTGCAATGATCCAATACATATAGTAATCTGTGGGTCACTGGTTCGAAACAAACATGCTTAGATTTTCAGCATGGAAGCATTGTAATGCGACGGTCAATCCCACTATTTGATGGCCAAAAAATAGCCCACGAATTGACAGTTCGTAATATTGACTAGCAGCTGCCTTCCCTCTAAACTTCTGTACTAGGGTCCTCTAACGCAGGTAACCCTTGCATAGCTTTGCACGAAATTACAAAATAAACAGATAGTAGTTGCAGTTAAATGAGTAAACTCGCTAACAATTCACCCTAGATACACTGAAAGTTCATTTTATGATGACTCAATATGGATAGTTATATGAGTAAACTTAGTAATAATTCACCCTAGATACACTGAAAGTTCATTTTATGATGACTCAATATGGATAGTTATATGAGTAAACTCACCAATAAGTCATTCCAGATATGTCAAAATTTGATTTTATAATGACGTATATATTAGTCAACTCACTAATAATTCACCGTCGATACACTGAAACTGAATTAATCAATCCTCGTTCATGAAAAATTTACCTTCAGGAGATGTTAGGTAATATTTAACGATGCATTTGTTAAGATATTGAAATATCTTGTTAAAATCAGTATCAGTTAGAGGAACATCTTTACTGTAAACAATAAATATTGCAATAAAGTAACTTGCTAGACAGGAATCCAGCAATAAATATTCCCTTGACATTACAATATTTTATGTAAAACAATTCAATCTAATTTAATAATATAGTCTAATAATTTCTAATTTAAACAAAATTAGAATTTGAGCTGATAAAAACAACAGTTTTCTAAAACAGCACTTTGAAGTGAGGTTTACACGTGTTTTACAATTATAAAATATATTCACTTCTGAACAATATATTCGTCTGAAAGCTTTAAAAAAGTTACATCACATTAAACCCAAAACACGGAATAATGTAAATACAGTGCAACGGAAACGTAATGGGAGATATCGTGATTATACACGATAAGACTAATAAGCTAAAAACAGCCCAGGTTTGGTTTATTTTCAGCTTTGGCAAAACTGCGCGAAGGCTGTCCACGTTAGCCGTCTATACTTTGTGAGTGAAAGAACAAAGAATAAACAGGTAGTGAGTACCAACGAATAGTAGGATTGGCCGATACTATAATGTCTTCACGGCTGAAAGGGCGAGCATATTCGTTGACGGAGATTTCAACCTACGCTCTAACCATCAGGTCATGCCAGACACGTTGAAGGTAGCGCAGTTTATATGCAGCACCCATCACTTTAAAGCACCGAGCAACGGGACGTGAGATTTTAAGCCTCATATTCTGTGGCTGGGAACACAGACCGTGACGTCATGTTCGTTTCTTCTGTTTAGTTTCCCTCGGTGGACTCAGCAGAAACTCAGTTGTCGTTTTGCTACACGAAAAAAAACAACAAGAACACAGTCTTCAGTTTAGCTTTCAACGTTTTAAGGTCAGGGAATAATTTCACAATTGTATTGTATAGAGAACTACGTTAATGTACTGTTTTATTATTATTACGGTAGTTAGTTAAGCTGAGTCTGAACCAACACAACAGAACTAGACATAATTATGTTTTTATCAAACTTCTGTATGATAAAATTTCCATCTCTATAATAAAACCTGGAAGAAGGAATGCTCGGATTGGAAATCAAAGCGTTCATTGCTCGTGTCCCGTTGCCGCAAAAACGCACTATTCATTATAAAGGCCGTGGGTATGCCATAAAAACGAATACCAAGTCATATAAGAATAGCCGAAGATGTGATAGTTAGCGTTGCTTATTAGCTGTCTTTAGTTCAATCCATCAGTTCAAAATTTAGAAACGGATAATTATAAATATTTCTTGTGTAAGTTTAGGCGAACATTTCAAAACAAGTTTACAATAAAATTGAAACGTTTAAAATTTATGTGTGAGTGTTTAGTTTTTCTGTTACATATAAGATTTTTCTTTTGTTTGATTTAGACACAAGTCGGTGCATCAGTATGCCTGACACGTTCTACTGAGATTTCGAAATGAAAATCTGACCTCGCATAACGTTTCTAGTCTGAGATGTGGCGTCGACTAGGCGTCATCAGCGAAATGCCTAATACACGTTAGATTTCATAACACAATAAGTACTGCTCTAAGAAACAACAAAAACCAGACATTCAAAGTTAGTTTAATCACAGCTGTGATCTCAAGTTACCAGTATTTGTTGTTCATTTTAGTATACTCTTCCTTAATTTGTATTGTGTTTTATATATGTATATATGTCTTCAGACACGCATACTTATAGAAGAACAGTCTTTCCAAGGTACTCACGTGCAAGCAACGGTCTACTGGACAATCTTTTGGCTGTAATATGCATTTTTACACTAGTCATATACATTTCTTTAATTCAACTATGGTTTCATAACTTTTTAACCCCAAAAATGATGATCTCGCTTCTTTTTTTAGGCAACATTAGAAAAACTCAGACGTATTTATTTTGATTTTACTTTAATTTATATTTAAACATTCGTATTTAGTAAATTATAATATGTATTATTTAAACTGTTAAAGTATGACACCTGTACATCAGGCCATAGAAAGTAAAGTACGTTTTAATTGGTTGTATACTGGTTGTGTCATCTGACATGAAAGATATACGAAGATAAAAGCACATATAAAAAAGTATAAAAGTGTGTATTGTGGTTGTTTTATGGCAAAGTGACACTTGACAGTCTGTAGTATCCACCGACGGGAATAGAACCCCAAACGTCTCCGTTCTTGGTTTGAAACTTATCGTTGACTCAAAATCACACAAAAGCAATTTATTTCCTGAAAAACACAAAAAAAACTACTTGTTTGAGAAATAGAGGTTAATGTCAAAATGAAAATCAGTTTCTCAAACGTTTATTATAATTTTTATTGACATATAAAGTTACATTTTGTTATTGAAACACCAGGAGAATGATTTTTGTTAAACAAAAATATGAGAACATTTTGTGCTCGTTACAATAACACGTTTATCGTGCAATAAAATAAACCAAATTAACTATTCCATACAAAAAAGTATTGATTTTTAGTTATGAAAGATCTGAATTACTGTAATTTTCACAGCTTAATTTGATAATTCTAAAGAGTAATTCTGTAGAGTATCTAAAGTTTGTCTCTAGTGTATTTCTAGTGTATCTTTACTTTTCCTCTAGTGCATCTGTACTGCGTCTCTGGTGTATCTGTACTGCATCTCTAGTGTATCTGTAGTGTATGTATACTACATCTATAGTGTATCTGTATTGCATCTGTAGTGTATTTCTAGTGTATCTGTACTGCATCTCTAGTGTATTTTTAGTGTATCTCTACTGTATTTCTAGTGTACCTGTACTGCATCTCTAGTGTATCTCTACTGTATTTCTAGTGTATCTCTAGTGTATCTGTAGTGTATTTCTAGTTATCTGTGCTGCATCTCTAGTGTATCTTTATCAGTTTTGTTTTGAATTAAGAGCATAACTACACAATGGGCTATCCGTACTCTGCCCATCATGGGTATCGAAACTCAAATAATTCTAGGGTTGTAAGTCCGCAGGCATGCCACTGTGTCACTAAGGGTCACTTCTGTTTGAATGAACAAGGAACTATAATCAGGGTAAGAAAGGTCGCCTTGCTTAAGTACGTAAACATGAATGGAACATAAGTTTGACTAATTATCCAAAATGAGATTCTGTATTTGACCCACCTGGAGATTCTAAACGTCAATATTTCAAAATTTAAGAAAAGTAATAACAACAACTAAAAAAAGGTAATTACCATATGAAAATTGTAAAGGGTTGCAAATGAAGTCCGTTTCTTCAAATATTTAGGTCAAAAGGAAATATACTGGTAACAGATTTAGGTTGAAGGTCTTCAAAAATCCAGGTCAAAGGGAAATATTCTGGTAACAGATGTAGGTTATTTTACTTTATTTAACAGTAGTAAACTACCGGTTAAGTCTTGTATATATCACTTTTAAGCTACGTCGTAACAGCCTAACCAAAGATATCCACTTGCATGTCGCTTCGTAGCAATCATGCTACGGATCATAAGCATCATTTTGTAACATCCGTGAAAAAACGCAGTGTTTTAAAATCGTCGTTTCGAAAAAGCTACAAGCAACGTGCATGGAAGTATTTGCGAAGTGATTTTTTACTGCCTCCTTGCTGCCTTGGGGGAACTCTCGACATGGAATCCAAGGACTTTTCACTGAGTCACTAGGGGACAATGTACACACAACGGGGTCAATTAGGTCACATCATGCTCCACTGCAGCTAGATTCTGTTAAGGCGTTCTTAATTCAATTGTATGGCAGTATAAACTAAAGTGATGACGTTTCTTGGACCAGTTTCTGCTGTTTATTAGTTCATGTTTACATCATCTCACTTTCTCAATATGTCGTGTTATACTTAACACACATAAACATCTTCGTAAATCGTCTGTCGCAAGCATATGAAGTCGGATATTTATGACGTATCGAAGACAACCATAAATACCCATTTGTACTTTATTATATTCTGTCAATATTCTAGAAGATGAAGAGAAGCGTGAAAGTGGGGTTTTCGTTAAACGAAAAAGTAAATTAGACTAAAACTGTTTCTCTCATGGTGAAACATTTGATGTTTCTCATTAAGTATACGGTACATATTTTATTAGCTTAATGGCTTGAACCATGTAAATAAAAACAAATTAAGATACATATCACAATTCTCTGTTAACAAGAGAACGGCTTTAAGTTTGTTTACTGTTCACAAAGTTATGCGTTGAGCTATCTGTGACATTTCCCACTGCTGGTATCGAACCCCGGTTTTTAGCATGATGTTTAAAATGCAGTCTAAGCTGCACAATCAGTACAATCCCAATTCATGTATAGAGTGCTAATGATAAAAATATGTTCCATGCTGGGACAGCGTTAAGTCTACGGATTTACAACGCTAAAATCAGTGGTTCGATTCCCCTCGGTAGACACAACTGTAGCTTTGCTGTAATACAAGAAAACAACTGCACTCAGATTAAAAACAGACAGCAAGTAAGTAATAAATGTAATATTAAGAAGAATTCAGCTCTAGATCATGATGTCAGTTCAACATCATCATATCTACAGTTCTAGATCATGATGTCAGTTCAACATCATCATATATACAGCTATAGATCATGATGTCAGTTCAACATCATCATATATACAGCTCTAGATCATGATGTCAGTTCATCATCATCATATATACAGCTCTAGATCATGATGTCAGTTCAACATCATCATATCTACAGTTCTAGATCATGATGTCAGTTCAACATCATCATATATACAGCTCTAGATCATGATGTCAGTTCAACATCATCATATATACAGCTATAGATTATGATGTCTAAAACATCGTTTAAAATACGAAACAAAAACATGAAGCAGCCAATAAGTTCAGTACATGTGTCAAACCCCCTGCTTAAAAACCGACCCTCAAACAAAAAGTTGCTGACGTCATGCAGTCATTGCATCTCTCGTGTCAGATTGAAAGATATGTCGTGCAAAAAGTAAATAGTGTTCAGCCAAAATTGCGAATTTAGCAAAATTGTAAAAGAGCAGAAATAATCCAGTCCTTGATGTTATAGACGCAAGAGCATACATATAAAATTAATTTATATTAAGAGCATCGTAATTTTATATTTGTTCATATGAAACGATATTACGAACTTCAGATTAAAGATTTATAGTAGAATATATTGACATGAGTATTTTGCTTGTTTGTTTTGAATTTGGCGCAAAGCAACACGAGCGCTATCTGCGCTAGCCGTCCCTAATTTAGCAGTGTAAGACTAGAGGGAAGGCAGCTAGTCATCACCACCCACCGCCAACTCTTGGACTACTCTTTTACCAACAAATAGTGGATTGACCGTCACACCATAATGCCCCACTGGTGAAAAGGCGACAATGTTTGGTGCCACTGGGATTCAAACCCGCGACCCTCGGATTAGAACGCCTTACATGCTTGGCCATGCCGGGCCCAACTTGAATATTTATTCCTTTAATTTATATGAGCGTCTTGTTAGAGCTGAAAAATATAAATAATGTGATTCTTTCTAGACTTTAAGAAAAATGCTATGATACCAAAAATACAACAGAAACGCACAAAGCAAAGCGATGTGTTTGACATAGTGTAGAGCTAAAACAAAATAGAAGTCATCAGTTCGTCTGGATTTTACAGTGTGAGCATAATAAGAATTCGCGTGACTGGTATCTAAAAATAATATAAACTTAACAACATCTCTTACATACAGATGGTTTTAAGACTTGGTTTGTTGTAAAATACGACAGTAGCTTCTCAAAACTTTTTCAACTACAGTGAAGTGTATTTCTATGATGAATGACTTCTTAAAAATAACATTTAATATTTCGTAATTCTATTGCTACTGTGAAATCCCTTTCTCTGATGGAGGTTTCCAAATGATACGTTATTCGGCGTATCTTCTATGTTTGTACTTCACACATATAACAGTATGAAACCACACCTTTCATTATGGAGCGTCTGTTGATACTGACCCTATTTCAGTCTTCCTTCAAGACCAGATCCGGCATGACCAGGTGATTAGGGAGCTTGACTCGTAATACGAGGGTCGTAGTTTCGAATCCCTGTCACACCAAATATACTCGCACCTTCATCCGGGAGGGCGTTGTAATGTTACGGTAAATCCCATTATTCGTTGATAAAAGAGTAGCCCAAGAGTTGGCGGTGGGTGATGATGACTATCTTCCTTCTCTGTAGTCTTACTCTGTTAAATCTGGGATGTTTAGCGCAGATAAGTTTCGTATAGCTTTGCGCAAAATTCAAAAAAGAAACAAACCTTCAAGATCAATCAAATCCATCCTCCTAAAAAATGGTACTCAGAGATCATATGAACACCTGACAGCTCTATTTAATTATCATGCTCAGATGGATGTAGCCCTTGACAAAATTTTATAATGAATAATTAGAAACCGACTCTTTATATACTTAGAAGCAAATTTAGAATTACCTGAAATTCAAAACGGATTTATAAAATACAGACAAACTACAGACCACATAATTAGATTAAATGAAACAATTACAGACAGCTTTAACAAAAAAGAATGCACTCTTGCTTGCTTTCTCGATATTGAGAAAGAATTTGACACATTGTGGCATAAAGGATTACATCACCAGTTAAGGGAAATGGAATTATTCTCTCGCTATCTAACTTTCTGGACAATAAAACGTGTGAGGTAGATGTGAACGGGGCCCACTCAGGGTTCTTTTCACCTGAAGCAGGAGTCCCACAGGGAGGGGTAGTTAGCCATATATTATTTATCATGTATGTGAGTAATATGCCACTGTCGGACCTAAATTTAGGTTTTGCATCACAATTTGCTGACGATGTAGCAGTCTGGAAAAGTGAACCCCACTCCTTCAATGACAGCAACAAACCGCCAAACAGTCCTGAATAATTTAGAAGAACACTGTGGTTGTTGAGTTATACTAGTTTTAAGTGTCTAATGCATGGTAGGTAAGAGAGTTATACTAGTTTTAAGTGTCAAGTGCATGGTAGCTAAGAGTGGTATACTAGTTTTAAGTGTTTAGTGCATGGTAGCTAAGAGAGTTATACTAGTTTTAAGTGTTTAGTGCATGGTAGCTAAGAGTGTTATACTAGTTTTAAGTGTCTAGTGCATGGTAGCTAAGAGAGTTATACTAGTTTTAAGTGTCTAGTGAATGGTAGCTGAGAGAGTTATACTAGTTTTAAGTGTCTAGTGCATGGTAGGTAAGAGAGTTATACTAGTTTTAAGTGTCTCGTTCATGGTGGCTAAAAGTGCTACAATAATTTTAAGTGTCTCGTGCATGGTGGCTATGCTTGTTATGCTAGTTTCAAGTGTCTCGTGCATGGTGGCCAGCTTGATTAATATTTATTAAATACATATTCATAGCATAGAGGTACTTAGGACTATGTTCACTTTGTATGTAGCATGTGTCAAGGTCACATAATAAGTCATTTTTATGTCGATTTTTATTAAAATAATTCAGTGCATTATGCAAGAGTCTCAGATATTGTTTCTTTGTTTGCATACTTGTGTTCATGAATGTGGATAAAGTTCTACGTGGTACTTTATAGGCTGAAGTTAAAACTGAATTTTGTATTTTTTGTAGTTTCTGTAATATTATATATGTAAAAACGACTCGTTTGGGTTGAGAAAATGTTTTACGTAGAGGAGTGAACAATGTTTCAACCTTCTTCGATCATCTTCAGGTTCACAAAGAAAGAGAAAGGTAACTGACCGGAAGCTGACCACATGTTTAAAAGCGGTTTTGTAACTGAGTGTCGGAATGTAGAGGGCGGGCTAAGATGTTTGAATACATAATTTTATATTATTTATTTTATTATTATTATTTGTTATATTATTTTTTAATATGGATATAAAGGTGTTCCTTTATATTGGTTTATTTTGGGCTTAAGTTGTTGTATAAGTAAGGCTTCTTTAATTTTACGTTTGTTTTTTATTTAGCATTTGAGGGTTTTTTAGGGTTATGTTGTGTTTATTTGACTTGTAGTGTTCGAAAACGTGTGAAGGCGACTTTTTATGTTCTTTGAATTTGGTTTCTATTTTTCTACTTGTTTCTCCAATATAGAAGTTGTGGCAGTTATCACATTGTATTTTATAAATAATGTTGGTGTTGTTGTTGTCACTGTAGTTTTTACATAGCATAGACCTTAGTTTTGTGCCTGGTTATTGAATAAATTTAGTATTAACTGGAATATCAAATTTTGTTGTTTGTTTTTCCCAAATGTTGGTTATTTTTCTGCTGATGTCAGGAATATATGGTATACAGCAGTATATGGTTTCGTGATTTTTTGATTCGTGAGATATATTTACTTTTGTTGGTTGATTTTGCTTTCTGTCTAGGTGTGTGTGTATAATGTTTTCTTCGGTTTGTGGAGGAAACTTATTGATGTTGATGAATTGTTTTATTTTGTCTAATTCATCGTTAATTTTATCTAGTGAACATAGTTTTATGGCTGTGTTTATTTGGTTTCATAGTATGTTGAGTTTTTGTTTTGTTTCATGTGCTGAGTCCCAAGGAATGTATAGTCCAGTATGGGTGATTTTTCGGTGGATTTCTGTTTTGAATTGTGTGTCGGTTCTTATAATTTTGAGGTTAAGAAATTATATTTAATTGCTTCCTTGTTGTTCACATGCGAAGTTGATGTTTGGATGTATAGAGTTAATGTGATTGAAAAAATTAAGTGTGTGTTCTGTAGATGTGAATCCCGCAATCGTGTCGTCTACATATCTGTACCTTAAAACTAGTATAACTCTCTTAACTACCATGCACTAAACACTTAAAACTAGTATAACACTCTTAGCTACCATGCACTAGACGCTTAAAACTAGTATAATACTCTTAGCCACCATGCACGAGACACTTAAAACTAGTATAACACTCTTAGCTACCATGCACTAGACACTTAAAACCAGTATAACACTCTTAGCTACCATGCACTAAACACTTAAAACTAGTATAATTCTCTTACTTTTTATTATTTTTTGTATTATAAATTTTTCTTTTCCTTTTTCTTTCTTTCTCTTTTTTCCGTTAAATATAGACATAAATATACTTTTTAAAAACAAAAAAATAAATAAAAATAATGGAAAAAATATATATATAAAAGAAGAAAATAAAAAACACATAAATAAAAAAGAGCAAATGAAGACAATACATGGACATTGCCCTGTAAAGGACCGGAGGACTGTGAGATACTCTGACTTAGAAGCACTACAACAGTAACATAGTAGTAGCCGACATGAAAGTTACGGATGGAGGAACAGGTCTTGTGCACCTGACCCTTCTGGGTATCTAAAACTAAACATACCCAAATACGCACAAAGAAGACCATTCAAGCTGATAAAACTAATCTTATGAGATCAGTTTCATTTCCCCTGATAATATGGATCTTAAATATAGGTGCATAATGTCGTAATTATTTAACAAATCTCTGGCCAAAAATGTCCTTAAAATAGTGAAAAACAATGTATAGATACTTTATGAAACACTGCTCAAACTACACTTTGTCTCGCGCAACACGTGAAATAAGGATAGCGTCAACGTTTGAATATCAGTTTTGTCCCGAATTGTCTTGAGTTTCTGTTTCCCTCATTCCTTTAGATTGCTAATACTTGTTGAAGCTATTGCTAAATTTCTGAGTTACTACTGATAGAGTCATGTTTTGTTCAATGTAATATTAATATAGTGGTTTGATTATTTTACAGTTTTGGTAGGAGTTAGTCCTCTGCTCAACCCTGTGGAAAGTGTTCGCATATGTACATAACGGCAAGTGCAACATTCTGGTTATTAGCATTAGCAGTTAAGTAGTAGTTTCATACATGTGCTTATTTTTCACGGTTTTAATAAAGGTTAACGAGTAGATACTACCAGCCAACACTAAATTTACGCAAGTAGTAACAGACCAACTACATTTATCAAGCTGTTATTATATGAAATATCACGAGATCTCGAACCAGGCTGTTTACCCATATATATCGCATAACGTAACATTTGGATCGAAAACACGAAATACCAGCTCTTATCTATACACACTTCATGATTCTCAGTGACTGTATTATCGTGAAGTGTTGGCTATACTGATATTACACATGACTGAACTTGTAGTTTGGCAAAGGACTTTGCTTGTTTGTTTGTTTTGGAATTTCGCACAAAGCTACTCGAGGGCTATCTGTGCTAGCCGTCCCTAATTTAGCTTTGTAAGGCTAGAGGGAAAGCAGCTAGTCATCACCACCCACCGCCAACTCTTGGGCTACTCTTTTACCGACGAAAAGTGGGATTGACCGTAACTTTGTAACGCCTCCACGGCTGGAAGGGCGAGCACGTTTGGCGCGAGTCGGGCGCGAACCCGTGACCCTCAGATTACGAAGCGCACGCCTTAACGCGCTAGGCCCAGGACTTTGCTGTAGTTGCATGTTCTATGACTATATAATCTTGTGAACATCATCAATAATTATGCACATAGATAAAATGCGATTGCTTTAAAGCAGGACTTCTGTATCTATCTCTATAAATCTCTGTACGACTATTTTTAGTAATTCTAATTACATTTTCTGTATAATATTTTCTTATAAGTGAATTTTTATGATGGAATGGAAAGTCAACTGACAACGTAACGCTTTATAAATGACAGAACGAAGGGAGTGTTGTTTATCGCACTACACTTCTTTATGACACTGTTTTCCTATGGTGGGACCGAGATAAGTTATCGGACTTACAACGCTAAAATCTATAACGCTGAAATCAGGGCTTTGATTCCCCTCGGTGGACTCAGCAGATAGCCTGATGTAGCTTTACTATAAAAAAACACAAAAACTAAAATCTAGGGTTTGATTTCTCGAGGGCTGACGCAACAGATAACCACATGTTTGGAAGAGGTTGTGTAACTGAATGTCGGAATGTAGAGGGCGGTGTTAGATGTTTGAATATGTAATTTATTTATTTTATTATATTAATATAGATATAAATGTGTTCGTTTTTATTGGTTTATTTTGGGTTTAAGTTGTTGTATAAGTAAGGCTTCTTTAATTTTGCGTTTGTTTATGTTTGTTTCTTTATTTAGTAGTTGAGTGTTTTCTATGGTTATGTTGTGTTTATTTGACTTGCAATGTTCGCGAAAATGTGTGAAGGTGACTTTTTATGTTCTCTGAATCTGGTTCCCATTTTTCTACTTGTTTCTCTAACACAGAAGTCGTAGCAGTTATCACATTGTATTTTATAAATAATGTTGGTGTGGTGTTTGTCAGTGTAGTTTTTACATAATATAGACCTCAGTTTTGTACCTGGTTTTTGAATAAATTTGGTATTAACTGGAATGTCATATTTTGTGGTCAGCTTTCGGTCAGTTACCTCTTTCTCTTGACACAACAGATAGCCCAACGTAGCTTTGCACTAAAAACAAACATATACATTGTTCAGAACTCCCAGGAGTAAGACGTTTTTCTTTGAGATCTTTTCCAATTCCATCTGTTAATTTTAACAATATGTAAATATTACTGCACAACTGAAAATCCCTGTTAATTAGGGTGCACTCTAAGCTATTTTTAAAGCTATTTGAAATAGTTTTTTGGGATTAAAACGAGTAAGATTAACAGTTAACTTGAAGCCATTTACTTTGATTGTTGTCTCAGTCCGTAAAGTGGAGTTAAGAATTCACGTGAACTTCTACTGCTCAGTTAATTCATTTATGTAGATGGTTGAGACAGTAGATGGTTTATATACTACTTGAACCAAGTCTGAATGTAATTCAACATGCTTTGCCGTTGAGGTTGAAAGTCTTAAGTTGTCATTATCATCAAATTAGGAACTTCGGACAGTTCATGTGAATGACAGAACTATTTCATATTTCTTTCTAAGTTCGTTAATTTCCTGGGAAATATTTTTACACAGACTATAAGTTTTTAAGCATTTTAGAATCACATTGCTTATAAGGGATCAAGGAATAGCAAAATATTACAAAAGTTTTAATATCAAGAATATAGATAACATGTAATTGTTTTAAAGCAGGAATTCTGTACCTATCTTTATAACGTATATACATTTTTTAGACCTTCCAGTAAGCCGATTTTCGTTGAAATATTTTTGAATTTCGGTTGTTAATTTTGATAATATGTAAATATTACTGCACAAATGAAATTTTCAAGTCCACATATAAAGTACTCATATCGGTATATATGTGGAAATATTCAAAGTTCTTCGAGGTTTAAATACCTGTTTTTATTTATTTTCTGGATTTCGGTAAAAACAACAACATAAATAATAGAAACAATAGTTCAATAGTTCATAGCATAAACATTAATTTAGTAATATGTTATTTTCAAGTCCATATATAAAGTACTCACAAAGGTTATTTTACGCTTAAACTCCGAGTCTGATTCTCTGCAGCGGACAGAGCAAAGATGACCCATTGTTCTGTTCAGCTCTTGAACAACAATTAAGCAGCGATACATAAACAACTGAAAATTATATGTAAACGATTGTATCAATATATGGTGCACATTTTTATCAATGCTATTAACAGTCGCATTAAACAAATAAAAAACTCAATAAGAGTAGTTATTGTTAGTTGTTATTGTTAATCACGCAATAAGAGAGAATCGTGATCTGAATTTATTGAAACAGGAACAACGAATATGTATACATTTACTGGTATTACAAATATACATAGCTTATTGACCTTTCGAAAGTATGCAGGTCAAAATATAACCGGTTTTATTTGTTCCTTCACGTTTGCGTTAATTTGAAGTATTGGTGTAATATTCTATCAGATTAGAACAAAAATACATTGGAAGTCAACTTATTTTCATCATTTTCCTGCACTGCATAACACAGTGACAGTTGGACAGGAATTTTTTTTCATGACTTAATTGCTTGTAATATCATAACTTGACAATATCATTCCTAACGTTGGACAATAATGTAATAGTTACAGAAACACAATTCATTGTGCTTACTTTCTATTTCTCACAATAAACCTGATGTGTAATATATAAATGCGGTGTCATATTTAACGTATATAAGTTAGACACATACAGTTATGTATATTGCCAATAAAAATGGCCATCATATGCACATCATATATATATTGTGAAAATGTATAGAGCAATTTCTTGATCATCGTATCAAGTGAAGATCTGTCACGTGTCTTTAATTTTTAGTTTGTTGTTGTTTTTTTCAATTTCGCGCAAAACTACACCAGAACTATCTGTGCTAGCCGTCCTTAATTTAGCAGCGAAAGACTAGAGGGAAGACAACTAGTCATCACAACCCACCGCCAACTATTGGCTAATCTTTTACCAACGAATAGTGGAATTCACTGAACATTATAACGCCCCCACGGCTGAAAGGGCGAGCATGTTTAGTGTGACGAGAATTCGAACCAACGACCCTCAGGTTACAAGTTTAATTTTTTATGTTCAGTATTTGATAGCATAAACAGTAATTTAGTAATCTGTTATTTTCAAGTCCACATATAAAGTACTCATATAGGTATATATATGAATAAATACTAATAGTTCTTCGACGTTTAAATACCTGTTTTTATTTATTTTCTGGATTTCGGGAAAAAAAAATAACCCATAAATGATAGTAACAACATTTTAAAACCGATGCTGTTTTGAATATTTATATCAAGTAAAGTCGATAGATCACCTTCATAGCTACATATATGTATGTTTGTTATTCATTACCGTGCTTTAGAAAATACAGCGTTAATTTCTTAACTTTATGAGCAGATCTCATCTCACACCTCACCAATGTGTTTTGTTCTTTTTACTTGAAAATATAGCATTGTGTAGCTTCGAAATTCTATTGTTAAAGACAGAAATTTTGCGTAGTCGCCTCTCAGATAATATATTGACTTGGCTATCTGTTGTTTAGCACACAAAAAATATGCAAGTTTTGTGTACAATGAAGAATCAAACGCCTGATTTTAGCGTTATAACTCTTATACTTATCAACTTAGGAGCAAGAGACACATTTTCTTAGAAATCGTATATATATAAGTAAAGAATATTCAAGTTAGTGAAATACGAACACACACGTACATGTTTAGGAATAATGGTTATTGACACCTTAAACTTGTTAATAGTAACAATATTTTTACACACTAAGCATGCCAACGGAAGGACTTTAACAAACTACGATGTAGAAAATTATGTTAGATGTAACCTAAAACCTCATCACGATAAAGAGAACCAGATGTGATATGAGCTAAAACCTCACTACAGAGAGTAGAACCACAGCTAAATCAAACTACAATGTATACGGCTACAGCTGAGGTAAGCTAAAACTACATTACAGTCTAAAGAGCCACAGGGGACTTAATTTCCTGAAATATAAAAATAAAAACCATTTTGCGAACGTTCTAAAGTATTAACATACGTATTAACTGCACACGTGTGCTAGAACTTTATAAGATATAATAAACATCATATAATCATACCAGGAACGTAGAAAATTACAATAATCAAACCAGATATACATTAAAAATAGGAATTACCAAATTGAAGACATATTAAAGTGTAGGTGACCGAACTGGTTGTATTCCAACTGTAGAGTGAATAACCTTGGCTAAAGGTGCTTTGATATGCAGTTTACACGTTTCTTTGAGGTTTCAAGAAGTTAATTGAACAGCCAATCAAATATAGAAGTTTGTATAAAAAGTTGTGACTCATTAAGTCAAAGCAGCTGGAATTATTTCTTATAAAGCTTTTAAAGCATTGTTTCCAACATCCTGATTAGCTCCAGAGATAATTACATAGTTATAACACTATCCAAACCAGTAATTTGAACATAACAATTATGTGTACATATAAAAAGAAACAAGCTATAGCACACTTCCTTTAAGAATAATAACAGACATTATCTGTATACATGCTAAAACAGTCTTTCATTGAAACTTGTTAACATTCTTGTACACAGGTATGGAACACTCATAAAACGTACATCTGGATAAAATGTGTTTGAAAACTGATCAAACAAACTTCTTACAAATCTCTGAATTTTACAAAGAACAAAAATAATAACATGATGCCAAAGCAAGAATCTGCTGAGGGAGAGAATCACCCTTTTAATTGTTTAGTAATATACTCCGTGATATTTTTCTCTCCGACTTGTGTGGCCACGTTGGTTATTCATATGCTGGTCATACATCATAACTACACGGCTAAAGAAATAATCGTGAAAAGAGAATAGCAAGGCCACATGTTGTTCTTTCGGTTTCATTTTGTCACAATCAGTTACTTACACTACGCGGTTCTGGCTTTGCATGCTTTCGTGATTTGACTTACGTATCAGAACACCCGCGTCGCAGAGCAGAAAGTGTCCAGGTAAGGGAAGTTTTGAGGTAATATTTTGGAGTATAAGATTGAGTGATTAACTTATTCCGTCAAGTGCTGGGAATGAATCAAGAAAAATGAAACTTATGATTCCACTCCTATTGTTCGCATGTTCAACGTGTGAAGTCTTCGAACATTCATAACTTTCAAAGCTGTACCACAACTTAATTAAAAGGTTCTACGAATTCGTATATTTAAAAACAAATAGTACTTTTCAATCGCGTAACTCCATAATATGGCTATTAAATTAAATATTTGTTCGTAAGTTGGCGAATAAAAACAAATCAAACATATCAAAAAGCCACAAAACGTAGCGCTCACGACCAAGTATTCCTTTATGTTCAGTTTCTAATTACTAAATAAACCGGCATTAATAAGAACAAGAAAATATTCAACGTTTGTTTCGAATTTCGCACAAAACTACTCAAGGGCTATCTGCGCTAGCCGTCCCTAATTTTGCACTGTAAGACTAGAGCGAAGGCAGCTACTCAGCACCACCCACCGCCAACTCTTGGGCTACTCTTTTACCAAAGAATAGTGGGATTGATTGCACATTATAACGCTCCCATGACTGAAAGGGCGAGCATGTTTTGATGTGACGGGGAATCTTACCCGCGACCCTCAGATAACGAGTCAAGTACCTTAACCATCTGGCCATGTCCAGCCTAAATTGAATGTTAACCCACTGGATTTTCATTTGCTTTCAACGACTCAGGCCCGGCATGGTCAAACGCGTTAAGGCGTGTGATTCGTAATTTGAGAGTCGCGGGTTCGCATCCCTGTCGCGCCAAACATGCTTGCCCTTTCAGCCGTAGAGGCATTATAATGTGACGGTCAATCCCACTATTCGTTGGTAAAAGAGTAGCCCAAGAGTTAGCGGTGGGTGGTGATGACTAGCTGCTTTCCCTCTAGTCTTACACTGCTAAATTAGGGATGACAACACAGATAGCCCTCGAGTAGCTTTGTGCGAAATTCAAAAACAAGCAAACAAATCCAACGACTCCAAGAGCATGTGACAAATGAATCATCTATCGTTCTACCAATGACTGATTTTTATAGCTGTATGCTACACTTGTTTGAACAAAAATTAATATTTGTCAAATATTAGAACGACTATATTTTAGAAATTCGCTCATTTACGTGAATCTAACTAATAACTAAGTGTTTCCATTAAAATATTTTTTAATAATGGGTCTTCAATAAGATATTTTTATTAATGTCTCTTCAAGAACATTTTTTTACGCGTTTTCAGTAAGATATTTTTAATAATGAGTCTTCAAACAGATATCTTTATTTTTAAGCCATGCAACTTCACTAAAGTACGTTTGGTTTTCACTTGAGCAGTTTCAGTAAGCTGTATCAATGTATGTATGTTATAAAAATTATACTGATACATTTAAGAAAGTTTATTGTAAACTTGCTATTATTTCGGCTTGTTTTTATGTTATAACCAACTAAGTTAATTAAAAGGTTCTACAAATTCGTATACTTAAAAACAAATAGTACTTTTCAGTCGCGTTACTCCATAATATCTTTGTTGAGTTTTGATTATATAAGTGTGCCTCAATAACGTATATATTTATTATGATACCAAAACCACTTTTAAAACGAAGGTTTTGGAATTTCTTTTAATTCAATTATCAGCGTTAATATATTTTTAAAAAAATCATGGTATACGAAGCATGAAAACAATACTAACATTGAGTAAGTTTTCGTATTCGTTGTTGTTTCTGAATTTTGCGCAAAGCTATCCCTAATTTAGCAGTGTAAGACTAGAGGAAAGGCAGCTAGTCATCACCACCCACCGCCACCTTTTGGGCAACTCTTTTACCAACGAGTAATGCAAACGCAAACTAACGTGGCATGGGTTTAGTTTAGAGAGAGAGAAATCGTAAAAATTCTCTCTCCAACTGGGGTGTTCAGGAACGTTGTGGTTCCTCTTCGTCCCCTTTCGTGAATTATTATTGGGTTTAGTTTTATTTATTTATTTATTAAATAATTTTTGACTCTTTTTTGGATGGAGGAAGTCACTCTAAATGTTATCTTGGACAGAGGCAAAGGCAGCACCGGAGAGAATGGCCAGGTCCTGTCTCGAAAGGAAGAAGTTAAGCAAATATGAACATGAATTCTATTCAAACGACCCGACTCAGGGTCTGGCAATAAAGTTGTTTTGGGTGGGATCTGAAAATCCAATGCTTAAGTTTTTGCTGTGGGGGGAAATGGGAGCGCCCCGAGAAAACCCACTTTCACAGGAAAGCGCCGAAAGTTTTGCCTGTCCTGAGCCCGATATCTGAAAAAAAGGAATACATATTATTGACATGAATTTATTTCTTTAGATACTTTGTTGTGTAATTTGTGATTCTTTAAATATGTTGTAAGGTGAAATGTATTTTGTTGGTGCACTAGTTAATTTGTATAGTGATGCCGTTAGTTTGTTTCTGTTTATTGCTTTTAGATAATATCTGTGTGATATTTCAAACGAATAATGTGATTGACCGTAACATTAAAAAGCCCCCTCGGTTGGAAGGGCGAGCATGTTTGGTGCGACCGCGATTCAAACCCTCGACCGTCGAATTAGGAGTCGAACGGCTTAACACGCTTGGCCATGCCGGGCCAAAAAATGTTGTTGTTTTGGTTTTTTTATTAAGCACAAAGCCACACAATGAGCTATCTGTGTTCTGCCGACCACGGGTATCGAAACCCGATTTTTAGCATTGTAAGTCCACTGAGACACTGGGAGGCTTTCGTATTCAATTGAAAGTTTACAAATAACAGATGTAAACAGTAACAAATAACTAAATTTACGATAAAACGTGCGGTATACACAGGATTACTAAGTAAGATTGTTAAGAGAAACCATGAAAAAGGTTTAAATATAAGTTCAGGCACAGTATTTTTAAAATAATAATAATAAATATCAAATAATAACACTGAGAATCCTGAATTAATTAAATTAACGAGAGCAGGGAGGAGTTGATGTTATTAGTTAGTGTTGGGTGATCGTTGGGAGACACTTTTGTTTACAAATAATTGGTAATCCGTGGTCAAGGAATTAAAAATTTAAAGTTTTGTTGAAGTATGACGTGACTGTTATTGTCACCGTGTAATCAGGTGGATTACTTAGCCTTCATCCACTTCTTTCTGAAGTTCCCACGTGTTCACGTGCGCAAATTTGTGGGTGACGTTTAGTTTCACCTACATTTTTATTTATTTCTGGTCATCTGTGGTCACTGTGATATGCATCTATGGTCACTGTGATATATATCTGTGGTCACTGGAATGTACATCTGTTGTCACTGTGATATACATCAGTAGTCATTGTGATAGACATCAGTAGCTACTTTGATATACATCTGTGGTCACTGGGATATACATCTTTATTTTAACGATAGTTTTTCAACAAGATATGTCTTGTTTTCGGTAAATTATCTCCACTAAGATACCAACATTTTTGTTTCAACAATACGTTTTCAGTAAGTTTATTGTTTTTAAGCACAAACTGTGATCTCAGTGGAAGGAGTGTCATAAAAGAATATTTCAGGCCCGGCATAGCCAGGTGTTCAAGGCACTCAACTCGTAATTTGAGGGTCAGAGGTTCGAATCCCCATGACACCAAATATGCTCGCCTTGTTCAGAGCCGTAAAGACGTCGTAATGTGACGATCGATACCACTATTGGATGGTAAAAGAGTAGCCCAAATGTCGGCGGTGGATGGTGATGACTAACTGCCTTCTCTCTAGTCTTACACTGCAAAATTAGGGATGGCCAAGCGCAGATAGCCCTCGTATAGCCAAACCTTCTGCTGTATCACTTCAAAACTAAGAAAGACTAAAGCAGCTGATTTTTAGGTACCTTTGTGTAAAATATCAAGAAATAAACTAGCTAAACCATAAAGCTACGCAACAGAACGCTCGTGCTCTACCCACAAAAGCTACACATTAGACTATCTGTGTTCTACCCACAAGGGCAACTGAAACCTGAATATGTAATCAACATGTATACCCACACATTCTTCTATCCCGTTAAGAGGAATCTTTACTAAAGTGTGTTTTGTTTATAATAATACATTTTCAGTAACAGGCACATTTTAACACATAGTGTTAGTGCTCGGAAATATTGATAAATGAATTATCTTTTCAAAAACAGGTTACAATATCTGACGTTGATGCACTAAGTTTGGTTAATAAGATAGTGTAATTAATGCTTGGGTATTATGATAACAAAACAGTTTTGTATGATTTTGAACATAATGTTTGTTTGTTTGTTTATTGCTAACCAAAACTACACAATGGGCTATTTATACTGCATACACAGGTGGGTTAAGGCATACGACTCATAATCTGAGGGTCGCAGGTTCGCAATACTCCCTCACTCCAAATATGCTCGCCTTTTCAGCCGTGGGTACGCTATAATGTTACGACCAATCCAACTGTTCGTTGGTAAAAGAGTAGCCCAATAGGTGGCGTTGGGTGGTGATGACTAGCTGCCTTCCCTCCAGTCTTACACTGCTAAATTAGGGACGGCTGGCGCAGATGTATCTCGAGTAGCTTTCCTCGAAATTCAAAAACAAACAAACAATTTATACTGTGCAAACACCAGGTAGCAAAACGTGGTCTTTAGTGTCATAAGCCATCAAATTTTCTGCTGAGACAGTGAGTGGCTCTGATATAATGAACATATATC
The DNA here is from genome assembly GCA_011833715.1 of Carcinoscorpius rotundicauda. NCBI lineage: Eukaryota > Metazoa > Arthropoda > Merostomata > Xiphosura > Limulidae > Carcinoscorpius > Carcinoscorpius rotundicauda. The sequence goes on along the minus strand of CM022393.1, from coordinate 22,278,964 downwards.
TTCCAGAAATGGCGATGTTTCAAGTATTACTTAAAACGATATATTTGGTGCTTGTACATTCTAGAACTCATAATGGTAATTGTTACAAACAGTAGGTTAAGAAATATGAGTCAGTTTTCGTATGTCACATTATCTAAGCTATACGTTTAATTGTTTAACAATGCAAAATACTGCAGATTAGTCGTAGAAATAATGTTGAAAATTCTTATACTTTTTTTTTAAGTGATAATAATGCATCTCTCTAGATGGCGCTGGAACAATTCAGCATTTCGATATCTAAAATCACTTTTGCAGCTAACAGGGTGCAACGCTCTGTCTGCCTTGTTCTGTTCCAACTTGGATGAAATACAAGGAGTTATTTCTTAAAAGCAAAGTTGCCGCCTCTATATTTATGGCTCATTATAACCTGGGATCGCAGCCTTTATTACCTGAGTAGTGGACATAATCTAGGAGATGTAATTTTGCTTTCATGTGTAATGGATTTATTAACCATACTTAAAACTGTTCATTGCTGATATATATATGTATACACATGTCAGTCTGAATGTCCACATCTATTGGAAATAGTACAGGCTACAACAGCGACGTAATTAGTTTTTAAAACATATGTGTAACAACTACCATGTGATTTGTATTTGTTCCCATAGTTTAACTTATGTGTTTATTTTCTATGTAATTTTACTTGAAATTTTGCCACTCTGTTCAACAGTCTCGGAAATTATACGGTCTCTTCATACGTATTTTTTTTTTAAATCGTCTGTCGTTCTCACGCTAGATTGTTATAGAGAACGATAAAAATGTCAATCAAAGACTGTCATAGGCATTAAGAAGATTATATCAACATAAATTTGCCAAAACACAAACAGAAAATTATTAGAAAATCTAAGTCTATACAGTACAAAGCAGACAGCTTATTTCAATTACTTGGGAACTTTTACAAATATTTGTTCTATGTGTTTATAATAAATTATTTCAATATAAATAAAAACATTTTTTTTCGCGTTAATGTAACAGAATTCAATGGCCTGAAATATTTGAACATTTTAGTTTGTATTCAGTCGTGAATGGCCTCCAGGCGATGGCTTAAAGGCCAGTCTAAGTCTTACAACGCTAATAATCAGGATTAAATACCCGTTGTGTAGTTTTGTACTTTTAACAAAGAAATAAACTAGTTACTGATGTTCTAACTAAAAACCATTTTAAATAGTTATATTAACCATTATAGTGTTAGATACGCGGAAATATCTTCGCGAAAATTATGCATTTAACAATGTAAACTTTAGATATACTTGTGTGTTTGTTTTGAATTTCGCACAAAGCTACTCAAGGGCTATCTGTGCTAGCCGTTCCTAATTTAGCAGCTAATCATTACCACCCACCGCCAACTCTTGGGCATTCTTTTAACCAACGAATAGTGGGGTTGACCGTACCATTATAACGCACCCACGATTGAAAAGGCAAGCATGTTTGGAGCGACCGGGAATCGAACCCGCGACCCTCGGATTACGAGTCGAATGCGTGAACACGCTTGGCCATACCAGACCTTTAGACATACTACATTTCACGAGATATACAAACGTTATCAGCTGAAAGGGCTGACAAAGAGCTCGTGATGAATTCTTCATCGATACTGATTTTATTTCTCCACTTTTATTTGTCATCGCTTTGCAAAACTAATTAATATAATTTTCTCCACAATTTTAGTAGATTTTTAACACATGACAAGATCTCAGTTTTACCAATGTAATAAAGAACTGGACATTGTGTCGTGGGAAACTGTCTAGCCTGACGATTTATATTTTGTTGAAATTGTTTTAATTCATTGACTGATACTGTACATGGACACCAGAGTGTTAATTTATAACAGTTTCGTGTCGCTGTCCGTTTAATTTAATATCCATCGAAAAACGACATGCTTTTTGTACTTGGTACAAACAGAAGAATATGTAATGCTACTGTCACTGTGCTATAAACACTTCTGGTTTGGAAGGATCATGTTGTTGATAAACTGACAGCACTGCCATGACTGTGCAGTAAATAGCTTCTGAAAAAAACAATCGTATTTATTAACCTTTAAGAGTGAAACTAACAACGGAGTGTAAAAGTGAACCATTAACCACACCAGTCCTAAAACAACAGTTTTATTTTTACTCATTAATGTCTAATTAAAACGTTAGTTGTTTTTTTCCCCTGAAAACAATGACATCTTACATTTATTATCCAAAATTAATGGGCGTCAAAAACTTAATGACATTATTGTGAAGCCTATTAACAGTTTTATGTCTTTAAGACAAGACAAAGATTATAACTAGTTGAGAAAATACTTTAGAATCTCTTATCTTTCAGACAAAGCACTCTCGGACAAATGTACTTTATTTGTTTTGTTTTTTTCACTTATTAAAGCATGGGCGAGGTCACTTCTAGAGAACATATAGATATCATAAGATCTGGAAAGTAAAATATTCCCCGGTCATGAGATTTTTGAGATTTTCACTAATTATAAATATGTTTAGTTGTTGACGTCGCAAAGACAACCTCAATTTTGAAGGTAAAGGATGTAAAGTTTTATAGATCGAAGCCACAACCAGAGCTTGCTATAAACAGATGTGAAATTGTAGTAACTGTGATTAAGGTACAAAGTTTCACTATTTATCGCTTTCTGATTATAAGGTGTTATTAGTAATTACACTTGTGGTGTATCGATTTTAAACCTTGTTCAGTTGTGAAGTAATAAAACATATCTCCCAGACGTGTGATTAAAGATACCGATGTAAGAATTTAGCGAGGATTATAAAAACGATCTCGGCCTTCGGGAAATTAAAACTAAGAATTATTGATTCTAAATAAGGCGCTGCGCTTAAGCCTTTTAACGCAAAAGCGGATTTGATCTCGAGTAACTTAATTATACGTGTTTGCGACCGTTGACCTACATGTCTCCAGAGGGCGCACCCCTGGTTAGAGTTCTATACGTGCTAGAGATGAAAGGACCGCCAATAGTAAACCAAAAGACTGGCTTAACTGCATTAATACACATGTTTAGATTAGATCTGTCTATCCGTTCCCGTTTGGAATATACACGTAAGTATCACACAACAATGCACTTTTCTAGGGCGCTACTTCTTTTGTGCCCCTCTTATTTGCGTAGCTTTTATTCTCATTCACTAATTTTCTATGTTCTGGAATTTGATTTCCTCACATTGGAACTTACAAACGTTATCTCACATGGACTTAGTTAATTAGTTCCGAACTTTTTGCAGGTTTTAATCCTATATAATGTATATGATGCAACACATCTGATCACGTTTGTTTTTCATTGGTGAACAAAAATCCATAAATTAGTATACATCGTGTAGCAATTTGAAAACACAAAGCTTTTTTTTTAAAAAAAAAATGACGATTGGTTTGTTCGTTTTAGCAAAAAAACTAGATATTGAGTTTTCTGCACGCTTTCCACCTCGGAGAATCGAGCCACGAATTAAACCAAAATCGCTGTACCATTAGTACATGACAGAACTGAGTGTTACAAAATATAAGCTTTAAAAAGTTTTGTACTTAGTCTTAAATAAATTTAAAAAATGGAATATGTTATTTTTAAGTAATATTGCTCGAGACCTATGAAAGGATAAGTTTTTATTCTGACACTTAAAATATTGTTATCTCTTCCATGCCTCAACTGTAATATACGAAACTCGAGTTTGCTTGTAGTAAAACTGAACGTTTTTAGCAAAAGTCCATTTTGATCTTTACAGACTAGAAGAACTACCTAAACATGGTACAAAAAATATTGCGTTTATCATCAACAGTTTGAAAGCAACATGCAAAAGGTTAAAGCGAGTTTTATTAAATTAAAAAGTACATGATGTCTTTCATCTAATCTCTACTTTTACATCATAAATCATTTTGGTGGCCGGCCCTAATTTTTTTCATTTTGAATAATCAGGACATGGGTCTTTTTGACTATAAATATACACCTTGATTTTTTTTCTCTCAGAAAATTTAAAATGTTGCACAGAATTGTGTCCCAGTATCTTACACTAGAATAGGAATCTGGGTGGAGACCAGCCCCACCTTTAAGTCTCTCCCGGTAAAACTGTAGCAAAATTAGGAAATCTACTCTCAGAAAAAATCAGGAAAACTTATAAAATTTATTCGAAGTTCAAGAGTTTTCAGGGCTCTAAAGCGTTGTTGTTTTGAATTAAGTACCAAGCTACACAATAGGCTATTTGTGCTCTGCCCAACACGTGTATCGAAATCCGGTTTTTAGTGTTATAAGTCCGCAGACATACTGCTGAGCCGCTCGGGGGTGGCTCCAAAGCGACTGTACCTCTGGAACTGACTAACGGATGCGCCCGTGGGGCACATTCTCTCGCTCAGCCAGTTCAAGCTAATATTGTTCCTTCCCCCCTTTTAATTTGAATGTTACATCTGTCTCTCACAACCTGTATACCCTGATAACATTCGGACAATTATTATGTTGTTTTTTCTTTTATTTATTATGAAATTATGATTGTTATTTACACAATATTTCACATTGTTGTTGTTATTGTTTTGAATCAAACACAAAGCTACACAATGGGCTATATGTGCTCTGCCCACCACGGGTATCGAAACCCGGATTTTAGCGTGTAAGTCCGCAGACATACCGCTGAGCCACTGGGAGGCGATATTTCACATCTATTTGAAGGAATAACGAAAGGGGTGAGCCAACAAACCCCATGCAATCTATTCAATCCTGTTACCGAATATGGGTGTTTCGTAGCAAATTTCGTTAAAAAAATACAACAGTGAAATAAACCTGTATAATTTACATTTTTAAGAGTAAATCTTAGATATTAAAACAAAGATATAAATTATTTGTTTTTAGTTACACAATGATCATATTGATACGTATGTTTCAAACAAACAGACGAAATAGAAACGTATCCATAAATAAGTAAAAAAGATGGAAGAACTTACTTAACATCCTGACTAAAAGGTTAAATAAGAACCGGATTCATATTTTGTTGCTAGCGTATCGCCATTTCTGATCAACCTCACAAAAAAGAAAGAAAATAACACTGAACATCTCATGTGGTCTAGCGCAACGGTAACTAAGAGTAGACATATATAAGTTATACGCAACGGTGACGGACTAGTAATATACAAAATACATGTTTTGTTAACGGAGGTGTAAAGATGTAAACCTGGAATATATGACGGCTGTTCAAAAAATACGCGGACTGACGTCATAAAACAAAAGGTATTTTATTTAGAAGTTACAGGTTTGGGACCCCTTCAAAGTACTCTCCTCACCAACTCACACACTTATCCCAACGGTGTTTCCACTTGTTGAAACAGTCCTGGTAAGCTTCTTTTGTAATGTCCTTCAGCTCCTACGTCGCATTTGCCTTAATCTCGAGAATCGTCTCAAATCTTCTTCCTTTCAAGGTCTTTTGAGTTTGAGGAACAAGAAAAAATCGCAAGGAGCAAGATCAGGTGAGTAGGGGGTGGAGAAGAACAGTGATCGAGTGTTTGGCCAAAATCTCGCGAGTTCTGAGGCACAAATTTCGCAGCAACGCGGTGCATCTTCAATTTTTCGGTCAAAATCTCGTAAAAAGATCCAACTAATATCCCACACTCTTCATCAAGATTCCCGACAGTCAGACGTCGATTTGCTCGCACCAGGGTGTTTATTTAGTCGACATGTGGGTCGTTAGTTGACGGGGAAGAACGTCCAGGACGCTCATCATCTTCAATGGACCGTCGACCATCCTTAAAACGTTCATGCCACTTGAAACATGCTGTACGCTTCATAGCAACATAACCGTAAGCCGTTTTCAGTATAGCAAAAGTTTCAGTCGCAGATTTTCCAAGGTTAACACAAAATTTCACAGAAAGTCTTTGCTCCTTCAGGTCATTCATTCTGAAATCCCCCAAACGAAAAAATCGCACTTCAATTAAAACCGCGTAGCTAATACACAAATAAAGATATCTACAATCGAGAAATGGCGTCGTTATCAGCTGATCTGTGCAAAGCTAGCGACACCAAGCGGATTTCCCTGGAACCAACTGGAGCCGTGCAATTCAAACAGTCCGAGTATTTTTTGAACAGACATCGTAAGGTATATGAAGTGTAAAGAGGGTGTGGGGTATACGCGGAATATCGATGACTGAGATTTAAAATATATTTTATTTATTTTGATTTTGAAGTATATTTCTGATTAACAGTTGTTGTGCCAAGAAAACAAGTGAAAATATAAAACGAACAATAAAATATTGTACTATGATTTCAGTTACAAACTTCATTTGGGATTTTATGTTCTGTCACTTAACCTAAATTTTTTTTTATTTTTTACTTTTGAAGCTTTTGGTTGACTTACCTATTTTCTTCGTTTTATAAGATAAAACGTGTTATCATATTTGTTTATACTAATAAGAAACTCGCAAATGAGGACAAGTCTCAGAAAACAACTCATATAAATTATTATTTGCGTACAAAACTGACAATGAAAATCTGATAAGGCTTAACATTCTTTTTAGCGAAAACATAAGACAAAATTATAAATTCTAAAATTAATGGTAAATTAATGCTGGAACAGAATAGTACAAACATAAAAATATGCAAAAGGTACATTTTAAGCAGCTTTTCAGATCTGGTTTTCGAGAAATATTTATCACATTCTAGTAAATTATACCTAGCAGTAGTTTGAAACCAGTACTGTAAAAAGGACAGCTAAGCTTAACACATTGGCTTCTACATAATGAATTAGGTATAAACAAAATTAAACACTAAAAATGTGCCGGGCACCAGTCACAGTGCAACAAACTCATATGCCACGAGAGAAATTCGGCTTTGAAACCTAATTTGTCTGTGACATTGAGTCACGCGGTCCGAAACCAGAAGTCGGTTGTGACCAAACGGCGTGGCTGAGACACATGGCAGCCAACACTTTAAAAAAAAAAGTAGTTTGAAGGTAATACTGCAAACTTGTCCAGCACGTATTAAGAAATTCAACTTTTGATGAAGAATAAATAATAGTGTTAAATGGTTCTGTTACTGTTAGGTAACAGACATATCGATATCATTTTGTCGACCATTATTTTAACATACATGCCTTTTCATGTCATGTTTATCTTAAGAGTAAATACCTCGATATTAAATATTTAATGAATGTATATATATTCTACTCAGAAGTATGGGTTGTTAATGAAACAGCTTTGAAGGTTTCTGTCAAATACCCCGAAATATTAATTTAAATTGTGGGGGAAAATCTCACAAATGAAACTGGAATCATCGTTAACCGACAGGAATTTTGTTTGGTAAAGCTTTTTAACGATAGCAGATAAATTACAAACCTGAGTAGATAAATTCTTTATAAATCGGTCCCTCTTTTAAACACAAGAACGATAAAATGCCTCATGTTATATCTTGACGACAATCATGCGTCAACATTTCCTTCACGTATGATGTTTTCCTTTTCTTAGTTTTTTTGCTCCTTTCTATTAAACGTATGTGAAACACGTCTTGGAATGAAACAAGAATGACAAATGTAACAGATTACTATTTTTTTCCAGGATTATACCATTGAGGACACGGTTAATGACACAGTTTTAGCAGTTTAGGTTTTGATGTATTAACTATCATGAAACTTATCCATAAAAATAAAATAAAAACTTTCTTCGTGTAAATTCCAAAGCAGAGTTTATCGTCCATTTCTGTGACATCGTAACCAAAAAGAAATTGTTATAAATCCATTGCACATAACAGCTGAATAAAATTACATTATTAGGGATATATAAGCGAAGTCTGGCAAAACATTAGCAGTTTTTTATGAGGTAGAAATGATTTATGCACATAAAAATAAATTATAAAGAAAATAGAGTATTTGAACTACATATTTATAAAAAATAAATACAATTTTTTCAGATAGCCCTGGGGCATTATAATGTGACGGTCAATCCCATTATTTGTTGGTAAAAGAGTAGCACAAGAGTTAGCGGTGAGTGGTGCGGAGTAGCTGCCTTCATTCTAATCTCAAACTGCTGAAATAGAGACGGCTAGCGTAGAGAGCCTTAATGGAGCTTTTCGCGAAATTAAAAGTAAACAAACCCGCATAATTTCGCAACAATAAATATCATTCCTATTATGTACGAAATTAAAATGCTTGATTTAAGGTATATTACGACACTTTGCACAAACGTATATGACATTGATAAAAAATATCACACGAACATCTTGACCAAACGAAAAGAAATTATTTGTTCTCTCTTTCGATATAAAAATCAGATAAAACATTCCTAGGAAAAGAGCAGAAATTCGTGTTTCTTATTTGTGACACTTTAAGAATTGTCCTTATAGTTTTATTAAGAAAACCTAAAAATCTGTCTTAAAACATAGAAGTATCCTTCCGATACGAATTACAGAACACCTGCACAATTCGTAGTTAAGAATGAAATACGTTGTTAATCTGATAATTTCTCATTTAGGTCAATTATTTTCTGACGATACACCGAAATGAAAAACGAAGAGAGAAAATTACGTAAATATAAAAACATCTCTTAACCAATTTATAATTCTTAAAGACTAAAACACTATAGAAAATCATGAAGTCAGTACTAAAGATTCTACATGTCGTCTGGCTAATAAGTGAATGATGGATTTTAGGGTTAATGGCAAATATAACCACCTGCAGATACGTCAGGTAACAGAAAAAACGTGTATCATCGTTACACTGTCAGGATATTAGCCAAATACATTTTGTTTTTGTCTAAGTGTCCTTGTGCAAGAAGTTGGCCATGCCATGGTATCTGTATGTTTTTTCAGACCTTTCTCGTCTATTTTTCTTCTTTCCTTTTCAATTACAAACCCACCCAGACCACCTGGAATGGTTGGAATATGTTGTCGCTAATGAAGTATTCTGAGAGCTAACGGTAAAGTCACAGGAATATGTAATCAGCTAATCCCGTCTACACTTTATAGCCTTGTGATGACCCTAACGACGTCGAAACGATGCATTAAATTACAGAGTATTGGTCGTCGTAACACGGTAATATTATACATTTAGAATTTACAAGTCAATATGACCTCATCATGAGAACCGACCTAATGGAACTGTGGACTGTTGACCTATGCCCACGAGCACGATGGTCCATTTACATAAACAACATTTAAAACAGCTCAAATAGTTTACGAAGTGAAAAATGTAAACGTACATAAAATTTAACGTTTAATAGTGTGTCCGTGTTTTCTAATGGCAAAACACATCGGGCTATCTGCTGAATCCACCGAGGAGAATCGTATCTCTGATTTTAGCGTTGTAAATCCATAGACTTACCATTGCACCGGAGGGAGAACCGTCTTAATATTCTCATTAACTGTCAAGTAAATTCATTTATTTTTCTCAACACTTTACTACACGATCTCGGTATGGACAGGTGGGTCTAGGCGTTCGACACGTAATCTGAGGGTCGCGGGTTTGAATCCCGGTCGCACCAAACATGCTCCCCTCCCAGCCGTGGGGGCGTTATAACGTGACAGTTAATCCCACTATTCATTGGTAAAAGACTAGCCCAATAGTTGGCGATGGGTGGTGATGACTAGCTGCTTTCCCTCTAGTCTTACACTGCTAAATTAGGGACGGCTTGCGCAGATAGCCCTTGAGTAGCTTTGCGCGAAATTAAAAAACAACAACAACTTTGCTATACCTGGAACGAATCCGCTTTCAAAAGTACACCAGCTCTATTATTTGTGTTTTTAGTACTACCTCAGCCTTTAAAGACTAAGGTCCGTAGATTCTGACGCTGTATTAACAATATTGTGTTTTTTATCATCCGACTGAATAAAATATTTACAGATAGGTACCATTCTGTGGTTTCTAAAGTAACAGCTAAAAGCAATGACATCAATCATTAAATCACTAAACATTTTCTATGTTCTTAAAACGTTTTATATTAAGTGACTCTCAAGAAACTAATTCATGTACATATAAACTAATTCATGTACATGTAAACTAATTTATGTACATATAAACTAATTCATGTACATGTAAACTAATTTATGTACATATAAACTAATTCATGTACATGTAAACTAATTCATGTACATATAAACTAATTCATATACATGTATACTAATTCATGTACATGTAAACTAATTCATGAACATATAAACTAATTCATGAATATGTAAACCTCTTTGATAAATTGTTTAGGCAGAGTATTCGTGATGACAGATTAGATGGGTTTGAATTTCGCGCAAAGCTACGCGAGGGCTATCTGCGAGCCGTCCCTAATTTAGCATTGTAAGACTAGAGGGAAGGCAGCTAGTCATCACCATCCACCGCCAACTCTTGGGCTACTCTTTTACCAACGAATAGTGGGATTGACCTTCAAATTATAACACTCCCACGGGCTGAAAGGAAGAGCATGTTTGGTGTGACGGGGATTCGAATCCGCGATCCTCAGATTACGAGTCAAGTGCCAGGCCGGGCCGTATTTATGATGAAATTTTGTTGAATGGACCACAACTTGCCTTTTGAGAGACACAAGTGAAGAGGACGAAAGGTGAAACACTTTCGAAACGTCGTCCTTTATACTTGTGTCTCCATAACAGGCCGTTACCGTCATTCTACAAAGTTTCACCAGATATATATCTCATTGCACAATCTGTTAAGAAACTAATGTACATGTACTTCACTGAAAGTTTGTTTAAAAATTAATGTCTATATACATGTAGTTGAAGTATGTTTGTCACACTAGAGCAATTATAGTCATAAATTAATGTATTCATATATTTCGTTTGCGTATATAACATCTTTTATTGATAATGTGTAACACTTGACTAATGAGTAACTACAGAAAAGTCCGTAACCATTATACTAATAGTGATAATAACGTTACATTTTTACTGGTTGCGTTTAATAAAATTAGTCCTTAGATACATAAACGCAAACTTCTTTATAAACATATTACTTGTCCCATATAGTTATATGAATATAAATTTAACTCTACACTATTTACAGCGTAGTTGTTATTTATATTAATTTCGGGCCCTTCGTAGTAATTACACAATAACGTCAGTCAAACATCAAATAATTAATTATTGTTTTTAAGTCACATACAAAAACGCGTAAAAAAGAAACATAATAGAATATCTTTAGAATCTATATGTTTATTCTACTTCTTAAATATTGAGATAAATATACAAATTATATTTTGAAATTATCTTAAATTTTATTGAGAACCAATCGAATTAATATGTTAACAAGACACTTAGCAAAACCAAAATACGAAATTAAAATCGCATAAGATTTTACGAATATTACGTAATTCATCACATCTCCTGATGGGAATTCTATATTTTATAATTTCTTCATGAAACAGGTGCCATAAACAAGTTCAAGAAACATTGGCGTGACTAAAACCAGTAAAATATCACTTTACGATTGAAGTTCAGTTGGACATACACAAAAGTAGTGGATAAAGAAACCGTCAAGTGTTATACTGTGCCTTGTAAAACTATTCACCTTCTACAAAGTTTCTACATTTCGTTGTTGTATAACCTTGCAGTCGTGGAACTTTCAAACGGGACCTGATATTTAGAATCGACACGATCTACTCCAAATAGAGAAAGCAGAAAGTAAGTAAAATTTAAATATTCTCAATTGCATCAGTTTTCAACCGATTTACTAAGGTTGTCCGAAGTCAGATCAGGTTCAAAACATTAGTCTCAAAGTTACAAAATCCGTGTAATGTAATGGTCTCTGTATGTGTGTAATCAATGAGTAAATGCATATTTTCAAGTCACAACTCACGTCGTGATACAACAGTCCAACCACGAAGACCAGGGATCTTTACAAACAAGTCAGTGATAAAGTAAAAGAGAAGACTGGCTCAGGAAAAGGTTACAATAAAACTTGAAAGTCGTTGATTATTACTTTACGTACTGTGAAGTCCATCATTAAGAAGTAAAATGTTTTTAATACCACCCAGTTACTATCCAGGTTACGCTGCCCTTTCTTACTAAGCAGACAGACAAGCAGAAAACTGATTTGTGATGTCCTTATGAAGCCAATAGCGACTTCAAAAGACTTGTAAAGTTTCATGTTTGAGATGGTCGTCAGTATTCATACATCAACAATATCTCGGTTCCTACACAAAGTTGGCCTTTATGACAAAATGGGAAGAAGAAAGCCATTACTGAAAAATAATTATCTTAAATTTCATGTGAAACTTGAGATAAAGCATGTAAATGATGCTAGAAACATGTGGCAGAAGTTGTTGTTTTTTTGTGGTCAGACGAGACAAAAATTGTTTGATTGTTTTTTGTCTAAATTTAAAGTATTACATGTTACGTTTTTATGTATGTAGACTGAACGCAACAGAAAGACTCAGATAACAGCTTATATAATTTATTACAATAAACTATTATATATGTAATAGATATAACATAAATTGTATAACAACAATGACAGATATTCAGTTTAAAATTAATTACAATACAAAATGGTACTGGCCTGTGTTCAATATAATGATTCAGAATGAAAGTCCAAAAGTCTAGATCAGAAATCCAAAATTCCAGTCTAGGGTGTGAATTTGGTCCCACGAAGAAATTCCGAAGTTTGAATGGAGAAGTCCAAAAACAATTCACAGTTCAATAAATTTGACGAAGTTCTTTTTACGATGTTTTTGATGAATGTCTCAGATTTGTCGTTTTCCAAATTTTCCGGTCTTCCCTAAACAGTCCTGTACGTGTTGACCTTCAGTATAACCAGTAATTCGAATAAATTGTAAAGATTGATGAAATAAAATCACAGCTTCTGTAGATCTAGCTCTAGTCACAAATCCAAGTTGAATAAACACACAGCAAACGTTGAAAATTTCTCAAACGAATGACTGATTCTGACTCTTCTAACATCGCCGTCTGTTTAAATATTCGTAGGCCTACTGTATTCTCGAACAATCGCGTAACTTCCACAGAATTCCAGAGTAATCTGCGCATGTCTGTTTTTGCACGAGACTCGTCTAGACACCAGGCCGGCATACATTCTGTTTATAAACATATGATCGATCTACCTCATTCTAGAAATTTCTAAATGATTAATTCTAAATGAATTCTAATTCATTCTAAATGTTATTTTAAATGAATAACAACATATTTTATTGATTTGAAATTCGACACAATAATATAACTATGGAAATATAAATAATAGATATGGAAATCCAAACACAACACGACATGGTTGTCGTTTACATAACATTTACATAACATACGTCCAAATCCAACACAGTGCATCACCCAAACAACACCATCTAAACTGAAAAGCATGATGGTGACAGCAACGTTTTGTAGAGATGATTCTCATCAGCATGGACTGAAAAGCCTGTCAGGACTGAAAGGATGATAGATGGTGCAAAGTAGAGGCAAATCCTAGAGGAAAACCAACTTGAGTTAGTCAAGAATCTGAAACTCGGTCAAAAATTCACAATTCAGCAGGACAATGACCTGAAGCATAAAGCTAAAGCCACACTGGAGTGGTTCCAAAAGAATAAGGTGGACTTTGTGTAGTGGTTCAGTGAAAGGTCTGGACTTAAATCCAATGGAAAGTGTACGGCAGGATTTGAAGATCGCAGTCCATGAACGATCCAGAACGAGCTTGTTAGAACTGGAGCAATTTTTTTCAGGAAAAATAGACAAAACTTACACCATCCCATTGCTTACAGATGGGGGAGATCTATTCAAAAAGACTCACACAAGTAATTTTTGTCAAAGATTCTTCCAACAGGTACTGAATTAGAACGTTGAATACTTTTGCAATCAACAAAGTTTAATTTATATATCTTCTTCGCAGGTTTTGCTGACATTCAACCTCTTTCATACATAACAATGTGAAACTTGATAATTAGAGTTTGGAACAAGAACAAGTTAATTAAAAAATATTTTTATTATTTGTATTTCATCAAAATTTTTTCTTAATGGTTGGAGTGAATATTTATGTAAAGCACTGTAGAGTAAAGAGTTGTATTTATTTTTAAATAAGATATATTTGTGCTCATATGGGTTAACCCGTAACTATAACTGTGTCAGTTACCCCATTACAAGTACTTCATGTACGAGGCAAGTTTTACCTAAAATATAAGACAGTTATCGTTTCATTTTATTAAGTTGATAAAATCAGAATGTCAAACTATCTCTGAATAATCTTGGCATTATTCTTATTACAAGCAACTAGATTAAGAAACGCAATATAACCTTATCGCTTTCGATAGGTGGGTCAGTTTATTGTGAAAATATTACTGACTTAAATATAATCAAATTCAAGAAACAAACGATGAAAAACAAACACTCGCACCTTCACAAGTAGGCTTTTTTTTATGTAATGTTTATTATAAGAATATTTTTGATTTAGAAGTAATCAAATTCAAAGAAACATTAACGCTTTCAACAGATAGTGTTTCTTGTGCATTGTTGTGATGATATCACTGATTTAAAAGCAATCAAATTTGAAGAGATCCTATGATATATTGCTGTGTAATATTTGTTTATTGATTTTAAAAATAATTTAGTCCAAAGAAACTTATGGCTTGGCATGGCCAAGCGCGTAAGGCGTGCGACTCGTAATACGAGGGTCGTGGGTTCGCACCCGCGTCGCGCTAAACATGATCACCCTCCCAGCCGTGGGGGTGTATAATGTGACAGTCAATCCCACTATTCGTTGGTAAAAGAGTAGCTCAAGAGTTGGTGGTGGGTGGTGACCACTAGCTGCCTTCTCTCTAGTCTTACACTGCAAAATTAGGGACGGCTAGCACAGATAGCCCTCGAGTAGCTTTGTGCGAAATTCCAAAACAAAAACAAACAAACAAACCAAAGAAACTCTAACACTTTCGATAGGTGTATCTGTTTGTTGTGAAACAATATTGACTTAAAAATAATTGACTTTAAAGTAATCTAAGACCTTTCACAGGTGGACATGGTGAATGCGTTAGAGTTTGATTGAAATTTTTTATCAAATATTCATGATCATGCATTTTCTCGATTTAGTTTTAATTTCGCGCAAAAATGCATGAACAATATCTGTACTAGCCGTCTGTAACTTACTAATGAAAGTCTAGAAGGAAAGCAATATGTTATCACCCAACGCCAATTCGTAGATAGCTCTTTTAACAACGAATAGTGGGATTGACCGTAATTTGTTAATGCCTTCGCAGGTAAAATGGAAAAGTATGTTTGGTAAAAAGAGGTTTTGTACCTGCGACCCTCAGATTGTGCCTCTACTACCTTAATCACCTGGCCACTTCATACTAATCACATTATACTGTAACTTGCACTAACACTGTTTAAATTAATTCTTAGTTTTAAAAGATACTTGGAGCCTTAAATATGACTAATTTATGGATAAGAAAATAAAGTTATGTTTTGGGTAAAAGTTAACTACGAAAACAACGGTAAAAATTATCAAATAATTGTTGGACAAATATTATACTCGTGTAATGTACCAGATTTTTTATTCATAATTTTGAGTAGACAAATTTTGGTTTCCTAATGAGTCAGCAATAGGTTTATGGACTAACAATATTGGACTTCGGGATCTGATTCCAAACGGTGGACAAAGCTCGTCTAGTTTAATGTGCGATTTTCTAGAGAAATTATTCAATAACTTATTTACTAGCATTTATTTATGTGTCAAGTTAAATTTTAAACACTTTTTAGAAACTGAACAAATCATTATTATCTCTTATCTTTAACGAATTTTACATACATTAATTTTTTTCCATTTAACAGAGAAGTAATTTAAATTCTGTTACTTCAAGCTTCACGTGAATGCTTAAATTAATTACTCGAATGTTATTACCTTTCTAGTTCGTAACAATAAAATATTCTGGCCAGAAAGTGAACAGAACTCAAGCATCTAATATTGTTAGTGAATTCCACATACTTTTGATGCTTTATTTCCATGTAACTACTCAAGTCTGAGTTAACATGTAAGATGAGAAAAACACATCAGCCCAATTAATTACACTTTATTACAATCATTTTTTAAAGATACTACTCGTATATACAAGAGTTTCTAGAACTACAGCGACCGGTTTTATAATACAATCGATAAGACAATCAGTATTATTTATATTTGCTCTGAGAGAGATATGCACGCTCAGGTTTCAATTTTTCTTTCAGGAATTTTATTATACACATTGTTGCTACAAAAGTAATACAATATGGCGGCTAGTTAAAAGGATGAAATGAAGCTCACGAGAAAAGTGCGTATAATGTAGCCACGGTTTAAATTCCTTATTGTATTGTTCGAAGTAATCTGTCTCGAATAAAATTCAGTTTTACATGATCATTGAACCAATTAAAACTTCAGAGTTTTGTTATTTAAGAAGCGTTTCAGTTATATAATTAAGGCAGCGTCGAGGTCGTCGCCAGAGTTGGTTTTATTTTACACTTTCCAAATAAAGTGGTTATTAAGTTAGTTTTTAACCTATTTTATACGCTGAGGTTACCATTTGACTGAGATTTTATTTTAAATACATGTCTCAGATGTCATTGATCTATATTGTAATATATGTTGCTAGAGAGATGTCGTCACTGAGTTAGAATTAAAATGAACGCTGTTTAGCAGATGTTTTCGTTAAAATATATTTTAATCAACAGTGGTACACTGTTAAGCCCTACAAGACAAAATCACTGTTCTATTTTTACCTAGCACGGAATGTATTGTTCATTGTTCAGTCCTCACTAGTTTATCACTTCATGGAATGTTCTTTCTTCAATCAATTTCAGCATCTATTGGAAACATCGAAGCAAAATACAGCTCTGAATTCGACAATGACTTATTTTACGCTTGGTCTGCCGATTGAAGAAGCGTCATCAAAGCTGCAATATAGTTCACAGCTAGTCGGAGAGTAGTAATTTTTGTTAACTTAGAATTTTTTCCACCTGCACTGACGTGAAAACTAGGTACTACTTTTCTTAATCTTTCGAATGCTTTATTAATGTCGTTCATCCTGGATCGTTCGCGCGAGTTAGCCGTTTTTCGTCGATATTTGCTTAAAGGTGGCGGTTTAGGTCTTGGTTTAGGCACATTTTTGCAGTATTTTCTAGTTTCTGTCTCCAAAAGTTTGAAGGTAGCACGTGGTCTGAGATTATATTCTGACGAGAATACTTCACAACTTGAAACAGTGGGTTCATCAGTTAACCTTCTACCACTCCCGAGTGAGTTCATAGAAGCATTGCTGAAAGTTTGCAATGGGTGTGTTTCTCCTGATTCAGTTTCTTCTGTGAAACTGGATTGCGAATGACTGACTCCTTTGTCTTTCTCTTTACTCAAGTCAGATTTTTCATCCAAGATAAAAGGACCAATGTTTAAGTAAATATTAAAATCTTCCTGATCGAACACTGAAACTTCGTATGCCATTATCAAAAGCTATTTGATGAAAAAGAACAATGAGAATTTTGAAATAACCGTTATTAAGGCTGTAAATATACGTTCTATACAGATGTGTAATATACGGTACACTTCTTCCACTTCTAGTAATAACAGATGGCTAGAACATTCATTTATTTGCTAAAACAGCCCTTACGTAATGAAACATTTAACGTGGATTATTCATTTTCTTTTATTCCCAAACAAGCCTGAATTACTACACTTACAGTATGATTGAAAATGAATTTTTATTGAAGGTGCTTTTCTATTTCCATCACAATCATCTGAGGTGTTGATCAGCGATAACTTGGCTGGTTTGAGAAGGAAGGGGGGTACGTCTGTCAAACTACCCACTTCCTCTGGGCATATCCATTAGGGTTACTTTCTTCTTGTTAGATTGGTTCAAAGGTGCTGGTGATACCTGTTTGCAAATAAATGAATCTGTTATTAGGTAAAACCTGTTTTCAGCACTATCATGGCTAAATAGTAATTTTTTGCAGGTGTTTTTTTTTTCTAGACCACAACATCAAGATTTGGAATATTATCAGAATACATTAACACGTGTCGGTCATTGGTGAACAATCCATTGAAAAGTTCTAACAGTATTTAATTAAAGCGTTCAAAACTGTACTGTGGGAAAAGTATCCTTCAGAAATAAAGTAGGCACAAGCATCATTCTCAGTAAAAACGTAAAAAAACACACAATATATTAAAGTAAAGAAAACACATGATAACACTGAACATGTGAAGTGTTTGTGTTATAAACAGCTCTGAGTGAGATGCATAACAAGGAAGTAGCTCAGGATAAATTTAAAAATATCAAAATCAGAATTATGAATTTAAACAAAAAGGACTTAAATTATTATCTAACAACGTGAATTGTGAAGTTAAAACAATCTACTAAGCGCCTTTAAGAATTGACAATTATAATTGTTTAGTGCTAAGAATGTTCACGGAAACCTACGAAAGAGTTGTATGTGCAGCAATAAAAATTGTCAGGTTAAAAATTATGTGCGGTAGACCCTGAAAATTTAAGATTTGAAAGAATCTTCTAAAAGGCGAGTGCCACAGCAGACTAAAACATACAAAATTATAACGTACAAATCATTAGGATGAAACAGAGTTGTGAATATTGCAGTCTTAATTATTATAACGTACAAATCATTAGGATGAAACAGAGTTGTGAATATTGCAGTCTTAATTATTAAAGCGTCTGTGGTTTTTGTTTAGAATAAAAGTACACAATGGGCTACTTTGTGCTCTGTCAACCACGGGAATCAAAACACTGGTCTATCAGTCTTAAACCTCCGTTCGCCAGTCTCACGTGAAAAAAATTCATGCATAACAATAACATAATTAAATAACAAAATAGTCAGTAGAAATACAAATTAGGAGAGCGAGATGTGAGTGCTCAAGCCCACAACGTCCCACATTTAACATCACCCTTCACTGCCTACAAACAACAGTGGAAAAGTACAGCTATCCAAAGTAAACAGGAAAAAAAATAAAAGGTAATAATAATAAGATACTACCACTTTGGGGACAAGTAGAATAAACGGTAGGTAAAAGTATCCTCACCGCAGTGTATGTCCTACTTTTCAGCCATCTCAAAAACCTTGGGTACATTTTATATCCCACAGTATAGCTTGTACCCTGAGGATTTGTGCAGCGTTTTTTTATACCTTTTTGAGCTTCGTTTTGTTTGTAAGAAAAGAAATCATTACTCAAAGCTTTGGATTTGTTGTTTTTGACACTGCTGGTTGGTTTTTTTTATTCTACTTGACTGTTGAGTATCAATATTACACATATGTATAAGGACTCGTGATTTTAGTGTCGCGGGTTCGAATCTCCGTCGCATCAACCATGCTTACCCTTTCAGCCGTGGGGGAGTTATAATGTGACGGGCAATTCCGATATTCGTTGGTAAAAGAGTAGCCCTAGAGTTGACGGTGAGTGGTGATGACTAGCTGGCTTCCCTCTAGTCTTTCGCTGCTAAATTAGGGACGGCTAGCGCAGGTAGCCTCGAGTAGCTTTGCGCTAAATAAAAAAAAGAAAAACAGGCAAACATATATGTATGTATAACGCTGTTATTTAAGTCAGTATCTAACTTATTGAGTAATATATCTGTTTATTACTCTTCTGCGTTTTTAAGATATGCATAATTTTATAAGATTAGAACAGATATTGTTTGGATGATAACAGATTGTTTTTCAGTAAGTCATTCTTTGCTTTTAAGTAGCCTAATGTAAAAAAAAAATGTTTGTATTGAAGTCAGGGTCAGAAAAGAAGTAAACACTGTTGTAAGTATCGTTAGCACATTCGTGAGGTTGTATTGAATTAAGCACAAAGCTAAAAAACGGTCCATATGTGATCCCCTCACCACAGGTATCGAAGCACAGTTTTTAGCGTTGTAAGTCCTGAAGCATACCGCTGTGCCACTAGGGGGTTATTTGTTAAAATAAAATTGGCGAAATACATTAGCTTATGTCATATAATGCATTGTTTACTGAGTTGTTATGGCATATTAGTTATAGTAGGAAAATACTTAAGTATGTTACCTTATGTATCCTGATGGATTTTCAGTTTTCGTAACATTTTAATTAGAGTTGGGTATATTAATATTTGTAATCTGATGGTTTTTTTGCTGAGTCGTTATAATATATAACTGGCTTATCTCAAACATAGGTATTTTCTGAAAATAATACAGTATAAGGTAATAATCATAAAATGATAGGTGATTTCTGACGTAGTTACATAGATCCCAGACTTTGCTTATAAATATACACATATATATTTATTAAAATGGATAAGTAGTGAATTTGTAACTTCCATTAATGTGTGAAACATATACACTTGACAATATGAGATAAATGTTAGTTATCAAACATGAATTAAGTATCAGTTATGTATATTAAAGAGAATGTAACATCGATTAAACACCAACCATTTATATTAAACATAACGTAATATCAGTTAATCATCAGTTATTTATTTATAAACAGAATGTAACATAAATTAAATATCAGCTACTTATGTCAAGCAAAATTAAATATAATTTTAAGTATCAGCTCTTATATTAAACATAAGACAACGTAATTTAAGTATCAGTTGCTCATATTAAACATATGGCAACGTGATTTAAGTATCAGTTACTTATATTAAACAAAAAGCAATATGAGTTAAGCACCAGTTATTTAAATTGAAGAAAATGTAAAATGAGTACAGTTATCCTTTGCACATTGTTAACCTTAGGTGATTAACAGTTCAAGCTAAACGTACAGTTCCTGCCAGTCATGCAAACTTCTCCAATTAAAACCTCTTCTCTGTATTTATAAAATCCGAAAGAAGTACAATAAAGCATGAAACTCACATTGTTGGTAAGGCCCGGATGTTTAAAGCCAGCAGAAATGTGTTTTGTGTGATAAATTATATATATTTTAGGTTAACGTTAATAGGTGCTGTATTATGTGAGTCTGCAAGAATCTGGACCACATCCAGGCGAAAGTGATTGGTCACCTTCAAACAAACTTTAAATATTAGCATGCGCGTAACTCTCACCGGTCGGTTAACTATTTACTAGCCCCACCCTGAGGACTACAGATACACCATTATACTTTTCAAAAATAAGATGGTTTGGTTAAGTGAAGAACTAGATTACAGTCATTATTATTCAATATAACTGTCGTTTGTTTGTTTTTCGCATTATCATTGGTATCTGAACGCTCCAGTTGTGCAGTACTGAAATAACTTCTGGGAAGTTTCTTTTGCGCTAAAACATCTTAAAATTTTGGTCAACTTTTCACGATATGATTGAGCTGTTCCTCTAAGTCTGTGCTGGTGAAGTAAAAATATTTCACACAATAACATGGGAAAATTTCACGTTCCTGCCTGCTTGTCACGGTAGGACATCTCGTTTGATGAGAATAAGACCCCAGTACAGCCACCAGAACAGAAGTTGTTGCCTGCTGTGTTATCATGATCTCAATAAACTTGTATCAGTCACGCGCTCTTCTGCTTCATACCAAATGCGAAGACAGTTATGTAGAAAGAAGGGTACAATTATTGGTACCTTGCTGTTGTCCTTCCCCCACCAAAAAACACACACACACACGTTATCCTTATTAAGGTATCCAATGGCTTTCGTAGTGTTTCTCAAAAACTCGGTTAATTTTTGCAGGAACGTTCAGAAACACTTAATTAAACTATATATCTCCCCGTCAAGATACAAACATATACGTGCGTTTGTGTTTCTTGAGAAAAATATGCAATTACAATAAAAATTTAGGTTTCTAGTGGTAAATTTTAACCATAGTTCTTACACGCGTTTAAGGGTAAGACCAAGGATAAATTATTACTTTTTATGCCAAGATTTTTTTACCTTAAGTCCCAGGAAAGAAATATCAAAAACTGAAATTTAACAAGCAATCAAAAATATAACACTTTACTACTTATAAGCTCATTATTATCTCCTCTTCACAAGCAAGTGGGGGACATTTTTGTTGAAAAAGAGAACAGACTACCCAATCCGGTTTGTAACAATTTGAAGTGAAATATTAAAAATATTTTAATGGATAAAAAGAAAGGAATTTATCTCACCCTTTTAGAGTTGGGGCTGCGAAAAGTGAATTGAAGTGGTAAGTTAACGATTAACTCCAAGAAAGTTAAACATAAAAAAGCTGATAAAAGAACCCTAAAAGGTTACCACTTGCTTAATTAATTGTGCTGAGAATGTGACTTCACTGATAGATACTGAATTTACTGCCGGCGGGTAGACCTTAGTAGTAGTAGCTAGTATGGAGATTTCAGGATGTTGTATTTCACTTTATTAGTTACAAAACGAAAACTTATGTCAGTGTTGTATGTAAAATTTATGTCAAAAACCATCTTTATGGAATTTTTCAGATTAAACTTAATTTTAATATTCAACAAATTTCGGTGTAAAGACATCCGCTGGCTCCAGTAAAATAAGTAAATGTTCTCAATGTACATTTTAATGTTAAAATGTTGCTGTAGTGTAATGTTCTATCTTCAGGATAGTTCTTTTAAATTGCTCGTGAAAATATTGGGAGGTAGAGTCCATGCAACCGTGAAAAATTCGGTTATTTCTTCCTTGAAGTTAACTTTAAGCGACTATTATTTGCACATAGTTGTAGACATAAGTTCACAAATAATATTTTTACTTTTGATAGAAATTTACTCGCTAATGGTGGTATAACTTTGTGGCAATACATGAATATTTGTTCAGTGAGCTGGTTTGGTTTGCTTTGAATTTCGCGCAAAGCTACGCAAGGACTATCTTTGTTAGACGTCCCCAATTTAGCAGTGTAAGACTAAAGGGAAGGCAGCTAGTCATCAGCATTTTTGGTGTGACGGGGATTCGAACCCGTGATCCTCAGATTACGAGTTGAGTGTCTTAACGAGCTGATCATGCTGGGCCCAACCTGTAGAATGACTGTCCGATTTTGTCCAGTAAATTTAGTTTGATAAGGTTGATCATCAAAGTTGACTTTATTTTAAAAGACCATCTGTCGCCATACTTTAACATAATTCATCTTAATGTCTCCCTTCGTTCAAATGTTGGTTCTTGATATAACTTAGATGCAGGTCTTCTTTTGCTAGTTATAATATATTCAATAACACTGACGAAAAGGAGACAATAGCCATTTTTAGCTGTTGGTTTTCCTTTTCAAATTTGTAATAAATGCTTCTTATTATTTGGGTGCGATTGAAACTTTTCCAATCTTTAGTGACCACGTATTGAAATATAGAGTTTAATTTGACTGGAGTGAGGACAGCTAGTCAACAGCACTTATCGCTAACACTAGCGCTACTCTTATCGAATAGTAAGATTTAGCTGTCGTACCAGTAAGACTTTCACAACTCGAAATTGAGGAGTGAGATATTACTTAAACTGAGCGTAAATAATAGACTACAAAAGCCACAGTTCGGTACAATACGGCTATGTCCGGGTTCCCAAACACACAAAATATCATCTACATGTTTTAGTCAGTAATCTGTTTACATGAGAACCGACTGAAGAGTTGTTGGCTCAAAGTAGTAAGAGCAATATTTGGTGTTTTGTCCCACGCTGGAACAGTAATAAGTCTGCAGATTTACAACACTAAAATCAGAGGTTTGATTCCCCTCGGTTGGCACAGCAGATAGCTTCATGTAACTTTGCTATAAGAAAAACACAAACACACAAATTTGATATTTTCGACCTGAACAGTACCCCGCTGATACAGCAGTAAGTCTACGGATTTACAATACTAAAATCAGGCGGTTCGAATCCTCTCGGTGGACTCAGCTGATAGCTTCATGTGGTTTCGCTATAAGAAAACACACACAGAGACCTGAACAGCGCCTAAGTGAAACAAATCAGAGATCTTAAAATTTATCACATATGGTGGTCTCTAAGTTTACTCTACTAATTAGAAGGAGGATAACCAGTTAGCAATGTCAGTCACTCACACCGTACGCTTAACAGACTACCAACTATTTGTATAACGCGCCCACAATTTAAATCAGTAACTTAGAAGTCCGAGACATTGATTTGCGAACATTTTTTTCGAGATGGCGCAGCTGGTTCCATGATGTATTTTTGCAGTCTTCACGAAAATATTCTTTTCCAAGAGTAAAGGAAACCAAACTCAAAAGTGACAAATATTTATACTTCCTGCTTTTGTAGATCATGTGTCTTGTTCTGTTGCAAAACTAGAGAGTGAATAATTTCCTGCTTTTGTGGATCATGTGTCTTGTTCTGTTGCAAAACTAGAGAGTGAATAATTTCCTGCTTTTGTTGATCATGTGTCTTGTTCTGTTGCAAAACTAGAGAGTGAATAATTTCCTGCTTTTTTTGATCATGTGTCTTGTTCTGTTGCAAACCTAGAGAGGGAATAATATTTCTTGTGATTCATAGCACGTGCATGTTGTACTTAAGTCAAGACGTACAAACTGCAACATCAAGCTCTCTTATGTGATGTAATTTTAGTGTCTACTGACTGAATAACAGACAATACACCACTGTACGAGTGGTTAAAACTAAAAAATTATAAGTTTTGCGAACTTTCTAACAAACACATTATTCTGAATATCCTCGCTAATCTGTTACCTTTTTACCTCAACACCAACTACGTTAAAAGACACGTGCCAACGTTTCATTAAAAAAATCCTCCAAATTTTTAATAGACACAATTCTCAACAAAAATCAAAACATACCTTGAACCAAAGATTGTTGTATACAGAACAAATTATGACTATGGCTAACAAAAGCAGGAGAGACAAAAACGAAAACTATTAAAGGTTAGACTTAAGGAGCGCTAGCGACTATCAGCCATCATGAAACCCAGATTTTTTCAACCACCTGGAACATCCGGTCACTATCGGCCATCATGGAGCCTAGTATGCTAGATATCATAGACGTAGAGTAAGTAAATACCACAGAATGAGTTACAACCATCTCCATATGGGACTTGTTAACCCTACTGACAAAGAGTTTAACCATCATTTATTTGGTTGTTCGAAAAATAACGGCGGAATTTTACACTAAAATTTTAGTCATTTGTAAGGATAAAAACCTGTATTTTTTTACAACTTCATATATACCTTTGAAAAACTAAAACTTTCTTTTATTCATTAGTGCTTTTATTCTCTTCTACAACTTCATTTCCAATATTTCAGACCCTCAGAATCAATGAGGTAAAAAGTTGTACATCAGTTTTTGCATGAATTAAAACTTGGTCATAATACATCACAAACAACTCACAATATCAACCAGGCATAGGGGAAAGGAATAACCGCCAAATGTACAACCCAGAGTTGGTTCGAAAGATTTTGTAATTGAGATGTAAGTCTTGAAGATAAGGGAGGCAGAGGACGTTCTTGTATTGTTGAAAATGACCAACTGAGAACGTTAGTGAAAAGAAATCTGCGCCAAACTGTTCAAAAAATGGCACAAAAAGGATTGGGTGTTGGCATTTTTACAAGTTTGGACCATCTGTAGCAAATTAGAAAAGTGAAAAAGCTTGACAAGTGTGTTCCATGTGCTCTACGCTGATTTTGTGCAACAGAAATGACCCATTTCTTAATCAAATTGTCACTTTCGACAAAAAGTGGATTCTCTACGACAACACAAAGCAATTTGCACAATGGCTTAACTATAACAAGGCTCCAAAACACTTCCTAAATCCAAAGCTGCACCAACAGAAGTTTATGGTCACTGTATATTAATCTGTGGCTGGTATTATCCATTATATCTTGTTCAAACAGAACCAGAATATTACTGCGTAGGTTTACTGTCAAGAATTGAAAATAAATTTACAGAAGGTTGCGTGAAACAATACTAGCATTAGTCAGTCAAAGAGTACCAATCTTGCTTCATGATAATGCTCGGCCACACGTTGCTCAAATGACGCTGCAGAAGCTCCACGCTATTTGGCTGTAAAACATTGTTTCATCCTCCTTACTCCCTAGACCTGTCACCCACCCACTACCACTTTTTCAAGAATTTGGATAGCTTTTTCACAGGACAAAAGATTCAACAACAGAGCAACAGCAAAGAATAGCTTTAAAGATTTTTTTTAGTTTTAGGACTTCAGAGTTTTGTCATCATGGCATAAATAATATTGTATCTCATTGGCAAAAGTGTATATATTCACTACGATCCTATTTTGATTGATAAAGTCGCTTCTAAATTGTTAATTTCTCATTACAGTTAAAGTTTTAAATCCGCCATTATTTTTAGAACAATCTTATAATTTCTAACACCTGACTTTGACGTAATAGACTCTTTAATATTACAAGACGCTGTGTGACTTCTTGAAGACCCATTTACCTTTTCGTTTATTACCGTTCATACTCTGTAAAAATTGTACAGAATATCACTCCTTAGGGGCTCGGCATGGCCAAGTGGGTTAAGGCGTGCGACTCGTAGTCCAAGGGTTGCGGGTTCGCATCCCCGTCGCACCAAACATGCTTGCCCTTTCAGCCGTGGGGGAGTTATAATGTGACGGTCAATCCCGCTATTCGTTGGTAAAAAGAGTAGCCCAAGAGTTGGCGGTGGGTGGTGATGACTAGCTGCCTTCCTTCTAGTCTTACACTGCTAAATTAGGGACGGCTAGCGCAGATAGCCCTCGAGTAGCTTTGTGTGAAATTGAAAAAAAAAAAATTGCACTTAAGAACATCCTGATGGTTGAACATTTTGTGTATCTACATATAACAAGTACATTCAGAGTAACAATTAAAAATCGACTTTCTCTGGCACAATAATAAGTAAAATTATTTAATATAACTTAGACCCAACTAATTTCGGTAAACGTGTTGAAACTAGTTAGTTGTAGGTTATATTAAATAATTTTACTTTTTATTGTTGAAAGAAACAAAACATTTTTTTTGTAATTTGTTACATATATGTACGAGTACAATGTGTCTTAAAGGAATTTTATAACAGGTAAGTAAGCTGAATTAATAGCTGCATCTAGACAGTATTTTTAAGGAAATCTTAAAAACAATACCTGTATGATCTTCTCACAAGAATAGTTTCTGTTTCCAAACTCTCTTTTTTGGGGGGAAGAAGGTTGTAATTCCACTTGACAAAGTTATTTAAAGGGATGAAAAGAACGAAAGTTAATAACCCTTTATTTTTCAACATGGAACTTAAATCAGTAAGTTTTTCTACGTTATTATGCACCGATATTTAAAAGTGACAAATCATCCTATACATTTTTTATGCTCAATGTTACTGTCGATGCACTTGTTCATTTCGATAAAAAAATCGTATTTATTGAATTAAATAAAAATTAAATTTTGATTTCATTCTATAATTTCATTAATTATGTGTAAACCATTATAACATTTATAATATGCGAATAAAAGGGGAAAACGTTATTGTACTTGAAACAGACTTTGACGAAGGTAAGATAAAAGTATAGTGTTCTTACATGCCAAAGTACACAAAAAACAACTTTTATCTCCAGTGTATTTTAATATATTACTTCTGAGTGCGAGACATTCCACAAACTATAATACTTCTTTTCTGTATGATTGTAATTTATTATGCAATGAAATACACCATCATCTTTCATTTTGCAAAGACAACAATATCATTAGGGACATGGTATAACATAATATTTTGTAAAATCGTACCAGGTGGCAGTAAGTAACCTCACTTGATAGGTTAGTGTTAACCCTAAATCTTCATCACGTACAGCGCAAAAGATATACGCCTGGAGATAATATACTAGGAAAAAAAAAACAGCAATAGGAGGCTTTATTACATTTATGAGGGATGTAATTTATTCTAGCAAATCATTTCATGACGCCAGTCAGCCGACAATTTTGGCGTGTTAGTCCAAAATCGGGGGGCTTTTAACCTTTAACATTCTGGTGGAAAATTAGGCCTAGGACTATACTATATACATGTATATTAGAAAACAAGTAAGAAGACTGAAGCTGTTCGGATTTTTTTCACTGTGAATACCATCACAGTTTCATAGCTATGACTACGTTTGATAATCTAATTTGTCATGGAAATCTATAAAACCATGTTTCGAAGTGCGTTTGACCAGCTAATCTCTTGTGTAAATCTATAAAACAATGTTTCCAACCACGTATGATCTCTAAACTCTCATGTAAATATATAAAACCATGTTTACAACTACGTTTGACAATCTAGCCTCTCACGTCAATTTCCAAGACCATATTTCCAACTCGTTTGACCACCTAACCTCTTACGTAAATCGATAAAACCATGTTTTCAGCTACGTTTGGCCATTTAACTTCTCAGGTTATTCTAGAAGACCATTTTCCTGAGTACGTTTGATTATTTAATCTTTCGTGTAATACTAGAAGACCATGTTCCCAAATACGTTTGATCATTTAACTTCTAACGTAACTCTGGAAGACCACCTTTCCAACAACGTTTGAGAAGCTGGAAAGACTATTTTATATATGTTTTAAAAAGTTCTAATGATGAGTTTAAAGGATTAAAGATGTAATGTGCTAAATAACACTTCAGATGAAGACTGTTTGTACTTTATCTGTATAGCATAAGGAATACGTTTAAACAACCATTCAGATTGAAAACGTTTTCATAATTATTTCAAAGCAGTATTTTGGTGCATAATAATGAACTGTATAAACAGAGAACCACAAAACTTATTTTCAGACATCCTTACTAAAAAATCAAGATCGTCTTAGGCTCTTTCTCAGTTCCCAAGATCTAGATTAACAAAGTTAATTTCACCATTTTGTTTAGTTCTGTAACAAGCGTTACGCAAACAACAAAAAGAGTGTGTGTGTTTTCTTATTGTAAAGCCACATCTGAGCCCACCGAAGGGAATCGAACCTCTGATTTTAGTAGAAATGAGCATTCTTAAACTATGCCCTTTCTGCTGCAAATGAATATTACATTATTTTGACTAATTTCGCAAATACACAGTTTCAGAAAATGTTATACAAGTTACACTTATTATTTGATAGTTGTATCTGAATTCGAAACTCATCCAAATATTAAACTTTATCTTTGTTTATTCATCACCGTGTGGACACATTTTCTTAGTAAATCGAAAGCGTTATTCTGCCAAATAAGTATGATAAATAAATAATTTAAGGCTTTGATTTCGGATGAAAGACACTACTGGTAAAACAACAAAGAAAATAAATATGTGAAAGGCAATTTATCATGTGTTATTTAATTTTTAAAAATATTACTCAATTTATTGTGAATTATTTTCCCATCTTTCGTTTTAATCTGTTCCTCGGTATGTGAACTCTAAGTTTAGAGACTTACAACTTTGGGGTTCGATTCCCCGCGATGAGCAATTGGAAATGACCAGTTATGTGGTCTTACACTAGAAAAACAACACAAATCTTCCCATTTGAGAACATAGTTTGTTTGTTTTTGAATTTCGTGCATAGCTACATGAAAGCTAGCCAATACCACCTACTGCTAGGCCTCGATCTACTCCTTTAAGTACTGCCCCCAGTAACACAGCGGAGTGTCTGCGGATTCACACCGCTAAAAACTAGGTTTCGACACCCGTGGTAGGTAGAACACAGATAGCTCGTTGTGTAGCCTTGTGTTGAATTCTAAAGAAACAAGCCTTTATAAACTAAAAATTAGATTAGCAATCATAGCTAAAGGGACAAACATATTTGGCGACAGGATTCGAACCCGTACAGTGTGAGTTGAGCGTTCTAACCACCAAGTTGGTACGTTAAATAAATGAAGTGCTTATAATGTCAAAATCGGTTCTAGACTGTGCTGAATAATCCAAGTCGTACTGCTGGGTTTTCACTAATAATTAATTAGTACACATAAATTTTAATTCGCAAAAATAAGTAAAAATATTTCAGTATATCACAGCACAATGTTTGCGATACAAGCCAATCATTTTAGAATTATAGTAAATGTAGTGCAATCAGGTTTTTATTGACACTTGAGCATCCGTGACGTCATTCGCTGTAAATGGACTTTTAAACCTTAAAATCAGCCCGAAATACTGCCATGTAATAATTAAGTAAGGAGCAAAGTCTCAAAAACATTTCACAACAGTTGTTGGCATATTCAAATTTAATTATCCTGCCGTCTAGTGAAGTAGAGACCAAAAACATTTGACATCAGTGCAACACGAACTAAAGTTCAATTTAGTTTCCGATCACCAGCATTACAGTCTTTAGTTCGATCTTGAAAACACCGAGTATTTCACCAATGTATAGGCCAGGGATTTACTAACATAAAAGCGCATTATAACAACATTTCACCTTCATATCTGCACAGTTTCAAAATTGAGGTCCACAGACGAATACAAGAAGCAAAAACAAAATATTTATAGTGCTTCTGAGATACATTTTTATTTCAAGAGGGTTTCTCGTCATCAAAAATTAAGATGATACTATTATATTTACATAGGTGGCGCCAGTGTATTACATCCACATGTGACGTATTCATGATGTCATATCTGCACCCTGAGAATGCAGGAAAATAAAGTACTCCTTAATAGAAAACGGAAACGAAACGGGAAAATCGTAATCCCTATTGCAAATTTACGTGCACACAGAATAAAAATTTCCTGGAATTGGGGTTGCACATGGTGTAATAAAGTTTTTTTAATATCATATAAGCAAGAGTTCCATTATAGTATGATGATATTAAGATATATTTGTGTTAAAAAATAAAAATGCGTGCATCAATTTTGTTGGCAATTATCATAGATTTGATACATATCGAAACTCAGTTAACTTCTAAATTAAAATTTCTGGTTGTTTAAAATCGTAATGCGTAACGTACATAACATAGTATATCGAAGTCTCGTTTGAAATAAATAATAATTCGTAACACGCACCCAACCTCGTGCCCTCACGATAGTAACAAGGTCACGCACAAACTTCTCAGTAATGATAGATTTATCCAGACTGGGAAATAATCTGATTATGGTTTGAACTGTAAACATAATATTTAATCAATGACATTGGTCAATAGTGAATTGTTTGTTGTTGATAATATAGGTAGATTAGATAAATTAAATTGATGAATATAGATATATCGATATTAGCTAAATATTATATACAATCACCTAACGTCAGTAAAAGCGAGAAAATATTTTACCAAGAAATTATTGTGGTTGTAACTCAGGTATTCGCATCGAAAGTCCCGAAACGAAAGGAAAAAACTTTGACTCTTATATGTCGCCATCTAGTGAAACCATTTCTAAATGCCTTTTATAATCAAATTTGTAAATCAGTTACAAACTCAAGGAATTTGTTCGTTTGCTTTATACTTTGTATAGTATCGGTGCCATAACAACTAGGCCACACCCGAGCCCACTGTGTAAGAGAAAATAACAATCTACTATTTAAGATTGAATATTTTTATTACATTTTAAATTCCTCAACAAAGAACAATATAATGATATACTTTTTAAACCTACTTTTTGGGGGAAGGGGATAAGCAGTTTTCTCCCCACGAATATAAAATCTTCCCTGACTAATTGCTTTAATAATGATAAATGTCTACATGTCAAACGCTTCTTCTAATAGGATCAGCTCTTTAATTGTGTAATAAAAAGTTAATACTCTTTTATAATTAGTGATTGTAATAATCGGTTACCTTGAGCAGCGAGTTAGCTTCACACCAATAAAGAAAACTAATATGCATTTTAATGACATGTTCAGTGCTCGTTTTTAAAGTGAGTTATTATTCTGTCAAAATACTTCTCGGTTTGTGTTATAGTAACAGCATTCAATCTGTTTCTATACACACAAATATGTAACAGACGTTACATAGGCAATCACAGTATTGCTATCGTAATGAGTATCGTGCTTCATACTGCATTAAATTGTTATATTTTTTAAATGCATGAAGTGAATGTAATGAAAATGTTTACCGTTTAATAATATTTCATATTATTAATACATAGACTTTTATTCCTCGTTTTGTATTTTGGAGCTTTTTATTTCCTCAATGCTGAAACGCGTCGCTTAACGTTCACCATTAATTTGTAGGTGTTATTTTTGTCCTTATATAGTTTATTTGTTTTTATATTTCGCTCAAAGCTACACTGGAGCTATCTGCACTAGCCGTCCCTAATTTAGCATTATAAGACTACAGCTAGAAAGCAGCTAGTCATCACCACCCACCGCCAACATTTAGGGTACTCTTTTACCAAAGAATAGTGGGATTGACCGTCACGTTGTAACGCCCCAAGGTTTAAAAAGCGAACTTGTTTGGTGCGACAAGGATTCGAACCCCACGACCCTCAGATTACGAGTCGAGCGCTTTAACCATGACTATTAAATATTACCTTGTTGTAAATATATGCTACATAAACAGTAGCGAGCTGTTTATAGAATAATTTCTGTCTTTGAGCCCAAATGTTCTTATACGTGCCGCTCATACAAAGTTTTATGAATTCTGTTAAAACAAAAAATGTGTATATAAAGGTTTCTTTTACACGGTTTAACATTAACCAAGCATATAAAGATATTTGTCATTATTACTATTTTGGCTTTTTCTTTTACTTTCGTGCGGTTTAAGAAGTACAAGTTAATGTTATATTAAAATAAGTTTAGTATGAAGTCTGTTATCTGAAACTTTCTTTACAAAATTGTTATATTTAAAGATCAGATACGGTACCTCATACCCCTAGGATATTCAACTAATATTAATCGTTTTGACATACTAATTAATTAAAAAGTAAAGAAATAACACTGCACAACAAAGTTTTTGCTTCTTGAACACTGTTGGTGTTCCTTATAGATTTTTGGCTGCTGATCACGAAAATCACATCCATATTTGCCCATCACGTACTGTTTCATCGAAATCTTCAGTTTCACCAGGACATTGCCACAAAGGATAAACGATATCAAGGCAATCGGAATCCGTCAATGCTTGCTGACTACTGTTGGACACTGCAACGTGATGCATCGGACATTGAATACAAACGAAAATCAGGAGCAAAACACTTTTAATTATGTTGAACATAATGGCGTATTAGAAACATAAACTCAATTAAATATGTTTTTGCCGGTAAACAATTAACCGCCTATTTCTCAGAGTTCATAGGTGATGAAGCAAAACCAAAACTATATTTGTGCATACCCACCAGGTGCCTGTCGCAATCAGCAAAAACTTTTTTTAAAAAAATGTTGTGCAGCGTATTTAATGAACAATGGCTTGCAAATAGGTACAATAAAAAAAAAAAATTAAAACCTACTTCCAGCACCTTATAATCTGTTTAGGCCATTTATATTGACGTATAGTCATTAATCGTACAGATTTAGAACCCAGCTGGTACAGCGTTAAGTCTACGGATTTACAACGCTAAACTCAGGAGCTCGAATCCCCTTGGTGGACTCAGCAACTAGCCCGATTTGGCTTTGTTATAACAAAACATACATATACACATATAGATCTATGCAAGTTGCCAAAACAACATTAAATACCTTATTTGATATAATAGATGACATTTTGTCTTGTGTTTTTCGGACTACATCTATCCACGTTTCTACGTAATCACACAGAGCAAAGCAAAAAATAAAAATGCTTTTTATTTTGGGTACATAAACAACAATTACGATGTTAACGAAATAATATGATTTTCAAGCTTTTGTGACAAAAATCACATAAAGTGAAGACAGGCATGACCCATAATATTCTTAAATTGTCCATTTCGCATCCAAAATTAGTTGTGTAAAAATGGCACTTCAGAACTATTTTTTGTCTCACAAGTGAGACCGACATGGCCAGGTGGTTAAGACGTTAGACCAGTAATCTGAGGGTCGCGGGTTCAAATCCCTGTCGCACCAAACATGCTCACCTTTTCAGCCGTGAGGCATTATAATGTTATGGTCAATCCCACTATTCGTTGGTAAAAGAGTAGCCCAAGAGTTGGCGGTGGGTGATGATGACTAGCTTCCTTCCCTCTAGTCTTACACTGCTAAATTAGAGACGGCTAGCGCAGGTAGCCCTTGTGTAGCTTTGCGCGAAATTCAAAACAAACGAACAAACAAGCTTTATTTATTCATATCCTAGCTGTTTTATACACATAGATGAAAAAAATATAATTTTAAATCCCTCTACAGTATTTCTAGTTTTAGTAAACTAATGTTCTTATAAAATAGTAGCAGTCTAATTTTAGAAACATTAACTAGATTAAGTGGAATCTTTTATTGGAGATTTGTTCTCACATCAACAATGTTGTTGTTGCTCATTGTTCGTGCTCAGAGACCCAGGATATTGCCAAATGTCCATTTTATTTGGAGTTGTAGAAAATACTGAAATCATCAATTATATAAGATATTTAATATCGTAATATATACTTAGCTATTTAAATTAAAAATGTTATTGTTTGGAATTAAGCACAAAGCTACACAATGGGCTATCTGTGCTCTGCCCACCACGGGTATCGAAACTCGGATTTTAGCGTGTAAGTCCGCAGACATACCGCTGAGCCACTGGGGGGCCGAATTAAAAATGAAAAACAAAGAATTAACCTGGTGATAATTAATGGTCAAAGCAGAACGGCTTAGATTAGTGGTTGGTGTTTTAAACTATGTTACTTGAATCACTCATCCATTTTTTTACGCTCTTAAGCAAGTTCTTTGTCCAGTCGTTTCATCTGTACACTGGGTACAAACTGTTAGCTATAGGTTAACTTATGATTAAGGTACACATACAGGACAATGTTAAAATATTCTGATTCGTTTAACAAGAAACTGGACTCTTTGAGACGCTAAAGAGGATTTATGGCAACTAACTCTGATCAAAACAAGCTACTACAGAGATCATTCCTAAGGAAGAAGCAACATAAGTAACTCTGATCAAAACAAGCTACTACAGAGATCATTCCTAAGGAAGAAGCAACATAAGTAACTCTGATCAAAACAAGTTATGTACATAGATCATTACCGACAAAGATTCAACTTAACTAACTATGATCAAAGCGAGCTTCGTACAGAGATCAATACTACCAAATAATTTAGTAAATAATGTAACTAATTTTCTAACAGGTGTAGTTTCCATTGTGTTATAAAACGAAAGCCATAAAGATTAGGGTTTAACGCCCCGTTGTTATCAACAGTTTCAGCTGTAATCCCGTCAATGCTTCACGAGAATAATTATAAGTCGGTATGCCAAGCCAACAATATAAAATATTTCTCATAAGTATGAAAAATAGAACTTATTTAAGATACAATAAATATGTACACATTATATGTAGTTAAGATAAAATAAATATATAAATAGATACACATTAAATCTTATATCGCTTGTTGAAATGTAAATGTTTTGTAAATGCTGATAAGAATTTTGTCATGATTAGATATCAACAATATAATTCCAAGAAGTTCAGTTTTTGTCCGTCAGTTGGACAGCGGTTTGTTCTTTCGTTTGTTTTTGAATTTCGCACAAAGCAACTCGAGGGCTATCTGTGCTAGCCGTCCCTAATTTTGCAGTGTAGGACTAGAAAAAAGTTGCAATTCATGCGCAATGTGTATACCATATATTAAAATATAATCCAAATATGCAAAAAGACAAAACGCAAAAAATATAAATAGTGATTTAAAACTTATAAAGTTCTTAGTGATGTTTTACTACTTACTAATTTTCCAAATGCTTCGAAGATAGTACGTTTCTTCAATTATACGCCAACACAG
This sequence comes from Carcinoscorpius rotundicauda, assembly GCA_011833715.1. Classification (NCBI taxonomy): domain Eukaryota; kingdom Metazoa; phylum Arthropoda; class Merostomata; order Xiphosura; family Limulidae; genus Carcinoscorpius; species Carcinoscorpius rotundicauda. The sequence goes on along the minus strand of CM022393.1, from coordinate 22,243,406 downwards.
ATTATAATATCCTGTGCAACAACAGATATGTACATTTGAAATGAAACTAGGGCCTCGTTCAGGCATTTGAATTATACTAATCAAAACTGTCGTGATTTTAGTGTATTTTCTAAGCTGGCGAAGCATAATTGTAATTAACTGTATTTGTTTTTGTTTTGTTTGTTTTTTTGGAATTTCGCACAAAGCTACTAGAGGGCTATCTGTGCTAGCCGTCCCTAATTTAGCAGTGTAAGACTAGAGGGAAGGCAGCTAGTCATCACCACCCACCGCCAACTCTTGGGCTACTCTTTTACCAACGAATAGTGGGATTGACCGTCACATTATAATGTTCCCTCGGCTAAAAGGGCGATAATGTTTGGTGTGATGGGAATGCGAACCCGCGACCCTCGGATTACGAGTCGCACGTCTTAACACGCTTGGCCATGCCGGGCCTAGACAGCGGTAAGTCTTAGGATTTACATCTAAAATCAAGGTATCGATTTCAATCAATGAACACAGCAAATAGCCCGATGAAGCTTTGTGATAAGAAAACTCACGCTGTAGTTTTTCGTTAGCAGAAATTTGTGAATATTTATGACTCAACTTATTTCAAAACAATGAGCCTTCGCCTGTTTTTCCTTTTTTTTTGGGGGGGGGGAATCGCATGGCATAATAATTGATATAAAAAAAATCTAAATTCTTGTCTTTCATTGACATTGACGAAATAGTTAGAGAAGATTTAAAGCCATGACTTTAGATGAAGAGTTTCCACCTAGTTCGAATATAAACTATAAGTCACAAACGGACTTACTTGATAGAATGTGTATATTTGCAGTAGGTGAAAATATGTTTATTATCAGTCATAAAAATATGTTTATTTTTAGTCATAAAAATATGTTTATTATTAGTCATGAAAATATGTTTATTATTAGTCATGAAAGTTTTATCATTGTTATTGGTCTTGTTGCGGCACAGCGGATTATAGAATGGTTACAAATTTGTTTTTTTTTTCTTCAAGTACAGACTTCTATTTTTTTTAGCTCCATTATCTCTTGACTGATTTAAAAGCTAATTATAATATTGGACTCAAGAGGTCAAACTCTTTCGATTGATATATTAGACCACGCCCAAAAGCTCATAAATTTAGGTACTCTAATCCTGCCTAAAATAAGTTCTGTTTCAGAGTAGGCTGGAAGAAATTTTGATGAGTAAAAAAATCAAATCTGTTATGTGCGCTCCCAAAATTCGATCTTGCTGGCCTGTAAAAACATAGCAAATAAAAATGGAAATAAAGTTCTAAAATATTAATTTAATCTAATCCTCCATAAAAGGAGCTCATGTGCCGCGGCTATTGAAGGCTCCTTCTAGTGTGCAAAGCATTTGAAGCAACATAGGAAATGTTTGATTGTTGTTATTATATTTTGTTTGTCTGCAAAACTGACAAACACAAGAGGATAGCACTGTGAACATTAAAAAAAGTGACACTGTCGCTTGCCAAAAAAATAGAATATAAAACAAATATGTTTTTTGTACTACAGTTTCTACCTTCTTTCACAGTAACAAGTATAAATGTCATGCCTATTACGTTGATCGTTATGAATAAAAATACTATATTCGCTACTGGGGGTTAACAATTTTTTATGCAATGTTTACTTTTTAATATAGTTGTAATCATTGTTTATTTTTACACTATGTTTATATGGTGTTTAAATTTGTAGGTTTAGTTTGCGCAGGGTTTTTATTACATATTTAACCATGGTTGTGTATTGTTTTTACTTATGCCCTTCCTAACAGCAAGAGATATAAATCTGAAATCACGAGATCTCACACTTGCTAATACCAAGCCAAACATTTTATCGACCGTCACGTTGTATCATCACATACTTTCCCACACTAACTGATACAATTTTTCAAGTCGTTCAAGTAGTTTGATATTCCTTCGGTTTTAAGATTTTCTACGTCTTCCTAATATTATTTTACTTGGACATTGCAGAAATGTTATACAAAGCATTAGAAGAGTTAATTTTAACTCTGTTGGTTGACATTTTTCTCGTAACTTGCAAAAATGAACATCTTATTTCGAATTTCCTTGAGAGAAAAATTGCCAATAACAAAATATATTCCTGTAAAGCACACAGAGATTCTCAAAATAAATTTGTGAACTTGAAAATCAAATATACAGCCAGACAAATCTCATTTCAAAATGAACAATTTGAAAAAGGCTATTTGAACTGAAAAACAGAGTTATATAGGATTTTTGAAGGTCAAAGTTATCAACTGTTGTAATGAAGCTTTAACGCAGATTTACAGTAACAATGTGAATGACCTTAAAAACGTAGACGTGTGTACAAGTTCTTACAGTACCCAAATTATGACATTAATAACTTATCAGACTATCGTTTATCTGATGATGACAAAAGGATATTACAGTTTTCTAACAGTTTTACTGAGAATATTATTTAAATCATTCCAACAACAACTGTTCAAGTGTCGAATTTGAAAACAGAAATATGGGTGCACAACTTTCGAGCAGTTTAAAAACTCACGTCTCAGGCTGTGACATCAAGATGTTGCAAAAATTTAGGCCTAGAAAAAGTAATTACTCAACGAACAAAGATAAAAGACGTGATTTTAAATAAAGCGGATTACATCATTAAAGTGGAAACTATTCAAAGCAATATGGATAAGTTTATTCATTTATTTAAAGTTAAGTACATTGAAATTGTTTACATCAGCACGTGTTAAAAAGAGGGTTAAAGAAATATTAGCAGTTTCAACTCGAGGTCTGTTTGTAAAAGAGCCTGGCATGGCCAAGCGCGTAAGGCGTGCGACTCGTAATCCGAGGGTCGCGGGTTCACGTCCGCGTCGCGCTAAACATGCTCTTCCTCCCAGCCGTGGGGGTGTATAATGTGACGATCAATCCCACTATTCGTTGGTAAAAGAGTAGCCCAAGAGTTAGCGGTGGGTGGTGATGACTAGCTGTCTTCCCTCTAGTCTTACACAGCTAAATTAGGGACGGCTAGCACAGATGGCCCTCGAGTAGCTTTGTGCGAAATTCCAAAACAAACAAACAAACAATTTGTAAACAGTATCGTCACCATGGCAACGAAAGTGCTGTTAAACTGTGTTCGTTTTCAGCTATTGACGTATTAAAATTTATTCGTACCAGAATATTCATTATGAATAAACTTTCTCAAAAAAAAAAAAGTTGCATAATTTTGCTGGTGAGTTATCATAGGTGCTTACACCTCTATAAACAGCTGGTCTGACTGGACAACCATGCTCGTAGTTCTCAGATAACTCGAATAAAACCGTCCCCCATTGGCACAGCAGTATGACTGCGTACTCAAACTGCCAGGAACTGGGTTTTGACACTTGTGGTGGGCAGAGCACAGATAATGCATTGTGTATCTCTGTGCTTAATTCCAGACAAAAAAAATCATAAAACCCTTCACTGTTGGTCTGTTGTTTTTTTATACATATAATCTATTATGGTTTTAAACTTTAAAAGATGTAAGTTTGTATCCCATGTTTACAAAAGGTGTCACTTCTAATTTATATAGACTTATCGCCCCTTCCCCAAGTAGCACAGTGGTAAGTCTGCGAATTTACAACGCTAGAAACAGTTTCTTTTCTCATTGTAGGCAGAACAAAGATATTCCATTGGATTGCTTTGCTTCACTTTAAATAAATCAATAAACTTATCCATATTACTTTGAATAGTTTCCACTTTAATGATGTAATCCGCTTTATTTAAAATCACAAGTCTTTTATCTTTGTTTGTTGAGTAATTACTTTTTCTAGACCTAAATTTTTGCAACATCTTGATGTCACAGCCTGAGACGTGAGTTTTTAAACTGTTCGAAAGTTGTGCACCCATATTTCTGTTTTCAAATTCGACACTTGAACAGTTGTTGTTGGAATGATTTAAATAATATTCTCAGTAAAACTGTTAGAAAACTGTAATATCCTTTTGTCATCATCAGATAAACGATAGTCTGATAAGTTATTAATGTCATAATTTGGGTACTGTAAGAACTTGTACACACGTCTACGTTTTTAAGGTCATTCACATTCAGTGATGTCGAGAAACCCACTTGTTGTTTGTTTGTTTGTTTTGGAATTTCGCACAAAGCTACTCGAGGGCTATCTGTGCTAGCCGTCCCTAATTTATCAGTGTAAGACTAGAGGGAAGGCAGCTAGTCATCACCACCCACCGCCAACTCTTGGGCTACTCTTTTATCAACGAATAGTGGGATTGACCGTCACATTATACGCCCCCACGGCTGGGAGGGCGAGCATGTTTAGCGCGACTCGGGCCCACTTGTTGAGAATTTTATATGCAAAAACGGCTCGTTTGGGTTCAGAAAATATTTTAAATAGAAGAGTGAACAACGTTTCGACCTTCTTCGGTCATCGTCAGGTTCACAAAGAAAGATGTAACTGACCGGGAGCTGACCACATGTTTGGACTCAGCACATGAAACAAAACAAAAATTCAACATACTAAGAAACCAGATAAACACAGCCATAAAACTATGCTCACCAGATAAAATTAACTATGAATTAGACAAAATAAAACAATACTTCATCAACATCAATAAGTTTCATCCACAAGCTGTAGAAAACATTATACGACACACCTAGAAAGCAAAATCAACCAACAAAAGTAAATATATCTCACGAATCAAAAAATCACGAAACCATATACTGTTGTATACCATATATTCCTGACATCAGCAAACAAATAACCAACATTTGGCAAAAACTAGTAACAAAGTATAACATTCCAGTTAATACTAAATTTATTCAAAAACCAGGCACAAAACTAAGGTCTATACTATGTAAGAACTACACTGACAAACACCACACCAACATTATTTATAAAATACAATGTGATAACTGCCACGACTTCTATGTTGGAGAAACAAGTAGAAAAATGGAAACTAGATTCAAAGAACATGAAAAGTCACCTTCACACGTTTTCGAACACTGCAAGTCAAATGGACACAACATAACCATAGAAAACACTAAAATACTAAATAAAGAAACAAACATAAACAAACGCAAAATTAAAGAAGCCTTACTTATACAACAACTTAAACCCAAAATAAACCAATATAAAGGAACGCCATTATACCTATATTAATATTATAGATAAAATTATATATTCAAACATCTAACCCCGCCCTCTACATTGCGACACTCAGTTACACAACCCCTTCCAAACATGTGGTCAGCTTCCGGTCAGTTACCTCTTTCTTTGTGAACCTGACGATGACCGAAGAAGGTCGAAACGTTGTTCACTCTTCTATTTAAAATATTTTCTGAACCCAAACGAGCCGTTTTTGCATATAAAATTCATTCACACTGTTACTGTAAATCTGCGTTAAAGCTTCATTACAACAGTTGATAACTTTGACCTTCAAACATCCTATATAACTCTGTTTTTCAGTTCAAATAGCCTTTTTCAAATTGTTCATTTTGAAATGAGATTTGTCTGGCTATATATTTGATTTTCAAGTTCACAAATTTATTTTGAGAATCTCTGTGTGCTTTACAGGAATATATTTTGTTATTGGCAATTTTTCTCTCAAGGAACTTCGAAATAAGATGTTCATTTTTGCAAGTTACGAGAAAAATGTCAACCAACAGAGTTAAAATTAACTCTTCTAATGCTTTGTATAACATTTCTGCAATGTCCAAGTAAAATAATATTAGGAAGACGTAGAAAATCTTAAAACCGAAGGAATATCAAACTACTTGAACGACTTGAAAAATTGTATCAGTTAGTGTGGGAAAGTATGTGATGATACAACGTGACGGTCGGTAAAATGTTTGGCTTGGTATTAGCAAGTGTGAGATCTCGTGATTTCAGATTTATATCTCTTGCTGTAGGAAGAGCGTAAATAAAAACAATACACAACCATGGTTAAATATGTAATAAAAACCCTGCGCAAACTAAACCTACAAACTTAAACACCATATAAACATGGTGTAAAAATAAACAATGATTACAACTATATTAAAAAGTAAACATTGCATAAAAAATTGTTAACCCCATTAGCGAATATAGTATTTTTATTCATAACGATCAACGTAATAGGCATGACATTTATACTTGTTACTGTGAAAGAAGGTAGAAATTGTAGTACAAAAAACCTCAATGAGTTACTCAAATCATATTTGTTTTATATTCTTTTTATTGGCAAGCGACAGTGTCACTTTTTTAATGTTCACAGTGCTATCCTCTTGTATTTGTCACTTAAGCAGGCCCGGCATGATCAGGTGGTTAAGGCAATAGACTCGTAAACCGCGGGTCGCTGGTTCGAATCCCCGTCACAAGCGCACTCATTCAGCCGTGGGGGCGTTATAATGTTACGGTGAATTCCACTATTCTTTTGTAAAAGAGTAGCCCAAGAGTTGGCTGTGGATAGTGATGATTAGCCGCCTTCCCTCTAGTCTTAAACTGCTAAATTAGGGACAGCTGGCGCAGATAGTCCTCGTGTAGCTTTGCGCAAAATTTAAATTAAACCAAACCATTTCTGCAAGTTCTTTAGTTGTATCTGAGCATACTTTAATATCGTAGAGGTCGACACGTTTCGCAGTGATAAAGAGATTTTAGTCATTCTTTATCAGACTACTGTTTGTCTGATGATGAACAAAGTGTTCACAAGGACAGTGACTTACAGTTTTATATTCAATAGGTTTTGAAACTTTCTTCCAACAATTGTCTGAAGGTCAATTTTTTAAAAACGGCATTTGAACGTGTTGAAACTTAAGTCAATGGTTGTGTCTCCAGATGTTACAAGATTTAAGGCGTAGAAAAAAGACGAAATCAAAACTACTGAAAGTTAAAAACAAAACAGGAATAACGTCAAGAATCTAAAGATAACAGAGGTGCGGATTTGAATAAAGTTGAAGTAAAAACGATAAGTTTATGAAAAGTGGAAGAGATTCCCTAACAGTCAAGGAAGCCAAAACTTACAGGACATATTTTAAAGTTTAAATTAAGGTTGTGTTATAATAGAAGATATGTACCTAAAACCCAGGTAACGGACTCGGCTCACAGAATAAGGTTTTACACGAGCTATCAATATTCTACACCAGAGCTGGAATTCTAGACACATAATTTGTTGTTATGTTAGATATACTTCAAGAAAACTGTGACTTTAGTTACTCTTTACATGGACACTATTTCATTCATGATTAATAAATGTAGATATCAAAGAACAATATACATATATTCAGTAAAATGTTTAATTTAAAAAGAGTCTAGGTTAAAACCGCTGTTCAACTTTAAACACAGGTCACCTGCCTGAGATGCAACCAACGATACATTGGATCAATCAATAGAATTGAAATAAAATAGCTCTGTAACTCAACAACCTACAAAATCAGTAGTATTACCAAAATACTGTCTGAAAGAATGTTATGTTGTCCCTGCCTTCAGCTTCTCCCGCACCATTCTCAAGTCCCAGTAAATATAACAACTTAGGAAGCTAAAATCAGTTGCTACCACATCTAAAATTGAGAAAGTCTAAAAAAAAAGGACAGAATTTAAAGGGGTAGGTTAGACTCAAACGTTGACAACTTAAGTCACCGAGGACGCTAGATATCAGGTTTGGTGGCAATCGGCACAGTAATGCGCTGGTTATAAATAGACACACACACTTTTATCAAGTAATAGCTAAGATTAGGTGTCTGGGGAAATACAACATTAATTAGTGATAACTTTATGTTCCTGTAAAAACCGGAAGTTCCCCTAGTGGCGTTTCCTTTAAACTCTTCCTAGAATGTTATCACTTGTCGACCTTATTCCGGTCTGTGTCTATTTAAGGAAAAAGTATATCTGTACATTTTTCGAAGTTAATGCTATAGATGTATATCCATTGTATTTTCATTGTGAAAACGAAATCGGTCTCTAATAACTTATTAGTTATCAAATGAGAAAGAAAAAACAACAACCAAAAATAAATAGAGATTAAAGAAAGACCTTAAATTTAAATGTATCTCTGATTAAGCTAAAAATTAAAGTTTATTTAATTATTGATTCAACATAAGAAAATATTTGTACCCCTTAAGTTGTAGGTATCAAACACAAAATATACACTGCAGTTAACATGAATGATATCTATTGATTCATTGAGTGTGGTGAGCCTCAGTCAGGATGTGGAATTTTCTGATGTTGTCTTCAGCCCAAAAAGTTTGAATACTTAAGTTATTGTTAACTGATGAGTTACAAGCCTACCGAAAAAGTTCACACTACTTTGACAATAAAATATAGTTTTAAGCAACTAGACATATAAATAAATATATATTTATATGTCTTCTGAAGATAAATGTTGCAAATATATAATTTTCTTGTTTATTGCAAATATAAGATTTTCCAATGAGTTTTAACGCTATTAGCTTAAAGTTTTAATGAATATTGAATCGCGTCCAAAAATCATAGGGAAAACAACTTCGTATTTGTAGCCATCGCCTGAAGAAAACCCACTTGTAAAGAAAAATATATATGTAAAATATATACGTAAAAACGGCTTGTTTGGGTTGAGACATTTTGTTTACATGGAGGAACGAACAACGTTTCGAACTTCTTCGGTCATTGTCAGCCGTTTTTACTTATATATGTTTCTTAAACGTCCGTAAATATTATTATAAATATTTTCTTCTCATATTCTCTCTTCTATTTTATGGTATTTAGCTATAAAAAGAAGGAATTCTCAGTAGCGGTGGCTGTAACTAAATCTTAAATCGATCAAGAGAAGAAGCTACAAGCTAAACGTTTGTGCTTGAAAAAACAATAAAAAAACTGAAATCCGTTCTATGAGCTGCTGTGCTGCGGTTAATAACCAGAAGAGTAACAAATCTGGTAAGGAAAGTGCTGACAGCATGGATGTAAAGCTTTACATAATAGTAATATCAAAAAGGAAGTGCAACTTTATCAATGGTTAACTTATTACATATTTTATCACTGAATATCAACAAAATCTTTGTTCCAAACTGTTCCCAAATAACCTTTAGTAGAGGAACAGAAATCAAGGTTTCTTGGGCCGGTCAAGGTCTTTAGGTCGCCTAATAAGAACTAGAGCTCTGAGCGAAAGAAAAAGGTATTTACTGAATGGAGACAATAGAAAATATTACAATAGAAAATATAAAATTAATTGAAATAATGTTAAAAATCTAATTTCCAGCAAGCTCCTAAAAAAATAATAAAATTCGGATACTTTGAACTTTCTATTCGAAATTTAACACGGTCTACAAAAACCATTTTAATATAAATAATTTATATTTTTATTCATAGTAGTGACCATTTGTTAGTCTTTGTTTTCTCGTAGCCTACTGAGTCATATCGCTCGTTTATCCTTAAATCGTGAGGTTGCTTAACAATTTCTGGAACATATTCCACAAGACTTCTATATGACACGAAAATATAGTTTATGATATAACTGTAAGATAATCTTCATTCCTAATCATAAAAATTGAGGAAACTGTTTGGTTTTGAATTTTGCTCAAAGCTACTTGAGGGCTACCAGCGCTAGTCGTCCCTAATTTAGCAGCAATAAAACTAGAGGAAAGGCAGCTAGTCATTACCACCCACCGCTAACTCTTGAGCTACTCTTTTACCAACGATTAGTGGATTTGACCGTCACATTATTACGCCACCACGGCTGAAAAGGCAAGCATATTTGGTGCGACAAGGATTCGAACCTACGACTCTCAGATTAGGAGTCGAACGCCTTAACCCACCTAGTCATGCCGGGCCAAATTGAGAAAACAAATTAAGAGTTCAAAAAAGTCGTCTAGCCCTAGATTTTATGGAAGTATATCTTCTTTTATAAGGAAACAAGTAGAATTCACAATATGTCTGAATTCATTGTTTACTTCTAATATTTAAGAAACGCGTGTTAATTAAGTTTCTAGGCCACCTACCACAGAAACTAGTTAACCGAAGGTGCACGAAATTGATTCTTTTGGCCAATCCTGTATTACAGAAGGAATATTAAGTATAATTCCGAATTTGCTAGATGTTTCTACACGTGATAAGGCTAGTAAAAAGTCTGTTTGTACACAAAAATCAGATACGTCACAAAAGTACTTGTACTGGAAATACACCTGAGAACTGATGATGTCAGTCTGACTTTGACTGACAAGTCAGAGTGTAAGGTAATATTGATGTGAAGTATAAAAAATATTTTTGTTCATCTATAGTTTGCTCAGCCTAGAAAACAGCCGAAATGCTTGACTGTAATGTTTCACCATATTTGCTCTTCCCTGCTACAGATCAACACTGCAGTATCAAATTAATAGCTGACAACTATCGCACCAAATAAATAATGCAACTGACACTCTAGAAAAGGTCATAGCATCCGCACTTTGATCCCCACACGCTCGGACAGGTTTAATATGCCAGCGTATCTTACAATAAGGTTTCGATAAATTTCATTTTCAAACGTTGCAAGACTGACCCGTATAGGCACAATTAAATTAATCATACGACAAAACAATGAGTTGGCACGTTAGAAAATCCAGTAAAAGTCAAAATATCTGGACATAGATTAGTAGTTTTACTACATATTATTACCAAACCGGTACATGTTATTTTATGTATGAGTTTCGTGTTAAGAAATAGTTTAAATGGACGGTTATATCGCATGTATTTTTCGTCTACTAATTTTAAAACTGTTAGAACGACCTCTACCCATTTCTTTGTCGTTCTGAGAAGTGTTGTTGCTCGCGGTGAAAGAGAGAATACAGAGGTAAATCGTAAACAACCATAAGTACAACGCAAACTTGACATTTTAGAGGCTAGGATGAGTACGTATACACAGAAGCACTTCCCTATGGTATAAGAGGCAAGAATATATCAGAAGCGTATCTTATCAATGTTCAAAGTACTGCTGCTGCCTATTTAAGGATATTTCCGATTTAACTGTGTGCCACGTGATTAACTTTCATTTAACAGAGACGGAGGTGGGGCAGAGAAAACTATGTAGCAGTATGGTGGATGGTTGTACTTGGAAGTTGTCAAATATACCTGTTAAATATCACATGAAAAACAACAACAAAGTGTGAGTGATAGTAAATGTTTATAATGTCAGACATACAAATACCAGAGTCTCTTCGTGAAACTTACGTGGTTAAAAATTTTCCAGCGATTGTCATCGTAACAGTTATGTCATCAATATTGTTGAATTACGTTTGGAATGGAAAAGTCAAGAAGAGAAAGGTTAAAAACAGCGTTGTGTTGGTAACAGACTGTGATTCTGGATTTGGTTGGGAGTGTGCTAGACGACTGGACAAATTGGGATTTTATGTTTTTGCTGGGTTTCGTAACCCACACGAAGATCGTGCTTTACGTTTACAAGCTAAAACGTCAAAAAATCTTCAACTTGTTCAGCTGGATGTCACCAAGAACGAAGATGTAAAAAATGCTGCAAAATTTGTTCAAGAAAGATTACCTCATGGAATAACAGGTTCTCTCATTTTTTTTATTATCATTTGATTATCTCTTATGAGGATACTATTGGTTGTATCAGTTAACAATAGATGAGCAATCTGTGACAGAACTATATTGACCAGTTACAGTTCACCTTTAAAAATTTATGTGACATTATTTTAAAACAATATTTAATACATCGTTTGTCGAAAGGTGCGAGTAAGTTACTGTGCAAAGGTTAAACTGCAATAGCTCACTAGGAAAATAAATGAAAGACGCACTTAAAAATAAGGGGTGTCCGATAGTTTTGACTGTAGATGTGCAACTTTCAATTAACTGTATTAAGAATTAAGTATTTGACACTGCGCGTTTATTATGTTCTATATAATATACAGGGTGGTCCGTAAATCCCTACCCATCCTATGTTATTATGTTATATTCAATAATACTAATGATGAGTTGAAGGCAGCTGTTACTGCAGCATTTGTTACAATAACCCCTGCTATGTTGAGGAAAGTGTCTCGCAGAACATGGCATTGCATAATATTATGCAGTGAGAATGAGGGACAGCACACAGATACACTGGATACATAAGATATATGGATGGGTAGGGACTTACCGGTCATCCTGTAGGTACAGAAATAGTTGGCACGCATGACTAATTAAAACATTATAGTTATATAAAAAATCACTACGAAATAAACGCTAAATTATGATAGTTTTCATGTATGTATTAGTTATAATTTAATAAACAAGATAAAATGTTGCACTAATTGAAAAGATCACAGGATATAAGCTATAATGTGGGATTCTAATATAACACAATAATTATATTTCATAACTAAAACTTAGTTCAATACATTTACACGATAGTTTAATAGTAGAGAAAAACTGTGTCTGATAAGAAATTACCTGTCTTAACAGTGTTATAAATCATTGAAAAGTGTGTACCTTAAGGTGTGTTAACTGAATATGGTTGAAGCATGATATTTGGAAAATGGGTCTTCTACATGCGTGCCATTTTTTCACTGAAACGCGGATTTCCGCGGTTTTCAAACGGCTAACGATCACCAACGAGATTCGTGTAAATTCGAGGAGAAAATATGAGCGATTTCGGGGCCGGGTAGGTGGTTTTTGAGGAGAAATAGTATTTTTTCAATGTTTATTAACTTTATTAACTCATATTACTAATATATTTTAATTTAGAAAAAAAAATTAAACTGAATAAATAGCAAATAAACAATCTTAAATTTCATTTATTTACTTTTTATTTGTTAATTTTAGATATTGTGATATATCTTCTAAAAATGAATGCAAATTAAAAGAATAAATCAATCTGCTAACAACTGTAAATGAAAGTTTTTATATTAGTTTTCATTAGTTTGATTTAGTCTTTTAATTTCCTTTTGTTATTTTATATGATATATATTGTGTACTCTTCCAACATTGCAATGTCAAAAAACATAAAGAAATTATGTCCCAAATTGCACCAAATCACACCAAATAGCATTCATTTTTTTTAATTTCCCGGGGGGGGCATGCCCCCGGACCTTCCAAGTCAGGCGCGGCTGTGGCTATATATCTTTTCCTCTTTTTTTCATAAACGTCATTGGCATGCCTGCTTCTAAGATAGCTTAGGAGTTGCGTGTTATTTGGAAGAGGTGAGAATTATTATATGCCAAGTGTTTGCTTTGTCTCTTCACACTTCTTGCATGCTTTATATTAGACTTCAGTATCTACAGGTATCTCCCAGGAGTAATAGTTACATATTACACTTCTCTTTACAATAATATTTTCTTTGTAAAATGCAGCTTTCTGTTTTGTTTTCTCATTATTCTGTTAATTAAAAACTGATAGTTCATTCCTGACTGTCTTAATCTGTTGCATACCAGGAATATGTCTCCGTAAACTGTTGATTTCTGCTAAAATACAAAAACAGAGAAACAGTCAGTTTTGTATTTTAGCCGGGTCATAACGGCTCACAGAATGGCTCCAAGTTTTTCGAGTACAAACTTTTAGGTCATGCCTAATTACATTTTTGCACTCAGGGGATCAAACGTTTCCATTAGCCACGCCCAAGGTCATGGATTAATTTACTGTATTCCTGTCCAAAACGATTTTATTTTGAGGGCAGGCTGGTAAAGATTTTGAAGAGTAATAAAATCAGATCGGGTGTATGCACACCTCACGCTTGATGTTGTTGGTATATACAGCAGCTATTGAGGATTCCCTCTTGTTTTATGGTGTTCGTTGTTTTCGTGAAATCCAACCTAACACCAATATTGTGAATAAATTTTATTTTTTGGCTTAACGATTTTGATAATGGTTTATCTGACATAATTCTATTAAACGTTTTACGAAACACCGACGTTTAATTGTACATTTCAGCCTCTGTTTAAATACTATTAAGTAAAATCTGAAGACTTGTATAATATAATAAAAATATAGAAATTCCTCTTTTCAAAAACTACACTAAAATAATAATAAATATATTTAATCAATATTTGCATCATCCTAACTATCAATTAGGAACTACTACCCTAAACCTGACATATTTCGAGCAAATTTGCAACATATTAAAAGTGTACAAGTCGTTAATGCCTAACGTGTTACAGATTCACAAACATAAAACATTCCAAAATAGAACAGTGAAAATGTATGAGAGAACATGTATGACAAAAGTTACGTAAACGTTTTGTACGTAAACATTTTATCGAATGTTGTAATGTTTCTTATATGTGAACAAAGGACTCGAGGCAAATTCAGAACTCATACAAACTTAAGAATTTGTTAGTAAATGTATTCAACCGTATAAAACAACAAATACATTTATAACCAAAGATTAAATGTAATTACTAAATGTTGTTATTGGCCTCAACAAATTATTTACTGAAAATAAAAGTTATAATAATTCATGAGGAAACTGGCAATGCACTGAAAATCCAGTAACTTCTACCTACTTTGAAGTCCCTAAACAATTTGGTAATTTGGATGTAAATCCACAACCATCATCTCAAAATCAAAATGTAGGAGTGATCCAATATTTTGAATGAAACACAAGAGATGGGGCCCGGCATGGCCAAGCGTGTTAAGACGTGCGACTCGTAATCTGAGGGTCACGGGTTCGCATCCCAGTCGCGCCAAACATGCTCGGCCTTAGTATTGTAATTACGAGAAAAATTAAAGGACCAAGCAGTAAAGCACGTGCACCACACAGTGTTGATAACATTCAGCTCTAAAAAATACATATTTTGCAGGATGTTTGTTTTGAATTTCGCAGGCTATCTGCGCTAGCCGTCCTTAATTTAGCAGTGTAAGACAAGAGGGAAGGCAGTTAGTCATCACCACCCACCGCCAACTCTTGGGCTACTCTTTTACCAACGAATAGTGTTATTGACCATCACATTATAACGCTCCCACGGCTGAAAGGGCGAGCATGTTTGGTGCGACCGGGATTCGTACCAGCGACCCTCGAATTACGAGTCGAACGCCTTAACACGCTTGACCATGCTGGGCCCTTTTCGTAGGACAATGAGGAATAATATTCTGCAAATGTCGACCAAGTTTTATCAAAACGTAATTTTTTGACTGAGTTACAGGTCAAAATAGTGTGAAACATAGGCCCTCATGTTAACAGATAAGGTTATATTTTTAAATTTTCGTAACCACATACTTTGACCTTGAACATCCATAAACTAATGACTTCTAACTTGAGTCATGCTGCAAATGTAAACCAACTTTAGTCCGCTGACAGAGATGAAAACCTGACCTCCATCCACAGTTCGGTGGCGCAAGCAACTGGACTTTGTCATTCCACAGATAAGTTGTCAAAAAGGTTTAAGACACTTAACACTTATCAAGCTGTTCTGTTCTTAGAAAGATTTAAGAGCACTTGGTAGGCTGTTCCAATGTTGGAAAAATCTAAGATAATTCTACAGATTGTTCTGCTACTCGAAAGATTGAAAGTATATTCGGAAATTATTCTTCTGTCACTATTGTTAACACAGACAAAAAATTCCTATTAGTTCTTGAAAGACTCGTCAAAACTAAACCAATTTTTTGAGATTAACTTTATTTAAAAAGGTTGGTTTTATCTGCATATTTTTTTCAGGTAGCACCAAAACTGAAAACCAATAAAATGATTCGAAACATGAGATTCAGACATTGCTTTCTACTTATTACCATCACTGATATTTATATCGGTGGGAAGAACTCAATGTAATTAATAAAATATGAAAATAAGTGCTTTAGCTTTCAAAAGTCTTTAAAATCTAGTCAAGTCGAAGCAAGTACTATGCGTACCTAAACCCCAGTTTATATAGTAAACCTTACTGTATGATATGCAGCAATTTACTGTGTAAAATAAGTATTCTGTTGTGCATTTCTGTTATCAAAGTAAATAAATCGAATAACCACATCATCCGTACAGATTTGAAGTGGTGAGCCTAAAAACACGAATTGGTTTCTTTTGAATTTCTTGGAAAGCTACACTAGAGCTGTCTGCTAATTTACCAATGAAAGATTCAGAGGGAAGGCAGCTAGTATCACTTTCCATCCTCAACTCTTGGGCTACTCTTTTACCAACGAATAGTGGGATTGACAACACATTATGACGCCCCCACGGCTGAAAGTAGAGCACGTTTGGTAAAACGGGGATAGTTTATTTTATGTGAGATACTGTCTACAATTATAGAATGTATCTTTATACTTTTTAACACAATAGAAACTGTCTACCAGGAACTTTATTAGAGACATTTTGGAGTAAAATCAGAAAGAACACAGATTTAATATGTTGTAACAACACCTGAAAAACTGTCTTCAGTTATTAAAGCTGAACTCAAGCTAAATTTTTATTGTACTACATATGAAGATTGATAAAATTTTAATATTTGATGCTATCGACTTTCCGTTGTTCTTTGAAAGTAGCCTTAAATCTAATTTTTTAACTTTGTCGAAACACTTTTGCATAAATTCACAAACTCTGCAAAAAATAACTCATACTTGTTTATAAAGTTATGAACCGTGATGTCAAGATTATATAGCTAAAGTAAAATATTTCTGTCACAAACTCATAATTAATTTAATAATTATATAATGATTTCGTAAACAGAAATATCATTAAAAATACTTCAGAAGGTACTCTTAGGATTTACAAGGAAGTTCAGCACCTTTTTAAACTTTTTAAAATCTTTTTTTGCCCTATTGTATCAACAAGTTTAAAGCTACTAAAAGCTTCTCTTTTGTCACTTATTATAGTTTCACCTTTTAATTCAATCATTCGCGATGAGGGTCCAGCGTGACCTGGTGGTTTAGGCACTCGACTCGTAATCTGAGAGTCGCGGGTTCGAATTCCCGTCACATCAAACATGCTTGCACTTTTAGCCGTGGGGACGTTATAATGTGACGGTCATTTCCACTATTCGTTGGTAAGTGTTGGCGGTGGGTAGTGATGACTATCTGCCTTCCTCTTGTCGCACACTGCTAAATTAGGGACGGCTAGCACAGATAGCTCTCGTGTAGATTTGTGCAAAAGTGAAAACAAACCAAACTCTTAAGGCTCGCCCTGCATCGGCCGAAACTACTGACAGTTTCCAGCCTTTTTCACACAGCGCTCTATGTCAAGAAGACCATGCCTACTTTGTGTATATCAGGCCAGTATTAGACTATGGAAACCCTCTTATATGCAAGATGTTTAACTTTACGAAACATTAAAATCCATTGAAATTAAAGCAATGAATTTAGTTTACAGCCTTCCAGTATTCATGCTGAGGACATACCTTCATAAAACAAGTAAGACAAGAACAGTTAAAACGTGATTCAGAATTTTTTCTAACACAAAGAATCGAACAATTATCAAACTGGGAAAAACACCAGATACCTGTAATTAATATGTTCTCTCATATAATTACATAACATCAGTCGCCGACAATCAACTTGAACGTTTTGTTTTTTCTTTTTCTCCCTTTTTCTTTCATGTTATCGATCAGAAATGGGGGGAAAAAAAGAACTCCGTATTCAGAACTTTAAGTTTGGTTGATTTATTGGTATGATTGCTGATTACACTATGTAACAACATTTTTATTTTATCTTGTTCCTGGGCAGAAAGTATTATTTCCCAATTGCCTATACCTAAAGTAAATGGAAAAGATCTATTTTTCTCTTCAAACTTTGCTTTTGTGACCTGAGTAATACAATTTTCAAACTTATCCAATTTCCAGAACATTACAGGTAGATTCAGTGCTAAGTAGTTAGTAGAGAATTTTCTAGAATGTTGTGAAACTTACGAGAATTTTCTAGAACTTTCCATAGTGTATATATACAGGGGCTCACCTCTGACCATTTCAGTTTTATTCTCGCTGCCTAAGTGAACACATAGACCTATCTGATTTTATCAGAGATGGCATCAAGATGTTGCAAGTATTCTCCAGATGCATGTGGCCAATTTATCAAGACAAGAGCGAAAAAGTAATTTGTGACAGCATCTGCTAAAATGTGTGAAACCTACAAGGCATATTTCGGCTCGCTGTCGGAGAACCTGGGCACCTCATTTTACCTGCGAGCACTGCAAAAACTCTAGAAGGTAGGACAGACAATATTTGCTTGCTTGATTAGTAATATTTTATATTATTCAAATTTTAGACCTTTTAAAATTTAAATATCTTTATTTTTTTAATTTTCAATAGTATAGAAAAATATCATATACAAAATATTTTGTATGAACCTCTTAGATACTACTTGTGGATGAAATAAATTTATTTTCATAATAATTTTATTTTTATCCTTTGCAGGATGGTACGGAGGGGAAAGAGAGCCATGAAATTTGCTATTCCAAGAATCTGGCGTGAATCCACTGACCACTCAAGCAATTGCTACTTCTGCATGGTGAACCCTCCCAAACATCGGGCTGGCAAGAATACATCTGCTATCATGTATCCAGACCTTCCATCATCCATCGCCCCAGTTCCACACTGTCCTGATCTCCCTGTATCCACTACAGAAGAAAGAGAGCAACAGATTAGAAATAGAGATAGACGTTGAAGATCCAGATTACAATTTCACAGGCCCAGCTGGTGAGAGAAATTCGTACTACTCCAACCAAAGAGACCTCTATGACTTGATCAGAGATCTTGGTTTAACAAAGTCGAATGCAGAGCTTTTGACATCTAGGCTCAAGGAGTGGGATTTAGATGAAAATGTGCAAGTTACAAGTCAGTAGAAGCGTCACCGACATTTTTCAAGCTTCTTCACTCGTCAAGATGGTCTCTGCTTTTGCCTTAACGTATCCGATCTGTGCAAGGCAATTGAAAGTGCCTCTTCATTGATAGCTCATCCAGAAGCCTCAAAGCTGTGCTGCTCCATAACGAGAATAAGTATTCGTCTCTTCCCCTGGCTCATTCGGTGACCTTAAAGAGGAATACAAGTGTCAAAACCTTGCTAGAAGCCTTGAAGCACGATAAGTATGGCTGGAAGTAATTGGAGATTTCAAAATGGTGGCATCCTGAATTCCTGATGGGTATTCAAGGAGGCTTTACCAAGTTTCTCTGTTATCTCTGCCTTTGAGACAGCAGGGACACCGCAGCGCCCTACAACAGGAAGCACTGGCCACAACCTATCGAGTTATCTGTGGGGAGGAACAATGTCAAGTGTGAGCCATTAGCGGACCTTCAAAAGGTGTTGTTCCCACCAGTGTACAAAAAAATGGGTCTTATGAAACAATTCATCACAGCTCTTGATAAGGAGTCTGCAACCTTTAAGTACCTTTGAGACTTGTTCCCTAAGCTGTCTGAGGTCAAAGCTGGTGTCTTCGTTGGACCAGAAATAAAGAAGATCCTGGAGTGCATAGATTTCCTCAAGAAGCTCAGTAGGAAGAAAAAACTTGAGGCAGCTTTGTTCCAATGGTCGGGGCTTCTAGGGCAATCACAAGGCCAAAAATTATGTGGAACTGGATGAGGCTCTGTTGAAGAACTACGGCAATATGGGCTGCAGGATGTCCCTGAAAGTCTATGTCCTTGATAAATTCAAGGAGAACATGGGAGCATACTTAGGAGAGGAAGGCGAGCGCTTCCACCAAGACACTGGACTTTGAACGCCTCTACCGTGTAGCATGTAACGAAAACATGATGAGAGACTATATTTGTGGACTGATACGTGAAAGTGATTTACATTACAGTCGCAAATCTCGAAAAACTATTCACTTCGAAATATTTTTGTACAACTTTAGTATAAATGTAAATCTTGATGCATATGTTGTTTTATTCAGACCTTATGTAAATGAAAATGTGCAAATTTGCCCGTTTTTACATAGAAAATAGGTTAATTTCTAAATTTCATTATCCAGGTCACAAGAGCAAAGTTTGAAGGGAATAATGGTTATTTTCTGTACTTTTACAACATAAGCAATTAAGAAATAACACATACTATCCAGGAACAAAATTTGTGTTCCATAGCGTTATTTGTGTTTACTTCACCGTGTAACTAATTAAACACAAAGCCCCACATGTACCTGTGCTCTGCCTACCACGGGTATCAAAACTCTAATTTTAGTAGTGTGGGTCCGCAGACATGCCGCTGTGCCACTGGGGGGAATTTCAGTTTGAATTAATATGTATGTTGTGAAATTCTTAACTTTCAAATCTGCGTTGCAAAGTTTCTTGCATTGTTCATATGCTCCCCCCCCAGTGGCTCAGCGGTATGTCTGCGGACTTACACGCTAAAATCCGGGTTTCGATACCTGTGGTGGGCAGAGCACAGATAGCCTATTGTGTAGCTTTGTGCTTAATTCAAAACAAACAAACAAACAAAATGCATTGTTCACTCTTGCTTGTACTGTTTGTTCTCTGTTTTCACAAATTGTCATTGTAACTGTGAACTGTTAACAAACAATGGTTCTACTCTTGTATTCTCTCTGGGTGGGGTGTATGGCCCCATCGTGGGGACAAGCGCTGTGTGATCTCCTTACTTGTGATTCCTGGCCTTCGTGATCAAACTGGAAGTTTAAACACTCATTACACCTACATCAGGAAGAGGAATGCATTTCCGGTCTCTCTTTCCGGCTTCTCTGGTTGCTTGATCTTGTTAATCCACTATCGTAATTTCATGACAGGAAAAACACAGTCAAGTCTTTTAAAATGGCGTCCAGTTCAAGATATTGTGTGATGTGGATCAAATAGCTTTTTGTTTTGCTGACATTTAGTATAGAAAAATGCTAGCACTAGCACTTTGTTCCTGTTCTATTGTTCTATATGATGCACTTACAACTATGGCAGTTTTGTTTGTTATACGGCTGTAATTGTTCAACCATATCAGTGAATCAATAGGATTGAGAAATTTGTGGTTTTGATTTTTTTTCATCTGCTCTACTAACATTCTTAAGTAGCTGTATTACTTGTAATTTAGTTGGTGGCTTCTTCATGCACCGCGTTCATCGATCATGCTTTCTATTCAGGTATGGGGCATTATAATGTTAGGGTCAATCCAACTTTTTTAGTGGTAATAGGGTAGCCCAAAATTTGGCGGTGGGTGGTGTTGACTAGCTGTCTTCCTACTAGTATATTGCTACTAAATTAGGAATTGTTACCGGATTTAGTCCTTGAGTAGCTTTGCACGAAATTCAAAACAGACAAGGAAAATCTGAAATTATGTGGGCGTTATATCTCTTTAAATGTTGTTGAAGAAGGGTTGACAATATTTTGTGATTAATTTCATATCTTCTACAATTTCAACACCATCGATGCATTCGAGGACTGATATTTATTGTGAGGGTTTTATTGTACTTTGTACTTTAGGCTAGTAGATGAGAGGATTAAGATGAAAAATTCTTGGACATAACTGATTTAAGTCTTGTGTGCACAATCGTCTAAACATAATGTCCAGATAAGATATTACATTAAATTTTAACGTGCTTATTTTAAGTTACATTCCCCAACATCGGTCTCGGTAACAAATAATAACAATTTTGAAGAACGTAGTTGATAAGCTGGTTTATAGGAACCCCAAAGGCAAAGTTTTCATTGTCTCTGACCACTTGGTCGGAATGTTGAGAACTGGACGGCATATAGGTTCTCGACATTAGCATGTAGATCACATAGGAGGTAGTGGCTGACCCACAAATGTAGCAGTTTATCATCCAGTGGAAATCCAGGTGCTCTCCCCCCAAGTGGCACAATGGTATGTCTGCAGACCAACGACATTAAAAATCGGGTTAAGATACTCGTAACTGGTAGAGAACAGGTAGCACATTGTGACGCTTTGTGCTTATTTTTAAACAAACAAATCTAAACAACGTATTCATTAGTGGATTAGCTGATAGTCATTCTAAAATCAATATAAAGATCCTTGTGCCTAATGCTATAGTACTAAACAATTTTTTATGAATATTGGAGTAGCCCAATCACAGTTATAAAGTAGATCATAAAAAGAAACCCTAGTGCAAACCATTATGCCTTTGAAATAAAATATTGTTACACTCTATAGGCCATGCATAAGAATCATAAAAAGAGTTGAAAGAAATATGACCAAAAAACGCTGTCATTTAGATTGGACAATACGGAAAAAAAGACATTGAAAACTCACTACCAGCAAAGAATAGTCATTACTTTAAACTTTGATTATACAACGCAAGGACCTCGTAGAACACACGTGGAGCACTAGTCACCTCTTCATCACAACAAAGGATTATTGAGCAACAAATAATGGCATCTATAGACAGTAGATGGAGGAGGAACAGTGAAACAGAAATATCTGGTTAAACATCCCACATAATTGAGAGCTGAGAGGAATTATCCATGTGTGGTACGACTAAAAGATTACATGTCGTTAGTTCTGCTTGAACATTTATGTTGAAATGGCTGCACCCCATAGTAAACCTCAATACTTCCTTATTCTATTTAAATTTAGTTATTAGATATTTAACATTTACAATATTTACAGTTGACGCACATATTTTTCATAGGCACAACTTTTTTATTCATATATCTGGACATCTGTGTCCCCGATTAACTTACTGATTGAAGGTACAGAAAGAAGCTTAGCAATAGAGTGAAATAATTAGTTACCAGGTTAGTGTTAACAACAATGAGTTGTTAGTGGAAGTTATGGCTTATTGTTGTTGCTAATAAACATCGCTTATGTGTATTTCCAATCTAGCAGTAAACAAATATGTCAGGTTTGAAGTGTTATTTCTTGCACAAGTAATTTAAATGAGAGGCTGGTATTTTTATGCAATGTTAATAGTTTATCGAAATATATTTCTCTTTAGTCACTTAACATTTTATTCGATGTCATTCAATACAATAAAATAACTTGGCGATAATTTATCCTTCAGACACGATTAATGTTGATTTAATAAGATTAAAACTTCAAGCAGTATTTTCTGCTTAAATATATAAACGGTTATTTTTTTACAGCTTCAACTGGTAATTTTTCAAGAACGATTAACCTGGAACCAATCCAACTCGGTATTTTATACGTATAGTGCCATTCTATAGAGCCCGGCATGTCCAGGTGGGTTAAGGCTTTCGACTCGTAATCTTAGAGTCGCGGGTTCGAATCCCCGTGGCACCAAAGTATGCTCGCCCTTTCAGCCTTGGAGCGTTAAATGTGAGGGTCAATCCCATTATTCCTTTGTAAAAGAGTTGGCGGTGGGTGGTGATGACTAGCTGTCTTCCCTCTAGTCTTACACTGTTAAATTAGGGACGACTAGCGCAGATAGCCCTCAAGTAGTTTTGCACGAAATTCAAAACAAATCAAACCAATATTTCTTAGTTTTTAATTAAATATTTACTCGACTATACCCTTCAGCCTTCGCTTATTGATTTCTGTTGATGGAAAACAAAAGTGGCAGAAACCAGTGCATTGAATTAAAAACAACAACAAACAAACAAAACAGAACAACTCAATTTACTTACTAAACTTTTAAAACATAATTTAAAAAACCTAATCAAATCTTATTTATAAAATAATAAATAATTTACATACTAATTAAGATTTACTTACCTCATAAAAGACGTAAAAAACTTGCACAAGTGTTATAACCCAAATTTTTATTCTCTCAATTGTCTATATTTTGTGGTTTTAATAGTGGTATTTTTGGTATTTAGTTGTAAATAAAAATGTTTCACTTATAAAGGTATTTTTACATTTAGGAAACGTGTGTACGTGATACAACTAGGCTTCGTATTTATTACGATAAAGCGTGTCACGCGTTCATATTTATTTTGTAATTCAATTAATAAGGATTTTTTGTTAATCAACACAGAGTTATCTTTGTACAAAAAGAATAGTGATGTTTACATTAATACATCAGATTAACAGTGCATTACGTAATCAGTGATGTCGAGAAAACCCACTTGTAGAGAAATATATATGCAAAATCGGCTCGTTTTGGTTTAGTTTGCTTCGCTCTTCTACGTAAAATATTTTCTCAACACAAACGAGCCGTTTTTGCATATGTAGTGCATTACGTAGTTTTGTCCAAGTGTTGGCACATAATGAACTATTACCTTCCGTTCTGTAGGACTTCATAGTCTGATCAACGTTTCTCGTGACATGCTGCACGGGCATTTCGACTGGTACACGTCAGAACAATGTCAAAGAATTATAGATGCTAATTTGACTGGTGTCGTCAGAGTTACAAAATGTTTTTTACACTTACTGAAGCCCATACCAGGTAAGTTTAAAAATGACAAAACTCTCAATCCTGTTACCGATAAAAGAGTCATTCCAAGCCAACTAGTGTACCATGACTCAATTTACATTATTATATTAAAGCTTAAAAACGTGCTAATTTTAAATTATCGAGCAACACGTTTGGGTATTACGTAAATATTTTCTACCCACTTCAAAATCTACCAGATTTCGGTAATATTAACTTTACACAATTCTCCTCTCCCGTAGCCAGAAAAACGGAAAAATCATTGTTACAAGTAAATATTTTAAACCTTCAAAGTTAATATATTCGGAAATTAATCCATCCGGATAAGTGGTCTTCATGTATCACGTGATCCCGATATGTTTTAGGATTCAAATTAATAGATAAGTTGAGTAAATTAAGGAGAGAAAGGAAGTTTCGAACATATATTTAATTGTTTTACCATTTCTGCAGTTTCTTCGTATATGTTAAATTTTTCGTAAGTATTTTTCTTATACACGTATTGTTACAAAGGTCTGTAGAAAAAACGTCTACACTTATTCTATGTCTATGGACTTACAACGCTAAAAACTGGGTTTCGATACCCGTGGTGGGCAGTTATGAAATAATAGCTATGAATTAGATATAAATGGGCCAACTGCCATCTTTGTTTCCCAATTTTTATTCGCTGAAAACAAACATAAGTCTGCGATTATTTACAGTTTGATGTTTTATGTTCTTCTGGTTCAATGGCCTTTGTATAGCAATAAAAGAACCATGGGTGTTTCAAGTTAAAGGTTTTATAATGGAGAGAATGCTGACCTAAACCTGTGATTATTTACATCTGGATGTTTTATGTTCTTTTGGTTCACTGATTTATGTTTAGAAATAGAAAAAAAAATGGGTGTTACAAGTTAAAAGTTTTTACAATAGAAACATTGTCAAACCGCCTTCTGTTCGAGCTAGTTTACAGCAACCAATGCAAAACAATATTCAGCCGTAAGATCATTTTAATGTTACAGTCAATACCATTATTCCTTGGTAAAAGAGTAGCTCGGTAGGTGGCGGTGATGACTAGCCTTTCACGACTAGATTAGGACGGATAGCTCAGATAGCCTTCTTGTAGCCTTGCGCGAAATCCAAACAAACCAAACCAATGGGTGTAGTTCTTCTAGAGCGTAATAATACTTGCTGAACAACTAAGTGCTCTGAAAGAAAGTTCTGATGATAACTACTTTCTAGCACCATGTAGATATGAAAAGCAGATTCCTAGGAATTTACGATCCTTTTAACATGCTAATATTATGTACCGCAAGCTTTCATTTATAACTGTTTTTTCAGTAGAAGATACAGTATTATAGGTTTCTATCACCATTCTGACGAGACCACCATGTAAAACACTGATAATTTTGTAGGTTTTATGTTTTTTAAGTGACTGTGATATAACTGACGTAATGCAGCTGTCTTTACTCTTCAGATTTAAGTACATAGTCGAGGTACAAAAGAGTGGCTATTAAAGCCCTACTGCTTCACAAAAAGCTATATGATAATTTGTTAATTTGGATAATTTACACTAATAAGTAGTATTGTCCCCGAAGTACATAGACAGTACGTTACAATCCTCAATACATGCGTATTTTGATAAATTTCTAATGAACAACCACTCATTTAAATTTGACTGTTCTGAAATATTTACTTTTGCTGTATTATAAATGCAAATATACAGAAGTATGTGAATAAATGTTTTATTTCTGAGAACTTACTGCAAGATCCTTGTTTCAGTGAAATGTGTAGGATATTGTAGAACAAATGTCCTCAGTTGTTAAGACTGTAACTGCTGGTGGATGAGTTGGGAACGTAAAATATGATGTATTTCGTTTACTTTAAACTTAAATGTTTAATAATGGATTTCGGATGTGAAAATTAAACACAACCAACATTAATATAGTAAAGTAAGCATGTCCTCAAATTCAGGAAAAGGAGGTGAGATATTTAATATATCAGGTATTTTTATGGTGTGAAAGCCTTTTCCAAGCTGGTAAACATAGTAAGGTTGGAATATTCTTATTATATACCCTTCTAATTATTGAAAATGTCTAAGGGACTAACCATAAAATGCAGTGTTAATGTCAAACACTGAATCAGATTGTACAATGTTACACAAAATATAACACTACAGCTGATCGTACAGTGTTACACAAAATATAACACTGCAGCAGATAGTATTATGTTACACAAAAAATATAACACTACAGCAGATCGTACAGTGTTACACAAAAATATAACTAAAGTTTTGTCGTTATCAATACTGGTATCCCTTAACGTATTTTACAGTAAAATATTGTTTGTTTGTTTGTTTTTTAATTTCGCACAAAGCTACTCGAGGGCTATCTGTGCTAGCCGTCCCTAATTTAGCAGTGTAAGACTAGAGGGAAGGCAGCTAGTCATCACCACCCACCGCCAACTCTTGGGCTACTCTTTTACCAACGAATAGTGGGATTGACCGTCACATTATACACCCCCACGGCTGGGAGGGCGAGCATGTTTAGCGCGACGCGGGCGCGAACCCGCGACCCTCGGATTACGAGTCACACGCCTTACGCACTCGGCCATGCCAGGCCCAGTAAAATATTATGATAAGTTTAACCTGACGCAACGACTTGTTTTGTTTTATTTACACGGTGAAGTAAACACAATTAACACTATGTAACACAGATTTTGTTCCTGGATGGTATGTGCTATTTCTTAATTACATATGTTGTAAAAGTACAGAAAATGTCCATTATTCCCTTCAAACTTTGCTTTTGTGACCTGGATAATGAAATTTAGAAATTAACCTATTTTCTATGTAAAAACGGGCAAATTTGCACATTTTCATTTACATAAGGTCTGAATAAAACAACATATGCATCAAGATTTACATGTATTTATACTAAAGTTATACAAAAATGTTTCGAAGTGAGTTGTTTTTCGAGATTTGCGACTGAAATGTAAATCACTTTCACGTATCGGCTCCGGAATTTAGTCTCTCAGGTCACAAAAGCAAAGCTTGGAGGAAAAAATAGGTCTTCTCCATTTACTTTAGGCATAAGGAATTGAGAAATAACACTTTCTGCCCAGGAACAAGAAAAAGTAAAAAATTTATTTCATAGTGTAATCAAGTAGTCTCAGTTACTTTGTGTAAATCATATACTCATAATAATTACGAATTCACGTCGAGTTTGTATGTTCACGATTACGTATTTGTAATAAAAATTGAAATGAGTATCATACTGCTTTTACACATCTTGTGGAAATGTGTATTTTCAACGTGTATGCAGAGTAACTGCATGTGATCATCAAACTTTAAGTGAAGAACAATGAGAAAAACCGTTGTATATGCAACATTAATCCACACACACATATGTTTTATAAATTAATTAACATTACTTACTCATTAATTAACATTACTTACAAGATAATTCCTTTCAAATAGAGCTTTATATAAAATGAAATATTTTGTATTTTTATCAGAAACTTTGCAAAAATGTGAAAAGCAGACTTCAGGATTGCGTGAACATTAACAGGGTTTCAATTTCAACACTTCCGGAATAAAACTTTCCATAGCTTTATGTGCTTCATAAGGTGCCTTCAAATAAATTTTTAATTATCAGATGTATACTTTACTTTTAAATACATTATAATCTTTATAACTACTTTCGAGCCACCCTGTATATACCAAGAGTAATTTAATGAACAAAACTACTTAACTTATTACTCGCTTAATCAAGTTCCTGTTATATTTACTCGTATTATGCGTGTAATATAAACTTAAGTATTATTAATGTCAGGTATGTAGTAATATTAACTTTATTATTACGTTTCATGTGGAATACTTTATCTGCTGTTATTTCATCTACATTAGAATTATTATTAATCTAATAAAATATTTCTCATTGTATTATTAAATAAAATAATATTAATTAATAATTGCAGGTCGAATTATTAATATTTCGAGTATAAACGGAAAGTTCCCACTGCCAGAGATGTCCGTTTATACTGCGGCCAACTTCGGCCTGGAAGGGTTTACGGAGTCTTTGAGACATGACCTCAAACCCATGGGTATTAAAGTGACTGTTATAATACCTGGAGAAGTGTCAAGATCATCTTTTGGTATTCAGGTATTTTAAGATTTGTTTTTCGGGTAATAATAAATCAACTTTACGACGACAGCTAAACTCATTTTTAAAATGTTTTACATTAATGTGTCAGTACATATTGGCGTATAAAGTATTTTATTCACTAAAAAGTTCGTTTTAAAACTTTTAATTTTTAATTTTTAATAATTATAAAGTTAACGTCGGCCAATTCTAAGATATACAAGAAACTCATAATTTTCAAAAGACACGTGCTCTGATTCCTTCGTTTTATTCTTATTTCTCGTCGATCGCTATAGGCATCACGACACAAGTTTTCATATTGCTGATAACTGAAGTTATGAGTTAGTACTGTAATACAAGTTTACATATTGTTGGTAACTGAAGTTTTGAGTTATTACTGTGATACAAGTTTACATATTGTTGGTAACTGAAGTTATGAGTTATTACTGTGATACAAGTTTACATATTGCTGGTAACTGAAGTTATGAGTTAGTACTGTGATATAAGTTTACATATTGCTGGTAACCGAAACATTGAGATAGTACTGTGACACAAGTTTACATATTGCTGGTAACTGAAGCTGTGAAGTAGTAATGTGACACAAGTATACATATTACTAGTAACTGAAGCTTCGAAGTAGTGCTGTGACACATGCTTACATATTGCTGGTAACTGAAACTGTGAGGTAGTACTGTGACACATGCTTACATATTACTTGTACCTGAAACTGTGAAGCGGTATTATGACGCCAGGTAATCGGTTGCCGATAACTGAAGCTGTGAACTAGTACTGTGACACACGTTTATATCTTGCTTTAATCGAAACTGTGGAACCGTACCCTTACGTCAGTAAATTTAAAGAAATGTTGATAATTCGGCATTTTGTGTAACGAATTTGTAATAATTGCATTTGCTATTTCCGTTTATGGGTGTGTGTTCAAATGTGTCCAATGTGTTAAAAATCTGAGTCCATCGTGAGGGGGTAAAAAATATTTTTGCCATAAAACACCCTCCAAGAATGGAAGTCACTGATGGTAGAACATTAACGAGACCTTTTTTTGTTGAGTTTCCGCATTACAAACATATTTTCTCGTGCTTGAAACTAAGTTTTGTACAGTGATTCATGTTTTCACAAAATCATTATCACTTTTATTTCAATCGAGTTAAGAACAGCGAATGACCAGTAGGAGACCAACGTCTTCTATATGTTGCATGTTTTCAATATTTAGGTGGAAATGAATGGAGACAAACTTTTGATGTAAACTCCAGTGTTTGTACAATAGACCCTGATGTTTGAGTTTTACTATGTATGTTGTGTGTATGTGTAAGTATACTTATTTATTTATAAGTACTGATCAGTTTAAAACTTATTTTGCTAAACTTACCAATTAAAACAAAAACGTCAACTGTTGCAATTTTAATGAAACAGAATTCCTCAGGACAATTGTACCTTAACGACGCTTTAAAACTACATTTTTAGGACAGCCGCACCTTCATTTCCAAAATTTTACTATAGATTCTTTATAAATAATAGAAAATACTTCAGGTTTTTTGTTTTGTAATTTGTTTCACTATATATATGTATATATATATAATATTACTAAAAGGCAATGAGACACTAAAAACTGTTAATTACGTCATAAAAAACATGGTATTATCACAAATGCTTGTTTTTTTTTCATGGATTAATGTTTTGTAAGTTATTATTCATCGGAACCCCCTAGTTTTTCACGTGTTAGTTTATGCATTTACTGGTTTTCTTGTACTTGCTAAACTAATCTCTGAAGTGTACCTTTAAGCGTAGAAATAATTATATGAACGGATTCTCAAAATTTACCTCCATCTGTCCAGTGTCAAAAGGAAGACATGGAGGTTATGTGGGAAGAGATGAGTGAAAGCAACAAACGTCAGTATGAACAGTTTTTCAGGGAATGGAGAAGACGTATGCAAGATGCACTCAGAAGAGAAGCCATCGTTTCTCGGAAATTATTGAAGATATTTCTTGTCGATCTAGAGGACGCTTTGTTTTCCAAAAACCCACATCCTCAATACGTGAGCGTCACGGACCCATTTCGAACAATTCTAAGGATACTGAAGATCCTGCCAAGTTGTTTCCAGCACAAAGTCGTACAACTGCTTACGGGTGAAAACAAGAACACGATAAAAAGAACCATTGAAATCAATTAGAAGTTTACGTTTTGTATTTTTTATCCTTGTATTTTACTCAATGCTTAGAATACTTTAAAATACTCAATTAAATTTTATAGTTTATCTAATTGAAGTTTTTTCTTTTAATTATTACTTAATGATGTTTTATTACAGAACGGATTACTTGGATTACTGCAATGAAATAAATGTATTATCATTTGAGTTTTATGAACGTTCTTCCTTTTGTTCCATTAACATGGTGTAATGTGTCTTAACTAGATGCTGGTTAGCCCTATAGTAGAAGAGATTTGGATGCTGGAATTGAGAAATATGTTTCGAATACTTGTGATACTGTATGGATGTTTACAAGAGTGACATTAAATACCTTAGCGACCATCGGATTTACAATATTAAAATCAGGGGCTCGATTCTTCTCGATGGACACAGAAGATACCTCGATGTAGCTTTGCTATCAGAAAACACACTCAGTACCTCATTGTCGATGATGGCTGATAAGATGCCACAGACTGGCTTTCTTAAAAATTTTCAAAATTCGAGGGCGACGGGTAGTATTTATATTTATAGCCAAATTACTAAGTACATATAGTAATTCACGTTAGAAAGCTAAAGTTATTCTTATTCAACCAATGTCTTAAGTCAGGTGTTTCATAAAGGCACATTTCGAAATTGGTGGGGTTTACAAAATACCATCCGTATTTCTCAAGTAAATAACTCGTATTGCACACGCGTTGAAAAGCATGAAACAACTGGTTTACCATTTAATTATTTTCTAAAACACAAGGTTTTTGTCCACAAATATGTTTGGAATTACTTTATTTTCTCTTAAGAGAAAGTCGTAGGTCCATTTTAGTGAGATATTTTTGGTAATTTTGAAACAAAACCATTTTCTAAAACTGTTACCTATAACCATCTTTATAAATGATTTTTAATATTTTTACATAACACTGCCATACTATTGTCTTTGTTACAATAATTAAACTTGTTATAAAATCATCAAAAAAGAGACGTTTTTATCAGGAACTTCAGGTAATTGGTAAAACAACAACTAAGGGATCGTTGAACACCACAAAAATTTATGGCAGAAGGGTATTCCGTTAATTCCTCAACTGATGTTTGTTAATATCATTTCTTTACTATACCATAGTACGTTTATCGACAGCGTGAAAGTCTTTTTTTCAAAACACTATCTTTAACTTCCGAGTAGAAGTCAATGCATCATATTTTAAAAATATTAAATTATTGAAACGTACAAGTACTTCATTATCTGTTTATTATTATATTGTATTTGCCTTGAATTCAAAATATATTAATAAACGGTTATCAGATATGTATTGATTCGGTAAGTTTGACTTGTTTGTAATTTGCAAACAACGAACGAGGCTTAACGTTGTTGATCAACACAGGATTTCTTCGCAATCGAGAGGCAAAAAAAGTATAGTTTTTGGGAGGCATAAGAAGGAACAAGGTATTCCTGTCATTATAATATAGGTCCCACCGAGATGTGAACTCAGATTGCTAGATTCAGAGCGATGTGCTGTAATTGTGCTTCGGAGATGTTCAATACACCATACACCGTTAGAAAGTCTAATCTCTGGTGTATCCAAATATGCTATTTTTTTTAAAAAATAGTAATCTATTTAATTCGAAAGTTTATGAACAGTTAAAAAGACGCGAGGTTTCGGAGTGGCCACACCCCCTACAATCCCTTACTAGCAGAAATTGATTCTCACATCAAACTATGCCCTCTCTTTATTATCCACTTGAATTGTCTTGAATTTCTGATTCAGCAGAAGGATACTACTACTATCACTAGTGTTCTTGTCAGCATCAAACTTATCTTTGAGTGCCACTACAGCATCTTTGAGATGACAGATTTACCTAAACAAGGGCTGTCAAAAAGTACGTCGTGATTGCATCTACAGCGGCTGCACAGATTGCAAGCCAAATATTTTGGAACATTGCAGATGCAAATAATCTATAGAATAAATATCGATTAGCGGTTACTTATTGAAGAATAGTACAGTTCTTTCCAGTCACGGTCATCCGGGATTGGAGTTGTCTAGTGAAGATTAGTCAAGCTCTGGCTTGCAACGATGAAGGGGCCCGTCAGCTACTCAACAAGAAGTACTGTCATCAACTGATGAAATTGTCAGAGGTAAAAAGGATAAATTTTGTATGATTTTTTTAATTTGTAAATGTTCCACATCAAAGTATGATACACCCTATATAATTGTGACCATTATCGGATAATTCCCGGAATTTATACGTCCGATTTCTGTCACTGAGGTTTTTTATGTATGGAGAATTCAGTTTTCTCTGTTTTAAGCCTACAGGTCGCTGGCTCGAATCTCTTCACCGTAACTGCTCGTTCTTTCATTCTTAGGGGCAATTTAATGTGTTGGTTTTTCTCCAATATCTCAAGGCTTACAATGCTAAAATCCGGGTTTTGACAGCTACGGTTGACACAGCATAGGTAACCAATTGTGTAGCTTTGGTAAACATTAGCCCAAGATTTGGCGGTGGGTGGTGTTTACTAGGTGCTTTCACTTTTCTAAATTAGTAGCTTTTGCAAAATTCATCAAATAAACAGTTTTCCCGTTAGTTTTTAGGTAGACCCAAATTAACTTCGTGATGAAACACACCAAGTTTCTCCGTAACGCAAAACATGTTCGCCCTTTCGGACGTAGGGCGCTCTAATATTACGTTCAATCCTACTGTTCATTGGTAAAAGAGTAGCCCAAAAGTTGGCAGTGGGTGTTGATGACTAGTTGCCTTCCTTCTAGTCTTACACTGCTAAATTATGGACAGCTAGCGCAGATAGTCTTCTCGTAGCTTTGCGCGAAATTCAAAACAAACCTACCATGTGAAAATTTATAAAACAAGGTTGAGTGAAAATTATTTTATGGATTATAAAGTTAAAGTAACTAAATCACACTCTTTATATGTATTCGAAGTTAT
The DNA here is from genome assembly GCA_011833715.1 of Carcinoscorpius rotundicauda. Taxonomy (NCBI): domain Eukaryota; kingdom Metazoa; phylum Arthropoda; class Merostomata; order Xiphosura; family Limulidae; genus Carcinoscorpius; species Carcinoscorpius rotundicauda. The sequence continues at coordinate 22,210,092 of CM022393.1, read as the reverse complement.
ATATTTTTATCGTGATATAAATACATACGAACCATGCTTTTCTGCTATAGCCACACAAATTTGCAGAGTATTTACCAACACATCAGCCAGTTTCAAGGTTTGATGTTTCTTCCCGTTAGGCTACGTTAGAATTGATTTTTAACATTATCTGTGGGTTAAGATATATTATTTCATATAATTTTTTTAGCCCTTCTCTCCACTATCCCCGTGGTATGTCTGCCAACTTACAACACTAGAAACTGGGTTTCGATACCCGCATTGGGCAGAGCACAGGATAGCTCATTGTGTAACCTTGTACCTCACTTCAAAACAAACAAACAAGTTTTATTAGCTTTCATATAAATAGGAAAAATATGTAATCTTTTAAATGAAAAAACGTAAATTTGAGTAAGCAGTTATGATTTCTTTCAAAATATAATACTTTAGCATTTTCTTTGTCTTCTCGAATGGGTTTCACAAAAATTTCATCAGAGAATGTGAGGGTTTATTTTGTATCGCCATCTAGTGAGTCGCATCAGAAATGAAAAACAGCTTATCCCATAAATATTACGGTGTGTTTGCAAATCTTTTTCACATCTGAAAAAAGAACATAAAACTCTCACTTATAATATAAAAGTACGTGTGTAAATTCGCGTTTAACATTACTGTGGATGGATGATCGTTTTCTTGTTTGTATTAACAAGGTGAGAACGTTTGTTTTTTGTTTGAATTTCGCGCAAAGCTACACAAGAGCCATCTGTGATAGCTGTCCCTAATTTAGCGGTAAAATACTACTATAGGCATGGCAGGTAGTCATCACCACTCACTACCAACTCTTGGGCTACTCACTAACGAATAGTGGGATTAACCGTCACATTATAATGTTCCCACGGCTGAAAGGGCGATCATGTATGGCATGACGGAAATTCGACCCTCAGATTACGATTTGAGTGCCTTAACCACCTGGCCATGCCGGACAAGTGAGAAGGAAACAGTTTGGACTCATGCCGTAGACGAGCAGTACCATTTTTATATATACCCAGCTTCATTTCTATGGTTAAAAGCTCTTGTTTTAGTACAGTAGTTAATTCGTAATCAATTGTGCAATTTCCCTAATCAGTTGCTCACTGCTTGTACTCGTAAATGCTTTTCGAGGAATATACTTTAATATATCGTATATGAATGATTTACGTGTGATAATATGTAAAATACGCTTGCGGAAACCTTTATATATGATGAAGTGCCACTCCCAGTTTGCGGATCGCAGATTCAAATCTCCTTTTTACCAAATATGTTTGCCCTCTCATCCATGGATGCGTTGTGATATGATAGTCACTCTCACTGTTTATTGGTAAAAAGAGTAGCCTAAGAGTTAGTGTTGACTAGCTGTCTTCCATCTTGTCCATCACTACAAAAGTAGGTACGGCTAGCGCAGATAGCCATCGTGTAGCTCAAAACAAATCAATTTGCAGTATACCACATATTATTTTTACTTCATAAGGTAGAATGGAAGTTGGTAAAATATTATTAGGTAATTATCTCTGCTAGTCTAAAATTCAGGTAATAAAAAAACTACCTAAAATCCTACTCATCTGTTCATAAACAATTTACATAATGCACAAGGACATGAAGGACACCACGCGAGAGAAAGATAATTAAAGGAAAGAAAATCGATATTCTAAGAGAGTTTAAAGCAATTTAATTTAGAAAAAAATCATGTTTTGTCTTCATTTCGAGTTTCAAAAATTCAGAAATAAGTAGTGAAATCCAAGGATCAATTGGATGTTGATTATATGTTTATATGTTTTATATATTGAATTTATCCTGAAAAGAATATGTTAAACAATGACGATTTTGTTCAGAATAATTTCGATCTGAGGCTTGACAGATGTGGAAGAATGGAAGTGATCACATTTTTGAAATTAATGGAAATCGTGAGACCCGACAGCATGTGACTATACACGAATATTGGGAATACAACATCAAATTATACTTCAAATTGTGGGTATGAAATGATTCATATTTCTACAAAATGCACATAATGTCAGATTGATGCAGTTAATTTAGTTGTATTAACTGATTTAACTTGCATAAACTCTCTTTCTCATTTGTGATTTTTTTTATAGCAAAGCCACATCGGGCTGTCTGCCGAGATTACCGAGGGGAATCGGACCCCCGGATTGTAGCGTTGTAAATCCGTAAACTTACCGTTGTACTAGAGAGGGACTTAAAATATATTCATAAGTATATGAAGAAAGCATTTTACGTTTTCGAAAATCGTGTAGGAGAGAATGAATTTTGTTTGTTTGTTTGTTTGTTTTGGAATTTCGCACAAAGCTACTCGAGGGCTATCTGTGCTAGCCGTCCCTAATTTTGCAGTGTGAGACTAGAGGGAAGGCAGCTAGTCATCACCACCCACCGCCAACTCTTGGGCTACTCTTTTACCAACGAAAAGTGGGATTGACCGTCATATTATACACCCCCACGGCTGGGAGGGTGAGCATGTTTAGCGCGACGCGGGCGCGAACCCGCGACCCTCGGATTACGAGTGCACGCCTTAACGCGCTCGGCCATGCCAGGCCTAAGGAGAGAATGAAGAAAGTAGTAACTGAACGTTAACTACAACTTACCCCATGGGTGTAAATTATCAACACTTGTGTAGGTAGTAAACAACGGGGTAATGTGCACAGTAAAATAATCTGTTGAAGCCGTTAAGAGCCTGTACATTCTAATATAAGCAATATCTATTCAATTATGTAAATCACTTTATCTTTTGAAAAAAAAATTAAAAAGAATATCTGCTATAGATATACGAGAAGGATAACAATATAATTTCACAAGTTATCTTTATGTGTCGGCAGAGTGAGCCACCAACAAAAGTTAATAAAACAGCCATTTCACTAATAACATATCGATTTCTCTATCCTTGCACCTTTCCAGTACATAACACGTTTACAAAGTAATTTACTATTCAAAAGCAGAAAGAAAAATTTAGGGCAAAAAAAAATCCGGAATACGTTTCTCTGTTCACATTAATGAGATCGCAAAACTCCCTGAATTTTCTTAACTGCATGTGGCATGATAAGACACCGTTTAAAATATGAAATTACTATATCTTAGTGCTAAACATCAATAATGGCATACAGAATCACGTGTTTAAAAAATGTGTACGTTTAGATGCTGAATATCTAATTAATACACCCTATGCATACATATGAGAGGAATTTAAAATTAATCAATTAATCAGATTGTTCGTTTATTGCCATTGTTCTTGTAAATGGAACGTGTAATATCTCTATTAAAAAGGGTTAAAGGGCTCCTTAAGTGGTCAGTGTTATCTTGATATAATTATTATTTAAATATATATTGCTAGATTTTACTGTCCTTTTCAAACAGGAAACACTGCCAATACGAAATACCAAAACCAACAACAAAAACGTCTGTATCTCCAACTGAAGATTTACACGATTTATAACTTAAAACCTGTCTAAAAAAAAACAAAACAACAACTAACTCTCGAGACCTGTTCTTAGCATTGATGTTCATATAACAATGTTTGATATAAGGATTGTTTGAGTAAATACTTCTTTTTTTCTGTTTCTAAGACAACGACCACACACACCCACACAGTTAACAACGTTTGTATTATCGCATTATATTTATAGCTTTCTTTTACTGGTTTTGATTCAAAATTTCAAATATGTTTGATAAAAAAAAACATACAAGTAGTTTTTTAACCTCAGAAGCAAATATAGGGCTGTCATGGTATCACAGCAACTTACGCATGCGTAGTGATCTGACTTTGATTAGAAACTTGAGAATACAGGCAGCGAGTTTCTAAATATAATTACTAAATTAGTTTGGAATATCTCCGAAAATGTAAACTGGTAAATTCTTAAAAAAAAATGCAAATATCTACTGTGAAAGAAAAGCCAATGAAATAACAAAATAAAATATTAAAGTGGAACTCCTTTGTGTCTCATCGGCAAGTCTGAGTGTTTATAACATTAAAGTTAACTTTAGATACTTCCAATGGGTCCACCACAGATACTCCATTGTGTACCTTTGCGCAAACAGATTGAAGTGACAACGTCCGAAGTCGTCAAATGTGCAAGACAATACGCAGAAAAATGGATTATTAAGAGAAACCTATAGTAATAAGGTTGTCAACCTTCAGATGAACAGTTATGGAAACATAATTGGGAACCTTCAATACATTGATGCACAGTTAGATGTGTTAACTGTAGGAAGATAAAAAAAGCTGTACAATGTCTTTGAAATCAGTATGATAAACTCTGCAAAATATCTGATTATGACAGGCGGCAAAAATGGAGTGTGTAAATTATTTATATGCTTCAAGTGATTCTTTGTAGTTAAGCACAAAGCTAAACAGTCAGCCATCATAATTTATTTGATCATATTGTTGTATTTATAAATTACACATCTTATGACGATTATTTTGTTAGTAGTCAAGCAGAAAGATACAGAATAGGGTATATGTGCTCTGCTCACCACGAATATAGAAATCTGGTTACTAGAGCTGTAAGTCCGCAGACATATTGCTGTGCCACTAGAAAATGCGTTCAAAATGTGAATGTGACACACGTTAGTATCGTTATAAAATTAGATCAGAAAATAATTGATACAGCACACATAGCTCAATGGGTAACTTGGCGTTTGAACCCAAACACAGCATACAGGTATTTGAGTAAGTCATAGTTAAACGATTTTGGAGCTTCACTAAGTCGTTATAGACAAAGTCGCCAAGTCCGGCGAGTATTCATGCCTGACGACCGAATATCTTGACAATAAGCGCAGTTTCCATTGCAGATCAAAGGATGTCATGTCTGAAGCACACTACTCCTCCTTGTTAGCTTACTATAATCTATCTAGGATACGAAGGCGACGATTTCGTAGCAATCGTTACAACAGTCCACGTTTGGCAGCTTCAACAGAATGTTTTCTTCTAAAATACCATAAACACCCGTTTCTCTCTCTAGCTGTTTAAAGTATGTTTAATTGATCGGGAGATATGACTGAAAGCCTTATTTTGGTGAATCCATACCCTGGTGGCCTCGTTTTCAGTAGGAGAATCTTCTTAACTATATTGTGTACTATTGCCCAAGAGATATACATAACTTAAACCATTTGATTATTATGTTCGTTTATTCGCACCTGTGCAACGTGTGAATCTTTGCTTACCACACTTTCAGTTCTCTTTCTGGATGAATTTGGTACCACAAATTGATTCATATCCTTTATTTTCCAATACCATTAACTATAAAGAATAGCCCGTTTTGAACATTCTAAGTAACCGATCTGAACACATCTTTAGTTTTCAAAAGCATGAATATTTTGCATTGGAAAGGCTGTTAAATACGCTTCTGAAAAATGGTGATTTTTCGGTATCATAATACTACTAATGAAACATGAGGCACTATAATAATGTAGTCTCATACAAAACGCTGAAGACCTGTTCTTAAAAGTATGACAGTTAGTTTACCAGTAAAAAGTTTAATACTTTGAAACATAAGGCACTATAATAATGTAGTCTCATGCAAAACGCTGAAGACCTGTTCTTAAAAGTATGACAGTTAGTTTATCAGTAAAATGTTTAATACTTTCCTAAAAAATTCTATATTATTTTGCTTTTCCAGAGGTGTTCTAAATTACCTTATACTGGCTGTGACATTTTCATGGTCAAAATCGTTTCAATATAAATTACTTAACCTTGTATTACGAACCTCGAAAAAAATTCTTAGATAGAAATTTCAACGGCAAAATAGTTATTAATATTATACAATAAATAATGCAACATAAGTTATAAGTCGTTATTATTTATATATATATTTTTTGTAATTACCGGAAGCCAAGCCATGAATTTTCCTGTATTTTCTTTTGTTGAAAAATGTTGTCTGCAGATAAGTTTACAAAGGGTTTTGGAGGTTCAGAAAATGTACATTGACTTTCTTGGTATTTTTATTTAAAAGTATTATATATATATATATATATATTTACATTTGTGTCTGTGTGTATAAACATTTCAACATTGTTGCCGTGTTTTGCAGGTGTTTCATTTGTAATAATCTTTTCTGAATGTTAAAATTAAGAAAAGTTACTTATATGTTTTATTAAACTTATGCGACTTTTTCTCGTTTCTTTCTCAAGCAGTTGATTTTTGGAAACCATTCTGAATGCATTTTATCAAACGTTTACACCTCATTTAAGCATTCAAACACACGTATATGGTGTTTACTTGCAGGTTTTGTCTTTCAGCTGGTGCACTTAGATACAGATGTGCCGTTAAATCTGTCAGGTTTCAAAATATGGAAGATTACAAGAATGAAAAAAAAATATATCCAAGAACCTAAAAGTAGTCATAAACAGTTTTATTTTACAAAATATTTATGTATAATATTTGTACAAGCTATATATGTATGGGTCTACAGTAATCGTACCTCGAAATTTAAAAGCAAGATATATTCGTTTTCGTTTAGATTGGTTACACCTTCTTGGGTATACTAGTTTTGCATATCACTATATTCTCAAAGTTAAGTTCAAATACCTTAAAAGAGCAATATAATGCATTCAAAATTTATATAACGATTCAAATGTCCAATAAGTATTTATTTTAATTATTTTTTAAGCACAAAATATCGAGTACATGCTTAAACTTTGGTTAAACTAATGTTAAATGTTAGTAGCATAGTGACATCTAACCTTGCGATAACCAATATGGATAAATTACGAATCCACAGTTTTTGTCTTAATTCAGTCTTTTGTCATATTAATCGAGTTAATTTTTTGCATATTCTACAAACATATTACTAAATATAATAAAAAGAAGTATACGTGAAAAATGTTAGAGGATTAGACCCCAAAACTATGTGATAAATAGAAATTAGTATAACAATATCTGTAAACAAACGAGTAAATGTATATAATTAATTTGATACATAATTAGTAGGCGCTTATTTATATATCGCATTTTTATTTACTAAGAGAAAGAAAAGTATCTGTGTAGCGCCATTATTTGAAGGAGGAAAATTATGCGATTTGGTCGCAAACTTGTGAAATAAATTGTAGTTTGAAATCGATCTAATTATTATTTTGATAACATATAAGTATGCTGTTCAGACTGATACGTTTGTATCTGCAGGCCAGTGATAAAGGTCACCTTTGCAATCTAAGCCATTTCAACGGTAACTTTTATTCGTTAGTAGAGGAAAGAAAAGTGATTTTTTTCAATATTAATTAATTGTCAAAAATTAGGACCAGCCTGCGATTTATGTACTGTTTAATGGTTTAAAACTATAAAACACAACAACAAATTTTTAAGTTTTTTTGAACAATTCGAAATTACCTTATATTACTAAATATATCCTTCAAAACTCTGTGGAATAAATATGGGAAAGATTTGTTAATGTAATAGTGCAAACGTTTGCCACTAGATGTCACGTGTCGTTTTCTAGGAAGCTGCTGTCATGTTTTCTGTTCAAAATTTTTAAAGAGAACAAAAGAAAGTAAAGTAAAATACACTTTCTTTATCTTCGGGCGAAAAACAAAATTATCATTGATAATGAAGTTTAAATTAAGGTGGAAAAGCTCTGAAACATTTCAGAAATTGAAGTAAATATAATTTTTTACGGTAAAAACCATAGACTTATGAGTATTTTCCCATGAAATTTTATATCACAGAAAGTTCCTATATTTACAATGTCCCTATTTTCTTCGTATTATATGAAAAAATTATTGCTTAGATGCATAAGATTTATTCTTCATAAATTCTATTTGAAAATATGAAACATTCAAAGTTAGTTTCTAAGGATATTTAGGTCCACAAAGAGCAGTTTTCTACACACTACGGAAATAGCATCTTTTTTTGAAGCTGTTCGAAGTATCTATCGCTGAATTTGAATACAAACTCTCTTTATAAACATTTTGAATAACTAACGAAAAAATGTTATAGTTTAAAATAGAAGTTAGGAAGTTTCCTTAATATTAATTGATTGAGATAATACCTTGTGATCCAGAGTTCATCAGATCTTTGTTTTGCAGTGATTCACGTCTTGCATCAGAGACCTTCGATAACATCTTAAAGGAGTTTCATCACTGAATACACATCACAATATATATAAATATATTAAGCCTTAATAGTTCATAATAAAGCTCCAACTTTTGAATTACCAAAAGTCTACTTACCAACCCGCTATCTTTGTTAAAGTGCCCTCTATCGTTTATTCTTCATACGACCTCACTGAGTTAAAAACGTTATGTACATGTATATATAACGACTTATCAAAAGCACTTTATCTGAGATTGTAAAGCAGCTTTACCTAGAGCAGGGCAAAAACAAAGCATGTCACATGTAAAGCACAGACAAAATCAGTGTACAAACTGCATACGTAAGAAGGATAAAATGTAAACATCTAAAGAAATAGATCCACGCACCGTTAGAGACAGAGACAACTTAGCCTATCAGGTTTAACCCTTGTTAACAATACTAATATATAGGAAAGTAGCAAAATCAAGGATTTGTTTGTGGTCCTTTTTAATTTCGCGCAAAACCACAAAAGAGCTATCTACGTTAGGCATCCCTAATTTAGCAGTGTAAGATTAAAGGAAAGTCATCACTACTTGCTGTCAACTTTTCAGCTGCCCTTTTACCACCGAATAGTTATATTATAACGCCTCCACGGCTGAAAGAATGAGCATATTTATTGTGACGGGGATTCGAGACCGCGACTATCGGACTGGGAGTCCAGCGTTTTAACCACCTGGTCATGCTGGGCCTGAAATAAAGGAAACTGAAAACGTTTATGAATGCTCATCTCCACAAGGCTACAATTTGCTGTTGTTGTTTGTTTAATTTTTTTCTGCAACTTAGTCCATTTTTATGGAAATATAGAGGTAACTTATTGGTAACTTAGCTTGTTATTTTTTTTACAGTTCATTCTATTTCATTAAGAACAATCATCTCCATACAATAAGCTGAAGACGTTATAAAGGTAGTTTTACATGTGAAAGATGATGATCTCTATTGCAGTAATGTTTCTACCTCTTCACATGTCTTTCTTACTAATGTGCTTATTAGCTTGGTCATACACATTTCAGTTTGCCTTCAAATTACTTGTCTGTTTTTATGTGTATCGGTTCTTCTTCTCGACCTTGGCGTCTAGAAGTTGCTTTGTATACATTTAACGTTCTCTAACTTACATTAAACAAAAACCACACACTCTCTGTTATCCAACTACAGTGAAGCCTGACATTAAGAAGCTCTACACAACTTATATGTTTTTAGTAAGTACAGTTGTCACGTTCTGTCATCTGGTTTTGGCTTTACATCTATATGAAATAACTCTAGTGATTCGCTGGTAGCTAAAAGAAGTTTAGCTAGACAGCAATAAAAAATCTATTAAGAAAGGAAACAACCAAAAAATCATAAACCTCAGAGAGACCCTCGTTCAGGCAGACCTATCTATTATTATTTTAGCTGCCTTATATTCTTATAGTTATTGTACTCTCGTTACCCGTATTAAGTCATAGTACATACTAAAAATACTTCCAAGTTGAAGAAACTGCTTTATTTTCTAAGATTATTCCAGATGTCCCATCCCAATCTTTAGAATTTCATATCTCGATCATTCCTCTTAAAATATCATCCATGTATCTTATGCCAAGAATCCTTGAGGTAATTTTCATGTTGTTCTCACTTTTTAAACTTTTTAAATACGAACGTTATTTTTTTTACGTTATTCACGTTTTTTTTTGTTTTTTTTTTTAATTTTGCGCAAAGCTACACGAGGGCTATTTGTGCTAGCCGTCCCTAATTTAGCAGTGTAAGACTAGGGGGAAGGCAGCTAGTGAGTCCTAACCACCGCCAACTATTGGATTACTCTCTTACCAACGAAAACTGGGATTTACCGTAACATTATAAATGCTCCCACGGCTAAAAGGGCGAGCATGTTTGGTGTGACGGGAATTCGAACCCGCATCCCTCATATTAAGAGTCATGCCTTAACCACCTGGCCATGTCAAGCCTACTTTCTAACAATAACTGAGTTGCATTATTACATTCTTAATCAGGGGTTTGGTAATTTAGAACGTAATACCATATCATTTTTTCGAAATTATGATTTTTTAAAATGCACATTTCAAAGTAGTAGAAGCAAAAATCCGCTGCAATTTTACTATAAAACACTATTATGTTGACGATGACAGAAATGTATAACAATAAAAACAAACGCAATTACAAACAATGAATTAAAGTAAAAAATAACAGATTATGAAGTCTAATTATCTGTGACTACAAAAATTAATCCTAATATTGTTTTCTAACAGCTGAGTTTTAATCGTGTTCAAGCAAATTTAAGAACAAAATTGTCTGTCAGACGCAAAGAATCTTTGAAACAAATGCGTAATCTCTAAGAGAACAAAAGTATCACAAAAAAGTATGGATTATCTTTTGAAGAAAATGTATTTTTTGGATTTCTTTTCTTTTAAACAATTAATTTGATTATTTTGAACCCACTTACAAGTACTAAACCTGACTTTAAATTAATCGCATATCCGACAAAGCAATGAATTGTGGAGAGTTAAGGTGAAGAGATTCTGGAACAAGGAAAGCAACCAAAGATTTTGGCCTTTCTATAGAAATAAAAATATTTAATCTAATACTTCCTTTACAGAATATTGTGGACCTTATTTAGTCTTCTCTGACAATCAAGATCGTAGTGATTAAACAATAAATGATAAAACTTATTTTTGTTAAACGTATAGGGTCTTACTGCAATATGTCTAGTCCTAACGTGCCCAATAAAACAAAGAAATATGGCATTAGGCATATTGCAACGTTTAGATTGTCCACTGTATGTCTCTGGACGGTATGTAAATTACATCAGTTTGGGAATATACATGGGCAACCAAACAAATAACGTCTAATAAACCGACAAGATTCGCCTGTTTGATGTAAACCATAAGTAAAGATATATCATGTCGTTGGAGGTCAAATGGTTAGAAGTAGTTCCAAAGATATATGCAAACATTTAGTGGACAGTGATCAAGATACACCTAATTGATATCACTGAGTGATATACGGTCAGTTTCCAGATTTTCTTGTTAAAGAGTACCCAAACATAACAGAACCATAATCCCGCCTTGCGAGTTTGTTAGTTTGAAGTTAAGCACAAAGCTGCATAATGGGCTATCTGCGCCCTGCCCACTACGGGTATGGAAACTTAGTTTCTATCGTTGTAAGTCCACAGACATACTGCTACCATTGGAGAGCTCCGCCTTGTGGAAACTGCAACCATATAAGTAATTATTAGACCATGGAAATCGTGATGCCTGCTTGACGGAAGCTGCCACGTCACTAGAACTGACTAATAAAACAATCAATGCTAGCTCAACTCCGAGATCTGCTTCTTATCAACTAATTGCTCGGTACCCTTCAGTCGTTAAGTCTTGTTCCGGGGAAACACCTTTAAATGCTCGCTCACTAAATCTGTTTAGTAGGAAACGAATAAGCAGGTTTTCTCTTCATTAATGTCCGGCGTACATAATGTGAGAATTAAAACATGTAGGTCAGGGAAAGTAATACGAACCACCAGAAGACAAGTCTTCGTGTTTTACATCGAAAAGTTTGTTTGTTTTGAATTAAGCACAAAGCCGCACAATGGGCTATCTGTGCTCTGCCCACCACGGGTATCGAAATCCGGTTTTTTAGTGTGTAAATCCGCAGACATACCACTGTGCCACTGGGGGGTACATCGAAAAGAGAGCAGAACGTCTGCTGCGGTTTTAACTGTGGTAACCATAGCAAAAGGAAAAATGTATATATACATGTTGTTGTTGTTTTGTGCTTATCCAATCCCTTCAGCTGTTGATAGAATTTATTTAAAAGTAGAGTTTTTCGAATTTCTTTAATCATTTCTTTTTTTAGACAGCAGACAGTGTCTTAAGCCTAAGATGAAGTAAAGTTACATTATATATATATACATATATATATATACGCATAGTATTGGAATGGTTATATAATTTATCGCAACAATGCCCTCCATTGTTATGAAACGAATGCTTTGACGTACGTAACTCACAAACAATTCTTTACAATACTTCAGGCTTAACTTTACTTGTTGCTAAATGTTTGTACTAGGAATACTAAATAAGATACGCGTGTAAATCCCTCTACGTTACGTCTGGAATTACCCTTGATCCTTCTTGTTTCACTCTCAGATCCTTCAGTTAATGCAGTGTATAGAATCGAACTCAAACAACACTTTGGAATTCTATCTTCATGCCGAAATCTCGCCATTTTTGCTAAGTTTTATACGCACCTGAAAAAACTTGCGAAATATTGCAAGAATTTATACATATTATATTGCGCTCAAACACTAATATGTACTAACCATCTGTCCCTCAATGTGTCAATTTCCAGCTTCTGTGAGAATAAAAAGTAAACTAAAAGGTGATATCTAATTTCCAGGTCCAGCTGATAGGCCGTTTTTAGGCGTACGTAATCGCAGATCGACCAATTATTAAGTAAGACATACCCTGTATAACAAAATCAATTTAAATGCGGCTAAATGTCAAGCTAAGAAAATAAATATTTCTTTCTCACATCTGTCTGGGTTAGCCCAACATAAACAGGTCACAACATAAACAACATTGCAATGTGCACTTTTAACGAGATAAATAGCGTTATTGGTGGCTTTGCGATTGTCCATTTTTTTTAAACAAAAAAGCTCTTTAGATGATAGCATATGATGAAAAAAGTTGTTTGTATCTCAAAGTTATATATTTTTTATAAGATGTCTACGCTGTTGTTGTGAATGTGTGTGTTCTTATAGCAAAGCCACATCGGGCTATCTGCTGAACCCACCGAGGGGAATCGAATCCCTGATTTTAACGTTGTAAATCCTAGACATACAGTTGTATTAGCATGGGGTCTTCGTTTTTAAACCAATCTAAAGAGGCGAATAAAAACAGTAGTAAATAATTATTTTTAAACCATAACATTAATTTCTTTTTATTTCCTAAACTGAGGAATCGTTCAAAATAGTCGAAACGTTTTCCATGGAGTGGTTGTTTATGTGGTAAAAATTTCAAGTGAATGCAATTTTTTCCTATTGTAGATTCTTCCGTGAGTTAGAAAAATGCGTTGCTACAGAATGTTTCAACAATATTAGACATTTGAAAACCCAATAAGTGTGCTTTTCCTAAATGCCGATGTTAGAAAATAATTTTCCTCTTTGTAAGTAATTGATTCGAAAGCGGACGAAGACCATTTTCGTCTACTTCTTTACTGAACTAAATCGTAAGTAAAGCCCCATTTATGGAGCTGTCAAAAGGTTTTACCGTTTGTGGGTCAGAAAAACCAGTAAATTTACTTTTATTTAGTCTGTGTACAGTAAGTATGAAACGAAATGTACTGACGACAAAACTGGAAAAATATTCATTGGTTTCTTAACTTAGAGTTACGTTCATTAAAGAGATTTATTTTATCTTAAAAACTGAAAATAATTCAGAAACTGTTCAAGTTTAAAACTGGATCGATATTTTTACTTTCATAATAACTATTATACACTACACACCACACTAAGTGATCCCACATAACGTGTTTACTTTAGGATTATCATACCAACACTGACTACACTTACACATGTACACTAGTCACTAAAATCGGAACAGGCTGACCGTAATCGAACTATTGTACCTCGATCAAGTGCATTTTATTTGCCCCCCAGTGGCTCAGCGGTATGTCTGCGGACTTACAGGCTAAAATCCGGGTTTCGATACCCGTGGTGGGCAGAGCACAGATAGCCCATTGTGTAGCTTTGTGCTTAATTCAAAAAACAAACAAAACAAGCATTTTATTTTTTGTGAGTCCTCCTATTTCGATAAATTAAGTGTGGCGTGACACACACTAGCTTTGGTGTAGATTAGATACTTACAATATTTGATTAAGTTTAATTGTGACACACAGATTTCATGAGTCTGAGTTAACTCAGTGAAAGTTAGCAAGTTAACTTATTTTGTCTTACTCTAATTGGCCAGGTGGGTTAAGGCGTTCCACTCGTAACCATAGGGTTGCGGGTTCGAATCACACCAAACATACTCGCCCTTTCAGCTATGGGAGTGTTATAATGTGACGATCAATCCCACTATTCGTTGGTAAAAGAGTAGCTCAAGAGTTAGCGGTAGGTAGTGATGACTAGCTGCCTTCCCTCTAGTCTTACACTGCTAAATTAGGGACGGTTAGCGCAAATAGCCATCGTGTAGCTTTGAACGGAATTCAAAACAAACCAAACTTACCTTAATTAATTTTCAAATTGGCAAGAAATGTTTCTACGACCTCTGTTAACAGACAACATGAAAATAATAATGAGTAATGTTCAGTACGTTAATACTTAGGTTCACTTGCTCGGGCATACCTGTAATTTTGTAGAGAAACAGTAAACAGACAAACATAACGAATTTAAAGGACACCGTATAATCTGGTTTTTTTTTAATGTTCACCAGGACATTAAAAGTAAAAGACTCAGTCCTCCCATAATCAATATTCTGAAATAAGTATTCGGGTTCGAATGATTCAAACACGTTAAATACCAAAAATGTAAGAAAAGAAAGCATTTTGTCTTACTCACTTTGTCTTTCTTCTTTATAACTCACTTCATGTCACTGGTTCTTGCGCACAATATACATTACCACAACCACACTCCTTCGAGGAGTAAAAAGAATAAATATTCATGACTTGACTATATTTTGCAATGAAAATGTACAAATTTTAACCACTAATTTTAGTGTATTTACAGTATATTCAAGGCAGATGTGGAAGGACATTAAGAAGTGATGTTCGTTACACTTGAGTAATGCTAATATCTAATATGCACTAAACCTTTTTCTAAAGACGAATGAAGATATAGAAGCTGTTGTTTTTTGTTTTTTTACAGAATAATTGCAATGCAAAAAATCCTTGTTAACACAAGTCAATTCAGGTGTTTCTTGTACAGTAACGAGTTGCAAGTCGATTAAGTTCTAGGGTTTCTTTATATAAAAGGAAAAATTAATTATTGCACAGTAACAATAAGAATAAGATGAATCTCCAACAATTAAACCTACTCATCTTCGTTAATTTCTAATTGTTGTGTTGGAGAATTGTTGCTGTCTATTTTTTGTTCAACTATTTCGTTTTCTAGCATTGCTCGAACTGTTGAGTCTGAATAGAAAGTCCTTGGTGAAAGAGACTTTGTTTTCGACTTTCCATGAACGCTTTTTCTCTTGAAGGATCCATGATGACTGCAAATATGTTTGAAATGTTCTGAAGAATTCTGAGATCCTTTCAAATGCTTGAACTCTAAGTTAAAACTATTTTCAGGTTTTGAAAATGGGGTTGGACTACTGGGAGCCCCAGAGTTATGGGCAAAATAGCTTAACAGTTCTGCCATCTGCTCATCTATGCGAGTCATTTTATTGCTTATTTTCTTTATTTCAGTTCTGAGGTCCACTCGCAAGTCCACGAGGTTAACTATAATCTGCTGATAGTCTGTACTGGAGATGCTACGAGGGACAAACATTTCACCGCTAAAATTACCACTGTCGTCATTAGGTTCTTTGTTAACAGATATTTGATCTTCAATATGAAGATTTCTTTGGTAACCGTTTACGTTGCTATGGTTATTATCACTAGGGTGCCCATAAATAAATGACTCCGAGCTTTTTCGTTTAGGAGTAGCCTGGTGGGAATCTGGTTCACTTACTTCTTCAATCGTTTCCTGACGGCTACCCAGGATCTTCGACCACTTTCCAAGTCCTTTATTTGCTATTCCCGAAACTGGTCTCGTGTCTTTAACAACATTAGGAGGTTCGTTCTTTTTTTCCATAGCTTCCCCTCCTTTAGTCGACGTTTGGCTTCCAGAAGTAACCTTGTTTTCCTTCGCTTCGTGATCACTGCTGGCAACTTTCAAAACGCCCCATTTTGTAGTCCTCTCTGCCTTTTCTATCCTTTCCCCAACTTCAGAGATACTAAATACTTTAACTGTAGAATTTTTACATTTATCTCCTCCGTTTTCGTTAACGGTGCCTGAGGAACGTTCTCCCTTTTCCACGTCGGGTGCAGACGACACTCCCACTTGATTGGCACAAGGTGGTGACTTTTCTGGACCGTTCTTCTTGAATCGGTTAAACAGTTTCCGAACCAAGTGATCTTGAGAAAGGTCTTGGGAAGGTTCATTCTTTCGTTTATCCGCCAATTCTTTCTCCCTCTTGACGTCAGCTACCTTGCGAAAAATCAACTGTAGAAATAAAGCACAGAGAAGTAAAGTTTATAGTTACGTAATAATAATAAACGTAAAAATACCAAACCTCTAAAATATCAGAAATATGAACTACAAGCAACAACAAAATCACAACTGTAGCACCACAGGAAATATGTTGTACTAGCAGATGACTGTTGAAACAGCGCAACAGCGACTGTCCTAAAACTAGTGATGAAACAATATAAAATGTATAGTTAACCCATTCCCTCGGATCAGATAGTGCATGGAATGTGATTCTCCTGTGAGCTGTTCAAAATGCCATCTTTTCATTTCACGCCTTATTTCAATAAGGAAAGTTGTATTGCGTTTTTTTTTAAGTAAAAAAGACTGACTACAATGAGGTGTTGGCAAAAATATTTTTTGTATACAAAAGGTGCATCCAGCACAATAAAGCGGTCAGTTTGGCTAAGTAGCCGCTAAGGATTTTTTTTCTTTGGATGCCATCATTTCTTGTTATTTTACTGAGCGCAAGAAAGTACGTTTTTTGTTTTTTTTTACAGTTGTCATTTGTATAAAAAAAATTGAAAGAAGACATTCAGCTCAGTTTATTCAACGTGTATATAATACCAACATGAAAAACTAAACAGTTGTTGTTGTTGTTTTGAATTAAGCACAAAGCTACACAATGGGCTATCTGTGCTCTGCCCACCACGGGTATCGAAACACGGATTTTAGCGTGTAAGTCCGCAGACATACCGCTGAGCCACTGGGGGGCAAAAACTAAACAGAAAACGAACACATATATTCGAACATGTTCCTTTCTTTATATGTTTTCATTTCCAGCTCATACCTTCGGAATATTTCTTCAAATTCTCTCACAAAAAAGAATCATTTTTGTTCTTAGTAAGTTTCTTCTCAGATTAACTGTTCAGTAGTGACGGAGCAATGTTTAGTATCAATATGGATTGATCTGGATTTCGCGCAAAGCTACAGGAGGGCTATCTGCGCTAGCCGTCCCTAGTTTTGCAATGTAAAACCAGAGGGGAGGCAGCTAGTCAGCAACACTCATTGCCAACTCTTGGGCTACTCTTTTACTAAAGAATAGTGGGACTGACTGTAACATTATGACGCCCCCCATGATGAAAGGACGAGCATGTTTGGTGGGATGGTGATTCGAGTGCCTTAACCAACTGGCCTGTGATTAAATTACCTCAAGTTACTTAAAAATTAAAATACTTTAAGGTCCGTGTATACTTACTATAAACTCATTCTGTGAAACATCATTAGTTCTTGGAGACATTTTGTTGTTTTATGAAGAAAGGAAAGGACGCTCTTCTAAGAAACATGACAGAAACAAAATTCTGTTGGTGAAGTAATTATTATTATTCTAAAACGTCAGTTGCCAATATATTGCGAAGTATATTTTACAAGGACCACCAAAGATAACGCAAAATAAAGTAATTGTCAAATTTCTCAGTTTAAGTCGTAAAGATCCTTGGTCTTATTCGTAGTCTTTCACAACTAGGTCGTCATCTAGAATGTTGCAGAGCATTTTTATTTTCGGAAAGAATAAATTAACCATTATATAAATTAATGTGTGATGACAAACAATGTACTCACATTTATGTTAGTATGCAAGACTGCAAATAACATCGAGGATATTAGTTTACAAGTCCATAAGCAACACTTAGGATGTTAGTCTGCAAGACCATTAATAACACTGAGGATGTCAGTTTGGAAGACCATAAATAATATTGAAGATGTTAATCTGCAAGACCACAAACAGCACTAAAGATGTTAGTCTGCAAGACCACAAATAACACTGAAGATGTTAGTCTGCAAGACCACAAATAGCACTGAAGATGTTAGTCTGCAAGACCATAAATGACACTGAGGATGCTACTCTGCAAGACCACAAATAGCACTGAAGATGTTAGACTGCAAGACCATAAATGACACTGAGGATGCTAGTCTGCAAAACCATAAATAACACTGAGGATCATCCGAATTTCAAAGAGGAGTAATAGTGAGTCTATTTCTGGCATAGTAGTTAATTGTCATTAGAGTTTGTCAAGAATGCAAATCGAAAGACCAGAAGTTTGCATTTAGTAAATAAAGATGACCTTCGACTTCTAGTGAAAGATCCAGAGAATAGAAGACTGTTCGTTTTTGAATTTCGCGCAACGCCACACGAGGACTACCTGCGTTTAAACGATTGTACCAAATACAATAGGCCTCACATTATGTGTTACATTTAACTAAGATTTTCAACAGCAATAAGAATTCCAGTACTTTCAAACCCACAAGACAAAGGACATTGAACTGTCACATGTCAGCCGAATAAAACAATCGGATATTTCTTGTGTCAGATGTAAACAGAAAGCAAGGAATCAGTGCTGCGCAGAGTACAAAATGTGGGCAATAAATATGTGATAAAAAATTTGTTATTCCAAGAGTTTAAGTTGCAAGAAGTAGTTGTGTCGGGTATTTTCAAGACAGTGTAACATCCAAGATGTACCTAAAAGTTGTTGTTGATCAAATCTATCCATTAATCCTACGTTTCCTCCCTTAATGGAAAGGTTCTGAGTATCTAATCATCTCCAACACATCTGTAATCTAAATAGTGCAATTAATTTTAGCTTACATTAAGTTTTGTAACTATGTAAAACATTTTTTTTTCAATATTACGAAACACGTTATTTACATAAAATAATTAAGTCTATGCTAGCCAGAACTGACGTACAACAAAAACTCATCTTCTTTGTTAAGTAACAAATGCTATAAATCTGTAATAACTGACAAAATATTTGTAACTTAACTGTAAAATAATTATCAGCATGAAAAACACATTATTATTTATTTCCAAAGAACTTGATTTAATATAGACCGATAGATGTATTTTTGACACTGTTAATAGATTTAATATATTTAAGATTTTTATAGACATAACTATTAATATTACATTTTCTTATTTTATAAATATATGTTAGCTTATCGGTAGCTAAGCGGTAATCTAAAAGGCTTCTAACACTAAAATTTGAGAAATAATCGCCACGACAGACACACACAGAGAGCTTATGGGGTAACTTTACGCTAAAACAAATAACCAGAAAACATACTTTAAAGAAATGGAGCATTCATTAGAAATAAATATGGTATGAAATCTTACCCTGTGTCGTAGATTATATGTAAGAAAAAGGTTTCTTGCAAAAGAATTAGCAAAAGCATGATAAAAGTTGAGAACTTCCAAAAGTTTGTCTCTCTTGATAGAGTGAATGTCGCAATAGGTCAAGGCTCTTACGTTAGCACAAGACTGGCCCATTGTGGGTTCTTTCCAAAATACGTCCCCGAAAACATCGCCCTTTCCTGTATAAAAAAAAGTCAAACAAATTAATAAAAAAAAAACAATATATTATTTGTGTCTGTCAAAAAAGTTGATATTGCACTAAATACATTAAGCTTAAAGCAACTAGACCATATCACATGAGTGTGTCTTTGTTCGGACCATATCACATGAGTGTGTCTTTGTTCGGACCATATCACATGAGTGTGTCTTTGTTCGTACCATATCACATGAGTGCGTCTTTGTTCTCGTAATCCGAGGGTCGCGGGTTCGCGCCCACGTCGTGCTAAACATGCTAGCCCTCCCAGTCGTGGGGGCGTATAATGTTACGGTCAATCCCACTATTCGTTGGTAAAAGAGTAGCCCAAGAGTTAATGGTGGGTGGTGATGACTAGCTGCCTTCCCTCTAGTCTTACACTGCTAAATTAGGGACGGCTAGCACAGATAGCCCTCGAGTAGCTTTGTGCGAAATTCCAAAACAAACAAACAAACAAGCGTCTTTGTTCGGACCATATCACATGAGTGCGTCTTTGTTCGGACCATATCATATGAGTGCGTCTTTGTTCGGGTTTTTCTTATATCAAAGCCACATCGTAATATCAGCTTGTCCACTGAAGGAATCTAACCACCGATTTTAGCGTTGTAAATCAGTACACTTACCGCTGTTCCAGCGGGGGACCATACCACAAGAAAAAATAAAAAATCCTAGAAACCACGAGTTTCAGAAGAACCTAGGACTGCCTATTGTTTGATTTTATAATAAAAGTACACGTGTCAACCTTGATGTTACCTGCCACGTACGAAAAAAATGGATAAGATTTTTTTTGTCGATAGGACCGCCAGGTAAGACTGTAGTGGAGTTTCTTTTTTGTTGGTTTGTTTTATGAATTTTGCGCAAAGCTACTCAAGGTCTATCTTCGCTATTATTATTATTATGCCTCTCGATTCCATGAAGGAACATAGGGCCGCAATCGCTTGCGGATTCAAAACAGGCCGGTTTTTTAAGTGAGTAGATTATTACCCTACTGCACAACCCCCAACCAGGAGGAGAAACCTTAGCCGTCCCTAATTTTGCAGTGTAAGACTAGAGGGAAGACAGCTATTCATCACCACCCACCGTTAACTCTTGGATTACTCTTTTACCAACGAATAGTGGGATTGACCGTAACATTATAACGCCCCCACGGCTGATAGAGCGAGCATGTTTGGTGTGACGGGGATTTGAACCCGCGATCCTCGGATTACGAGTCGAGTGCCGGGCCCTGAAAGCGGAAAATATAATGGTACTAACCAACTATTTCTCTATTTATGCGATTATCATATCCTGTTTTATTTTCTTAGGTTAAATATGTCAAACTTTTGGAGTAAATATCCTTCATGAGCTTTGGAACTGACATATATTAAGAAGCATCGTACCGACCCATCAAAATACTGTTATTAGGGTTCTCTGCCTGCAGCGAAACATCAATACACGGAAAATTCGAGTTTAAAGATTTTTCAACTAAACAAGCAGATTAATAAACAGCGGAAATAAAGTACAATTGAGCAAACTTCTAAATAAACAAATGTGATATAAATGTATAATTTACACCAGTAAGTTATGTGTAAGATAAAGTGTACAGATAAAACAAAACAAAATCGTTTGTTAAAAAAAAGTGTAAATACCAAATTACAAAATATTTATTAGAACGTATTTCAGTTATCTAGCACAGTTTTCAATATCAAATCAGTGACGACGAGAAAACCCACTTGTAGAGAAAATTATATATTTAAAAGCGGCTGGTGTGACTTGAAAAGGCACTGATATCACTGCACAACAAAGTTTTCGCTTATTGAACACTGTTGGTGTTCCTTATAGATGTTTGACTGCTGATCACAAAAATCACATCCAAATTTGCCCATCACGTACCGTTTCATCGAAATCTTCAGTTTCACCAGGACATTACTACAATAGAAAAACGATATCAGGGCAACTGAAATCCGTCAATGTTTGCTGACTACTGTTGGACACTGCAACGTGATGCACCGGACATTGAATATAAACGAAAATCAGGAGCAAAACACTTTTAATCATGTTGAACTTAATAGCGTATTTGAAACATAAACGCAATTAAATACGTTATTGCCGGTAAACAGTTAACTGTCTATTTCTCAGAGTCCCTACGTGATGAAGCAAAACCAAAACTATATTTGTGCATACCCACCAGGTACCTGTCACAATCAGCAAAAACTTTTCAAAATATTGTTGTGCAGTGATATTCAGTCATGAATATAACAAATACAAACTCAATTTGCATATATGTTATATATATTGACATATATGTAGATGCATTTTATTAGAATACCAATGTATGCTGTACATACACTACAAGCCTAAATACACACTCCCACACATATATAATCTAGATATTAATTTGTTGTAATACAAAAACGAGCCAAAACAAAAATAAATTTTAAAATATTAAACAAAAGACACTGCACCAATTAAAGGATCTTTTTAATTAGCGCAGCGTTTTTATTATTCTTTAAATTTATTTTTATTTCGGCTTGTCTTTAGATTACAGCAAACTAATATAGTTAGTCAAAGGTTTGGATTTGCTGTTTTTAACACAGTCGTTTTGATTACTTTACTTTATCAATGTTAATTTTTCTCTAAATCTAGATATATATAATAGCTAATTGTTTGTGTGTCTGTCTGCCGCGCTTTGTATCTTCTAAACGGTTAATCACACAAAGGAAATTCAAATCGAAACTCTTACTTTAAAGAGCAAATTACAAGGAAGTCACTTATTTTTGTAGTTCCTAAAATTTCATACTGGTATCAACATCGCATCGATCTATTAGTTTTGATATCTGCTGTTCAGAACAAAAACACTTGTTTTTTTGTGAGAAAATTTCATGAAGAGATGTAATTTTCTCTGTCAACACATTGAAAAAAAATATTGAAGATGGAAGCATAAAAGGAAAAAAAATCGTGTTGGGTATATGTATTTGTTGTTAATCAATTTATATATAAATATATATTTGATTTTTTTACACCTCGGTATTATATAAGGTTTTCAATAAATTAATTTGAATTGAATATCTCTCCCTCGATGTTTCTTAAACAAATGACAACTGTGAAAGAGCACGCACTTCCAAAAACGGTTTTTTCTTTGCACTCAGTAAAATGACAAGAAGTGGTGGCATTCAACTGAAAAATATTCCAGTGGCTACTTTTCAAAACTAAATGCTATGTTGTATCCGATGTACCAACTGCATCGAAAAACAAAGATTTTTGCCAAGAGTTCAGCTTATTCAGTCTCCTTTGTTTGAAAAGAAACAATGCAATATTCGTTATTAAATTAACATTTGGAGTGACAAGACATTTTTTAATTGGCCCACTGGACAATGAAAATTTATATACGTTCTGATCATATTTATTCATCACCATTTTTTAGAAAGATTGTGGTTGAATTGTTCGAACGGGCTCTACTATCTGCTAATAAACATATAATTACAATTTGAGAATTTAACATCAACATGGGTAAGTAGCCGAAAGTTGAGGGACCATAATAAAGTAAAGGGAAATTATATACCAAAATGTAATCAGTAAAGAGAAAAACTTACAGAAATATAAACAAATATTAAATACGTATTAAGTCGTGATTGGTCTATAACAATGCACTGGCATTTAAAAGGTTTTGAATATAATTAGTTTTTTTCTGTAATATGTCAACACAGCAATTTTGAAATTAATTAATTATCCATAGCGAACATAGTGTAGCAAAAATACTGTTATTATACAATCTCTAAATGACCAAAATGTTGCATTAAAATATAATAGGCCTAATACTAATGTATTATGAAAATTATAATTAATTATAATGATGTCTGGTCATCTCTAAAAACACGTTCAAACCATAACAGTCGTTCAGTGTTTCGACCAGTAATGAGTTTGTTCTGTCCTAACTCGAATAGTTCAGCTTTCGATTGAAACACATAGTCGATAATACGCGACGACGAGAAAACCCACTTGTAGAGAAAATTATATATTTAAAAACAGCTGGTATGGGTAGAGAAGGCACTAATAGAGGAGCGAACAACGTGTAGGAATGTAGAGGGCGTGTTTAGATGCTGGATATATTTATTAACATAGATATAAAGGTGTTCCTTTGTATTGGTTTATTTTGGGCTTGAGTTGTTGTATAAGTAAGGCTTCTTTAATTACACTCAATTACACAACGGCCTTCAAAAAAGTGGTCAGCTACCGTTCAGTAACCCTTTCTTTTTTTGTGAATCTGACGATGACCGAAGGAGGTCAAACGTTGTTCACTCCACTATTAGTGCCTTCTCTACCCATACCAGTCGTTTTTAAATATATAACATCGTCGACAACAGATACGTCAAACACAGTGTTGTTGACGTACTGTTGTTATACACTCTTCAAATTTCCTAAGGGAATATTGACAAGAAATGTGATGTTAAAACATGATAGGCATAATACTAACGTTTTATGACAAATACAGTAGGCCTGACATGGCCGAGCGCTTAAGGCGTGCGACTCGTAATCCGAGGGCCGCGGGTTCGCGCCCACATTGTGCTAAACATACTCTCCCTTTCAGCCGTTGGGGCGTTATAATAAGACGGTCAATCCCACTATTCGTTGGTAAAAGAGTAGCCCAAGAGTTGGCGGTGGGTGGTGATGACTAGCTGCCTTCCCTCTAGTCTTACACTGCTAAATTAGGGACGGCTAGCGCAGATATCCCTCGAGTAGCTTTGTGCGAAATTCCAAAAAAACAAACAAAACAAAACAAATACAGTTAATTACAATTATGCTTCGCCAGCTTAGAAAATACACTAAAATCACGACAGTTTTGATTAGTATAATTCAAATGCCTGAACGAGGCCCTAGTTTCATTTCAAATCTACATATCTGTTGTTGCACAGGATATTATAATCTGTGTTGGCGTATAATTGAAGAAACGTACTATCTTCGAAGCATTTGGAAAATTAGTAAGTAGTAAAACATCACTAAGAACTTTATAAGTTTTAAATCACTATTTATATTTTTTGCGTTTTGTCTTTTTGCATATTTGGATTATATTTTAATATATGGTATACACATTGCGCATGAATTGTAACTTTTTTTCTTAAAATATATTTGAAATTGCTCTGCTAATTAAAAAGAAAAAATATTAATACTTCTTCCGTATGTGTTCTCATATTAAGTTTCGTGTGCATCTCACAATAGACAGCTATATCTTGGAAAGTATTGTGTACGTGTATTCCTAATGAGAATGTTTCATACGACAGTCACGAACACTTCCCTTTTCAAATCTCTAAAATACATTAAAGATGCTCATTTTATATTTATCCAGTGTCCAGCTCACAAACGATTCCCTGCAGATGCTCAAACAAACCTAAAAACCTGATGGGGATCCGCCCATTATTACTGGAGCGGACAGAACTAACATCTGAAACGCCGCCAAAAAACAGTGACACGCAATCAAATCAAATTAGATGTTTTCGTTTTGTTCGTTGGATGCTTCATGACTTAATGTGTCGAATAATCGGTAAAGTCTAGCATGGGTTTGTTATGAGCTTTCTCTGCATGATGGCTCTAACAGTCACGCTGCACGAAAGCTGATTGAAAAGACAATTGTTAAGGTATTTGGTTTCTTCTGTCTGCTCATTTTGTGATGTCTACCACATACACACACCCTCTCGCGGAAATAATTGGAACGACAAAAACTTATTAGATATATTTTTCTGTAATAAAACATAAAAAGCTAAAAATGTTAAAAAAGGGGATAGTTTTCCAACGGATATATATTTTTTCCTTATATATATATATATACATGGCCTACAGTGCTGTAATTTCAAAATGCACCAAGAGCGATCGTTTAGTGAACACGAACCGTGGCCTTAAACGTGCACTCGCTGACTAATGAAATTACTTGAGGTTTCTTGATAAATTATGTACGCTGTAGACCAATGACGTCAAGTAACGTTGCAGTATCCAAGGCCGAAGGAGTGTTATTCGCTGCCACAGTTCCTCTGACGACCAGAAAGCAGCAAATTTAGAAATAAAAACAAAACTTTATTCAATAATATTAATTACTAGCCTGTTTTAGTGCTCTATATGTATTTTTGAATAGATTGGTAGACGAATATCATATAATATAGACGAAATCGATCGATTAAACAACTTCGTTTTGAGCTTGAAAATCAGACAACCGAAATGTGTCCATGGTTTACTCTTTTGCATTAGTGGAAAATAAAAGTACTTATCGTCAGTTGGCACTTTAGAATATTATGGAATAATGTAATCAAAATTAAGACTATTTTAATCGCATTTGATGTAAAATGTTCTCTTATAAAAGACAATGTAAACCTTTTTAAACAATTATAATTAAATGATTATATCCCAACTGTTTATAAGACATTGCAAAATTGCGTTTCACAAAAGAAAAAAAGATAATTTTCACATAAACAATAATAAATTTGATAGCGCCCGTTAAGCAGTTCGAAAATAGTGACACCTATCTCTAAACCTTAGTGGTTTCTGGCTTGGTTTTTCAATCCGTATGTCGCAATAAGTACCATTTAGATAGATAATAAAGAAACACGAAACTACGAGTACAAGTACTAAAGTTTGGTTTGTTTTGGATTTCGTTTATCAGCGAAAATGTGTCGATAACTGCTTTTAAGCAATAGTGTCTCATCAGGAAGATGTCAACAGTTCCAGTAAAAAAAAACAAAAACAGTTTCTCACCTGGAAGATGTCAATAATTGCGTTTAAACAATACTTTCTCAGCAGGAAAATATAGATAATTGTGTTAAAATAACAGTTTATCAGCAGAAAAGTGCCGATAATCGGCTATAAGCAATAATTTCCTTTATTGCATACCCCACTAAATAATTTCCCAAAATAGCTCTGTTTCGTTAGATGTTCTCTAATAAGTACATTTAGCAGAATGTTTTAGAGATTTAATTCTCACAATAAATCTATAACATATATTCATATAATACAGTGGAGTGTGTGGTGCTCAGTTAAATCATGTTACCGCTTTGTGGAAAAGTCACATAATTTCTTTAATTCAATGAAAATGGTATTATCTCATAAAGTATAAAATCGAATATAACATTAAAATTCAGCGTTCGACTCACTGTGTTGACACAGCAGATATCCAATGTGGATTTGCTGATAAACAAACATATAATCGATTTCAGCGCGTGCATACACGTGATTCTTTTCATCAAAGATCAGATTTAAATATTCTAGTTTTTTTTTCTTAATCTGAATCAACATTAGACATGACGTGTCTTTACTAAAACAGTATCCGAATAGCTGGCAGTGGGTGGTGTTGACTAGCTGCTAGTCTTTCACTGCTAAGTTAGAAACGGCTACCTGGGCGCCACTGTGGACGTCGCAAGATATATCCGCCAGAGAATTACCCATAATGCATTAGCAGCTAAGATGCTTCAACTGTCGTAAGCAGCCTCGGGACTAAAATAAAAGATTAAAATGTATTTTGATTTTATTGAAGTAATCCTGTCTATGTAATACTATCACAAAATATTTACTCTGCTTAACGTAAAATACAGAAATACTCCATTATGGTAATTCTGAAAAGACAACGTCTACAAATCACGTTCATTTTTCATAATAAAAATGCATTAATTTTCAGACTGTGTTGCTACGGTTGGCATTCAACAACCATCTCAAGAAACATAACATTTACATGTTTTACAAAGTGTTACATGCAAGAACTGACATAAAAAACTGTCTTCTTGAACTCTAAACAGAATTCTGTTCTTATTACTGCATTTCAGACTATTCTGTAAAGACTTAAATTCATGAATGTGGACCAGAAACTAAAGAATTCTGGATGAACGAAAAGTCAATTATTAAAAGAAACTGTTTGTTTTTTTAATTTCCCGCAGAACTATACGAGAGCTATCTGCGCTAGCCGTCTTTAATTTAGCAGTGTAAGACTACAGGGACGACATCACCACCCACCGCCAACTCTTGAGCTACTCTTTTATCAATGCATAGTTGGATTGACCATCATATGATAACGTCAACACGACTGAAAGGGCAAGCATGTTTGATGCAACAGGGATTCGAACCTCAACCCTCAGACTAAAATAAACTGAAACATTTACTGGTTCAAACTTCGCTAAATCTTTATTTTAACAGTACGGTTTAAATTTTTCACATCTTCACACTCATGAATAGACTTCAGTTGGTTGAGATAGAAATTAATAATGTTTTTGAGTCGATTACTTGACTTATTGAATCATAGAACATGAAAATGTGCATATTATAGATGGCAACAATTTTATAAATGTTCAAAATGTAAAACATGTTCTTCTTCAAAGAAGGGAATTTTTCATACTGACTGTTCGTTTTAAGACGTTACTCTTCCAAAATTTTTACAGCTGTAAAACAAACCTAAACTCGTTATTTCTCTCCATAAACTTTGGAAGTAATGTTAAGGAATATATGTTCTAATCGAAACAAAAAAACAACAACAGCGTATTGAAACTACCAATCACTTGAAACTTCGTAGACAGCTGTACAAAAAGGATTTTCTTCAATATGGATGGAAAATTTTGCATACAACGTTGAGTGATAATGTCGATCATCCGCAGGAAATGTTTTTAAAGTTAAAAAATTCAACGCAACAAAAACCACTTTTAAAGTCAAATACGTCGTGTGCGATCAGTATGAATGTCTCAACATGCAGTGTCGTATTACAAGAAAGCCAGACGCCCCAGACTGCAATAAGAAATTCAGATTTATCCAAAAACAACACAAGGTTTCAAGCACTGGTGCTCAACTTCTCAACGATTTCGTGTTTTGTTTTACTTTACTCATTAATGCACCAACTTACACGTAATTCACTCCATCTTCATTTGTTATTATTTCTGCATAACAGTAAAATAATATATCTGATCATGTTTTTGTAATTATGATTCACACTGAAACACACATCTTATGATGATTGATTTCTTTGTTTGCAGTCAAGCAGAAAAATACCCAACAGGCTATATGTACTCTGCTCACCAAGGGTATCGAAACCCAGTTTCTAGCATTATAAGAGGGCTCTTATGACAAATCAGGTAATCAGTGTAGAACAATAACCTAGTTTTAAATAAACAAGTCATCGTTATATTGTTAAATACTACGAGTAAACCCACTCGTGTATTTTTGTAACACATTGTCGAGAAGGTTAAGACTCAACACCTCGAGTAATTATAACACTGTATTCTTATAATATAAAGTCGTGAGTTTGAGGGAAAATATAACGAATGTTTTAAGCGGTTAAACTAAAAACTAAAACCGATGCAACTGAGAAAACTGTACCAGATACGGCATAAAACAATAATGTTACTTTACAAATACTCACAGTAGGTCGACAGAAACATTTGTACGTTTTAACCACAGTCGTAACTTAACTAAAACTGAAAAGGAACCAAATCAATCAGAGATTAAACCAATATTCTCTATATTTTAGTTCTAACCAGTTTCTGTACTGTTCATTTCTTGGACATAGCTAAAATGGTTTGTTATACCAGAAGGTTTGTTATCTTATGAATGTTTAATTCAATTACAGAGCATTTAAAAATGTATAAATCCCTCATTTTAAAACTTGCCACAGTAAAAGATAAAACATGAGTAATGAAGCAACTATATATCTTAAAACGGCTATTAACAAGATG
Organism: Carcinoscorpius rotundicauda; assembly: GCA_011833715.1. Classification (NCBI taxonomy): domain Eukaryota; kingdom Metazoa; phylum Arthropoda; class Merostomata; order Xiphosura; family Limulidae; genus Carcinoscorpius; species Carcinoscorpius rotundicauda. Next base: position 22,180,803 of record CM022393.1, on the reverse strand, counting down.
TAATATTGGGGCCGTAGGCTGTGTACCGATCGGTAAATTCGAACTGTGAATCCCAGGGGTCACTGTTCGTGGGTGCTGTAATTCCTTCAGTCAGTCTATCAATAGAAATTTTGAGAAAGTTAGGAACAGATAAGTTTGTATTCAGGCTTGCAATGAAATTCTGGATCTCGTATAATTGCAGCATTTCAATACGAATATAAACTAAATAAAACCACGATAGACAGTTCTTATCGAATCTCTAAAGTCTCGGTTTCTAACAACAAATTCTATAAAAATTAACACAACTCAAATACATTGTTTTAGAAATGTTCGCATTTGACAAAAGTTTTTAAGCACAGGCTATTTTCTGTACGTGTTAATTGTTATCCTTTTATCACAGTTACGCCTTTATCCCTAATTTACTAAGTACCGCTTGTGTATACGAGTTAAAATCCGTTAGGAAGGTTGAAAAAATTGACAATGAAACAGCTAAGAATAACTTCCAAAATACATCAAGTAATCTGTATTGTACACAAAATATGTGTTGTTTGTGTCCTAACTTCTCCAAGTCTATTGGGCCAACTGTGACTAAAACTTATATGGTGGGTGAGAAGAAAGTTCACGGACTTAGAATTTTCAATTTCCCGCGATGGACGGAACCAGAGAGCTCACTCTGTAGCTTTGAGCTAACAACAAACGATCTATTTGTTGGGAAATTCTTTGATGATTTAATGTAAACATACATAAGGATGACCCAATATCGTACGGTAAGGCATTTAATTTTCAAACATGAAAATTAAGATTTAATTTTAAAAAAAACTAAGCGTTTTCATCAAAATCTTCTCTTGAAAGTAATCGACCCTCATACATCAGAACTAAAAATGAATTCCAACAGGTAAACAGCAAACTTAATATACCATTCTAATTTGTCATTATTTAAATGCATGGATTCATCAGTCTGATACCCTTACTGTTAGCAATGCTTTCGACCCTATCGGTAACACCTCCCGATAACACTTGAGATATTTAAGATAGTCCTAAATTGATATATTACATGTTAGCAATGCAAAATATTTCGCATAAAGAAAATTAATGTACAATACACATTAAACATTTTAGTCAGTACTGCTAGTGAAACTAACATTAAATTAAAAATAAAATTTAACTTCCTTGTAAAAAATGCGTGAACTACTTGTATCTGTTATACATTGTCCCTGCTTACTGTTATGCATTGTCCCTACTTACTGTTATACATTGTCCCTACTTATCTTTCCCTGCAGAGCGTAAAACTTATATATACAACACTTTATATAATCTTCTTAACAATGTCTATGGCCCGGCATGGCCAGGTAGTTAAGGCACTCGACTTGTAATCGACTGTCAATCCCGCTATTCGTTGATAAAAGAGTAGCTCAAGAGTTGACAGTAGGTAGTGATAACTAGCTACCTTCTCTCTAGTCTTAGACTGTTAAATTAGGAACAGCTAGCGCAGATAGCCCTGGTGTTGCTTTGCGTGAAATTCAAAAGAAACAAACAATATTTATGGAGAAATAAAATCCAATAAACCGACAATGACTGTGTAATTTTAAAGTAGCATTATGTCTGAAAAGAATTGTTAGATACATGTTACCATAGAGACGGATAGCAGGATTGTATAGGTACGCAGTACAAAAACAATAGTTATGTAAAAATAATAAATAAGCAATTAACTTGATAATAGAATGACACAATAAATGGTAAAAATATTAATATTTTAACTAAAATAACCAAGTTATATGTAAAGACAATACGAATTATTCACTAAAACATGGAAAAGTTGTGTCAAGTACAATTAATGTGACATTAACTATTCTCTACACATATGGTTAATGTACAGAGCTGGAAATCAAAAGTAATAAATAAAAATAAACTCTAACGAACAGCCTAAATGTATAAGTATACGAGAAACATAACAGTAACAATACTGGTACATATGGCAACTAAATAATTAACAAAAACTAATGTAACTAAATCGACAATGTAATGTTATATAATAAATACTGTGAGAGGTTAAACTAACAGTGCTCGATATACTAAAGTTATTCATTATTACTTTAACAGTTAAGAAATAAAGGTATTTTCCATAAGCAATTTATATTACTTCGTGATTAACGTAAATAGAACTTTTGGATTTTAAAATATTTTTATCACAACAACGTGGATTTCAGTACAGAATAAAAAAAAACCCAAAACACATCACTTGTATTGTTATATATTTCTTTTAAAGTTTAAACTTTAAAGTCCCCTAAGTGGAACAGTGATATGTCTGCAGATTTCCAACTATATAAAATGGGTTTCGATACCCATTGTAGACAGAGCGCACTTAGCTATTTGTGTAGCTCCGAACTTAATAACAGATGAACAACTTTAAACCTTTAACTCTTAAGAGGAAAGACCTCTTCACCGTATTAACAGTACGTTTCTTTTATTGTTCGGTAGACTGACTTGTATTTCTTTTTATTTGTACAAAGGAACAAACAAAACAACACAAACATGTTAATAGTATGTAAAATAGGGCAAGAGAAAAACTTCCCAATTTCTTTAAACCTGCCAAGCAACTTTACTTAGGATTATTAACTGATTCAGTTGGTTTTAGAACAAAATCCCATTGGTCATTCTTGTTCTAACGTGTTTTTTTTAATTTTATAAATTACAGGGACAGTTGCTTTGTCAATACTGTACAGTATCTTACGTATTGTAATTCATACACACAATATTTTAATTTTTGATAAAAAAAAATTCATAGTAATAAAAGGCTAGAGAAATCTAGTGATTGAAAATGTTCAAAACGTGAGAATAGAACATTAAAGTAATCAGTTCCTCTTCAGTGAAGCCATAGGACATTAAAGTAATCAGATCCTTTACAGTGAAGCCATCAAGACTGAGTTGCAGTATATTATGGCCACCATTTTCCTAATTGTACAGCTAAAAACTTGATAAGCTGACGATAAAATAAAAAAACATTCTTGCTTAACATATAATATAACCTTCAGCTGTTGTTAATAGCCTTCAAAATACGCAGTTTCCCAGAGAAGGTTGGAATGTTAACGTTTATGAAACTTATCAGTTTCGTGCATAACAAACTCAGTGCTACTTCAATAAATCCGGTTAATGAAAGCACACCCAAATGTTTCCCTGTGAATGTTATTTTTTATGATTTGTACGTAATCGATATTTCACCTGGGAACGACAGAAATCAAATGTTTCTAATTCACAGTTTCGATTTAAGTTTTCTTGAAATACTTTAGATTGGTTAAAGGAAACCGCTGTAGCGACAAGGACAGGTTTTATTGTTCAGCTGCGTCTAAAGGTCATTAACAGGAAATTAAAAACACATTAACGGAATTTTTATAAAATAGTTCTAACCATCTGTAATCGGAGGTAATATTGTACAATAGGTCAGCTGTTTGAAAATTTATTTCTAGATGTTCCGTATAATTAATGCCCAACAGATTTCACAACCTATTATCACTTATTCTAATGTTTATTTTGGAATCGAAATACTGAAATAAAAGTAACTAGTCGACTGCAGTCCTCGGCAACTCTTGAGTTAATATAAGCTGAACTGGTTCGACTACGAACAAAAACATTTCCTCCTGTATATGTTAATCTTATTGTTAAGAACTTTATTCACATAATTTGAGCTGTATGAAGGGAATTTATCAAAAATTTCATCAATGCACGTGCTCACACAGTAATGATGCAGATGGAAGTGTGGACAGAATACGTCACAAACAAACCGCACTCATCAAAGCACGAGGGACCTCTGGCAGTTGCATTTTGTCGACACTTAAAACAATTTATTAAATAAAACTACTCGCTTTAAAACTATATAAATTCACATAAATATTAAAGAAAATGTTTAAAACGTTTATGGGAATATTTTACAATTTTTGTACATGAATCAGTTTAAAAATGCTCGAGATGTTTTAATGTATAAAATATTAGAGAAATAGATAAAGACACAAATTTAATCTCAGTATGTAAAAATATTTATGATAAGACTAAACTTCTAATTTTATCAGCAGATACTAAAATTTCTCTATTATCCTTTTTCAATACAGTAATTAGAATTTTATCTGCATTTTTATAAACAGCTACCTTCCCTAATGTTGAATTATTGGCCGCAAAGAAGGCGGCCATCATCGGCTAAAGAATTGACTGTCACTTTTATAACGCATTTACAGATAATAACAATTTTTTTATGTAATCCTTCATTATCAATTAATCATTCCTGAAAAAAACAACCAGTGCGATTTAACCCTTCAGTATCAGTTAATCATACCTAAAAGGACTAACCACTGTAATTTAACCATTCTGTATCAATTAGTTCCACGTAAAATAACCGTTTTGAGCGAATTAACTTTTGAGTATAGCGAACGTACCTAAAATGGCTACTACTTCGTCATCTTGAATTACTTCGAGTGATCCGGACACTACAAAACACAGAGTATCAATACTTTCTCCTGTGTGATACAGAAGGTCACCAGGGGCGCTGTGGTCCATGCTGAAGTACATGGCAAGAGCCCGGAGACACCCGTCACTCGCAAGCCGGAAAGCCGGATGTTCGTTGAAAACTTTTCGATTAAGATGGACAGAGATATCAGCCATCATATCCTTCGGACAATAGTTTAAAACCTTCAACGTAAAATAAAAAAACAACCATTTGTATTTAAGCTGACGCTTTTGTTTGGCTCGTAAATGATAGAGAGGCTTAAAATTCTTTTTCCTGTTATTTACATATTCAGTAGATTAAAACATATTCTATTTTCCTGTTATTTCAACATGAAATAAGAGATTTTTATTGGTAATGTGTGGAAAACTGTATCAAGTCTACTATATTAATGCTTAACAATTATTATGCAAACACTTTAACATTAACACTGCAATAATTATTACTAATAATTATGAAGAAAGTTCAAGTAAAACTTACACTACATTAATTCTTGCCAAGTAGCTTATAAGAAACACAAAAAAGCTCATCAGATTCATTTGTTTTAAAATAAAATCATTATTTTATAAAAGTTTTAAACAGCAGAGGGCACTAGTGAGTACTTTGACTTTTTTTGGATTTTTTTTTCTTTCTTTTCTTTTAGGGCCTGGCATGGCCAAGCGCGTAAGGCGTGCGACTCGTAATCCGAGGGTCGTGGGTTCGCGCCCGCGTTGCGCTAAACATGCTCGCCCTCCCAGCCGTGGGCGCGTATAATGTGACGGTTAATCCCACTATTCGTTGGTAAAAGAGTAGTCCAAGAGTTGGCGGTGGGTGGTGATGACTAGCTGCCTTCCCTCTTGTTTTACACTGCTAAATTAGGGACGGCTAGCACAGATAGCCCTCGAGTAGCTTTGTGCGAAATTCCAAAACATGCTTTGTTTTTGTGTTTCTGTATTAACTTTAATGTTTCAAATTTGCAATGAGAATCAGGCTATAAAGTGAGCGTTGTTTTTACGAACACTAATTGCTAATGGATTAATGAAATATCGGCCCGGCATGGCCAAGCGTGTTAAGGCGTGCAACTAGTAATCTGAGGATCGCGGGTTCACATCCCTGTCGCGCCAAACATGCTCGCCCTTTCAGCCGTTGGGGCGTTATAATGTTACGGTCAATCCCACTATTCGTTGGTAAAAGAGTAGCCCAAGAGTTAACGGTGGGTGGTGATGACTAGCTGCCTTCCCTCTAGTCTTACACTGCCAAATTCGGGACTGCTAGCACAGATAGCCCTTGAGTAGCTTTGTGCGAAATTCAAACAAACAAACAAACAAGACTCTTTTGTTGATGTTATATTTCTTTAGTAGATCTATTTTTAAACATAAAGTCAACGCTCCACAGTTTCTTTTGTTGGAACGTGTTTTAAATTTTTTAAAATCTCGTATGGATTCTTCATGATGTAAATAAAGAAGATAAAAAGAGTTTCTTATAAGAAAAAACTGAGTTACTGTCTTTAAAGAATCCTTTATTACCATTTTCGTGTCGATCCCTTTGCTCATTGCCCAAGTAGATACAATGTAATCCATCACCCGCTCACTTAGTGCTTTTGGTACTTCATGCAACTTCATGAACTCACGCACGTTATTCAACATCTCGTGATAACGTGCTGTAACTGACGTCATCTGTTGGATGATTGTCGTCACATGGCCAAATATGGTGGCATATAGCAAAGCTAGAATTAAAATAACATTATTAATACCACATCCTCTTTGCATATACTACCACATTTCAAAAATTAATCTTTTCTGATAAATAGACATTCTGTACGCAAATATTCTTGTACACAGTGCGAAAACATTGTATTGAATATTTAATTTCTGAAAACAGGAACAAGGTGCGCAAAGCTACGTACACTGTTACTTCATGAATTCCTCTAGTACCAACATTACACTTACGTGAATACCATAAGCACACTTCAAGGTTATCAATATTTCAATTATATATCGATATATATATATATATATATAATTTTCATATGAAAATCTTTATCATCAACGTTTTTAACTAGAACCATTCGAGTGGCAACGATGTAAATTATAATTTCAAAATAACTGAACAAATAGTTCACACACACATATATTAATAAACTACGTTCTTATAAAATAACAGATATAAATTTAAGTCCTAAAATTAACATATGTTGACAATATTAGTTTCATATTCTCCCCCCCTTTTCTTTTGGCGAAGTTTTAATTTTTCCTTTTAACAAGATTTCAAAAATTTAATCCATGAATTGTTTTGTTTTCGGTTGTATTTTAGGGGCTATTTGCTAAGTGTCTACCGCTAGTATCGAATCTCAATTTTTAGTGTAAAAGGTCTTAAGCTTACCCACTGAGCCACTTGAAGCTTAACTCATATTATTTTAAAATATAAATTCACAAGTAATGTTACATGAACCCTACGAAAACGGATAAACAATTGGATTACAAGAACATTACTATGGATTCTCTTTTGTTCTATTCAAAAACGGAACACTGGCCCTGAATGGCCAGGTGGTGAAGGCACTCGACTAGCAATTGGAGGGAAGCGGGTTCAAATTCCGGTCACACTAAACATGTTCGCCCCTTCAGCCATGGGGACGTTATAATTCGACGGTCAATCCCACTATTCGTTAGTCAAAGAGTAGCCCAAGAGTTGGCGGTGGGTGGTGTTAACTAGCTGCCTTCCCTCTAGTCTTACACCGCTAAATTAGGGACGGCTAGCGCAGATAGCCCTCGTGTAGCTTTGAACGAAATTCCAAACAAACAAATCAGACACGGAACAATCATGTGAAATCAGTTTGAGTCTGAATTTGAACTCGACCGATGCTACGGCAGTCATTCGCACCATGCATGCAACATAGAGTCAAACAACTATACTGAGTCATTCATTTGGTTTATTATTTAGCACAAAGCTGCACAACAAGTTATATCACACATATCAATCGCAGAAACGGAATTTTGAATTTTATCTACATTAGCTTACCACTTAGTCACCGGACAGAGTGGATTATTCTTTTAAACAATACATCGACATAAATTGTCGTTGTAATGCACCGTAAAATGATGTACAAAACCTAAACATTTACACTCCGTTGTGATTTTGTAAAGTTCGTTATATTGTTGAGGGGAAAATTTAGGTACGTCTCTTAATTGATTCGATTAATTTTGTTTTGGAAAATACTTTCATAACGTTCCTACTAAATTAAATACCCAAATATATTTCCATTTAAGATTCTAATGTATTTAACTTTCAAGAACTGGTAAATATCTCGAGTGGTGGAGTTGAATTAGTTATAATGATCAAAGGATGTTTAATCTTCTATGGATTACACCTGTGCAGTGGACCAATTTACTGTCCTGTGCTCGTATCCTCATCAGATCATTAGGGTTACCATGTTTATGTGAGTTCCTGAAGTCCTCAGTGAAGAAACTGAAATGCTTTGTACCTCCAGAATTCCTGCTGATAATCCACGTTTTCAGATACAAGTACATATAAATACAATCTAAACCGCTGAAAATGTTATTGAAACCAATTTCAATAAAATGTACACTGTAAAGCAGTAAACTTACCTCCTATTATCATCATACATATGGTAAAAGCTTTTTCATTGTCAGTTTCTGCTGCAACGTTTCCAAATCCAACGCTTGTCATGCACGTCATAGTGTAATAGAGGCCAGTAACATACATGGTACCCCTTGGAGGTCCTCCAATCAATTCAGTTTCAAACGATTCGTTCGAAACATGGAAGTAAAAAGGTGCTTGGGTAACGTTCGAAAGTTTCCACAACCAACTGTAAACAAACCCATTTTCTGCGTCACTTCGACCAAGACTGTACCAAATACAGGCCAGCCAATGAGCCACTAGCATGTAGAAACACAACAGAAGTATCAACATGGCGGCTCCATACTCCAGGTAGCGGTCCAGTTTTCTTACAACTCTTCCAAGTCGGAGCAGTCTCACAACTTTTAAAGCACTGAAGAGACTTCCAATACTCTGTTTACAAAATCAAACTGCCATGAGTGAAACGCAACAGAACATTTATTTTACTTAAGAACACGTACACAGTCATCAAACACTAATAAAATAATAATTACTATGAATGGTGCATTCATAGTATTATGAACAGTTGCAGTGCAGTCGAGAGCTGAAAAAGTAAAGAAAACATTAGGCCTAATATTTTGACAAAAATCAAACTTCGTTACAAAAACTATCCAACATTCTTTTACTTAAGTTCTTTACAGAATTTAAATCTGTACATATAAACAGTACCATACAACCAATTTGGCTAAAGAGTTCTCGTACTGACCATAAATACTTCTGAGTTTATCTTCTACCGTTTTTACACATCTCTCGTATGAAATACGTAAAAATTAATAATTAAAAGAGCTACGTATGTAACACACACACACATGTATGTATGTATATGGTTGTATTATATAGTGTAGTTTCTCATTCCATTACTACTCAGGCAAATATTATCCTAACTTTCAGTACACGAAAGAAACAACACTGGAAACTGTTGTTAGAAACTAGGACTGAATTTTACAGAGGCAGTTCAATTATTTTCTATTCATACGCAGAGAAAAAATAAAAACTGAACATTTTTATTTTGCCGTCAATACTTTACTACAAAAACCACATAGAGTTCATTTATTTCTGGTAAATGAGAGCCGATTAAGATAAATGTTATTATTCGATATCAGTGAAAGTGAGTAAAAATAAAATCGAAACTTAGATTGCTTCACAGACAATACAAAATGAGTTAATTACATCATCATCTTGGTCAAAGGCGTTAAACACATCATAGGGGAGACAAGACAGCAAATCGATGATGAACCAACTCTTGAGATAATTCATCTTGATGATTTTGGGGTCGGAGACAACTTCTCCGCCTGGTCCTACAAACGTTGTATGGAAGTTGAGGACAATGTCGATGAAGAAGATGACGTCGACGATACTGTCAAGCACGAGGAAACTGACGTCTTCACTGCTCTTACTCTTAAAAGCCACGTTGTAGGGCACCATGATGGCGGTGTAGAAAGTTAAACAGAGGATTATCCAGTCCCATGTTGCTTTAAAAGCACAGTAATGGAGAAGAATGTGTGGGGGAGTTTTGGGAGCTTCTTGGCGGTACTGTAGTGTGACATCTGGATTCAAGCTTATTGCCTATAGTGAAACAATATACATGTCTGAGACAAATGATGTAATACACAGTGCAAACGGAAGGTAACTGCTTAAATTATAATTTGTCCTGTGATATCCAAATTATAAACTTTATGTAGAAATACTGAGAAAGACTGAATATCAGATTCATGAAATTCATTATTGCTATTTGTATCAAGTAATTTATCTGGAGTGTCACGTTTCTTTGTTTTTTAATTAATACATAAGTTTTTTGGCTCAATTATCTAAGACTTCTACAGGCTTAAAAAATATAAAAAGTGGTGACATGTAGATAAATTATTTAATACGTTTAGGAGTATTCGTGATAAAATACTGCAAAGCTACTTAAATATACTGTTACGTTTCATAGTCGCATAAACAAAATCGTTTATGATGTTTTGTTTTTATTTGTTTGTAGTTTTAGCACAAAGCTACACATTAGGCTGTTTGTGCTCTGCCCACCATGAGTATCGAAAACTGGTTTCTGGCGTTGTAAGTCTGCAAACATACCGCTATGTCATCAAAGGGGCGTTGCTAATTTGTAGAATTGATGAACTGAAATACGTCATGAATTTTAAAAATAAATTATGACAACGGACCCGGCATGACTATGTGGTTAGGGCGCTCGACTCGTAATCCGAGGGTCGTGGGTTCGAATTCCCATCACACCAAACATTATCGCCCTTTTAGCCGAGGGAACATTATAATGTGACGGTTAATCCCGCTATTCGTTGGTAAAATAGTAGCCAAAAAGTTGGCGGTGGGTGGTGATGACTAACTGCCTTCTCTCTTATCTTACACTGCTAAGTTAGGGACGGATAGTGCAGATATTCTTCGTGTAGCTTTGCGCGAAATTAAAAAAAACAAACAGAAAACAAAAATTAATTCCATCATTAAACAAATGCATTTATTCACCTTAAGTTTCTTAGGGTTAGGGATTGTAATGAAAGGTTAGGTATTAACAAAATTCCATATTTTGGTGCCCTTGTTTTATTTTTTAACACTCTAGCTGTTGTATTTTTTAACTGCATCATATAATCGTGTGAGATTCTTCAAACTAACAAAAAGTTAGGAGAAACGGAATTGTAAATAGTAATCGTACGTTAGTGAGAAGATTTTTAACAGATCTTTTAGCTTCAAAATAGTGATCGTGCGTTAGCATTAGCAGGAAGTTTTTACCAAGTTTTTTTATTATTTTTTAACCTTTAGGATCTAAAAACGTAACTATAATAACGATAACATAACATAATGCAAGAGCAGATTGATAATCACTGAAGCCATGTGTTGTTTACGCTTGTTTCTCGCTGTAACGGGATTACGTTGCTAAGATACGACCTTCCTAATTATTTCGCTGCTACGGGTCAATACGTTAATTAGTTATGATCATGTACTGACACACTAATGGAATGATCATTGCATCTTGTGTCAGTTGTCGGTAAAAAGAAATGTCACTTTAGTTCAGCAGATCGATGATTAGAAACAAACAACATATGTATTCGACAGCCTTTGGTGGCATCCATAGCAAACATATTAATGTATTTTTTCAATGAATATACAATACTTGCTTTGAATAACTAAATAGTGCATTTGTAATGATTCCTGAATGACGTCCACAGTAACTCAGCGATAAATCTGAGGGATTGTACACCAAAAATTTTGATACCTGTGGTTTTACAACAAATAGATATGTGTATCATTGCACTTAGCTACAAATACGATAATTCACAGATAGCCCACTGTGTAGTAATGCGCTAACGCAAACAAACGAATAAGGAATCCTAAAAGATTACTGTAATGTTATTGTAATATCTATTTTACACGAATCCATCATAAAATTATTAAAATATTTACAAATGTCTCCATGTTATTTTCAAAATAAGTAAAACTCATAATATAGATTCAATAGAAGTTCTTTTACCTGTGAAATAACTTTTTAAAATTTTCCATGCGCTATTGTATAAAGACAGAGAATGTAATAACGGTGAAATTATACATGGTAATAAAACTTCCGTTTATTGAATGTATAAATAACGTTGGTTTCTATTTCAGTAGTTGATAACTTCGTGTTCATGTAGTTCCTGACTTCGTACATAACATTCTATGTAGAATAATGAATTTAAATTAAGTACACTACATTTTCAGTAAAATATGGAGCTTTTTATTCATACTGTTGTATTACAGATAAAAGCTGATAATATTCTAGGGGTAATTTAGTAAAAAGTAATGGTTTACCTACTTTATACACAAGAAATTTCGTTGTTCTGTGTTAGTCCAAATTCCCTCCTTTTATCAGAAAATACAGGGTGTTCAGAAAGTCACTGTGCACTAATATATTTATTAACAGACATGTTTCAAATGTTTCAATATAGAATACAGGAGGTAAATATGAATGGCAATTATAAACAATGTTGAAAGTGATCCCCATTGGCATCAATACAGGCCTGAATCCTTCTTATTTTGTTTCTAAACACCGTTATCGGTTGCTGGCTTGAAATAGACTTAATAGACATATGATTACAAAACTGCACAGTGACTTTCCGAACACCCTGTATAATAATATTAAACATCAAAATCTCTCTGATTCTAATGAGAAAAAGACCTTCATAGTGAAATCGTTTCACAAAAAGATCTCATCATATTATTTTCTTTTCGTAATACAAACATGTTTTTTCTTTCTAAAAAACGCCCGATATGGCAAGGTGGTTAGGACGCTCCACTCGTAATCTGAGAGTTGCGGGTTAGAATCCCTGTCACACTAAACATGCTCGCTCTTTCAGCCATAGGGCGTTATAATATTACAGTCAATCTCATTATTCGTAGGTAAAAAATAGTCCAAAAGTTGGCAGTGAGTGGTGATGACTAGCTGCCTTCCATCTAGTCTTACACTGCTAAATTAGAGACGGGTAATGCAGATAGCCCTCGTGTAGCTTTGCGCGAAATTCAAAACAAACAAACCAAACCAGACCGAAAAGATGCGAAAAAAAACACGTTTTTAGGAGTAATTCGTTTGTATGACATCAGCGCTCTTTTTGTATTATAGATTCGTGTGATTCCGTGTTTTTTTCAGAAATATTAACATTACTATACCTTTAGAGTAGAAACAGCTCAGCCTAGGAGCTGCTTTAGATTATATTGCAGGTAGTTCGGTGCTTTTACTGTAGAAGCACAGAAATAATTTACTTTCGATGTCTTATTCGCAATATGACAACCAAGCTGCGATGGAGGTATAGCTGTGGGAGCTAATCTATGCATCATACTTTATATTTTTTGTCTTTTCACTGCTAAATTACGGACGGCTAGCTCAGACAGCCTTCGTGTAGCTTTACGCGAAATTTAAAAACAAACATGAAAAAAAACTTCTAAAAGAGTGAACTTGAGCATTTTCACACTTTGGAAACGTAAATAAAGTAAGGCTTCGCTGTTCTTTTGTCCATCGATAGCTTATAAGAGAATATTTCAACATTAGATTTCATCTCTTTTAACGGCGGAAGTAAAAACCTTAAGTTCACTGTTCACGTTCATATAAATCTTGTAGAGGTTTGTTTGGTAAGTTAAAATGTTCTAATTGTTTTAAACTAAAATATCAAATGCGAAATACAAAGTTATTTAGTCCCATCTAATTACTTTTTAATCCTTTAACTGAGTTTGAATGCTAAATATTTCTGTGAGTTGATGTTACATTTACGGTAAACCTACATGGCCCAACTGGGTTTGCTTAACATGCTCAGGCCTTACAACGGGCAGGTGTGAGGAAAACTGTTGAACGATGACAGAACGACTCCTGGTGACCGATCTGGCTAGACGAGCAAATTTGCTTAAGCCTAGAAAAGAAGAACAAAAACTTAAACTTCGACGAAATAGGTTTAAATAATTTTTAAATGCATATTTAGAATCACAATATTTGTTATGTCAACAAGTACAACGTATTTTGCAAGAATAAATAGCAAAATCCTTAATATTATAAATAGATAAGATAATATCTTTACAGTGAATCAGCTGGACTTATATCATTAAAATTCGAGGCTCGATTTCCTCACACTGGACAAAGCAAAGTTAGCCTTTTGTAAAGTTTTGCACTACGATAAAGAAATTAATCGTAAATAAAAGTGTAATAAATTAATTACCATAATAATAACAGCATTTATTTTTATAACTCTTTCTGGTCTTTCTTCTTTCGATAATTAAAAAATTATTTGCATTGAAAGTGTTTATAAGTTCTGGTTAGTAGTTTAATTTATACCAAGTTTTTACTCTTAATAACAAAAGGAATGATTTCTAGTTTCACTAGTAAAATGTTACAGCAAAAGCTTTTCCCTATGTTAGATTAAAACTCAATGTCCAGGTCTAAAAAAGTAGAGATGTCATTTTTTGAATTCGAATATAAAACTACCAATGTTTAAAATCAACTAATAATAAAATTATTATATACACATACACATATATATACACTTCATTTCAATGTTTCTCTGATTAGTTGTACTTGCATATTTGTTTTCGAGATTGTGAATTAGCTTAAAAGTATGAAAACATTAACATATTATTCTAAACTAAACATTTAGTAACTTATAATTCGATACTTATATTTTTATCATACACTACTTTCGAATACTGAAGTACTGAGATAAGACATCAGATGCATACACATGTAAAGGCACCTTCCTCACACATACAAAGATTATATATTAAAATCAGTATCTCTAAGAAAAACGACTAATTCCTTGAACTCTACTTTTGGCTGTTTCATCCTCTAAAGGTTGCTTCAGAGCTGTAATGTCTCTGAAGGTCAACAGAAAGAGTACCACGACGTCCTTTTCGTTTTTTATAGGTGCTATGTGAAGAAGAAGCCATAACGGTGTTCCTAAAAATTGGTACAAAACACAACGATAAATTCTACCAACAATACCATAAAAATATTAACTATTGTGTATTCAAACAGGTATGAAAAATAGCCTTCACACGAGCTATATTCAAAGGGTTACAAATTTTAAGGAAAATATAAAACACCTAAGATATCTAAACATTTAAAAAAATCGAAAAAAATCATAATTAAAGCGCCCTCGAGTTTGTGTTTATGAACTGTACAGTTTATCTAGTCTGAAGTTACTTTTCTGAAAGTAAAGTCCTTTATAAGGTTTGATATACTATATTGTTAATGTGTGGACATATTTTACGAGTGTGTGAAAGGCTTTCAACAATTGTTGACAAAATATATTTTTGTCTGTTGCGATCCTCTGGCTATTTGTATCAGGAGAGAAATTTCATTCAAGAAGAAGATTCATTAACTATTAGTACCAACTCTTTAGATAGGAGAGGTTATAATGTTGCATAACCAAGTGTTACTTCTGGTGCCTAACTTGAATTAAAAACATTTACAGCAGAATTAAAAATTATACAGAGAAACAGAAAATAAATGTTGTGTAGACAACGTACTGTATCTCAACCTTAAACATAAAAAGACCAAATAACTTGAAAAATGTGATAATAATTATAAGTTACAAATCAGTATGTAATCATTTACATGTTTTTTCTGTAGTATAAACGGATCTGCCATGTTCAAGTGATTAGGAGGCTCAATTCGTAATCTGAGGGTCGCGAGTTCGAATTCCTCTCATACTAAATATGCTCGCATTTTTAGCCGTTTTTATGTTACAGTCAATCGCACCATTCGCTTGGCGGTGATGGCTAGCGCAGATAGCCCTCGTGTAACTCTGCGCGAAAATTGAAATCGGAAACAAAACTATTAATCATAAATTTTACTGTAATGTATATATATAAATATACACACAAATATTTAGTGTTTTTATTACGATATTACAAGCTGTATTTTTTTATGTTTCATTCAGCTATTCTAACTTCCCTCTACAAATTTGTATATGTACATACAATAGTTTCTTCATGCTTATGCATTACATCCTCAGTGGTCCAGAAGTAAGTCTGCACTGGATGGCAGAGCACAAATTCTATAGCTTTGTGCTTCAGAATAACAAACAAACCAAACCTTCTCTAGAGTGTTAAACATACTCTAACTTAAAGTTATATTCATGAAAGTTTACAAATCTCGTTATCTCATTTGTGATTACACATTGCTGAAGGAACTGAGATTAGTAAGCTATTTAGTAGATTAAATCGTACTAATATCATACGTTTGTCAGTTGACAGCTGTTTATAAGTAGCTCGTCATACATGAAAATATGTAATTGCCAGTACCCATAGCGAAATCCATTCTTGTCATTGGTTTGAAGGGTATTTTAATCTTGTCAGTATAATCAAAAGGGTTATGAAAGCTACTGTTTACTGAGTGTATTTGTCCATATTATCCTTAAGAATATTTTCAAGACGAACTAAACAGGTTTGACGTCACTTAACAGCCCTAGAAAAGGAATTTCATGTTTTTTATTCTTTTCTGCCCTTGTTTTGTCATTTCAGAGTGGTAAGTGGTTTGATTGTATTTTTACTAAGTGTTTATGAACACTACTTGAAGTAATACGTTAACTCCTATGTGCCCTGGTAAACACTTACTTTAGTTTTACACTCGCTGAAACTTTTTGAACAATGTTAAAAAAACAGATATTCTAAATCTGAATAAAGCTATTCACAATAGCGGTTTGGAATATCAAATTAACTATCTCGAGTTTTCAGAACATGTACAGCTGTGCCTATTAGGGTTTATTGTTTTTAACAAGCCAGCGAATGAATCACACAGTCCATAATTTGAATTATTTAGGATGATGAAATAGTAACATGTACCCAAAGCGTGCCAGATTTTGGCTTAATCGTGTAACGTCTAAAAACAAACAAGAAGTTTGAAATAACGAAAACTAAGTAATGATTTAGTTATCTTTATTATATCTCTCCAAATTTTCTAAAATTCCTTTCATGAGCTATTCAAGTCCTGAATTTTACGGGAATTACAAAACCTTACGTAAAACTTTGCGTGATATTAAAGAAACGTGAGTTGCAAACATGCAGCATATCTACAGGACATGAAACAATTAGTCTTTCAGATTCACAGTCATTCAAAGCATATAAAGCGTTAGATAAAGTGTACATGATGTATTAAAATTATCTCCACGTGGTTGTCTATGTTAAAGCTTGCACTGTACAAAACACACACTAGTAATAATGATGAATGATAGATGTAGATCTAATATTTTATCTTAGAATAATGGTTTATCAAAAGGAGTTTAAGACTTACAGAGAGAAAACATGAGACTTGGAATATTTGAAGACTAGTTAGCATGTCATTGTTTGTTTAAAAGTAAAAATTATGAAATATTTTTTATGTGTATGTACGTTATTAATCTTCGAGATCATATGGACACTACCATTAAGATAAAGCTCTTTATTTACTACAATAAAGTTACGTGGATATTTTATAGAATACCTCTTCAAAATTATCACGATGGAAAGTCCCAGTAACAAAAATATTTATCAGAAGTATAAACAGTGCTTCTCCTTCGGATAAAGAATTATCGATTTTAACATTTAACGTTGGTTAATTCTTCAAGACGAAAAATCTAAACCTTTATTTGACTTTTTGCTTATAGAGAACTTCTTTAATATTTCACAATTTTGAAATAAAATATTTGTGTGGTCTGTTAAGATAAGTGTATGCTGGCTACGACCTTTGACCTCATTGCAAACCTATTTAAAGTCACCCGTCGAATAGTTCATAAATTATTATATTTTTCAACATTTAACTTCCATTCAAGGAACTAGATTGTTTTTAAAAACATCTATTTCTATTCTTTGATAGGCACAGTACTCACGATGAAACTTTGTAAAACGGACGTACACTGTCTGTTGCGGAGAGACAATTGTAGAGGACGACGTTTCGTAAGTCTTCTGTCTAATTAGTGACGAAAATGAGTGGATTGACGAGATTTCCTAGGTAGCGAAACAACACAGCCAAGGGAACGAGGTTGGAGAAATAAGACGAAAGGCAGAAGGCTTTCGAAACGTCGTCCTCTACACTTGTGTTTTCACAACAGGCAGTTACCGTCCATTCTACAAAGTTTCAACATCTATTTGTTAGATCAAAACTTTTATCATACTTAATAATTACAAGAAACCTATAACCTGTTTACCAACTGTATAAAATCAAGGGTCAAATAGTTACAACAGAATGTGCAAAAATGCCACATATAAAATTTCAGGAATTATGAATCTTAAAGATTCGTTTATTATTGTATAGATAGAACAAGTAAAGATTACAAAACAGGATTCATTCATACAGTGTTTCAAAGATGCGTGTAATAAAATAGAAACAAAGTAAGCAAGGAATATTTAGCTTCCAATTATGATATTCAAATGCCACTTTCAAAATAATTATCTTGTTAAATTCAAACGTACATGACGTGCGAAGCCATTGTTTGTTACATAATACACGAATAAACGGATCTGTACAAGCATAAACAGGTGATTAAGGCACTCGATTCGTAATCCGAGGGTTTTGAGTTCGAATCCTGGTTACACCAAACATGCTCGCTCTTTCAGCCATGGGGGCGTTATAATGTAACGGTTAATCCCACTATTCGTTGGTAAAAGAGTAGCCCAACAGTTGGCGGTGGGTGATGATGACCAGCTGACTACTCCCTATTCCTACATTGCTAAATTAGGGACGACTAGCGCAGTTAGCCCTCGTGTAGCTTTGCGCGAAATTCAAACCAAACCAATGATATTGAATAAAGTTACATTATTTGCAGTATGTTAGCGGAAATGAAATGTCAGTTTAGGCACACAGTGACTTTTACACTTCCTGAAATTTGACAAAGTATAACGTTATAACATCATTAATGCTATTTTACCACATTCTGAAATCTCATCAGAGTTGAATTGCGCCCCTCCGTGACACAGCATAATGTCTGCGAAGTCACACCGCTAAATACAACGCTAAGATCAGGGGTTCGATTCCACTCGCTGGACTCAACAAACAGCCCGATGTGGCTTTGTTACAAGAATAGCACACACACACACACCGTTAAAATCCGGGTTTCGATACCCGTGATGGGCAGAACACACAGATAACTTATTCTATAGCTGTGTAATAAAAACATATGGTGTTTATTTGATAGACTGTGGTTTAATGACAATTATATTTAATTTAGAGTTAACCAAAACAAATGAAATACGTTGACGTTCGTTCTTTTTAATTTTTTAACCGTTTTAATGCATTATGTTTTATACATTTTGTGACAGTTAAACTGATACATGAAACACAAAACCGAGATTAAATTAAGAAACTCAACTTGAAGATTTTTATATCGGGATGATATACATTATCTAAATCATGATTTTTAACCAATCAATAAATAACTATTTATGAAACCGATTATAAAACATGCGTTTTTCTCCAGTGCTCTTCGCACACACAAAAAGATGTTCACAATAAAACGGTAAATATGTGGACCGCAACTTCGTGAGATCTTAGTTTTAATTCGGCTTCATATTTCACGCAATATGTGAAAGGCAACAAAACAAATAATAATAATTCGATTTATAATGACTAAACCAAGAAAAGTGAAATAAAAAAAATATTATGTTCTTTGCAAAACAACTTCTACGCCGCAAAGCTCTTGGTGACTGATCGATTTCACTGTAGGAAACAAAATACAATAATTGTTTTGCCAGTGAGAGCCAATGTCAGATGTTCGTGTATTAAATAATAATACACCACAGGAGCAGTTACTGGAAAAAATATAAAACTAAACAAAGTCAAGAGTTAGCTACTGCTGGAAATATTATTAATACTTCCCTGAATTGCAATAAAATATTTGTGTGGTCTACTAAGACACTCGTATGACAAGCTTCGACCTTTGACTTTATTATAAACCTATTAATGGCCACCCCTCGAATAGTTCATGAATTGTTGTTTTTCAGAATTTAGCTTTTCTCAAGAAAATATATTATTTTTGAAAACTACCATTTCTTAGATCGAAAGTTTTATCACACTTATCAATCAAAAGGAAACTACAATATCGTTGGTATGGTGTTTGTCAGTGTAGTTCTTGCATAGTATAGACCTCAGTTTTGTGCCTGGTTTTTGAATAAATTCAGTATTAACTGGAATGTCATATTTTTTTACTAGTTTTTGCCAAATGTTGGTTGTTTGTTTGCTGATGTCAGGAATATACCACACCAACATTATTTATAAGAAACTACAATATATTTATGAACTATATGAAGTTACGGGTCAAGTAGTTTCTACATACGTGATTCCAGGAAGCATAAGTATTAAACATTTGTTTATTACTGTATAAATAACATAAGTAAAGATTACTGAAAACAATCCATTCAAACAGTGTTCCAAAGACATGTGTGATTAAAAAAGAAACAGAAGAAAATTAGCGAAATATTGAATTTTCTTATAACATGTAAGTATTGATACACAAATTAAATGGTTTTTACCCAAGTTCGCAATTAGGTTCTACTGTTTCATTATTCTGTAAGAGCAAGAAACATTATGATTTAAATTAGATATTTGAAGCCATCCTAAAACACATTATTTCTAAAATTAGTTTATTTCGGAGATCTGAATGATTAATTTCGCTTAAGGCTACTCTAAAGTAGGGTTTAAGTTTCAGTAACATCAGTAAATAAACCTCACTGTATACAATGTATTGTCATAAACACATTTCTTAAACAATGCTTTGTTTTTGTTTTGATTTGTTTTGAATTTCACTATTCGAGGGCAATCTGTGCTAGCCGTCCCTAATTTAGCAGTGTAAGGCTAGAGGGAAGGCAGCTAGTTACCACCACTCGCCACCAACTCTTGGGCTACTCTTTTTACCAACGAATAGTAGGATTGACCGTCACATTATAACACCCTCATGGCTGAAATGACAAGCATGTTTAGTGTGACGAGAATTTGAACCCAAGACCATCAGATTACGAATTGAGTGCCTTAAACACCTGGCTATGCCGGGCCTTAAAACAATGCATCTTGTTTAAATCAGGGTTCCAAAATATTGCTCCAAAATAAGAGAAATATTGTTCGTTTAATTATTTTAACAAAAGTTAATTATATACTTTACCTGATACTGGAATAACTAAATATAATCATATTAACTTGAGTATTGAAGAGTTTTGTGTAACTGTAGATTAGTTGAATGGATGTAGTGAGCTTGGAAACGAAATTTGAAAACATTATATCTTGTTCATTTCTGGATAAATAAGTTTGATGAATTATAATGTTTAAACTAAGAGTTCTATACACGCGTTTTGCAGCTGACTCACCTCATTTTGTCGCTTTGAGCTGAGAAAACAAACTAAATCAACATAATCCTAAGCCTAATTATGCTTTCATGAATGAATAAATTATTACGGCACAATACATGCTTAAAATAGTTTAGTAGTATCTAGTTTTCCGTGAAAACACGTGTTTATATGGATTTTTCATTAGATTCTCGTTTCTACTTCAACATGACTATTATATTGCTTAGTACCAGGGCCGAACGAGTAGAATGTGAAGCTGCCAAGTCAAGTACCCGAGGTTCGAAACGTAACATTGCTGAACCCAATTCGCAGTTTCGGCTAGCACAAGCGCAGCCATTTCCTTTATTTGGTTCAAAGAACCAAACAAAGCTGCAAAAGTTAGTAACACTGACTAGCTTCCTGCTTTCTAGTCAAGGGACCAAAATTAGTAGCACAGATACGTCCTCTCCTTCAACTTTAACCCATCTAATTTTCTGGTCGGCCTCTTGGGCAATTTGAATTACCCAATATGTTATTCACTCGAGTAGTCCTGGCAGTAAACCTAAAGAATGACAATGGTTGATGACAAAGATTCGAACCCACGACACATAGACTGCGAGTCCAGCGCCCCTAAACCACTAAAATATCTAACGTGGGCATTTAGTCCGCGTACTTAATTCATGCACAAAAAGTGTGCTTTTATTTCCGTGAACTGTTGCACATGGATATGTTCATAATAATGGACTGAATGGTAAACTACTTTTATTTCACTATAAACGATGTGAAACATAAAACATGAAATAATGAAGTCACGATTCAAAATCATTTATTGTACTTACGATTTTTTTTATAAAGTAAAATTTCGAATTGGTCCAACGCCTGGTTGTCGAGAGTTTGTTCAATTTTACTTATTGTGTTCTTTTCAGTTAATTCCCCATACATGAAGTTGCACCTGCAACTCTTCTGCATCACTTCAGCTCTGTTGTAACCAGATATTTTACAGAATGTTTCTGAACAGTAGACAACTGGATAATCCACTATTTGAGCGTTGCCCAACAGGAAACTACAATCCGCTGTAAAAAGAAGAGAAAAGAAATGGATGTACGTAATACACAATTTTACGTTTTTCAGATGTAATCCTTTTATAAAATTCTTTTTTATTTTTAACTTGCACGCAATCAAAATGCTTTAATTCCTTAAAATAAAAAGGCTTAAACAAGCCTCATTTTCATTCATCCTAATACTGTTTGAACAGTTCTATAATAAATTGAACAAACTCTATCAAATTATAGAACGCGCTGACTTATAAAAGCTTTCGAGTTTGATGTGGCGTAAGCAGTGCTACAATATCTTTTTTTTTATTGGTTAGAAATATTTCAAAATATTGTTAAAACTAGTTCCAGTAAGACAGAAAAAACACACTTTATTTTAGGCTCCTTCTGAGTTTAGTAACAACTCCCATAATTATCGTTTATCATATAAAAATAAATTTCCAGTAGGTTTCTACGTTATTATGTTACGTATAATAAATTTAAAACTTGTGAAGATGTGTAACAAAAGTGAGATATAGTTTTGCAGTTCTGTGTACTCTACATAGCTTACGCAATTAATTCTCTTAAAAACAAGTGGCTTTCTTTATTAAATCCGCTTTAGAAGAAAAGTTTATAATGGCATTTCTGTTTATTAAAATTTTACAAAATAAACAGCTACTCTAAAATGTATAATTCAGATAAGAACGTAATAAACCATTCTGAGTTCAACACATTTTATTAAACCCAGTGTTAAGCAAGTAGCTTAATGGTATCAGCTATCTTGTGTTTCATTGATTTATAACGTTAAACATAAAATCTTCCCGGCCGTTACCAACAATCAGGTATTTCATTGATAGAGGGCAGGTCGGTCGTAGTAGGGACTATGAAACACCATTATGACAACTAATGGAAATGTTTCGTTCGTGGAAAAACATTTACAAAATTCGTCATGTGTGTTTGTGTTTTTCTTATAGCAAAGCTAAATCATGCTATCCGCTGAGCCCACCGAGGGGAATCGAACCCTGATTTTAGTATTGTAAGACCGTCGACTTACCGCTATACTAGCGGGGAGCACAAAATTCGTCATAGCAGAATAACCGTACAACACAAGACACTCGATCGATTGTAGCAAGAAGCGAAGAAAATAACAATATATATGGTGAAAATTCTAATGAGCCTCCAGTAGCATAGTAGTATGTATGCAAACTTATAACTCTAAGAATCGGGCTTCGATACACGTGGTGGGCAGAGTACACATAGCTCATTGTATTGCTTTGCGCTTAATTATAAACAAACATTCTAAAGAAATTAAACCAAAACTGAATTTAGCAATCAATCAAAATTCTCCATAGTTGAAGAAATTCTCTGTGAGGTCCGTGCTATGTCTTGTGTGTGTATTTTCCTTACTGCAGAGCCACATTAGGCTATCAGCTGAGTTCTTAGAGGGGAATCGAACCCCTTATTTTAGCGTTGTAAATCCGTAGACTTAACGCTGCACCAGCGGGGGACTGCGATGTCTTAGAATTTCTCCTATTTTTAGAAAATACGAACCTGATAAATTATTCAACACGAAACCCAAAACTACTATATTGCAGCAAAAATTTTGATTAGATCAAGTTTTATGTTAAATGAGAATAAATGATCAAATTTTAAGTTCACAACAAGTGAAGACCAAAAATAAGTAAACTCAAAAATGAATGATGCAAAAATAAAAAGCCCTAATGTATTAGAGTTTAATCAAAAGGACAAAACAATGACAATAACTTTAAATTCTAAGATATTTGTGAAAAATTATGCTCTCTTTGTGACCACACGACTGTAACCAGTAATTAAACGGTTTGTCTCTTTCCTACTTAGTTCTCTGTACGTTACCCATAGCTAAAGTAAAGGCTCGTGTTTATCTAGTTCTTTATCGGAAAAGACAAAAACATTTAGTTGTTTTATCATCAGTTATCCATACGAGTTGCTCACTTAAAGCAGTTCTCAGTAAAGAATGCTCAGTCACCAGCAATATCAGTTTCCGATCAGCTGCGTCAACAAGAGAACATAATTCAGAACAAACACAGAGCAGTAGGTTCGCTGTTTCGAAGATAGAAGCCTAATGGCTTCATCCCCTAAGGAAGAAAATCTCTGAAAATGAACCAGATGAATCTCGGGAAAATACGAGACTACGAATGTTTTCACTCAGTTTCAAAAAAGAGTACTGAAAAAAAATTGAATAAGTCTTGTTACAGTTCCGTAAAAAAAAATTGTAGCTTAAAATCAATCAACATAAAATGCGAAGAGATATTTGCTTTAACACCTACTCTTATCCCGTCGTGCATATACTTACGCTAGTCCGTTCGAGGGTATAAAAGCTTGGACTGGAAAAATTTAGAACAAACAAGGCTCACATATTTTCTCACTATTTTAGTTCTTTAATGTACCTAATTAGAATTACTGGGATCTCGCTTATATAATTCATTGAACTTTTATTTTTATTATTATAAAAGTATTGCCCTTACACTGAATAACAGATATAATGACCAAAAAATAGCCACAAGGATACATAAATATTTGTTTATTTAGTTCGAATGGTAAACTGTTATTTTAATTAGTATTTGGCTGACGGTTTCGTTAAATACTATGTAATAATGAATAATATAATTTAATCACATACTACATGTTGATGTTTGTGAATTAAGCACAAAGCTACACAATGGGCTATCTGTGCTCTGCCCGCCACGAGCATCAAAACCCGGTTTTTAGCGTTGTAAGTCCGCAGACATACCGCTGAGCCACTGAGAAGGCCATTTACTAAATAACATAAGTATAAATATTCTCCAAATTAAGAATGGTTAATCTGATAAGCAATAAAATTATTGAGCTTATTAAAATTATCTAGAAATACTGTCGTTCGTAAAAATTCAAATTTTACTCCACACAAACGTGTTAATTGTATGGAAATCTATTATTCTCGAATTGTGATTGACAAGTTTACAGCAAATGAAAATGACGCGTCAAATTAAATGCAGGTGAATATAAACAGAGACTCCAACAAAAACATACTGAACCTAGAGGTGTTTATACCACATTAGTGACAGTAAAATAAATATTTGTAAAAGTTTTGTAAAATGCAGAATAATAATTCATATTCGGGTTATACCAAGAAACAGTTGTAAATTTAACATTTTTTCATTTACTATTAAGACAGGTTTTAAATGGTGTTTCAAGGTTATATATGGTTCGTTTCTCAATACTTCAAAACAGAAGCAAAATGTATGTAGTACTAATAACCACTGAAAAGAAAAAGAAATTCCCCAGCATCGTCATAATTTGATATATTTTTTCAAAAGATTTGTTTAGGGAATTCATAAAACAGAACTATTCTCACGATTCAGCTATAAATAATCAAACAACAATGCTGTCAGTTATTACACGACAAAAATTTCAGTTTGTATATTTCAGTTCTTTCTCTCCAGTATATTAAGCCCAGCACAGCCAGGTGGTTAGGGCGGTCGACTCGTGCTATGAGGCTAAAGGGTTCGAATCCCCATCACACCAAAACATGCTCGCCCTTTCAGCCCTGAGAGCGTTACATTGTCACGGTCAATTCCACTATTTGTTAGTAAAAGAGTAACCCAAGAGCCGGCGGTGAGTGATGGTGACTAGCTAGCTGCCTTCCCTCTCGTCTTACACTGCTAAATTAGGAACGGCTAGAGCAGACAGATTTCGCGTAGCTTTTCAGGAAATTTTAAACTAACCTAATCACACAAACTCTAATATATTACCTGGGGACATAGATTGGCCCAAGGTTTAGCTTGCCCGGACTGTTAATCCAGCCATTCAGTATTCACTACTAGTTGCCGCAGAGACACTCTAAGCACTTTGAATGTAATCGATGTGATAGGTAATAAGCAGCACGAGTAAACGTATAATAATAACCTGGTGGATAGCTGACAATATCCACAATGTGAATTGCACGCAAGAAAAATAAATGAATGATGGTAAGCTCTCCAACAGGTGACAGACAGCATCACAATTATATCTTACCCGTATATGGTTGGGCAGTTTTGGCTTACAGGTATTTCTGTCTTAACTCATATACGTCTCGAGTGACCGTGTATAAATGACACGAGTAAATATTAAATAATCCGAAGAAAACGCAATGTTCCTCCAGTGGCACAGCAGTATGTCTGCGGACTCACATAGCTAGAAAGGGGGTTTCGATACTCTTGATGAGTAGAACTCAGACAGCCAATTGTGTAGTTTTGTGCTTAATTCCGAACAAAGAAAGGACACGAAATTCGGTTAAACAACAAACGTGTTGTCAGTCATTTTGAGAAACATAATTAAGTTGCAAACCTGTTTTTATATTGTACAAAAATGAACGAACAACTTTAATTAAGTAAAACAAGAAGCAATAAGAAGAAAAATAATTTTCGTGATAATATTTAAATATTTACTGTCAGATAAGTTAAACACGAAACTATTAGAGCTACTTTTTTCAAACAGAAATATCAAGATAGCTGTACATAAAACGGTCTGCTACTAGAGGGCTACCTGTGCTAGCCGTCCGTAATTTAGAAGTAATAAATTAGAGGGAAAGTAGCTAGACAACAACACCCACGTCCAACTCTTAAGGCTACTCTTTAACAACGAAAAATGTAACTGGCCGTTGCATTATAACGATTCAACGCTGAAAGAGCCAGCATATTTGGTAACTGGATTCAAAGCCGCGATCCACAGATTGCGAGTCGAGCACCATATTCATCATGCCATACCAGGCCTAGGTAATCTATACTTATATAAATAAAAGAAAAGATTGTTTGTTCGTAACCTACTCCATGGTCTTTGTATGAATCTCAATAAAAAAAAATGGGTTTCGATACCCATGGTGGGTAGAGCACAAATAGCCCATTGTGTAGCTTTGTGGTCAATTCAAAACAGCATCCTATTTGTTTAAGTTTTTTCTTTCTTTTACTGTTTAGGTTTTTCGTAAATATTTTGAATTATTTCATTAAAAACGTTTAGCATTTACATTTCTGACGTAAAATGTCAAGCAAAGCTTCCAGTATATGTAATCTCTTTACTTTTCACATGTTTTATGTTCTACAGTAAGATCATTAAGAAATCTCTTAATTTTCACCAAGGATTAAGAAATAACTTCTAATTTGGTTTGTCAAGAGGAACTTAAAGTAGCAACACTGATGATTTAGAAAGGGGTTAGTAAACGTCATAAAATAAACTAAAGGTTGGTTGAATATTGTAAATTTTAAGATATAAAGCATCAAGACTATCTGCGCCGTAATACTTTCTTCTTTTCGCCTATCCATTGTAGATAGGATTTTCTCATAGTGACTACAAAGGATGTTCACACCAGCATTATGGTTGGTAAAATAAAGTAGTTGTGATTATAAAACGAATTCCATATTTAATTTATTAGTTCAAGCCTCACATCCAATCTTTTTGCTCAGCGTGCGGGACCTTGTAACAGAATAATAGGAACTATCTTTCATATCGGAAAGTCCATATGTTAAACTACACATTTCCAAAGTAAAATTACTTTATTATCCTTTCGAATGACTGAAATACCAGTCGAATTCAACCAAAAATAGTTACCTGTTGAATATAAGAGGATTGTTTTGAATTAAGTACAAAGCTACAGAATGTACTATCTGTGCTCTGCCCACCACGGGTATCGAAACGAGGGTTTTAGTGTGTAAGTCCTTAGACATACCACTGTGCAACTGGGAGGCGAATATAATCGGATTTATTTGTAAATTGCAAAGCTACATTTTGGTTATTTGTATTTTATCCACCGAGGCGATCAAACCCCAGGTCTTAATTTAATAAGCCCTGAAGATTTTAGCACAAAAGACCCATATTGTATAGAAGTCCAGAGAAGATTCCAAAATGGAGTCGAAACGCTTAAAATATCCAGATATTTGTGTATATCAGATAACTAGAAAGTTATTTTTATTTACTAAAATGTATTTAAATGATGTCTTAATTAATTCTTTAGTTTTATTTATTCGGATGTGACGTTTATTCTTAAATCAGAATTTCATCAACTTGGAGTAATTCTCTGAGTCATGTTCAACAATACCAGAAGAGAGAAGACGAGACTACCTAGGTTTAGTGACAGGAGTTTCTCGTTGTGTTACAACAAATCCACTTAGAATTTTAAAGTGTCAGAACCATAAGATTGCTGAACTTTGCTGAAGCATGAGAAGCAGTCCCAGTCTAGGTGATTCTGAAAATTCTGCGTTTAATTTACGTTTTATTATTCGTCTAATATTAACAAGAGAAAAAGCTTTCTTTTTAATAACTAAACTTATGATGCAAGCAGTATATTTGCCCTTTACATAAGTTCAGTTACAAAAAATAGTACCATCAGATATTTTTCCACCTGCCAGAAGTAACAAAAGAGATATGGCTCTTTGGGTTTTTTTTTATAGTCAAATCAATTTCCTCTTGATCGAAGTCTATCATAACGTTTTCACATATCTTCAGGACGTTTTCCAATTGGTATTAGTTCCTTAAAAGAGCATTGATGAATAAGACTGTCTTTGCCAAGTGATGCGTCTGAAAATAAAAAAGTGTGTGTTTTTCTTATAACAAAACCACATCGGATTATCTGGTGAATCCACTAAGAGACAAAGGAAACGAACTCTTTATTTTAACGTTGTAAATTTGTAGACCAGTGGGGGAATAAATAAAGTTTGTTTGTTTGTTTCTTTTTGAATTTCGCACAAAGCTACACGAGGGATATCTGCGCTAGTCGTCCCTAATTTAGCAGTGTAGGACTAGAGGGAAGGCAGCTAGTCATCACCACCCACCACCAACTCTTGGGCTACTCTTTTACTAACGAATAGTGAGATTGACCGTAACTTTATAATGTCCACGCAGCTGAAAGGACAAGTATGTTTGGTGCGACAAAGATTCGAACCCGTGACCCTCAGGTGACGAGTCGAACGCCTTAACTCACCTGGCCATGTCGAGCCGTGAAAAATAAAGAAAAATCAGATAAAAAGATTCATCTGTTTGCTAATCCTGTTTTCTCATTAACGCTTGCCATTTTACTAATATTTAAGATTTAGAAAGAGTGTTTTCAGTATGAAATTAAATAATCATTTTACTAATCCATTTTTATACTTATTATATTGTCAGTTACGCTGATAAGGAATGGAAACACCTAGTATGTTTGAGCAAGTACTTTCTCGTTAGGGCTTCCCATAGATATATATTCAATTTACTGATTACAAAATTAGTCAGCCAGTGCAGACAAATAGGAGACTTCCATATATTCCATACCATGCTGAGGTTCTCACTTCATAGAATGAATGTTTCCCAGGTTGCGGTTACCCATGGAATTACTTTCCCTATCGTCAGTAGTGCTCGGTCCGATATTCATGATAACACACTATTTTCGAGCACCGCTATTTCCAGTGTAACGAGCATCTACGAAGGATTGTGAAATCAATCTCAGACCATACATCTTGTCAAACTTTGAAAAGGGCATTACGCGTACGTGGACGTCGGCTTCCAAAACTACGTTTAACCAGACAAAAGAAAGAAATATACATAGGAGCCGGAACTGGAGAGTTAACAGTTACTTTAGTCGATTCACATTGTCATGATTCCAGTTTCTTCAATTATCTTTCCCATGAAAACAACCATTAATTTCAACATTTGACGATGAGACAGTGAACTTCATATTCTTCTTCACTCGTGACTAGCATAAAATACTCACGGTCCGCTGAAGGATGCTTAGGTTCTCTCATGATTTACTATAGTATTTGTGTATAATTATTGTTATAGCTACCCCCAAGCATCAATTTTTAAACTAATTTTTATTACCATTCCTGGAACATATTTCAATTAAACTCTTTGAAAAAGCACATAGTTTTAATTTAGCTTCTCACGTGTATTTTGTTCTCATTGTTTTATTTGAATTATTTCCAGTATCCGAATTCTCCAGCATTCTCTGATTCATATTTTACTTTCATTTCTTTGTTGCGGACTCCCAAACGTAGATCCGTTCAACATTTTACTTTTAAATTGTGAGATTCTTCTGATGTTTGTGTTGAAAACTACTATTTGGCAGAAAGCCTCCACATGTTTATTCAGTGAGAATTAATCCGTCGGAAAGGAGAATTATGGGGCTTAAAGGTCAATATTTTTGAGTAAGTTAAAAAACAATATCCAGGTGCGCACCCTTAAAATCACCTTAGTGTGCGTAAAAAGTTTCAGATCTTTATATATTTTCCTCTCTGAACAATGGCGATCACAAACCCAGAGACAAGACAATATTATTATTATAGACGTCACGAGACGTTTTCAGCTTCACTGCAATAGCTTTTCTATTTAAAAAAAAAGTTGTCTTTGCAAGCAATGATTTCATTATCGGATACGACTTTGGAACAGAGCTAGTTTAATGTGTTACGTATGGAGTGTAGTTTTACTTGTACAATAGTGAATTCTGCCATAGTTAAAATATCATGTTCCTTGATTCTACATTATTTAACGGTCTATTTTCCCTGAGAAATGTGTGTAACACTTGAATCCAGCAATGAGCTATCAGTAGCAACATTGTACTATGGAATGGCTGGGAATTTGCCATGATCCAAATATATATATATAGGTCCTAAATATATGACTTTGGAAACAGATCGTAATTAGTGTAATACAGTAAAACATTGGTGCACTAGGATATGCAATTTGTTTTTATAGTTGAGATAAGACGCCAGTATGGATGTAAACTGTAACACAACATCAAACAAAACACGCATTAAAAAACAGATATTAGAGTTAACACAGAATACAATTTTGTCAGTAAATCTTGATACACGTGTTGTCTACAAAACCTAGTTCATGATACACACCAAAACCTCTGTATCCTTTCCACGTATATTGAAGTCAATCACGGTGACAAAACCTGTAATATAAAACATACACTAGAACCAGATATTTACAGCACAGAAATATAATTAATCAGACGCATCAGCAGGAGCCAATCTTTCTTTTCATCAGGCCAACCAAAGAGAGTGTCAGTATTATATCTGTAAGAAGTAGTCGCCAACATTATTCATCATTTCCTATATAATGTTCAATTGTGTAGCACGTGTATGTTAATAGTACGTAACGTGAAACCGTGTGTTACTGCATCGTTTGAAGTCTTTCTAAGAAACTCATATTTAAATCGCACACGAAATCAACCAACACAACTGTATTATGATTTTTGGAGTTGCATGAGAGATTAGGGTGCAGGAATGTACTCTACACAAGAGTATAGTGATTGTTACCTACATTTATCAGCTATGGCAACAAATTATAGCGTGCACATTGTCATAGGTTCTCTGACAACCCTTTTACCGAAACGTTTTGCACACTATGGTGCGTTTAAAGCAAAACCTGGTGTTACGCTGCTTATTTAATAAATATTCCTTAAGTTTAACGACCTTTCTTTGTCATGCAGCTTTAGCTGGATTTACTTGCCGTTGCTACATTAGAATTTAGAAGTTGGCATAAGTTACAGAATTTTATTACTAGGATTCTCTCTGTAGAAATCGTAGTTAAACCTAAAAATCTGACTAAAAAGAAACATTTCAGGTAATTATGTTTTTCGTACCAAATCTAGAGGAGTTCGTACCATAATGACAGCTGAGGTTCGTCTTGTAGAAATAAATTTTAACGTAACATAAAGAAGAGCATTTTTAACTACTCCGACTGCTAAAGAGAAATTAATTCTACACTTTTAACAGTTAGAGTCCATATCACGTTCAGTACATTTCAACTTAAGTATATGCCCCCCAGTGGCTCAGCGGTATGTCTGCGGACTTACACCCTAAAATCCGGGTTTCGATACCCGTGGTGGGCAGAGCACAGATAGCCCATTGTGTAGCTTTGTGCTTAATTCAAAACAACAACAACAACTTAAGTATACGAATGATTATTTTCCAGTATATTTATTTTACTTTCTTCATATTAGGATCCGACGGTCCTAATTATGAATTATTTTGTTGTGGTGACTCAAAGGTTAGTTAGCTTAGGGCACGTCACAACTTATTTTCGATATAGAATTAATATGAACATATTAATTGCATCCTTTCTTCAGTTTCTGATCAAACTTACCTATAAAAGTACAAAAGATTATTATCTGGATTAGTATTGTAACCAATAAATTAATTGTGTTTATAAAAATGTTATTAACCAAATGTTTATAAATTTATTAGCCTCTTCATTAGGATTCTTACACATACCTTTGTAGATCACTTCATTGGGATATGTAAATTGCAATGGTTAATTATTTAAAGTTTTCATTCATTTCTTGAGTCCCTTAAACTGTTTTAGATAGTCTACAAACACAAATGTAAGAGCAAGGATCATTTCCGTCAGTTTCTATCTAGCTGAGGCGTCTTTATCAAAGACTACCTTCTTGACCACCTATTCAAAGACATTTATTGTCATAAAATATAAACAAAGACAACCAAAGTAAAATATGTCTGCCACTTTACAATATAGTGGCTGCAAAGTAAAATATGTCTGCCACTTTACAATATAGTGGCTGCAAAGTAAAATATGTCTGCCACTTTACAATATAGTGGCTGCAAAGTAAAATATGTCTGCCGCTTTACAATATAGTGGCTGCAAAGTAAAATATGTTTGCCACTTTACAATATAGTGGCTGCTAAGTATCAGTGACTGACGGAAAAAAATTGGACAGGCTTAAAACTATAATGAACATCCAGCTGTGTCTTAGTTGGCTGATTCTTTTTACACTTTGATCGTACATGCAAATGACTTTATAAAACACTCACAAGGCAAGCAGCATTCAATTGAAAACTGTAAAAAGCAAAACATTGATTCAAGGGTACTTAAAACATATACTATAGACCCTTGATCATTGGAAACTTGGTATGTCCTAATGTTGCGCTTTACACATTGATATTTAAATCCTGGTTCTGTTTTACTAACAGTAAAATTCGGTGTTTTTTATGTAATGGTGTGGCGAATGTTTTTGCGGTAAAGATCGTGTCTTTGTCGTTACGAGGACTAATTAACACCGAGAGTGTACTTCAACGTTGTTTCCAATCGCGACGGGCTCGATATGAAATTGGCCTGGCATGGCCGAGCGCGTTAAGGCGTGCACTCGTAATCCGAGGGTCGCGGGTTCGCGTCCGCGTCGCGCTAAACATGCTCGCCCTCCCAGCCGTAGGGACGTATAATGTGACGGTCAATCCCACTATTCTTTGGTAAAAGAGTAGCCTAAGAGTTGGCGGTGGGTGGAGATGACTAGCTGCCTTCCCTCTAGTCTTACACTACTAAATTAGGGACGGCTAGCACAGATAGCCTTCGAGTAGCTTTGTGCGAAATTCCAAAAAAAACAAAACAAACAAACGATATGAAATACACGAGTTCGTATACGTTAAGTATTTTTGCTATAGCTTTTAAAGAAGTGAATGTACTTTCATAGGATTTAGTAGACAATACAAGTCTTTTGTACAAAAAACATCAGACTTTTTATTGAAGCATTTTTGATAAATATTTGTTTGTGAATCTGTCGAAATTGTTTTGAATTTCGCCCAAAGCTACTCAAGAGCTATCTGCGCTAGCCGTCCCTAAATTAGCAGTGTAAGACAAGAGGGAAGGCAGCTGATCAACACCACCCACCGCCAACTCTTGGGCTACTCTTCTACCAACGAATAGTGGGATTGACCGTCACATTATGACGCCCTAACAGCTGAAAGGGCAAGCATGTTTGGTGCGACGGGGATTCGAACCCGCGACCCTCAGATTACGAACCGTTTCTTTCAATACCAATTCGAGTGTTATGATTAAAAACTATTCCTCCTTCCAGAAATCTGAAATATCGTTTATGTAATCTTTACAAGCTCCTAAATACATTTAAATGTTTCTGTTTTCAGTAAAACTTTATTTTTTCTGTTATTTTCTTATTCTAAACTCTTGCCACTATCTTTGTTAACATTAAAGATGTTTTAATAAAGTCAAAACGTTGTTCTGCTTTTTATCAACTAGATAATAACACAAAATTACAAATGTTTAGTCTATACATCTTAAATCTCTCTTAACATTATACAGTTATATGTATTTACTGTTTTTATTATACTAACCTTTTCAGTCGTGTCTGACCAGCGTTACAGAAATTACAATGATGCAGCGCACATACATTCATGCTACCGTATTAATAAATCTAAAATTGACCTGTCCTGGCTGTATTTTAGTAGCCTAGTAGTTTGTAAAATAGTCGCATATCAGTTATAATACACTATGTGTACACATTATTATCGTTTGCAAATACGTTCTTACACTTGTGTTTCTTAAAACGTAGAACAGGAAATGAAGTATGGCAAACAGCTGTTTCTTCTAATCACGAACTAATCTAATCGTTTTCGTTTGCTATAGATCGCTAAGCCTTATAAAATTTCACACGTGGAGGATGTGAAACTAAATAATTTTTAGTTCATATAATTCATATATAGTTCATAAATTAATATATCAATACCATAGAATTCTACTATAATTTATCAAACCAGGTAACAAAGTTGTATGTTGGACTACAAATTATGAAGTTTCGACCAGATTGTTTGTTTCGAATTTTGCGCAAAGATACACGAAGGAAATCTGCGCTAGCTAACCCTAATTTAACCGTGAAAAACTAGAGGGAAACTGGTCATCACCACCCACTGCCAACTATTGGGCTATTTTTTTACCAAGGAATAATGAGATTATCCGTTACTTTATAACACCCATAGGGCTGAAAGGGCGAATGTTTGCTGTAAGAGAAATTTTAACCCCCGACCTTGAGATTGTGAAATTGCGAGTCGAGTGCCCTTACCATTTGTAATTGATTTGTTCGTTTTGAATTTCGTGCAGAGCTACACGAGGGCTATCTGTGCTAGCCGTCCATAATTTAGCAGTGTAAGACTGGAAAGAAGGCAGCTAGTCATCACCACTCACCGCCAACTTTTGGGCTACTATTTTACCAACGAATAGTGAGATTGGCCATCACATTATAACGCCCCCATGGCTGAAAGGACGAGCATGTTTGGTGTGACTTTGAATTTGAGTCAACAAACCTTTTGATTAGTGTCAGAAGGGTTAAGCAAAGTTGCATATCTACATCAGGAGTCAAAGGTAACAAATTACAATGTTGTATTTTGTGAAGTTTACTAACAGATAATGACAGTGATTTACGTGATCGTCTTTCGTATAAATGTGAACAACACATTCGCGAAAATAATTTTTGAAGACATTTGTAAGTCAATTCCAGTTCGTGTTCCTTGACGACTGAGCTAAACACTTTCTATCATCTCGAAGAGTTTATCCATGACACACGGATTTCGATGTTACCGAAGTTTGTTTCAACGAACATAAGAATCACTTCTGTCAACTCAAACCAAACGAGTAGCTCTGAGACAATCGTGAACCAACATCCTCTTTCGGCACATGTGAACCAATTGTAGACTATACTCATCAAGGGTCGGTTACTATCAAGCAAAACACCCTCTCGAATCTTGTGGAGTATACACTAAGTCAAGTCCAAACTATTAACATGAAGAAGAAAGTGGTTTAACCCGATACTAAGCTGACATTTTATTCAAGTTGACATCCAGTGCAGATCTAACCATTATTTAAAGAAAGTACAGTGCACTAGAACCACAGAATAATTTAAAGAAAGTACAGTGCACTAGAACCACAGAATAATTTAAAGAAAGTACAGTGCACTAGAACCACAGAATAATTTAAAGAAAGTACAGCGCACTAGAACCACAGAATAATTTAAAGAAAGTACAGCGCACTAGAACCACAGAATAATTTAAAGAAAGTACAGCGCACTAGAACCACAGAATAATTTAAAGAAAGTACAGTGCACTAGAACCACAGAATAATTTAAAGAAAGTACAATGCACTAGAACCACAGAATAATTTAAAGAAAGTACAGTGCACTAGAACCACAGAATAATTTAAAGAAAGTACAATGCACTAGAACCACAGAATAATTTAAAGAAAGTACAGTGCACTAGAACCACAGAATAATTTAAAGAAAGTACAGCGCACTAGAACCACAGAATAATTTAAAGAAAGTACAGCGCACTAGAACCACAGAATAATTTAAAGAAAGTACAGTGCACTAGAACCACAGAATAATTTAAAGAAAGTACAGTGCACTAAAACCACAGAAAAATGACCATTTACAAAAATTGATTAGATTACTTAAAGCATAGCTACTTTGCGATTTACAGGAACCAAATACAATCAAAATTTGACATATGGGTTTATTTTAAAGAAAAAATATTTCAACTAAAATGTATCATCTCTATGAACGTTGCTCGTTCTTTGTAAATGACGTCATTTTTGATAAACAGAACTGATCACGATGAGAATAAAGTTATGTCCTAAAATGGTACATATTTTATACAGCGAACTTATTAAATAAATTTATGCTTCTTGTACTCTAAATATTTATTTAAAATGGATCTTATATCATTACTACATCTGGAACAGTTGGTACTCTAAATAGTATTTACATCAATAACTCCAAAGTATCAATATGTATTCTCTATTGTATATTTAAGAGTTAATCGTATAAAGGTTTATATATGATAATGTACTAGACTTTCAAAGCGCGTATAAAACTGTTAGTTTTTTAATTTCGCTCAAAGCTACACGAGGACTAACGGCGCTAGCCATCTCTAATCTAGCAGTGTAAGACTAGAGGGAAGGCAGCTGGTCATCACCACCAACTCTTGGTCTACTCTCTTTCCAACGAATAGTAGGATTGACCGTCACTTTATAATGCCCCAAGGCTGAAAGGGCGAGCATGTTCGGTACGACGAGGATTAGAACACCTTAACCCACGTGGCCATGCAGAGCCCAGTACAAAAGGGCAACTGATAAAAATTTCTCGTCAAAAGCACAATGAATTAGATTCCTTTAGTGTTTACTCTTTGATCCATTCTGTTAAGTGTCTTTACTTGAAATTATTTCAAAGTCAAAGAATTCAAATTTACTTTTCCATAGCAATTTCTGACGAATCTCAAGTTATTTTTAGAAGGAAAACATTATACACGTGGGATCTCTTCCATATTATTATTAATTCATTCATTTATTGTCATGATTTTGTAAGGTGTAATTTTTTACAGCATCAAGAAGTCTTTATTCATTGTATATTATTTTAAATGAATCTCATCGTTGTAATTTCAAAGTATTTAAAAGATGAAATATAACAAGAATATGAAGCTGTATTTATTGATCAAACTGTATAGTTTGATTTAGAAGGAATGTTTTAGCTCAGTTTTTCTTGCGAATTCAATGTATTACTGACAAAATTTTCAAGTACTATAATATTAACAATACTCCACTAAAATATCTGTATATAAAACTCCGGCTCTGATCTTTGACTGAAAAGAGTAGTTTATTGTTCAAAACTTGAAAATCATATTTCCATTAACTGCTAATAAATAACTGTTTGTAATCAGGAGAAACAAGTGAGGCTTCATGGTAGGTAAAATGAAACAAAGTTCATTCAAACAAGGTACTATTGACAAAGTAAAAGAAAAAACACCTCAAAAGTGACAAACTTGTTATACCCTCTGAAATTTATTTTTGTGGGACCACAGCGACACAATTTTAGTGAACATATTATTCTAAAAATTGGAAACCATCAAATTAAGGACAGAGATAACAGGTTGTAAATGAAAATCCCAAATTTACAATACATCAGTTTTTCTTTTTACAGTGATCGAGGCTTACTAAGTATTGAAAGGCACCTCTTATTATAAAATACACCCACCGGATACTACACAAATCTATGATTTTGTTTCCGCAATAAATCATATTGTTTTTCTACTGTTTCTTCTTTCAAACATTTTCAGTCGACTGTCATTCCTTTATCTCTTGGCGGATTACCCTAAACCTTGGTAGAATTATATTTTAATCCAATAAGAAGATATTCCCCTTTTTTCCTTTTGACCTACTCTTTTCAAGGATTTTTAAAATTTGAAAGTATAAAATTTGAATAAACGGCTGCAAGTTCTTGCTAGATGTAAACCAGATAACAAGAGTGATTTTTAACGAGCAGTATATCATAACACACATCACTTTTAATAATCTTTAATAAATGTCATTTTTAATGTTTATTTTTTAATATATTCCACTTTTAATGTTTGTAACTTCTTTGACATAGGGAGAGAAATTATTTCGAATTAAATCAAGCAACCCCAAAATGTAGATTTTTGGTTTGATGTGCGATCATATCTATAGCAATCAAGGTGAAAATTGGCATAAATATAAATTTTCATTGCTCAACACACTGATATTGTCAGAGCTGACAATTTCACAGTGGATGAATCTGTTACTCGACCTTATTTCAATCAATTTACAAGGGATTTGGTACAAAGATACTTTTTTTAAAAGTCCAATACATCGACAAACAAACATTAGCAGATTTCCCCATCTTTAGTAATTATATTGAAAATGAAGATGCCATAAAAACAAAATTTCAGTTACTTTTGACAATTGCTGCGCCTATTTCGACCAATTTACATTGGATTTCTTTTGTTTACATACAAAAATGTTGGGCATGCCTATTTTTGGTCATTTTATAGGTCAAAAGATTAAATAAACTAATATTTGTAGGGGGTTTGGTCAGCTGCATAACCTTACGTAAAAATATTTTTTTGCAGATCTCAAGCAGTAATATAAAGTTTTAAAAATATTTTTATGTGTTTTTCACGATTTTTCTGGTATCAGAATTGGGATTGCATTTGCTCGTGAGTGTTATCCTCTTTAATTCGTGTGTAAGTTAGCACATAATTTTTACGTTGAATTAACATTAGCTTTAACAAAAACTTTAAATTCAGGGCTATAAAGTACTTACGTTTAAAATTATCATGCGACATAAACTCACAGGTGATCATTTTTCACAAACTTTAAAGTTTGCAATTTTTTTTTATAAAAACGATTTTCTGCCATCTTTTATGGCCCGGCATGACCAGGTGGCTTTAGGCATTCGACTTGTAATCTGAGGGTCGCAGGTTCGAATCTCTATCATAATAAACCTACTCCCCCTTTCAGTCGTTGGGGCGCTATAATGTTACGATCAATCCCATTAGTCGTTAGTAAAAGAGTAGCCCAAGAGTTGGGGGTGAGTGATGATGACTAGCTTCCTTCCATCCAATCTTACACTGCTACATTAGGAACAGCTAGCGCAAATAGCTCTCGTATAGCTATTCTCCAACGAAGGTTTTCTAGACCAAGTAATAAATTACGGCTGACATGGAAACTCTTTTTTTCTCACCCCTTTTTGACGTTGTATTATTATCTTTTTAACACACTCAATGTGTCGTGCATTGTATATAGTCTGTAACTAGAGACTGCAATTGTTTCATGTAAGTCACGATACTTAGGCATTTAGCATAAATTTCAACACTTGTAATATTCATACCTGCTGTGTGTGTCTGGATTGGTACTCACTGAGTTCTTAAGTTGGGTGGACTATATCACAAATTGTGGGTGTGTCTCTAATGTCTAGCGTACATTGTATGAACAAACAGGTAGTAACGCTCAATTATTTAAATGTAGATTTTATCGAAATAATGTTTTTTCTTCATAAGTTACTACTTTAAGAACACTAAAATTACTTCACACATTGCTTGCCTTGTATGTATGACTGGGAATACAATACATATATAATATGCTGATATTTTATGCACAAAAAGCTATCTGTACTCTACCTTAAAAACCGGAAATTGAATTTCAACGATAGAAGCCTTCAAGCTACACGAGGGTTATCTGCGCTAGCCGTCCCTAATTTAACAGTGTAAGAGTAGAGGAAAGGCAGCTAGCCATCACCACCCATCGCCAACTCTTAAGTTGTTCTTTTACCAACGAATAATGGGATTGACTGTACCATTATAACCCCCTCACGGCTGAAATGCGAACATATTTGGAGTGTGGGAGTATTCAACCCGTGAAATTCATACTGCGAGATGAGCATCCTAACCACCTGGTCATACCGGGCCCTAATTTCTTAACAACCCTGCTTCTTGACTATTATTTTTTTGCTTTAGTCAAAATAACTAGCTATGTGAATTCTTACACCTTTTTTTGTGAGATCTTTGCTGAGCCGAACGATTTTATGTCTCTATATGATACTTGAAAAATATTTTTAAAATGCTCTCGACTAGAATCACAATTGTTTTCCCTTTGTCAGGTTTTGTAATTGTTGTACTGGAGTAAACTGTCCTTTCATCTTTTACTCAAATTGGAAAGTTTCGTATTAAAAGTATAAGAACGCAAGCCAGGTTATTTCCTGCTAATGACGTAAGATTTAACATCATTAAACGCAATATCCAAAGCTGAGTACACTTCACCAGATTTTAGATTCATCAGTGTTATTTCAAATCGACGAGAGAACATAAAAAAATTCCAGTTTTTAAGCGATAAAAGGCAAATTTCCGACCTCTGGACAATACAATATTTTCTCCAACAATTAGCTTGCAATTCCATAAATTATACGTTATCTTATCACAAAGGTATTATTGAAGGTACTCCTTGTTCTCTCCACAGTGAAGCTAATTTCTTAAGATGGTTAACAATGTTTTACACAATAAATTATTGTTATTTCTAACAGCGATAAGTCTAAAAACATATATTAGCATTAATCATTGTATTATATAGTTTCATGCAACCAAGTGATTTTCTTGACATGTTTTTCGATTTTCGTTTGGATTTAACATCTGCTAACAAAATCATATTTTGGGCTTCCTGTATTATTTTATACGTTTCAGTCTCCAGTTGGCTATTTTGAAATGTATAAAAATCGGAAGAAGTTAAAATAATTCATAATTATTTAAACATACTTTACGTAATTTGGCTTTATTGCAACTTAATGTTGTTTTTTTTCCATAATATCTATGAAACCTTTCCACAACTCCTTTTCCATATCTCCCACAAAAGATCTTTATCTTTGGCAAATCTTAGGAAATTTCTCAAATTAATCATGATCCAAATGACACCAAATATCACTGGTTAACCTAATTTACCACACCATCATTTCTTTTCACATCATTCACTGATTCTACCAAGCATAAAATAACTGTAAGCAACATGAGTTTTACGTGCGTGTCGTGAGTAGTGAGTCATACAATCAAAACTGTTAGTTGAACTTGATCCCAAAATGATCCTTTGTTCTTTAGCATACCCATATATGAGTACTTCACTGTAAAGCATTTTCAAACATAATTAACAAAAATCATGAAATAACACTCAAAACCATCTGGATAAAACATGTCTAAGGTGTACATGCTTGAAGGAAAAACAAAACGAAACCTAATAATAAAATGCAAGAGTTAAGTTACATTCTGCATCTTCATATTAATACCATATTAGTTTTCTGCCAGAGTTCCAACTGCGGAAGCTTTTACATCGTATTAAAGATTATTAGAATAACTAAAATAAGGATTGATACAGTATATTATGTTATGCTATTACCAAATTAGGTGAACCACAGAAAAAAGGAAATTAAAAACTTTATGGAAAATTCACCATACAGTAACCTAAATTAAATACGTGAGTAATGTTATGACATTGTTCTTATATCATTGTTCAATATTATTGTTTTATTTGTTGACCTGAGCTGTGCTAATTAACCTTGAACAGACGAAACTGCGCCCCACAGTAGAGGGTATGGCTAATTATTAACCGTTACGTCACAGACTCTCTTCTCAATTTTATATTTGGTAAAAATGGAAAACAAAATCTTTAACACATGTATATAACATTTAAAACAGTTGAATCTGCAAAAACTGAACTGAATTTATGGATCAATAAAGCATAGTAATAAATAGGTTGAAACCAAAATTGAACAAAATGCTTTGAAATGTAGACTTTCGTTTGAATTATAATTGTGAAAAATTGCTTTGGTGTAATATATTACATTTCGTTCCTGTAAATATTAAATATTACATATTTAATTATTTCAGAAGTAACATCTACATAAAGTAATAAATTATTTAGAAAAAGTATTATACTCGTATATATACAGATAGAAATATAATAAAATAATTATTGTAATTTAAAAAAAAAAGATAACCTAATAGTAGAGGAAATTTTAATTCTAAGTGTTAATTGCTTTACGATATCAGGTTACTCAGTTGTGATAATTAAAGTCGATCAGTGGATAACAGATTAAAGCTCGTAATAATTTTCCTTAAATCTTTTAAACTTACTACTAAAAACTTATATTGAGAAAAGGTTATACATCACAATAATTTATCAAGCCTTGGTTGTGATTTTTCACATTATTAGTGTGATCTGCAAAACTGTAATTAAGATTACTTATAAAAATTTGCTAAAGATGTATATACGAAATTAAAACATATTTTAAAATCTTGCCTTCACCAACATAATTTTGTCTTTAGTAGCTTTATCGCTTTCAGTAGTTCACGAGAGACAAGATTTGTTATCTTAGTACCGAATGATTTCAAAGTTTTCTATATTTTTCTACTTCCGTATTTTAATTTGACTTATTTTAGATTAAATAAGCTAAAAAAGACATTTTTTACACATCAGGAAAGAAACATTGCTTCTTATTATTCGACCTCTATCACATACATTTGTTATTGCTATTACGAAATCTATTCCTGATACACCCATAGTTTACAAAATCACTAAAACTTATTTGCATATTAAGGTACATTTCGTTTTATCAGAAGATGAAATTATTTATTAAAAACTGATTATTTGTAATTAAACACAAAGCTCTACAATGGGCTACCTGTGCTCTGCCTACCACGAATATCGAAACCCTGTTTCTGGCATTGTAGTCCGTAGATTTGCCAGTGCACCAGATGTGGCTATTTAAAACCTTATACAAATATCTTACCAATGATGTTATTTTTTCTTTACGTACTAGAGGAAGACAATTTCTAGACTGAATTTAACAACTACCAGTATTTTTTATTGTTAAGCTTTTTAAAATTCAGTCTTTAAAACAAATGAAATCGTATTAAAAACATTATTAGTATTACTTGTCATGCAGTACAGTAGACAAAAATAGGAAAAAATCTGGTTCGTTGTTAAATATACAAAGAGCTATTAAAAGTGTTATAAACATTTCCAAGAAAAATCTACATATTAGTTCATTTAAGCTCTCATTTTTGAAGTACATGACCTTTTGGAGACAGTATACTTATTACGTTTTAACTACATTACCATTGAAGTGTTTTTCTTTCTATAAGATTAGACATCTTATAAGTTTTGAGATTTGTATTATAAGAACTAATACCTTTTATTATTTGGCTATCAAATCCTTCTATCCTCTTTTATCTTGTGCGCGTTGACTACAGTCTATCAAGCACTGGAGTTTGATTAAATAATTACTCTAAAGCATTGTAATAGAAACTGTGGTATTATTTATTCATTTGTATTCCCAAAGGTTAGATTTCGATTAACCGTCACATGGATTCAAAGTATTCGTGGAGAGAAAGTTGTTCCTTTTCTATTAAATAATTTTAACAGTTAACCAGTCGATTTGATAAATTTAACTTTCCGAAATATTATATGGCAAGTTGTAAACTTTTAACCTGACTCCACATCTCTGTCCAGTCTAAAGATATTTTTATTTTCTTTCACTTAACTTCGCATCTGATTCAATAAAGTTTTAAACATTTGGCTAGCAGCATCCAATGCCCTTCACTTTCCGATTTAAACATTTTCACACACAAAAACAAACAGCAAAGATTGCACCTACTTATCCAAATACACTATATTCTGCATTTAAACTTTACGGGCGAAAAGCGGGCGTAACCCTTTGTTAGGTTCTGTTATTTGTTTATGATCGAAATTTGAAAAAAAATTGAAATTGGTCGTACGTGAGACAAATAACCCAATATTACAAAAGTCACAGAAGTATTGTAAAATAAGGAACCAAATATTTTTATTTTATTAATAGTTTTCCGAGCAAATATTATGGATAAGAGTATATAGATATTCGTTTTTGTTCTTTTTTTTAAATAAAAACTAAACTAAACTATGGGCA
This sequence comes from Carcinoscorpius rotundicauda, assembly GCA_011833715.1. Classification (NCBI taxonomy): domain Eukaryota; kingdom Metazoa; phylum Arthropoda; class Merostomata; order Xiphosura; family Limulidae; genus Carcinoscorpius; species Carcinoscorpius rotundicauda. Next base: position 22,136,882 of record CM022393.1, on the reverse strand, counting down.
TCGAAACCCAGTTTCTAGCATTGCAAGTCAGAAGACAATGTGCCACTAGGGGCATTTATTAAAGAAGAAAATATTATACAAATATCTTTCTCACGACATTTGTTTTTTTTTATAGTAATGGAATACTATTTATAGACGGAATTAAATAACTAGTAATAATATTTATTGAAACACATGTATTTACAAGCTAAATATCCACGTTCTAGGTGTATTTCGTAAACACCAAGATAGATACATGAAGACTTGGTTGATGTTCATTAATTAGAGTTTAAAAGTCTTGTTAATTTGTGATAAGCAATTAATCCGAATTCTATCACTTAAAGTACAAACTGACCTTATGCCGCTTCAAGATTGACAATAACGTTGTAACGCCACCAAAGCAGAAAGAGTATGTTTGGTGAGGAGAATCGAACTCGATAACCGTAGGTTGCGAGTTGAGTTTTCAAAACACCTTTCAAAGTTGGCTAAGTTTAAGTTATCATGAGAACATGCAGACTAGTAAGCGGGAAAGATTAAAGTCGGTCTGTATATTTTGTTACTCTTTCTCCTTGGAATTTTCTTGTAAATTGGAACATTTTTGTCATTTCCCAAATTGATACAATGGAATATTACTTAAAACACTTATCTAGTGTGTCTCCTAAAAATAAACAAAGGTAAAACTGTTTGTTTCTTGAAATTAGCGCAAAGCTACACGATGGCTACCTGCACTAACCGTCCCTAATTTAGAGGTAAGGCACATAATCATCACTATCTACCACCAACCAACTATTGTGACAGAATGTTTACCAATGAATAGTGGGATTGACCAGCACATTACAATGATGCCCCCACGGCTGAAGGGCCAAGGATGTTTGATGGGACAGAGATTCGAACATACGACCCTCATATTGCTAATCAAGCACCCTTACCACTTGGTCTACTAAGATTTATAATTTTTTAACTTCTGGTAATATACTTAAACAAGTAAAATATATTGTAAATCAATAATTCACGTAAAGTATTTGAAGTTTTTAATTTTGTATTCTTTGGCATTCTTCTCAAGCAAGATGAGAAACATAGTTCAAGAATCTGCACACACAAAATTACAAATTGGACTTTTTAACACTTTGCAATTTACTTTAAACAAACAGAATGATAGGTAATTCAAGGCCCCCCAGTGGCTCAGCGGTATGTCTGCGGACTTACACGCTAAAATCCGGGTTTCGATACCCGTGGTGGGCAGAGCACAGATAGCCCATTGTGTAGCTTTGTGCTTAATTCAAAAACAACAAAACAACAGGTAATTCAAGAATTTACACGAAAAAAGGCCAATGAACGTTCACATAAAAATAACGTTTTATAAACGTATCTGCACAGAATTTAAAATTCTCGTTCTTTCTAAATCTCATCACACAAAACTGAAAAAAAAAATTGATATATTTTTCACGTCTATCAATTTATCTCTATAGCAGAATTTCTGGATAGTACTGTACGTGACAAAATTTTCAATGGAGACAAGTGTATAAAGCAGTATTTTCTGAAGTGTTTTCTGATTTATTTTCTGGTTAATTCAATTTTTCTAGGTATCATTTCATTTTATTTCTATGGTGGAAGGAAGGTGACGCATTAATCTTTCGAAACTCAACTTTAACGCATTAAAATATTCGATGTTAAAGTTTTTTTGTCAGTTTTGAATGTCTGTAGTCAAAATATAAATATTTATTGTGAACATAAATAGAAAATGCTGATTACCAAAGTCGCATACCTGGAGCCATCAGTGTCGTGAGAAAAAAATGCTATGTTTAGTACGCAGTAGATAACTTTTATTATTTTTCGTACGTAGCTAAAAGCAGGTACATAAATACATTTTGAAAACTGATAAATTCTTGAATTTGTAAGCGCATTACTTCATGAAGCATATTTTAGCCGGTCCTGCATGGCCGGATGGTTAAGACACTCGACACGTAACCTGAGAGTCGTGGGTTCGAATCCCCATCACACCAAGCATGCTCGCCCTTTTAGCCATTGGAGCGTTATCATGTTACGGTCAATCCCACTATTAGTTGTTAAAAGAGTAGCCCCAGAGTTGGCTGTGGATAGTGATAACTAGCTGCCTTCCCTATAGTCTTACCCTGCTATATTAGGGACGAGCAAGCGCAGATAGCCCTTGAATAGCTTGGAGTGAAATTCAAAACAAACAAACCAAACCATATTTAAGCCTATTTCACAGCATAAGACAGTTCTAGTTTGAACTTCACTTTTAAAAGTTCACTAGCCATTTCCGTGCACGGATTTCAAAAACGAGACTCTTTTAAAAACATATTACGCATTATTATAGTTACAAAATCCTTCACTTTATATTACACCCTGCCAATGAACCACAAAAACCTTTCACTTTAAACATATAAGCAGTATTGGTCAATTTAGATAAAAAATCTTGCTCAAAACTGTAAGTTAAGGTGCAACATATTCACACTTAAGAGAATTATATTTAAAACTGTTAAATTAACTTAAACACGTGTTTATATTTTACAGAATATTGTTAAAAACTATATATGTGGCAATCTAAAAAATATTAATATTTAACACAAGCTTATTAAAAACTACAAAATAAGTTAAACACATGTTTATATTTAAAAGGATCTTGTTAAAAAGGATGCTTACATTTAACGGAGTATTATATCCACATTTCATGCTTCTCATAAACAAAACTATTTTAAAGTGTAACAAAAGAGCAATATTTGTTTACAGAATACAATTAATAACTGTAACGCAGGTACGTAAAAATCACTGTAAACTGACCAGTATATGAGATAATAAAGAATAATTCGTGTAAAAAGTAGAACAAAAATAACACGAAAATTATCTACATAAAGTTATCACAGAAAAGTACAATAATAATGTTTTAATCTTAGAAGTTGTTTGTTTTTTGAATTAAGCACAAAGCTACACAATGGGCTATCTGTGCTCTGCCCACCACGGGTATCGAAACCTGGATTTTAGTGTGTAAGTCCGGAGACATACCGCTGAGCCACTGGGGGACCAGCAACTTACACTAATATAGAAAACCTTAATGTTACGAAAAGGCCATAGCTACGAAAATTGGGGAATTAATTATACTTATTCTATTTAAATTCTAAAGTAACTCAGTTTTGTATCTTTTTTTTGTTTCTATACTTTTTGTAGCATTAAAACTTTCTATGTTACTATAGTTAGCTAGGTTAGGTATATATATATATATCGATCCTACATGTCTTTATACATTAAAGGCAAATTATTATACTTGTTTTTTATTGGCTATTTTTTTATGCGCCAGTAATATCAGGTAGCTTGCGTATACCTGATTCAACTTTATTACTCATCAGGACCTCTACCAATATATCCTCAAATCTAATTATCTGACCAAAGTAGCACATCGTCCGTTTTATCTATATATATATATATACTAGTATCCTTTTCGGTTCAAGACAGGAAACATTGAGATCCCAGACGGAAGAGTTCCGTGAAATAATTAGAGCGATAAGTTTCGTCAAATTTGTTATACGCTTGGCTTGAAAAGTCACATACAAGTATGAAAATTTGTCGAAAAAGTTGCTATGATTCACTTCAAAAATACATATATAGCAATTTGAGTAGCTTAATAAATGCAACAAGTTTTAATTCTGTTTAGCCAATGCTGTGAAATAGTTATTTTTAATATTCAGATATTTTAAAGATGGCTTTAAACAGGTAAGTTTCATGGCCGTCATTTTGGTTCCTCAAGATCCCTACAACTAAACACTATTGTATATTTAATGACATAAAAGTCACATGAAACAAGAAAAAGTATCTCCTAGTAACTGTGGTGCAAACGTTTTGGGTATTACTTTTTTCATTACACTTCAAATCATGGCAAATTGTTATTATTACTTAAGCTTACACCCTTTTTACGCATATATTAATATTCCAAAAACACAGACTGGATTAAAAGTTAAATCTTTCATTTGAGCTTCGTTTTAAGCCAGCAAAATGGCGGCATTTTAGGCAGGAGTTTAGCATAATAATATTTTGTTGCTACCAAAGGTAATAGGAAATGATGAAAGTTTTTTTTAAATCAAATTATGACATTTCAATTGTGTCGTCTAAACTGATATCTTTGACGGTATTCTAATTGTTAAAATGAGCCACTTGGATAAAAGAAGGAAAAATGTGGCAGGTATTTCAGTTTAAGATCTAACTGGCCTCCTGCCGGGACTTATAATCAACCAGGGATGCTCAGAAAATTAACTTTCTCTTCACCCCACTCATTATCGGATATTAGGTTAATATACGTGAAAAAAGAAATCATGCATATTTACATATAAAAATGCCCAAGCACATTACTGACACCTGCATTAACAAACAAGTTGTGTTTATAGACGGCAAGCAAGAGGCGAAGAAAAGACTGACAACAGGCACCATTCGGTAACTATCACGAAACGAATGGCCAATATAGGGCTCAGGGTCCTCCATAGCGTCGTGGGATCTATAGATCTTATGCTATGAATTTGGTGTGAGATAAACGGGAGAATCCTGAGAGCCAAAACTATGTACCTGAGATGAAAATTAAGAGCATAGATGATCAGTACACTTTCGTTACAAAGTGGTTGATAATCTATATAATACAAATATAGTAAGGTGCGCCAAGTGTTGGGTGTTTCGGGTAAGGTTGAAAACTTTTGTTAACGTGTTTCTCGTGCTTGCTGTATGATAATATATTTCTCTAAGTTTAGGTAATGTCCGTAGTGAATCTAGATAGCTTGATCGGGGGGTGGGGTACATTTTGGTAAACGATATGGTGTATGAAGTACTCGATATTATAGTTTCTAATTTTTGCACGAGGTCATTGGTCATGTTGCACGTGATCATGCATCGATATTCAATGAGTGATCTAATTTAAGTTTTATAAATAGTTGTAATTGTACTGGCCGAGTATCCTTTGTGAGTGCCTCTAATGCGTCTAAGGAAAGTAATACGTTGGTTGACAGATTTGCAAATTTGGTTGAAGTGACCGGTCCAGTATAGAAATAGATTTAAAACGATTCCGAGAAATTTTACAGATTTAGTGAATTGCAATATTAGTGTCAAGTAGGGTTAGCTTTGTTTGGGTGAGTTTCCTCTTTTTCCTTTTACAACTTTTGCCTGTGTTTCGTCAGGGTTTAAAACTACACTCCACCGATTACAACATTCGGTTAAATGACTGAGCGAAGTTTAAACTTTGTTAGCTGTAGCCACTGTAAGGTGTCTCTAAATGTATATATATATATATATATTCAAGCTGACACACCCATTCAACGCACGGGGAAAACAAGGCTATCGAGATGACACAAGTGGGTCAATTATGAACGAAAAACCCATACATTATTCCCCAATGGAGGCTGTAAGAGTAAATGACAGGATTTGTAACACTCTAGTGGTTGACCAGTAATAGTATGCACACACAAACACTTTCGTCAGTCATATCGTATCTGTAATAACTTGTTATAAGATATAACGAAATTCAGAAAAATAATAATATAAATAAAATGAACATAAATAATCGACCTAATAGATTTTCACGTAATATATTCTGGAAAGTACATTGATTTATTAGAACAGACAGGAATTTTATCACGTTCTACGTGTATTAACGTGATACACTAGAGGCATTTAGTGTAAAATATATAATCCACCAAGTTCCTGTTTTTCAATATGAAACCAAATATTGTAAATGTTCGGCTAGTTATTCAACGGAGTTGGAAATGTATATGAAGCTACCAACTGGATCTTTCGTTTGAAGAGCACTCGACGTTCATGTTGCTAGGCCATGCAATATCACTGCACATGCGCAACATTAACTGTCATTACATGAATTCAGTGTGTGACACGATACTATAAAATAAATCACAAGAATATAACATCAGAGAATATGGTAGATCGTGGCGAGATTTTAAGATAAGGTCATGTAATAACCATATTTACATTAAAACTAATACATTAAATGGTTTCACGTAGTCCTTGAAGCCCTCGCAGAAGACTACTTCACAGAGAACAGTAGCCCAAAGACAGGTAAAAAAAAGCAGAGCCTTCGTATTAATTAGGTATTCTTGTAATTAGGTTCTCAGTGAGAGATTCGAGAAAAAATTGGATGGCTTTTCATAGCTGTACTTCAGTTGGATCCTTCAGTTGAGATGATGAAAAAGAATAAGCAACAAAAATAGGTTAAAAGGAACAAGGCAAGTTTGGTTACGTGACTTTACGGTGTGAAGAGGAACATTATAAAACCAGCTTCGTGACTTTTCGGATAAATAATTGTAAAATGAGCATGATGTGCTTCACTAACGATTACTTTTGTTTTTTTTATCATAGAAACTTGAGAAGTGTAATAACTCAGCAGAAGGAGACCAGTTGGAGAAACAAAGAAAACATCTTTTATGAATGACTACTTTGGCGTTGAAGATGTCCATAGGAAGGATGTGATAAGCAATGGGAAAGATGGCATAAAAAATAAAAAAATAATTAAATTGCTATAATGTAAAACTGTTCAAGTCAATAAAACAGCATGTTGACCGAGTAAATATGTCAGTAAAAGAAAAAAAGTATTACAATTATTATTTGAAATAATGTCGGCTGAAAACGATTATTGAGATTTGTTAGTCCTTGTTTGTGGGCTCGGAATGGCCAGATGGTTAAGGCACTCGACTCATAATCTCAGGGTCGCGGGTTCGAGTCCCCGTCACACCAAACATGTTCGCCCTTTCAGTGGTGGAAGCGATGTGACAATCAACCCCACGATTCGTTGATTAAAAGAGTAGCTCAACAGTTGGCATTGGGTGGTGATCATTAGCCGCCTTCCCTCTAGTCTTACACTGCTAAATAAGGGACGGCTAGCGCAGACAGCCCTCATGTAGCTTTGCGCGAAATTCATAACAAACCAAACCAAACCTTGTTTGTGAATAAGTAACTTTTGTTATGGAAATGTCATGTAAATGTTTTGTAAACGACAACGTGTCGTGTTGTGTTTGGATTTCCATATCTATTATTTATATTTCCAGGTTTATATTATTGTTTTGAAATTTAAACAATAAAATACGTTGTTATTCATTTAAAATAACATTTAGAAATTTCTAGAATTAAGTAGATCGATCATTCAACTGTAAATGGAAATGTATAGCGGCCTAGTGTCTAGACGTCGAGTCTCGTGCAAGAGCGGACATGCGCGGATTGCTCTGGAGTTCTGTGGAAGTTACGCGATTGTTCGAGAAAAGTAGGCCTACTAATATATAAACAGACAGAGACGCGAGAAATAGAAAAAGATAGTCAGTCATTAGTTTTTATTCAATTAAAGAGATATTGTCTTTGCTCGAGAAAAAATAAACGTTTGCTGTGTGTTTATTCAACTCGGATTTGTGACTAGAGTTAGAACTATAGAAGCTGTGATTTTATTTCGTCAATCTTTACGATTCATTCGAATCACTAGCTATACTGAAAGTCAACACGTGTAGAACTATTTAGGGTAGACCGGAAAAGTTGGAAGGCGATAAGTTTGAGACGTTCATCGGAGGCATCGTGAAGGGAACTTCGTCAAATTTATTGAACTGTGAAATGTTTCTGGACTTCTCCATTCAAACTTCGGAATTTCTTCGTGGGACCAAATTCACACCCTAGACCGGGATTTTGGATCTCTGATCTGAACTTTTGGACTTTCATTCTAGATCATTATATTGGACACAGGCCAGTACCATTTTGTATTGTAATTAACATTAAAGGTTGAAACCAGTACTATTTTGTATTGTAATTAACATTAAAGGTTGAAACCAGTACTATTTTGTATTGTAATTAACATTAAAGGTTGAAACCAGTACTATTTTGTATTGTAATTAATTTTGAAGGTTGAAACTGAATATCTGTCATTGTTATTATATAATTTATGTTATATTTGTTACATATATAATAGTTTGTTGTAATAAATTATACAAGCTGTTATCTGTGTCTTTCTGTTGCGTTCAGTCTACATATAAAACAAAAAAAACGTAACACTTTAGTGGCGTAATAACCTTTGCATTGATACAGTCACAATTTTAATGTTACAATACTCATATCTTTATTGTAGCTCTATTAGATATTCAGCCCCTCTGACCTTTCATGGCCAGTTTGGGTCGTCGGTTCGATTGTGTTAGTTATTAAGCACATAGCTACACAAAGGCTATCTGTGCTTTGCCGACTACGGTTTACAGGAGTATAAATCCAAAGACATATTACTGTGCCACCGAAAGTGCGGCGCCGAATTGAATAGCCATCCCATATAAAATCATTCGGCCTTTCAGTCGTGGGAGCGTTATAATGTTATAGTGAATCCCACTATTCTTGGTAAAAAGAATAGACCAAGAGCTGGTAGCAGATGGCTATGACTTGCTGCCTTACCTTTAGTAAAATTGAGATGAAATATCTATATATCCAAAAATGTTACAAAAATGCACAGGCTTTCGTAGGGTGTCCTAACTTTTTGATGTGACTGTATCTTTTATACGATTTTTGTTTTTAATCGCGTTAAAAATCAACTTAAGCGTAGAATGTTGCTTAACCAACTTAGCAGATTTCATACCAAAATCCCTACATAAATTATTAGCGTCATAATTTTTAGTTGCTTAGAGCCTACTGGAAAATCACCAGTGTCCATTAACAATTCCACTAATTAACAATAATTTAATGAAAAAAAAGACTTGATAAATTGCATAAGATTTAGTTTATCTTTTAACGCAGAGATTGCTCCCAGACCTTTATAGTTTTTGCACACTATTTTAATAAAGATTCAATTGTAACAGAAAACTACATATTCTATTTGTTTACAGAGGTTGTGTATATCAGGTTTTGGAGCTTCACCATGTCGTTATAGAAGTTGTCACATTTTTATGACGAATATGCAAATTTAGAATAGTCCTGCAGCCCAGTTACAGTTTTAAAAGACTCCGACCAAAGATTGCCATGCTCAGAAAACACTAGTCCCCTCAGGTTACTTTAAATAAACCTACCTCTTGTACAAAAATGGTGATTTCCCAGCAACATATTCAATAGCCATGTTTCATAAAAATTTATAGTCGGCGTTCCCAATGTATCTTCATATGAAAGTAAGAATACTAGCCATTTGAGGTATGCGAAACTTTACTGAAATTTATTGATAGCGACGTATTTATATGTGACTTGAGCCGTTTTTTTAAGGCGGTTTTATTTCTTGGTTATGCTGCATACTGTTGTTACCTGAATCACATGGGCGGCTGTCCCTCGTATTTGTAGTGTGTCACTATACAAGATGCTGCACTCTTCTAACCTCGACTTCGGTACGACTTGTTGCACATATCTTTCTGGATGATCCAGATGTCTAACACTGATCTATATTCCACTGTTTTCAATTGCATTAAGCATAAGGAATACTCCCGTTTTAGAAGTTTTAAATTGTCGACGTGAACATGTATTTATAATTTGTAAGTGTTAATGGTATTAATAATTTCATTTTCAGTTTACTTATTGATTATAAATATTCTTTTCTTACAATTTACAGCCATTTTTAAAGTAAGAAAGAATATTTTTAAACAGGTACGAAGTTTCGATCACTGGTGCAATCGCTAGAGAATTATTAAAACAGTGATCGAAACGGCTGTTACATATATATAAAACTTCAGTTTGCATCAAACTACCTACATGAAGTGCCAAACAATATCAAGATGTAGTTTTGATGCATCTATAACTTTATTTCGGCTGACTGTCACGAGCCTTCATATATTCCAAATACTTTTAGCATAACATAATTTACTCTCTATATATATATGCACAATAGAGTTCTAACATGCATAACACAACCAACATTTCACCACATATCACTATGTGCTACTTCCAATACTTCTGTTATAAAACAACGAATTAAACAAATAGAGAAGTACTAACATCGGGAAAACATCCACTGTTAACATTATGAATTGAACATGAGACATGAGGATCTGATTAGCTGATAGATTTTCAGTAGACAATTCAAGTTATTCACGAGATAAACAGAATTTCATCAAACTTTGTAACACACGAGTTCGTATTCATGAAAACATAGATAATTCGAAACTAATATTTATCAGTATAAAAGAGCAAAAAAGAACATATTTACGAGTCCAAGCGTCCACGTAAAGCAATACTTTATTCTTAATGGTACACAGCACACCACGTATATCGATACTCTAACTGTTAGATATCCAATCTAACTTCGTTTCGTTTCAATAATAATCTAATTCATTTCAATAACAATCTATTTTTCGTTTCATATAACCTTTAAACAGCTAACAGGTATTGACATTTACCCTTTGACCAAGTATAACTATTAAACAAACGTGGACAAATATTTGTAAGAAAAGTGACTAAAGTTTAACAAAAATATCTCACTTCTATTAACGCTGAAAGAAACGTTTACTATTAGCTGACCTTAAGTAGTTTACATGTTTTTTGTATGATGTGCTAACGAAAGTGAACAAGATTTTCTTAAAGAAAGCTGATTGTATGACGTTAACAGATGATAAATTAGTGCACTTTTCTATATTAAATACTAAAAAGGAATAAATTTGTATTTCGTAACAACTTTTGTAAACTTTCCTCCCCGGTAAGTGGTAGGTCAACAGGACTATAGAAACAAAGAAATTTATGTTTGTTTTAACTTACGGATTTTCTAAACATCGTGTTCTCCGTTCTTAACACTGTCAGGTTGGTTGTCTTTGTCACATATGGATTTGCTCGCTGATACTGAACGTCATAATCAGTTCTTTTTTTTTGTTCGCTAGTTCGTTTGTTTTCATTCCTGGTTCTATATATAAAGTTAAACGCACACACAAGCAAAGGGTATGTCTGAAAACAGGTTTTTCAGTACTCTCAGTGGACACAACACAGGCAACCCACTGTGCAGCTTTGTGTTTAACCACAAACAGGACAAAACAAAAAACTATATTTAACATTAATCTATATCAAAGATGTATTACGTACAATGTTCTTATGCAGTTCAACTGTATATATTTATTATTTGGCTACAAAGGGAAAGAAGACCTTTCCAAACTTTTTTGAACAAAGAGTGTTCCTGGTGAGTAAACTTCCAGGAATTCTTTAAGATTTTTTTTCTTTAGCCGAAGTCTTTTCTGAAGATTTTATTTTTGCACACGAACAGAAATTAAAGACACAAATAAATATTATTGTCATTAATCTGTGAGTCTCAACCTTCAATTAGAATGATTTTAACTGCCGCTAAACGTCTCTTGTAACTTCCCACAGAAACTAAAATGTGTTATTAACCAGTGAGGTTTCAAATTATGCTTCATTTGAAGGTTAAAGATTTCGAGGTACGAATACTAATCAACAGAGAATAATACTTTAAGGTATGAATACTAATTAACATAGACTAATACTTTAAGCATTTAAATTAAATTTCATAATTTTAACTTCTTTTTTTTTCTGATTAATACTTTACGTGAAAAGACTTCTCTACAAAAAGCTAACCTTTCCGTTTTTCACTAGAATAGTGTATTATGGGAAGCTACTTGGACCTGGCACGTTCAGATGGTTAGGGCGCTCGACTTATAATGATAAATATCTATCATTTCAAATCTCTTTCCTATTAAAAATGCGCGACCTTTCAGCTGTTGAAGCGTCATAATATTATGGTCCATCCCACTAGTTGTTGATAGAAGAGTATCCCAAAACTTAATAATGAATGATTTTGATTAGTTTCTTTCCCTCTGGTCTTTCACTGCTAAATCAGGGACAGAGAAATCAGATAGCTTTCATGTAGCTTTGCTCAAAATTCAAAACAAAGGCAGTGTTTTTAAAGTCGTTTTGTTTCTCTTTGAAGGACAAAAATCCCATCTTTTAAACATTTGTTTTGTTCTTCTCACGAAATGGTAAATTAAGAAACGTGCTTAAAACATTTTCTGTTTAATGATGCAAGTGAAAGTTGAGTATTTTGGGAAAAACGGAAGACATCTAGCAAGTGTCCTTAAAACACAAAAATATCATTTCGCTTACACTGGAAGCATCAAACACTATTAATAACAGAGGTAGGTACATTTTTAATTGCATTATTGTAAATGAAGGTTTCATTGGCATAAAGCTAAGGATGGTATTTCCTGGCACTGATTAAAATCAATTTCCAACAGTTAATTAAGTAACATTCTTCATGTTCTTGTATAAATAATTCAACAATTAATCAAATACATTTCTTTCCATAATTCATAATGAGTATTAATTGCAATATTTTTATATTGACAAAAAGTCCTGCATGTAAGAAACGATCACACATCTATAATAACTAGCATTTCACGAGTGCTCATGTGAGTTAAGGCGTTTGACTCGTAATCTGAGGGTCGAGGGTTCGAATCCCATCACAACAAACATACTCGCCCTTTCAGCCGCGAAGGCGCTACAATGTGACGATCAATTCCACTAGTCGTCAGCGAAAGAGTAGCCCAAGAGTTGGCGGAAGGTGGTGATGACTAGCTGCCTTTCTTCTAGTCTTACACTGCTAAATTAAAGGCGTCTCGCCCTCGTGTAGCTTTGCGCGAAATTCAAAAACAAATAAACAAACATCAAGAGTGCTTTATAACATCACCTCACATCTCTTGAAAACAATAAAGAAATTTTCTAAAATACGAAAGTTGTTTTTAATTTACATTTCTTTCACGATGACCACAACTTTTAGTCATTGAAAAAATACTTTGTTCGGTGTTCGGATATTTTGTTTCAATATTTATTCATTCGACTGTAATTCATTCGTAAAGGTCAAGATATTTACAATGCAAAACAACTGTGAAATGCTGTTTTCGAACCATAATCCCGGTTTATGAGACGCCAAAGATTTTCCTCCATTACCATTTAGCCATTTTAATGGTAATAGCTTACAGGCCGGGTGTGTACCCAAGTGATTAGCTTACAAAACTGTGAATCCGAGGATTTATGGTTTGTTTACCGTTGATGCGAAATTATGCTCCACAATTTTGAGGCCCTGAATGTGTTATAAAAATACCGATTAGATCTCACTATTCGATCAGAGGAGCGAGAGAGTTGGCGATGGGTGTTTTCATTTTATTTTGTCAGTTTAATATTAGGGACGAATATCCGAAACATATAAGTTTTCGTCCCAGTTGGTTTTGTTTCTACGCAGTATCTTCGCCTAATAGTGATATTTATTCACACAAATCCTATTTAGTGATGCCTAAAGGGAATTGTTTCGACAATTTTCCAACAGATATTTATGTTATTGTCCATACTTTCATGGTGTAAACATAACGCACGATTTTCCATTATATAAACAAAACTTCTTTGTTGCTCGCATAAACAAAAGAAAAATTTTATTACAACGTATAATTTGTCATTTATGAATTTCCATCGCCGTTTTTTGTTTATTTTTTTTGTTTATCTAAGTTATTGATAACTAATTTTAAGGCGAGATGGCTTTCTAACAATTTAAACACTGCCTAATCATAATATATTGGATCATAGTGCGAAACAAAAATACAATAAGGTAAGTGCTACATTAGATGGAAAAGAGTTTTCTTAGCTTTCTTATTTAGCCTACCCTAACCTAACAGCAAACATACTAATGTTTTTGTAGAGTTACATATGACGCATGATTGTCTGTAATTAATATTTTTTTATGCATTATTTTTGAAAACGCTTCAACTTTCATTTGTACAGTTAGTGAATTTAAAATAGCATACTAATGATCAAGCCTCCTAACAAACTGTTGATGGGATACCTCTAAATCCGCTAATGGATTATATTCGTTTTTATATCTCTAAATCCAATTATCTGATATGCTCATTTCTATATTTCTAAATTTCCTCATGAGTTATGCTTGTTTTTATTTCTTTAAATCCCCCCTCCTTCCACCTGCGTCTCGGCAATAAGTCTGAAAATTTATAACGCTAAAAACATAGTTTTGATACTCATGGTGGGCACAGCACAGATATATTGTATAGCTTTGCACTTAAAACGAACAGACAATATCTTTAAATCACTCATAGATTCTCTCTGTTTCCGTATCTCTAAATCTGTTCCTAGACTCCATCTGATTCTACATTTCTAAATTCGTTTGTGGTTTCTTCTTGTTTCTATACGGGTATGAGATATTTTATTTTGACGACAACGATTTACTTGGTAAAGATTTACTCATGACGAAGTTATGAATTATGTACCTAAATACTGCCACCTCCAGTGACATGTCTGCAGCTTATATCACTATAAACTGGGTTTCTATACCCTTGTGTAGAGAGTACAGATAACACTTTGTGTTAATAACAAACAGACAACAACCTAAATGCTAAGTCGACTGAATGCATTATATCTAGAATTTTGTTTTTGTTTTTTACCAAAAACGTTATAATCATCCGAAATTATAAAGATTACAATTCAGAAATGGCTTCTAGCAGCCTCATAATTTAAAGGTGGAGTTACGTGCAAAAAATGTGTAATATGGCGATGGTTATCCGTTTATCATCAACCACTGAAGCGATCTGGTTAATGGCAATGCATATAATGTAATGGCTGGATTCAGTAACTTTTGGTATACAATTTTCAAAGTAAAAAGTGTAGAAGCTCCCTCCTACTAATTCCTATTACTGTTGCCCTCTGGTTCTAAAACATAAACATTCGTATATAAAGTAAGATGTGTGTACAAACAATTCATAAGTTAAATTAGTCACAATGTAAAGAAATTATTTTGTATATTGATTACATAATTACTGATTGCAATTATTTAGGGTTTTCATTATGTCTAGAAAGCAAACCATATTTATACCTGTTTGATGGAAAATATACCAGCTAGAATATGTAAATCTGTAATGCAATTATTATCTACTGTTATCGCCCTCTATAGGCACATTTGTTTTAAATATAGAAACATAATTTAATTAAGAATTTAATTAAATTTTCCTTGTGTAATATCATATTCAAATTAAAGTACATATATCTATAACACATATATTGTGTTATCCTAACTTTTTTTTCCACGTCGTAATACTTTTCATCTAACGTATGTAATTTATTTATATTCTTGTGTATTTCAGTCAGAAAACTGTCTGACTTGATTTTCCCACACAGTATAAAACATGCAACATCGTTCTGTTTTTAATTAGACCAGCATTACCTGAAACCACACGATGTTGTTTCCAGAAACTCATAAGTGTACATTACAGTTGTTTATAAATTAGCAAATAACATTCATTTCCAAGGTGATTTAACACACTATGGGCAATGTAAAGTTTCCTCTGTTTACATATTTTCATTTACTCGCTGTGGTATTATGGTTGTTCAGTGTAAATTACAGTAAAAGAACTACAAAGCTGTTTACGATGTTTCCATTCATATACAACTAACAATTTCAAATGTTGTGTTCATCAACTCAACCATCTCTTAAAACAGATTACTAGCAAAGCCTCGATTTTGTTCCACTGGTTGTTTAATGTAAGTACGAAAATAGTACAATAAACGAGAGAAACTTATTTATTTTCTTGAACACGAATACAGAATTATTGCATGGAAGTTATAAATATACTTCGAAATGCGATGTTGATAGTAAAAATAAAACTTCCTTCGCGCTTAGCATTGCAACGTTATCACGTATAACGAAAACTAATCGATGACGCAACTTACGACCTCTTTGAAAAAATCTTTAATTGTATTTATAAATCTTTTATAAAATTATTTATATTTCATTTATTTAGAATTTTCAGCAATGCAAAAAATCCCACAGACATAATTTCAAAATGGAATAGCACATAACAGCACGAACTACAGAAACGTTACATTTTGTCCCCGAAGATACACTGGATTTTATAAGTAAATGTTGCAACTGTAGCCTATAATTATTACTTTGTTAAAATTCCTTGTTAATAAATAGAAAGTGTCGAGAGCGTTGTATGGAAAGGTTATTAAATAAACAAATCAGTAAATCATATGACACGGCCGATATAAAATAGCAGTGGAATGACATTATTTGGCATTTGGTAGGTAATTGATTTTACCGAATACCGATAAATTTTGGGATAAATTTTAACAGCCCTTTCCGACGCAAAATATTCACATCCTCAAATTGTAAAGACGTACTCATATAACAGATTGAAAATTTCCTATGTATTTAAAAGTAGTGAAAAAACAAAGAAATATGCATCAGTCTGAGGCACCAGGACTTGATCTGGAAAGAAGCTCGCAATACATCGTACTCCAACTGTCATAAGCCAAATGCTTAGTTTTATTATAAGAACCTACACACACCAAAGTCTTTCATGTGTCCCAGGCAACAGGACCAAATATAACCAAAGATAATTTACATCTGGAAAAGCAACACAGTTAATATGTGCAAAGATTGTTTCTATAATACAACATTTCAACTGTCAAAGAGCTCAAACAGCAATAATATGAAACTAATATTCATGCTATTCTATATAAAGAGATACTTATCAAGTCGACAGAGGTAGTACCAATGGATTTCTCTGCAGTTAGACAGTTAAAAAGTAGCGCAAGGAAACCAATGTCCTTTTAAAATAATTTTAGAGTTTTCCCGTATCGTTAAAGACAATTGTGTCTTTAAAAAGTCTGGTCATGTTCTATCTATATAATTACATTATTTATGTATAATGCATGATAATAGTCAAATATACGCCTAGATTAAGGCAAGGCCCCTTCTAAGCGCAAACAAAATTTACCAGTCAAAAACAAACCTTCCAAATAAATCATATAGCCTAAATCATCCCTTTAAATAAGCCTTTCTGTTATTTAAAGTAATTATTCTACGAATTTGTGTTATAAAATTTAATATTATGTGTCTTGGTTTGTTTTACCCCTTTATGCGGTGACCCCGCTAGTCCAGCGATACGTCTACGGATTAACAACTTTAAAATCCAGGGTTCGATTCCCCTCGGTGGACTCAGCAGAAAGCCTGATGTGACTTTCCTATAAGAAAAACACACACAAACACCTTTACTTAGTACGTAATATAAAGGTCGGCTTCCTAAATACTCCAACTGTTTAGTGTACAAAGCACTGATTATCATAGTCGTCTAATATTGGTAATTCTTTTACAACCTGTACTCAAGCTTTTGAAAGGAACAAAAGACATTTGGATGAATGCTAACTTCAAGGAGTAATGACAGCATCCTTTACACTAGACTTATATTGTTTTATGTAAAATACAGCAGAAACAAATCGACTTTTCAAAACCACAAAGACCCTCACAGTATCTTATTAGCACCGTAAAAAAGGTTTAGGCCGTTTTTGTTGTAATTTGACAAGAGAATGAAAACAGAAATCACAAACGAGCAGTTTCAAGTAGATCTTCTTTTCTTTGTAAATATAAATTAATTTTTGTGCATTTTTATACATGTACAGCTTTAACAGTCAATATTAAAGGTTTTAAAGCGTTGTTTAAACTGAATGTTTGCTGTTTAAGGGTTTTCCTGGACTTTCTATTAGGTTTTTTGTGGACTTTCTTGCAATCCTTATTATGAACTATTGTCGTGATTCATAATATAAAAGAACGGCATATGTCGATGTTTACGTAAATTCGAATAAGTCTTTATTTATATCAAAAAGCAAAGAAATACACCTTGAGCAGAGACATCCTTCTCATCAATGTAGATTCACAACAGTTAATAAGTGTTTTAGATAACCAAAACACAGATGAAATCGGAATGATCGGAGCAAACTGTTCATAAAATAATATTTTTATTGATCAATATTTACGTTAATACATTTGTCTTATAACCTATTTTCAGATCTTAAAATTCAAATTTAACAATGTGTTATCGTACACGCTTTCATTTGTTCCCAAAGAAATAATACACAATAAGAGACGGTTTCCCCTTTATCTTGTCACTGAGACGTGAAGGAGATTTATGAACTAATAAATTCGATAAATATTTTTTTCGTATCGTACTGCTCAATAGATCCATTTCATTCAAATTATCTTCCTTACTTTATCTGTTCGTTTCGTCGTAACAAGTTTAAAAATTTACGTAAAAAAGTACACGAGAAATATTTTTGACTAGAATATTAACTGCTTTATAGCATGCGTTGATTCAAAAAAATCAGGTGTTATTAATGTTATTGCAACAATAATAAAAGAAAAACTCCGTTATGAATGCAATTTTTAGCGTACAGTACAAAAATACAGGACTTCGGTTATAACCGTGAAAGACCAGTCAATGACTGTGTCATGGTGCATACAAATATTAACTTTTCACCAAACCTGGTTTCTCAAATCTGAACCGGGAATGGCTTAATATACAAAATATTACGTTCCCTGAGGTGTAATTTTGACATGTAACTTATAACGCAATTACGTTCACAGCTTTATAACCATTTTCATAGGTGATTTCTGCACCGTTACACCATTAACCAGACTTAAGGGTCATTAACCGTTACTGTTAATAGCTGGCTAAGATCAATACATTTTCGAGCCAATCTTCTAACGGGTAAAAAAATACCCTATCAGACGTGAAACTAATAACAACCCGGCCCTTCTATAGTTGATGTAATCTGTGCTTCGTAATAAATGATAGAATATGTTTATTTTCAGCTATTTTCTGGTTGATATTAGAAAAAAAAACACGTACCAAACTTAGTTAAACGCAAGCAAAACTGCTATTTGATAACTCTAAACGATAATATCACGTACAAGATATACGTGGAATCAACTTCACGTTCATCTCTCTATGACCAACATGGTTTATTCTGTTTTCTATGGTCGAGTCGTTTTTGATAAAAAAAATTCTACACCACACCTCGCATAAAGAGCTAATAGACGCTGACACTTTCAGGCAGTAGGTGTTACAAAACAAAAACAATGAGTAAATTATGTTTCTCAAATAAAGAACCTTGGAAATAATAACTAATATTGTTTTTTACATAACGTATCTTACAGCAAATGACCAAGATGAGGAGAATTCTATACAAAATGCGTGAAAGAAAAATCTCCCCTTCTGGAATGTAATAACTGAAAACTTACTTTACGAAATTTGTCAATTGTCAAAAAGTACACATTTAAAATAACTCAAGTACAAATATTTTTGTCACATTGTTTCTTCAGTTATTTTGGAAATTCGAAAGAAAACGTTTTGAAACAAGTTATTGGTACTCCGTGGTTGTCAACTGGTCAAGAAATCTCGTCAATTTTTATCTCTTTTATTGTGTAAGAAAATCTGAGAACAGCTTGACACGTGAATAAAACTAACACGTTTTACAAATATTTAAATGATTTAATACTTCTTAATTTTAT
The DNA here is from genome assembly GCA_011833715.1 of Carcinoscorpius rotundicauda. Taxonomy (NCBI): domain Eukaryota; kingdom Metazoa; phylum Arthropoda; class Merostomata; order Xiphosura; family Limulidae; genus Carcinoscorpius; species Carcinoscorpius rotundicauda. The sequence continues at coordinate 22,117,612 of CM022393.1, read as the reverse complement.
AAATCATAATCTTATTGTACACCATCTTCTTCCAAATGTACCACCAATCTACAATCAGTATATCCTTATGTTCCAAACAACGTAGTACATGGCATAAGATATTCGCAATCAAAAATATTTGAGCGTGTTTGTAAGTAATTTTTCTTTTTTTGTATTTAAAATTTCCATTCGCAACTTAATAGATATTGGATCTGCAGACAGGGTTTATTATAGAAATGTGTAAAGTTTTATAAACAGTTGTGGTAAACACTTCTGTATGGTTTATTTATTGTTGTAAACAGTCTCAGTAACTTTACTAATTATACGAGTGTTCCACAGAACTACAGTTATTAGAAGCATGATGACAACAACTTTTTCTACATGTTTACCCAACCGTTTCTAAAATTTACAGCAATGGCTTATCGTATTTTCTCAAACTTTTACCCTCCGGTTCTCTTAGGCCTAAGTATACATTGGGACGAATAATACCTAAACATCCATCTTTCCTATAACCTACTGAGATACGTGAGAAATTTTCATGTATCGAAGACATTACAGGTGTAACACCTGGTGTCGTTTGTGTAATTTTGTTAAAATAGTTTAAATTACTTGTAACCTATTTCTACAAAAGAGCACACAATGGATTTCTCTTGTAAACACTTCTCCACTTAACGTGTCTTGATATTTAAAATGTGTAAAGTTTCATAGTTAAAGCCTTCTAGAAGGTATATAGTTGATATTGTATCTAAAACCATGTATCTGTGTGATAAATACGGTTCATTAATTTCTTACTTTTATATGTAATGTGTATGTTTTATATATTTCACCTATAATCAAAATTCTGCACTGCATACACTTTTATGTATTTTATTAGGTATTAATGTGGGTTTACGTGTATGTGCAAGTGTACAGTTTGTGTATATTTATTTCTAAAATACATATTACACGTAGCTCGTCAATAAGGTCTTTCATACATACATATCTTGCAGAGTTACACAGAAACTTCATACATATAATGTATAATGATATAGCACATATGTATAACACTTTAACAAGACAGTCAATCAAATTAATAGAGTAAATTATGGTTACAAAGCACACAAACGTCATTAAACACTAAACACAACTATATTTAAACTAAATCCAAATTAACCGTCAGCTACTCTGAAAAGCTTAACAAACAATTCTAATCAATCGATCAAAACAATTTTAATACGTAACCATCACTAAATTCGTTTGCGTTTCAAACTTGACCCCTCCTTCTCACAGTTGCTCAGTGGTAAGTCTGAAGGCCAATAACACTAAAAATCGAGTTTCAATACCTATTGTGGTCACAGAATATATAGACTAATTTATAGCATTGCGCTTTACGATAAATATAAAAATTCTTAGATCGTAAATGTCGATTGGTTTTCACTTACTTCTATTCCAGTTCGCATAAATACCAAAAACAAAATGTACTAGTTTGCTTAAATTATATATTTAAATCTCGTTTCCGTGTTTCTAATGTTTCACGTTCTTTTTTCATTCAACCTTAAACTTCAAGGGACGAGCGTAATAACGAGTCACGTACTTAACCATTTGTAGCACAGCATATAACTCTGTTCTAACCCAAACTTGATGGATGGATCATTACAATTTGCCTGAATGTCTCTCGGCAAGTTGCGCTTCTTTACTTTAGATTTCGCCGCGTTTTCTCGCAACTTTTCGCGTAAGTAGCAGCTGTACGTGTTAAATAAGGTTACGTTACATAACTGAAGAAACTTAGCTTGCGTTAAAGCGCATATCTAATTTTTCTACTAAAATTAAAGGATCGTGGCAAAGACTTTAGAGTATGATTTTCATGTAAACACTTTATACATGTGTTCTCATGAAAACTTGTAGTTTTAAACACAGTGGCCATTAACGCTTGAAATACGAAAGATAAACTCGAGTATAGTGTGTAGTATTCCATTACTCTGTTTAAAGGCACGTTTAGAAAACAAATGCCAAGCAAATTTCTAGATTAACTTCAGTTAAATGAATTGTTTTGTACTTCTATCAAAATCATAGTTAATATCACAAATATTGTAGTTTACCCACTTGTTTGTTGATATAATGTATAAGGGTGAGGGAATTTCTTTAAAAATGAACAGCGTATTATAACCGTCTTAAAGTTACGCAAAATCTTATAACAATAATGAAATCAAATACTTATATGGATATTCGCATTTCCTGAAGAACGCTGTGGTCAATATGTATAGACGTATATCCGTACAAGTTATCGTTTTATATGTTTCTGTTAGTTAATGAATAAGTGTTAAATTTTGCAACACAAAATTAAATGGAAACTTCGAACGTATTAAAAACAGTTTAAATGTCAGTTGATTATAACTAGTATGGAAAACAAAAGCGACTGTGTCATTGTGTCAAGCCTAACAAGTCAGGGTTAAGTTCTTGAAAACCGGTGAAGCTTGGCGAACACAAACTTCGCTCAGCTACAAAGTCAATTAACTTGTTAATAATAAACTGGAGCGAATTGGCATAGTCACATTTTGTCATGATTGCCGTGTCATGTTACATTTATTGTTGTTTCTATTTCACTAATACATTGCTATATCACTTCCATATGTAATTGCGGTACATTAAAAGATCTCTATTTTTGCTCCTGTTCGTTGAACGATATCCCATCATCCATCGCCAACCATCTATACAACCACACAACGATCTTCTTAAGAATGAATATCTGTTCTTCAAAATATCTACACATAAATGTTAAATGAAAATAGTGAATGTCGATGGGAAATATGACATAATTTACTGTTCACGAAAAAATACAACAAAGCACCAATTTTTTTTATTTTATCTTTGGTAGCTAATAATCCAGTTTTGGTTATCTCCGGGACTACAAAATATTCACACGTGATAAGTAGGTGAAAGTATACTTAATTAGACAGTTTATATAATGCTCTGTTTCAATAATCATCCAACTTCCCATCTTCAAAAGGACATTTTTCCTCTGTAGTTTTATGTTTAAATTTCACATAATTTAGTGTCTGCATTATTTCTAACTATTTATAAAAGTTCTATCTCTGTTACTCTGAGAGTCGCGTGTTCGAATCCCGGTCGCACCAAACATGCTCGCCTTTTCAGCCGTGCGAGCGTTATAATGTGACGGTCAATCCCATTATTCGTTGGTAAAAAGTAGCCCAAAAGTTGATGGTTGGTGGTGATGACTAGCTGCCTTCCCTCTGGTCTTACACTGCTAAATTAGGGACGGCTAGCGCAGATAGCCACCGTGTAGCTTTGCGCGAAATTAAAAAACAAAAACAAACACATTAGACAAGTGAACTTTGCCATTACCATAATTCTCTTTCACATGAAATCAGAAACTGATGTCTTACAGATAATACTATTCTGATACAAACTGGTTGTTATTTCCATTTCTTACCCGTATTTCCTTTCATTTATGTTCTTATAATAGTCATATATATAGTAAAAGACTCACATACCACAATGATATATTAAGTATACAAAGGGTCGAATATTTACACTGAAACGATTTTAAACATCAAATCAGCAAATCAAGTGACACTTACAACTAATATAAAGTCATGGTAAAACAGAATGAATCAAAACTACATTTTCACGTTGTTAGGCGTTTTGCAAATAAAGTAGTGTAAAAGAAACTTACCACTTCTGGGAAAAATATATAACAGCCTATTCTAACGCAAACCATTTCATACTGAGATCATATAAAAGTGTTTAGTAATTTAGAATATCTCCAAGACGGAGATATCCCTTGTACTTAATGATATAGGGAAAAAAAGAAATATGGATTAATTTGGGCCATAAGGACCATATAGAATAAACCTGCGACAAGTCCTTACCAGCTTTGCTCAACAAAGTGCGATATTTTATAATAGATGAGAACCTTAAAACTTAAATGTCAGTGGCAAAATCTGTTCACATGTTGCAGACAACAGAACGCAATTATTTAAAAACGATTTATGCGTGGAAAACGTACACAAATTTAGCCTACAACTCATCAGTTCACGCAGCTGGAGAATGAAACGAGTACTTAAGTAAGTCCAAACAAAGGAAATGTCTTTCAAGTCGCCCGATGTAAGGTCTATGAAATTTTGTGCGATAAGACTGTTTATATGGCAATGAGAAACAAGGTAAATATGGAATACACGCAGCGAAGAAAGGTGTACTTTGAATGTAACAGCCTCCCGATGGAGTCTTTTGCAATGGAAAATACACTAAAAATGCACGGTCGTTAGTTAAAGAAATGTCGGATGTAGTGACTAGGGTCGTAACCACGCCATAAAGCTTCAAAATAATTTTTATATAACGTAACTCAACCTTAGTATATGTTATTAGATAAAAAGCATTACTGTTACCAGTTGATAGCGCCAAGAACAAAACTGTTTATCGCACCAAATCTTAAACGTAGACAATAATCCTGAACGTCAAAGGCGCTGTATGAATCTAAACAATGCTTCGCTCTTAGGAGTTAGAAAAGAAGGATAATGAGTTACGTTTCAGATTATTTACAAACAAAAAATTTGGAAGCAAATGCTACAAATATTAACACTAAAATGTATCAACCCATTAATGAAACCTGAACATTAGCTGACAGACTTTAGCAATCTTTCAAAGTTAAAATCTCCCAATGGAATAGCGGCGAGTTTACAAACTTACAACGCTAAAATCTAGATTTCGATCCCTCGCAGTGAACACAGCAACTTGCCCAACGTAGCTCTGCTCTAAAACAAGCAAAAACAAATTCGAAATATTAGTTACCAATTCAAAATAAAACTAACATACGTTATAAGGTGAATAAGTTTAAATTGGAACAGCTAATATAAACTAGACGTTCTCAGTTGTTATTATCAAATGGTAACTCACAGAAATAGATGTCTCTTCACTGAACTAATTGGTTCATACAACAATAATCTAAATGGAATTTTCAAAGATTAGATTGTCATCCATATTCACAAGTCTCGTGTAAATACTGTAAGTGACAATCCATTTGAAATGGACACCTGGCATTCTATAAAAATACAAAAATGAAGGTTTATTTATCTTTGTGCACTAAGAACGTGCTCCTGTTACTCGCAGTGCATGTTGGGTACGTGTAATGAAAAAGTTTCATACCAATTTTTAGCTACCAAATTTCACCATTACATATAAATGTTGTATAGATGACTTTGATTTACAGGACAGCTTAACGTGTTAATTTAATTCAATAACTTACAAGTACATTTCCCTTAGTTGTTGTTGTTTTCTTTTTGCCAGGCTAAACGTGTAATTGTAATATTTCACGAGGTGTCTGGTCAATATATTCATTGTTTTCCAGTTACCATTTACTAACCGTATAGTACAAACTGTATAATAACAACAATGACCGTACTAAGTATATAGTACCAACTGTGTAATAACACCAACAATGACAATAATAACCATATCGTACTAACTGTATGATAACAACCGCAATAACCATGTAGTACTAACTGTATAAGAACAACAACGATCGTACTAACCATATAATGTCAACTGTATAATAACAACAACAACGACGACCGCACTAACCATATAGTACCAACGTTTTAATAATAATAACAACAAGAGTTTTCATCCTGACTCGAGATGATCACGTGGATAAAGCAGAGTCTTTAACATTTAAAACTTAAGATTACTCTTCAATCATTCAAATCAAAACGAAATACGTAAAAGTCACACAACTTTTAATAAAGTCAGAATATACATATGTAGAAACGATTCGTTTGGGTTGAGAAAATGTTTTACGTGAAGAAGCGAACAACGTTTCGACCTTCGGTCATCGTCAAGTTCACGAAGAAAGAAAGAGGTAACTGACTGGAAGCTGGCCACATGTTTGAAATGGGTTGTGTAACTGAAGTTCGGGATGTAGAGGGCGTGATTAGATGTTTGAATATATCATTTTATGTTGTTATTATTTATTACATTATTTTTAATATAGGTATAAAGATGTTCCTTTGTATTGGTTTTTTTGGGCTTGAGTTGTTGTATAAGTAAGGCTTCTTTAATTTTGCGTTTGTTGTTTGTTTCTTTATTTAGTAGTTGAGTGTTTTCTATGGTTATGTTGTTTTTATTTGACTTGAAATGTTCACGAAAACGTGTGAAGGTGTACATTAAATATAATTTCTATTTTTCTACTTCTTTCTCCAATATAGAAGTGGCAGCTATCACATTGCATTTTATAAATAATGTTGGTGTTGTGTTTGTCAGTATAGTTTTTACATAGTATAGACCTCAGGTTTGTGCCTGGTTTTTGAATAAATTTGGTATTAACCGGAATGTCATATTTTGTAACTAGTTTTTGACAAATGTTGGTTATTTTTCTGCTGATGTTGGGAATATATGGTATGCAGCAGCATATGGTTTTGTGATTTTTTTGATTCGTGAGATATATTTACTTTTGTTGGTTGATTTTGCTTTCTAGGTGTGTCATATAATGTTTTTTACAGCTTGTGGAGGAAACTTATTGATGTTGATGAAGTATTGTTTTATTTTGTCTAATTCATCGTTAATTTTATCTGTTGAACATAGTGTTATGGCTGTGTTTATTTGGTTTCTTAGTATGTTGAGTTTTTGTTTTGTTTCATGTGCTAAGTCCCAAGGAATGTATAATCCAGTATGTGTGAGTTTTCGGTTGATTTGTGTTTTGAATTGTGTATCGGTTCTTGTGATTTTGAGGTTAAGAAATGATATTTGATTGCTTCCTTGTTGTTCACATGTGAAGTCGATGTTGGGATGTATAGCATTAATATGATCGAAAAAATTAAGTATGTGTTCTGTAGATGTGAATCCCGCAATCGTGTCGTCTACATATCTGTACCAGTACAGTGGTGGATATAATGCAGTGTTAATTGCTTGTGTTTCAACTTGTGTCATAAAACTATTGGCTAGAACTGGTGATACTGGGTTGCCCATGCTTAGGCCATTTGTTTGTATATAGTTGTGGTTGTTGAACATGAAGTATGTCTTCACCGTGATGGATTCTATAAGGGTTCCTAATTGGTTGCTGGGAATGTCTATAGATGGCTTAGGGTCTAGGATATAGAGTTCTAAGGCTATCTTGGAGGCTTCAGCGGTTGCAACTTCTGTAAAGAGTGATATAACATCGAAATTAACCATTAAGCTAATATTTTTATGACACAAGTTAAAACACAACCAATTAACACTGCATTGCATCCACCACTTATAACGCTAGAATCCGGTCTTCGATATCCGTCGTATAGCTTTGTGTTCAATTACAAACAGCATAAAAAAGACTGATTGATAAGTTTAAAGCAAAAAACACACACTAAACGTTGGTAAAAGTGAGAAAATAACGAGATATATAGTTAATTTTGAGAACGTAGAATAGATGACAAAATGTTTACTAAAACTAGAGTTTATGAGGATAAAAGATACATTTAACTAAGACTGCCTTCTTCAAGTTCTGCTTTGATTAACAAATTTTGAGGACAAAAGTAAATAGAGCCTGGTAGATATTCGTTGGAAAAGAAAGTTAGGATAAATCTCACATTTATACTGGACGGGGAGAGGGAATAAGAGGTAATTTCAGAAATACAGACTCTCTGTCTAGAAATTACGGAAACGGCAAAACATATCTCATACCAAAGCAAAACGAGAATACTTAGTGAGTGAAGAGTAAAACTGCCTCCAACTAGTCCGCTTAGAATTCTGAATGTTACATTTAACTTTTACATAAGTAATATAACAAAGCTATGAATTAACCTGAATAAAAAGGAGCTTGGAATAGCAATAGTTCCCACGTAGAAGCACAACAAGTGTCCACGCCAGGCATTCTGTTAAAGTACATTATGCAATAAAGTACAAATAGAGTAAAATGAACAAAAGATTAGCTGAACAGCTTGGAGAAAAGTTTCATCAAAAGTTTTGGGAAAATGAGCTTCTGGAGCAATACTGTGGATATCAGGATCGACAAAGTCCATCCAATCTGTGCCAAAATAATGAGAATCAGGAAGAAAAGAAACACTGTGATCCACAGTAAAGGAGATACAAGTGATTACCATACGATAATCATTCCAAAACGATCTGGACGAATATGCCAAGAACCTTGCCAATCAGAGAGATGGAGATCATAGTCTGGTCAAACACTTAAAAACTACTACTATAAAGTTCTACTCGAGTGAAGGGTTCGCCATTAAAGAAAGCTAGGTTTCCATGTTTGAGGAAATTATCTAAACGTTGACTATTGCAATCATTATGAACTGAACTACAAATAGAGTTATGTGCACTGAAGTCCTCATAAATTAAAATGAGAACAGTATCTTCATGGATGAAACAGCAAATATTTCAATTAGTTCCATAAAATCGGTAGTTGTAATCATCCTCAGTTGTAATGAAGAAGAGGAATAAAAGAGCCACAAATTCTAATAATGTGAGTAGAAGGTTTGAAGACAAAAACCCATAATTCAGAGTTATAGGTATAAAGTCCCTGGACATCCAAATAAACAAGTTAAAGGATGCACTATTATCTTGAAGTAGAGGATATCCTCAGGTGCCTCTTGAATAATTCTGATAAATTCAGAATGTTTAAAGTGTTTTGGCACACCTATTGATCATTACATTATGAAACAAAATTTTTACTTCTTCTCGTTCCTGGGCAAAAGGCGTTACTTCCCGATTACTTATGCCAAAAGCAAATGGAAGAGACCTATTTCTTTCTTAAAACTTTACTTTTGTGACCTGAGAGCGTATAACGAAAATATGATGGGAGACTATATTTGGAGGCTGATGCGTGAAAGTGATTTAGATTACAGTCGCAAATCTCAAAAACTACTCACTTCTAGACATTTGTGTGTAACTTCAGTAAAAATACGTGTAAGTCTTGATTCATATGCTGTTTTATTCAAATCTTATTTAAATGAAAATGTTCAAATTTGCCCGTTTTTCCATAGAAAATAGGCTAATTTCTTAATTCCTTATCCAGGTCACAAAAGCAAAGTTTGAAAGGAATAATGGCCATTTTCTGTACTTTTACATCATAAGCAATTAAGAAATAACACATACTGTCCAGGAACAAAATTTGTGTTACATACTGTTATATTGTAATTAAGCACAAAGCTACACATGTATCTGTGCTCTGCCTACCACGGGTATCAAAACTCTGATTCTAGCAGTATGGGTTGCAGACATGCCGCTGTGCCACTGGAGGGCTATTTCAGTCTGAATTAATATGTATGTTGTAAAATTCTTAACTTTCGAATCTGTGTTGCAAAGCCCCTTGTATTGTTCACTCTTGCTTGTACTGTTTGTTCTCTGTTGTCGAAAATTGTCATTGTAACTGTGAACTGTTAACAAACAATGGTTCTACTCTTGTATTCTCTCTGGGTGGGGTGTATGGCCCCATCTTGGGGACATGCGCTGTATGATCTCCTTATTTGTGATCCCTGGCTTTCGTGATCAAACTGGAAGTTTAAACATTCTCATTACACCTACATCAGGAAGATGAATGCATTTCCGGTTTTTCTTTCCGGCTTCTCTGGTTGCTTGATCTTGATAATCCACTATCAAAGTCATAAGAGGAAAAACACAGTCAAGTATTTTAAAATGGCGTCCAGTTTAAGATATTGTGTGATGTTGATTATAGTGTATTATCAAGGAAATAACTATGCACTACAACTAATAACATACACTCGGTTTGAGTTGCTTGTTCAGTAGAGGCACAACTCAAACCAACCAATTTATTTATCAGATGGCTGGGAGTGGCAAAAGTATCTGTTCTAGAAGAGATAGGGGTAAACAGATGATTTGAAAAAGTTTGGTCATAACAAGTGCTTCCCTTCTACAAGAAATGAGTAAAAACTTGATTGCAAACCTCCTTTTGGGTAATGTTATTTACTTTTCTAAACCCATTTTACTTTCTTTATTTGAAACATTTTGGAGAGTGCCCACAGTTTGCGCTCACTGTATATCCAACTGCTCAGTTACTAACATTTATGTGGCTCACTACAAATACAACACCTGATAGTATTCCAACTATTTAAGGCAATGTGCCTATAGCATTGGTTCTTGTAACAGCGTATGGAACTGGCTATGATAGGTAAAATAATAAAGCTGCTCAAATCCTACAGTAAAGTAGTTGGGAGACAAGTACCCTCAAATGTCATCACAACACTCTACAAATTAACTGTAACCTTGCCGTGAAATGTCTTCAAATGTTTTCCTAATTGCAATATCTGGTGATATTTTAGAAATTATCCCATTAATTTTTGGTTGAGATCTAGATTAATGGGTTGAAACTTTCCAATCAAGTTAATCTAAGTATAAGGGAGTTACCACAGTTTCAAAATTTCTGAACTTCTGGAGCAAACTTCGTCATATTGAGTTTGTAATACGTTCTAAGTAAGAAGACTTCATAGTGAAACAGAAAATCTACTGGGTTTAGCACAGGAACGGGAGCATCCACTGCAAGGTATAGCCGATACCTAAATTTGAGAGGGAAACAAACAAAATCGGTGTCCAAATAAAAGATTTGGTGTACTTTTTGTCGTCATTCTTGAGACATGTAACAGGCAGAGCTGGAGAGTCTAAAGCAAAATAAGGATTCAGATGAATATGAATAGATTCTAAATTCTCAAAGTTCATTCTAGAAGTGCAAATAGTCTACTGCATTACATATTCAACGAAGTATAAAAAAACTAAATAAAAATAATCATTAGTTCACAGTTTAATACAACAAGCATAAAAGGAATTAACTACAAGCCTTGAAGCTTCTAAAGGTCAAAGTTAGGGTTCTCTGGTAAACAAATCATCCTGTTATTAGATTACATCATCCTGTAGATTACAGAAAGCAAAATCAACATAAAATAATTGTTTGGTTTAAAAACAGATTGAGACTGAGAAAGATAATAAAGAGACTTACTTTTAGTCGGTCCCTAAAATATTAGGGGATTATGGCATTCTAATTCGCTTACAAAGTACAAGAGGAAGCTGAGAACTTTCTACGTTCAGTTAAATTTGGAAGCTACATAAACCCCTATCATTACGAAGCATCATAATCCGATTCCGAAAAATAGGTGCAAGGCCATAAAAAAACAGGACTTGTTGGCGTGGGTGTGAGAAAGAATACAGATACGTGTCTCATTAAAGGAAGGAAAAAAGATGAGTAGATGCAAGAGAAAATAAATACAGCAAGTGAAGCGAAAGAAGAAATATATGGTGCAAGTAAGAATTGAAACCTAGTTTATTATTCGTGTTTTAATTACAGCAATAAACACAAATCTATTTTGCCAAACGATAGGAGTCTGCTTCTGAAAGAAGTGCGTACAACAACCTTAACCTAGTAGAAATGGAAGTGCAGCACGATCTATATTATCAGTATATATAAAGAAGTGATGTTTGAAAACTTAAAATCTGTTGCGACCTACCCCATTGTAAACAAGGCCTGAATGATAGGTTAGCTGAATAGCTAGGAAATTTATTAAATCAATAAAACAAGTCTTCTGTCAGCGCTGTTTAGTCTTCTAAACCCATATCTCACTATCATACGCCTATTTTATTTCCTAAATCAACTGTATACTTTTTAAAATGTTTATTTAAAGTACAAACCTACTTTTCATTGTGCTTACGCACAAATACTATCTTTCGGTCAACGTTATTTAGCGCCAAGAATACGGCTCTCAATTAGCCCTCTAGGTAACTTATATTTAGTTAAAACATTTTAATTAATTTAACCTAAAATTTCTCTTTCCTTTTTTCTTGTAGCCTATACAATTTAATTTGCTGAAGAAAAGTAGAACTTTCTTCTGATGTGCCTTGTGTGACCACTTCTAAAATATAAATAAGCGTGGAAACTGATCGATTTAAAACAGTATGATTCTTATGCATAAATTAATTTACTAACAAACCTGTTTAGATAAAAAAAAATATTAAATCTCTCTAAGTTTTAAACGTCTTACTGGGATTAGAGTCCAAGTCTAACAGCCTATAGAAATAATTAAATCTTGAAACTTAAGTGACTTTGTGCAGGTAATAATGATCCATTCTCGCTTTCTTCTGTAAACCTACATGATCTTCTGCTCACCAAGTTGTCGGTATTTGTTTCACTGCGGTTGCACCAAACATGCTCGCCCTTTCAGCCGTGGGGGCGTTATAATATGAGGGTCAATCCTACTTTTCGTTGGTAAAAGAGTAGCCCAAGAGTTGGCGGTGGGTGGTGATGACTAGCTGCCTTCCCTCTAGTCTTATACTGTTAAATTAGGGATGGCTAGTGCAGATAGCTCTCGAGTAGCTTTGCGCGAAATTAAAAAAAACAAAAAAAATGTTTCACTGTTTAACATAAAAGGTTAAATAACGACTTAAAAGTTGATTTATTGATCTGGAAACCCAGTATAATAACTATTTTTTAATCCTGGCCCGGCATGGCCAGGTGGATAAGGCACTCGACTCGACTCTTTATATATATATATAATAACCAAGCAACTAAAAGCGTTAAAAGTGTTTCTGCAGTAGTATGTCAAAAGGGTTGTATTTTTTTAAATATATATTCAAAGTAAAACAAAAGATCTACTTCAGTACATTGGACAATATGCTACATTGAAGTAATAAGTACGCTAAGAATATTCTTTTTAAAAATTCGCATAGCTTTACGTAACTGAAAATAACTATTTTTCTCAACATTGTCTGTTCATCTTAAAACACTTATCAAACAATATTTGAAATAACAACGTAAATGATGACGGAAAATCGTATAAAAGTTAGTTTATAAATGTCACCCTTTTATCGTGTGAAAACGAACTACACTAGAGTGCAATCACATGCTGATAATTTATATTCTGACTGCTTATCATCCAGTCTCCCGATAGAACAGCGGTAAACCTATGGATTTACAACGCTAAAATCAGGGGTTCGGATTCCCCTCGGTGAACTCAGCAGATGGCTGTGATGTGGCTTTGCTATAAGAAAACACACACACACGCTTATCATCCAAGAAATCAGAAGTGCTACGTTAGTATAAAGCCTACAAAATGTCAAGCAGCCACACTAGTGCCAGTGTGTATTCAGTTATGTCTCCCACGACTGAGGTAAGTCAAGACAATTACATATAATTCAGAATCAAGACTGGTCAAGAATATGTCATGTGAAAAAAATACTAGACTCTCAAAATTGATAAGAAGAAGAAAAAAGTAATTTTCCAAAACTTATGGTATGTTCTTTACACCTGATAATGACATCCAAATAGAGATCTTTACAACAACCCACCTATAAACGTAACCTTGAACACAATAAAATACATATTATTGTAAAATGTTTTGAATGGACGGTTAAATGGTCTAAAAACATCACTGAAAAGAGGTAATCGACCATAAAAACTACAATAAAACGAACAAATCTGAAGACCTATTTTCTTTATAGATAAAATCAAACTCTTGTTGTTGAACGATGCTTTGTTCGACAGTTTACTATTAATCCGAAAATTTGTGTTTCTAGTCCTTTCACCACATAAACTCGTCCGTTTTTGTTTGTTTTTTGAGGTCCAAAATTCGTTATAAGAATAAATATGAAATCTCTCGTTTGATCAAACAAAAGTAATAGAGTATTGGTGTGTATTATTGACTAACTGTATTCCCTTTAGCGTTTCAGTTTAAAATGGCGCAGATAGCCTTGATTTGCTTTGTTGAAATCGTGAAACAAACAAACAAACACTTTGTTATTAAGCACAAAGCTACGCAATGAGTTAATTTGTGCTCTGCCCACTATCGGTATCGAAACCCGGTTTCCAGCATTCGTGCTGCTGTGCTACTGGGAAGCCAAACAAACAGATACTCAACACAAGCATAAGTAACTTGTTCAACCATCAATCTATACTTACAACACTGTCGATCATAATAAGGTTGTATTGACAATTTTGGAACGTGGTTGAATATAAACATACAATTATGCTCTATTGAAACCTGCTTCGTAAATTGGCGCATGCGCTTATCACAACGTGAAACAGCTTTAACGACTTGAACATTACTGAAAAGTAATAACAATTTGGATACGTCAGATGGAATAGAAACATAAAAAGAAAATCATAATTACTGACCACACCTCGCCCCTGAACAATTTGTTTTTCTCCTAGAAAATTACAGATGGCTATATTTGTGAAATGAGGATTTCCTTCAAATAGCAGCTTTTTCATACTGTGAACTACGCCTCACACGCCTTCCACGTTCCCAAGCACACGTTTAAGTTCCCAACGTGGCGCGCATGCCTTATTTTGTTTCTTTATACTTCAAATGAAATGGGGAACGTAAGTTCGTGAGTCATTTTCAGATTAAAAGTGTTTAACACGTGTTGATAAATAGCATTATGTAACAAAGGGTAACTCTTATTTTTGATTCGTAGAAAAAATATCTTGACATTTAATCACAAATATTTTGACACTTCATTTTCACCAACATGTATTAATTAAAAAGCTGGACACTTAATACTTATAACTCATAGAACTTATATTATTTCTCACCGAGAAAATGTAAGGTGTAAAGCATTATGTTGATGGAACAGTAGTTGTATGTACTTAACAATAACATACTGTCATAGACTGGTAACAACGTTTTTCCTCAACTGTTTGATTACCATATAAATCAATGCATTTCTATTATATCTTAAATAAATTGTCTTAGGTGTTTACGCAGAATGATTTGGCAGTAGGTAAAATGTAATGCTAAAGAACACAACATAAAACCAATACTCAACATTCAAATATAGTTTTGTTCATTTCTTTTTATTCACTTCGTAAGTACACTATAATGATCAAAAAGCACTCAGTAAATATTAAACCCTTGGAAAACAAATTAACCAATGAAAGAAAGATTTCTGTTCAATCACGGAGGAAAATCATAAATCAAAAACACAAAATAATTCATGACAAATCCAACCTTCAGGTAACCTACAAAGTTTGATCGGAAAATAAAACTAACTATAAATTTTGAAAATGGAACTTTGGCCAATAAATGTTTTATCGTGAAAAACCTCAGTTAATTAACTTCTTCAGTTTTTTATTAAAACCAACAAGAAAGGAGGTAAATAATTGCTGCACATTTAGGCTTAATATTACGATTCATTTCAATGTATATGATTTACTGAAAAAACACCAGAAACTTCATTCTTCTCTTAGTCTCTGTTTAAAGTAAAAGGAAAATTATTCAAACTTAGCGAATGTAATAAACGTAACAGGCAGTTACTCAATGTACGAATTGACAGACAGTTACTTAATTTCTCTGACTCGCAGTCCTCCGGGAGGACAGCGTTAAGTATTCGGATTCACAATGCTAAAATTATGGGCTCGATTCCCCTCTGTGAACACATGAGATAGCTTGATGTGGCCTTACCATAAGAAAAACACGCCCACACACACTCTAACTCACATTTAAAAACATCTAATAATTTCTAAGAGCGTCAGACATTTATTAATCTTACATAGTTTAACGTACATCAAGAATTAAACAATTGCTCTATTTTCGTAAATCATTCTAAAAAGTGATAAACGGCTACTCAACTCCCAAGAAGAACGTGTTTAAAGCCTTCTAAACTTTCGATTTTGCAAAAAACAAAATCTACATAAGCTGGAAAAGCACACAGTAGAGCGCTCTGTTACCATATTCAACTCTCGAACAATATGCAATTTTTGACTGAACAATGAGGAATAATAGTCCACGTTTCATCGAAATTCGATTATTTATGACTGAGTTATAGAGTAGAAACAGTGTGTAAAATCGGTCCCCATATTAACAGATAAGGATTATATGGAGTTTTGTGACATTGCTGTGACCTAAGCCTTATTCCTTGACCCTAAAAACTAATCACTTCTAGGTTGTACAATAATACGAATATACAACAACTTTTGCCGAATAAATCTAGCCGTTTTTTTTTTTTTTTTGCGAAATCTTGCTGATAAACACACGCACACACACAGGAGTCGAAGACATGACATCCGTACACTTTCGACAGGACAGGTAATAACATTATACTTATTAAAACCTGCGATTAGCACACTCCTCTATCTCTATTGTAGTCTCTCTCTGTAATTTGACACCCATCAAGTTTTCGATACAACCAGTTAATAAAAACAGCTCAACGTAGACGCATTGTGAAAATCTTAGTTTCACTTCAAAAATTACGGTCTACTTTACAACTGAAATAAAATGTGAAACCATAGCTAACTGAGAAACAAAGCAGTTATAGTTAAGTCATTGCAATTCAGAACTGAATAATGTTTTTAAGAAAATGGCAAGCGAGCTGGTTGAAAATTAGGTATATATATATATATATATATGAGAATTTATAGCTCCAAAAACAAGTCCACAGTAGTTGAAACTGCTCTGAAAGCAAAGAATAATCATTATTTCATAGTTTATGACAATTGAGTGCTGCATTAGAAACGAAAAACGTGTATACGTGAAACCATAATCTATAAAAACAAATCATCGTTTGAGTAGCAATCGCGTTATAATGAATTCATATGTATTGCTTTGGGATTATAGCCGTCTAAATAGTGCGCTGCCTTAACAGCAAAGCAGAAAAACGTAAAGCTATATAATAAGTTCCTGTTAATCGATGTAGTTAATTAAAAACTGGAGCCGCTTACATCTAAAGTAACTTGGTTAAAAGCAAAGCATCTAAGCGTAAAGCCATAGTCGCAATAATGTGAACACCGCATTACAGACAAGATAAATAAACGTGAAGTGTTAGATAGACGAGCAGTACAAGGCGTGAATGGTCTTCAAAGCCATTAATTTAGTGAGCTTCGATATGAGGATTGCAGGACAAGGGTTTTTCAATAAAGATATATACGATAATTCCATTCTTTCGCATAACATGCTCATAATATTATGAAAGCTGATATACAGTTAGGAAAATATTTTGAGAGACTTAAACGCAGATATTTGAATAACAAGCCCATTCTAGGATAATTTCTAATCCTCAAACAATTTTTACTCAACCGTAAAAGGCCCGGCATGGCCTAGCGCGTTAAGGTGTAATCTGAGGGTCACGGGTTCGCGCCCGAGTCGCGCCAAACATGCTTGCCCTCCCAGCCGTGTGGACGTTATAATATGACGGTCAATCCCACTGTTCGCCAATAGTTGGCGGTGGGTGGTTATGACTAGCTGCCTTTCCTCTAGTCTTGCACTGCTAAATTAAGGACTGCTAGCACGGATAGCCCTCGAATAGCTTTGAGCGAAATTCCAAAACAAACAAACAACCTCAACCGTAAAAACGTTTCATGAGACATAAAAAAGGTCAACTGGCCATTTTGTAGAACATTCTTGGTTTTTTTTAAATAGTTTTGTTATGTTAATCTCTGGCTATACTGTAGAAATGAGCGTTGAGAAAGAATCGAATATCAGCTGACACAATAATTAAAATCATTTATACAAATTGCTTGTTTTACATGCAGATAGAGGGAGCAGGAATGTTATTTACTGGTGAATTCATGACGTCTTTCCAGAAGATTGACAAACTATGGATCTCATCTATTCCATGTTAAGTTTGTGTGTTTGTTTTAGGATTTCGCGCAAAGCTACAAGAGAGCTATCTACGTTAGCCGTCCCTAATTTAGCAGTGTAAGACTAGATGGAAGGCAGCTAGTCAACACCACCCACCGCCAACTCTTGGGCTATCCTTTTACCAATAAATGGTGGAATTGACCGTCACATTATAACGCCCTTACGGTTGAAATGGCGCTATTGTTTTGTGTAACGGGAATTCGAACCTGCGACCTTCGGAATAGGAGTCGAACACCTGAGTCACCTGGGCATGCCGGGCCAGCTTTAAAAAATAAAACTACACTATTGATTCTCAAATTGAAATATTTAATTGATAAAACAATTTAAATGTTATAATGGCTTTTTCTCAGATAAGAAGAACCATCACATAATTTTAATTTATATGCAATGGACTCATTATTTTTTTTCGTAATTAACTAAGCATTTCGAGTACAAAAATGTTAAGAGACACTCAGGAAATGAAATCTAAACTGGTTTTGTATGTAGTTAAAATACAACGGTCTTCTTTTAACAGTTTTCTAATGTGTTATATATTATAAACCAGTCGATGCTACCAGACATTCCCTTTTTTCTGGTTCTGTTTTTCATCTGCTTTATCAAAAAACATGCGCAAGTGTATCACGTCTATATTTGAGTTCTCATTACAAAAACGACCATAAGTATTAATAGTAACTGAATTACTTTGAAATAGTTACCAACGAACCTTGGTGTCAGTTGAGGAATTATGCAAACGTGTACAAATGCATTCAAAATATTTCACGCGTTAACAATCGAAAATGACATAGAGGCGGGAGCTTCTTTTGTTTTTAATTCAAGCGCGAGCGAAAAGGATTCCTCCTAACACTTGTTATTTTATACACAAATTATTGTTTCCGTTTTGTTTTCATTCTTGTAACTTATCGAAGAAAACAAAACACTACTCCAATTTTGCACTGAATTTACGTAAATAATAGAAGTGTTATTTACAAGTACTGTTTTGGTTCAAACTACAATAATTTTAAGCAGGTTGATAGCTGCATAATATCTCTTTGTGTCAGAATGTCTCAGTGTAGGTTGGCAGTAAGTATACGGTCTTCGAACGTTAAAATCATCCGGGACTTGTTTCTGAGCTCTGTCCCACATAAGGATATTCACACGTTCTAACATTTTAATAATGAATAGAAATACATTTCCTTTGTTCATCTATAACGTATGAATCAGTTAAGATTCCCTGGTGTTAATATTCTTCGCTTTGACTCCAAATATTCCTACTTTGGAAACCATTTTTCGACTCCCTGTCGTGATACGAACTACCTGCTTCACATATATATATTTAAAGCAGGTAATGTGTTTTTCTTTGGAAAAGCAACCGTATTTTTATTATACTGTATCAATAAATACAAGAATAGTTCATCATGGCCAATATTCTACTCTCTGTTCCTTCATTTTAATATTCAAGACTAATTTTACCATATTCTTTGCAGAATCCACTGAAATGACTTTACAGTTTAAATTTGAATAATCACTTTTGAGACCATGATATTTAATATTTATATTCTGATTCTACCTTGTGTTTTTATTTCATTTTATTATCTAAACAAAATATTTAAAGTCTATTTCAGAAAAATGAGTCAGGCGTGACCTACAAGTGAATCTAATATTGATTCCTATAAAATTGTTCTTTCCACTTCGTGGCCCTCGATGCGTTATGAGAGTGAAAATTAAGTTCCATTATTCAATTAAAGTATCCCAAGAGTTGGCGGTGCGCTTCCTACTCTGTGGCCATGAATGCATTATAAGGGTTAAAGTTAAGTTATGTTATTCGATTACAAAGTATTTCAAGAGTTGGCAGTGGTGATGGTGACAAGATTCATTATCTCCCTTTAGTTTATCGGTTCAAAAATAGGGACAGCTGGTAAAGATGGCCATTGTGTATTTGTGCACATATTTCCGAAACAAACTTTCACCTTATATAAAATAATATTTACGGTAAACCAAATCTTCCTTGTCAATAATAGAAGATAACTTACACATTGATAACTGATGATAACTGAAATGTTAGTTTATAGAAAGTACTTCTGTCATATTCTTCCTTTTCCTCTTTGTTTTTGAATTTTGCGCAAAGCTATCTGCGCTAGCCGTCCCTAATTTAGCAGTGTAAGACTAGAGGAAAGGAACCTAGTCATCACCACCCACCGCCAACTCTTGGGCTCCTCTTTTACCAACGAATAGTGAGATTGACCGTAACTTTATAATGTCCTGAGAGGACAAATATGTTTGTTGTGATGGGGATTCAAACTCATAACCTTCTGATTACGAGCCTTATTATAAAAAATGATAACAAGTTGACTGAAGACAATTGATAAGCGTGATGAAATGATTTATTTCGGGGGGAAAAGTTAAATCTTTCAACTGAGCATTGCTTTGTATTCCTTGCGTTTTGACTTTTGTTAAGTAACGCTTTAACCTAATATAATGTTACATCAAATTTGTTTCTCATAATGTTTTAAATACATACGAAATGATGTTGTTGTTTTGAATTAAGCACAAAGCTACACAATGGGCTATCTGTGCTCTGCCCACCACGGGTATCGAAACCCGGATTTTAGCGTGTAAGTCCGCAGACATACCGCTGAGCCACTGGGGGGCCATACGAAATGAAAACGAACATGAATAATTGATAACGTTACCAGCTAAGATGTAAGATATCAATTTATAAGTTCGACTTGTGAATAATTTATCAACTAGACAAAGGAAATAAAACTGATAAATATATCATTTCACTTTATAACCGTAAGCTGGCCAAGTGGTTAAGGTACTCGACTCGTAATCTGAGAGGCGCAGGTTCGAATTCCCGTCACAACAAACATGCTCTTCCTCCAAAGAGTGGCGGTGTTATAATATGATGTCACTCCAACTATTCATTGGTAAATAAGTAGCCCAAGAGTTAGCGATGTGTTCATACATAAATTTTAAGCAGGTTGGTAGCTACATAATATCTCTCTGTGTCAGAATATCCCAAAGTATGTCGGCAGTAAGTATACGAAATGATAATGATAAGCGTGATGAAATAACGCTTATTTCAAATGGCCAACGATTCAGGAAATCGTGTACAAACGCATTCAAAATATTTCACGCGTTAACAATCGAAAATGACACAGAGGCGGGAACTTCTTTCCCAAAAAAGAAAAAATCGTAAGCCAATGTAGCCTTCGAAAGATGAAAATAAAAAAAGGAAAATAAATATAAAAATTTTTTTGTAGCATTTAATAGGAAAAATGTGAGTACTGTGAAATTAGCCTAAATACTAGCTAGTCAAAATTTTAAGACCATACTGAAAAGGAGTCCTAAACAGAGCAGGAAATGCCCAACAAGAGTTCTCAATAGTGAGTTGCACGACCATCATTGCGAATAACCGCAAACATTTGCTCTGGCATGGTCGATATAAGCGTTTGCAGAAAGCTGGCTAGAATGTTATTGCAAGTAGTAAAGATGGCTTCTCGAAGATCATGCACTGTTTGGAACTGATGACCATTTCTATAGACTTCCCTTGCCATCCACCCCCAAACACTTTCAATAGGGTTCAGTTCGGGTGAACGCGCTGCATGGTCCAAAAGAATCACGTTATTCGCCTTGAAAAAGTCCTTTGTCCCGCGGGCATTGTAGATTGCAGCGTTGTCCTGCTGAAAGACCCAGTCATTTCCATATAAGTAAGAGCCTATTGTAACCATTACTGTTGTTAAAGTTGAACTTTCAAATAAGAGATATAAAATTGGACAACTATATAATGGATGAATTACATCACACTATTCAATCCCACTATTCGTTGGTAAAAGATTAGCCCAAGAGTTGGCGGTGTGTGGTGATGACTAGCAGCCTTCCCTCTAAATTAGGGACGGCTAGCGCAAAGTAGCTTTGCGCAAAATTCAAAAACAAACAAACTTTTTGTATGTTTTAGTGCAAAACCACATCAGGCTATCTGCTGTGTCCACGGCGAAGAATCAAAGAACGAGCAAATGCTTCTTTCTATAAACAAATCTCTTGGCAAATGAACGTAAGCTTGCGTACTTACAAAACTTACCATCCAAGTTTCGGTTCGTAAAAGCCCATTGTGTAACTTTGCGCTAAATAACTATAATAACTCTCTAAGCTAAAAACTAAAAGTAATAAAAATAACATTGTGAAAATCGTAAGTCGCATCTTTCTCAAAGAAACTGTATTTAATTAAAGCTATGAGCTATTAAACAGTAAGTCAGAAACTGGTAAAGTGTAGTAATTAATAACAAGACAAGTATTTTAACTCCTGTCCGTAAAGATCAAGTTACAAAACATTTATATCATCCCCAAATCGTTATCATATTAATTCATCGATATTTACTTTTATTATTAATTTCGTCGAATAATTAAGTGATGATTTTCAGAAAGTTTTTGAAGAAAAGCTACATTTATCACTTTGACTAAAGGACACTTCTAACTTGATGAGAGGTTAGGGATTTCAGCCTAATTTATCACTGAGTTGAGTGATATTAGTGATATAATGTCACTTATCGTTTGCTCCTATATCTCATTGGGGTCTACAATTGAGTAAGGTCCCAATAATAACCAGTACATCCTATGTAGTTAAAAAATAAAGAAAAAATCAATTGCAATGTTTCTTTTTATAATTGCGGACACACTCATGAGGTTATCACCGTTATACCTCAGCCAGAAAATGTGAAACCATAAATCTTCTTTCAACTGTATGAGGTAAAATATGGTGTAGAGAGGTGTGAGCTTCAAAAATATATTCTTCAAAAAAAGAAACGCAAAGGCATATTTTTGTTATTTTAAAGAGAAATATATGGAATAACGTTACAAGTTCAGAGTATGTGGTGTTACACGTGTTAAGGCACTGATTGTCAAAACAAAATGACAATAAAAGTTGTGCACATTGGAAACGGAGGAAAACATCGGATTTTTCGCCAAAACGCATTCGTGTCCAATAAATTTGTTTGAGAGATCTGCATGTTCTGCAAGTGCAGCATGTGCAAAATCCCCATAAAAGTGACGGGTTCTCGGTTTCCATACTCAGTGTTAAAACACCGACACGCAATACAGTTACGCTAAGACTGACTGAAGCACAACGCAACAACAGCCACTGTTCGCTTGGAAACAGGCGAATCTCGATCAGATGTTGCCAGAGCTGTGAATGTCCACCCAAGCACCATCACAAGGTTATGGAATCGTCACCAATAACATGGATTAAGTTGTGACCGTCCACGATCTGGCAGACCTCGTGTGACCACGCCTGCACAAGATCGTAACATCCGGTTACGTCACCTTCGGAGTAGGACCACCACTGCGACGTCTACTGCCTCAACCATACCAGGGCTGCGTAGGATTTCCGATCAGACCGTACGTAACCGTCGACGTGATTCTTAGGCCCCATGTGCAACCCATCATGGTGAACGTCAACGACGTTTTTCAACTGGACAACATCCGTCCCTCGTTACTGCTTATTGAAATCTCGATTTGTTTGTCTGTTTGTTTTGGAATTTCGCACAAAGCTACTCGAGGGCTATCTGTGCTAGCCGTCCCTAATTTAGCAGTGTAAGACTAGAGGGAAGGCAGCTAGTCATCACCCACCACCCATCGCCAATTCTTAGGATACTCTTTTACCAACGAATAATGTGATTGACCGCACATTATAAAGCCCCCACGGCTGGGAAAGCAAGCATGTTTGGCGCGACGCGGATGCGAACTCGCGACCCTCAGATTACAAGTCGAACGCCTTAATATACTGGGCCTTGCCAGACCCTGAAATCTCGAAGATGAAAAATTATAATATGTTAAAAATTACATAAATATCCGAGCGATACACTGTTATGAATAAACTGTGTTTATTTAGTACAAAAGTGTATTAAACTTGATTTGTTTCATTGTGTCGATTCTTTTGTTATAATATTTGAAATTACACTGTTAAAAAGACCTAATTTTTGAGTAATAGACTTGGTCTATTCTTTTCTTTGGGACCCGGTATAGCCAGGTGGTTAGAGCGCTCAACTCCTAATCTGAGAGTCGCAGATAGGAATCCCTCAAACACTAAACATGCTCGCCCTTTCAGCCGTGGGGATGTTATAATGTGACGGTCAAATTTCATTGTTTGTTGGTAAAAGAGTAGCTCAAAAGTTGGCAGTGGGTAACGATGACTAGCTGTCTTACTTATAATCTTACACTGTTAAATTAAAGATGGCTAGCGCAGATAGCTTTTGTGTAGCTTTGGCCGAAATTTAAAAACAAACCAAGAAATTTATCCATGGGATTTGACTGTCAATATTATAACGCCCCGATAGCTTCCAAGTTCGGTACGCTAACTAATGGTCCAAGTTTGGTAAAATTTGACTAAACATTTCATATACAATCAAACAGAAAAGCCTTTCATGTTTATTGAATAGAGAAAACACACAGTTTAGAACCATCCGTGGTTATGAAATTTTATGATACAAGTTTTGTCACGCAAATGGAAATTATGTGTTTAAGCTCACAGTGAATAAAGCTGTAATCGGAAACGTAGGTTTATTATTAATAGAAAAATATGATCAACGGCTGACATCATCTTCAGGAAATTAAGAAGTTCGGTCGTTATTGCTCAAAGATTTTCTTCCTGTTGAATTTTTATAAGCTGGTTGAATTCATTACAGATCCTGGTGTTTTGATGGCCGTACTTAGGCGAGGCAACCAACAAAAAACGAGTCACGTCTTCAACGCCATGTGAGTTAAGCAGATTAATTAAGCAGAGAACATTCATACGGTTTTCTTGCTTTGATGATGTGAAAACTATTTATATTTGCACAGTTTCCTAGCTCTACTTATTTTCGAGCTCCATACATTGGCAAAGGGTGCAGACTCGTCGTAAGTTGTTTATAAAATATGTTAATTAAAGCACATTAGGTTATAAATCTTTCAAAACACAGCTTCAAATGGATAAATTGAAAAATATTTCGTTATGATGACGTTTTAACGTGATCGGTACTATAGGCGAAAGAAGCGAGAAGTCGTGGTAGTTTGTTTACGTTGTTGTTTTCATGCAATGCTACATAATGGGCTATCTGTGCTTTATCCACCACAGGGATTTAAGTCCCGGTTTTCAACGTGTGAGTTTTTAAACTTATTGCTGACCTCCGGGTGAAACATGTAAATTGTGGATAACTCTAGCAATACGAAAATGTAACTGATATTCAAAAGACTTTACGTTAAGAAACTGATGAAATAATGCATACAAGGATGTTTTACTTTGTAATGCCACTCTAAAATCAGGGGTTCGATTCCTATCGGTGGACTCAGCAGATAACCCGATGTGGCTTTACTATAAGAAAACACAAAATCTAAAATCCAGGGTTTGATTTCTCGAGGGCTGACACAACAGATAGCCAACGTAGCTTTGCTCTAAAAACAAACATATACATTGTTCAGAACCTCCAGGAGTAAGGCGTTTTTTTTAGGTCTCTTCCAATTCCATCTGTTAATTTCTTTGTAACGAAATATTTTCCTTAAACTGAATACAGGTTTTAATACTTTAACGAAATTCAAGTTAATTCCGTAAATTATTTGATTAAACTCATTATAATAACCAGAAGCAGCAGTCAAAGAATTTTGTAAGTTACACCTGAGGATAAAAATGTGATGCATAACATCGCAAACTCTTACGTAGGAATTTAAAATTCTTTCCTCCTGAAATTTTCGTTCCGGAAAATTGTAAATGTCATTCACCTACCAAGGTAAAGGTTAAAAAGTTTCCTGCATATAGACATAACAGACCAACTTTAACTTACAGTAATATATTCCATTATCATTGGCTTGACGTTGTCTAATGAATAACGTGCTGGTCTGTGAATCCAAGGATTTATGGCTCGAGATTCTTTGCTGCTAAATATCGCCCCGCAATTTATGGCCGTGGATTCTATGTAAGACTGGTGATCAACATTCGTTATTCGATTAGTCGAAGCCCAAAAGTTAGCACTGCATCCTGCGGAACAGCTGACATTATACTTGTCTGCGACTTCAAAATTAGGGACGAAACAAATTTAGTATCGCATTATACGTAAATAAGTTATATGTAGAACTGTTGTATAATTACTTGATTTTTCTAATCCGTTAAGGCCTTAAAAAATGAATGTTAACCTGAATAAAAGTATCAGATATTCATTTTGCCTCTACTCAGCCCGGGAAATCAAATGTTTTTAAATTATACAAACTCTGTAATCTTTAAATCAAGTAAGTTTTCAAGAAATGCTAAAAAAAACCTAAATGTTTTTATGGATTAGCGTTTTTCTTGTTTTCCTAGGTCACGTATTAGACTTTTAGTTAATCACAGTTCTACTTTACTTCAAAATAAAAACACGTATACGATATTTTGAGTATTTTAATTGTTAAACAATTTATATTGTTCAAAACTTGCCTAATAAATGTTTAATTTTTTCCCAATAGTATCTGTTAAAAACGAGTATAAATACTGGTTAAAGTTCGTTTGTTTTTTAATTTCGCGCAAAGCTACACGAGAGCTATCTACCCTAACCGTCCATATTTTAGTAATGTATGACTAGACAGAAGACAGCTAGTCACCACCACCCACCGCCAACTCTTGGGTTACTCTTTTACCAACAAATAGTGGAAGTGATTGTCACTTTATAACGCCCCCACGGCTGAAGGGGCCGGCATGTTCGGTGTGACGAGGATTCGAACCCATTAGTTCATTAGTTGCTACTGTTTTAAACTCACCTGTTGTTTATGTTAAAACATGTATTGTTTAAACTCGTCTAGCTATTGTTTAAATGCACCTATTATTACTGTTTAAAATCAGTCTTCTTAACGTTTAAACCTCATTGCTGTTTATTGTCTACTTTAAGCTGATCTATTGCTACTTGTTTTTTTAATTCACTGTAACAAGTTAATTCATAAATATATATATACTAACGATTATTCGCCTATACTATGTGTGAGATTTGTATGATATATGAGTATAAATCAAACACAGTAATACGACCTCAAATAAAATGGTTTAAAGGCCATAAAAATATTACACCACCCCATAATACTCACTTATGTCAATTTTTATAAACTGGACTTTTATGGTAAGTCAATCCGCTGTGTTTTTCATTCAGGATACTACATTTTAAACAATTTTGTTGTTGTTGTTTTGAATTAAGCACAAAGCTACACAATGGGCTATCTGTGCTCTGCCCACCACGGGTATCGAAACCCGGATTTTAGCGTGTAAGTCCGCAGACATACCACTGAGCCACTGGTGGGCTTTTAAACAATCAACGTGGTATGAACATGGTATGGCCCATACACATACAGGTTGCATGAAAAACTTAACCAACAATAAAATAACTGCTTATAGCAAATATAAAATTTATTTTGAGCCTTTCATTTATTTATATTTAAGGACAAAGCTATACAATGGTCTATATGCGCAGTGGCAATTGCAGGGATTGCACCCAGAATTTAACTTTATAAACCCTTCAGCTTACAATGATTCATTTAAAGACGTCTTTGTGCAAAAGTAACACCATACCTTATGTTAAAGTTGACCTTCTACGAAAATTGTTTAGGTTTTAATATTAAGCCTTTACACGTGTTACTGATGTTGGTTCATATTTATATAAAATCATCTTACTTAATTAATCTTTTTGACGAGAGATCCATCAGTTAATTACATCACTGTGCGTTCTAAAAAAAATAAGAGTAACTGAAAGTAGGTATAATTTTGTCAGACAATTTCAGAGCCTTGCACGTTTTGTTTTTTGACTTTTAATCGCCGCGTGAACCTCGGAGATGAAATATAGAATACTTCTTGAAAATCAAATTTCCAACGCTACATCACGTTTCCGTTTCATTTAAGTGTTAGTGAACCCATTTGTAAACATGCTGTCAAGTAGACTAAGATTTTATTATGGTTGAAGGACTCATAAGACGATCAAACCCTAATCAGAAATATTAATTTACTAGTTTTTGTTTTCCGTTTTACTGTTGACCCTGGTGGTGAACATTTTAATATTGGTGCAACTTGCTAATTCCAGATCGTTGTGACATAAGAATAGGTTCATTTTTTTTAAACTTCGTTAATAAAGTATAATGTAAGTCATATTTTAGGATATTTTGGTATCAATAAAGTGTGATTGTACATGAATAATATATTTAGACAGTTTTATGTGGTGTGTTATGACTATAGATGTGAAATATTGTAACTAACCTAAAAGAATGATTAGAAAGAAATAGCACACAGTTTTGAAATATGATACATTAGAACTTTGGAATATTATTGTTTAATTTCTCTATTTAGGCATTCAATTCTCTTAACATTCCTGAATGAAACTAATTGAAATACAATGCAAATACACCACGTTACCTATTGGTGAACAAGGAGAGCGTTACAAAAAAAGAAGCATTGTGATTTGCTTTTTAATATTTAGTTCTAACGTTTCTAATGCTACTGATATATGCTAGTTTCCTTGTGATATTGAGGTTGGTGATAAATATTTCATTAGTTTCTTTTATGAAAAGAGGTCTTTACTAACAAGCAGTAAACCAGTAGCGTATGTAAAGGATTTATCGTTGTACATTTATTTTAATATCCATTTTTGTTTCAGTTTAATATATATTTAGAAATGCATGTAACATATTTTATTAAATGTGTTTTTCGAAAGTTCCGCGTCTTCTCTAAGTTTGTAGAAGATTCTTGAGAGTAAGAGTTACCAACTGAATTTTCGAGTAAATCTCTATCATACAACAACCTACCCAGATGTATTAGGTATAGCTCTAACTAGTTTTAAAATACTCCACATAGCCATTTGAAACTTTTCATTTCCATCAAGCTCTCAACAGGAACTTATTAGGTTTGTTTCATTCAGTAACATGAAAAATAGTAATACTTATTATATTGCAACTTGATATACATTTCAATCCTTGACTCAAAGTCGATAATATTGGTACACCCTTTTTTTCTTACTAAAAACGCATACCAATCTGCAAATATTAACAGCGAAGATTTAAACCAGTCAAAGTCTATTAGCAATAATCAGGTAGAACATATGATATAGCAATGTTTAGTTACAATAAACGGGCAGGCAGTATCGTAAAACGGTTTTTATAAATCGGATTGTGATTGCGTGAAGTAAACATCAGTAAAATTAATCATCGTGAAATTTTGCCAGGAACGTATTATATTAAACAGGTACTCCGTGAAAGTATTCATTTTGAGGTAAAAACTTTTATGGATATTTTAGTTTTTAAGATAATTTTGTTTATAATCCAAATTTAATTAAAGATAATCGAAAGATCATCTTCTACAAATTGTCTTACAATTATCAACTAAAGTTTGAAACATCCATTCTCTCAAGAAAATAGTGCAACAAAACTCTTTCTGTACTCAAAAACATTGTTTTGGTTTGAATTTCACGCAAAGTTACAACAGGATTTTCTGCGCTAGCTGTCCCTAATTTAACAACAAGAGATCAAAAGAAAGGCAGCTTGTCATCACCACCCACCGTCAACTCTTGGGCTACTCTTTTACTAATATCCAGTGAGATTGACGTTACTCGAAAAGAATCTGGGTTAGGGTTATATGAAGGGCCCAGAATGGCACGGTGGTTAGGGCGCTTGACTCGCTATCTGCACATCATGAGTTCGAATCCAGTTGCCGAATATGTTCGCCCTGTCAATCGTGAAGGCGTTATAACGTAAAGGTCACTCCCACTGTTCGTTGATAAAGACAAGCACAAGAATTAGCGGTGATAAATGTTGAGTAGCCAAGAGGGAATTCTATTAGACTTCCCTCTAGTCTATCACTGCTAGAGTATGGACAGCTAGCGTAAATACTCTTCGTGTAGCTTTCAGCGAAGTAGAAAACAAACTATACTTAATCATACGAACTATTTTCATACGCGTACTTTTTGTAAGAAATCAATTTAGACTAAGAACGAATTTGTGTTTTTATTTTGCAACATTTTAACCTGATATTTCACTTTTTACTTCAGATTATGTTCATACGTGCGTGATTCTAAAGAGCTCTAACTAAACTTGTAAGTTGATTTACTTGTCTACAACATTTTAAAGAAATCTCACAACGATCAATATTAAAATTGTCTCCAGATTTTCTGTTTGTTTAGGAATCGCATAGTCTTTCTTTTTAACCATCCGAGTGAAAGTGAGAAGCCGTTAATGCTGTGTGGGTGAACTTATGTAGGTGAATTTATTTTGTTTATCTTTAAAAGCATAGACATCATCTTTATTAAGAAAACAACAGACGATTACCTCAAACAATTCATAGGCGGAGACATCACAAAACGACACGCAGGGAAATTATATGGAACACACAAATATAAAATAACTTTTAACTTAAAACAAGTATTGTGATACAGAAAAAAATGTACGCTGGTTCATTCTAAGGGTAAATTGAAAATTCATGTCCCTTCCGAAACTGATTATCTTGGCTCGTTATTTTAGATAGCTAAGTTAGCAGACGAGAATTTGTATTGGCACCCAATATCTATCATTCCGGATAATAACGTAGGCACCTTTAGCGTACGAATTAGAATTAGGATGAACTTTTCTCTAGCTAATTGCCTTCAGCGAATAGTTTTATGTGAGCGAAATTGATTTCACTCGTTATTTATCTTACTTGCCGTCAGGTGTTCGTGGAATGAAATTTACGTCCGTTTAATGAACAAAGTATGCAAATGTAGATAGGGAAAAAAAATACATTCGTTTGATAATTTATTGCAATTAGAAACGTTTGCATGAAGTGAAAGTTACGTCTTTCTGACAATTAACTCGATTAAGTAGATATATGTATATACAAATAAAAGGCACGTATTCGTGATTATTGGCTCCGTTAAGTAGGTCATAAAAGTTATGTCTTCCTAACTATTAACTTAATTAAGTAGATATATATTCACGAACTGAACTCTACTTATTCCTAGTTATTGATTCAATTAACTGCATTTGTGTATCAGAAATGAAAGTTGTATCTCCCTAAATACTGACCAGTTTACTAGGTATGAAATAAACTTATGACAGAATTTATTAGGTACGTGTAAAAAAATAAATACACATGTTTCTGCCATTGACTTAATTACTTAGATATGTATAGAAAGATCAGTTTTATATCTTGTTAAATATTATCTCAGTTAACTACGAAAATATATGACTTTTAATCAAATTATATCACCATAGATGTTATCACGCGAGTACCCTTGTTGGGCTTCCACTTTTACCATGAAACCAATGTCTGCTCGAGTCTGTCTGTGTAAGTAGCACGTATTTCTAGACTGAAGCTTCACATTAATAGCTATATATAAAATCTCCGTAATATCGTAGTTTGGACAAACCTGTGAAAGCTCTACACTTGTAATACTATACCATTTTATAGTGTTCCAAAGCAGATTTACGAAGATACATTTGCATTTATCACATGTTTCGCAACTTGAACTTTTGAGCTCTTTCTACCGTATATGTATGGACGTATTTAGAAAGGTTTTTCCTTCATACACTGCTTACTTGCTAAAGAGAGACATCTCCAGGAGTAACTTTTTTCTTTTATGTTTTTTTTTATCGCAACCCGAGCAGCTTTAAAGAGACAAAAAGATGTTCAGTAAGCAATCAATAGTTCCTTTTTATTGCCTCTGTAGTCCACTTTTAACAAGATGAACTGCTTACAACCCACATATGGTTGTAGGTTTTCTTCACTTACACATATAATGGAATTGCCATCCGTGATTTATTGTTAGAATACAATGATTGAGTGGCCATCTTATTTTAGGCATATGCCTCTGAAGTCAACATCTTGCTAGCTAAACATTAAGACAGAGAATTACTTTCTGTAGAGGGCTCTGATGTCGTTCCAAGGAACCATTATAAAGAAAATGACGTGAAAGTCTGATCATGGCATGTGTTCATGCGATCTGTTTACACAGTTATGTCTATTTGTTGTATATTTCTTGAGGGGACAAGAAGACAAAAACCTGAAGGTGTTGCTAACGTCACAAATACACGCCTGAATAATTCATCCTCTGATTCACATGCGACTTGTTACACTTCTGCTTCGTCCCTTTAATATATAGACATGTTAGAAAGGGATGTGGAACATACAAACTATTAGTATGTATATGATACAAGCCCACACAGCTAATAAATATTGTTTCGATCTGATGCTACAGCAGTGGTTCACTTTCTATATATACTTTACTTTATAAAAAATAATCATTGAATAACGTGACACAAAAACCGACGTGAAACTGCTGATTAAGTTACAGTTAGGTGTGTTAGACTGTTATAAAAATAATCGTTTTAATTATTAAATATAATTCACAAAAATCTGCTATTGTGCTGACGTTATCTGTAAACCCCCTCAGCACACAAAAGTAATGATTTTTAATTTTCTTATAATTGTTCATGACCCATCACTAAGAAACATTTTACTGGTAACTTGACTTTGCGCACATGTGCTATCTTAAGTACATAGAAGTAAACAAGCATTGGTTGTAATAGAAAACTCACAGATTACTTAAGGGATATAATAATGTGAAACTATATGAAATAGTGGATTTCTTTAAAAGTACTTACGCAATGAGTTGTAACGTCTGATAATGTTATCCAGGAAGGTATTCTGTGGAGCAACTAGGCCTCTCCTACCCCCAGGCATGGTTCATTTGATAGAGGAAGAGTTAATCTATTTGGAAGGGACTCATCTAGAAAAAACTCTAGGAGGTAGATATACTGCGCCACCTAGGATGTTACAGTTGTAGATGGTAAAATTGCACAAATTTTCCTGCATCTTTCCAAGTATCCTTCCTTGGAATTAACAGTTCACTTTGTAATTAGCTCTAACATCTGCATGTGGTTACTGTATGTTAGTACCACGTCATTTAAAACATAGGTAACGTCTAGGTCGGTCTTAATCTACTAGTGATCTGTTCCACAGTAATAAAAAACTAATATGTCTGAGCTGCTGGTTTGCTAAGGCAATATCCACAGAAGAGCTCGATTATAAAAATGTTATTCATGTCTTCAAATAAACTATTGTGTTTCCTGCTCAGGTCCGAATGGATATATTGATTCTCGAGAGCTTCCGCGAGGTTGCGGGCGAACATGCGGGAAGAAAACCAGCGGGAGACAGTGCACACTTTGTTGAGCTCCAACTTGGTCAGCGCGTGAATAATGCCGTACATCGCCGAGACTACGCATGTCGGCAGTGACGGTTGGTGCTCTAAAAATAATGCGCATGTCACGTATTATGGTAACTGTAGTTTGTGCTCGCATAGTTCGTCGCCTTTAGTCTCAGACGAATGAATACACATTTCAGTATAAATGTCACATAGGCAGTTTTAACACAATTCAATTGAAACTTAGATTTATTTTCATTACTGCGAATAATAATAAATTTCAAAATGTCGTAAGTTAAAATTTGTGCGTTATTTGACAGCCTTTAAAATAGATCTATACGTATGGTATATTAGCGCTACTTCTCTGTGAACCTCTTTCGAACCTGATGATGGCGTGTGGATGAAATATATTGTGATCAACTGAACGAAAATATGATAATTAGTTTAGCAATAAAAATATATATTTCAAATGTGTAATAATAATAGAATTCATCAGAGTTTTTTTTTTTTTTTACAGCAAGCGTCAAATCACAACTATGATGAACTCATGTTCTCACAGTCTTTAGAAATGATGGCGGATTTCAATGTGTTGGAAGCTCACTTGTCTCGCTTGGTCTATCAGTTTTGTTCGTTTGGTTTGAAGTTCACACAAAGCTATACGTGTTGTGCTAGTTGTCCCTAATTTAGCAGTGTTAGGCAGCTAGTCATCAACACTCACCGCCAACTCTTGGCCTCACCACTTGGCCATGCCGGACCCTGGTTTCTTAGAGATAATAATAAACAAAAAACAGTTTCTGTCCATTGCAAGTTCATTTCACTTGAGTTGAATCTCTTAGCGGTTATGCCAAAGAAAAAACGGTTTTCGTCTATTTGTAACTCATTTCACTCGAGTTGAGTCTTTTATAAGTTATAATCAAGTGCATTAGTTTCAGGAAATTCATTGTATCCAAGTTTATTGGCCACTTGCTGAGTAAGAGTTATTTACGAAACATCCAACTTTGTTTCAGTGCTGTTGATATTGTGAATAAACTGTCAATTACCGGACCTAGTTGAGTAAGAAAACAAAATATGCTCCGATATTATGTTAAAACAGGGTTAAAATTACAGTAATCCTAAGGTCACTCAAAACTGCATTTCTGTAAGTTATTAATATTTAGAACGCAATTGTATTCCTTATTAACCAGTTTTAGAATACGAAGTTTTACTCAGTAGTTGTCCAGGTATTAATTTGTAGTTGCTGTGCTTATCCTCAGGATGACCTGTTAGATAACAATACAACTTAGGCCTAATTAATTAATCGATCTTATTCTAATACGCTGTTGTACTAGATTCTTTTAGTTAGCAACAGTCACAACTATGAAACTGGCTGCTATAAATAAAACTTTTTGCTTTTGCTATTTATTATTAATAATCTAATGCTCTATTGCACTAAGTTTGGTAATTAGTTATATTCACAACTATGATATTGAGAATGCCTGTCATAAATAAAACTACTTTTTGTTATAACTAATTATTATTTTTAATCTAATACGCTATTGCACTAATTTTTTCTAGTTAACTACAGACACAACTATTGGACTGACTGTCATAAATAAAACTACTTTTCACTATTATTTCAAGTGATTTTAGAATATTTACTTTGATACTAAATTTTTTATCTAAAGACGAATATGTTCACAAGTCCCACATGATTGAAAACGCACTGTCACAGTTACCAACTCGCTAAAAAGGTTGACCACAGATCTGTTATCAAACTGTTCACTCAGTGATATTAATATTACTGCAATTAAAATAAGTTATATTGTACTTGGATTTTATATTTATGGTAAAGCTACTAAATTTATCTGCCACCCTTTCTATTTTTGAGCCGATGACCATGGGAAGCTTTAACATATGCCATCCTCGCTAAGTGATTATTATGACTCTTATAACGCATCCACATTTTAAATTACATGGGAATATTTTATGGAGTTGTGCAGATTCGAACCTGGTTCGCCATTAAGTCGTATGATAGGCTTTGTGTTATATCTTTGTTTAAAACTAACATTTCAAACATAACATAAAAGCTCATTCCAAATTTTTTACTTTATAACGTGGACACCCAAAATCTTCAACAAGATTGGTTGAATTCAAAATTTAGTGTCATCTCTAATTTTAAAACTATCTTCTAACGGAACAATTGGGTTTTATGCTATGAAAAATCATTTATTATTTCTATGAGAAATTTGTGGATGACGAAATATTTTAAACGTTTGAGTTTTGAAACTAACAAAAGAGTTAGAAATTGTTATTTAGAACAACTTTTAATATGAACAGTTACGTTTTGTAGCTTTTCTTCCATGAACCACATTATATACAAATAATTTAAAAATATAAGTGTCCAGTAATCTTTAAGACTTTTAATCTAATATGAGAAAGAGGTTTATGTTTTTATTATCTATGGGATATCAAGTGAACTGACTACATTTATTTACCATCCAAAGTTATTTTAATGTAAACTACATTAGATTACATATACGAATATGATCTCAAATTCATATTATACACGTCCTGTTTTTTGAATTATCCTTTCTTTTAACAACATTTTTTGAATAAAAATATAGCTTTAACAGTCATAGAATTTCATAAACATAGAATTATCAATCATATAACTTCATAAATATTGTATTTTTAGTCATAGAATTGTATTTTGCTTCCACTGTTCGGTCTCCGGGTGGGGCAGCGGTAAGTCATCGATTTTAACAATACTAAAATCAAGGACTCGATTTCCGTCGGTGAATACAACATGCTCCGATGTGGTTTTATTATAAGAAAATAATCCGAGGGTCGTGCGTTCGAATCCCCGTCACACCAAACATGCTCGCCATTTCAGCCGTGGGGTCGTTATAATGTGGCGGTCAAAAAGTAGCCCAAGAGTTGGCGGTGGAAGGTGATGACTAGCTGATTTCCCTCTAGTCTTACACTGCTACATTAGGGACAGCTAGCGCACATAGCCCTCGTGTAACTCTGCGCGAAATTAAAAAAACAAACCGAACTATAAGAAAATGCACACACATTGAGTATTTTTCAAATTTTCACAATTTTTTTTTTTTTTGCTTTTGAGTACTTTTAATATATGTTATTATTGATGTGTTTCTAGTTTCGAAATCCTAGCCATTTATAAACGTGTTTTAAAGTAGAACAGCTCATTGTCGAAATTAGCTCATATCTAAATATGAATTGTAAAGCTAAACTACATGTAGACAAATTCTTAAAAACAACAAATTCGTATTGCATTTATTACAGAACTCTAGTTTTTTTCTCTCCCAAAAAATCTAATTTATATCAGTGACAAGTGATATACTTTATTTACAAAGTGGATTTTTGGCAGTTCATTCCCAAGAAAAAAAACTTCTTGTACGGCGGATTACTTAAAGTTACGCTCTGAAAAATAATTTTTCTTGAATTATTACAGCACGAACCCTGTTTTAATAAATTAATTAGCAGGGAGTGTTTCAGATAGTAAAACCTAAATCAGTATCAACCACTGGACCAACATAATATAATATCAGAAATATTAAATATCAAGTGAAAGGTGTCATATAAATTTCAAACATAAAAAAATATTTAATTTAATTTAAAGAGAAACCAAATACTGAAAATTATAAAGTGACAGCAGTGTCATAGTATCAGCGAAAGATGAAAACTGAGTTAATTTCGATAAACGTGAAAGTCAACTAACTATACAGACCTGTCCATAAACTGACAACAAATAAACAATCTTCTGGAAACAGGTATAAAAGAACAAGCAAACTTTCAGATGAATTATAGTCTTATATCAGTGATTTCAGGCTTGCCAAAACAGCACAATTATAGCATATCTCATCGCCTCCATCAAAATATATATATCTAGGTCTGACATGACAATCTGCGAACCAGGATTTTCAATCCATTCACCGAACATACTTTCACTTCGCTTCTTCTGTGTGGGTATTTGAGAATGTTAATTTTCAAATACCCAGGAGGGTCAGGTGCACGAGACCTTTTTCCTCCTATACTTTCACTTTCAGCTGTTTATTTGTTTGTTTTGAATTTCGCGCAAAACTACACGAGGACTATCTGCGCTAGCCGTCCCCAATTTAGCACTGTAAGGCTAGAGGGAAGACATCTAGTCGTCACCTCCCACAGCCAAATGTTGGGCTACTCTTTTACCCATGAATAATGCGACTGACCGTAACATTATAACACCACCACACCTGAAACAACAGGCATGTTTGGTATGTCAATGATTCGAACCTGCAACGGCTAAAGCAGATAGTCCTCGAGTAACTTTACATAAAATTCTAAAAAAAGGAACAAATGAAAAACATGTTTCAATAACAAAGACGGGTTTCCTTAAATTGTGTATATAATTTGCTATAAAAATTCGTTTACTCGTAAGAACCATAAATGATATTCTGAACAGTTAATTTCAAAAAACCTTTCTCACTAACAAAACAAGATGTTTTTAGCTCTGACTCTATGGTCTTCCACCCTAATAAGGCTTAACAGCGAGATCAAAAACACCAAGTCTCAGACATAGACAGCTATCTTTAATTCAGGACTTTGGACCAGAAGAAGGGCAACCAATCAGTAGTATTCGCCACATACAGGACTAACTCTTACCGAGTTTCTTCCTGATATGCTTAAATTTTAATTGATATGAAGGTTCAGCAATTGCACCAAAGTTTGGAATGAACTGATTGCACCAGACACACTTATTCAAGAATGTGATTAAGTCTTTGTAGTTGCTGGGAATTGGGAAGTCTGTAACAGCCTTCACTTTGTCATCATTTGTGTGTATTCCCTCAAAAGAGAGTTTAACCCATAAAAGATACTTTTGACTGGCAAAATGTGCTTTAGAAACTTTCGCAGTAAAATTAGCTCTACGTAGTGTATAGAAAGGCCCGTCGCGCTAAACATGCTCGCCCTCCCAGCCGTGGGGGCGTTATAATGTGACGGTCAATCCCACTATTCGTTGATAAAAGAGTAGCCCAAGAGTTGGCGGTGGGTGATGATGACTAGCTGCCTTCCCTCTAGTCCTACAGTACTAAATTAGGGACGGGTAAGTGCAGTGGGCTAACAATCTACTCATTTAAAAACCTGTTACAGAAACCGCAGCGATTGCGACCCTATGTTTCTTAAGGAATTGATGCGACCCTATGTTTCTTAAGGAATTGATGCGACCCTATGTTTCTTAAGGAATTGATGCGACCCTATGTTTCTTAAGGAATTGATGCGACCCTATGTTTCTTAAGGAATTGATGCGACCCTATGTTTCTTAAGGAATTGATGCGACCCTATGTTTCTTAAGGAATTGATGCGACCCTATGTTTCTTAAGGAATTGATGCGACCCTATGTTTCTTAAGGAATTGATGCGACCCTATGTTTCTTAAGGAATTGAGTGACAGATGATGATGATGATGAGTGTATAGAAAACCAATACATAGTATTTCAAGTACGGTTTAACACATTATAATATCGTCGACATAAGCCTTGGAATATTCAGCTTCTCCTGCTAAAGTCTTATCCATAAGTGTTTGGAAGGAGCATTTTTAAAACAAAAAAGACACCATTTTAAATTGATAACGTCCGTTATCCATTATGAAAAAAATTGTACGACGTTCCTCTACCTTAACAGGTCCTTCACAATATCCACTGAATACATCTAATGTATTAATACAGGTTGTTTGTGAAAAAAACACATTGAAAATATCATTTATATTAATAAATGGACAACAGTCAGATTCCGAGACTTGATTTAACTTCCTGTAGTCAGTACAAAACCTAAACTTTAGTCTTCTGGACAATAACGACTGAAGAAACCCAAGAAGAAATAAAGAGTTTAGCTAAGCCATCACGAAACATTTCATCCACTTTATTATGTAGCACTTGTAGATTAGTGAAAGATTAATGGGAAATTGCAAATAAAGTCTCTAAATGTATGATTCTATTAAATAAAGAAATAAATACAAGTAACTTTTCATACAGATTTAATAATATTTCAACTGTCAAACTTGCTACATTAAATGTCGACGAGTCATTATTGGTAATAAGTTAGATTGTAAATAACATATAAAGATGGTTAGTACTAAATTGTGAAAAGCTACTAATGTTAGGTGAAACCTGAGGTTCTGTATTAAATATATTTCACAGATGGTTCATTGTGAGCCTGTATATTATCTTATTGGTTAGGCTATTATGATTTGATAACAACTAACGTTACAAATCAACATTCAGTTAATAATGTTCGAAATAAAACTACAAAATATATGAAGTTTTATTAATGGTGGATTACCACACATTTCACTTCAAATTTCAAAATGAGAATTAGTAATCTTTATAAATAAAACAACAGAATGTATCTCAATATGGCTGATATGAGTATTAACACTTACTAATAAAGCAGAAAACAACGTTTCGACCTTCCGGGTCATTTTCAGGTTAACAAATATCCCAGCCATGCCTTGATATATTTTTACTTCAAGTGGGTTTCTCGTCATCACGAAACAATAGAATGTTACTTCTAACATTCCACAATTATTTTATCAAAATAAGTTATTTTCATAGCCATGTTGTTTAGGCCAGCTGCTTCTCGTGAGTTTCGTCTATTCCAAAATTTTTATTATTTTATTAAAATGTCTGTTAAATTTAGATAATTTAAATTATGGTCTGAGATACCAAGAACTTTAGATGTGCTTAGTTTTGTGTACTTTTTAAAGTTTTTAAATTTTTAATGCATTGCTTCTTAACATATGTATCCAATTTCAGCGGAACATTAAATGCGGAATTTGAACACTGAAATACGACATTTTATACTAAAATAAAACAGCGAAAAATGTTTTAAAGGGTGTTTTAAAAAAGATTTTTAGGTATAAATATTTGGAATATTATTATTGTACGCAAATTGCAATTCCGGCTACATTTTCTAGAAAAGTGCATCTTGTTAGGATGTAAGCTGAGGGTTGCGGGTTCAAACCCCGTGACAAAAACATGCTCGTTCTTTCAGCCGTGGAGCCGTAATAAAGTGGAGGTCAATCCCATTATTCGTTGTTAAAAGAGAAACCCAAAAGTTAGCGGTGGGTGGTGATGACTAGATGCCTTCCCTTTAGTCTTACACTGCTAAATTAGAGACGAGTAGCGCGGGTAACCCTCGTATAGCTTTGCGCAAAATTAAAAAACGAACAAACAAAAATATCTTTTTCCTTTTTTCTTTCTTGAAAATTAGTAACAGTAAATATAAATGAATGTCAATACATGCAAATAAATGACAATTATTTTACGATTTCATTATTTTCTGGTATGAATATTTATGTTAACCTTCCAACAAGTACATAATCCATAACGAAAAACCTTCCAATTGATACAAAATTCATAATAAAACACCTTCCAACAAGAACAAAATTTACACTAAAACATCTTCTCACGAGTAGGCCCGGCATGGCCAGGTGGGTTAAGACGTTCGACTCGTAATATGAAAGTCGCGGGTTCGAATTCCCTTCGCACCAAACATGCTCGCCCTTTCAGCCGTGGGGACGTAATAATGTGATGGTCAATCCCACTATTCGTTGGTAAAAGAGTATCCCAAAAGTTGAAGGTGAGTGGTGATAACTAGCTGCCTTCCCTCTAGTCTGACACTGCTTAATTAGGAATGGCTAGCGCAGATAGCTCTCGAGTAGCTTTGCGCGAAATTCAAAACTAATCAACCCAACAAGTACAGAATTCATAATGAAACACCTTCTAACGAATACAGAATTCATAATGAAACACCTTATAACGAATACAAAATTCATAATGAAACATCTTCTAACGAAAACAGAATTCGTAATTAAACACCTTATAACGAATACAGAATTCATAATGAAACACCCTATAACGAATACAGAATTCATAATGAAACACCTTCTAACGAATACAAAATTCATAATGAAACATCTTCTAACGAAAACAGAATTCATAATTAAACACCTTATAACGAATACAGAATTCATAATGAAACACCTTATAACGAATAAAGAATTCATAATGAAACACCTTATAACGAATACAGAATTCATAATGAAACACCTTATAACGAATACAGAATTCATAATGAAACACCTTATAACGAATACAGAATTCATAATGAATACCTCCTTCAGCTGCTTGCCTTTCCTTTTTCTGTTTGATCGTTTGGCTGATCTTATTTTTACTTTCTTCTCCCCAGTGAATTCTTCTATAGGATTTAACTCCTTTATCATCTCATATCTTTCTATAAGATATTAATATAATATGGTAGAGTTTCGGTAACTTCAAGACTATCCCGGATTTAGCTCCATTGTGCTATGAGAGAATCAGTACATAAATGTTTGTGCATTCATAACAGTTAAGTCCATTTAGAGTTCAGTTACAGTTAATCATCAAAAAGATGGCTAACTAGATGGCCAATAGGTTGTTTCGCCATCTTGCATAATTAATGTCAGTTACCACACTTATAACTTCCTTATATAGAAGTTGTGGATAGGATGGTGTTAGAATTGGCTTTCTAGACCGCTGACGACTTCCGTTTTTATTTATTCTCTTTTTTCTTCTGTCAAACTAAAGTCTATCTTCTGTAACATCGTTATATCTAAGTAGAGAATTTTAATGCGTGTGAGGGCAAACTTTAGTTCTAATGCAATTTCTTCGGGTCCTGTTAATGGTCCTTCTCTTACGTTGGTTACGGTACGTTTAGATATGTTTGTTGGACGGCACAGAACTACACAAAAGGATATTTGTGCCGAGCCCTCTACAAGTATCGAAACCCGGCTTTTTAGCGCTGAGCCGCTGGGAGCATTTAAGTGTTTACAGTGTAAGAGGACTACTTGTTTTGAGAATCGATCGGAGAGACACTATTGAAGTGGATAATGTACCAAACTTCATCAAGAAAACACAAGATAGAATCGTAATCATTACCAACACAAAAATAGTGCTTATCAGGAATTCTCTGAAGACGGTTGTATATTAGCAACTGAAACGTAGGATAAAGTAGTTAGTAATTAGTATCTAGTTATATAGAAAATGTTGTAATTTATTAACAAATAGACATAGATAACTGTATGGGTTATTAACTATGGAACTATTTACATCCGATCGTCACAATTTTGTATTCGTTTATATCTAATGAAAATTCTATTTAGTATGGAAACCACTTACACATACAACAGTTTCTGATGTAGCTAAACATAGAAACCACCACCTTGAATATAATTGTGCAGGTTAAGAGAAGAAAAAACGGTGTCTCGTTTGATTGTTAACATCCAGTAAACAGCACTCTGAGATCAGTGTTGTACACTATAAACAGAGACCAAAATCCTTGATGTAATCTTCTTGTTAAGGGCATAAACTGGTATGATTGATTCAATACTTTATGTTCAATGCTTAAACAAGTGAACTTTTTGTTAACCAAAATTAAAATCAATAAAGTAGTGTAAAGCTTCTTTATTCTAAGGCTAAGAAAATATTAGATGAAATCGGAACTGGGTTTTTCCAATAGCTCTAACACAGTATCTAATCTCCCTGATCTTTGCTCATTAGACGGTATGGTCAAAAATTGCTTGTTACTTGTTACAAAGACATACTCTAACAAATGGCCCAGCCAACCTTTTAATCTGGCTTTTTCTTTTACTACCTTTCAGCTTTTACCCTGCAGTAGTAGCAATATAGTTCGATTATTTAAGGGCTAGACACAGAAAAAAAAGTGTGACCAAACTGTTTTGGGTATCACTTGAACCAGATGTCTTATTCTCTTGACTTAATTAACTCTATTTCACATGATGTCTTCAGGGTCTGGTACACATGAGGGAAGGAGTCTAGAAATGAAAAGTGAATAGTTGTAAGATAATATTCAATCGTCTAACTGACAACTTAGAGATGTCAATCAACTAGGTGCGCAATTTCACTTGATGTCGACTTCAGAAGAATTTGCCCATTTGTTGTGTAATCTATACCACGGTTAACCACACAACAATATTTATTCGTTGTAACGTTTTTATTTTACTTTTACTAACTTCAAATATCGCATCACTTTCTTCATGAGGTCGTTACACAGAATTAAGTAACACGCCGAAGCATAATGTTTTAAAAAAGAACGCTGTATTTGTGTTTCTTTCTTTATTTGAATTCCAATTGAAACAATCAAAAGAATTGTTTGTTTGTTTTGGATTTCCCACAAAGCTACTCGAGGGCTATCTGTGCTAGCCGTCCCTAATTTTGCAGTGTAAGACTAGAGGAAAGGCAGCTAGTCATTCACCCCCCACTGCCAACTCTTGGGCTACTCTTTTACCAACGAATAGTGGGATTGACCGTCACATTATACACCCCCACGGCTGGGAGGGCGAGCATGTTTAGCACGACGCGGGCGCGAACCCGCGGATTACGAGTCGCACGCCTTACGCGCTTGGCCATGCCAGGCCCCAATAAAAAAAAAGTTTACACATTTTAAGCCTGGTTTTTTCTGTCAATGTTTCTGTTGTGAGGGTCGCTATGAGAAAGAGTTTATGCTTTGAAATGGGCAATGGTTGTTTTGTAACGACACCTAGAATAGCTGTGAGAAGTGTCATGGTTAAAATTTAACTGCGGAAATTAAATATTAGGATACTGCACGAGCCTTCCAATCTTTCTTCTGCAACATTATATTTCGTGTTATTTCATTTGTTCGA
The DNA here is from genome assembly GCA_011833715.1 of Carcinoscorpius rotundicauda. Taxonomy (NCBI): domain Eukaryota; kingdom Metazoa; phylum Arthropoda; class Merostomata; order Xiphosura; family Limulidae; genus Carcinoscorpius; species Carcinoscorpius rotundicauda. Next base: position 22,074,261 of record CM022393.1, on the reverse strand, counting down.
GCGTTGAAGTGCAAAGAAGCTTTACTATGACAAAACTGAATCAAGTAAACTTACCTATATTTCATTCCACTGAAACGTTAGAGTGCTTCTCTTCTTACTCGCTGAGTGATTTTCCTTCCATCTGAGAGTTGATCTTTTTAGGTTGAAGGATGATGTTTGTTTGTTTATAGATAAGCACAGAGCTAGATAATGGGCTATCTGTTTCTAGCGTTGTAAGTTCGCAGACATAGCGCTGTTTCACTGAGGGCTACGTCGTTTGCCTTAGAAAATGAAATTATATAATTATTTGGATGCTTTACAGACAATAGCTTTTGATTAACACTTATACTTCTTGTGACGCAGAGGGTACAGCCTTTCAATACTTTGTTAATTTTATTTTAGAATAGCCACACAAAGACTGCATTTTCAAAAAGCCATTTTTAATTTATAACTACTGGCCAAAGTTAATGGAGCCAGCCATCAACACCCTACAATGTACCATTAACTGTCACTCTTATAACGCGCACATAGCTAGCTGACTTCGAAATCCATAGATTTAGGTAAGGGTCGGAACTGCAATCACTTTACTGTGACAGTTTTAACTCTACTTTTTGTAAGAGATTTAATTTCACTTTATTGTGATCGTTTTAACCTCTCGTTATTTTGATCGATTTAACCCCACTTCACTGTGATCATTTTAATACCACTTTATTGTGAAGATGTTTTATTAGCATTTCAACCTCCCTTCAACTTTTCTGACATCATTCTTATTTCTATCAGGAATTTCCTCATTCCAAATTTAAACATGATTTTATTACTTTTTTTTGGCCCGGCATGCGACTCGTAATCTGAGGGTCGCGAGTTCGCATCCCCGTCGCGCCAAACATGCTCGCCCCTTTCAGCTGCATGGGCGTTATTATGTAACTGTCAATTCCACTATTCGTTGATAAAAGAGTAGCCCAAGAGTTGGCGGTGGGTGGTGATGACTAGCTGCTTTCCCTCTAGTCTTACACTGCTAAATTAGGGACGGCTAGCACAGATAGCCCTCGAGTAGCTTTGTGCGAAATTCAAAACCAAGCCACCTACTTTATTTTTTACTAATATTCTGTATTAATATCCACGTGTAACTTTTCTAGGTGATTAATACGTTATCCACAGCCATGGATGATTGACTGAGTTTTATTAGTAACAGTTTACACATTATCTCATGTTCATACAACAGATACTTAAAAAAAAAATCCTAAAGAAAATATCAAACTGAATTCTTATTATTTATTAATGTGTTTATAATAGAAAACTGGTAACATTACGCCAGGAGAATCTTTCGAAGTTTGACAAATCGTTTCTTGAACATTTTTCACATATTCAGCTCACAAGTATAAAAATTGTTAGCCGTGCGTTAATGGTTCAGAAAAAGAAACTTGCTTTGAAGCGTTACTTAACTTAGTAGATTGAGTCAACTCACAAAAAAATTATATTTTAAAAAAATCATATCCAGAAACTATTTTGTTATTAAGTTAATATAACTGGAAGAGCTGTGAAGTTTAGCAATTACCAAATTACCTATAAGAACCGAACGAGGACGACTGTAATACATAGCCTGAAATGTTATAGTTTAGTGTTTGTTTTAGTGGTCGTTGAGCAAGAAAAAACGTGACTTTAAACCAGTTACTGTTCAAAAATTTAGTCATTTACAATCACCTTATCTGTGGTACCATTCAGTTTAATTTTACGTCTATAATGTTTTCAAAATTTAAATTTCTTGGTTCGTAAATTAAATGTTAGAATTTTTAGAATAAAAAATAAGGTACTACCGTTGAGGGTAAGCAAGTTAAATAACTTACCTCTTGAAGTTAAGCATTTAAGTTAAATTTAATTTACCCCCAATAGCAGAACCTTATTTTTATTATTTTTATTTTTCAAATAATTTTCTTCTTCTTCTTTTCTTTAGAGAGCAGTCACCTAACCACGAGTATCTTCAAGCAATGAAGATTGATATACATGTTAGACGTTGTGGGTTTGAACACCCACATTTCGCTTTCTTAATTTCCATTACTATTTCTTTATTTTTTCAATTTCTTTTTGTGAGACTGGTGATTGAAAATTAAGACTGATAGTTTTGTTTGTCTTTAAATTTCGCACAAAGCTACTCGAGGGCTATCTGTGCAAGCCATTCCTAATTTAGCAGTGTAAGACTAAGGGGAAGGCTGCTAGTCATCACCACCCACCGCCAATTCTTGGGCTACTCTTTTACCAACGAAAAGTGTAATTTACTGAACATTATAACGCCCCCACGGCTGAAAGGTCGAGCATGTTTGGCGCGACGGGGATGCGAACCTGCGACCCTCAGATTACGAGTCGCACACCTTAACACGCTTGGCCATGCCGGGCCGAGGTGTGTTTTCTTACAGCAAAGCCACATCGGGCTATCTGCTGAGCCCACCGAAGGGAAGTGAACCCCTGATTTTAGCGTTGTAAATCTGTAGACATACCGCTTCACTAGCTGTGGGCAAGACTGATAGACGGTGTATCCCCACTGTAATATGGGTCCTACATCCACAGTCACCTCCAAAACCTATGATACATTTTATATCCCATATTATAGCTTGTACTCTGGAATTATTTAAATTAGTGCAGCGTTTTTGTTTTTATTTATTTTTGTTTCGGCTTGTCTTTGGTTATAACAAACTAGTATAACTAGATTCGCTGTTTTTAAACGAGTCCTTCCTTTTGATTTTTGTTTTAATTTAAGCTACTTAACTCTGTCACCATTAATCTTCTCTAAATATATTTTTGATATGTAGATATATGTGTGTTTATATTTATGTATGTATGTGTATGTTTACATATATTCATTAGTGAATATATATAACCTATTAGTTACAATGAAATTTGCTCAACATTGTTTTGTGGACAGAGATTCCAAACCTATACACGGATATTCTCTTACTATAATATGAAAACTAGTCTTCAATTTCGTAGGAAATTCCACAGTATGTTTACTATCAAATGGGGACTTGGAACTTTCAGACAAAATTGTAATATTTTCCAAAATTTTCCATCTACACTAACTTGTTAAAACAATAAAGAACCTTTTTGGTATAGCAATCACCGTTAGTTTTACCTTACACTAGCTTTAGTTATTACTACATAGTTGGCCCGACATAGCCAAGCGTGTTAAGGCGTGCGACTCGTAATATGAGGGTCGCGGGTTCGCATCCCGGTTGCACCTAACATGCTCGCCCTACAGCCGTGAGGGCGTTATAATGTGACGGTCAATCCCACTATTCGTTGGTAAAAGAGTAGCCCAAGAGTTGGCGGTGGGTGGTGATGACTAGCTGCTTTCCCTCTCGTCTTACGCTGCTAAATTAGGGACGGTTAGCGCAGATAGCCCTCGAGTAGCTTTGTGCGAAATTCCAAAAAAACAAAACAATGCTACATAGTTAATGAAAGCTATATGTGTAGATGAATATGTAACATCACTATATATTATGACATTATGTCAGTAATTAATGTACAATAGTTTTATCTCACTTTGGTTTAAGTTATTACTACATAGTTAATAAAATCTGTATGTGTAGATGTATATAACATTACCATATGACATGACATTACGTCGATAATTAATCTACATTATTTTTTACTAGTTACTTTCATTATCATACTTGCCAATGTAACTACTTTATTTTCTTTTGTTATTGTGAGATTTCTCGAACCCTATCGTGTATGCTTTTTGTAACTTTATTCATTACTTGTGGCTTCATTTACGTTATATAAAGTGTTACTTGTTAAATTAATATGCTGGATTAATGGTGTTAATACGTGTGATACATTACCTCCCTTGTTATTGCAAGTAACTTGGTTATATTTCACCTCAAACAAGAACGTCCCTGCTGTTTATTATATGACTCTATTATCCACTTAACTTGTTATTTATTAGTGGTTGTCTTAACAAACATTTTTGCAGCTTGACTCTGTAGCTTAATATTATCATGTAGTAATTTACGCCAAGGGGGCGTAACTCTTCACAGTCAACGCCATTTGAATGGCCTTCATGAGACGTAAGATATTGTTAGGGTGGATTATCTTTTTTTTTTTTTTTTATTTACTAATGTGAATTTCTCCAGGGAATATTAAATCTACTAAAGTGTATGAAGCAAACTATTCGTGTCTTTGTATTCCATAAGAAGAAATACTCTCGATTTTCTTTTATAACATCTTCACTAATGGTATTGACTGGAATGTTTAAATATATCTACTTTCATTATTTTATTATTATGTATTTATTGGAAGGATTACTTTGAATTGCCAGCTGGATTTGGGTTTATCCTAAATCTTCTAAGATTGCCGATCCTTATGAAATATTATTAGCATCACAACAAAAACATTAATAAAACCCTTGGACATTCAGATGATGAAACAACGGATTCTAATCTGTATGAGCTCTTCACCGGATTTACTTTAAATTCTAATTTATACAGGCAGCTTACTTAGATCACAAGTTAATATTAATTACGTTTTGTATAATTATTATTGAATGCTGTCAACTTAACTTATGTAGTATTCTGACCCGACAGTAAATGGTATATGGATGCCACTAATGCATCTAAGTAGTTTTGCAATAAAACTGTTTCACATAATCACAGATAAGATTATTTTTAATAGTCATAATAAAGCTAAGAATATTAAAAACTACTGCTCTAAAGCATTTTGTGCCTCGGACATCCAGTGATTATTATATTTACACGAATTATGTTATCAAATTTATAACTTCCCCAGGTTTATTGTTCTGAGTAATTAACATAATTTCAAGACCTTTATTGTAGGTTTTGTCTCGGCATTACTATAACATGTTTCACGTTTTAATATGCACTTAATACCTACATTTCAGCATTAATACTGGCATTAAAGATATAAGTATATTTGATCATAAGTTTTCTCTCATTTGCATTTACTTATTCAAATAAATGAAGGAAAAGTTATGAAAATGTATATAAATGAGAGTTCTGCTTGTTGAGGAAGGTAGTTCCATTTTCTTAAACGTTTCTTAGAGTTTGTTTAAAAAAACTAAGAATGAGTCTAAAAAATCAATATCTTTAAAAGTGATAAATCTAACCGCAGCGCTCCTAGCGGCAGGTTTTATAAAGAGCAGCTGTGTATCTCTTCCTTAAGTAAACACTTGTGTTGTTTTGAATTAAGTACAAAGCTACACAATGGGCTATCTGGACTCTGCCCACCACGGGTATCGAAACCCGGATTTTAGCGTGTAAGCCCGCAGACATACCGCTGAGCCACTGGGGGGCTAAGTAAACACGAAAATTGCACTCGCTATTTATATGAAGCAAAGTTAACAAATTAATGGCATTACTCCAGTTGTGTTTGATGTGTTTATTAAACAAGCTAACAATCGATTCCAACAAATTTTAATTTATGAGTGTTATTTATTCTCTTCCCACATTTTCCTCCATTTTGAGTATTACTTTGTTTCATCCTAGTGTTTGTTATATTTATGGCAATTACTTTGTTTTATCCTAGTGTTTGTTATATTTATGACAATTACTTTGTTTCTTCCCAGCATTTGTTACATTTATGAGTATTACTTTGTTTCGTCCTCGTATTTCTTACATTTATGAGTATTACTTTGTTTTATCCTCGTGTTAGTTACGTTTATGAGAATTACATTGTTTCATTCTATTATTTGTTATATTTATGAATATTTCTTTGTTTCATTTTAGTGTTTTTTATTTTTATGAGTATTAATTTGTTTTATCCTAGTGTTGGTTATATTTATGAGCATTACTTTGTTTCATCCTAGTGTTGGTTATATTTATGAGCATTACTTTGTTTCATCCTAGTGTTGGTTATATTTATGAGTATTACTTTGTTTCTTCTCAGTATTTGTTACGTATTATTTCATTTCTTCCCTGTGTTTATTTTATCTCCTAAATCTTCCCACACGTTATTCGCCACATCTACAAACCTTGTTCGTCCTGAAACAGAATGATGATTCAGTTTTATTATGTAGAAAAAAGGCTTAACAACATTTACAGGTAACATAACTCTCATGCTAGTTTCCTTGTTTTTATAAATTAACTGTGTCCTTGCATCACTCATGTATGAAACTCATTAGTATTGTAAAAACAAAGAGAAAAACGTATTAAGTATCGCCCGAGCCACTTACAACATAAAAATTAGGTTTAATCATGTCTTAAAATATTTAATGGTTCTAATTATGAAAGTTGTAAGGTAATAAATAGGATTTCTGTAAAAGTTTGAATAAAAAGCAACTACCAGTCTCTTATCACGTTGAATGTTTTACCTGCGGTTATTTCTAAGTAGCAGTAGCTTCTTCTTTGAACATCTCACTTGTATTCGTAAGTTTTATTAGATAATGTTATGATTAAGTTTTATTAGATAATGTTATGATTAAGTTTTATTAGATAATGTTATGATAAACAAACATGCTGATATATATGTCTATGGTACAAAAATCAATAAAGAATATTAAGTATAATACTGAATAATGTGTCATACGTTTTCTCTTTCGTTTGCTTGCTGTAAAAAGCTTCAAGTTCCTGTCATTTATTTGAGCTAATACACGCTATACCGTGAACAGTACGTACTGTACGTTAATTACCTCACAATTGTCTCTTTCACCAAGAAGATTTGTGTTTATGTATTTATAGTCAAGTACAAAGCTACACAATATCTGCGCTGTGTCACTATGATTATCGAAATACGGTTTCTAACGTTAAAAGCCGAAGACATACCGCTATGCTGTTGGAAGAGGTATCAAGAATAATGATAAAAAAAATCATAGCTGTAATCTGTAGAATCTAGAAATCTGTTATTGTGGTTAAATAGACAACTTGATAATTATTTTGAAACAACAAGGCGCGGTTTAGATTTCACTACACATGTAGAGACAGGTTGTAGGACATCTCAGTAATATAGGATCTTTGTGGTTATTAAAATGTCCTTTTCACAAAATATAATCTTATTAAAACACATCAAATGTTTACAAAAGTTATGAACGTCAGCTGGTTATTCATACCGAGGTTTATTTCTAACATTTTTGTTGTATACACGTTTAATAAACGTAAACAATACGTCCGTTATTATACAGAACCACCTCTGATATTAGCAGCTATAGCTGCTGTTCACGGTGGAGTTAACTACCTATATTAAATAGGTGTAAACTACTATCTCTGCCGTTACCTCCAGCGCACGTTTTCGTTTCCGTGTTCTGTGAAATTTCGTTCTACACTTTGTGCGTTTAACTCTTACTCTTTGAAAGGCCTTTTTCATGCTCTGATAAATTCCTGTAGGTTGTGTAAATGTATGTATATGAAGTTGAATACTTTTCCAAGTTGATAAACTGTCCAAATCTCTTGCTTTAGTTTTGACCTTTAGTAATGGAATCAGTTTGTAGTTGCATTAATACAAAGCCGAAAAATGCGTAATTATCATACTGCGAAGTCATTATGTTTCGCAAACAACCTACGTGGTGTGCTTAACTAATCTCTTTAAATGAAAATACATTTATAATACAGTTAAAATTTTTATAAACGTGCGAGTAAAAAAGAGAGAATTTGTTTTTTTGTTTTCGAATTTCGCACAAAGTTACTCGAGGGCTGTCTGTGCTAGCCGTCCCTAATTTAGCAGTGTAAGACTAGAGAAAAGGCAGCTAGTCATTACCACCCACCGCCAACTCTTGGGCTACTCTTTTACCAACGAATAGTAGGATTGACCGCCAGATTATAACGTTCCCACGGCTGGGAGGGCAAGCATGTTTGGCGCGACTCGGGCGCGAATCTGCGACCCTCGGATTACGAAGCACACGCCTTAACGCGCTTGGCCATACCGGGCCTGAGAGAGAGAGAAAGGGAGAATGTATTGTTGAAACTAACAAAGTGTCATATTGGATCTATAATATAATATAATTTAAATACTAGATTCATATGGTTACCTTTATTTATATGACAGATCTGAAAGTAGCTTGTTAATGTAATTATTCAAATATATTTTGACTTCCTGACTGAATTTTTAACAATTCTTTAATTATCAGAAATTCGAAAAACGCGTAATTTTGTTCACTTAACATTAACTAACCCTCTTGTAGGCAATTTCTAGCATCAGTTTCGATCATTCTTACTGTAATGTTTGTCATACTTTCTTACGCATGTTTTTAGTTGAGCAGACCGAGAACAAGAATTATTATTTTGTATCGCACGCTGAGCAAGAAGCAACAAACAGGGTATTCACGCATAACGAACGACCAACGTCACCGTTTGTTAGTAAACGTTTTTAAGTTGCCAGAGCAGAACAGACTTGGATTTGTCTGCTAGGGGAAAGGTCCCAAGTGACTGCAGGTGAAGAACAGTTAGAAACAGATGCATATTACATATCACCGAGAAAGCGTCATTTTTACGCGTGAACGGACTGACCTTGCATAAATTTGCTAAGATTTTTCCAATAAACGTTTAGCAAACTAAAAAACTGTCAGTCTTTGGTTTTCTTCAGTATTCGACGGTAGTTTGATGGAAAACGATAAAGGTTTTAAACAAGTAGTGTTTAACAAAAAATATCTAGCTTTTTAGTTTTTCAAAAAATCCAGTCCAGTCCCAAATTCAAGTATTCATTAAAATAGTCAGGATTAATTTATCATTCAATACAATATATCGTGAAGAGACGACCAAGGTATGTACGATTTTGGTTTTTCTATTTCTTTTGCTTTGACTTTACTTGTGGTCACCATGCGCATAAGTAAGTACCTTTGTTTGTTTTAGAATAAAACCACAATGAGCTATCTGCTTTGTCCACCACGAGAAATCGAGCCCGGAATTTTAATATGGTAAATCCTTAAATTTACCTCTGTCCCATCTAAGAGAAAGGTAAAAGACTTTCCAAAGAACATCTGTAAGAATATTCTTTATTATTATCGTAATAGAATATTATGTTGTTGTTAGTTAAACATCTTGCATAATGTGATATTTATTGTGTAATAACACTTTTATCGACTCGCATAAAAAATCTAACAATAATTGAGTAATTAATCCAGAGCTTCTAAAATTGATAAGTCACTTACATGCCATGTCTATGAAAGGTAAACAAAAGATCGTTTACCCGAATTATTTTAAGCAATAAATATAACAAGGGAAAATCACAAGACAAAATTACAGTAATGAAATAGTCAGAACTACTGCGTCCGACAGTATCATCCGTTATCGATCTAGGGCAATAACATGCTACATGACAAAGGTATGTACATATTTACCATCTAACATAAAACTTTCATAGTTTATTATACTGAAAAATACTAGAAGATAGTTAACGTTTTGTAACCTTCATTATTTCAGTATCTTCCCTTAAAGCTTTGCTGAAGGGGGGGCGAAGGTTGTTGTTGTTGTTTTGAATTAAGCACAAAGCTACACAAAGGGCTATCTGTGCTCTGCCCACCACGGGTATCGAAACCCGGATTTTAGCGTGCAAGTCCGCAGACATACCAATAAACAGTCTCTCAAGTGATATTATTCTCACCAGTTCAAAAATGTTATACACTGGAGAAAGAGAGAGGCAGGGAGATACGTGAGGCACTGAAGAAATTTGATTCATTTAGGCACACGGTTCTTTCCAGTTGTAAAACCCTCTCCACGCGTGACAGTTTAGCCTACCCAAACAGAAGACTGAGTCATTACGTATGAGAGGCTCTGGTGGAATAAAATTCGAAAAACATTTCCTGTATTTCAAGAAAACTTTCAAAAATATATAGTATTACGGTCCAAATGTATTAATGCGAAAAAAAATACTTTACATTGGTATGTATATATCACGTAAGTTTGTTGTTCTTCTAATAGGAAAAAAATGATAGATTCTTGCATTCTTTCTAATAATGTATAGTCTTCCTTGAGTTAACGGTAGGTTCACAGACTTACAACGCTGATATAGAGAGATCATTTACCTCTCACTTCCCCTAGTACAGCGGTATGTCTTCGGATTCACAATGCTAAAATCAACGGTTCGATCTCCCTCCGTAGGCTCAGCAGATAGCCCGATGTGTTTTGCTATAAGAAAACAAACACAGAGTTGATTAATCGTGATAGACAAAGCAGATAACGCAGTGTGGCTTTGTGATGAAACAAGCATTATTTATAACGTAAGTGCGAGTATAGCTGTTTATTGGTTAATTGTACCCCAGGTTTAGTTCACAAAACTGTAATCATCGAGAACTTTTTATTATTTAAAAGAAACACAAATTTGATTTTTGTAAACCATTTTCATATCCAGTTTTCTTATTTTTACGAGAAACCCAAAAATTGTTAAAGATAACATCACATTTAAAGTCTTTCAAGTTGCTAACCCTATGATAAAAAAGAAACATAATTTTTTTTCATTTTTAGGACTCCTGGAAAATTTGGTAGAAGGCTCATTCTGGAAGATGGCATGTTTACTGTGTTCAGGCAAAACGTTTCTTCTAGCCACTGTGTTTTCTGCTTGCGTTGTCTCTTTTGCTTCTAATACAAATTTAAACATCCAAGTATCGTCTAGCGATAATAATCGAACATTGAATTCAGACGAAAATGTGCTTTCAGAAAAGGAATATCATTCTTTTCAGAACTCTAACGAAACCAAATACCCACGTTCGGCCACCTATAAAAGTCTTAATCTACGGGACCACTCAGACGGTGTTTCTTCTTTTTCTTCACCACTTTATGTCCTTGACCCACCGATAAAAGACGCTACAAGCAACACAAATGTAAAACATTCTGTGTTGCTGGTAAGGCAAAATCCAAAGTATGGTTACAACAACTATCCGTCTGAAGACGATGGTAAAGAATACATCTATAGTGAGCTTGAAAGTCCTGGACATGTCACAGGAAATGTCCTGTATTCAAATCAGCAGGGTTACATTATGAGAGATAAAACTTCTATGTCATCACCAATGAGACATTTTACACCGGCACATCTTGATCATAGTATTTTCACGTTACCTGATCATTGGACAAAATCTTCAAGTGCTCTAACACATACTCCGAACAAAGTCACAACAAGATTATCGGATTCACTGGATCAAATCAACATATCATCACAAGGTTCTTGGAATCAACAAGAAACCCAAGAACCAGAACCAAAATATGATATGACAACGAGACAACCAGTTCATAAAAGGCATCCTGAATCTTATACTTCCATATTTTCAAGCACTCGGTTCCACAATTCTGTAAAAAATACTCATGTTCCAAGTGAAAATATAGTTTTGACTGACAATCATAAGCCTTTCAGGTCCAACCTTATCAGTCCCTCTTGGCGGACAAAAGTAGGGGTAGGTTTAAACAATGAGTCAACAAACGGTCTTCTAAATATTTTTAATCATCAAAACCCAAACAAAGGCAGTTCTTTCGAACAACCAAAACATTCTGCCACGACAACACCAACTTTGATAAATTCAGAGTATCTTTCCACCTCCAATCTTGACACTCCTTCACATTCTTTATCACAACACCAAGAATCTATTTCAGAAATAACTTCTCCAAAAGTTAAACTTCAGTTAGAACCCTTAATCGCATTATCCAACTCTGATTCTACCACATTCGATACCATAGGAAATCTAAATAGTGACATTAAACCAGTTGACAATAATGATGATAACGGTCATTCAATAACTTCACAAAATTCCATCGAAAATGTTGCATTTCAAGCGAACTATTCTCACGAGTTAGAAGATACATTAGAAGGTCTCCTTTCAAATGCTGTTCATTTTCCAGTGAGTGACACTCTAGCCTCAATTAGTGAGCAACATAAATCTGAAGACTCTATAAATTTGCTCAACTCTCCAGACAGTTTAGTTACATCGAATATCGCAGATCCAACATCACCAACTATTTTTTTATCTCAATCAACTGACTCTTCATCAAAAACATCATCAACTGATTCCTCATCTGAAACGTTTCAGTCCGATGCAAGTCACACAACTCTCTCGTCAGCTGTTGAATCTCCAACTCTGATTTCTTGGATCCGTTTCTTGCTGGTTGGAATTGTGATGATGATGGTGCCTCCAGCATTCACAGAGATTAATGCCATTGTGTCAAGCCTAGCCACTGGCTAATTAAATTTAAAATTCGTTGCACTTTGGCAGGTGTAGCCAATTTACTGTTTAATTAATCAATCTTAAATGATCTGTGAAGTGTGAAACGCTGTAATAGCACACAGTCAATAGTAATAGTCTCTTCTATGTCTAAACCTTATTTGTAAATTTTTTATTCTCCAGAGTAGTTAACCTGTTAGCTGTTCTTGGGTATATGGTCCTAAAATAGATTAGAGTAAAATCTAAAACTGGAATGACGTTCTAAAACTCGAAACAGCACGGAACGCATTGTTGCCAGAGAAGTAAATATCCGAATTCGTAATAAGTGAGTAATAAATCTACTTACAAAAAGTTTTAATTTCTCAAGTTAGTCACTATATTCCATAGATCTGATTAGCTAAATCCTCAGTAACCAGCACCCTAGTGGCTCAGCGATGATTCTGAAGGTTTGATAACATCAGAGTCACAATTTTTGTAGAAACACTGGAAAATATTTATCAATAAATAGGACAGTTTAAATTATTTTATAAAGAATAAATGTAATATTTGGCTTAGACGCATGTAAACCATTTTTGAAAAAACTCGTAGTAATAAAGGAACTATTTTAAAGAAGTTGAAAATAACTAGAGTCCGTTCTTGTTGCTCAGTGCTAACATTGTAGCACTGCTTACACATTAAATTTATAGGTTACATCAAAACACACAATTTAGTTTTAATAATATCATTATAGCTTAATGGACTTTCTGCTTACTACTATTGGTAGTTTTTAAGCAGTTTCTGTGTTTCTTTCACAGCGCAATGGCAAAAATATACGTTTTTTTTATTCTTAACTTTATATATTTCAAAACTGTACATGGCTAAGCTGAAATAGTTTCACCCTTTTATACCTAAACTCGGAACTTTAAGGTACGCATTATTGTCACACAATTAAAAACCTTAATTCATAGTGATAAATAAATGTACTTATTGAAGTTTTAATATCACACATTCTTACTGACAACAAGAGGTATAATAAGCTAAATTTGCAAAAGCCAGACGCCCGTTATAAGCTTAAAGCCTTATAACACTAAAACCGGGTTTCATGAGCACAACATAAATGGCGTATTGTGTTACTTCATGCTTAATAAACAAACAAGCTATAAAACACAGGCGCATCTATCCGAAACAGCTTCTAATTATCAAAATATATTATTATATTATATTATATTATTATTTCAGACAGAAAGGTAAGAGCAAAACGTACTTTTCTCGATTTGACGTTTGAACTTTTAAAATATCAAAAACTACATTGTGTTGAAAAGTATACACGCACACTTCAGTATCAAAATTACATTGTGTTGATAAGTATACACGCACGCTTCAGTATCAAAATTACATTGTGATAAGTATACACGCACACTTCAGTATCAAAATTACATTGTGTTGATAAGTATACACGCACGCTTTAGTATCAAAATTACATTGTGTTGATAAGTATACACGCACACTTCAGTAACACAATTACACTGTGTTGACAAGTATACAGTTGCACTTCAGTATCAAAATTACATTGTGTTGACAAGTATACACGTGCATTTCAACATCAAAATTACACTGTGTTGACAAGTATATACACACACACTTCAATATCAAAATTGCATTGTGTTGACAAGTATACACGTGAACTTCGGTATCAAACCACATTTAGCCGAAGTGACGAAAGCTTGGGTATTAATTATTCAGCCAGAAATTACTTAGTAATTATCCTGACATACTTGTTAATACTTCAATGATCAAAAAACCTTGTTATTTTCCATAATTACTAATACCTTTAAAAGCCTGGAACAGTTACTTCTGCCGAAAACATAGTTATTAAACACATGGATCAAGCTATATTTGCATACTACAGACATGAATATTTCATTAAACACCTTTTGGGTACACCTTAGTGACGCTGTATTCTCGTTAGGATTGAAAAGTAAAATTGAACATATCGTGATCCGATGTTTCTTTACGACGTGACTGTATTCATACAAGTAAACAGCACGCAAACTTTGGCATTAAAACCAAACTAAGCAGGAGAGAAACAAAGTTGGAGGTTAATTATCTTACCAAAAATTACAGTTCTCAATACCTCAGTGATGAAAATGTATCCATCAGGATTCATAACTTCTGAAATATTAAAACTTCTAGAAAGCTATAAAGTGTATCTACGAGCACTTTGTTCTCATTCTAAATGAAACGCATGAGTAAAATATATCCTTATTATTCCAATACCTCTGTTGTAACAAGAATTCACACTTAGTTCATAAACAGACATCTGAAGACTCAAAACCTTGTATTAATTATACAGAGTTGTCTTCAGGTAGCTGGGTGTATACAAAAGGAACGATTATGAACTTCATATCTATACACAAAATATCTTTCGATAAATAATTTACGGTAAAAAATAATCATTTAAAAATTTACTCCTAAGTGAATAACATTAAAAACACTGTTACTTGACATGTCTAGCTAAAATCATAGCTTTTGTGTAAAGTAAGAAAAAAACAATGAACTGATAACACATTTTACTTCATGTAATAGAATGTTTTCACATATTTTATTATAGGATATTTTCTTTTTTTCTCCTACTCTCAGTGTGTATTTGTAAAATTAATGTTTGTCCATTTTAAATTGAAGACATCGGACAAAAAAGTGTGCTTTACACACGTTTTCCTAGTTAAATAAGAATGGAGTGTTAACAACACTATTACAGTAACACCGCTATTACAGCGGTAAGTCTACGGTTTACAATGCTAAAATCAGGGGTTCGATTTTATAATGCCTTCATAATACTATTAATAAATATCTTACGACGTCCCGTATATGTTTTAAGTGAAAGTTTGTAATCTTCATGACAGAAGAATAATTTAGAGTATAGTGTAATTCAGCAGGATATATTGTGGTAAACAAATTTACTTTATGCCATTCAGACGTGTATGCTGTAAGAAACTCGACATAAAATGGCGGCGTCATTATTGCGAGTACGATAACGTTAATATCGAGGACCATTAAAAAGCGATTATGAAAAACATGAACTAAAAAGGCTTCAGTAATTTTCATTGAACTGGGCGTGGCCTAGTGGTTAGCGTGCAGGCTTCGGATTTAAAGATCAAAGGTTGAAGCCATGATATAATGGTGAAATCAGCTACAGTGGTATTACAGCTGTGACAGTCAACCCCTCTATTTTGTTAAAAATAACGGTGTAGATACAGAATGCTGCTGATTGGTTGCCCTAACTCTGGTCAACGATTTCAATTTAAAGATGGCTTTTGTGAGAACCCAGGTTATCTTAACGAAGTTATTCAGACGATCTGTCGCATAAAACTACAGTTTTGTTTGAAAGTCAACACAAGATTCTAACACACGAGAAGCTGTTTCTAAAATAGAGTTAATAAACAAGTACTTTGAAAAACTCTCGTAAATTTAAAAGAGTAAACATAGTTTATTACTTTATAAGGTGTATTTTATTCTTATGCAAAAAACTGCAATGAAAACTAAAATAAAAACATATAATTAAATTTGGTTTCAATGTTGCAGTAACAACTTCACACAACTAGTTGTTATATCTGGCAGCAATACGTATGTTGTTCATTTCGAGCGATATCAAACAATATCTTGTTCACTAATCTAAATGCTTTTATGCCATGCAAATGCTCACGTATAACTAAATTAACCAGCTGTTTAAGTTATTTTTTAAGTATTGAAAATCAGTTGTTATAACAGTTACTTAACATGCTCATTTTCTGTTCTTTTTTGCTTTTAAATTTGAGATAAGGGTTAACAAACACATTTTATGAAAGAGGTATACTTATATGTATATTTATAATTCAATATAATTTAAATCAAAAAATATTTATTTTAATTTAATAAACATCTGGTGCCTTCGGTGTAATGAAACAATCTGCGAACTATTACAGTGGTTATGTTTTACTAATATTTTTTTTTGAATTTCGCACAAAGCTACTCGAGGGCTATCTGTGCTAGCCGTCCCTAATTTAGCAGTGTAAGACTAGAGGGAAGGCAGCTAGTCATCATCACCCACCTCCGAATCTTGGGCTACTCTTTTATCAACGAATAGTGGGCCCCCACTAGTACAGCGATATGTCTCCGAATTTACAACGCTAAAATCAGGGGTTCGATTCCCCTCGGTGGGCTTAGCAGATAGCGCGATGTGGCTTTGCTATGAGAAAACACACGCACACACACATTGGCCCGGCATGGCCAAGCGTGTTAAGGCGTGCGACTCGTAATCCGAGGGTCGCGGGTTCGCATCCCCGTCGCACCAAACATGCTAGCCCTTTAAGCCGTGAGGGCGTTATAATGTTACGGTCAATCCCACTCTTCGTTGATAAAGAGAAGCCCAAGAGTTGGCGGTGTGTGGTGATGACTAGTTGCCTTCCCTCCAGTCTTACACTACTAAATTAGGGACGGCTAGCACAAATAGTCCTCGATTAGCTTTGTGCGAAATTCAAAAACAAACAAACAAACGAATAGTGGGATTAACCGTCACATTATAACGCCCACACGGCTGAAAGGGCGAGCATGTTTGGTGCAACCGGGATTCGACCCTTATATTACGAGTCGAATGCCTTAACCCACCTGGCCATGCGGAGTATTTTTACCAGTAAGCTCGTCATGCTGGTTAATAGTGTTAAAATAACCTTTTCAACAAGTCTGCAGAATCAGATAAGTAATAGCAATGAGCATTTAAGTTATTTCTGAGAAACATAATCCACACCAAAATGAATATCACTAAACACCTGCTACTAAGTCGTGAATAGTTATACAAAGTATAAGTGAATGTTGGTTTCAGATTACAATGGTTTACACTTTTACTAACAAAAATGTGCTTTTCTCTATATTTATAAAATAACTAATTAGTTTTACTAACTAGTAATGACAGTTTAATTCTGGTACTTATTTGATCTTCATTGAATTCATCAAATAATATGATCACAGACAATAAATCTAGTTGTTTATCAGACTCAAGTTAAACATAATAAGTAAAATGTCTCATCCTAAGTTTCCAACTAAAACTTGGGAATTACTAAAAGTAATCACTGAATGATTAGAAAATTATGAACTTTCCAATTGGTTATAATTCACTACATACACGAGAAATCATATACTAAGAACTAACATTAAGAATATAGGTTTAGTTACTAATAAATACAAAGCTACACAATGAACTAGCTGTGCTTTTCCAACCACGAGTATCGAAGCCCGACATTTAGCTTCTTAAGCCTACTAACTTACCGCTAATCGACTGAAGAAGTTTTTTTTAAAATATGTAAATAAAACATATAATTAAAACCATAATCTTAATGTAAGCAGAAACATAGCTTCAATGATAAGAAATGCCGAAAATGTCTAGCTGTATTAATATATATATATATATGTATCTTTAACTTACCATTGTAAGTGTTCTCCGCCCCCAGTAGCACAGCTGTATGTTTGGGAACTTACAACGCTAGAAATCAGGTTTCGATAGCTGTAGTTGGCAGAGCACAGATAGACTACTGTGTATCCTTGCGCGTAGCTTCAAACAACAGAACATTGACCTATCTTTTATATATCTTCAAGCAGATGCCAACACGTTTTGTTAGTTAGCTCCTTTGATACTAACCTAATTTCTAAACGAGACATTTTAGATGAATAAAAATTAAGCTGATAGTTATCAAAAATAGATTTTTGCTAAATAACATTACTCTCACTCGGGTTAAAAAAATAAACTTGGTTGATTTAATTTCTGTTAAAGCTAATGTAGATTACTCAATGCTTGTTGGTTTTTGTTTTGTTTTTAGATCTATCGTTAGATGTTCCGCTGATGAGTAATCTCATAGATAAAAATGTTGAATCATCTTGTTCATAAACTCTGCCTCTAATATTCTATAACTTGTCGTAAGAAACTTGTTATTTTTTCACTGTACATTTATAAGAGCGTATCTGAACTACTTAAATTAATTATCATTTTAAAATTACTTTGGGAAAGAATTTTCTGTACTGATTACTAGAGGGAGTTTCGTCATGACATGATAATGTGCGACGCCTAGAAATATCTTGAATATATCTATGTTTGATATAGCATGCACGTAGCGTTTTGTTTGTTTGTTTTTGAATTTCGCACAAAGCTACTCGAGGGCTATCTGTGCTAGCCGTCCCTAATATAGCAGTGTAAGACTAGAGGGAAGGCAGCTAGTCATCACCACCCACCGCCAACTCTTGGGCTACTCTTTTACCAACGAATTTACCATCACATTATTACGCCCCCACGGCTGGGAGGGCGAGCATGTTTGGCGCGACTCGGGCGCGAACCTGCGACCCTCAGATTACGAAGCGCACGCCTTAACGCGCTAGGCCGTGCCGGGCCACGTAACGTCTTTATTTTTCTATTGAGAGGGAGATATATCGAAATAATATAAAAACAACAATGAAGCAGTCACTCGATTAGATAATCAGTTCGTTAATGAGTCCGTTACAAGGTTTGTTTTTATCAATTACTGAACTAACGAGTGTATTAGTCAGACATCTTTGGATTTGTGTTATACTTGAATTAAGTAAAAAGCTTTCAATAGATAAATGAAATCAAATTATTAAAAAGCTAACTCAACTATTGTAAAAACTCTTCTTTTTGAAAAGTCAGCTTGATAAATGTTTATGAAAAAGTTAATAACGTAATCAAGTGCACCTGATAAATGTTTATTGGAAATGTCTATCTCAAGTAGATTTGGACCAAATGACTAATAAGACAATATTAGACCACATGTCGAGATGGTTTACAAGTTTACCACCACTACAGCGTTATATATATTTTCAGTTGAATTTTTTTTAAATCGAAACGGGTATATTTAAATGTTTTGTAACTTATTTTACCGCACCAGTTTTTCAAAATAAGCTATTGGTCTCCTTGAGGTTACTCATTTTTTACACTATAATATGAAGGTTAGCAATATATCTTATTATTTGCTTTTTATTAAAATTCACTAATGTGTGAAGAACAGTGGTAACAACAAAACCGTTAGATCTGTCGGTTTTCGATCTGTGGTTCTGCAGGTTTTATTCGGATGGTTTAGGAAAGATTGTATAATTATGGAAAAGAAGCGGCAACGTAGGGCAGAGATCTCACAGTGTTGAGAAAAAAAATAGATGCTTTAAAAAAGAGTTTGAAAACTATTGCATTGGTGTATCAAGGTGAACTTTTGGTAATTCAGAGAAGAGTTGGAACGGCCATTTTATTGTGTGTTACTTTGTTGTTTTGAATTAAGCAGAAAGCTACACGATGGGCTATTTGTGCTCTGCCCACCTAGGGTATCGAAACCCGGTTTTTAGCGTTGTAAGTCCGCAGATATACCGCTATGCCACTGGAGGGCTTGTGTGTTACAAAAATTAACATTTTAATGAATATAAATTTGGGAAATCTCAGGAATACTTTCAGTAAGTAAATCATAGAACCAAGAGAAAACAAACAAACTTTATATTAACTTCAAAACTGGAATGCCATTTTTAAAAATATATTATACAGTTAATCCTGAAGGTACCTTATCAAGGTGTTCTAATATATTTTAAATAATTGCAAACAAAGCAAAACACAGTAAAACTTATGTGTTTAGTTTAAGATTAATTGTTTATTTAGTGAATTAATATTTAATAAATGTTCAGTTTATTTAGTGGGTTAACATTTAATTATCATTCAGTTTATTTAGCAAGTTACTTTTTAATAATTATTTAGCTTTCATAGCGAGAAGGTTAAAATTTAATTAATTTAGAAGCGATAGTTATACAAAATTTATTACATAACTCTGTACGAGTCTTATGCTGCGTAGCCCCCCAGTGGCTCAGCGGTATGTCTGCGGACTTACATGCTCAAATCCGGGTTTCGATACCCGTGGTGGGCAGAGCTCAGATAGCCCATTGTGTAGCTTTGTGCTTAATTCAAAACAGCAACTTATTCTGTGTAATGCAATTTGATTGTTGTATTAGGCTTTTGTAATATTGCTGACATCATCTCACTAAAACTTTCTACGTTTTTCTTGTTATGTGATTATTGTTGTTATCAGAGAGCTACATATTTCTACATTTTCCTATCTGTTGTTATAAATACGTCCAGATACAAAGTGCAAGAAAAAGTTACTAAATTTTATGTCAGTGAACGAAAAAGTGAGGTTACACTGCATGATTATCAGTTTATCTGTAACGTGCAATTTCTAAAGTAAGTTTTGTCAAATGGTGTTCGAAAGTAATTGAACCCACTTATGTGGACGTTCATAAAAAAAAGACAATTATTTAAATTTCTGTATTCATATGTCGTAACCCGACAGTTACAATAGTAATTTTGAAGTAAATTTCACAGCTTGTATTGTAATAATAGAAAAATAGAAAAAGTATTCGTCTTGTTAGTTGGATTCTAAACCAACCGAACCTATTTGTTTAGACGGTTTGACGTGAAAAAAATTATTTAAAGTTCTGGATACAATTATAGTAACTCAAGAAGTAACTTAAGTGAGCTGATCATTCATTGGATTTTAAAAACAAATAAGAGAATTATAATAATTGGTCTTGTCATATGGGTTCGAAAGTATTTGAACTGACCTGTGTGTATTTCTAACGTAAAAGAGAATTTTTAATTATTTTATGTACAGCAGTATAAGGTGTAAAGTAAATGAAATTATCACTAATTATATTGTAATAACAAAGCAAAGAAGAATAACTTTGTCTTATCAAAAGGAGTTTAAAATTAATTGAACCTACCTGTGTGAACTTTAATGGAAAAGAGGCAATTATATAAAGATCTGTATACAAATGTGATAACCAGAAGTGTAATGAATGTTTGTATATACGTTTAACTTGTTTTGAACATGTTATTGTGAAACAAGTGATGTGTATGCTGTTAGTTTATTGTAAAAATCTTTAGTCAGGAAGTCACAGACACTTACTGTAAAAAGTTGCGACCCTTTATAGGGTCTTATGATTTGACATTGCATCAAATTAATTATTTTCCATTATTTGCTAATTTGCACAATTAACCAACTTAAACAATTGTAATAAGAAGCTTTTAACATTCTTTTACTTTGGATTTTTACTGTCTTAACCCAAGCAAATAAACTTAATAACAGTTCATACAAATGAAAATATCTAGTTGCAAGATAAATGTCTTTAACTAATAAATTACAGGACATTTCCAGTATTTTTGTATATTACTTCCACATATACACAACAATAATTTCCACACATTTTATCTTAAATTGAACAAAAACTACTGGAATAATAGCAAGAGAAAGAGATAAGAGATGCTACAGCATCTAATAGTAAATATTATCAAGTCTGACCAACATACTGCCAGACTAAGGAAGAGAAGCTTGAGTTCCATCAGTGTAAATGGATGATTATAGTCATAAAGACAATTCGCACAAAAGGAAAGAGGCACTCATTCCACCTGAGACTTAATGACCAAGAAGGCGAGGGAAGAAACAGGGGTATTAGATGCATGAGAAAAGCTCTTGCTGAGAGTATTGGCAATGTTCTGACATAAGCAGCTTCCTGGCCTTTGGAGAGTAGGATGGAAATGAGACAGGAAGTATACTTCCAACTGGCCTCCCAAATCTTGTACCATATGATTCTGGAACTGGTGATAGAATTAATTCTAGTTGTGAACTTAATCTAGGATTCCTTCTGGCTTAGACATCTAATCTACCATGCATGGGTGTGAGCCTGCTGGAAAGTACTGGGTTCAAAAGAATAGTATACCTGCAAAAAGTATCTAAGACCTGTTTTGGAGCCTTCCATGCCTCCTAGAAAGCAGGACTCCACCCTGGGCAAGGACATCATGGAAAACGTGTTGAGGTCTTAGAAATAGACTAAATAGCTGCCTGGATGATACACTAAGTTACTACAACCACACAGTCATCTATTGATGACAGACAGATGAGAGCAAGATTAAGTTTCAATTGGGTGATGAAATAGGGCTGGTTGGATTGATCCAACTTTAATCAGTGAACATGGGTTTAGTAACACTGGCCATGTCTAATATTCCTCATAATAACAGGAAAATGATTACTACCCTGTGGGTCACTGTCAAACTTCCAAGAAAAGTGAAGGGGATAGACAGAGAGATCAATGTCAATTAAAAAGCTGACTATATGTATGAAAATTAGTTTATAAACCACTATTGAAAAAAAAAAGGT
The DNA here is from genome assembly GCA_011833715.1 of Carcinoscorpius rotundicauda. Classification (NCBI taxonomy): domain Eukaryota; kingdom Metazoa; phylum Arthropoda; class Merostomata; order Xiphosura; family Limulidae; genus Carcinoscorpius; species Carcinoscorpius rotundicauda. The sequence continues at coordinate 22,051,992 of CM022393.1, read as the reverse complement.
TGTGATCTCAGAGCATATACTCTATAGAACAACCCATCCCAATAGTACCAGGGGGGAATGTGACTATTGAAATCTCCCATGATTAGAAAAGGAGATGGCAACTCTTCAACAAGGGCATGAAGGTCTAATTCATTGTCAGTGTCTCCAGGAGACAGGTAGTGAGAACAAACAGTGATGGTATGTCCCTAAAGAAACATGGACTGCAACTGTCTCCAAGGATGTATCGAGCTGCAAAGACAAGGTGGTCACATGCTGGTCGACCAGCAGTACTACCCCTTCAGGGACTCGTCCATTACACAACATGTCATGCCAGCATAAAGAAAACTGCTGAAAGGGGACTGGTATGGGTAGGTTTCAGAAATATGTCCTGTAAAGAATTACACACAGGATAATAGAAATCAATTAAGGTATCAACATTAGAACAGAAATCTCAACAGTTCCACTATAGCAAAGTGGCCATTTTTACTTAAGTGAAAAAGAACTGAGTGGATAATCCTACAGTTTACATTAGATACATTCTTCAAGTTTAAATATAACCATAAACGGTGTATTAAAAAGTAATTTCCGTGTCTTGAATGGAAATTTTTCAGTATTAGACAACTTGAAATATATGTGACAGTATGATTTAAAACATAATTTAAAAGACAATAAAATCTGTCTTTGTTATTATATTCAAATTATTTTCTATGAATATTGTGTAGACAAAAACTGGTACTAGTAAAATGGTGTAGTTAAAGTATCTTACTTTTTACTTGATAACCAGCTGGAAAAGTATCTGAAGTATTCTCTTTACATATATATACTCTTCAAAAAAAGAAACGGAAAAAGCAAAATATGAGACAAATTGTTAACAAGTTTATTCCGGGTAGTTCTATATGACATGTGTGAAACTTCGCACATTCACTGCTGAATATCCAAAGTCTGCAAAGGCGAAGTCCACGCTCACTAGTTGAAGTTTTACTTCACTTAACGTCAATAACGAGTATGCCCACCGTGAGCATCAATAACTGCTTGGCATCTCCTGCCCATGGAAACGATGAGATGACGAATCACATCCTGTGCAATGGCTGTCCACTCAGCCTGCAAAGCTGCTACAAGCTGAGGTAGACTCTGCGGTTGAGGTTGTGGCCGTCGCAGAGGTCGATCCAACTCGTCCCAAAGATGTTCGATGGGGTTTAAATCTGGTGATCTGGAGGGCCAGGGAAGAACGTTAATTTTGTGGTGTCTCAAGAAGACAATGGTGAGTCGGGCTGTGTAAGGACGGGCGTTGTCATGTTGATAAGCGTCGTTGACGTTCACCATGATGGGTTGCACATGGGGCCTAAGAATCTCGTCGACGTATCGTTGAGCCGTAAGATTCCCTCGAATATGCATAAGGTCTGTTCTGGCATTGTAGGCGATGGCAGTTCACATTATGACGCTACCACCACCAATTCTGTCAACATCCTGCACACAGTTTGCTGCAAAACGTTCACCTTGGCGACGGTAAACACGGGTCCTTCCATCCTGCCTACAAAGCATAAAACGTGATTCATCGCTGAACCAAACATGTCTCCATCGTCGATGAGGCCGTACTCGATGTGCCCGAGTCCACTGCAGCCGTGCTTGACGATGTTGCTGGGTGAGAATGACGCCTCTGACTGGACGTCGAGGTCGGATTCCTGCATCTCGTAGACGGTTGCATACGGTCTGATCGGAAATCATACCCAGCCCTGATATGGTTGAAGCAGTAGACGTCGCAGTGGTGGTCCTACTCCGAAGGTGACGTAACCGGATGTTGCGATCTTGTGCGGGCGTGGTCACACGAGGTCTGCCAGATCGTGGACGGTCACAAGTTGATCCACGTTGTTGGTGACGATTCCATTGCCTTGTGATGGTGCTTGGGTGGACATTCACAGCTCTGGCAACATATGATCGAGATTCGCCTGCTTCCATTCGACCAATAGCGTTGTTGCGTTCTGCTTCAGTCAGTCTTAGCGTAACTGTATTGCGTGTCGGTGGCTTAACACTGAGTATGAAAACCGAGAACCTGTCACTTTTATAGGGATTTTACACATGTTGCACTTGCAGAACATGTAGATCTCTCAAACAAATTTATTGGACACGGATGAGTTTTGGCGAAAAATCCGATGTTTTCCTCCGTTTAAAAGTGCACAACTTTTATTGTCCTTTTGGTCTGAAAATCAGTGACTTAACACGTGTAACATCACATACTCTGAGCTTGTAACGTTATTACATATATTTCTCTTTAAAATAATAAAAAATCCTTTTTGCGTTTCTTGTTTTGAAGAGAATATTTTTAAAAAATAACATCAAATTAAAACTATTTAACTAATTATAGAATTACACTATGATAATTATAAACAATCAATATTGTGATAGGATGTGCTTTATTTTGAATATTTAATTTGCATGTTTTGTACTAGTTTTCAGAGGGAGTTTTGACATGATGTGTGAAGCCTAGAAGTTTCCTGGCTTTATAGGTTTGAATTGGCGTTTCGAAATTTTGTGAGATTTGGAGGAAAACAAATATTGTGATATATAAAAACACTAGAGTCGGTTTCATTATGTACATTAACTTAATATTTTAATAAGAAAGAAATATTTTTAGGTTATTTTTTTCTCATTGCACAATTAATCTTCAATATTTATCACTTCGCTTACTTAAGAATCACTACTCAAACCTACTGTCGAAAAACCCACAATAAGAAACGACTAACTGTTACAAAAATATAGGAATATAAAACTAATATAAATTTAAAACATCTAATATTTACTTGCTGCCAGGACGGGCATATTCAGGTGGTTAAGGTGCGCGAATCGTAATCCGAGGGTCACGGGTTCAAATTCCCGTCCCACCAAAAATAGTCGCCCTTTCAAGAGCGTTATAATGTGACGGTCAATCATATTACAATTTTTCATCTTCGAGATTTCAGGGTCCGGCATGGCCCAGTATATTAAGGCGTTCGACTTGTAATCTGAGGGTCGCGCCAAACATGCTCGCCCTCCCAGCTATGGGGGCTTTATAATATGCGGTCAATCACACTATTCGTTGGTAAAAGAGTAGTCCACGAGTTGGCGGTGGGTGGTGATGACTAGCTGCTTTCCCTCTTGTCTTACACTCCTAAATTAGGGACGCCTCGTTCAAATAGTCCTCATGTAGCTTTGCGAGAAATTCAAACCACTAACTGCCCTTCCTGATATTTATATACGTTAACATTTTCTATCATTGGTGTATAAAGTTTGCGCCACTCTGAAATGTTTCCATTAGTTCCTCAACATTTGTGATTTAGAAATTTTGCTTCTTTACGTAGCACTTTTCAATGTAACCCGTTAAATACTGTTGTTGTACTAAGTATAGCTTGGATAGCTTGTTTGTATTACTTGGAAAATTTTCGCATGATTTCTGAATCATATTTTGAATAAGCACGTGAAAATTCGTCTGTTTTAGCCAACAGTTTTTAAATCCCTTGTAATAAGTTGAAATTTTATAACTTTAGATAGAAAGTTTATGTCACTTGTAACGCATTTAATATTTTTACATGTTTATTTCAGTTTAATATACATTTAGAAATGCATGTAATTTATATTATTAAATGTGTATTGTCAACGTCCCGCCTGTTACATAAATGTGTAGAAGATTATCAACAATACATGTTTCACATTGTTGTCAACTGAACCCACGAGAACCTTATGAAAGGTAACCAACACAAAGCGGAGAGACGGTTTTATATAGCATTGGTTTACTACAGTTAGTGTTCTATAAACTTCGGAAGCTACAGCTGTGATAAACGCTTACTAATCAGGAAACTATAGATATTTGGCCAGAAACGTTGATAGATATCTAATGCTATAATCCGCTTAACTCCAGTGAATTAACTTCGAACGTCAGTATTTCTGCGAAAACGTTAGATACCTTCGACAAAGAAAAGTTAGTTTCTAAATGGCGTGAACCTAGCCATTAAGCGAAGTGTAACAATATCAACATAGAATTAATTCGCTCATCGTGAAACGTCGATAAAATATTCACTTTCAGGACAGATAGATTTGTTTGTTTTGAATTTCGCGCAAAGCTATTCGAGGGCTATCTGCGCTAACCGTCCCTAATTAAGAAGCATAAGACAAGAGGGAAGGCAACAAGTCGTTATCATTCACTGCCAACTCTTGGGCTACTCTTTTACCAACGAATAGCGGGATTGACCGAAACATACATTGTTACGTTTTTTATGTATGTGGACTGAACGCAACAGAAAGACACAGATAAAAGCTTATATAATTTATTACAATAAACTATTATATATTTAACAGATATAACATAAATTATATAATAACAATGACAGATATTCAGTTTCAACCTTCAAAGTTAATTACAATACAAAATGGTACTGGCCTGTGTCTGATAATAATGATCTAGAAAGAAAGTCCAAAAGTCCAGATCAGAAATCCAAAATTCCAGTCTAGGGGTGAATTTGGTCCCACAAAGAAATTCCGAAGTTTGAATTGAGAAGTCCAGAAACAATTCACAGTTCAATAAATTTGACGAAGTTCTTTTTACGATGTTTTCGATGAATGTCTCAAATTTGTCGTTTTCCGACTTGTTCATAGAATAAAAATCCCAGCTTTTGTAGATCTAGCTCCAGTCACAAATCCAAGTTGAATAAACACACAGCAAACGTTGAAAATTTCTCAAACAAAGACAATATCTCTTGAATCGAAATAAAAGCGAATGACTGACTGATTTCTCTTTGCGTCACCGTCTGTTTTTAGGCCTACTGTTTTCTCGAACAATCGCGTAACTTTCACAAAATTCCAGAGCAATTCGCGCATGTCTGTTTTGCACGAGACTCGTCATCTAGACACCAAGGCGACGTATATTCTATTTACAGTCAAATGATCGATCTAACTAATTCTAGAAATTTCTAAATGTTATTTTAAATGAATAACAACGTATTTTATTGTTTTGAACTTCGAAATGATAATATAAATATGGAAATATAAATAATAGATGTGGAAATCCAAACACAACACGACATGTTGTCGTTTACAAAACATTTACATGACATACATAACGCCCCCACGCCTGAAAGGGCGAGCATGTTTAAAGCGAGTCGGGATAGAAGATTTAGTATGGCTTGCAAGTACGTAAAGCTGCTGAATGTAAATAATTATTTGTAATAGCCGTTGTTATGTACCCGGCATGGCCAAGCGTGTTCGCATCCCAGTCGCGCTAAACATGCTCGCCCTTTTAGCCTTGGGGGCGTTATAAAGTCACGGTCAATCCCACTATTCGTTGGTACAAGAGTAGCCCAAGGTGGTGATGACTATCTGCTTTCCCTCTAGTCTTACACTGCAAAATTAGGGACGGCTCGGGTTTCTCCTCCTGGTTGGGGGTTGTGCAGTAGGCTAACAATCTGCTCACTTGAAAACCCAGCCTGTTAATGAATCCGCAAGTGATTGCGGCCCTGTGTTCCTTCATGGAATCGAGAGGCATAATAATAATATAATAATATCCGTTGTTATAAACTGTATTGTTTTGTATATTAAAATATATTTGTGTTAAGAAACTTAATCGTATCAATCTTGATGACAAATATCATAAATTCCATACATACCGACATTAACTTCTAAATTAGAATTAAAATTTCAAGCTATTTGAAATCATAATTTGTAACATAATGAAGTAAAAATTCGTCCGGGATAAATTATAACACGTAACATAATACCTTATAAAAATTTTCATATAAGTTTCGAGTATCGTGTTGTACCAGGAAACAAATTAGTGTATAGAAGTTAAAACGATACTTTGAATGAGCCTGGCATGGCCGAGCGCGTTAAGGCGTGCACTCGTAATCCGAGGGTCCCGGGTTCGCGCCCGAGTCGCGCTAAACATGCTCGCCCTCCCAGCCGTGGGGGTGTATAATGTGACGGTCAATCCCACTATTCGTTGGTAAAAGAGTAGCCCAAGAGTTGGCGGTGGGTGGTGATGACTAGCTGCCTTCCCTCTAGTCTTATACTGCAAAATTATGGACGGCTAGCACAGATAGCCCTCTAGTAGCTTTGTGCGAAATTCCAAAAAAACAAACAAAACAAACAAGCTTTGAATGAAAACTTTGCACAACATAAATTGGAATATAAGACTGTTGTAGTACAAGTCAAATATTGTAGTCACCGTAAATAATAGGTTACAGTGAATTAATATTTTTCAAGTGTAATATAAGCCTTATTCATTTAATTTTATGTAAATTGTAATATTCATTCTTTTAACAGGAATGTTTCAGTTCTATTTATATGTTGTTGTTTTATAATTTTTGCTGCTTTCCTTAACATTTTAGACTGTTATTACGCTATTTGAAGTGTACTAGATTTTTTTTTTACTTTGAACGTACTTAGGTCCCCGTCACACAAAACATGTTCGCCTTTTCAACCGTGGGAGCGTTATAATGTACAGTCAATCGCATCATTCGTTGGTAAAAGAGAATCCCAAGAGCTGGCGGTGGATGGTGATAACTAGCTGCCTTCGCAATTATTAAGTTCACTAAACTTCCAACGTTAGAAATCTTTACAGTAATACCTCACCAATCTCTGTTCGTATCACTCGCGTTATTGGTGATATTAAAATTAATTTAGTCGCTAGTCTAACATGGAAATATCAGTTGCGTAGGGACTTTTATAGCTTTTTAGCCTATTATGTTTAGAGCAAAATCTTGCAATATTAGAGAAAAACAGAACAGCATGATTGTTTAAATTAGGGATTTTAATAATAATTTTTAATCATTCATTTTGCACTGACTTGATGGTTGTAAAGTTAATCACAAAGCTTCACACAGGTTCTAACGTTATAAGTCCACTTAGGAGGGGTGGTTTCACACTGGTTATTAAGGCCGGATTATGGGTTTTACTGGCCCTAGATTTTTCAACTTATAGAGGCTCCTTCTAAACAGAATTTCTACGTGCAATACATTTCCAGTTATAGTTTGAACTTCCTTAATTAGCGTAAGGCCCTCGGCTTCGGCCCGGTAAGCACATGCCTTAATCCGGGTTTGCTGGTCATAATGCTCAAATGTCTTGTGAAACATTCGCTTAAAAACATCAGTCGAGTTGGAATTTCATGTTATTTTTTTTCTTATTTATCTCTTAACACGTTTCACACGAGCCTTGTTTGTTTGTTTTTGGAATTTCGCACAAAGCTACTCGAGGGCTATCTGTGCTAGCCGTCCCTAATTTAGCAGTGTAAGACTAGAGGGAAGGCAGCTAGTCATCACCACCCACCGCCAACTCTTGGGCTACTCTTTTACCAACGAATAGTGGGATTGACCGTAACATTATACACCCCCACGGCTGGGAGGGCGAGCATGTTTAGCGCGACCCTCGGATTACGAGTGCCCGCCTTAACGCGCTCGGCCATGCCAGGCCTCACACGAGCCAGTTCGCTATTTTGATATTGATGAAAAAACAATCATTCTGTAAGAGTTTGGTTTTTTTTATTAGACAAAAAGATGACATTTGACATTATTTTCGAGGTCTAAGTCGTCGCCTCTGACCGCAGACCCAACATGGAGAATTTAACTTGTAAATGTAAAGTAAAACGACGCAACAATGACATATGCTTAAAACGTTCTAGACGTGTTTGTGAATGTGATAGTTTGAGTATAGTGATTAAGGTACACCCTGGGCCCAGGTCGAATGACGAAATAATTTATCCGAAGATTTCCCAATCGATTTGACATGCCAGCTGAATCAGAGATTCGCCAACTGATTACGACACTGACAGTGAAACATAAAACAATGACGTCGTCGTTTTAAAAAGATAGAACTGGAACCACATATATAAGAAATCATTAGTTCCAATATTTTGCGGAAAAAACGGCACAGTAAAGCAACGAAGAAAACACATGATGAGAATAGTATAATCCATACATATTTTATCATTTCATACTTTCATTATTATTTAGTTTTAGAAGTCGTGTCGAACTTCTTTCATCAAAATCTATTGAAGTAACCATAAATCACTGGTTGCCAGATTGACTTCATTCTATGATCATCATAATATTGGTGCTAAAAGATGTTTGACTGGCTCATGTGGCAAGTACTGAAAAATATTACGATTCTTAAAGCAAGCATTTTGAATATTCGGAAAGATGTGAATACTATTTTATATTAAATCATACAAGACACCAGTATTATAAGTCTGTGTCAAATACAACTTAAATATTCGTGACTACGAGAATATTTGTTTGTTTGTTCTGGAATTTCGCGCAAAGCTACTAGAGGGCTATCTGAGTTAGCTGTCCAAAAATTTTGCAGTGTAAAACTAGAGAGAATGCAGCTAGTCATTACCACCCAGCGCCAACTCTTGGGCTACTCTTTTTCCAACGAAGTGGGATTGACATGCCTTTACTAATTAATCACCTGACATATACTGCAACGTCCCCTAAAATCCTATACCACTTTACACTCTCGACCCTAAGATACGTGCCCGAAAACGGTCAGTTGTAAACTCTCCTTGTTAAACTGAAAATGCCCTAAGAAGGTCGAAAAGTTGTTCTCAACTTTATTTTAATAAGTTTTAATACCCTCACCAGCCGTCTTGATATACAACTTAAATATATTTTTATACCAACAGATGGAATTTTAAAATGTTATTACGGATATTTTTAACTTACGTAAGATATATATTTTTAATTTAGCCAAAGAATGTTATGAGTGTTTTTTATGATAAGTTTTACTTTCGTACATTCGTACATAAATGTCTGTCTTTACAATGGCAACTGATAAGCCACGTATATTATCGCACATTTGAACGCGTAGGAATATTTCTTCAAGAAGCAGTGTTTTTAGCATAGTTCAATCGACAACTTTATAGAGAAACTTGAACATAAAATAAAAATATACATCAGTATAATTTTAATCAAGGGCCATTTACAGGAAATGGCCAAATATATACAAACATGTTTTCATAAAATATTAGGAAAACAATAAACATTCGGGTTTTCATACACAAATATCTATATACATGTATTACGACTACAATTGATTTTTAGTAAGCATTCTCGTAAAATATTTATTTGTATTTCATTTAATTTTTAGATGACAAAAAATTAAACAACATTTCTCTCGTATATTTCTCAAAATTCAAGTCTTTCTCTAGTAATAAATCACTACGAGAAAAAATAATGTGAAAAACGTGATGTATCTGAACTGCAGTATTTGTAGAACATTGTTTGAAAAGTCATATATAACTTGTGAAAAGTATTTAGGTATTAGTCATAGATGTTCAGAAATGTCATAACAAAAATAGCATAGGCATAATAACTCTAAAGAAACCAAAAAAATCAAAAATTGTTCAAAAATATAAAGTACTATGATAACAATTAACAACAACTAACTAATAAAAGAAAGAAAATACAATCTTGAAAAGGATTAGAGAAATGGAAAGCAGTTTTTTGTTATAACCTTGTTCAGATTATTTATGAAAGATAAGAATCTTACCTGAAGCTTCTACAAAAGTTTTGAGATGTTTAATATTTCTGTTAAACTAAATACAGTTATGGTAGTTATTGTTAAGCTGATCTAAGCAACTACAATCTATATTCTTAGAATTAAAATGCCCATTAAAAAAATAGTCAGTAGTTTGAACTTTACTTTCAACCAGGAGTGAGAATAACTACATTAAGTTTTCCTATGTAGTTTTGAAAATAAATCTGTGGATCTTTGAGATCACTCAGATCAGTCTGATTAATTGTTTTGTAGGTACAGTACGGCACATAGCTGCAGAAAGGGCTACACGTGCTCTGCCTACCACAAGTATCGAAATCCTCTTTCTGCTGTACAAGTCGGCAGACATGTTGTTGTGCCACTGGAGAGTCACTCTGGTCAGAGAATTCATTTACATTTTCATAATTTGCAGAAGAATCTACTAACTTCCTTTGACTATTTTGTTCTCTTTTATCATCCAGTCTGATTTGAAACCAAACATCAAGTCTTATAGTGGAATTTAGTTCTTCATATTTCTATGTTAAACCAGCATTGAACAATCACACAAATAAGTTTGCACAGTATGATGTGAACTCAGACAGAAAATCCATAAAATATGAAATCTCACATATATGCATTCTAAATGAAAAATATATAGTAATTTAATCCAAATAAATTATAAACAATGCTAGCTACACTAAATGATATGATATGTAACTTTAAAATAACTATGCATATACCATTATATGCAACGAAACTTTAGTTCTTTCCTTCTTTAAAAAAAAAAATGTTATTGAAACGGTTTCCAAGCATCACAGGTTACTCATACATGTGTGCGCACTTTGATTTAATAAAGTCTATTTGGAAAACCATTTAAAAGTTTATACAAATAAAAAGAATGGTAGGTTTGAGGTAAATATGCATGTTGCAAAACAAACAATCACTGTTATTTATCAGGCTTAATACAAGCACATCCAACACCTGATTTTAAACCAGAAATACAAAAAATACTGTTAAAAGTAAAACAATTCAAAAGAGAATCAGGACTAAAATGACATTCTTATAGTTAGCAGTAAAATATATTAAAATGAATTTTTATAAGAATTTTATTTCAAATTTGAACGTCTTTTCTCTGGACAAGATGCTTACGTTTACCATTTTGTTTCTGTTGTTCCTGTTGCCCAGATGTTAGTTATAAGAACTAATTTTTTCAAGGTATTTCAATGAGATACAACTTGAATGTTAACCCAGATAATGAATCTTTTGCCATTTTTCTTGCCAGATCTCCTTTGCAACCAGTTGGTGTGGCTCTTCATCATAAACTTACAAAGAACAAAAGTGGATTTTGGCTACAACGTGACAAAAATACAACAAAAGTCCTCTTTACAAAAAAAATATTCAAATTAATAACAAATTTGATTAAAGCTGCATCAGTGGTGTGATATATCTGAACACATACTTAGAAAATGAAATATAAATGCATAGCTTTTGCACAGTTCCTATAAAAAGATTCCTTTTGTAGAGAAAAGTTGAATAAAAAAATCAAAACATTCCACAACTAAATACAATTACACATTTTTTAAATAAATGACTAAGCTGTAAATTAATTAAATTGTGTTTGTATTTTGTATATTAGTATTTTGGTTTCTAATTTTCACCTGGTGATTATGGTGCTTTACCCATAATCTGCAGGTTCGAATCCCATTACCACACAAATTCATCTTTTAAGATGTGAGGGTGTTATAATCTAATGACCAATTCTACAATACTACAGTGGATAGGACTGATTATATGCCTTCCATCTAGTCTATTATTATTAAAGATTAGCTATAATTCTTTCTGAACAAAATTCTGATAATGCTTTTGTTTGTTTTTCTCTAACTTTACTCATCTTTTTGTCTCGATGAGTAAATTTCTGATAACTTTACTTATTTCCAAACCAAACTTTCAGTCTGAGCAACAAAATTAACCCACTTTATATTTTTGTTTTTGCCATATGATTATTTTGTACTTTTACCAATGCCTTGGTGTACACTCCTTATTCTATTTTCACAGAATACTGGTTAAAGTTCTATCTTATAAATCTGGACAGAATCTACAAGGAAATTTAAAATTTTGTCCCATAATATGCAAGGTGTCAAACACAAACATAACTTAAGTTTAACAATTATTAAACTTAATGTCAATAAATAAAATGATAACCCTGTATTTTTGAATTTGTATAAAATATACAAAAAACAAATTTATCTTTCCTGACAGTTTGAGATTAATTCATAAATATCTTGCAGCAAACTAGTTTTCCAACATTAAGCATTCCCGATGCAACACCACTTTAGTATCTACTGACTGAATGACAAGCAACACCCTACTATATATTTGTGGGAATTGTTAGAGCTGGCGATTTCCCCAGACAGTTTGCAGCCCCCTTTTGATATAAACAAGAAACTACTTTCCATTGGAGTTTCTAATTCTGTGAAAAATCCAAATGGTTTATGGGTAGGTCTCCTTATTTCTACTACTTGTGAGCCATCCTCATTAATCAGTTAAGAATAATGAATTGATGATAAAAAACAACAACAAATTAGTTCTGTAATACTATTAACAGAAAAATATTTTTCTTATTACTTCTTTTAACTGTTAACTGTCCAATGAGAACAATGTCAGATATCCAAGTTGAGCTACACTTGTTAAATAAATTTCAATATTTAAATACTTTTAATGTATAAAAAAAAATATTGATATTCATGTAGTTATCCATTAACAGTCGTCAGCATACAAAATATGAAGTTTGGTTTGAAAACTTACAGAGACAGCATAAGAATTTAAACCTGATAAGAAACAGAAATTAGACTGAACAGTAACATCTTATTCCTTATACAATTATTCAGATGAAAGGGATGACTTTGGGTTTCAAAATTTACATGTTCATTTGAAATTATTAGCTTACAACAACTTTTCAGCAAAAGAGGAATACATAAAAACATTATCAATGGACTTGCACTCGAGCTTCGAGCTTCTGTTGAAATTCTTCTGCTTGCAGTTGTTCCAAAGTGAGTAAGGAAACACCCAACTGATCTTCCTGGTTGGTAGAAATGTAAATTTGGTAAGTTTCAGATAACAATATTTCAATAAAACTTCTATTATTAACTTAATAGAAACACAATTTTAATACTTATAGTTACAACTTTTTATAGTTTCATTAGCCCAGTTTTAAAAACATAAAAATCACGAATTTTGATTTCCTGCAAACAAAATGATGACATTCCTTTTCATATTATTTTCTCTAAATTTTCTAGAACTTTAAACACACACACGATACATTGGTATTATGGAACCCACTAATTAAAAACAATAAATAATTCAACTTTACCTCACAAGTCTTCCTAATTATATTAAGTAAATATATGTATATAGAGTTGGCTGGCTTGATATGGATATTAAAAACTTTTATTTAAAATATAAAACAAGTAAAAGTTTAATGAATAATTCAAATCAACATTTCATATTTACACAATTTTAAAAACTTAATTGAAGCTGTTAATAGATCCTGCTTTAAAAATGTACTCTAGTTATACAAGGTTTCTATATCCTCTACATTGTCGTCAGGAGTTACCTGCAAGACGCACAAATTTACACTTGCTTTTTCTCTGCCACATGATATGATATGTTGCTTTTTGTATTTACATATTTTCTTAGTTAACTTTTATATTACACCACACCAGATATTAATGTTTTTACTTCATAGTTCTTCATCTCTGTTTAATAGTTTTTTTTTTACATTTTATTTTCAGAGATTCCCTGTAATGTAATGAGGTTGAACTAAAACAGATTTCTTCTTCTCTGTTTAATAATTTTTTTTTACATTTTATTATTTTCAGAGATTCCCTGTAATGTAAATTTGTAATGTTATGAGGTTGAACTAAAACAGATTTCTTCATCTCTGTTTAATAGATTTTTTTTTACATTTTATTATTTTCAGAGATTTCCTGTAATGTAAATTTGTAATGTTATGAGGTTGAACTAAAACAGATTTCTTCTTCTCTGTTTAATAGATTTTTTTTTACATTTTATTATTTTCAGAGATTTCCTGTAATGTAAATTTGTAATGTTATGAGGTTGAACTAAAACAGATTTCTTCTTCTCTGTTTAATAATTTTTTTTTACATTTTATTATTTTCAGAGATTCCCTGTAATGTAAATTTGTAATGTTATGAGGTTGAACTACAACAGATTTCTTCTTCTCTGTTTAATAATTTTTTTTTACATTTTATTATTTTCAGAGATTCCCTGTAATGTAAATTTGTAATGTTATGAGGTTGAACTAAAACAGATTTCTTCTTATGAAAGTTTATACTGTGTTGTTTTTACGTGTTCTGTAATAGCTAAATTTTCTATTATTTCTCAGGTAACCTCTATGTTCCAGTAATCTGTAGTTTAAATTCCTTTAAGTGTAACCAATATAAATTCTCCCATATTCACATTCTACTTTGTAAATTTAAGTTTTTATCTTCTACAGGGTGGTCGCTAGAAAAGCGGAAAATTTGTCAAACAGCTATTTGTTTTTACAAAGAATAACTTTTACAAAGTTTTTTAAAGGCATATGTTATATTACACTCATAGATGCTCAAAATTATTAAAATCATGCATTTTATTCATGATGTAAAGAAATCAAAATAGAAATGAGTAAGCACGCATTTTATTCATGATCTCATCTGACCCTCAAATTTTCCGCTTTTCTAGCGACCACCCTGTAGTTATATCTTATCCTTAGCATTCCTTTACATATCTGGATAAATGTTTTCTTGCTTCTTAAAATTTTCAATCAAATGACCTGTTAATTCTGGTGTAAGGCAAACTTGAAGTGTTTTTTTTTAACAAATGGATCTTAATATAGTATTTTTAGCTAACACTAAATTTTGTTAACTTTCTTGAATGCTCTTTCTTCTATATTTGGTTCTAGTCCTAACTATATTTTTAAAGCACTGTAAACATATGTAGAAAATGCAGATATTTACTGCAGTTTTATATGACATGTGGCAGCACAACAACATCAAATGATTTTTTTTTTTGTAAACAGTTTTTTCCATGCTACCATTTTTGTTTTTTTCCAAGCACATCTAGAAAATGTAAGCTATTCTTTTCTTTGTCTATATGTAAATTGAATTGACGGTTTTTTACTATTCAAATAACTAGAAAGTATTTATAAAATAATAAAACAGAAAACTCGGTCATCACTCAACATGTAAAAATAAAACAAAAAATTAAAAAAAAAAACTTACAGCTCAACCTCACAGCATTACAACTTTATATTACAGGGAATTACTAGAAATAATAAAATCTAAAAAAAACTATTCAACAGAGATGAAGGACAATGAAGTCCAATTTCAAATTACAGGGAATTATCAGAAATAATAAAATCTGTATTTAAACAGAGATGAAGAACTACCAAGTTAAAGCACTGATATCTGGTGTGGGGTAATATAAAAGTTAACTAAGAAAATATGTAAATACAAGAAATACAGTGCAATATCACACGGCAGAGAAAAAACCATGATATCAGTTAGTACGTCTTGCAGGTAACTTTTGAAGGTGACGTAGAGGACATTGAAGCACTGTATATGTAAAATGTATTTTTTTAAAACAGGGAGCCAGTGACAACTTTAATTTAGTGTCCAAAATTGCATAAATATGAAATGTTAATTTTATTTATTTATTAAACTTTAAACATTACACAAGGACCAACATTTCATACAAGCGACAACATTTCAATGTCCCTGGGTTATCATCACGTTAAAAATGACAATTGAAGAAGTGACCACTGTTGATCACATGTCATGGGAACAACAGTAATGGGAAAAACAAGATTGCAGGAAGCATTCTATATAGATATATTAATTATATTTTATATGGCAGTTATCATTTCAGGAAACAACTACTATAGATATAGCAGTGTTCTTTTGTACTGGTTCAATATGTGTTTAAGTTCTTATATTAGAAGAGCTTCTTTGATTTTTTCTGTACTTACAATTGTTTCTTTGCTTAACATGTTAGTGTTTTCTATGATTATATTGTGTGTATTTAAAATACAGCATTTAAAATTTTTTATGTTCATGGAACCTAGTTTCCATTTTTCAGCTTCCTTCTCCAATGCAGAAATCATTGCACTTGTTGCACTGAATGTTATAAATGATACTAGTACCGTGTTTATCGGGGTAGTTTTTACATTGTTAGAATTTTAACTTGCTACCCGTTTTTTGAATTACTTTAATCTTTATTGGAATGTTACGTTTGATGATGAGGTTTTACAAAGTGCCGATGTCTGAAACGTAAGGTGTTAAGCAGTACAGTCATCTGGAATGTTATGAAAACAGCAGTGTAATGTTTTGTTGCTAGTTGTTTCATTAAGTTTCAGACTGTTGGCTAACTGTCTGTTGTGTTTTTGGTTGTGGTTTCTGTGTAGAGTTATTTTCATGCATTGTTTTTTTGGTAAAAGATGTATTCGTTTTTAAAATGTCTTGTTTTAGGTAACTGGTTGTTGTTTTCTTTTTTAGATTCATGAAAATTATGAAAGTTACATAAATAAAGTAAGTCTCACAAAATGTTTCATTATGCAGCTAAAATCTGAGATATGCTGCAGCTCAGATACTTATTCAGAATTTCAAACATATGTAAATACAATATTTAACTGTTAATTTACAAAGTCTTTACCACTGTTATGCATATTTAATTGTTGGATTGAAAAAACAAAACAAAAACAACACAACCACAATCTAAAAATGGCTAAGAATGAAACATTTGGTAAACCTAGTGGGTAAAACCTACATTTAGATGCTCACTTCACAACAAGCGACTGTCCATGAATGTGCGTGAAATTTCTGAATTTTAAACCTCATTCACTCACACTCTTTTTTGTTATTTATAACATCATGTAGAACAAAAACCTTTAAAAACTACAACACATTTACACATTATTCAGAAAATAAATTTTTAACATTATTCCTCTGTATCTGTACACATAAAAATCTACAATACCTTCCTAAATGGTTGTGCCATGACTCTCAGAAATCTTTTAGCAATTTGCACAGCTTCTTCAATGGAAAGGTTGCACATGCTATCTTTCAAGGACTCCTGAATCCATTTAGGCAATTTTCCTCGTTTGTCTATCCGAGAAAACCTCTACAATAAACGAAAACGGGGAATATCTCTAATAATACACAAGCATGTTATTTAACTAATATCACTGGGACATAATATTTAATCTGGTTGTTAACACCAATCTTGTTTACTGTAGATGAAAATAATTTTGTATTACAAATGTGAAATAAAAATTGTCACACAACATTTCTGTATTTTACTGTCCCCTTTAATACATTTTTTTGTCAAAATGTGTCAGTATTATTCATGTGGCACATTTACCTTATCTGCAAAGCACATTATTCCATAATCTGTTTTTCCTCTCATGGCACGACCAACACACTGTGCGGCATGTCTCATAGCATCAAAAGTAAGAAAATCATTTTCTCTGATCTGGAACTGGTCCCTAAGATACTCAAGTCTGGCCTACAACACAAGAAGAGTTTGTGATGGTATTATAATAATAAGAAGACATCTTACATTTCTTCAAACACAATATTGTATATCTTCATATTTATTTTTTGCTATACACAAACACAGAGAAAAATATGTTAGGAAACAGGTATTCATTAAATATAACTAAAAGCATGTCTTCACAATCATTCACATGAGCAAAACTATCAAAACTCAAACACAATACATAATCAGTTGAATTTTAGCATTTTTTGAAATCACTGTACCTGACAAATGTCTGAATGTTTATAGTTTGTGTTATTTTAGCTATACTGAATGACAATCAAGCACTTATTCTAAGTTACTTCATTTATTCATGTTAATGAAAGAAAGGCCACCCAAAAGACTTCCTGTTGTTAGTATTTAGTGCTGAAGAACATTGATATAAGTAATCATTTGGAAACTTTTCATGATTTTTAAACATAAACAATGTAACCATATTCTACACTGAGTCTCAACTTTTACATAAAACAAATATTCATAAAAATGTGAGTTTACTAACTAGTTCGTTTAAATACACAAAATATAAAACACTATTCTGCTAGCTTTAATGAATCTTGGGAACAATGATCCAGAAGCAATATAGTTTAAAGATTTTTCTTTCATAGGAACTTCTTTATACAATGCCACTCTTGAATATTTATGTGTGTGTGAGCATACATGGCATACTTTGTTACGTCATTATCCTGTACTGTACTGTTATCACTGTACATTTTCCAGTATGGATCCATGCAGTTTCATTATAATTTTAAAGCAACTGTTAAGCATCATGTCTTACATTTTGCTAAGCAGTCAATTTTTTTTACCTTCATATAAAGTTCATCTGTTTCTTCACAAAAATGCATAATACAATAAATTAACCAACAGATCTATTCATTTGTATGAGAGAAAGAAAGAAAAAGGGAAAATGTGGCAAGTATTTCAGTTTAAGATTTAATTGGCCCCTAGCCAGAGCTATGGGTAATAATCAACAGAGGGCACTCAAAAATTTACTTTCTCTTCACCCTACTCATGATTGGATATAAGGTAAAGCCACAAGTAAAAAAAAAGGTTCTAAGACTTCTTCTGTTACAGGTGCCAGTACAGAAGCAGTGAGCTGCACTAAGGTGTGTACAAAGTACAAATAATTATCTACCCCACGAACAAACCATTTCTCCAGACCTTATACCTGTGTTGCAAAAAATGTTTTCAAATACTCCAAATCTGGTTTAACTGGTGACAAATACAATAAAATCATAACTTCTTTAGATTTGTATTCAGTATTTCTGTAGATACACCCTCAAATCCTATTTGCTGTACCATTAGCAACAGCACACTACTTATAATGTTTGATCGGTCTCTGAAACCATCTACCAACATCCTTTTCTTTTATGACACTATTAAGGTTATTCCCATCCATCCAAATTATACTTATATTTCAATTTATGTCACCTACATGCAATATTTTTCATTTGTCATAATTAAAACCCATCTACTGTTTATTTGCCCAACTTACTAAATGATATCAAACTAAAGCAGAAGCATCCTCTTCAGAGTTAGCAGAATATTCAAGAATTTAAGAAACTTATTCACTATTCCTTCACTATGTTTGTGATGTAAATCAAAAACAGCAACAGTCATAAGTCTGAGCCCTGAGGTACACCACTTGCAACATTAATCCAGTTTGAAAGAACTCCATTTATAAAAACTCTTTTCTTCCATCAAGTCACTCTTCTCTCAAATTATCTCCAACACTAAGAGAGGTAAGTTTCTTTAAAAGCCTTTTATGTGTTACATTTTCAGATGCTTTCTGAAACTCCAGATACACCAAAATCACATCTTTACCTTCATCTACACATGTAGTAACATTTTCAAATTAACATCTTTACTCTCATCTACATGTGTAGTAACATTTTCAAAGTATGTCAAAAGATTTGCAAGTCAAGATTTCCCTTCAGAAAAACCACATTGACTATCTGATAAAATTATAAACTCTGTTAGATGACTTTGCAGAATATTTTTTATCAGACTTTTCAAAACTTTTACCACAACTAATTACTGAGATAACTTCTGTTTTCTCCTTTGAAGATATGAATGACATTAGTTAATTTACATTCTGTTGGTACTTGTCCACTATTCAAGGACTTAAAACAAATTGTGGCAAGTGGCTCACATATCCAATCCTTGACCATCAGGGAAATAATATATAACCCAGGTAACTTATTCTTTAAACTTCTCAATTTTATTTTAAAAAGCTCAGAATTAATGTAATCATCTCATTCACTTTTGTTTTTACCTATCCACTGCTCAAGATAAGAAATATTACTCAAATCTTCATTTGTAAAAACTGAAGAAAAATCAAAATTTAATAACCAAGCCATTTTGTAATCATCATCTACAACCTTTCCTTTATCATCCCTCAAGGCTCCTACCCCCCTCCTAACATTTTGTTTACCCCAAATATAATTTAAAATAATACTTACTATTAGTTTGTCTTCAGCTAAAAATTTTTCATACATCCTTTTAGATGTCCTAATTTCCTGTTTGGCCAACTTTCTTGACCTTCTAAAATACTAGTCAAAATAAATTTCTTAAATTTGTGATGTTTTTCTTTAATTTTATTTCTGTGTGAGCCAACTTGGTTTTTATTTTTTCAGTAAGAAACATATTTGTTTTGAATATTGAAAAAAATTTTCTATTTGCATTGTGATGTTTCATATTTATTTCTTTTGAGGACATGCAAAACACTGCAAACTTTACTTCATAATTAACAAAGCTTTTATTTAAACAGTTCAAAGAAAACTATTCACCACTGACAAAATAACTGTTACCTAGCAACATGAAATAATTCTTTAAATACACCACATTCTAAATGTGCGTATCTTTTTTCATGGAGGTGATTCCCTACGGTATACCCATTAAGGATGTCCTTCGGTTACTTATCAAAAATTATTGTCCAAGAATCAGTGATGTTATATATTGAGAATATTTATATTTTTTAAATAACCAGAGTGTGTGTGCATGTTTTTCTATAGCAAAGCCACATCAGGCTATCTGCTGAGCCCACCGAGGGAAATCAAATCCCTGACTTTAGCATTGTAAATCCATAGACATACTGCTGTACTAATGGGGGACAAATAACCAGAAAATATGGGTAACATGAGTTTGAAAAAAAAATTGATTTACAAATATTTTTTCACTTCATAATGAATCAAATTAATGTTATAAATAAAGCTATTTTGCGCTGTCAGTTGGTACATGCACTTAAAAAAGTAATGTGTGAAAGTCTTACCTGATAAAAGTATTATAACTATTACACTAAGCTTTTAAAATTTATCTTTAACAAGCTAAGCCTATGGAAGATATACCAATGAACAGCTGCATGTTTCAATGAAAGAAATTTATCAAAACAAGAAAATACATATAGATGCATACTTTGTGTGTATGTTTACCATTAACCATCAGTATTTTATTCTTAACAAAGAGATATGCAAAAGCTGCAAATTAATATACTCTGGTTCAATGAAGCTGTCAATCACAAATTTATGATTTTACTGTAACATATCTTGTTCACAAAAATGAAAGGAATAAAATCTTCCAACACTGAATCACAAAATCAATCCAAGCAACTTAATAAAATATTTTGGAAAGATTAGTGTTTTGTTATAAATAAATGTGTTCTAGGTCACAGTTTCAGAGGGTTACACTTGCATAATTACATTGAAAAAGGTTACACTTGCACTATCAGCTTGAGAGAGTTGCTTATGGACTATTAGCTGTAGAAAGTTAAATGTAAACTATTAGCTTCAAAAGGTTGTGTGAACTATCTGTTTTAGAAGGTTACACTAACATGAATTATCTTTAGAAGATTACACTTGCAGTATTAGCTTCAGAAGGTTATACTTGTCCTCTCAGTTTCAGATGGTTACACTTGCATTCTCAGTTTCAGATGGTTACATTTGCACTCTCAGTTTCAGATGGTTACATTTGCAGTATTAGCTTTAGAAGGTTACATTGCACTATTAGCTTTATGTTTGCACTAAACAATATGGGTATAGTTAGAGAACGGTAGCTTTCTGTACATATAAAAAACAATCAATCCTAGATATTATTAACCCATAGTATTAATAAGTAACAGCAGTAGAATACAACTTACATTTTGAACCCTTCGTTCATGAAATAAGTAAGTTATAAAAAATGTGAGTATCTTGAGTTCCACATTGTTATGACTTCATTCTAATATATTCAACATCCAAGTTTGCAAAGTTTTATGGCAGAGTTCAGACTCTTCAAAATACAACCTGACCCACCACTATCTAGAAACAGATATAAAACCTACCTTTAGTATTCGACTCTGTGTATACACAAACGGTATGCCAAACATCAATACAGCCCGGCCTAAGTGGTGATCTGTAGGTTAGAACAAAAAAATCTAAACATTTTGCATATTCATATTGTGTGAAAAACAATATAAATTGAGGCACTGTGATCATTTGTTACAATAATTAAACTAACTGGTTTGACCATTTGTAAATAAAACAAACTACTAAATGATACACACTGTATAATCAAAAGTAGCAAGCCACTACATATTGAGGAAAGAGACTGTTACATTTTTCTATTTTAGCCCTATGTTAGCATGGAATAAGTTCCCACCTTTCTCATTAACTATAGTCTAGAGTTCATTACTAATACAGATCCATTGTTAGTATTTAAAGTGCAAGAATAAGTTTCAAAATTAGGAGATTTGCTAGCCTTTCCCCTAGCAGGGAACAGAGCACTGTGAGTTATTTAATTTTAAGGAATTTCAGGACATCCAAACTTCCCTTTAGATCAATGTTAAACACACAGAATTCTTACAATTCCTTTATTTATATATTTCCCATACATGTTGTAAGAAGTCAGAACCAAAATATGACTTCCAACTTTGTTTGTAAGATCATAAATATACAAATTAATAACAAAGTTATTAACCATATAAAACTAACTTTGCTTTGCAAAAAACACAGTTGGGTTCAGATTCACGTTTTAGCACATGGAAATCCTTGGTTTTCAGAACATTTTGAAAACACTGCTAACATTTTTCACCATCCAGTTCCATGCATGTAGAATAATACAAAGGAATTTTTTTGAAAGGCAACTATTCATTTTGAGATTTTGGATTATATCCTTTCTTCACTACATATAAAGTTCTGTCATATCTTAGGGCAGTCCATTCATATCAGACTCTGAGTTAGATAACACAGACTACAGATATTATTATATCAAAACACTGAAGAATATGATGTAAAGCTTAACAAAATAATAAATTATTGTAACATAGTCCTTTCTCATATAATTCCATCAATGTACAGTTTAACACTGTCATGGTTCCTGCTGTTATAGCTGATAATAACAATAATATCCTTCCCTACTATCTGTTTATGGTAGTTACTGACCTTGACAGATATCATGTAACAATAAACCATGATATAACATACTGTGGTTCATATCCGAATATTCCAAATCGTGGATTAAGAAAGTTCTGTTTAAGAACTCTATAATCCAAGAAACATTTTACTCAAGTCATGTACATATTTAAACTGGATTTCTTTTGATCTCATCATTACTTGCTCTTGCTTTTAAACTATAATCACTCTCAATCATATTCTTACAACAGAAAATAGATTTTGAAATTAAAAGTCTGAAACACAAATAAAACCGAAGGTGCCAAAGGGTCATTGTGAGGCAGACTTTAATCAAGAGTAAGAAATCAATACAAAGCCTTGAGCCTTTAATGAAAGAATCAACAAAAATATATGTTTAGGTTTATAACAAGATGAGATCACATAACTGTAAAATAAAACTCGAGTACGGGACCTCTAACAATAGAATGTTATTTTATAGTATACTGTAATTGACAATTATCAACCAACAGTCCATAGACTACGAGTGTGGAAGCGGCAACTATTTTGGTAGAAGTTGAGAAAACAAGCAAATATTATAACATTCAGATGTTTTTACTAAGCTTTACAAGTCACATACCAAATACAAGTTAAATATGAAACTAGATGACTGATATAATTGAAAATGATTCATGCATTTACAAGTTGAAACATAATTTTAGCAAAGTAAAACTTTTAAATGTATTTATCTACAAGATAAAAAAAATCCTAATAACAATGACTGCAAACAAATACAGTGTTCTGCCAAAGGTTATAATTTTCCTGAAAGAAAATGTATTTTTGATAGATACTTCTTATTGCTCACAAGAATAGCTTTTCTTGTTTTTTGCTGTCCTCTGTGAATTTTTTGAATGCATGCCTCAAGCTTTCCATCATTTTTCTGTTGGAATCTAAAGTTGCAACACGTCTCCCATGTAAATCGTTACATATCATCTCTCCAGCAACAGGAGAGCACTACTGTTACAAGACACATACAACTCCCTACATGTACCACCACCAAACTATCACTTCAAAGTTTGGCAGAAAATGCAAGCACCAGAATATAATGGGAGGAAAAGGGTGGGGGGGAGTGAGAGCACAGAAAATTACCTTTGAGAAATATATTTTTATTTAGAAAAAATTTAAACCTCCAATATAGTATTCTACCTCTACTCACATAATTAGCTTGAATTGGAAGAGGGACAGGTGCAAAGGAAGCAAAGGTGTATCCTCAAGAAATGTCTGAAAGACACCCCTTAAATGAGGTGAGCAGATCAAAAGATATGAGAAAGAGCACTGCACCACATCAAAGCCAAATATCTATTTACCATGAAAAGTGATGAGATCAGAAGGACCAGACATGGTGCAACAAGAAAGCACATCCAAGTGGGAGAGGATGCTGCAACAAAGAGACATAAAAGAAGCAGAATAATTCAATCCCATGATAGAAGGTGGGTAAGAGATGATGTGCTCCAAGGTGTAGAGTGGCTAGGATGCAACAAACCACAATAAGCCAGTCAATTACGTCCAAAACCTCACTTGCTGGGCACCAACATCCTCTCAAGGGCAGGATAAAAACCTATACCATCTTCATCTCAAGTCCTAGAATCTAGAGGAAACCTATCAAAAGAATTCAGAAACACACAGGGTTGCATAATGCCAGGGACCTGGGAATAGTTAATCCAAAAGAGGTCCACCACATGCACTTGACCCCCCATGACCATGAACAGAAGAACAATAAAAGCAAGAGATAGATGGCATAGCATTTCGTAGTGTACATAATCAGGTCTGACCAATGTACTGTCAGACTCATGAAAATTGGAAGAAGAGTGAAGGGGAGCAAACTGAGAGATCAATTGCAGTAAAGCACTGACTAGGTGCATGAAAATAAGTATAAGAACCAGTGTTGAAAATAAAAATATTGTGATCAGAGATCATGTGCTCTATGGAGAAACCCCTCCCATCAATACCAACACTTCCCCAGAGGGGATGATGTCCATTAAAATCCCCAAGGATTAAAAAGGGAGACAACAACTGTTCAATGACAGTATCAAGGTCTGAATAGCCATAGGTATCTCCAGGAGACATGTCAAGAAAGCAAACAGTGATGGTACAACCCAAGGAAACACGGATGGTTAAGGCCTCCAAGGGTGTGTCGAGTGGCAAAGACATGGTGGGCACATTCTGATTAACCAACAGTGCCATCCCTCAATGCACTCATCCATCACACAACCTGCCACTTCTGTACAAAGAAAACTGCTAAAAGGTGACTGTATCGACAGGTTTCAGAAATGTTTCCTGTATGGAAAGACATACAGGATGGTAGGAAGCAATCAGTGCTTCGATGTCATCCAGATAAGAATGTAAACCTCGACAGTTCCATTGTATCAAAGTGGCCATTTTTATTTATGTGAAGATGAACTCGGTGGAGAGCACTTCTGTTTATGACGTTTTTTTTCTTTATTGTCTTTATTCAAGAGAGGTCTGTTGATCTCCATGAATCCTGCCCTGAGTTGATAGGGCAGATCTGAGAATATGAATGAATGATCCTTTTACATCTTGAAATAAGAGAAGAAGATGTACCCAAGGAAATGCCTGTACACAGAACTAAAGGAAGTGGATATTGGGGTTTGCTGGAATGAATGTTAGGGACAGAGATGGGTGTTGACACTAATTCATCAACTTTTTTCAGCCATGGAAATCAAAAACTTTTCATATGGTTTGCGAACAATTCTTTTGGAGGCAGACGGAGATCTGTCTGCACTCCCACTGTAGTAGTGGAATGAAGTGCAGCAGTATGTAATCAAGAAAAAGTGGTGGACAGCAACTTTCGAGCCTCAGGGTAGGTAATGTTTTGAATCGTTTCCGAACACTGCATCTCTTTTTCTTCCAATCATTTAAGAGAAGAATGAAAGTAGGAGGGGTGAGAGCAGTGCTATTTGATGCAATAAACAACTGTTTCACATTCATACACAAGGAACCAAGACATGATGTCTTAGAGTGACCAAACTGGTAACACTGGAAACATCCGAGAGAGTTTGCAATGTATAGCCATCCCTTGCAATTAATATAACCTGCCTTGATGGTGGCAGGTGGATGTAATGATATAAATGTTTAAATGAAGACACTGATCAGCATCATAATTCCTTCTTTGTGAGTGGAGATATGCCTCACTGCAGAAACTCCTTGGGTGGAGAAATCAGTGAGAATCTCTGACTCTGGGATGTTCTTCAAATCCCTCTCAATAATAATGCTTTATGACAAATTCAAAGTAGCATTAGGTGTATTCTGAATAGGTATATTCCCAATCACCTTTGAATGCAAGAGAAGTTCACTGTGTTGAGATGTGAATGTTTCCACCAATATGTCACCAGAGTGAAGCTTTCTGACTCAGTTTGAGCAAGTCCCTCTATTCCCTTTTGAATAAAAAAGGGAGACATCTGTCATAAAGGTTTGTCTGAAAGAGAATGTAGTACAAGAAAATGAGGTACAGGTGTAACAGATGTTAAAGATTGCTGCTCAGAATCTTCAAGATGTGGTCGTATACCTATGGACTGTTTTTCACTATTTTACTTAACTTTTCACTGGGAGGATCCATAATTAAAAAAAGAATATTTCAGTGCCCACTGACCCCACCCACCATAAGACCCTAAGAGGGGACACACTACAATACCCAACAAGGACACTACAGCAATGCCAGGGTTTCATGAGCACTATACCCAAACACCAGCATCAGATACAATATCCACAACACCTGTTGAGAACATTCAACCCCGGTACTTGGTTGACCCTAGCCCAAGTAAACCAGCTGACTAACCATGCAGGGGCTCCCCAAGGCTGCTCGTCTACAGAAATTCAAGGCCAAAGTGTTGTGTTAGGGTTTAACCCCTCAACCACCAGGATCATCTTCACCAAATACCATGCACAGCAAACATGTGGGTGGATGTTTAGATCCCAGAGAACAGAACCTTCCCTGGGAGGTTTTCTCACCACATACAGGAATCCACACCAAAGGGGCCCCTGAATCATTTGGTATTTTCATGAAAATACAACAAAAGCTGTGACAATAAATAAATCATGATCAGTCAGACCAGGTAACAAAATAGGTAAAAAATAGCCCTTGTTTTAGGACCATCACTGTCAGAGAATTTGGATCTGGAACTAGTGACCTGTAGACTGGATAAGGTTATTGACTGATACAGGAAAGGCATCAATCATTACAATATAGGCTGCTTGAATAGTCAGCGAAAAAAATTAAAACAAAAGATGAGGTGCCCCGCACGTGAGGAAAAGCTAACAAGTATGAAAAAAAGAGACTGTCAACAAGTTTATCCCACAAGAAATATGAAAGTCAACACTGTAGAATTGTCTGTGTAAACTTGAGAAAAGCATGCTTAACAGATCAGTTATAAAATACTGATATGAGCTGTTGCTACCTGAGGAATCCAGTAACCAGTACAATGCTGACTTCCCAAAATAGCACCTCTACTCAAGAGAGAAGTCTTTGTAAAATGAAGGTCTGTGGAATGAAGAAGAAAAGATCTTGTCATCATACACTATAGAATAAATAAACCACGTAGAAACTTGAGAGTTATGGAATAAATAGGCATGATGCACAACAATGGTTAGTTAGCTGCCACTGAAAAGCTAAATCCCACTGTAAGTGTTGCATGAGTGTTCCCAATAGGTATAGCTTCCAAAAATTAATATATCCTACCCAAAGCAGAAAGGATATATTTTGCAGCAGGTGTGAAAGGCATACAAGTATGTACCCAAAATTCACAACCCTTCAATGCCTTATGAAATAACAGAAAGCACTTTAAACTGTATTAACCCAATACACCAGATATACTAAACACCGTGTTGGCAATAAGTAGGAAATGCAGTTGTAAATATTCCACCCAGCTGACTGAATGGTCAACTGAATGTGTGTAACAGAGTGAATGAATACAGAGATCAGAATAAGCCAATTATCCAAGTAAATTATTAGCAAAAACTTTGACTGTGCAATAGAAATTGCATGAATTCAAAGCCAAGCCAAATGGGTGGGGGTAAATGAACTGATTAGTTACTCTTCAATGGTAAAAAGACAGGAGACAGGATGATGGATGAAATGGAATAAATAAATTTTGGCATCTTATATATCCATTTCCTTTCTTCAATGATTTTGACAAAGAAACTTTTGTAACAAGCTTAATGAAGTTTATACAGAAAAAAATTTAGTTAATACAGGTCTGTGACAAGTCTTCAATCTCCAAATTCTTTCAAACCATATAGAAATGGTAGTAAAAACAGGAAGATGCTTGATAAACGACTTCAACTACACCTTTCTGAGTAAATTACGAGACTTTCCAGAATAGTTTGTTCGCAACTGGATAGGATGGAAGGAAGAAAAAGTTATTAAAGTCAGATTGAAGAATCTGTTCAACTCAATGAACCACAGACTTAATAAAACCCTCTAATATCTGATGAAATCTACTCCACAAACAATAAAGGTAAATAAGTCTCAACAAAAGATCTTTACTTTTTATTATCATATTTTTTTTTATCAACATGAGAAAATGGAGCATGTTCAGTTCAGCATCCACATGTGAGGAATACAAGTAGACAATACAAACCTAATGTTAAAATAAGTAGACAATACAAACTTAATGTTAAAATAAGTAGACAATACAAACTTAATGTTAAAATAAGTAGACAATACAAACTTAATGTTAAAATAAGTAGACAATACAAACTTAATGTTAAAACAAGTTGACAATACAAACTTAATGTTAAAATAAGTAGACAATACAAACTTAATGTTAAAATAAGTAGACAATACAAACTTAATGTTAAAACAAGTAGACAATACAAACTTAATGTTAAAATAAGTAGACAATACAAACTTAATGTTAAAATAAGTAGACAATACAAACTTAATGTTAAAATAAGTTGACAAATTTGGAAAAAAATAAAGCCATGGCTTCTTCTCATATGCTAGAAGCCTCCATAAAATTATAAAATGAATTTGTAGCAAGTGAAGTTAAAAGCATGGCTGTATATAGGAAATTCTGAAAAAGAGGAAAGCAGAGCTTATATGTACTACCCTTATGTACATGAAAAATGGTGGAGTGAAATACTCTTGGTTACATTCAGAAACCAGTCATATGAATGGTGACAGAGTATGAACAGACTCAATAAAGAAAGGTTTTTTATAAATTCAGAACTAGGTCTAGTTATTTCAACTAAAACTTACCAAAATCTACTCCTTCAGAAACTTTTCCTCGAGCCACAGAGAGCAGTACAGCTCCCCTACCATTATTACAGGCCTGGAAAAAAGAATCATGCTACGAGTTATCATCACAAGCATCAAAACAGTAAAGGAATAGATACATATGTAGTGAATATATCATGAAGAAACTATTACCTACAGGTTGACAAAATTTCAGCACTTTTCCAAAACCATTAAGCAGTTTTACTACAACTTTTTAAGCTTATCAGCAATTAAATTAAACACTTCATAAAGAACAATTATTTCTTTATTGTCATACCTATGTTAAGGTAATAAAAGAAAAGTACTACAGCATTATGTTCCACATTTTATCTGAACCTTTCATAATTTTATTTTTTGTTAATGCAGCATATCTTATGAATATTCTTTTGTGACACCATCATGAATTGCATTAAAGATACAGCAAAGCATGCACATTAACTCATATATTTGCTATAACAAGCAGAAAGTAAGTTGAATCTTATTCTACAACATTTAAAATACCACACAATTGACACTTTATTAGGCCTGGCATGGCCAGATGGTTAAGGCACTCGTTTTGTAATCTGAGGGTTGTGGATTTGAATCCCCATCACACCAAACATGTTCACCATTTCAGCCATGGTGGTGTTATAATGTGATGGTTAATCCTACTATTCATTGGTAAAAGAGTAGCCCAAGAATTGGCAGTGGGTGGTGATGACTAGCTGCCCTCCCTCTTGTCTTAAACTGCTAATTTAGAACATACAGCCCTTGTATAACTTTGCACAAAATTCCAAAAACAAAACAGATATTAAATTAACAGTTCAGAGCACCTTAAAATGTTTGAATAAATAATGTATATTTTAGAATTTAATTTTCAAAGGAATCCAAACAAACAATAGCAAAAGGACCAGTAAAAAGAGTAAAATTCAGGGCAAAGGTTTGAGTTATCCAACAGTGACTGATTACTAGCCTATGCTGCTAATGAGACAAAAGCTGCAAGATCTTAATTAGCAGTCGATGATACACTCAGTAATTATGAGTTGAAGAAATCTTGTAGTGTTCAACTTCAAAACTTTTGCAATGGCTCCATTCATCAGACTCTACAACTGATTTGCTAGCATTCAATACATTTTCTTTTTTTAATTTTTATATGCTC
Source organism: Carcinoscorpius rotundicauda (assembly GCA_011833715.1). NCBI lineage: Eukaryota > Metazoa > Arthropoda > Merostomata > Xiphosura > Limulidae > Carcinoscorpius > Carcinoscorpius rotundicauda. The sequence continues at coordinate 22,022,135 of CM022393.1, read as the reverse complement.
CTGAAAAACAAGAGAGTAAAATCCACAAAATAATTTTATATTCCTCATAATAAAACAGTCAGAAACAGAAATTAGTATTCAAATAAAACTACTTTTTACCACAAGGAAAAAAAAATACAAAAATAAGTACAAACACTAGAGTGACCAGATGTCTAGTTTTGTCAGGACAGTCCCGTTTTTTGGTAGATTGTCCCATGGAGATAAAACGTTCTAGGTTTATAATAAAGATACCAGACTGTCAAATCTCATCGAGCCACAAGTATAAACAGTCCTACTTGACTTGCTCATTGTTGTAATATGTACTCTCCTGCTGCTGCTAAACTCTCACAAATGTTTCATCTAAGCATGGTGAATAACTCACGACATGTGTAGGTGCTTTTCATCAGTAGTACTGAAACAGAGCTAGTTCAATTGGGTAATGCGTGATGAATGGTTAATCTCAGGAACTGTTTTCCCAAGATACTTTTATTATAGAAAATTTTTAACTTATCATAGTGCTAAAATACCATAAAGAGTTTTATATACATGAAAAGCAGATTTCCCACATTTTGTAAAGTTGGATAACAAAGTTGGTGCACTAGCTGCATGCAAAATTGTTTTCTACAGCACATGGTGCAAAATTCAATATTATGTATCACACCACCAAAAAAATACACAAGGACCATTCTGAAACTATGGCTAAGGGTTGGACTGTCAAGGTTTTTCAGTTTAGAAATCTGATCACCTTAACAAACACTAACTAATACACTCAAATTATACAGATCGTGAAAATGTTGTTTTTAACCTCGATTTTAAAAATGATGCCAAACTAACTGTATTTTTTGTTTCAAATTAAATATCAAAAACTAAGTTTACTTTTTCCAAAAATGTTCCAATTTCCTACATGCATAGCATAATCATCAATTCAACAGCAGCTAATATTTAATACTAGCAGATAAAACACTAAGTATTTCAAACACCAATTCTTATTCATTCATTATTCCTTCACAATCACTGAGATTCTGATTTCTTCCAGTTCTAAAGCACCAAAATGAGATTTAAAGGCCTTTGCAGGAGCAAAAAAACAAAGTTAATATTTTCCTACACTGAATATATATTTCTGATCAAAACTTACTTTGCAATCAGGCAGAAAACAAGCACCAGAAATGGGAAAGAATGGTTGGAAGCATGGGAGAGAGAGGTAAGTATTTATAAGAAATATATTTTCAGCTTAGGAAAATATCAATTTCCAATATGGTATCTTATCTCTACTTACAGAATAGCTAGAATCTTAAACTGACTTGGTGAAAGGACATGCACAAAAATTTTCCTAGATGAGCACTTTTTGGTATGTGTCAAACAAATGCACATTGGGTATAACTTCTATGGAAAACTGCACCACACCTGGATTAGGTAAACACTTCATACTCAATGAATAAATGTGTTGTTAAATGGACAGCAAAGAGGCACACACTAAAATTAGCCATACATGCCCCAAGTAAAGAGTGAATTGGATCCAAAACACCATAGTTAGGATATTAACTCCAGTCCAAAAACAAAGTAACAATGAAAAGGTCTTCTTTAAATTATAGTAAAAGCAAGTATCGTATGGTAACAGGAAAAACAGATGGAAGTGGAGAAGACTACTCAAATAATCAGCAATGGTAGATATGGAAGAATCAGAGTAAAATAGCCAGGTAAAAATTTCATAGACATGAGAAATCACTGGACAGAAAAGAGGGTAATCAAGTCTTATAGACCAAAGCCATAAATATTCCACATTTTCTGAAATACCTTGATAAAAGAATGATGTATTTGTGTTTACCATATTCCAGTGTACACAACACTAATTTTGGAAATATATAAATGGAAGAAGATGTTGTAAAGACACGAAAAACACAATTATTCTGAGCCCAAGTGTGAGCACCTACCCTAGGATCTGTAGAAGAAAGAAAAACTAGGTATAGCAATGAAGGGGCCTAATTTAGGAGGGATACCAATAAAAGGTAGCACACTGGTGTCCCATTAACAAGAAGGCCTGGAGGTGTCCACGGACAGAAAATCAGGATTGTGAGGCTCATAAAGGATGTGGAGAAAAACCTTAACAAAATCTTAATATTACACAGAGTTACTAGACTAGGTCTAGCCTTGGGAACAACAGCTGGTTGTGTGATAAATCCCAACTTCTGTTAAAAAACTTAAAAAAGGGTTAGGCAATAATATTGTAGAAACAAATGTGCAGTATCTATCTCAAGGAAGCAAATACCAAATTTTCATGTTGAACTTACCATTCCCATTAAGGAACTTAAAAAACAAATACTGTTAAATAAATTTTGAAACAATTCCAGATATAATAAGTGTAAATGTTCTATAATTTAAAAAAATACATATATATATAAAACACACACATATATCAAAAATATTGAGATTTTACAATGTGATTTGTGTATGTGCAAATATATAACACTATTAAAATGCAAAAAAATTGCTCTGATTATGTTTTTTTTTTAATATTCTTCCTTTAAATGCACATGTTTTAGTCCTCATTCTTTATAACAATCAATTACTTGCTCAGCTAACAAAACATATGTGATAGTATATGATAGTAATACTTTTATGGTACAGGATCACTTACTTAAAACTGTCTATGGTGTAAAATAAATATAACTGGTAACTCTGTTATACTTCATGTATGATAAAAGAACAAATTTTAAAATTACTAAAAATAATTTATTTCTAGTAGATTACAAACCTTGATGTAGTTTAATAAAGCTAGACTGGTTTCTGCAGCATCCTGTGTTTCCACAAACAAAAGTTTATGTTTCTGAATATTGTCTATCACTCCCTGTTTAATGATTGTAACAACAATTTTATAACAGCATTTGAGAAAATCATTTAATCAGTCGAGATTTTGTAACTAATCAGAAGAAACAAATTAAATATTTCAACAACAATCAATCTTGTAAATTTATAAAAATCAACAAAAAAGAAATACAAAAACAAAGAAACAATCCTTCCAATGACTTTTATGAGTTTATGGAACAGAGTGATTTATGTCTTATGATTGCTGCATCAGTATATGTTCTTAACTTTTAATGTATTCAGAGTTTCAACTATTGATAAACACATACAGTCTCACCCATCAAATTAACTTACAATGGTATCTACAAATCAACATTCAAAAGCTACAATATGTACCTCTTTATGCACACATAAAATACTTTTCTTAAACCTACTACTGAGAACATAGTATACATACTCTACTGTATGATAATAATTAACAGTTCTACAATATAAAATAACAATGAAATAATGTGGTTTCATTACAATAGGTAAGGAAATTATATACTTTTGTCTAAAAAATGTACTGCAGATTTTAAATAACCTGCATTAACCATTTCACAACTGGCTCACTATAATACACACAAATTCACATACACATTCGAGCATTTTAAGTTTTTACCCTATAACTTTTGATACAGTAAGTGTATCTTCAGAAAATTTGGCAGACTTTTACTCAAGATTACAAGTTTTTTGTATGCAAAAATTAGACTTTTAATGAAATATTTTTACTGAAGATTTGTTTATGGAAATATCAAGTCTGTTTGATCACTCGTCTGAGGGCAAAGTGATTTCATAATGATTAAGAAACTATTCTTTGTCTCAAAAATCTCAAATGTTACTTGCATAATCTCTAAAACCTCCTAAATATATTTCAAACATTTGTTTTCAGGAAGATTTTATATTTTATGTTATTTTCTATACCCTATGTAGAGTCTGTCATCTGACCCACCTTGTAACCATCAAAGGAAGAAAAGGATTTTTTTTTTCTCATGTTGGAATGACTATAATAATTTAAATGTTTAGTCTAAGTAGTTTAAGTCTCATGATGTTATATATTTATTATTGTTTATTATATTGACTTTCTAATCATGCGTAGCTAACATTTCATACCTTGCATTAAACAGTACACATGCACTCATGTTATTGTATTAAATAATATAAAACTGACCCAGTCTTGGCTGTGTTTTAGTGGACTAGTATTTTGTAATATCCAGTCACATTTCAATTAGTATACATATGAATATGGATTATTACTATTCAGAAATAAATTATTAAACTTAATTTTCTTAAAATATAGAACAATAAATCAAGATGTGAAACAAACAATTATCTCTTTAGGCTACAACCTTTAAACTCAGTTGCTGATGAACATGGATTGCTAAGCCTTTTAAAATTTTGTACATGGAAGACATGAAACTTTTAAATTGTATGTATACAGTTGAATAATCAAAAAATCATAAATATACTAATACCATAATTTTTCACTATAATTTATAAAGCTTAGTAATTAATAAGGATGTAAATATTAAAAAATATGAAACTTTGAGCAGACTAAAGACACAACGTACTTTCTTGAAATCTTCATAGATTTTTCACAGATTTAAATGGCTGAAAACAACCATTAGTGGGCTATCCTTAGCTGTCAATTGGTTATTCACATGTCATATATTGAAGTAAGTATAAGAAATGAACCATTTCCAAAAATGGAAAGAGGTCAACAGGACCCCTATGTTTGATACAGTACAAAAGCTATATTTCAGCAAAATAAAAAGATATTAAGTTCTTATTTTAAATTCTAACTTGTCAATATTGGTAATTTTAGTTCCTAATTTATATGAAACTATAAACTTAGTATTGTGGTATCACAAGTAACTAATTTTAACCAGTGATGCATTCAACATACCACATGGCTGACTAAAATTCAAATTTAGGTATGTTCTTTTAATATTTACTTTTAAATTAAGTTTCTTAATTTTAAAGGTTTTAAAATCATAACCAGAAAGAATATGAGAAATATTTAAAACATAGTCATGTGTGTTTTCCACATCTCTCTTGTTATTTAAAAGCATTTCAGATTACTGTACTTATTTTTCCTATAACGTTTAAATCGTTACACTCATTATTTTACAGACAGAAAATGTCAAACTGACAAAACAAAAATGAACATTATTTTTAGCTTGTGAGATTATTTAAAAAAAAAAATTATAATTTAAAACCAACAGAAGAAAGAGTTACCAACACATGTATTGATTCTTTATAAGGACATAGGAGTAAAAAACTCTAAGGATGCTAAAGAACCATGCTGCAGGATGTCACTCAACACAAATTAAAATGCTTTTGAAAAACTCATTATCTATGTGATGCTTAACATGCAATAGTTAAAATTATTTTAGCACATATTATGCAATAAAAAGCACACCAATGTGGTACTACTTTTTTTTCCCATATTGTAAGAAAAACACTATAAAATACACCAAATAAAATGTTTTTGTAATTATAATTTTTTAGTTCACTCAGGAACCCACCATATTTTCAACTTAAACATATGTTTAAGTATATTATGCTTCTAAGTTTCCTTTCTTACATGAAAACAGAGAATGTTAAAATCAATTGAAAAAAAAATATGGATTTAACCATAACTCTCCCTTTACAAATAGTTGTATCACTGGAATTCTGAAGTGTCTTCCTTTTTCACAACAAAAATATTTAACAAACTTGCAAACCTACAAAATAATATTTAGTTTCTGTTTAAATAAAAAAATCAACAAAAAACACTTTGATTTCAGAGTTCTATATTTATTTAGATGGTGAAATTTTCAAAAATTTATGAGACATAGTTTGGAAAAAATGTTAAAAATAATTTCCTTAGGTCTAGAAAATTCAGTTTTATATACCTATAGTCAGTTTCAACCAATCATTAACACATTTATTTTCATTTTGATTGTTTATTTTTCCAATTAATGTTGTTCCCATTTCTCACTATAAATGTACAAACACTAACTAAATGTTTTGGTAGTCGAAGACTTGAAATTGTTTTATTTCTGTCAATGATATTTCTGACTGAAATTAATGTGTCTTATAAATATTATTTGTTTTCAATAAATAGTTTTTTTAATTTCTGTATGTTGTTCAATTGTGATAAATTTCACAAGAGTTAATTAAAATGGAGAGTTTGTTGACATTTAATGTGTTATATTCCTAATTAATCTTATCTCATGTGTTGTTATAGAATAAAACTGCTGGAATTTTCAAAGAGATATAATTTGAAACAGAAACATTTCAGAGACAAAACAAGCCAAAATAGTTCCCAGATCTGATTCTAAGAATTGTAAGCTTTGTTTCAAAATGTATTGTTCACCCCTTAGAAAACAAAAAAAGAGTAACCACTATTATAGAAATCCACAAATTTGTGCTACAACTATACTATACCATGTTGACACAGATTAAACAGAATCTCTTCTCTCTGACCGTTTTAAGCAACAGACTTGAGATATTTCTTATGGAAAGCTTCATTAGTAATTCTTCAACTACAATATTTGACATCATAAAAATTTGCTAATGAAAGAGGAAGAAATTCAGGTGAAAAACAAAACGTGAAATTACTATATTTTCAAGGGATGGTAGTTTCTTATCCAATAATTGTATACTATAGGATGGAGAGAAAAATCCTGAAACAATTTGATAACTATATTACTTACAGGTAAGACTCTTTGAAGCCACACAAAAAAATTAAAGTTAGAACTTGATTGAAGAAAAAATTTTTGAAAGTTAGAGTTACATTGTTTATTGTTAAGGTTAAATAAATTTATCAGGTATTGATAACTGAGGATGGGTTAGAAACATCATATACTAATTGTTTTTTTCTTGATCTTTTCTACTTTTGAAAATGCTCACCAACTTCCTTAATATATTACTTACTTGTTCATACCATGAAGCAACGACAGCTTCCATATACAAGTAACTGGTAAAAAAACAAACTACTCCATCTGGAACAATTGTGGCCATTTCGACCAGAAGATTTCCATAATTGCGTATTACAGCTGGAATACAGTTCACAAGTATATCAGTAACAGTTCACACAGATTAAAAATACACTATACAATAAACAGATGCAAACTATAATTCCATTGTACTAATAGGCATAAATAAAACAGTAAAACTGCACTAAACTAAACAGAAAAAAGACTGCAGCTTGCAGATGGAGCTAAATGGTAGACAACAGCTACATACGTAGCACATAATTAAAGCACAGAAATGAACACAAGAAAATCATAACATTTTACACACAGATTAAAGGCAGATCACAACATCATTATTTACAATGATTACTTACAACTTGTTTATAAACTACATCATTAAGACAGCATGTTTCATACTGCGTGTAGATTAGTTTAAGTCACCCACTTCTCAAAACACAGACTAGCTCTTCTAAATTGTAACAAATTTTATTTAAACTAAGATTAAACAATAATGATAAATAATTCATATTAGAATAAATATATGATACTGTCATTAATCTTTTCAATAATTTTGATTGGAAAATATAACAAATAATGATTAAAATTACACCTAAACTAGTTGATGTCATAATGGTTGTCCCATGCAAATTCATCATAAAAACAGCGTCTTATCCATTACTGTACCTGATGCATTTCAACCAGCCTAATATATATGAACCTTGCTATTGAACAAAATGCTTCATTTGCACTAAATATATTAGATATAGTGTAGTTAACACACTGTTATACGAGGTCTGTTAAAAAAAATATGTGGACTGTTTGAATTGCGTGGCTCCAGTTGGTTCCAGGAGAATCTGCTTGGTGTCACTAGGTTCGCACAGATCAGCTGATTATGATGCCATTTCCCAATTGCAGATATCTTCATTTGTGTATTAGTTATGTGGTTTTAAGTGAAGTGCGATTTTTTCGTTTGGCAGATTTCAGAATGAATGACCTGAAGGAGTAACGACTTGCTGTGAAATTTTGTGTTAAACTTGGAAAATCTGCGACTGAAATTTTGCTATGCTTAACACGGCTTAAGGTGATGTTGCTATGAAACGTATGGTATGTTTCAAGTGGCATGAACATTTTAAGGATGATCGACAGTCCGTTGAAGATCATGAGCATCCTGGACAACCTTCCACGTCAACTGACGACCCACACGTCGACAAAATCAACACCCTGGTGTGGTCAAATCGACGTCTGACTGTCAGGGACCTTGCTGAAGAATGTGGGATATCAGTTAAATCTTGTTACAAGATTTTGACTTAAAAATTGAAAATGCACCTTGTTGCTGTGAAATTTGTGCCTCAGAACTCGAGAGTTTTTGACCAAACACTCGATCACTGTTCTTCCCCACCCCCCTACTCACCTGACCTTGCTCCTTGCGATTTTTTCTTGTTTCCCAAATTCAAAGACCCTTGAAAGGAAGAAGATTTGAGACGATTCCCGAGATTAAGGCAAATGCGACAAAGGAGCTGGAGGGCATTACAAAACAAGCGTACCAGGACTGTTTCAACAAGTAGAAACACCGTTGGGATAAGTGTGTGTGTTGGGGACGAGAGTACTTTGAAGGGGTCCCAGACCTGTAAATTCTAAATAAAGTACATTTTGTTTTATGACGTCAGTCCGCGTATTTTTTTAACAGCCCTCATACATTCTTCTTTATTTTCAATAAAGTCTTACCAGTATCGTCTCTAGTTTCAAATTTGGAAGTCATAGCCACTTGATCATTCCCTTTACTTACAATCTGCAAAACAATTAACAGATGTACCAAGAATGTATGTATTCCTTCAATACAATGTAAAACTGCTAATCAACTAAAACATTGACTATAAATGAATATACTCATTAAAAAAATACTGAAAAATATTAAAAGTAATTATGACAGCAAGTTTCATAATGTACATGTAGGGTTTAAAATATAATGATTAATTAATTCTGACTATACTGATACAAGATTGAAGCTCACTTCTAGTTTTGCACTTAACATGCTTTTATTACATCATACAAATGTTTATAACGAAAGATACAAGCAGATCCAAACACACTGTACACAACCATTGAAAATACAGTTCAATTTTAAAAATAAAACTATACATTAAAATGCACAGTTTTTGTATTACGAGAATTTCATATTTTTGCATTACATATAATTTGGGTTTCTGATTAAGAAGCGACACACTTTTAAAAATATTGAATATTTCACACATTTTTTTCAAGTTATTGTAACTATTTAACGACCCCCAGTTCTACCTTTCTCAAAAATTAATAGTATATTCTACAAGTTATATTTCTTAAGTACTAAAATTTATCTATCATGTGCCATTTATTTTAATGCAATAAAATATTTTAACTCGAGTATTAAGAGAAACAAGTTTTCTCATATTTGTCATTTCATGCTTTTCATTACATTCTTCGTACACACATTACTAGACTTGCTATAAATGTATTTTCTTTTGTATAATATAAATTTATGTAATAATGCCATAAAATTACTAGGTTTCTTAACAAAGTATGTAAAAAATCTTGATAACCTCACTAGATTAAAAAAAAATATTTTTAAAGCACCAATCACAGTCAGACGTTTTAAATGCAGAAGAAAATCCATTTTCGCCTTATATAGATGTCATACTACACTGTAGTTCAATATTTTTATAACATATGTAACACTAATGATATTAAAGCCTTTTTTAGGTCAAATTAAAGCTACCTAGGTTATTTTCTGTAGAAATGCTCTGTTTAATAACAAAAAAGTTTCTTTATAATTACAGGTAGAAAAACAATATTTCTCATCATTTCACTTCAAAACACACAAAGGTCTTGTATTGACAGGAACACACTTATTGCAGCATCCAAAATTATCTACTCTTAAAATTTGCAAATATTGCTAATTAACATTATAAAAACTGACCATTGAACAGATGCAAGGCCTTGCTAAGGTCATAGTAAAAGATGCTAAGATGACAGGTCGAAAATCAAGGATCTTGGGGTACATGTCTAGTGGTGACAAAGTCTGAAGAGAAAACAAAACAAAACAATTTATAGGAACTTACCACATTGCCCACAAAAATATTCATATAATAGGGTATAAGATAGTATTTTAATTTACACAGCACCAACTATATTAAAATTGGGAAATTACAATTAACCATACTGAGAAAATCTGATTTATCATTTACTGACAATTTAAAAAGAAAAAAAAAATTGATCAAAGTTCAAAAAATCACTTCATAATAACGTTACACAGCTGTATCATTTGGTATTAAATTTTATTGGCTTAATCTCTTTCGTATCAGGTGTGTAAAAGTGTGCACGTCACAACCTTTTATAGAGTTAATTAAATTCTGAATGCAAACTACTTTATCATCACTACGTATAAATATACTTCACATCAAAATGTAGTTAATAATCTAACTTTTAATATTACACAAGGTTTATTTTCTTATTAATATAAGAATTTGCTTTTTTTAATTTCATAAAGATAAATTAGGTACTTTCAGGGTAATACCATGTACAGCACCAAAGTTACAATGTTGTGTAAAATACATTAGACCATTCTAACAGAGTTAATTTATCAAAAAATTGGTCATCTTTATTTCCACAGATATTTAACAACTTCATATTTTCACCTCAAAGTGTTTGAGTATATAGCTGCAACTTACCCCAGAAGTTATAATTACTGACTGAAATCTTTCAAAAACAGGCTTAATAGCAATGGAAGCATCCATACAGCTGAAGTGTAAGATAGGATTTGGAACTGTTGGCATTTTGTCATCAAAAGGTTCAATGATAACAATGAAACCTGTAAATAAACTGAGCTGTGAGAATTAGAAAATGGTAATGTTATAAAATTTCAAATATTTTATCAGAACTCAAGTGAAAAAACTGTGAAAGGTTTCTGTTCCATACTAAATACAAATTCAACATTTATACAAAAGAAACTTCCAATTGTTAAAACATTCAGATTTCTCTTAATAAATAACCAGTTATACAAAACAAGTTGAGCTCTGATACTGTGAGAAGCTTTGTTAACTAAGAATATTTTTTTATGCTTTTTAAGTAAGTAATGTACAACTTGGAATAAAAGTGACTGGCTTTTATTACACAAGAAACAACTGAAGCAGACCTGCTTCAGTGTGTCCATATCTGTAATAGCCAAACACTGGAAATGAAGGACTAGTTTATTAAGTTGCTTTATCTTACTTTTGGTTATGATTTCATATATAACCAAGCAAGACCCATCTTAACCAATACTACAAGTTAAAACATAAATAAATCCCATAACACTTCAGCAACATATTATGATTTATCTGTGTAAAAACTTTTGAAAAAAGCAAAATTAACATGTCGACCAGTGATACATACTTCACATGCACATAAAGTGGTATTCTTGGAATTCTAGATTAAAGTTATTGAGGAATCAGCAGCAGGTTTTTAAAAAATTAAAAAACTGTAATAAGAATGAAGCACAAACATAAAAGACTGAATAATGTGATTCTGATTGACTCTTCAAGTTTAGTTGTAAAGTTCACACTGTTGGTTAAAGTACATTCTGACAACCTAAACTTAAGAACTTCATTTTATTAGACAATACACACCATTGTGGCTTAAAATATAAGAATGATACTGTTATTTATTGAGAAGCCAACACAATAAAATATTTATAATATTATATAGTCACCAGCTGTTCAGTTTTGGACTAGCAATGACCAGCATTTGTTGCTTTTAAAACAGTAATTCTCTGTTACTATATGTCAAAAAATTCCAAAAAATATTGTAACATCATACAATAATAGAGCTCTTGCTTATATAAATGACACTGGGAAAACTTATTTATTACGTGATGTGCAGCCCCCAATTTCAAGAAATTTTTATCCTGCGTGCACATAGATTTGCAATTGGGAGTCATGATTTTCCCATTTAGCCTCTGTTTCCCATCACAGAGAACTTTATTTTTCTCCATTTGAAAAAATTGGGCAAATGCATTTGCTGCATGTAGTGGAGCGAAAGGAAGTTGAAGAGACCATAAGCAGATTCAATGTTTATGGAGTTATAAAGTGATGAATAGTGTCAGAAATAGTTCTATATTATGAGTTTTTCAAGTATCTACCAAGTATCCAAACAAAATAAACTTTCATTTATGGCCAGAAATTGAGAAAAACTTGGAAAACTTTATAAACATGCAATGTGTGGTGCAGATATGACATCACGACATCAAATGCGGATCATACACACTGGTACCACAGGTAATTGGATAGTTTAAGTAACTGTTGTGGTAACTGAAAGGTATTTGTTTTTCAAAAACCGAAGTGACTTGTGCAGTAAAGTAGATAGCCTGAAGCACTTAAAAGATTCATAGGTAAGTGTCATTAAGCAAGATACAAAAAAATTTAATTCTGACATGATACAAAGTCTTACACTCTTAAATCATACCCTAATAAATTTGTGTGTGTGTGTATACATATAGACATACATACATACATAAAATAACACAAAAAATAATATACACAAACTTTTATATAAATGTGATATATTAATAATTAGAAATACCAAAGATATATTCGTGTTTAGTTTGGTTCAGAGCTTCACAAAAGAACACAGATGTCTTCCTTAGTTAAAAAGTTAAACAATGCACATGTCAAGCAAAGACTCAAACACACTAACTGAGCAATGATATCTCAAATTGGCATCACTTACTACATTTGTATAAAACTGATTTAAACAAATAACTTTTCTTTACCATAAAACGGATAGAATACACACTCATTAAGTAATACCAATTACTTATTCTCAGAACTCCTATTATATGTTATTGCAAAAGATAACTTATTTAATAAACAAACAAACACATTTTATATTGTAACTTCATGTTGCTCTTGCTGTCTCAATTTGCAGTAACAATTAAACATTTGTCTTCAACAAAACTAATACTTTAAAAGATCCTCATACAGTCACTTCATTTAAATAATAATGTAAAAATAATCTTTAATTTTGTGTCTACAAATAGTAAAGCAGACAAAATCCCATGATAACATACAGTAAAGATAAGAGTTAGATAAAACTGTTGTACTATATCATACAAAACCACCACATGCACAGCCATGTGAAACAGTATGGAAGAAATCATGAAGGTTTTTAAGTTGTTCTGCTTTATTACAATTTTTTTAAATTATATGTTTAGAAAAATGTCTCCAATTCACAAATTTTAAAGATATTACAAATTTCTTTAAATCAGCATGTTATTCTATTAAAACAAACAGGAAAATCTTTTGAACCTTTTGTATAGGTGCTCACAAGTGTAGCAAAATTGGATAACAAAAGTAATGAGGAAAAGTCTGTGATGTCTGAAACTTCTAAAGTCCTAATCAGAGATCGAAGCCTTTCCGAACAAAATCTAATAAAGAAAAAAAAAACAAAGAAGAGAAATAACTTTATGTAAATATGAAAAACAATATGCAAATCAGAAAAATAAACAACCATCTACAACAGTGTCTTCCAAACTTTCTCAGTTTATGGCACCCTAAGTGTCTCAGCAATTTTTTCAAGATGCTCCTTGGCAAAAAGAAAAGCCCAACAGTTCTGTTTATTAAGTAGTTAAGTCCAAACAACTTAATACTCAAATATTTATGTCCAAACAACTTAGTAGCCATTTGGAAGAATAATGCACGTAAACTGAAAGCAAATATAATATTTTTATTTCATTTTTAAATAACCACAATTACTAATAGGATGTGTGAACTTGTTGGGTGCTGCACAGTTTCTCAAACTTTGGAATCAGATTGGACACTGCTATTTTCATTTCCTGTCCCACATTGATTTTTGCACAATACTTGCTTTTTATCACAGAAAATGCCAAAAGCCCAGCCGCACAGAGAAATATCACACCAGAAATGGAATTAGGATTCATTGAACATTAGCACTTCACAACAGATATTCATCTTTTACCAGCATCCAAAACTCATTTAGTTCCATACTGCCAAATTTTATTTTCAAAGTCTTGTCACAAGACAGCTCAATAACATTTTCTTCTTGTGCAAAGATAAATTCACATGAGGCCTTTGCCTTGAATGGGTCTTGGATCCATACAAACTTCTCCATATCTTCTGGAAAGTAATTTTCAAACCAATCACTGAGCTGTGTTAAGTGCTCCTCAGAAACAGATTTTAGTTCCTGAATGAAATTAGTTTCACTGAATGTGACAAACTGTTGCAACACAGGGAAAAAGTCTTTGCCATCATCATCATTTATTTTTCTTCTTCATAGTAGTAACTTTTTTCTGAAGGTTGAAACCCTCTCTGCAAGTTTCAGAATGTTGCTTCCCTGCAGAGAGAGATTCAATGCATTTAATTTTTTGAAGAGATCACACAGGTATGCAGTGGGTTCATGGTGCATTAAGAGCTTTGCTTCATATGAGTGCCTGCAATCCTCCATAACAGCCAGATATAGAGCAACCACCATCGATACAAATGCCAATGCACTTAGTCTAGTCTAAGTTGTTTTCATACAGAAAATGGGCAAGGATCTCAAACAAATCTTGAGCCTTTGTACCTGCAGTGATACTTTTACCACAGAGAAGGTCTTCCACAATTTTGTCACCATCCACAAACCGTTTGTAGCAAATCAAATGAGCATTCTTGTTACTATGTCATCACATCTAGCTGCAACCCAAATTCCTTCCCTTTCATTTTTTGAAATAGCTGATTGTTGAGGTCTTTGGCCATGTGTTTGATTATACAACTGACAGTATTATTAGATAAAGGCACCTCTGAAAGCCATAGTGTTTACCATATCCACTGCAGCTGGTAAAATCATTTCTTCTGTGATAGTGTGAGGTTTTTTTACATTTCACAACTATATATGCCTCCTTGTAGGATGCTAGCAAAGCATTGCTTGGTACAGGTGCTTATTTCAAAAATGTACCTTTTTGTTCTTTCAATTCTTTTAACTTTCTGATAAAATAATCAGGGGATTTACTAGCATGTTGGAATGATTGGTCTCTAAGTGGCATTTTAGTTTACTTTGAAACATGCACTCTGGAGCCAAAACTTTTAGACACAATACACACTGTGGACACTCTTCATGACTGACATCTATCGAAACAAATCCAAAATCTAGACAACTGTCGTCATAATTCTGATATTTCCATTTCTTCACAACTTTTTCACTGGTCTGTGGTTTGCCGTCCTTTTCTTCATTCCCACATTTCTTATAAATGCTCAAAAGTCTTTCCATTTATGCACAATGACTAAACAAACCACAAAATAATTAACTAAACTTTGTAAAACCTCACAAACACTTGATCACAACACCCTTCAGTTATTTCGATTACTGACAGACCCAGATAGTGGGCAGGCACTTATATACAAAATCTATGTAACAAGAAAATTCGAAAAGTTACTGGCATAGCTGAAAATAAGAGTAAAGAAAAGCATATCTCAAACATTTGAGAATGTCATCGAAAGGAATGTAGCATGATCTAATGTTAAAACTGTGAACTACCTCGAGCTAGTAGTTCATGCAGTGTCCAACAGATGTCAATATTGTGGTGTTTCTCTCAAAAATTTGAAATATCCTGCAGCACCCTTGATTGTTTGCTCAATGTGACTATTTAACCACTAGCTCTGCATTTGGTTTGACTTTGATGTGTTGATAAAAATGGTTTGTGTATATGTATTTTGTGGACTAATGTTTTGTTCCACATGAAAAATAGATTTCTATGTTAAAAAAGTAGGCATGATCACTAAACTTTTAACCATGGCATCCATAATGTTCTTCACTGGATACAGGGAAGTGATGTGTGAGATTCAATTAACATCTGTTGTTTAGAACTTTAATTTATGGACTGATATCATCAACACTATATTGCCCTGAATTCTTTTGGTTAGGGGGAACAAAACATATTATAATCAGTCAACAAAATAACCTTAAAAGTTATTTCCAAAAATAGGCAGCATCTAATAAAAATAGGAATAAAATTTAAAAATTCTGTATCACATTTTAAACCATTATCAACATGATGAACAATATTAAGCTTAGATGTATTTTCAAACATAGAAGTTATTTTAATTTTACAAATATCATTTTTTTTAATTTTGTAATAAACCAAAAGATCTACTGCAATACCTTAATTCCATAATTTATAACTGATGAGGAGTTTAACTTCTGTCTGGATTCTCTGTATGTTTGTGTGGGTGAAATAAAGATTTTATTTCTTTCTCAGAAAATGATCTTAATGTAGGTTTTGTAAACTGAAGTGGCATTTTTAAGTTTAAGATGAGAATCACAGAAATTACAGCGATTTTTCTTCCCAGTATTAAACCAACTGAAACACTATTTTTCAAGGCATGAATTCTATAGACATTTAACTAAAAAGCATACCTTGCAAATTCTGATTTGAGGGGTCTTGAAGTTAATTAATTTTAAACTAAGTATTCTTCAAGACGGTAATGATTCTTATTAGTTGTTACAGTTTAAGTTTTTGTGTTGTTTGTTTCTCAAAAAGGTTATCATACACACAAAACAAAACTTCTATCTTCATACAAACCTGAGGGGTTTCCTTTCAATGTAAACTTTCTGATATACGTCCTTAAGAAACGATGCAGGACTATCCTGAACCACATGCTGGACTCTGAGCCTTGTCTTCACATACTCTAAGAATCTTTTCAGAAAAGTGATAAAATGCTCAGCATTACGAATGTTACCAGGTACAGCCTCTGTTGAGTAGAAAAATATCAGTTTTAATATTCTTAAATATAGATAATAAAAGCAGTGATAAAAACTGTGTAAGATTTTCAATTTCTTTCAAATGTTTATGATGTAGCAGGGAGGAAAATGGCCAGAATCATCACATTTATAATAAAAACAAACAATTTATCAAAAGGACTATATTTATCTTTAGGGTAATACACAGTAAAAATTCCATTACATAATGTATTATATGAAATACTGTTAACTGTGCTTAATCAAATTCTATAAAGTACTGGTGTATTATTTAATGTTGTTTTTAAGATAAAATATAAAAATACAGCACTAAAGCATCAATTTATCAAAAGGGCTGCAACTGTTAAATCACCAATTAAAAATATACCAATTCAATCACTTAATTCAAGTATTAGTAATAGTCTATTAGCAGTGATCTATTTCAATTCACACAAACCATACAGATATAAACATTCCAAGAATACATTAAAACAAATGTTATAATAAAAATTTAGTTTTACTGCTTGCACTAGGTTTTGTCTACACATTTCAAAATGCACATGATAAACATACTCTGTGCTGTCTTTCTGGATGTACAATAAAAATTAATGAATTCTTTCATTTTCCTAAGATAAATGAATAACATAATGTTAAATGTGACTATATTTAGCTTATGGCCCTTTAGTTGTTAAAATAAGGTAACCCTTAACCATACACCAGTCAAGATTTATGCATTTTCATATACCCTATAATAAGTTACAGCAGTAATTCATTTATCTCCAAGTTTTTAGACAATAAGAGGTCAATATACATGTTTCATTAATTTTGTTGCAATTCAACTCAAATATTAATTTTATTTTTCACTAACTATAGGAAATACTGACCTTGTGTTTTGCACACATGAATAAAGCACATGCACATTGATTGTGAATTTTCATCAGTGTTATAAATAAATATTGATTTGTACAAGATCTTGCTCAAATCTAATAACTCATGCAGTTTACCATAAAAAACAAAAAAGTCCCTAATTAAAATTCAAAATTGACTTGTGTGAAGATTAATTTTAACTTACATTAACACTGTCTTCATAAAAATTAAGTTCCCTGTCTTTTATCTTACTTGTTACAAAAAATATTAACATTATAACAAAATTCTATGAAGTTTAGTTCATTTGAGTTTTAGAACTTAACAAAATATTTTAAATCTTTTTATATTTAGATTTATATCATTATTTTAAATTCAGGTTTGAAAGAAAATTCAATATTGTGTGACAATATAGGGACTGTATCAGTGTCATGATCAATGAATAACAAAGTTCTCAAAAATAAGTTAAGTAACATTGTATCATCTTGAATTTTCATTTTTATCATATCTAACAGGAAATCGATTAAAAAATTAAATAAAGCAAAAGATAAAGTACAGAAAATTAATAAATAAACAAGAGTAGAAGTTACACTATGTAACACTAATACCTGAAACAGAATTATTCACTTTCAGGAACATTAAGATAATTTTCTCAAATGATATGATCATTTAAAGTCAGAACGTGAGCCTGTCTGCAGAGGTGGATGATGAATATTGCTTCTACCCAAATGTGTACTCAAAATGTTTAACGAGCTGTATAGACGGAACAACTGAAGTGGGAGGACATTAAAGTTAAACTCCTATAGAATTCTGAAAGTTAATTTTAGTAACTTGGGTTAAATAACACAATAATAATTAGATAGTTACTTTGCTAAATAAAAGTAAGACAAAGTTTTAACTTAAAGTTTAGTGGTATAGCTTTTACTAAAATGTTAATATAAGCTTGGTATGTATAATAGTACTTGTGGTTCAGGTATATTTTAAATTGCTTGTAAACAGTAAAACAGAATAAAAATTGTTTTATTAAATAAATATAATATAAGTGTATATATTTCACAAAAACTAAATTTTAATAAAGAATATTTTTCAATAAAATATCAATTACTGTAGTTCAGGAAAAAATACTTGCTTATATCAAAAAATAATTTACTTAGGTTTTCTGTGAAGCTTAACCCTCCTGCCATGGGTATCCTTTACTGCTTCATACAAAAGTTTAGTGTCTCACATTAAAAAAATTATAAAGCTACATTTTGTTTACATTACACCAATTAGTATAACAAAAAATCTTAGCTAATAATTCATATTTTAATAGTATACAAGTGTTACGTTCTCAATTCTTCAAGGCAATATTTAAAAAAATGTTTAAATTCCCATATTATGACACACATTTTCTCTGGGCATCTCTAACCTCTATTTTTCCACCATCCCTCCAAGAAATATGAAATTAAAGGTAAATTAATCATTACAAATTGTCGTTGCTCAGACGAGTCATAATTTATTATAGCATTTTCAATTTTGTTTGGTTACAAAACTATCAAATAGAAAATCGATTCCCTCCTGTCACATTCACCTATCACAGTTATTGTTAATAATAATAACTAACTCTCTCTTATATTTAATTACATATTACATATAACACATAGAAATTCAAAGTTTTCATTTATCAAATGATGTATAATTTTGTGTTCTAAATACATAAAAGTCAGTACTGTTCAGAGAATATGATTTGTTCCTGTGAAAAAGTTAAAGCCTAGTTTGTAATGGCTCTTGTTACATAATTAGAATGAAGGACAAATTTTGAGAGTTATGGAAAAACTGTCTACATTTTGTATGTTATGAAAGTTATGGAAAACTGTTTACATTTTGTATGTTTTTAGTCTATGTTCTTGTACATTACTTAATTAAATAAAAGTCATTTAGTGCATTACTGCTATTAATATAAGATGACTGGGATGAGTTGTCTTCAACAATCAATAGCATGAAAGAAGAAGATTCAATAAGTACTTTATTTCTTGTTTTTCATGTTTATTATTAAAGTAATGGGTAGAGAAAATAACAGGCAGAATATAAAATTTTAGTGAATAAAAAACGTTAGAAGTGTTTTTAGGAGGATTTAGGGGTTACGTAAAGGTGTGTGTGTGTGTGTGTGTTTTTTTTTCTCATAACAAAGCCACATCAGGCTATCTGCTGTGTCTACTGGGGGTAAAACAAACCCAATTTTAGCATTGTAAATGGAAAGAATTACTGCTGTTCCAGCAGGGAACTAATACAAAGAAAATCTGAGATTTTCGGAGATAAGGAAAAGTATTTTTAAACTTAATATTAATCATGGACAAATCTTCTAATTTGTTAAGAGTACTTCACTAAAAAGATGATTGTTTTGTTGCTGAAAAACTTAAGATTGACTCTTTGAAAGACTGACAAATTTTGTAAAGATATATACACTATACCGAAAGTTAGAAGTATTAAATCTATTAAACACTCTCTTAACAAGTACAAATAGGTCACATGGTCAGTCAAACTGACCAACCCCATGCTGACAGAATTAAACCAGTAGACACAGAAATCTTATTCAATAGCAACAACCAATATAAGCTAAGCAAACCAAAGCCATCTGAATTCTATACCACTCTCATAAACAAGTTAAAAATGGAGAAATATGTATGTGGTTTTAAGATTTTACAATTTATTTTTAATTTGTAAAATAGAATTAATATAAAGTAGAAGAAAGAGCTAAGTGCCTTGTTAGAATGAAAAAAAAAGATAAATATACTTTAATTTGGTCAAAATAATGGTAGCATGTCAAGTGTTTGTGAAAAAAATAAAATTTTTAACCTTTTAACATCTGTTACAACTTCAAAACAAAATGTGGTTTGGTTTATTCATTTTAGCACAAAGTTACATAATTGGCTAACTGTGCTTTGTCAACCAGTGTGAACAGAATTGAGAATTTTTAGCATGCTAGTAAGTCCATAAATATATACTATTGACACACAGGAGGACTTAAAAAAGTAAAAATGGCAATAAATTGTTGTGTATTAATGAGTTGTTTTCTTTTTTTATGTGAATATTGAAGAAAAACTCAAATGTATGGGGACAAATAATAAACATGCAACAAAACTAAGCAATGAACATTTTCGAGAACTCGGCATTACAGTTGAAACATACAGCAGTAGCCCACCACCACCACGACCACCACAATTTTTTTTGTAAGAAGAAACTGAAACGTGACAGCGAACCATGATATCTTATAACAATATTAAACTAAATCTCAAGTGTCTGAAATGTGATATACAATCACACATACACAAAGAAACATACCAGACTATTCTTTTTTTGAAAAAGCTTCTTAAAACAGAAAATTCAATATATGCATGTGTTATTCTGCTGTATCCCAGCTGAAATACACACACTATAAAAACTTTAATTAATGCTTATGACAGCAAGTTAGTAACACAAAGAACTATTAAAAATACACAAATATGACAGGCAAATGTAATGTGTACACTTCAGTTCTCACCTTGTAAAACTTCATCTGGCAATACTAGAAACAGAAATAAAAATAACAATTATAGATATACAAATGAAGTGTTCTAGAATTAGTAAGGATAAAAACTTGTCAGAGTTCTCTATTATGTTATTGCCTATACTAGTACTGTATTCAAAACTTAAAATCATAATATCTAAAAGAACTATCTATTTTTATTATATAATGAATCATTTTTTAAAGACATTTTGTTTCTTAAAGTCATGTAAAAATTCAATACTAATCATAAAAAGTGTTGTTTAACTTCACGTAATAAACTTTCACAAAATTTTGGCAATGAAAAGAATTTATGTATTTTTGTTAATACAGATTTACTTATTTCTAAATATAAGAAGTAAATGATTAAAAACATTAATGCCTCAACATGTATACCACAAACTTCCATCACTTGACATCACAATATTAAGCATTTACTACTAGTTCTCATTAAAAATGTATTCATATTACACCAAGATGTACTATTCATATCTTAGTACAGGGTGTTCGGAAAGTCGCTGTGCAGTTTTGTCCATTGATAAATATATAAATGCACAGTGACTTTCCAAACACACCGTATAAAAGATGATGCATTGTATGTGAGCGTCCATTAACAACAGTTTACTGGAGCAATTTAGTGTGGTAGCTGGAAACTGTCCAGTGGTGTAAATAGGCTATTTTTACTTTAAGATTTCTATCCAAGAAAGGTGATTGAAAACAACCTAAAACAGGAAATATTTACACTTCTGGCTTTCAATTTACGGACACTGGTTCTTAAATTCTTAATAATTTAAATAAAACAGTTATTACATTTGGATAGCAAGATGTGTCATTACCATACAGTAAAATGATTATGAATTTAATAATAAAAGAAAGAAAAGTGTGGAACATTAATCTATCATTGTCCTTTATACAGAATACAAGTTTTGCTTTTTCATCAGATACCATAAGTTATTAATAACAAAAAGGAAACATGTAAACCTGGGTTAGAAAGTGCAACATCAGTTTCTCGTGCAATGTTGGCATCTCTTAATCCTTCTACTAGTCTTTGGTATTCCTCTTTAAGCTTATTGGCATCTTGCTCTTTTAAACTGGGAAAGAAAGCAAACCAAGTTATTTGTAAAATTTACATATTTTATTACATACAAGTGTAAGCAAACTATAAATACACATATAAAAGTTTCATTACACATAAAATGAAACTATGCACATAATTAATTTTTTTATTAAGTTATTTATTTCTACCAATCCTTCTCCTCCTTACTGACTGAATGATATTGTGTCAGTCTAAGATAAACAAGTTATTTTTTTCATATATTTTCTGAAACTCACTGGTAAAGCTTTTCTGGTAAAATAACTATTAGCCTTCAAAACCACTCATTTTTAATTCTGATCAATTAAATCAAATTTACCTTTTTTAACCCTAAAATTGTGAGTCAACCATACAGAAATTTCCAGGTTTCAGTAGCAACTTTGAACAAATATAAAACTCTGCATAATACAGAGTTTGATTTCTGGTTTGCAAAATACGATGAAACTTTCGAAATAGTTGTTGTTTTGAATTAAGCAAAAAGCTACACAATAGGCTATCTGTGCTCTGCCCACCACGGGTATCGAAACCCGGATTTTAGCGTGCAAGTCCGCAGACATACCGCTGAGCCACTGGGGGGCCTTTCAAAGTATTATTTCAGTTTTGATAAAAGAGTCTTCCTTAGCAATATTACATCAGTTCAACAGCATTATATTTTCAGCTATGATTTCAACATCTTCGTGGTGTCTAGAACACGCCACACAATTAGTAGAAACAATAAGTGTTATGACTTTTGTTATTTGGTATCTCATCATCCAATCAACCACATCTAACACAAAGTAGTTAGAATAAAAATAACAAAAGATATTAATCTTACTATTCCTTCTGATTTTCGGTTTTCTTATGTTCTTTCAATATAGATTATAACATTTTTGAATGACATTTTCTAATCAGTTTAAACAGAAACTAGAATCCCACAGAAAACACATACACAACATATGAATTTCATTTACATTATTCCACTAAACCAGGCACTTAGTGTATGTTGAATAGTTTTACACTACTGATGTGTCTTTTTATAGGTAAATTACTTTCAAAAACAAAACAAGTTTTTCACAAAATATTGAAACATGCTGGAGAAATAATTATTTTCAAAATGAATATTTCCCTACAAAAGAAGAACAGGTGAAAATCTTCTGAAAGCCTTTATACTGAAATTATTACATTTAATGTTTTTTTAATTATTTGGTAAATACTGTGACAGTAAAAATGCCAGTACTTTCTGTATGATTGACTCCAGATTTTTGGGTAGAATTAAAAATCAATACACAAGTTTCTTTGAAAATTCTTTGCTCACAGAATAAAACACATCATACTTACTCTTTTACTGTTTGAGTTAACACCTGAATGTTGTTTTGGCATCGTTCTATTACTCTTCTGCTGATAGTCACACTCATGGACTCAATACAAACATTATCTTGAAGTTTAAACAGGAAAAAATCAATTTGAATTTTATCATATATATATAAAGATATAACAGAAGTGTAATAGTAATGTGTCCTACTCTTCTGTTATAAGCATTATAACTTCACAATTATACAAATTTTGAAAAATACGCAATAACTACATAAATTTTATTTAACAAATGTTGAAATATTAATAGAAAAATTGATATTTCATGGATTTAATAAAATAACCAAAATGATTAAAATATCCTATGATAAATGCTAGAATGTATTAAATAAATATAAAAAAGTAAAAATTAAGGAAATTTCACTGAAAGTTTCTGATAACTATACTTAGTTGTTAATAAAGTCATTTAAACAACTTAGCACTACTTTATGTGGATGAACACCTCATCACATATACAGGTTTGTTTAGAGTCTGAAAATTGATAGCTACACTGGACTTAATGGGTGTTGGTGGGGAGTTATACTAGTTAGTTTCAATAACTGGTTGGGGACCTTTATACTACTATAATTGGTTTACTGAGCTATTAATTAGTACCTTACTACCATAATGGAGGTTGGAATGCCAACTTCAGGAGGTAAATTTATTTAACATACTTACTCCCAAGTGATAATAACTTATTATTATTGTTTTATTTATTTTATTTTTAACTTTGGAAAGCAGTCACATTTTCACAACTGTCTGCAGGCATGAAAGGTGACATAAATGTGGGACGTTGCAGGCTTGAGCACCCACATCTTTCCCTCCTAATTATTTCTATTTCTTTGCTTCTCTTATTATTTAATTATCCTTCATGAGAGACTACCAAATAAGGGTTAAGAATGATAAACAGCATATCACAACCACAACATGGGTCCTACTTCCTCAGTCACCTCCAAAACATAGGGTACATTTTATATCCCACATTACAGCCTGTACCCTGGGGATCTTTTCAATTTGTACAGCATATTTTATTTTTGTTTGTAACAAAATATTTATGTGTGTAAATATATAAATACATACCAATGTTATGAGCTTCATCAAAAACAACAACTGAATTTCTGGACAATTCTTTTGAAACAAGATCAGCTATCTTTGGGTCCAATAAATAGTGATAACTGTACACAATCACATTAGCATGAGTTATCTGCAAGGAACAAAGTTGTCATAATAACTGTATAAAATGATGTTAGTGCAAGTTACCTGCGAATAACAAAATCATAATTATAACTGTGCAAAATTATATTAGCAGGAGTTATTTGCAAGGAACAAAGTCATAGTGCTAACTTTACACAGTCATGCTAGCATTAGTTATCTTCAAGAATCAAAATCCCTGTAGTAACTTAACATAGTTATATTAGCATGAGTCACCTGCACAGAACAATGATTGTGTTAACTGTACACAATCACATTAACATGAGTTATCAACAAGACACATTCCTAGTAGTAACTGCACACAATCCCGTTAGCAAAAGTTATCTCATAGGAGGTCACTGTGGTTAACTATAGAGAATTGCCTCAGCACAAGTCACCTGAATGGAAGAAGTAACTGTGGTAACTTTCTGGATTCTAACATGTCTAACAATCCAATAAAAAAATTATTCTGAATGGTATAAATGTAAAACTACATATTAATTTTTTGTCACTTCCTGGTACAATACGTAGTAGTGTACAAAATTATTAGAGTACCTCTACAACTGTCAATTTATGAGCCATACTTACAAAAGTCTTTAATTTTTTTTTCTATATAAATTAACTTGTAATTATTGTCAATTAATCTCAAAGGACACTATTACAAAATTAGTGTACAGCTGATGACTAATTTTTTTTATTCTAATGTTTAGTGTGGCCATCTACAGTATCAGCAACAGCTTGGGTAATATTGTGGAATTGTTACAATGTATTTTAGCAGTGTAATTTTATTAAACATTTCTCGAAACCAAGTCGAAAGTTTATCTTGAAGAATTAGTACTTGCGTCAGTCAAATTAACCTTGTTGAAGTCCATAACGTAATTTAAATTGATAGACCAGCTTAAAATATTTCTGTCACAGAAAATGGGTACTTTTGGTTGTGATTCTATAAAATACGGTATTTTAAAACATTACAGAGCACCCAATTTGCTAAATTGTTGGAATAAGCTTCTCCTTCTGCAGCCTCTCACGGACTCTTCAGTGAATATGTGCATGTTGGTAAGAACCAAATAGTTAAAACTAATGTATGTTCAAAGTAATTTGTGCCAATGTTACAAAGATCAAGATAAATATTATTTTGCAGAACTTACTCCCTGCTAAATTTTTTGGGGGCAGTGAAGACTTTCTTGATTTTACTCTTTTCCAGTGGACACATTTCTGTACCACTTCTGAGACAATACAAACTTTATTTGTGCCTGACTCATTGATGTCATTAGCAGTTTTTGTTTTTTCAGGACTGTTTTTAATATTAAAATATCTAGTAGGCTTTTGTCCCTGTCCCTTATCTCATTTATGATATTATATGTCTTCCTGTGTCTTTCCAATGTTTACTTTACATTACTTGGTGAAGAGCCAATGAATTTTTGCAATTTTTATTAAATTCCAACCCACATAATCATTTGTGTTTCTTTTCTCCCTAAATGTTAAATCAACTAAATGTGTGATTCATAACGCGAGAAAATCAATAATTTTCCAATTATGATCTTCCCTACCATTTTATATTTCTGTGGCTTTATTTCATACACACAACAAATAAGACTACAGGAGATGTTCTAATAAGTTTGCACTGTACTTTATATGCCCCCTACATCTAAACTGATTGTCAACTTTCCATTAACAACTTCACTAATCATTTAGAAAGACAATATTCTTCTAATTATACACAATCTTCCTATGTAACAAGCTTGATTAACATTTAATGTACTATACAATTTTTAGCAAAAGACCAGTTGCAGACGACTATTACTGTTCAAGAAAGGTTTCCGAAATCTGTTTTTCCCATCATCATGTAGTTACTAGCCACCTAACAATGAATGGCAGGTTTTTGGTCCACAGCAAATTAAGTGGTTTAGTCAGACAAAAGTTGCATTATAACTGAAACTGGGCATATTCATATAGAACAAAAAATATAAACATACTATTTTAATGCTGTAGAATATTTAAATTGTGTATTTTATTTTACTATGGCACTCTGAAAACACAGGAGGTGTGCAAAAATCAGCTTAATTACTGAATGAAACTTATAACTTTAATTTCTTTAATTACTGTTTCAAAAGTTTCTTCACAGCTTACTGGATTTGTTTTATAAAATTTGCATTAAGTCATACAAAGCAGCTATTGATGAAA
Organism: Carcinoscorpius rotundicauda; assembly: GCA_011833715.1. Taxonomy (NCBI): domain Eukaryota; kingdom Metazoa; phylum Arthropoda; class Merostomata; order Xiphosura; family Limulidae; genus Carcinoscorpius; species Carcinoscorpius rotundicauda. The sequence continues at coordinate 21,995,428 of CM022393.1, read as the reverse complement.
GCTTGGAAATGAATTTAAAGAAGAGTATATACGTCTTCTTGTTAATGTAATGGGTCAAATTACCATGGCTTCAACAGCAGAAAAACTATATTAACAGAGATTAGTAACAATTTCTAAATTGGAATAAAATATGAGTATATATACATGTCAAATACACTACATCCAGTAAAAAATGAGTGTATAATTTCCTGTCAAGTACACTATATCCAGTGAGAAATATGTGCATAATTTCATGTCAAATACACTATACCCAGAGACAAGATTTTTTGCTCAATAACATAGCTCTTTATGTTGGCTAGAATACAACAGACACTGTAATGGTTGAGAAGTTTTCTTTATATTCATATTCAATAACTAAATATGAGTAAATAGTAACTATAAACAAATCTTCTAGACTGATGAAATAGATTAACGTTGAAAGATATATGGTTAAAAATTCTTCACAGAAATGCTTTGTAATATTTTTTAAAAAATTTTAAAGGATCAGTTCTAATAAGAGCCATTTATGTGTCTGAAATACAGTGAACTATAAAGTAATGAAAAAGGAAGCAATAAGTGGTGTTGACGCTAGTACTGATGTCACTCTGACACCCAGAAAAATCAGTGTAAAGATTTATCCGATGTGTTTATTAATGTGAGGCATACACTATCAGTACTGTATCTATTTCCTCACAACATCAGTCATTTACACACAAAAGTAGAATTTAACATCGATCAAAGTCTTTTGCACAATACTCTGTAAAAAAAAAAAAGTGTCATATATAAAAACAAAGGTGACACATTCATCTTCTGAAACAAGAATGACAATAAACCTGTAGTCACAAATGTTAAAACACTCAGCAATGTGACATTTAACATTCATGTAATAAAATAATTGAGTATGCAAGGAAATAACAAAATGCAAAATAGAATATAAAGTAGTGGTGCAAATTCACCAAATTAAAATATTTTTTTCAATAAAACAAGGAACAAATATATTCTGAAGTTCATAATACTGTGACACATAATATTTATCATCTTTATTTTTCAAGATCGAATAGTAGATATGCCTAAGAATAGAAAAATGTAACATTGGTTCTCCAACACTCAGTTTTTAGATGTATTCAAGATCCCATCATTGGCACAACAGTGTAGAGAAATAGTTCTGATGAATAAGGTTCTAGCAACAGCATGACAAAGTAACTGTAGAGTTGTATGTTTCTTATCTCTATATACGTTTTTAATCACGTCCATGCTTTACACTCAATACAGTCGTGCTTCCAGTAGGTCGTGTGTATAGCACTGATATTTCAGGTAATTTTTCCATTAATAGCACCACTAAATATAGGTGTTTATGTAATTGGTTCAGGTCAGGCAATAAAATCATTAATTGGAAAATATATTACAGCAAAAAACAACTTTCATCTGGACTTGTCCTTCAGCACAAAGACTAGATATAATAAGTACAATGCATGTTTTTATCAACATGTTAACAAACCTAATCAAAACTCTCTGTGAAATTTTAATACCTACAGCATGACGTGCAATAAAATATGGGCACCACCCGTGTTTTTTTCCATATTCTTTCAGATCATCCTGAAAAATAAGAAAATCCTCTAATACATATAACAATAAAATAAACATGTTTTGCTCATACAGGCTTTCACATACAAATTATAAATAATGCACACCTTGAAAAATCCTTTTATGAATAAACATGTCAAAGATTCAAACTGCAGTCACAATGCTCTAAAACAATTACAAAAATGAATTATTGACAGTTCTTAAATATCAATTATATCTTCTTATTTTAATAATATTTTACAGTTTAAATACAATGGTTTAAACAGTTATAACAGAAAAAGTACAAATACAAATTTCTTTGACAGTTTATTAACCACTGTTTTGTTGGTGAAGATAGTACTTAGTTGTAATAATTACAACAGTAGCAATGCACACACATGTGAACAAACTTTAGCATTATAAATAACTATAGTACTATTTAAATAAATATTACCAATACATAATTACAGTGACTGAAATGGAAGTGTTAATTTTCTCTTACACATTTTACCTATTGATAATATATTTCAAAAATTAATAATGCTAACAGTTCAACACCTCAGTTCCTGTTGCTTCAACATTACAAAAGATTAAAAAAAAACATACTAAACCTGTCTGTTTTGTATTAACAACATATTTTTATAATAATGCTAGTGCTAGACATTATTACTACACATACATTTCTTTAATTTTATCAATTACAACTTGAAATTTATACTGAAAACAACTGAACAAAGTCACAAAATATTAAAATACTGTCAACTAAAAATAATGTACATTTATAAACTGAAATACGTTTATATTTATGTAACTATTATCAGGTTTCAATAAGGAAAAAGGTGAAACTGGGTCATTCTTGTTTCTCCTCAGTAAAATGCCTTATAAATCTTATTTTAACACTGCTAGTGTATAATGACACTTTCATGTACAACTAATAATGATGTTTACATTACAGTACAAATTATCATTTGCAAGTTTATACTAATCACATAAAATATTTCAAATAAACAAACTGTAAATTACAAGGTAGTCCCTAATACTAGATATAATAGCCTAAAAAACTTACACATGTTAATACATTAGTCATCAAAAACAAATCTTCAGTCAATATTACTCGTAAACAAACTTTATTACCATATACAAGCTAAACCAGTTTACTCAAAATAGCTGTAAAAAAAAAAAACATAAAACTTACAAGGCTATAAATACCTGCTGGCAAAGGGTACTCTCTCCCATGAGCATCAAAAGACTAGAAGAGATAACCCCAGTTAAAAACAGTAAATTAAAATATAATGTGTTTGTGATGAATTTAATTTAAAGAAAACAGAAGTGTTTAGGTAAAAGTCCAAAGAAACCTGACTTGCAGAAAATTCATTACCAAGTCAAATACTAATTTCATACATATGAATACGTTTCACTTTTTAGATCATAAAAAATGTCTTACAGAGATTACTTTGCACAAACATTTATATACTGTAAAAGTAAGAATACAAACTCATTATTTCTAAACAATGCACACTGACCAATACTAAAATCAGGAATACTGTGTAATCTCGTAAAATTCAGCTTTAAATATCTCAAACAGAGCTGAATTTATTCATCTAGGCAATCACCTGGAAAACAAATAATTTATGGTGAGGTGAAACGGCTACCAAGAATAACTTTCTAGAATTCCAACTTTCTCTCTTTGATTTCCTTAAAAGATAAAAATTTCCGTATTACCTATTCAAAAAATTAATCTCTACAACAATAGAGAAACACAAGTGGAATATTTCATCAAAGGTCCCAAAATATACTCCATTAATATTTTGATAATTATTTGTAATATATATTTGATTGAACTGTTTATTTTTTATTTAAAATGCAATAAAATACATGTAAGAATAAGAGCCTCATATTTTCTCTTTAAACTGGGCCTCAAAATCTCTGAAAACAAATCTGTCATGGAATTCTACCAAACTATTTTCAAATCAGTAATAAACCACTGTTAACAGAAGAGAGCATTAGCAAAAAAATATTATCACAGACAAACACTGGCTGTCCATTAAATGAATTGTTTTAATTATTAAATGTAATGTAAAAATAAAATTGGATTACAGATATTTTTGAATGAAAATATTTCACAAAGATTTATTAAAAACTAATAATATAGATAGTAAAAGATATGTTTCTTTAAATTATAAATACACTAATAATGAAATTGTAAACAAATTTATTTATTGCATCAAATGTAAACAAGTTTTTACATTATAACTACATGTAAAAGTTACTTTGATAAACTACTATTTAAAACATAATTATTCATTTTCTGTTAAGTCAAAATTTTAAAACTGAAGTTGTACTGTGATAACATGAAGATAATAAATTTAAAATATATACTTCATATACTAATTTAAAAATTAATAATAACTTTTTTCATGATGAAGTTTTTCAAGATCAGTGAATCATGTTTTTGCAAATACTACAAAACTACTTCTGGATGGAGGTATCACACTTACAACTAGTTTCTTTAAAATCAGTAGTGCTTTTAAAAATAAAAACAAATTAAGCAATATTTATCTTACATGAAGAAAAGTTACAATTATACATAAGAAACAGAGTAAAAAAGTGATTATACATCTGCTTTATTTAGAATACAATCCAGTTTATAGCTCTTATTCAAAACAATAATTAAATTGCTTTCATCTATCTTCATAATATTTTCATTAATATCAACTGTATAATAATTTTTGCACTCCCTGTATATGAAGACATGTCAATTTTAAAATCATATTTATATACTGTATGTTTTAAGCTAACAAATTCCAGCTTGATGCCTTATTATACATCAGTTTTGATGTCTTTTAACTCTATTACTACAGGCTCATCTGAAGTGGCCACATTTACAGCTCCCAAACTGACCTTTACAGTTTATATACTATAACTTCTAATACGTTTTGACTATCTTCACAACGTTTCACAGTTTTTCAGTAATTGTTAAAAGGCTTTTTCACACAAACAAAAATCAGAATTTTTATTAAAGTATTTTCACAAACACTTCTCCATGAATATAATAGATTCAAATTATTGAATGCTCCAATTGCAAAGTGATTTTCAAGTTAAGATTTAAAATACTTTCCTTTACCTGAAATATCTTGCATTTCATTTGGGTAACCTCTAATACTTCCAAAATTAATTTCACACATTTTTGTTTCAGTACAACTTTATATTTTATCTGTTATTTTCTGCACTTTGATAATTATATACAAGGTTGATCAATTTGATAAACCTCATAACAACCAAAAAAATTAAAAATAAACCTAAATGATCCTATTATATTATTTCTAGAATTACTTCAAAGTGCAATATGAAACTACATTTGTTTATCCTAAACATCCTTAAACTTGTAAGAGTATATATCTATTCATAATTAAATTTTATTGTTTTAATGCCCTTTAAACTATGTCTAACATTCATTTAGCAAATATGTAGCTCAAATTACATAATGCATGGGTTACTTACAAATATACCTCACAATAACATTATTATTATTTCTTTTAACCTAAAATGTTTATATTTTTTATATTTTAGTCACTTTTATAATATTAACTAAAAATACACAAGAAAAACATGAAATAAAGGACTTACTCATGTCAACTGTTGATGAAACTTAACCCTAATTTTTATACCAATGGTATTACTGCACTGAATAATTTTTAATTAATCAAATAATGCACCAAAAAATAACATGGAAAAAGCAGACAATGTCCAATAACTATTGCTATTTTTCTAACTATATACAATGCAATAAGAGTCATTAAAAATTCAGGTAAGGTCTTGAATGCACTTCCCTTAGGAATAAAGTTTGAACTGGAAGTATATTACATAATTTTCTATACACATTGTACTATAATATATTATGGCTTTCTGTTGGTTAAAAATAATATAGAATTAAATATCAGAGCTATTGGCAAATTGTTAAAGAGATGATATTACAGATGGGTATGACAAGAGGGGGTCTGAGTTTCTAGTTTATGGTTCTGTAACCAAATAAAATTGAAGGACATAAAATTATGCTCTGCATAAGCAATAACAATATTTTAATGTGTAATCTGCATTCAATTTTGTACTTCTAAAAGAGGTGGTAAGTAAATTAGAGAAGGGGAAATACGTAGAGGATGAGTGTCACAATTTTCAGACTAGGGCAAACTGAGATTTCTTTTCATAACACTGTCTTATAAAATTGGAAAATTGAAATTAGTTACTAATCCAAATTTTAATATATGTTCTGATGCCAAGTTTGTTTGTATGTTATGAAAATAAATACTTTACTTAAATTCTAAATGTAACTCACTAAAATCTTTTGACATGCATAGAAAATGTTGCTAAATATTTTATTTGTTAGGGTCTTGTAGTTAAGTACTACTCTCTAAACACAAAAAATAATTAATACTTCATACCTCAAAGAAAGAGCACGAGTTGACAGAGGGATCTACATGAGCTTTTGAACGTTTATATGATGCAGTCAAACTGTAACATCTTCCATCTACAACCTTCCCATCTCTTTCTTTACTCACCTATCAATTTTATTCAAAGGGTATGAATAAATAAAATTAAAATAACCATATTTTAAAAACATATGAAAATATTAAAACACAAAAATATAGTAGCTAGAAACATAAATATTTAATTTTACCATAAACATTTCTACAATATCCTTTAATCTAATTATTTATATGTATGTGTGTTTTAACAGCCATTAATATTTTCCCCAACACATTATTTTACAATATACTTATTTTAACTTGTTCTGTACAGTAAGCTTTACAAAACTTCTTGAAATGTTTTAAGCTTACTCTCCTTCAAAATAAATCAAAATTATAAATAATTTGTAAAAATTTAAATATTAACAAAATAAACACAAAGTGTAGAAAACCCTCTCTGATGCCATGAATGAGATAGATTTTCCCCATTCGTAACGAATGAAGAAAAACATTGTATAAAATCCACATATAAACTTACACTAAAGTGTTATACGTACTTGAGGATGTATGCATAAATTTTTTCGTGAGCTCAAACATAAAGCTACACATGAACTTTTCTGGCCAGTTTCTTTCTCATAATAAGCAATCAGTCCTTTCAATTCCTCAAGTGCCTGTGAAAAGAAAAATAGGTTACGTTTTTCATACTTCTTGTACAAAATCCATGCTTACAAAACAATTATGCTAATATCTTCAAACAATTAACATGTAATCTGCAATAACAACTTACATGCCCAATCACTTAGTCCTCAGGCAATCTCATGAGCCGTGCTTACACAGGTTATAAGGTCAAGTCTTTTTGTTGTAATTTAGTTGAAGAAAGAAGATTTATAAAGAAAATATAAATTAATATTCTATACATGTACATACAATTAATCTGAATGGTTTCTTACACACTTGCTACTATTGTCTGACTAGTGAGAAGAATAACACAATCATGATCCAGTTTTGATTTGAACTGAAAATTAAAGTTTACAAAAACAGTTTGAAACATTTAGGTTTCTTTCTGTGGTAAAAATAGGGAACATCAGACAAAATATAATTGCTCATCACTATTACCACAGAGTTTCTGTACATTTCTTACATTATTTAACTACTCATAATCGACAAGTAATTTGTTATGGAAGATATAAAAAAGCAAAAGCTGGTAAGTGTACTTGATTCCTTCTTTTGCAAAAAAATTAGTTAATTTTCTTGAGTTAACTTGTGTACAGTGTTCCCTCGCCACATCGCGGATCCTCTTCCGCAGCTTCACCACTTCGCGGGCTCGGCTGACCCCCACATATATATAAAATAATAAACATTAAATCTAAAATATAGCATTAAATACCATTAAAATATTAAAAATAAATATAATTAATAGTGTAAAGAAAAAAACAGGTATATTTTGAGATATAAACATATATTTGAGTTTATAACAGCGTAAAAATGGAAACAGAACCAACTGGAAAGGCTATAGATGTACGCATTGTGCATCTGCGAAGGCTACGCGAAATCCAGCTGAGCAAGAAAGAAAGGGTAACGGTGGCAAGTACTGTTCCTGAAGTTGTAATGACCGACGAAGAAATTGCCAATTCACCTTCCACAGAAGAGGAAGTGGTGTCTCCCGAAAAGACACCACTTGCTGAAGATATGTAATTTTTAATTTTTAGGCTTAATATCTTAATAATTGTTCTTATTATTTCAGCAATAATGAACAGTATTGTAATGGGAGGGTTAAATAGTTGTACAGGGAGGGTTTTAATAGTCTAAATGCACATAAATATATACATAAAAATCGGCGATCCCACTTCACGGAAAATCTCCTTTCGCTGGGGGTTTTGGAACGCATCTACCGCGATACACAAGAGATGTTGTTGTTGTTTTGAATTTAGCACAAAGCTACACAATGGGCTATCTGTGCTCTGCCCACCACGGGTATCGAAACCCGGATTTTAGCGTGTAAATCCGCAGACATACCGCTGAGCCACTGATGGGCTACACAAGGGAACACTGTATATTAAAATAGAAGAAAACTATGATAGTCTTCTTTAACATTTCTAATTTAATGATTAATACAAATTAAGATAAATTGAAAATTAAACAAAAATTCTCAAATTACTTTCCCAAACAAAAGTTTTGTTGTATAACTCACTCTGAGCAACACAGAGAAATGAAAAATATAAAGTTTAAAAGTAATGCGAGTTTCATGTAGTTTTAGACTAGTCACACATGTACATTTTTTTAGTTTCTGATTGATCAGACCTTTTTTTATTACTTACCTGGTTACATTAAACATGTTATTTCTTATACATTTAGTAAATAAAGCTTACATCCTAAAATATTTCAAAAACTTTTAAAAGTTTTATTCAGGCAGTTACTTAACTTGATATTTGTCTTCTTTCAAAGCACAAAATTTCTGCTTTAAAGCAGAACAAGCTTGTTTTAAATACGTTGATTAATGTATTTGTAATAATGTAAACATACTTCATTTTAAGCAGTTTAAACTGTGTAACGCATACGTGAATCAGTAAGGCTTACAGAAAACCTACGAGCTACACAAAACAAACAAAAACAGAGATCAATATACTATGAAATTATATCACCTTTTCAATCTCTGGAACTGTACGGGAACAGTATATCAACTTTGCAAGCTCCGAGGGTTTAGCCTAATACAAAATTACACATTATCAACAACTTTTTAAATTATTAATGATTTATCAACTATTTGTAAATACGTCGAACATGAATTCTAATATATTTAATCAATAAAGGGTTGATTGAAGAGCAAAACAATATTCTATCAGAGTCATAATCTTTTTAATTTACTGTGCACTACAATTCAAATTGAGTACACATGTATTTATATGTTTGTGTATCAAATGTAAATAGTTAAAAAATCAAATGAAGTATTTATGTACATCTAAAAAAAATGAATTAATTAGCTCTTTTGTAGCATATATAATTTTGAAAGTAATAGCTCACATGAGACTACACTTTGCTTGATAAAAACATGAAGCACAAATACACATTAAATATTCCAAACAGTAAAAGAGATAAAAGAATAAAATACATCGAAATGTTTTTTTATAAGTCTGTGAGTTATTGTTGTTTCATTTTGTTTGTTTGTTTTTGAATTTCGCACAAAGCTACACGAGGGTTAACTGTACATAATTTAGCAGCTTAAGACCAGAGAGAAGGCAGTTTGTCATCACCACCCACTATAAGCTCTTGGAATACTCTTATACCAATGAATTGTAGCATTGACCACCACATTATAACACTCTCTCACAGCTGAAAGGGTGAGTATTGTCAGTGTGATGAGAATATGGGGATTTGAACCCACAACCCTCAAACTGTGAGTCAAATGCCTTAACCACTAGGCCGTGCCAGGTCTTGTTGTTGTTTCAAGCTAAGTATAAAGTTACACAATGGGTTAGCTGTGCTGTAAGGCTATGTGACCACTTAAAATAATACCTGACACTAGCTTCTGTTTAATTTGAAGTTCAAAAACTTTCACAAAAAATAAAATAGAAGTGTTTTAGTTGCTAGAAATTTTTACTAATTGGTTATCTTGAACAATGTGTTTTATTAATATCAAAACATCCTGCTATAGTTAGGAAAGAAATAGCCTAGAACTTTTGTCATGAGAAAAGAACTTACTCTCTGGTATGACAAAATCAAGGACAAAAGAGATATAGTCTTCCCTGTTCCTGAAGGCATTTCCAGTAAGCCATGACCCTATAATGAAACCATTAAACAAAACATAAACTAGACTGTCCAATTTTATACATACACACTTTAGTAAATTTGATGGGCCTAAAAACAGGGCTGCAGTATTATTTTACACACACAAAATTAGGCCCATGGCTTAACATAATCCCTCAAAAAAAAATTTATAAATATTTTTATACTAAACCATCTCTGAAAAAAATGTTGATTGTGAACAAAGTACAGTAAACCTGTTACAACTGTAAACAATACCTAACTCCTCCTTAATTTTTAATGAGTAAAATCACTTTGTTTTATAAATTTCAAACATAAAAATATAAAAGTTCTCAGCCTCTGTATTACTAAAACAAGTCTTCCACTTGAAATTTACATAAGGCTATTGTTTACATGCAAGGTTCTCAATTTTTACTTTGATTTGTATTTGTTTAAATTTTCTTCCAGATATTCAATTTTTGTACCCATCACATCTTTATGTTTTAGGATAAACTTTTCTTGTTAAAAGCATAATTATCTTACATCTAAACTAGACCCAGAATAAAAAATGAAATCATTACTTATTTCAAAAACTCATTCCCTATTAAAGCCAATTTTAACATAGCATATGGATATAACAAGAGAATAGAAAATTTAAAATCATCCTTTACTTTCAAAAATCATTGATTTTTCTCTCAAACTCTTTAAAGTGGTGGCCTCCACTTCTGCCCATGACAACTCAACCTTTTAACTGGAACTTGACCATTTTTTAATCAACAACTGGGTTCCTCTTATCCCACTGTCTTAAAAAACATATTAAAAAGACACAAAGACTTAGAAGAGGTTTTTATCTTGTCAATCTCTCTGATAACCTTATAATCTTCAATAATGTCACCTTTTATCTTTAGTTTATCAAGAAATTAAAAACTGAAAAATTTCAACCAATCACTTCAACTCTTGTAGCCACATCTGCATTAGTGATTAAATCTACAGTTATAACTTTCCTATGCTGAAAATATATTTCCAATAGGTGATTACCTCCACTCATATAAATAGGTATTTTCATTCAGTGTTACTGTTTACATGCAATTTTTTTTTTGGATGCTGCAAGCCTTCAGCTCCCACATATGTTAAAATCAATGTAGTGTAAATGCATCTTGCTTGCAAATCATCATGCAACAACTCTCAACAAGCAGGAGTGCAATACAACTTCATAAAACATATGACTCTCTCTATTCAATTCTACTGAACTATCACTTCACATTTTAGCAGAAAATAGAAGAACCAGTTTTCAGTGATGAGGAATGTTGGAAGTATAAGCATAAGTTAAGTACTTATTAGAAATACATTTTCAGAATAGGAAAATTATAATTTCCAATACAGTACACTACATCCACTCACATAAGTAGCTAGAATTCCACTAGTGCAAAGGAAAGAAAGAAGCATCCTTCAACATCACCTGAATAACACTAAAAGAGTAGATCCTAACAGTAGAACATTATATACGAGAGGTTGTCAGTGTGGAAAGAAGTAAGTATTACAGACAAGAACAAAAATTAATAAGAGAACATCCAAAAAGGAGAGAACAAATGTTGGATAGGGATCCAAACTACACAATAATGTTATCCTAATCCAATAAGTAAATCAATACTTCTCCAAATGTATAGTGGCTAGGGAAATAAAGACCACACATGGCAAATCAGCTGCAACCAAAACCCAGTCCCTAGAAACCTACATCCATGTGGGGGAGAGAAGAGGTAATACTCCTAGCAAGTCAACTACAAATCACAATGAATGAAATAACCTGGGGAAGATTATGAACAAGATGAGAAAATATGAGTACTAAGAAGTCCCAATCCTATCCAATTACATCAATATCCATGCCAAGCTGATGAAAAACTGGAGATAAAGACATACAGATTTGAAACAAACTCAAAGAGCAAGACACAAAAGTAGTACCAAATCCCATGGTGAACTGAAGACAGTGTCACAAAAGATGAAAAAGAGGAACATGGCATGAGTATACAAAATGTCAGCTGTAGGAATCCTCAGTCCTGAAGAAAATGCCCACCAGTGTGATACAGGAAAAAAATGAAATAACCAAAAAACAATTTACTTGGAATAGATTTAACACAGAACCATAATCTGTATCTATAATACATAACTAATGGAGAAATTCTTAGATGTAGGACAGATAAATGACAAGAAGGTGTCAGACATTTGAACATGAATAAAAACTGTAATATCCAAAAGACAAACAAGCAATAAAAAAACAATAACAAATGCATCAATAGAAATACCTCACATGATGCTAAAGTCACAGAAGTAAAACCCCTCTTAAAAAAAAAAAAAAAGAACCACTGGGGAAATAAAACCATCCCAGCTAGAAGTGGAAAGAAATGCACTTGGTGCTAGGCAGTGTTCCACCCCAAAAGATCCCGAAAGCAAAGAAGCCACATCTGTAGACAAAGATGGTAATTGGCTAAACATGGAGGTAGGGAAGAGGAAAGAATTCCATAAAAAGCACTAAGAAATAAATGGAAAGCCCCAAAAAGGAGGTGTATGGTAGCAAATACCAGTAGGAGAGACAACAGGGGAAGACAAAGGCTGGAAAACTTGGCTATGGAGAAAGGGACAAACAGATTCTGTCCCCCATACAGGCAGCAGACAGAGAATCAAAGTGCAGAAAAGTAAGAAAACAAATACAATCTACCTGATGATAAGGTATGACAAAATGAACCAATGAGCATGGAAAGTAAGGTGTGCCAGCATCATCTCTCATAAGAGATAAAAAAACAGTCCAGCATTAATTAAAATGTCTGAAAAAGGAGGGAAAAAGAAAAAGAAACTGTGAAAAGTCAATAAAAAGGTCTGAGGTAGTAACAGCAGACTCCACAGTAGATCCATGGAAAGATTAGTACAGAATCAGGTGGAAGAACACTGTCGAAACAGATGTCATCTTGAAGAAGTTTGACAATTTGAGGCTTTTAAAATGTGTTGAAACAATTCAGAAACAAACAGGTATCTTATTACTGTATTTTATAACAATAATTAGTCCCACAAATAGCCATATTTTTGTTTATATTTAATATGACAAGTTATGGACAATCTTTAAAAACATTAGTAACATTATTAATTTTTTACCACATTCTCAGCAATTAGATGGACTTCTTAGGACTTGTGGCGAAGCTGGTTAATTCAACTCATAAACTTAAATTTAAATATTTGTGAAGCATTGTTCCTTACAGCCACAAAGTGATAGTCAACAGAAAAGGTTGAATCATTCAAGTATTACATGCAAACTAAATATTAAATCAGAAAGCAATAACACTTACTTTAGCATCTAAACATCTTTTAAGTTCTATCATGTAGGAGTATTGTTCAGGATAGATATATTCATAAGGAAAGTAAACCAACAGTCCATCTACATTTATCCTGAAAAGATCATATTAAATGTTGATTATTGCATGAAAACTTAACTAAAAGGTAATTTAACAAAATGTACTCACAAGGTTTATCTACAGTTTAATGTGTGCATCATCATTCAAAAATACTTTAAGGTAAATTTATTTGAAAAGTCACATTCATTATTATCATTAAGGTATATAAAATTGAGCAACTTTATATCCAAAAACATTTAATAGAAACAAAGAATTTAAAACAGTTCAATTACATAGAGTTACAAATAATAAAAGGCAAAGATGAGGATTTGGTATACCTTACTCTCATGTACTCTCAATACTGGTGAGGAAATACTCTGCTAATGAAAGTTTTCAGATTAATTTGTTGCAAATAGAAAGAAATTTAAATGATTTGATAAATTAGAAAAATGGGGGTTGATGACCATATTATAATGCATCCTGCAGAGGAATACACTTAGCAACAGCTTTCAATCCCAGGACCTACAAATTATAAGTCAATTATTAACCACCAAGCAATGTAAAGCCTTTAATTATTTTAAGTACAAGGTAATGCTTGTTGACTACTCAAGCTATAACTGATACCTTGATATTTTGGTTGATCTGTCTCTTAAGCCTTCCAGGCAATGTGTCATTCCTAGTTGGAAAACAAATATGGGATTTGTGTTGTATTGCTAAGAATACTGAATACAAGTCAAAGGATGTTACTGATTATTTGTACAAATCCTTGGTCAGGTCTCATCTAGAGTATTCTGTTCAGTCTTAAGTTACTAACCCTAAAAACAATGAGCTGTTCAAAAGAGTTCAAAAGAAGGCCTAGGATGATTCCTGAAATGGAGGAACTGTCATAAGAGAATTAATTAAGGTCCTTGAAATTATTTTCTTTCCTGAAAAGAAAGCTCATAGGAATTTGACTGGAGGGTTCAAAATCATACAGTATCACTGCATCATTTTGTCTTTTATATTTAATGGTAGAAATAGAGAAAATAGATTTAAGATATGACAAAGTAAAAGCCATCTGCAAATTATGCTACTTTATTTTCTGAACAGTGTTATTAGCCCATAAATTAGTTTGCCTTCAGATATGATAGTTACATTGAAGTTAAGATAATTCAACAGAAGGTTCAATGAATATTTCAAACAAAATTGAATATAAGCAGGTGGGTGTTTACTGAAATGAATGGGATAACTGTCATGGATCAATGGAGCCTACGTCTTCCTTTGATATTATATTAAAATGGCAAAAAAAGAAAACATTTATGAAAGTTACAGGAATTAAACCTAAAATTTATGTAATACGTTAAATTGTACTTTTTAAATGGTACTTATATTTCAACTGCTCAACTTAACATGTTTAATTATATTTACCCCACAGACAAAAGTACTGTTTATACTGGTACAGTTTTTATTTCTATATACATGACTAACAGTTCGGTTATATACATATTTCTACCTCAAATATTTAATTGTCAAAAGTTTGTTTATTTCTAATTTAAATAATAATAATAATAATTTTAAGCCACGACTGTGTACTTACTTCATTGTCAAAACCTGTATGAAGAAGTTGCTTTCAGACCACGTATTTTAAGTAATATCTGAATATTTCTTAGCAATCCCATACACTCTTCAGTTTTGTTTTGTTTTTGAACACACTGGAATATACAACAATCTTATAGCAACTATAAATAATAATACATTTACTTAAAAGTAAACAAATATTAAAAGCACAAAAAAATTAAGTTACTCATATGACAGTCCATACATAAAACATTTAATAAGCCTTATAAAACTCATTTTTAAGAAATCTGTAACTGTTTTACAAAGTCAATACTCAATAAAAAAAATAGCATTACTACTGATACTGTATTATAACAAACAGCCTACATAAAACTCTGAAATAAAATTACATCACATTAGGAGCACTTAACATTGCAATTTGTTCTATCATGATTTCAGTGAAATGTGAACATGCCATAGATCATAAGAATTATTCACTCTGTAGGCTACAACACAGCATAACACATGAACTTGAAAAGCAAGAAATAAAAAGTTTGTTACTCTATTTTAGTATTATTTACCTTTGAAACAGAACACTAAGGAACCCAGCAAAATTACATCCAGTATTAATACAGATTAAGACATTTGAGTCTACTTCTGACCAATCATAATTTAGAACTTAGTTCTTAACATATAAAAAACTGTAAGTGCATATAATCATTATATAACTAGAAAAACTGTACAATATTATTTTGATTGTTATGCACCAGAATAATTTAAATCACATGGTTTTAGATTTTGAAGTTAATAAGATCATCATATCCACTACATTATACTACACTTGACAATTTATTTTGGATATATATTTGCAAAATATACTTCAAAGAATTCATAACCATAAACAAATTATGTACCTGTTACAGTCAAATACTAGATCCAACACAGATCAAAGAGCTATTATGACATAATTCTCATTAATCTTTGAAGTTTTCTTTAATTAGTAGTAGTCACATTTATGGATTTATACAAAGATCAACTAAAATACTGAAAAATATTAAAACCAACAAACCACATACAATTAAATTAAATAAACTAAATCATCAAAATAACAATCATAAATAAATGTAAATTTTTTTATCCCTATTTCCAATAAACTCATCCCAATACACCATGTAGTGTTTATAACATTATCTGTATTAATATATTATTTACTAATCAAAGTTTCAGAGAAAAACTTATTCTTAGTTTACTGGTAACTAAAAAATTCAAACTGATATACAGAATACAAAATTGAACGCATGATACATAGACAAGTCAATATAACTTGCAAAATCATAACTTTAAAAATGTTATGACACTATCATAAGGATCAGTATTGTTTCAAGAATCACTCTTCCTACACCTTTACTGTGTGTATTTCTTACATGATAATTAATTTCAAAATAATTCTTAATTCTACTTTAGAATTCGCATACAAACTTATAAACAATAACACTTGAAATAAATAAGCAAAAATAAAAAAAATGAATTTTTAAAGATTTAAAAGTTAAAAATAAAATTTAGTTGGTACAGGATCGAGACTATTCCATTAGAAATGCAAAATACTTGCATCACCAAGCAATTAGTACCTTGTAATCCGTGATGGCGAGAAAACCCATTTGGGGAGAAAAAAATATATGTAAAAATGGCTGGTATAGGTGAAGAAATTTCCTCTACATAGAGCTTTCTCAATCCATACCAGCTGATTTTACATGTACAGGGTATTCAGAAAGTCACTGTGCACTTGTATATTTATTAACAGGCATGTTTCAATATAGAATACAGGAGGTAAATATAAATGACAATTATAAACAATGTTCATTGTGACCCCCGTTGGCATCAATACAGGCCTGGATCCTTCTTATTTTGTTTATAAACACCGCTATCAGTTGCTGGCTTGAAATAAACTGAATAAAATATTATTACAAAACTGCACAGTGACTTTCTGAACACCCTGTATAATTAGCACGTTGAATTTGAGGTTTTAAGTAACTAATTTTGTCTTTGTAGTACAAAATATTGAGCCCCACTGGCATTTCATAATTGAAAATTCTATAACATAGTAGTTGACACTGACCTTATATAAAATTATATATACAATGATATATACTTTAAGTAATTATTTAATGTAACGTGCTCGACGATTACTCGTATTACTACTAGTAGTAGTTACGTTATATTCCTAACAAGTGATATATGTAAAACAATTTTTCTTAATCAAAGTTGATTATTTAATTAACATCTTTGTTTTATCCACTTACCATAAAATATTAATGACAGATATCTTCATTAAGATTCATGGTCACTTTCCTTTCCAAACAACAAAGAAATCACCAGTTATCCTGACGAATGGCGACATTCTCTCCCTCTACTTTGACAGTTATTGAATTACAAGTTTTACAATATTATTCATTTAATTCTTTACTTTTTAATTCAAGTTCTTTAACTTTTTCATGCTGGTTTAAAAAGCGTAATATTGATCATTTAGTTAGTGTTAGAGTTATTTGCTAATTCAAGTAATGAATAAAAATGTTTCTTGAACAATTTATAAATAAGTGATAAAGGAAGGAGTTGCAAAGTGGAAGTGATTGGTCAAACATACAGATTTTACAAATTAAGACTAAGAGAGGTTAAGGGTTAGATTAAATGTGTGAACGACTTACTAGTTTATTGTTGTTGTTGTTGTTGTTTTGTAAGTCATTGAATAGTAGACAGGTGACAGAAGGTTAGAAGTTGACGAATGTTGCTCCACTTTTTGAAGGAATTGTTCAAAACTGTTCCAATATATACTGGCCTATTAGTGTCACATTATTTTTTGATAAAGATTTTGTAAAATCTGATACAAGATGCTTTGCAAAGTTTTTTTAAGCAAAGTTCAGAATTTTATGGGATAATCAATATTGTTTCACTAAGGGAAAAATCTTACTTAGAAATCCTTGGAAAGGTTACTGCTTCTGTAGACAGTGGGGGCGCAAGGATATTTTCGTTGGCGGGAGAGGGGGGCTGAGGAGGGGCTTACAAAAATGCCATCAATATGAAGTAGAGATGGTAAATTATAATAATATAAATACCAAGGTACATTTCAGAAAGGTGTGCTATTTTGAACTGCGTTTTCAATGCAGTTTTCATTGGAAACTCGTACTCTAATTAATAATTCATTATTACAAATCAGAAATGATATGTTTATGAAAATATGCGTACATGTAAAAGAGGAAGCTCACCTAAATTCCACCCAAGGTAATACATAATAATAAAGAAAATCAAGATTAGCTTAGATTGTCATTTAATATACCATTAAGAGTAAAGCTGCAAATCAAAAGAAATATAACATAAAGACATAGTTTACATAGCAGAAACGAATTATCCCATGTGAAGTTAATACACTCTGAGGTCACCATCAGGCTAACTATTTTTCGTTATGTTGTTTTTATAGTCAATATTACTTCAAAACAATGCAAAATGATCTTACAGAGGACACAATACCGGCTAAATGCTTCATAGTTTTGACCTATACACAATACACGTATACATGCATGCTATGTTTTGCTTTTCAATAAAAGATAAATGAAATTAATGGGTAAATACCTGTGAAAGCTTTGGTTTATCAAGTAAAATCCTTGATGATCTGTTGTGACTTGAAATCAACGTGGTTGTCTAATCTTCGTCAAAGCTCAAGATAGAATGGCATTATACAGGGAGCGGCAATACAGCGCATGAGTTTCAGTGCATTCAGTACGTTGCTATGGGATGCATGATACATACTTCCGTCTTAGCTAAGACGTTAAGTTCTACAGATTTATGTCTCTTTGATGTTAATTGTTAAGCAACAACAACGATTGTGTTTTCCATATTTTATAAACATGTATAGGTAACAGTATTGGGGGTTGCTGGAGGGCTTGGCTCATTTGAGGGCTCAAACCCCCAAGCACCCTTGGCGCCGGCACTGCTGTCCATCCATCTATTCTTACTCTGATAAAATTTGAATAATTAGCCTGTCTCCACATCAAAATCTAATATCAAACCCTGTGAAGAAGATACATAAATGCATCAATAGTTAGTGGAAGTTTCAGGGGGGGCACGAAATGAGCCTGATCTGTTGATTCTGGTAGTAGTTTGTATAGTTTAAACATGAATCATTCAGATTATCTGATCTTCTCCGATGACAAATCACCTTCTTCCACTTCCAAAAACAATTAGTAAAGTTTGAATACTTTCCTACCAGTTTTCTTGCTGTACCTACAAATGAATGATTTGTTATCACTCTTAGTTAGAGCGTGAAATTTTAATAACGCATTATGTAACCCTGTGGAGCGTTTGTTCAATATCTCATTATCATGAAAAATACTTGGGTTTCTTAGATATTCCAGCCCATAACCACACGTTGCAACCTGTGTTGTCACGATGGGCTAAGAGAAGAAACAAGACATCATTTTCCCTGGACACTGCCAAATTTTCAGACTTCTGAGGCCAATCTTGATTGGTACACACAGCTTTTCAAATATAAATGTATTCTAATATACAAACAATAACACAATGTACAATAGCGGTTATTACAAATAATGGTTTATGTGCAAACGTTTTATAAACATAAAAACAGTGTTACGTTCTCTGTCTAGTCTGGAACTTCCTCGATATTTTATCGAGAGTTTACAATGAGTAAATTAATTTGGAGTTGATATCGATACAACTTACTTAATACGGGTCTAGCTAGCTCTGTGTTCTTCGTTTCTTGCCAGCAAAAGAATAAGTTATCCAATACTCAAGTTATATAATGGTTTCGTAAAAATACCCATATGAATCCACTGAAGTTAAATCGTTTGTAATATTTGAAATCTGTAAACTTCCCAGGTCAAATATTTAAAGTTCCCCATTAATAAACGTTATAATAATCGCAATTATAGCTTCTCAGGTTTACAACACACCGATTATATCAAACCAATAATATATACTGTCTTTTGGTGCATCGCTTTGGTTATATTTATTGGCGTAAGAAGAGTTTCTCGAAATTTCAGCTTACACAACAATATCGACAATACAACAGTGTTTACTTACACACATATGTATTTTGACTTTTTAACATAAAAATTGTCTGTACTTTCAATGAATAGGTAGGAATTTTGTAATACAGATTTAATATTATAAGCTGTGTACATATCTAAACATAGATTTAACTTAAACAAACATCAATATTAAAATAGATATATGACAGTAAATTAAATTTATACCATATATGTGTAAACACAACTCAATACATATGTGTAAATACTACTTTTGGTTAAATCATGTAATGTTTTCTGTTCATCTTGTGTCTTATTTTCCATAGTAATTCTAACAAGCTACAACATCTGTTAGTTCGTTTTTTTTTTAATTTCGTGCAAAGCTACAGAAGGGATAGCTGCTCTAACCATCTCTAATTTAATAATGCAAGGTTAAAACAGCTGGTCATCACAACCCACCGCCGACTTTTGGATTACTCTTTTACCAACGAATAGTGGGATTGCTTGTACATTATAACGTCATAACGGCTGAAAGGGTGAGCATGTTTGGTGTGACAAGGATTCGAACTCACGATCCTCACATTACGAGTCGAACGCCCTAACCACCTGGCCTAAGCTATATCATATGATATTCTTAGTGTATCGTTTAGTTCGTTGTTTTGCATGGCTATTCCAAATTTTAAACTAACAAACTAGAAGAAAGTAGTAAATAACACCCACCACAAAATATTGAATTATTCTGATAGTTTGAGGGTAATTTTTTGTAACGCATCCATGATCCAAGCCCCCCAGTGACTCAGCAGTATGTCTGCGGACTAAACGCTAAAATCCGGGTTTCGATACCCGTGGTGGGCAGAGCACAGATAGCTTATTGTGTAGATTTGTGCTTAATTCAAAACAACAACCATGATTCAAACGTCCGAAACTTGATTTTGTGACAACCATTCTACTTTAAATTTACAATCCATCATGCTAACCATTACACTCCACACGGCCTTCCTTTATCAGGAAACCACAATTTATGTACGTCAGGCTGTGGTTATACTTTCAAGACCGACAAACATTTAGGAGCTGGTGGATTGTATTCTAAAGACAACTGGCATGAGTATTGAAACTCTAATTAAAACAAAATACAGAACAATGTTTTGACTTTCTCCGATCATCTTCAGGTTAACAAACCATATCAGCCGTCTTGAGAATACAAATACATTTTTACTTCAAGAGGGTTTCTTGTCACCATTCTTGGTTCATAGAATTAGTAATACAACAATCGTTTGAAAAACAAACAAACCTGTACACAAGCGCTTAAAACGTGTGATCATAAAAGGTATACATTCATATATTTATAAAAACCATGGGTATTTGAATATCACAATCATCTATGTATTACTTTAGCAGGTAGTAATTAATGCATATGTTCGTCGACGTGTTTTGAGGAGAAAAAAAATGTCTGTTTAATAAGTAATTATACGTTAATAGTATTAATTATGTTACGAAGTAGCTAGATAGGAATGTTTTTACTGTTTAAATATATTTTCTTGAAGTTTAACGATACTATAATTGTGTATGTTTTCTTATAACACAGCCATATCAGGCTATCTGCTGAGCTTACCAAGGGGAATCGAACAGCTAATTTTATCGTTGTAAATCCGTAGACATGCCGCAGTACAAGCGGAGGGTAATATTATAAATAATAAGGAGAAACATTTAACCTTTTTAAAATTCACAGAGAAAATTTACAGATTTGGTGTTACAAGTATGAAATGGCTCACAAATGATGTTCCAATACCAGTAAAATATACCCCCAGTGGCTCAGCGGTATGTCTGCGGACTTACACGCTAAAATCCGGGTTTCGATACCCGTGGTGGGCAGAGCACAGATAGCCCATTGTGTAGCTTTGTGCTTAATTCAAAACAACAACAACAGCTTTCTATAGAAAAACAAAAGTGGATCTGTTAAGCTATAAACTGTTACATATTTTTAAGAAACTTCATTAATTTGTGATGTAGTGTCAGTAAATAAAAAGACACCTATTCAACACAAGTGTAATTTTTTCTTGGGAATTTATAAACAGGCTGAATTTTGTTGAGGTTTGAAAACAGCTTCAACGTACGCGATTTTATTAGAATATTGTTACAGAATATAACGTTTAATGTTTTACAACAATAACGATATCACTTTATTGGTATTCTTTTGAAATTCACGGTCATGGTGAAGGAATAGAAGATATATCATGATTAAATGTCCCGCGCTGAAACAACGGTAAGTATTCAAATTTACAACTCTAAAATGAAGGATTCGAGTTCTCTCGGTGGACACAGCAGATAACACGACGTGGATTTGCTATGAGAAACATACAATATACATCATGATTGAATAATAACTTAAGTGTTGCACTTGTCGACTGAAACAAAAAAAATATATTTAGATTATTTCACGCTGTGCCTGCTTCATTTAAAAGACCGATGCCAAAGGTGATGTGAAATTGTTTGTCCTTTTCTGTTGGTCATGACGAGGTTTATTAAAATATTTTGAATTTTCAAAAACATGCAAGTAATTAATCTTTTGTAAAGAATGGACATTTCACTTTATTCTCCTTGGTGCAAAAACAAAACAAACTCAGTGTGCTAGAGGAAGAGAGAGGACAAAAACAAAACAAACTCAGTGTGCTAGAGGAAGAGAGAGGACAAAAACAAAACAAACTCAGTGTGCTAGAGGAAGAGAGAGGACAAAAACAAAACAAACTCAGTGTGCTAGAGGAAGAGAGAGGACAAAATCAAAACAAACTCAGTGTGCTAGAGGAAGAGAGAGGACAAAAACAAAACAAACTCAGTGTGCTAGAGGAAGAGAGAGGACAAAAACAAAACAAACTCAGTGTGCTAGAGGAAGAGAGAGGATGCCGAGTAGACTTGATTAGGAAGGAATTTACCAGTTTTTATTATTGCTGCCTGTCTTATATTGTGGCCCGGCATGACCAAGCGCGTAAGGCGTGCGACTCGTAATCCGAGGGTCATGGGTTTGCGCCCGCGTCGCGCTAAACATGCTCGCCCTCTCAGCCGTGGGGCCGTATAATGTTACGGTCAATCTCAATATTCGTTGGTAAAAGAGTAGCCCAAGAATTGGCGGTGGATGGTGATGACTAGCTACATTCTTTCGAGTCTTACACTGCTAAATTAGGGACGGCTAGCACAGATAGCCCTCGAGTAGCTTTGTGCGAAATTCCAAAAACAAACAAACAAACAAAACTGTCTTATATAGAGCTTTTGAATCTTATATAGAGTTTTGGTGGTGGGGAATAATTTGTTTGGATAAAAAAAAAAGTGTTTTCCTGTGGTCTGACATAGAAACAGCTGCTGAAAAAAAATTAATGAAACACTTGGTGATGCTGCAATCAATGTTGATGATCTGTTTGATGAAACTGTTCTTGCTAAATTCTTCTGTTCATCAACATGTGACGAGTGGAAAGCAAAAGAAATGGGTTGTGAAGAAATATGTGTAAAACTTTTCAACCATTATAAAGATCAAAGTTTTTATGTATCTTATATCAGGCAAGTTATGGAGCACATTTTTTTTGTTGTTTACTAAGCACTTCTGCCCCTGTTGAAAGAGTATTTTCAGTGATGAACAGCATTTGGTCTTAATAAAGAGGTCTAATGAATGAATCAATAGTAAAAGGACTGTTGAATTGCGAACTTAATATTGACTTGAGTTGCAGTGAGTTCTTTGAAAAATAAAAATTAATAAAGATTTTTTGAAGAAAGTTCATTTAAGTGAAAAATATGAATGGTAACAAAAAAGTGTTCGGTGAAATATTAATCAAATTTTGAGATTCTTTGCCTTGCTGAATTTAAATAAATGTTAGAGATATAAACTACCAGTATTCCTTTTGTGTGTGTCAGCATTAAAGTTATTTGAACCAAAGTCCAGTTCTGCCAGAACGAAAAATGTCATGTTACACGGTGCCGAGACCTATAATAAAAATTGAAAACTGTCCATGTTTGAGGCTTGGAAATTATAATACGCCTATTATAAACTATTAACTGCTGCCTATTTTTTATCCTATATTTCGGTTTCTAATTTGTTGCCGTCTTCGGGTAATTTGTGAGTAGGATTGAGACTGTGATAATTTCCTGGAACTGTAGTAATTTTTTTTATGTTTACACATTCATCATCATTGCGTGCTAGCTCACAAACACTTAACCCTAACGTTGAGAAACGGAATCGAGTGACATCTACAACACCGTCAATTATGAAAAAAAAAAAAAGTAGTAAATCATTCCTGAAAATTCTAGGGAATAGACAGCTACAATTAATTTTGAAACTTTGCTTTGATATCGAACTAATGCATAAATGTCCGTGTCACTTTTCATGAAAAATTGCAAATCACATTCTATGAACTCCCAAACTCATTTGTCCCTTATGGGAGCTCAGAGATTATAATTTCCAAAATCTGGATTTTTTTTAATGTCGACAACAGTAAAACAAAATAAAAAGTCAAACATGAGAACTCTCAAAGCGTTTTGAATCTTTAAAGTTTTGGCTTCATCGTAACTCTCAGGAAAAGTATTATTTCTCCTTTTTTAAAATACTTAGAGTAATGTTGTGATGAAGAAATTGTTTTCGTGGCTAGTAAACCATATGAGTCTAATGATTAACCGTTTATATTTCGATTCTAATCAGCTGCCGCTATCATAGAAATCCAGATTTTTTTCCATGATTGTGATTAGAATTTATCCTTGGTCTTCTTAGTCGACTTGTAGCGTTAAATGTTACTTCAGATGATTCACGAAGTTGGAATTATGTCTTTAGTATGATACTATATTATGAATTTATCGTCAAGATATCTTGACCAGTTTCTGTGAGCTCAGCGGTTATTTTAATGATGTCTTTAAAATGTTCTATTAACGAGTTATTGAGAACTTGTGATGGAGGTCAGCCCACGACCAGGTCTTTTTTTATTTATACAATTTTTTCTCATGTTTAAAGCACCTTCTTTAGGCATAGAAGGCTGGGAATTCTATTGTAGTGAAGGTTATCAGCTTAGAGCATTCTTGAAGTGTTCCATCATTGTCAAGATGCTGACACACTTTAGTGTATTCATGGTTAGGAGTTAGTGAAGAAGTTAGAAACGTCAGAGTTGACCATTGAGTCTTGTGTGTTTAATGTGGCTACTTTTACAATCTTTGCGAAGAGTCCTGAGCTTTTAATCAGTTAAACCACTTAAACATGATATAATTTCTACAAATCTAGCTTAAGGGTGATATGATAAACCTATGCAACAGACTATAGCAACCCTACAATAAAATAATTGGTATTATAAATATGGTGAAATGAATATTAGAAGGACAAACTTTATGACACTTTATGACAACAATACGAAATTGTTTTTTTTTTTCTCTCTCTCTTGGTCAAAGCTTTATTTAATCATAGAATGCAACAGCCCCTCAGTGACTCAGTGATAAGTCTAGAGGCTTATAACGCTAAGGAGCTAGCTTTGGTAAGCACAGTACAGGCACAGTATTGTGCACTTTCGTGCAACAAAACCAACAAAACAAATAAACAATACTGCAATAAAAGTTAATGATGTTTTACAAGCATATTTAATGATATTCTATTTAATTTTTAATGAAAGTGATAATAGATGTTTCGGAATCAAACAATGTGTCCAAATTATTCTTCTGAATCTGATGTGTTTTTGTTTGCTTTTTCGAATATTTCACTAGGTGTACGTAAAGTGTGTTTTCTCAACAATAGACACATAAAGTACGCATTGTTCATGAAGCTGTTTTTTTTTAGATTTTTTTTTCCACAAGTAGTTAAGGTCAAATCCTTAGAGCTTTAGAATAAATTCAGTTAAATACTTTATATCAATACATCTTACCGTAATAATCTTTATCATCAGTAGTAACACAATTGCCCCCTGGTGGACAATGGTAAGTTCAGAATTTACAAAGCATAAAAGCTGAGCAGTGAACGCAACAGATAATCGATTGTAGCTTTTCTGTAAAATAATAAACAAAAAGACAACTTTTTCTCAGTTCCGATGTATGAAGAGTATTACTATGTATCTTATTTTGTAATTCAAACATCAGGCTGAAACTCTAACTATGATTTATAGTATGTTTTCCTTTTGTCAAGTCTGTGTGAAAATTCTTCAGAGACTGAAACCAATATTAAATCAAACCTTTTCAGGGTCAGTAGTATATCTTATCATAAAATTTCTCTTGATACGTGTTGGGTTATATTTTTGTTGCTTTTATTAAAATGTGGATAGTCTTTATGTACGTGCTTCAGTTAAACAGACAAATAAATTACTTTTGTTTTCAATTTAAATTAATTATCTATCTAGTTTTTGACAATTTATCTTTTCTAACATGACTGACTACAACATAATTTATTAGAAAGAAGTACTTAACCTTTCTAAAGGAGATGGCCAAGCGTATTAAGGGGTTCGACTCGTAATCCGAGGGTCGCGGGATCGAATCCCGGTCGCACCAAACATGTTTGCCCTTTCAACTGTGGGATCCTTATAATGTGATGATCAATCCCACTCTATGTTGGTAAAAGAGTAGCCGAAAAGTTGGCGGTGGGTGGTGATGACTAGCTGCCTTCCCTCTAATCTTACACTGCTAAATTAGAGATGGCTAGCACAGATAGCCCTCGAGTAGCTTTGCGCGAAATTCAAAAAAGTAAACTAACTTTTCTAAAACCAATATAATATTCTTAGATGTATGCAGTCAGTTGAAATGCTCCTAATTTAAAATAATATGTGCATATATATATATGTATTACAATTATTATTTAATTATAATTTTAATTCATATATCTAGTTTCAAATAATATATTACACTTATTATGTAAATTAAATTTAATGTGTGTAGTGTAAAATGATAAGCTACAATTGTTATAAACTTACTAATCCACAACTGCTACTATTTATTTTTAAAATAATTTTTAAATATATCAAATATTTTTATACGAAAGGTATATGTTTTTATAATTAATTAGTCAGGTTATGAAAACGATTTTCTGCTTTGTTCCTTCAGAGTAGAAGGTTTTACACTTCACTTTATTCAAAAAACATTCCTTCAATCACATATAATAATCGCTGTAATGTCAAGTTAACACTATCTTATCATTAATATTTTCGAATAAGAAACAAACTGTTCTTGGTAGTTTCAGAAGTACTTTGTAACCCAAGTTGAAATGCCAAACAGTTGGTATGGTCGAGCTAAAGGATATTTTTATTATGGTTAAAACATTCTAACCACTTTTGAATGGTAAATTCAGTTTTAGAATGTTTCAAAAGTAAGTTTATCTCGTTAAAACTAATGACAGAAACATAAAAGCTGTTCTTTCAGGTTGTTTATATCATTTCCTACAACTTAATATAACACAATACACCATTTTTAGACACCTGTTTCAAATACGCTACAAAACACAATATAACAAGCAAATCCTCGTCACATCAAACATGTTCGCCCTTTTAGCCGGGGGAGGGCGTTATAATGGTATGATCAATTCCACTATTCATTGGTAAAAGAGGAGATTAAAAGTTGACAGTGGGTGGTGATGACTAGCTGCCTTCCCTCAAGTCTTACACTGCTAAATTAGGGACGGCTAGCACAGATAGCCCTCGTGTAGCTTTGCGCGAAATTCAAGACAAACTAAGCAAATATAATAAGTTTTCCACAATGCATACACATATATTAAAACTTTTGGTTCTAATATCTTCTGAATTATCAGAGCTTCCCCTTGGACTATTTCACTGTGATAACGCTGCTGTTTCTCTTAACAAATGTATTTGTTTGGTTAGCTGTTAGAGATTACTGAAATGTACTAAAAAGAAGAACTGTTTTAAAATATCTGTTCACTGAAAACACAAGCGTACATGTATATATATCATGAATATCAATTTATGTGGCCCGGCATGGCCAGGCGTGTCACTCTTAATCCTAGGGTCACGGATTCGAATCCCGGTCGCACCAAACATGCTCGTCCTTTAAATCGTGGGGGCGTTATAATGTGACGGTCAATCCCACTATTCGTTGGTAAAAGAGTAGCCCGAGAGTTGGCGGTTGGTGGTGATGACTAACTGCCTTCCCTCTAGTCTTACACTGCTAAATTAGGGACGGCTAGCGCAGATAGCCCTCGAGTAGCTTCGTGCGAAATTCCAAAAACAAATCAATTTATTTTTATAAAAAAAAATAAAAGCTGGATCTGTCTGACAGAAATTCTTAACATTAAACTTACTTCTTAGATATTCTATTCGTTATATACACCAAAACATGTGGTATTCATCAGACATTCTCCCCACTTAGGACAAGTTATTAATTAAGTGCAATATTTATGGGATAAATGGGTGATAACCAAGAGTAACAGAAAATTCTGTGTCCATGTGTTCTCAAGTTTCATAATTTATTTGACATTAATTGCACGGTTAAATAAAACAGATGGATTAGTGTGAAGTGTGTGATGTGCAGAAGGTCTAGCACTTGTGACAGCGTGAAGCTAGCTGGTTACAAAAACTGAACACTATTTGTAGCAAAGAACAGTTACCAGTAAAATGAAGATTTTCACTGTTGTTGCATTGTTACTTTCCATAAATTTTCCAACGGAAAGCATCCAGCATTTCCACACAACATGCAATGATGTTGGAATCCTTGAAGGAATTGTCGATTCTATGAAGGAATTAGGTGAAATGGCAAAACAAAAAATTGCGGCAATGGAAGGTAAGGCTATATTTTCATTTAGTTTGTTCGAACTTTGATGTAAAAATAGTTTGATTAAGACGTAGAAAAATGTTTCGATATCTAAAATTTAGCGAAGCAAAATATTCCATTGAAATAAAGGTTATTTTACATAATTTGTCTTCATTCTCTGCGTGCGTTACAATTTTCTGTTTAATAACTTACGGCTCAGATAATGCCCTATGCTGACTCAGTCTGAGGGCTTATAACGTAAAAAACTGCGATTTGGTATAAGCAGTTGGCATAGTACAGTTGTGTTAGTTTCTTCTTCGTAAAATACGAACGTTAAAATTACAAATATAATATCTGTTCAGTATTTTTTACTGGATTAATAATAACTTAATGATAGGTAATATTTTATGATTCCGGATTTGAGAATATTCGAGCTAGCTTATATAACACCATGTAACACAAAGTTTGTTCCTGGATGGTATGTGTTATTTCTTAATTACATATGTTGTTAAAGTACAGAAAATGTCCATTATTTCCTTCAAACTTTGCTTTTGTGACCTGAATAATGAAATTTAGATATTAACTTATTTTCTATGTAAAAACGGGCAAATTTGCACATTTTCATTCATATAAGGTCTGAATAAAACAACATATGAATCAAGATTTGCATGTATTTATTCTAAAGTTTTACAAAAATGTTTAGAAGTGAGCAGTTTTTGAGATTTGCGACTGTAATCTAAATCACTTTCATGTATTAGCCCCCAAATATAGTCTCTCATTATGTTTTTGTTATACGCTTCTTGGTAGCGACGTTCAAAGTCCAGTATATCTTGGTGGAAGCGCTCACCTTGCTCCTCTAAGTATGTTCCCATGTTCTTCTTAAATTTATCAAGAATGTGGACCTTCAGAGACAACCTGCAGCCCATTTTGCCGTAGTTCTTCATCAGAGCCTCAACCAGTTCCACATAATTTTCGGCTTTGTGATTGCCGAAGAAGCCCCGAACTACTGCGACAAAGCTGCCCCAAGCTTTTTTATTTCCTTTTTACCGAGCTTTTTGGGTAATTCTATGCATTCCATGATTTTCTTTATTTGTGGTCCAACGAAGACAGCAGCTTTGACCTTTGCCTCAGACAGCTTAAGGAAGAAGTCTCGAAGGTACTTGTAGGCTTCAGACTCCTTATCAAAAGCTGTGACAAATTGTTTCACAAGATCCAATTGTATGTGCAATAGTAGGAACAACACCTTCTGGAGGTCCACTCATAGCTCACACTTGACATTGTGTCTCCCCACAGAGAATTCGGTCCGTTGTGACCATTGTTGTAGTGTGCTGCGGTGTCTCTGCTTTCCCAAAGGCAAAGATAACAGAGAAACTTGGTAAAATCTCCTTGGATAGATCTATGTGTTCACGTAAGCAGCTAGAACTAAACTGAAGTGGTGAGTAGTGAGTGGTGAGTTCCTGTATATATATATATTACTATGGAAAGTTCTAGAAAATTCTAGAATATTCTTGAAAATTTGAGAAAATTTTCTATCAGCTACTCAGCACTAAATCCACCTGGAATGTTCTGGAAAAATGGGTAAATTTGAAAATTTCTTTTCCCAGATCACAAAAGCAAAATTTGAAAAGCAAAATAGGTCTTTTCCATTTACTTTTCGTATACGCAATTGGGAAATGACACTTTCTGCCCAGGAACAAGAAAAGGTAAAAATTTTGTTACATAGTGTAATTTATTATGGGAAGTTAAGTCTAATGTCTTTTTTTCTTTTTAAAAATCAACTTGTGGATGTTGAATCATGAAAAACTGGGTCACGAGACATTAACTCACAACATCGATATTGTTTACTCTCTACGCCCAGCATGGCCAGATGCGTTAAGGCTTTTGAATCGTAATCTGAGAGTTGCGGGTTCAACTCTCTGTCGCACCAAACATATTCGCTCTTTCAACTATGGGGCGTTATAATGTGACGGTCAATCCCACTATTCGTTGGTAAAAGAGTAACCCAAGAGTTGGCGGTGGGTAGTGGTGACTAGCTGTCTTCCCTTTAGACTTACATCGCTAAATTAGGGACGGCTAGAGCCGATAGTACTCGTGTAGCTCTGCACATAATTCAAAAAACAAACTGCTCACTCTTCAAAAATATATTTTGTATATGAGAGATAATATTTTCTCTCTGATCTATAAAATTACACGAACCACATTTAAAGTTTGCTAATAAATATATGAAAATATCTAAATGTTTATCTAAAAAAAAAACGTTTGCAAGCATACCGCTATGTTACTTCGGTACTTCGGGGGGGGGGGGGCTGAGAAAGTGGCTGTGATCTAGCAGGCTGTGAGATTATTTTTTCAGTTTTTGTATTTAGATGTAGATTTTAGTGGACTTTATCAATAATATCAGTTTTATTTAGATTATGTTTGATGTTCTTGTTGCAAACTGATAGATATATTACGACTCATTACTCAATGGGGCCCCCCAGTGGCTCAGCGGTATGTCTGCGGACTTACACGCTAAAATCCGGGTTTCGATACCCGTGGTGGGCAGAGCACAGATAGCCCATTGTGTAGCTTTGTGCTTAATTCAAAACAACAACAACAACATACTCAATGGGGCCTGGCATGGCCAAGCGCGTAAGGCGTGCGACTCGTAATCCGAGGGTAGCGGGTTCGCGCCCGCGTCGCGCTAAACATGCTCGCCCTCCCAGCCGTGGGGGCGTATAATATGACGGTTAATCCCACTATTCGTTGGTACAAGAGTAGCCCAAGAGTTGGCGGTGGGTGGTGATGACTAGCTGTCTTTTCTCTAGTCTTACACTGCTAAATTAGGGACGGCTAGCACAGATAGCCCTCGAGTAGCTTTGTGCGAAATTCCAAAACAAACAAACAAACATTAGCCAATCCACAAATCATTCGTTTATAGATCGTTATGGCGTAATACAATTTAAAATTATACTAAATATTTATAAACTGAGCTCACAGAATGCATTATTTTCTCAGAATAAATTATTATGCACTCATTAGATCTTTAAATTTCATATCTATAAGGTAGTTCATTGAACTGACATAGAATTATAAAAATTAAAACCAAAACCTTTTGTTTAAAAACCACGCAAACACTTTATTTTAAGACACAACCTCTCAGTTTATCTCACAACTTTTGACGACAAATTTACATGAGAAGAGGATTATTTTTAACAAATTAATTGTTTTATATTTCAGGGCAAGTATGTTCGAAAAGAGAAGGCACATACTTTTACTCCATTCCTGAAAATCGAAAGCATATACCGTCAGACTGTGCTGATGTCTATTACAAAGGTATTCGTTTAAGTGGTATCTACGAAATCTGGCCACGTTTTTTGAATCATCCTATTAACGTAAGGTGTGATATGGATAACGACAATGGCGGATGGACGGTAAGTAGAATACTTCGGCATTTCGTTTATCCAGAACGCAGTCCGGCTTATTTTTTTTGAATTTACAATAGAACTGCAAATACATTTTCAAGTATTTAATCACAGAAAACTCAAAGAAATTAGCTCGTATTCGTATCTGTAAAAGATAGATATAAAACGTTAGACCTTTAAAAGAATGAAACTTGTAACAAACTTTAATTTTGCTTGTAGATAACACGCATAAGCGTATATTTGTTTGTTTGTTTTGGAATTTCGCACAATGCTACTCGAGGGCTATCTGTACTAGCCGTCCCTAATTTAGCAGTGTAAGACTAGAGGGAAGGCAGCTAGTCATCACCACCCACCGCCAACTCTTGGGCTATTCTTTTACCAACGAATAGTGGGATTGACCGCACTTTATACGGCCCCACGGCTGGGAGGGCGAGCATGTTTAGCGCGACGCGGGCGCGAACCTGCGACCCTCGGATTACGAGTCACACGCCTTACGCGCTTGGCCACGCCAGGCCCATAAGCGTATAATAAAGTTTCTGTTCGTCTTTGTTAATAAAACTCAAGGAAATGTCTAACTATAGACTATTATTCTATCTCTCAGATTGGTATCGTACTGGATCGTCAATTGAATCCAGTGTTTTGTATTTGTTTTTATAATTTTAATAAAATATCGTTATTGTAACAGTTAAAACGCTGAGTTAGGAACAATTCAAATACATTTTGATATTGTGAATAATTATCCTTAAAATTAATACTTGTAATCAACAACTTTCAAAACGTTTCCCTGAATATATCCTCTTCACGTGACAAATTATCTAATTCATATCTATTCGATATCTAGTGAATATATACAATGTTTATGAAATGTATACGACATTGTGAAGAACATTTGGCCTCTCTAATCGACAGTTAAATTTTTAATACTTATTTTTGAATTTCGTCTGAAGCAATACGAGGGCTATCTTCGCTAGCCATCCCTACTTTAGCGGTGTAAAAGACAGCTAGTCATCACCACCTTTCCTCAACTTTTTATCAACGAATACTGGGATTAACCGTCACATTATAGCGCTCCCACTCCTGAAAGGGCTAACGTGTTTGGTGGGACGTGAATTTGAACCCTCGGACACTCAGATTAAGAGTCGAGCGCACCAACTAGCTGGCCATGCCGAGTCAACTATTTTACGGAATTAATTAGCAAGTTTAATATTTATTGTAGTACAGCTCCACAACTTCAGTTGTGTGAAACAAGTATAAAATAAATGTTGTGAACATATTACAAAAAATTATAATTTATAAAATACTTTTTATTATCTTTGGTAGCTAATACAAAGACGTGGAGACTTTGGTGAAAACAGCGACCTTTTCTATCAACCTTGGGATATATACAAAGCAGGATTTGGTAACTTATCTAAAGAATTTTGGTTAGGTAAGATTATAAAAAAATTTAGTTTCAAGTTTCAAATACTTTTTCTACAGCACTGTTTATAAATTCTCAAAACGCTAAATGTTTAGTGTAAAATACGAAATATTATGTTACAACAAAATAGAGGCGCCATTTTCTTCTCTTAACGATTACATTCTTTTCTAAAAGATACAAAATTTGAATTACAAATATAGCAACGCACACATAGAAGCACGTTTTAATGGCTTGAATAATAAGGTAGTTGTACCGATTCTTAATGAAAGATCAAATATTGTATTTTCATGTATATCACTTACAATATAACAATCCTGTCGCTGAAAGTGTTGGACATACTCATCTTTGTTTTTCACGAGCTTTAACCTCGGACATTCCGATAAGTAGCCCTGAAATCTAACCATTGTGTCAGCTCCTACCAGATGCATCGAAATGTATTGGGTTAATTCTTTAACAAAATCGTTGAAGAAATTATATATTAGAGGTAAAAAAAACAACAAAGAACTTTGTCTAGACTAATGAAATAGAAAAAAATCAGTTATTTGAGATATGTCGTGTTTCAATATTTTTATTTTAGTTGTATAAAGTGTGACAGTGGGATGAAACAGTATATCATAATATTCTTGTTTCTAGCAACATCGATTAATCAAATGTTTAAATTATTTATTTCCTTAACAGCGTTAAGAAATGTTTCTTCTGTCTATTAACAGAACTAAAACTTTGTTGGTCGTAACAGAAAGTAATCAGAACAAAAACATTAGTAAAATTATTCATTGCGTTTATAAATCGCTGTTTCTCTTCTTGTTATTTTATTAACACGATGTACTTACTCAAGTACTGAGGTAGATTTGTTTTTTTATCTTTGTTATCTTATCTTAATGTCAGGAACATTTCTGCTTTGTTTGTTTGTTTTGGAATTTCGCACAAAGCTACTCGAGGGCTATCTGTGCTAGCCGTCCTAATTTAGCAGTGTAAGACTAGAGGGAAGGTAGCTAGTCATCACCACCCACCGCCAATTCTTGGGCTACTCTTTTACCAACGAAAAGTGGGATTGACCGTCACATTATAAAGCCCCACGGCTGGGAGGGAGAGCATGTTTTGGCGCGACGCGGGCGTGAACCCGCGACCCTCGGATTACGAGTCGCGCGCCTTACGCGCTTGGCCATGCCGGGCCTAACATTTCTGCAGAATAGGTTGTAATATATTTAATCACTTAGGTCAACTAATAAACCAGGAAAAGTATATCTTGTTAAAATACAAACAAAGCATACAGTCAGCTTCTAGTGTTAATTATGTTATATTAAGACGAATTTGGAACTTCAATACTTCGTCAATGTCCAGTCGAAACTATACCTTCCTCATTCCATTCTTTCAATAATCCATTTAGTGTGCGAATATGTCATTTTGAGAGCTTCAGTAGTTCGTCAATGCCCATGATGATGTGTCTGGTCAGCCTTTATGTGACGAGATTGCGTATTATCAAATAGCCTGGCAATGTAGTTTCTACTACAAAAGGCCTTTTTGTTAAGCTATCCTGTCCAAACTACACCCTCCTTATTTCATTCTTTCAGTAATCTGTCTAATGAGCAATTACATTAGTGTTCCTGTACTAATTTTAACATTCTTATGACTCAACAATCTAAAGGCACTGCGCCCGGAAACTCGGTATGTATTTCATCGTATGGAATAGCGTGAATACTTATTTCATTCTCTACCTACCTGAAGTATGCGTGGAATAAGCATGTTGTATAAGTAGAATGTGTATCTTGGCAAATAAATGTTTTTTATTTCTAGACGGAGATGTTCATGATGATGTTAGGAACTATTTCCCGGAGCACTTGGATACCTTTTTTCCTTTTATCTTTATGTTTCAAACTACCGCACTTTCTTTACCATGGCTTGGATATAACTTGTTGCACGTCTCTCTCTGAAGGCCAAAAGTACGACGGATGTTCTATTGTTGTATAACCTACATCTCCAATCTTAACACGTCATTATGGCCTGTTCTATGATTTTTTTTTCAGATGAATAGAACTCTCTCATAGACTTCACAAACAATATCAAAATGTACTTTCAATGCTTTATGGTTCCTCTCTAATTTCTTTATTTAGGCTATGGTTTTCAAGTGGCCTACTCAGTTGCATGTTCAAAATCTTTTTATTGTAATATTCTCAAACCTATTAAGCATTTAACTGTGTATACTTTGCGTTATTAATGCAGTTACATTATATTCTATATAGTATGGTATTAATAAACTAACGTTTCCCTTCCAGGAAATGAGCCTATATTCGCTTTATCAAATCAGAAAAAATCAGTATTACGTATTGATTTGAAAGATTTTGAAGGACACAGTCGGTATGCTGAATATTCAGGATTTGTTGTCAGGAGTGAAGTGGAGCTTTTCCAGATGACGTACACAACGTATAAAGGTGACGCAGGTACAAACTTACATAATAAAGTTATGTTCGTGTGTTAATGAATTGTGTATTTATAAAACAAATATACTTTTGGAGGTAGTTCTGCTATAGATTATCAAATAGCATGAAATAAGTGTTTAATAATCTAACACTTCTGTATGATGTTGGTATTGACGAAATTTATCAATACATGAGATCTAGTAACAGTTGTTAGGAGCGTTTGTTTATTGCTCAGTATGAAATGGTGAAACTAATTTATAATTCCTCATATATGTTGTCTTTTAATAAGGAGATAAGTATATTTTACAAAAAAATTAAGTCATTAATTTGTAAAAAAATATTGGTATTCTTGAGACAATAACATAACGTTTTGGAAAAACAATGGACCTACTGATTCATCTCAAATGTCCTAACTTTTAAACTTTATTAGAAAATATTAAAAAAATATATTAAAGCTAGCCCTCATCATTCTTATGCTTATCATGTTTTCTCATAAACACACGTAAATGTCTTGTCTCTACAACACGCCCCCCAGTGGCTCAGCGGTATGTCTGCGGACTTGCACGCTAAAATCCGGGTTTAGAAAAGATTTCTAATACCGAGCCCTGAGGTACCCCAAATGAAACATTAATAAAAATTGACTGAATTCCATTTGTAACGACCATTTACTATCTTCCACGCAGTCACTCTTTTGTCCCCTTTGATAGCTTATCCCTCGTGCCTGTAGAAAAATTTTACAATCCTGTCAAAAAATTCTTTACTTCATTAATATCATTCGCATTTTATATCAGTAATGATTTATTTTTAACAACATTTTTTATACTTTCCCAGATCTTTGAGTATTAGCTGGAATATCTAGTTCCTATTTCAATAAAAACAATCGATATATGTTTTAACTAACTTCTTTTTGTTTTATTTGTTTTTGAATTTCGTACAAAGTTACACGAGGGCTATCTGTACTAGCCGTTCCTAATTTAGCAGTGTAAGACTAGAGGGAAGGCAGGAAGTCATCACCACCCACCGCCAACTCTTGGGCTACTCTTTTACCAACGAATAGTGGAATTGACCGTCACATAATAACGCCCCCACGGCTGGGAGGGCGAGCATGTTTGGCGCGACAGGGATTAACTAACTTCAAATAATATACTCTAATATTTCAAAGAACATTTTACAGTGTGTATCGAAACTAAATGTATGGCCCCCCAGTGGCTCAGCGGTATGTCTGCGGACTTGCACGCTAAAATCCGGGTTTCGATACCCGTGGTGGGCAGAGCACAGATAGCCCATTGTGTAGCTTTGTGCTTAATTCAAAACAACAACTAAATGTATGTTATTTTCACATAGAAAAGAAGATGAAATCAAGTTCTTATTTACAAAATATTGATTCATTTCACAGGAGATTCCTCGTTGCTTTCCAATGGTCATCATATTTCTTTTTTTTAATTTAATTTTAAAGCTTTTATAATGATAAAGAGAAAAAAATGCCAAAAAGTTCACATATATCCATGTATTGTTAGGAGACTCCTTGGATCACCACAAAGGGGTGCCGTTCTCCACTAAAGATATGGACAACGACAACCACAAAACGCATTGTTCTCAGAGATACAAAGGAGGTTGGTGGTACAATGCATGTCATCATGCTAATCTGAACGGAGTATATTTTCGAGGAAATACTACAGAGCACGCCACGGGCGTCTCGTGGTTTCACTGGAAGGGTCATGATTACTCACTGAAAACAACAGAAATGAAATTAAGACCTCTCGACTTCGCTCCCGACATTGAAATTCCCAAGTAGATTATGTTTATATCATTTTTATATGTATGTGTACTTCTAAACGAAGTCAAAGTATAATATGAAGAATAATAATGCACTCAGATTAATGTAATCATCTTCAAATCTAATAAGAAATTATTATGTTCTTTACTGTGTGATGTTTTTTCTCTGCAACAGATTTATTTCTTACGTTTTCTTTGAGTATCAAAATATTTCGAGGAATCTCGTTATGAGCAACTAAGAAGGGAAATAAGTGGTTCACATCGACTTTAGATGAAGAAGGCAGGACGAGCAAAAAGCAAAGAATAAAATGTTTGTGCTGTAAATGTATAAAACTTGTGTTATTTAATTATGGTATAGTTTATATACATTCAACACCAAACAACAAAATATAACTTAATAATGAAAACAATTACTTTTTCAACATGGTCTGCGGTCAGATTCCTTCTCATAGACACGTTGGTATTCCACACCTGTGTTACTCTTACACTTTGTTAAAGATGTGAATCACACATTTTTTCGCTAGATGAAAAAAGTAACTACATATAAATATACATAACCGTACATTCAAAATCCTCTCCACAGTCGTTAAGATACATCTAATTATTAGAATATCCAGGACTTACCCGTAAAACATTTATAAACCTGTTATTGCTCTAACCTAAATAAATGAGAACTGATAAAGAAAAAATTGAGAAGGAAACTGTAAGATAGGTTAACGTGGAATATAGACTGCGTATGGTAAACTGTAAAATGAGTTATTGTGAAATATAGATAGCGTATGACAAACTGTAAGATGGGTTATTGTGAAATATAGATATCGTATGACAAACTCTAAGATGGGTTATTGTGAAGTCCCCCAGTGGCTCAGCGGTATGTCTGCGGACTTACACGCTAAAATCCGGGTCTCGATACCCGTGGTGGGCAGAGCACAGATAGCCCATTGTGTAGCCTTGTGCTTAATTCAAAACAAACAAACAAGTTATTGTGAAATATAGATATAGTATGACAAACTGTAAGATGGGTTATTGTGAAATATAGATATGGTATGACAAACTGTAAAATGGGTTATTGTGAAATATAGATATGACAAACTGTAAGATGGGTTATTGTGAAATATAGATATCGTATAAAAAAGTGTAAGATGGGTTATTGTGAAATATAGACTGCACATTGAAACTACTTCCATTTTACCATCGTGTGTTTTTTTAATGTTAAAGCATCTATAAATACATGCAGTCTCAAGCAGTTTATAGGGTATCTTGTGTTGTAGTTTTAATTCGCAGTGTAAATCAGCAACAACCCGTTTCGACTTGACATTTTGTACAACATAGTATTTTCGAAAACATCTGTTTTCAAAATGTTATTGTTCAAAATCGTACTGAATAGGTTTATGACATTTTGTTAAGAATATGGGAATTCCAAAGAGCCCCCTGTTACTATAGCGGTATGCCTACGAATTCACAAAGCTACAATCAGGGGTTCGATTTCCCTCGGTGGGCTCAGCAGATAATCCAATGTGGCTTTGCTATAAAGAACACACACATACATAATTCCAAAGTATTCATCGGAATGAGGATATCTCTGAAAAATGTGTGTGTGTGTGTAGTTTTCTATAGCAAAGCCACAAAGGGCTATCTGCTCACCCCACCGAGGGGAATCGAACCCCTAATTTTAGCGTTATAAATCCGGAGACATACCGCTGTACTATCGGGGGGCATTTAAAAATGACTTTTCTTTCTACGCACAATGCTACATAACGAGTTAACTGCGTGTTTTTTTTCATCTCATGAAATCGAACTCTAGATTTTTATGTTATAAATATCTAAACTTGCTGTTTCATGTTAGAATTAGTCTTTCTTCATATAAGCACACCCTTTTTGCTGCATCAACACTTAGTCTAAATTTGTAAGTTTTTACCAGTGAATAACAGTGTGTAACACAGGCTAAAATACTTAACAACTTGTTTTATCTATGTATATACCCCCCCAGTGACACAGCGGTATGTCTTCGGACTTACAATGTTATAAACTGGCAGAGCCCAGATAGACCATAATGTAGCTCAATGTTTAATTATATACAAATAAACAAACAATCTAAGTACCGGTTATTCTTTGTTACATTTAGTACATCGTAAACCTTTGAAAGGTTAAATTGAGTTTCAAAATATTTTAAGCATAGATCTTACTAGTAAAAATCATCCTAATCTATTCTATGAGGAAGCTAATATTGTTCACAATTCAACATCATAAAATTGCGCAGTATTTTTCGACATAACCTGTTTCAATTCCACGATGTAAGAGGTATTAAACCAACTTTCACAAAACAAAAGTATATATGATATTTGTTTGTTTTGAATTTCGCGCAAAGCTTCTCGGGGGCTAACTGAGCTAGTCATCCCAAATTGATCAGTGTAAGACTACAGGGTTTATTTATTTATTTGTTTTGAATTTCACGCAAAGTTACTCGAGGGCTACCTGCGCTAACCGTCCCTAATTTAGCAGTGTAAGACTGGAGGGAAAACAGCTGGTCATCATCAGCCACCGCCAACTTTTGGGCTACTCTTTTACCAACGAATAGTGGGATTGACCGTCATATTATAACGCCCCCACGACTGAAAGGGCGAGTATATTTGGTGTGACGGGGATTCAATCCTGAGACCCTCGGATAACGAGTCGAGTGCTTTATCTACTTGGCCATGCCGAACCATATGTATAATTTTTTGTGAATTATCACAACTCATCTCTGGATCATTTTATGTGGGCCCGGCATGGCCAAGCGCGTTAAGGCATGCGCTCGTAATCTGAGGGTCGCGGGTTCGCATCCGAGTCGCGCTAAACATGCTCGCCCTCCCAGCCGTGGGGGCGTTATAATGTTACGGTCAATCCTACTATTCGTTGGTAAAAGAGTATCCCAAGAGTTAGCGGTGGATGGTGATGACTTCCCTCTAGTCTTACACTGCTAAATTAGGGACGGCTAGCACAGATAGCCCTGGAGTAGCTTTGTGCGAAATTCCAAAAACAAACAAACAAACGTTTTATGTGATTACATGACTTTTTCTTTCCATATATTTGACTCACAATCTTAGGGTCGCGGATTCGAAACACTTTCCCACAAAAAATGCTCATCCTGTTAAATATGGGGTCGTAATAATATAATAAATAATATAGTCAATCCCACTATTTGTTATTGAAAGAGTTGGCAGAGGGGGGTGATGATAGCTGCCTTCCCGGTAGTCTTACACTTGGAAGGCTAGCGCAAATAGCCCTCGTGCAGCTTTGTGAGAAATTCAAAAAACAAACAAACGTGTGATACGAAGTTACGTCTTATTTAACATTAGTCTACCTATTATGTTACAATATAAATATTTGTCGTCCACCGCTAGAAAAAAATTGTGTAAGTTTCATAATACGTGTTCAAAATCAATACGCTGTATCTGGAGGTTAAGTTAGTTATTTAATGTAACTGAACATTCACAAATGTAATTGAACGACAAAAGGGATAATAAATGAACGTTAAACAAAACCATAACTAAATGAAAGCGAAATTCGCTATCTCACAATGTTAACTTCTCTTCATAAAGATCCAGTCATTTTGAACTGTGGTAGGAGTCAAAGTGGCACTTAATGGAACAATCGGCTATTTTAGTATATATTGAATTAACTTATACTTGAATATTTAAATTACATATGGTAAATTGAATTAATATTTTCAATTCACCTGTATGTTAAAAAGTTATAGTTACCATAAGCCTATTCAGTTATAGATTTAAATTGTCTCAAATTGCTAGTAAGTGCTGATGTTATAATTCATTGTGTTAGAGAAACTGCAAATAATAGTCAAGTGGATGGAATTTTGTTCTACATTTCGTCTTACATCTTATGAAGTTACAAGGAATACTATTGGTTGGAGTAAAGCTATCATATAGACTTTAAGAACTTGTGGGTGAAAAGAGACACTATAATTAATACAAGACTATATTGCTCTATATGTAGCTAAAATGTAAAAAATATATAAACCAAAAAATCAAAGTAATCGGCTAAATATTGCTCTTTTATGAACGTATAGTGGGATTGATCATCATTATAAGTCTCCACGGCTTTGAAGAGTGCGAGTATAGTTGATGTGACGGGGATTTGAACCCATAATCGTGGGAGTAGGAGTAGAGTGCCCTAACCACCTGGTCATGTTGGACCTCGATGGAAATTTGATACTTCGATTTTGAATATATGTATATACATATACACACATCATAGAAGATATAATATTTTGTTTTACTAAATGAACCATTAGACATCTATTGGTGTTCTTGTCTTTCTCTTCGATTTTTGTGTTTTATTAAACTTTTATTATTATACTTACATAGTGACACCAACATACAAAATTTATTCGGTATATGATTTATATTACCAGTAAAATAACAGACTGTATTAAATAAAACTTATATATATGAAGAATATTCTATGAAAGATGCAGTTTACGTTTTCACTAGTTTATATTCTTTTATTAACAACAAAGTAATTATTGGCGAAGGTAATTAGTGTTAGTATCTATAAATTTGTAACGCTGCCGTTAATATTGTGATTTTTTTTTTTCACAGAGTAGAATGTTTTGAATTTCATATCCTGTTTTAGTTTTCCATAGATTGTGTTTGCGTGAATTTGGAAACTGATATTACTGAGTCGAATGTAATTTGAATTTTTGTGAAGGTAATTACAAATTTTAAAATTATGAGTAATGTGTGAATTTTAGTAGTTTTTGTTGTTCTTTTTATCGGTGATTTTCTCGTCATACGTTTCAATGTTAAATGAATTCATAATAATAATATGGTTTATAGTAATAGTTATGTAATACCTGTGTTATTCTAATTATTAATACAATTTCAAAATTCTTCTTAACATAGATTGATATTGATAAATTGTATCTTGCGAG
This sequence comes from Carcinoscorpius rotundicauda, assembly GCA_011833715.1. Taxonomy (NCBI): domain Eukaryota; kingdom Metazoa; phylum Arthropoda; class Merostomata; order Xiphosura; family Limulidae; genus Carcinoscorpius; species Carcinoscorpius rotundicauda. Next base: position 21,953,083 of record CM022393.1, on the reverse strand, counting down.
TTGTAACGTGGTATTATAATTTATACTATTACTATTAACAGAAGTAGAATTATGTATTGTTAAGACGATAGAAGTTCAATATTTATAATTATTGCTACTCTCTCAAGTTCTAATCATTAAGTAACATACTCAGTGTTATTCATTAATGTGTTGTGCTAATGTTATGGTTGTGTTATAATTTGTATTGATTGGTCCATGGACGTTAGAATTGGCACTGGCCTTAGAACTTGAAACACATATTTATTACCATTTATTATTTATTTGACACAATGGAATTTTTTAATAAATAACATAAGAAAAGTAAAAATAACAGTTTGTGTGGCCCTTTGAATTGGAGACGTGAATGTTTTTGTTAGGTGTACTTATAAATTGAATTATGGGATGTATTTATTACCCATGTCATTAACATGGACTACTGTTTTATTTGTTAGTTAGACTTAAATGCATACATTGTTGAACACTTAAGCTATATTTTTCTCTTTAATATTATTACAATAATTAAATGGAGTTCCTGTGTAGTAACTTCATTTTTGACAATACTACAGCAGCTCATAAAATAGGTCTGAGTTGGGTTTTTTTTTCAGGCACATATTTTAACTCAGAGTTTCACCTCCTGACTGGTGTAAGATGTAATTACAGCTGTAGCTGCTGAGGATTCCCATTTGTTTCCATTTACCACATGCAAGACTTTAACCCCTGACCATTCCCACTACAAAACAGTGCTTTACTGAGCTAAACAGTTAACCCCTTAGTAATTGTTGATCAAGAACCTTTTTTTCAAGTACTGAAATGACTACATTGTTCCTCTCTTATATACTAAGTGTCATTTCATTCATGCTTTATCTCAGGGTTCTGGTACATCTACTATTTGGACACTGATTTTTATGTTGCAGTTTTTTGTTTGAACCAGGCTTGTGATTAAATATGAGACATATGCTAGACAAGCTCTCAACTAAAAAGTTGACCCACAAATAATGCCTTGTAAAACTCCTCTTCTAATAAACACTTTTGTACTTCCTGCTTTTCCAACTCTTACTAAAAAAAAAAAAAACACCTTTTAAGTGCTAGTCTGCATTTAAGATGAAAACTGGAGAATTATCTTGATTGATAGACTACTTATGAGCATTTCATGATTGAAATTACATATATTCTGGAGGCAACAAGGGACCTGTTGGCCAGTCTCAACTTTTCCTTCCTCTAAAGTAAACTAAAAATGTATTAATACCTTAAAATAATCAACCGACTAGTATCGGTGTTTCGTATTATTACTGTTTTTGATTATTCCAAATATATGTCATCAAAAAATTCTGAAATGGCATATTATTATTTCAATTAATTCAAGGTTTGCATCGTAGATCATGAATATAATCAAAGACTAATGCTTCATATTATTGTTATTTACAATTATTAAAGTCTAGTGTAAAAATAATCAAATACTTGGACGTAATTAAAAAGTTTAGAAATTATTTATCAAATTTCACTAATCTTCTAGCTCTCTTTGGGATTACAAAAATTTAATTTTTTATTCTACATATAAATTCCCAGTTTTATTTTGTGTTTCAGACTTTTTTTATTTTGCTTCTCACATAACCTTTTTTTTTTATTATTATGCCTAACTTTAAAGGTCTAGGTAAATCCTACCAGAGAAACGTTAAAATATAAGCCTGTTCTTACTGTTTAAATGGCAAACACCAGGAATCGTTTTGCTTGTTTTTGTACACTTTCCAACATAACTATACCTTTTCTATAGTCAGGAAACTAAATCTGGACATAATACACCAGATAAAGCCTCTCTAGATCATTAGGGAAGGCTACAGAATCTATTTCATTAAGTTTAAAATTCATATACAGAAAATCAAGCATCATATTTGCTCTTTGCTTTGCAGCTGAATACCCATCATAGTGTTTAGATTCACTTCAATTTCCATAATACCAGTGCCTCTTTTACATAAAGGAAGAAATGTTTTTAAAGTAACCAATGGAATAATTTTAGCTCTGGCACAGAGAAGTTAAACATACTTATAGTTGCTAATTATAACAGTTTACTGGAAAAAATAAGTATTATTTTGATGCTAGCAAACCTATGGGCTAAAGCCCAACGTTTAAAAGACCTACGTAATGCTAATTTAGTGTGTGAACTACTGTTTTGCATTTTTTCAGTTTAATGATCATTGCTGACATTATACAAGTTTATTTAACCAAGCCATGGATGGTAATCAGTAACCCTACTTATCATGTGCTCTAATGTAAATCAATGCCATATTTATTCAGGTAATTTTTTTAAAAGTTTTTTTGTAAAATATTTTGATTCTGTTAGTAGTTAAGTGTCAAGTTTTTCTTTTGTGCAAACCATTGGGTCGAGAATATTCACTCTGTATTCTTTATTGGTTGGGTAGTCCAACAATTTAGGAAAAAGAACCTTTTGGGAAATTACTGAGTTCCCTAAGGGGTGGAATGAAATATTTTACTTTTGTACAAACCTTTAGATTGAGATAATTTGATTGATACCACTTAGAAGGTGATGCTACCAGCAATTTGGTGGTACTTATATGTGAAACATAGACAATGTTGAATGACTATTTAACACATTTTTCAGTTTGGTAATCATTGCTGCTGTGATGTAAATTTAATTTATATATACCTCAATTAGTCACATGGAGTCATCATGACTATTCAATTTTTTAAAATTAATTATGCAATATATGGGACTTGGTCCCATCTGCAGCAGCATTCTTAATTGTGTGTCTAACAATGATGCAGTTTGTCTTCATCAGTGCTCTGTAGTTTAAGTAATATTCATCTCATGTTTATTCTATATATTTTGTTTTGTAGCATTTCTCTGTTTAATATATATAATGGGTACTAAAGTATTACTGCCACTGTAATACATTTTAAAATCATAAGGCTTTTATTACAAATGATAAAGATTTGGACAAGTTTGAGCTTCATAATAACTCAATACATTGGTGTCATAAGACATCAAGTGGCTACAAATGTTCCATTTTACCATGCAACTAATTTGATGGTTAACCAAGTGATGAAGGATAATTTTGTAGGCCTACTTATTTATATGCTGTAATGTAAATCGATGCCAAATTTGGGGTCCACATTCAGGGAATCTCTGTGAAAGTGTTTTTGTGAAATACCCAGGTTCCATAAGGAGTTGAGTGATGTCTTAATTCTGTGCAAACCTTAGAACCAAGACAATTCATTTGGTACCATTTGGAAGTCAGTGTGACCATTGGTTAAGGAATATTTATATGGCACACAGACACTGATTCTTATTATAAAAAAATTATAATATGTTTCAAACAGTTATTTTTTATATTAGGTTGGATTTAAGGAATATTGCATTATTAAAGCTGATGTGCATTTGCCAAAAATTAATCTGGCCTTATAATTTTGTTGTTGTTGTTCTAAGATGTTATATGTTACCCAGATGAAGGAAAGGGTGTGAATTTAATATACTTAGATTTAAAAAAAAAACTTGGGATGAAATGCCACTTGAACTATTAGCTTAGAAAGTCATATCAGTAATCAGTAGAGATTGGAGAAGAGTTTTGTTGGAATTTTAGAATGGTTGTTATTAATGAAGTTTAGTCAACTTGGACCCTTATTGCTCATGAAGAGTTCAGTGTTTTGACCTTTGCTCTTTCTTATATTTGTGTTAATTCATGTTAACTTCTGATGAGAGTAGGGTAACTAGCAATAATATTAAAAAAAATCAATGAGTTTTACTAATTTGTTTTTATATACAAATATTACAACTCGTTTTATCAGTTGTGTACTCTTACTGATAGGTAGTAGAATATTAAACTTTTAACTATCTGTGTTAGTAGTGTTGAAGCATGATAGAATTATATAAATCAGTTATTAAAACTGGTAAAGATAAACACGTATTTGACAGATTACCTTCAATTATATAAAGTGCAAGGCAATGCATTTAATTGGCATGTGAACCAATTCAACAGTATGTCTGAAAAAGGGATCTTTGCATAATGGTGGATAAGCCACTCAAGCCATTTAAACAGTGCTTTGTTGTAAATTATAAAATCAGTAGAATTTTTAGTTGTATTTATAGATGCATTGTTTAGAAGTCTAAGGAGGTAATTATATCAAAGGTTAGGCCTTACTTGGTATTCTGTGTACAATTTTAGTCCTTTTATGTGAGAAAGGATGATGACTTATAGGAAATTGGTTTTTTAAAAGTATGGTTACCTGGATGGAAATAGGGATGAACTGTTATATGTATAGGTTGGGATAACTTATTTTCTCTTGAGTAAGAAAAGAAAAATGAGATGTAATTTCAATGAGAAAATCACACACAAAACTTTTTAAGAGCTATACTGTTATTTATCCAAAAGCAAGCCTTGGGAGGTCACCTGTTTTCACCACCCACATCACTAAATAGTAGTATGTTGTCTGTCGATCAGGAGACACTAAAATGATGTCACATAAGGGACATTTAATGTTACAATTTGTACTGTTGTTGACATTGGTAAAATGTGAGCATGCTATAATTCAGGAGAATTTTGTACTGTGTAACATAGAACACAACAGGACATGTGAACTTGAAAAACAAGAAATAAAAATATAACTCTTTAATTTTTATTTTTCCTTGAAACAAAACACTTTCAGAGACTCTGCAAAAGTATATCTATTAAACATATATAAAAACAACAAAGTCCTTTTGCAGTCCCACTGAGCAGTAATCAGTTCCAGTCAATCAACAAGTTGAACACACAGTTTTTCTTGTATATTATGTTATCAAACTATATATGATGAATAATGTTTCTTTACTCTCAATTAGTTATAGGATGTATATTTTAAAATGGTTTTACAGGTAGAATAATTCTGGATTTGTCTATTAAGTAAGATGTCACACTCCACTAGTTTTTACAAGTCTCACAAATGTAAAATAGTAACATTTCTGATATTGCATCTTATCTCCTCACAAATATAGTTATTCTCATTCTCATTCATGCCCTCTATATGCAAAAATATTTTTACATGCCACGTGCCCTATGATCACTGTGGTTCAATTTTTTGTTGTTTTCAAACTCAATGAATTTTTGTTGAACTGTTTTTTGTTTTTTATTCCAAATTGGAATTGTTATTCACAGTTTTATAAAAGTTTGCAAACATAAGGATTCTTTTTTCCTCAGTTTTTAATTTATTTGTTCTAACACTGATTTATTGAGTCATTCGTCTGCAACAGTGAATTTCAAAGTCCAAGCTAATACTTTGGAGGTAATGCTATCTGTCAACACTTATACAGCTTGCAGGTGGGAGGAACTCAACATTAGAATCATTGGCTGTTATTTGACACGAGATTAATTGCTTTGTGAGTCAAACTCCTCCTCCTGCAGTTGCCCATTTTCTTCTTGAACATGCCAAACCTATTCAGGATGATGAGAAACTTGACAGCTTTTTTCATCTGGTTTTGCCATGTCTTCCTAAACCCCTAATGCAGAATGAGCTAGGCTTACTACAATTTTTTTGGACATGATTTATCATGTGTGTTCAGTTTTATTCATTTCCTCAATTTCGTATAATAGCTTCCTTCCTTATTGCATGATATACTTTCTTCTCTCAGTATTTTGTTTATCCCTTCTCTGGATGTTAGGATTCATTTTATATCTCAGATGCATCAGGGTGCCAGAATGCTTCACACTCTATGGGCTTTGGACCAGTTTGCTTTAGACTACCATCAGACTTAATTTTTGTTTCTTGATTTCAACTGTTGGAATTGGATTTTTCTGTGTAATGTTGGACCTTTATCCTCCTGTTTGTTTATCCAATACCCAGTTTTCTGGCCTTCGTCTTATCCTATCGACTCTTCTATGGTACTTGTCTACTATCCAACACCTTTCCAAGATGTTCCACTGAGATCCTGAAAATTTTCTGAGGGATACAGTCTTCTTATTACCTTCATGTTGGCATGTTTGTCTTCTTTCACTATTTCCTTACACATTGTTTCTCTGTCACTTGGATCTTTTGAGTATGTATTCATAAGATGGCTGGTATTGGTATTAAAATTTTAATTAAAATAAAATATAGAACATGTTTGAGCAAGAGATGACATTTTTCAGAGTCTGATTACTACAAGCTTATTTTCAGGACTTACTTCTTGCCTCTCCTTTAATGATCTGTTCACAGAAATATTCCTAAGATTTTAGAATCCCATGTGAAATCAATGAGACAGCACTCAACCCTTTCATTTTTGGTTGATTGTTTGTCTCATTTACAACCTAGACAAGTACAGATTACTATTTCATCTTCCATTCCTTAACAGCCCTTACTTATTCTGACCTATGTGGTTTGCCAACAGTACCAGTGACTAACTGGTGTGTTCCAATGCAGTGGTGGCTTACTTGAGTGATTTTGTCCCACAATGGAGAGGTTTTACCACTGATTTTTGGGATTTTCAGGTATTATTTGAGGGACTTGTCATTAACTTCCTTTACTCTATGATCTCAAATACCCGTATCTTCTTCCATTGTTTCAGGATCCTACCACCAAGGTGGTACAGAATCTTCTCTTTCAGAAAGCCATCAAACCTGTACCTAATCTTTCTCCAGGTTATTATTCTAAGCTGTTTGTTATACCCAAGACAACAAGGAACTGCAGGCCTGTGAGCAATCATTCTAACCTTAATTTTGGGTTCTACTCCTCTTTACCATGAATCTTTTCTCACCCATAAGAGTGATTTTTCTTCAGTCTGTGGATAATAAAAGTGGATGTTTTGGTTGCTTATTTTCATATTCCTCTATCTTGTTGGTCGATTTTCTATCTGTGGTTGGTTCATTGTGGGGTAGTGTATCAATTTTGTGTTCTACCCTTTAAGTTTGCTTTGACCACATATGTATTTTGTTGAGTGGTAAAGATTCTGCTTAACATATGTATGCTCAGTGATTTTGCATCTATTGTTACATGGTGGACCACTGGTTTCTGTTAGGTTATTCTAAATAGGAATCTGCCCAATGCACTCATCTGTTGTTTTTGTAGGAAGCTTGAGTCGGTTGACTAATGAGACATCTTTTGTTATACCTACCCAATATCTCATTCACTTTGATGTCTTATTCAACACTCATCTCAATTGGGCCCAACTTTCCCCTTTTCAACTCAGTTTGATAGACCTTTTAGTACTGTTCACCCTTACTGCTCTACCTATTACTACTAAGAAAATACTCTTGCTTTTGTGTATGTGGTCTTCTATTGAAGACATTATTCCCTTAGGTTGAGCACATTTGAGGTTTCTTTAGTGGAGCCTGCATGGACAATGGAACCTTGCATGGGATCCCTTAGATACTGCTATAGCTCTTCCTTATCCTTGTCTTTATTTGCATATTTTCATTGATTCTTCTCTATAAAATTGCTTTCCACCACCTCATATAGTTCTTATACTTATTTTCATGCATCTAGTCAGTCTTTTACTTCTATTGATCTCTCAATTTGCTCCCCTTCATTATTTTCCCATTTTGCATGGAAGGTTGACAATAATCCACAAGGCAGTGATAATTTTCCTATAATTTTGAGAGACTGGCCATGGTCAATGATACCTGACCCACATGCCCTGGTGGAAGCTGAATCATGCAAACTGGCCTTCTTTCACTACTCCCGCAGAACGTCATCCTGCCATCGTCTGTAAGCCATCAATAAATGACTGTTTGGCAGCAATAACTGACTGTATTATACAAGCAGCTTCTCAGAGTATTCTTAAAACCTTGACACATTTTCCACTATATTTTCATCTGTGGTGGAATCCTGCCTGCCACGTGGCATGGAAGTCTCAAAAAACAGGCCTGAGATACTTTCCATAGATATCCCACATTTTTGAGCCTCGTCACTTTCCAGCAGGCCCATGCAAATGCTTGGTGGGTAGACATCAAAACCAGAAAGAATCGTGGATTAAGTTCATAACCAGCATATCTTCTACCAGCAGTTTCAAAGTCATATGGAACAAGATTTGATAGATCAATGGGCAATATAATTCTGTCCCCCTCTTGACCTTGCTCTCTGATGGCCAGAAAGTAGCTGATACCTGGAGCATCACCGAAACTCTAGGTGAAAGCATTTGCCAAGTACCTAGCACTTCTGCTTCTTCTTCCACCTTCTTAGTTATCAAGTCTCCAGCAGAGCTATCACCTCTTTCCTTTGGAGCTGATTTCTATGTGACAATAATTGTCTCTTTACACTGGTGGAACTCAAACTCAAACTGGCCCTTCATCAGTCTGGCAGTATATCAGTTGGACCTGATGATGTGCGTTATGAAATGCTATGCCATCTATCTCCTGCTTTTTTTGCTATTCTTCTGGTTGTTTTTAACCAGATCTGGCAGGAGAATATTTTTCCTGATGTCTGGTGCCAGGCTATTGTTGTACTTTTTCTAAGTCTGGGAAGAATCCCAAGATTCCTTCAAACTACTGTCCAATTGCTTTGATGAGCTGTCTCTGTAAGACTTTAAAAAGGATGGTTAATCCTCATCTTGTTTGGTTCCTCCAATCAAACAACCTCCTCTTATTCACCCAGTGTGTGTTCCAATAACAATGCTCCACCATGGACCACCTGATTCAGCTTGAAACGTCATTCAGAGAAGCCTTTTTTAAATGACAACATATTGTATCAATATTCTTTGACATTGAGAAGGCTTATGATAAAACACGGAGGTCTGGTGTTTTGTGAGACCTTTATAAATATGGGTTCCATGATCATTTGCCCATTTTTATTGAAAATTTTTTAATGGACAGGAGATTCCATGTTTGAGTGGGTTTGATACTTTCCCATTCTTTTCTACAGGTATTCTCTTCCCTAAGATGTGCCTGACAATGGTCAGTTGCAAACTCTCTTTTTGTTAACCTGAAGATGACATTGGAAGGTTGAAATGTTGTCCTCTGTTTATCAATAAAAGTGTTAATATCCATACCAGTTTTTCTGAGATACATTTGCCACATTGCTCTATATCAAATTACATCTATTTTGGTCTCTGGTTCCTTATTCACTTGCACTTACTGTCAGTGCATTCAGCCATGGGTGGACCAACAAATAACTTTATGTTTATCCTCTCAATCCAAGGAACATTTCAATCATCTATGCCATTTCATAGATTTGTTCTTTACTGACCAACTAAACTGTATTTTATGCAGCTGCTCCAGTCTGCCCCACCATTAATTCTTTCTCTTACTCCATTCCTTTTGCATTAACCTTGGTCATTATCATTTTGTCCAGTCCTTTCTACTCTCTACACATACTGTGGCAGGTGTTTAGGCATAAGATTAATATTTCTAATGAAACATTAATCCCCTGGGGTGCTCGTAGACTGAACAGTCCTTCTTCAACCCTGCACTTGGTAGAAATTGAGAAAAGGAAATTTGACTAGATTGTTAGATAGGTAATTAGGATAAACATATTAATGAGAGTAAATCTATATAGGTAAATGCTAGGCTGGGAGGCATGGCAGATGACACCTGCATGCCTGGTTTTTATGCAGTCCTTGGTAAGGAGATCCAGTTTGTTCCAGCTGTCCCTTCATTTTTGTTTTGTTCCATATGTTCTTCCTCTATGGATGTTTTTATGAACATAAGTTTGACATTTTTCATCATTAGTTTTTGGTCTGAGGTTTTTATCTGTTCAAGCCACTGTTTTTCTGATATATTTCCTCACTTGGCTGTTTGGTCAGGGTACTTTGGTCTTTTTAATCATTGATTATTGGGCTGCCTTATCTCTCTTAATTTTCTTTGGGATTGTAGAATTTCTGCCTCTCCTACCCTGTTACTGTTGTTGCTTTCCTTCTGATTTAGTAAACCTCTTCAGCTTACAGTCCTTCCAGATTGGAATTTCAGTGTGATTCCTCACCCTTACTTTTTTCTTTAAGGATCCTTCTAAGTAGTTAGTGGTGCTTGTTCAGGTTTACTTAAACTAATAAAATGTGCATTATGAGGTCATGATGACTTACATGCTCTCATGTTTTTCCTCACATTATATTTGCTTCATTCTGCACTGTACTAACCCTTGGACTTCATGGGTAAAGCAGAAGGGGAAAGTTGCTCATCTCTGCTGTGCCTTAGACTGAATAAATCAGGAGTGGTTTATTTATTAAAATAGGATTTTTGTGGTCATCCATTGCACCGACTCCAGTGTTGATGTTCCACCAGAGTCTCCACTGCATTTGTTCCTCCTTTTTCATACAGTGGAATGTAGAAGTTTTATCACTTTCCAGTTCCCAGCTGCTGGGATGGTGGGCCATGGATGTGATTTATATAAAATACAAATACAAATGAATTGTTTCAGTTAAGAGTACAACAGTGGTGTTTTGCTAGTGTAGATAACAAGATATCCTGTAATATGAAGCTTCATCCCTGAATGAGTTTCTCTAAGGGGTTTTTGTAACTTTTCAGTGAGCCATCAAAATTTGCAGTTCACCCCTTCAATTGGGATTCCTCGTGCTACCCCCATATGGATGTTGGTACCCAGTGGCCAGTTTTGGATGCAGTTGACTTGCCATGTACAATCCATTGCACCCTAGCCACTTTGTGTCTTGGGGAACGTCTTTTTACTCCCACTTACATTATTGTCATCAACAGGGTTGAGATTCTAATGTCACCTGGTTCAGATCCATGCCCAATGATTATTCTCCTCTTTATACATGTGTTCATCCCATTTTCCACCCATATTGGCAAAATATCCTTCCACAATGTGTGTAGAGTGTGTCTGGCATAGAAGTGGTGCAGTTTTCCACATATCTTTTTTTCTATGCAGATCTTCTCTTTTTAAATGTTCTGTGGACATTTTCAAAGGATACTTCTTTCTTTCTCTGACAGTGGTCCCTTCACCTATTCAATCTGAGATTCTATCTATATCTGTTAGAAGAGGTACCATGTTGGAATTTATTATTTTCTTGTGCTGAAAATGTATTTTCAGTTGGCTCTTGTTTGTTCTCTGATTTCTCATTATTCCTTCCCACAGAAAACCAGTGCTTCCATTTTATGCCTAAACTCAAAGTGGTAGTTTGGTTGTATCAATTAATGTGAATCACATCTGTCAGGAGGTTGTGTCACAAGTTGAACCACATTGTTTGTTGGGTATGTGGGAGCTCAAAGCTTGTGGCATGCAAAAGAAAATAGTTGCATGTAAAGAGAAATGTAAATACCAATTGGAAATACAATATAAATACAGGAAAATTGTAACTTCAAGTAAAACCATTGCAATTCAGCTAGCCTTTGTAAGGAACAGGATGCGATATAATTGAAATTTTGAAATATATTTTTCACAATAGAAACTATTGCACAAGTGAAGAATGGTAATTATTTTCAGTCTTACCTTAGTGCATGTGTACATCACACCTTTACATAATAATGATGTTTTATTTGAATTGCTATAATACATGTGTGGTTAGATTAAATTTTTTGACAGCTATTTTAACTATTTTGTTTGCTTTTTGTTGTTCTTTTTTCCACATTATCACAGTTTAGATGTTTTCAACAGTCATGACATTTTCAAGTTTTCCAGGATGTACTTTTTTGTCTCATCTTGGTTCTAGACTGTTCAGGTAAGCTGATAGTCTTTGCTAAAGTCATTAAAAGATGTCACTAAAGAATTGTTAATATAGTGAATCAATGGAGTAATTGGTCATTTTTCACTGGTATTTAGTATATCACATATTGTGAGGTATTCTAACTTGTCTTACTCCTAATCTGTCATATTTTGTAGGAGATATAGATTTGTAGTATCAAATTTTGTGTTCCATCTTGCAAGGTCTTTTTAATTTTTTTCTACCTCATCTTAAAGTTTATTTACCAAGTTTGGAAATCATATTGCATCATATTAATAGTTTTGTATTTTTATCTGTGAGAACACTTGGTTTAAACGATTAATCAAACAAAGTGATTTGTGCAATATTGATATTATTGTATATTTTAAATTTTTTTGCATGATTCAAATGTTATTAGGATCTCAGCAACTAACATGGTTTACATTTAATTTAGTGCATAAATTGGTTAGAAAAAAACCCAATAAAGCCAATAGGGTTCACTTAAATCTTCATTATAAATTCTAGAGTATGAATAAATAATGTTTTACACTTCTTTATAACCTAATCAAAAATGTTAACATTGATGAGTATGTTGCAGGTCTTTGATGAGAAACCAGCTTGAAATAAAAATGTATCTCAGAATGGCTGATGTGGCATTTAACACTTATTAATGACCTAGGAAGGTTGAAACATTGTTCTCTCCTTATCAATAAAAGCGTTAATGCCCATATCAGCCATTCTGAGATACATGTTGCAGGTCTGTAAAAGCCGTTTTTACAAAAGAAACTAAATTTGTTTAGTTTCCATATTGGTTCAAGAATATGGAAAGGTAAAAACATTCACAGATATTCCATTGATTTAGTCAACATAGAGTTATATCTGAAACAGTATTTTTACTTCTAGTTTCACTTGTAATTCAGATCCAACAAAGGTTTATTTATGTTAAATATGGTAGCTTCATAATAATTAATTATTCTTACATATAGCACTTCAAGACCAGCAAATCATATAATCAAGTTAACTCGACTTCGAGTGGTAGATAACAGTGCCCTTGGAAAGCAAGCCATGATGGATGGAAAGCCTCCTAAGTGTATTCATGTGTATAATAAAACAGGAATTGGAACAATTGGTGATAAAATACTTGTAACAATTAAAGGCCAAAAGAAAAAAGCATTAATTGTTGGAGTGCGACAGAGACAAAAGTGTTTTGTACCAAGGTTTGACTCGAATAACATTGTTCTTATTGATGACAATGGAAATCCTCTAGGTACCAGAGTTCATGTTCCAGTCCCATCCATGTTAAGAGGAAAGAAAGAATTTGCAAAAGTTCTTGCTCTCTGTACAACTTTTGTGTAAATTTGATTAAAATGTCATGTGGATTGTGTAGAAGTTTTCATTAGTGCATTGAATGAACCCTTTAGAGAAATAGTAGCTGTCAGTTAACTTGTTAGAAAATGTTGGTCACTTATGTTTTTTTAGTTCCAAGAAAAATTCATCTTATAAAATATTAATGAAACAACATAAAAATAACTTTAAAAGTAAATGTTTGTAGCATACTGTATTTAAAAACAGCTTATCAGAGCCGTGAAAAAAAAGTATATATATAAATTTAGTTGTGTTGCATGTCTTCCAGGTTAAAGTTTCTCATTTCAGTTGAGAAACTTTCTATACTAGTAGATATGTTTAAATACTTGACACATCCTGGTAATGAACAGTTTAAGACCTACATAGTAATGAAAACATAAAATGAAGCTAATATTAGATGAACTACAATAAAGTGTTATTTGTGTGATTGTCCTTTCTTTTTTTTAAATATTCATTCATACAAGTGACATTGGAAATATAGACACCTTTATACAAGTACATAAACATAGTTGCATATCTAAACATATACCAACACTGAAATGTTTAAGGTTAATTGAACAAAATTGTATTTCAGCTCAGTAAAACATTTATTATGACAATGTGGAGATGAAACAAATTCGTGTTTATAATATATCAAAAATTGTACAGTTTTAAGGGTTCTTAGCTTTCACATAATAAATATTAAGTTTGTAAGAAATTTAGGAAAAAATTTCCCTAACCTATGACCTTATCGTTAGATAGTGGCCTGCATGATCAGGTGGTAGGGGCGCTCAACTTGCAATTTGAGGGTGACAGGTCGAATCTCGTCACACTAAATGTGCTTGCCCTATTACCATGGGGCGTTATAATGCGATAGTAAATCCACTGTATGTTGGTAAAAGATCAGCCCAAGAGTTGGCGGTGGGTGGTAATGACTAGCTGTCATCCCTCCAGTCTTCCACTGCTAGGGCCCGGCATGGCCTAGCGCGTTAAGGCATGCGCTTCGTAATTTGAGGGTTGCGGGTTCGCGCCAAACATGCTCGCCCTCCCAGCCATGGGGGCGTTATAATGTAACGGTCAATCCCAGTATTTGTTGGTTAAAGAGTAGCCCAAGAGTTGGCGGTGGGTGGTAATGACGCTGTCTTTTCTCTAGTCTTGCACTGCTAAATTAGGGACGGCTAGCGCAGATAGCCCTCGAGTAGCTTTGCGCGAAATTCCAAAACAAATAAACAAACAAACAAAACTTCCACTGCTGAAGTAGGAATTACTAGCACAGATAGCCCTCGTGTAGCTTTGTGCAAAATTCAAAACAAACTTTACAATAGTCCCCAGGTTGGAAAGAGGTAAGTCTTCATTCTTACAACGCTAAAATCAAAGGCTCGATTTCCGTCAGTGCTGGCGCGATGTGGTATTGGTGTAAGAAAACACACAGGCCTTTACAGTAATATTGTTAGGCATTCAGATTCTGGTCTTGAGTTATTGTGAATGACCATTATTATTATGAAGATGAAATTTGTTTTAACAAGTGCGCTCTATCCATGAGGAAACCTGATTTAGAAAGTCTTACGACTTTAGGTATATGGTAATGATACTTTTAATAGACTAAAAGAGGCCCTCCGCTAGTACAGCGGTATTTCTTCGGATTTACAACGCTAAAATCAGGGGTTCGATTCCCCTCGGTGGGCTCAGCAGATAGCCTGGTGTGGCTTTGTTATAAGAAAACACAACACAGAGACTAAAAGAGAAATTGATTTATATATATAAAGGACGTTGGTAACAAAAAGTTATTTTTCTATCAGTTAGAATAGAATACTAGTACTTATTTTTAATATTAGTACTAGCGATAATTATTGTCACAATACACTAACGTATTTCCTTTGCATACTCTCTAGAAAAGTGGTTCTCAACCAGGGGTGCGAAATAACATTTGTTTGTTTTTTTGTTTATATATATAATGACGTTTCATGGTTTGTAAAACTGGTCAATAAGCACTAACGCTAGTCTGCTTCTTCAGTTGTTAAAATGCGACTTATTCGATGGTAAACCGGGTCCCTTTATTAATTACCTAGCCTATAACCGGTCAAAAATGATGGGGCAAATGCTACCCCATAGTATATTTTAATCCCATATTTTATGGCTAAGTTAAATAAGTTTTGAGAAATCAAGCTTCACCAACAAAGATGCAGAAAGGTACATTCGAGGTAATCAATCATCGATAAGTTCTTGTCTGAGTCAATCAAAATTAAGGTCATTCGTGGCGTATTCGTAGAATGATTATCAATAGAACTCGGGTTAATAAGTTATAATGTATAGAAAGGCCAGTGCGTTTTTGTAACACTACGTTCCAGTTAGAGTTTTACTTAATATTGTTATTAGTTTATGCACTGAAAATACAAAATGAAATGAATAGCCGACAAACGTGGAAACATTTCTTAATTTAGTACCCGTTGATTGAAGAGGTCTGTTTTTATTTATAATGTTGATGATATTACAGAAAATAGTTTAATTCAGAAACGATCAGAATTGATATTTTTACTGATTCTGAGCAAGGTGATCCCAGACTACGTTCTTACTTTAGATGTAGTGTACCAGAAAGTGAGATATGGCTTTGCTATAAGAAAAGTACTTTATTGTATTACCGGTGAAATATATTGATCAAAATGTCTATTGCATATAAAACATGTATTAAGTTTCAAACATGGTGAAGAGATGGCGCTGCTATGATACTAATATACGTGAATCGCCTTGGAGAAAATGATGACCTAACCATGGTTATCGAGATACCAATACGAAGTAGAAGTTGGAATAGTCGTATTTGTTTCTTAAATCGCTTGGAATTTGAACTGAAGATATTCTATGTGAAAAAGTAAAAATTCTTTTTGTAAGAGTGATGTTTACGATACTTCCGTTTCTGGGTTAGTGTAGGTAGAAAACCATGATTAGAGGGACACTATGAGCTACAGTGTTCCACACATATATTCTGCTCTAACAGGAGTTATGAAAACACCCTTTGAGAAGTGATTGTCATGTTACGTTACTAAGGTCGTTTTTCCCATTAATTATAGCTTGTTTATACTTTGCACCAACAAATTGTGGGTGCTTTTGATGGAATAAGTCCTTATAATTTATTCAATGCAGCTTTAAATATAATAATATTAGATATCTGTCAGTCAGGCAGCTCTCTAATAACTTGATTTAACTGATTCTAAGAGATAGCCACAAGAAAAGTTATTTATCTCAGATGAATGATAGATACAGAGTACAATATGGCATGCTTCATTACCAAGTTTATAAAGGTATAGTATTTCCCTCTATAGGTCCATTAGTGATACAGTCATACAAATGTGATACAAATAGCCTTTCAATGTTATGCCTAGCTTTGTGCTAACATCTACTAAAAAAGTAAGATAACAAAAGGATTCCCCCTTTAGAGTGGCTTGGTTTAGTTTGTTTTGAATTTGGCGCAAAGCTACACGAGAGCTATCTGCGCTAATCGTCCCCAAATTAGCAGTGTAAGACTAGAGGGAAGGCAGCTAGTCATCACCACCCACCGCCACCTCTTGGGCTACTCTATTACCAACGAATAGTGGGATTGACCGTCAAATTATAACGCCCCCTCGGCAGAAAAGGTAAGCAGATTTAGTGTGACGGAGATTCGAACCCACGATCCTTTGATTACAAGTCAAGTGCCTTAACCATTTGACCATTCCGGGCCTCTCCACAGTAGAACAGTGGTATGTCTACGGCTTTATACCGCTAGAAACTGGGCTTCGATACTTGTGATGGACAGAATAAAGATAGCCGATGGTGTAGTTTTGTGTTTAATTATAAACAAAGAAATAAACGGAAAGACAACTTTAGTTTTTATATAACTTTTTGATATACAAGATATTTTTTCTAATATATGTTAGCCAGCTAAGCATGTTATTTCAACGTATTAATTTGTATATAAAAAAATAAACGAAACAGTTCTTACGTTTATGTGTATCATTGATCCTAAAGAAATATAATGTGTTACTTCTATTAATATTTTAACTAAAATGTTCAACATTCTTTATTTTATGATACCGATTTCGACAAGGCTCTACGTATACAAAGAAAATCGTGTTTACACGGATAGAAAGCTTGGTTTATGAGAACATTAAAAAGTTCTATTCAACATTTTATCCAGTGAAAACCCTTTCAGCAGAAGTTGGTATTGGAGGTCTACGCTTCTCGTCTGTAGCAGTAATATTAGGTACAGAAAGACTGCAATGCGACGACTGCTCCGGATTTGTGTCATGATTGTATTGAGCTATAAATATCCTGTTTTCGTTTCCGCCTTCGTGATCGTGTTGACTTTCTACTTTTACCTGACTGTCTTCCCAGACAACAATTTCTGGGTTAACTGGACCGAGTCGAAGTCGATTAAATTCTTGTGAAAGCTCATCCTGTACAAGAACATGCCAATCTTCTGAGTTCAAACATTTCAGAAGGTGAGATCCACGGACCATTCTTTCCTGGTTTACTGTTAGAGCTTCACGCTCTTGCCGAAGTTGCTCTGTATTCAGTTTTGAAACGTAGTTTTCGACAGGATAAAACAGAAGGGGCATTCCTTTGGGAGTATGACAAAGATCAGGCGATAGAACCCTTTGCGGACTGACGCAAGATGATGCGTTGGTGTTGTTGCAAATCATTTCTGCACAGTTGATAATTTTATTCTCGCAAAAAACTGGATACTGCCAACGTTTCTCTGCTTGATAATCTCTCTCAGAAACCTTCTGATTATGAAAATATTCTTCAGGGGACGTGGGAATTCCTGATGCATTTTTTTGGGAACAGCTAGGATGATTCTGAAATACACAATGATGATTTTTAAAGAAAATATTATAGTTATTTTTAATTATATATGCACATATAACTAGAAAATGTGTATATGTATACATGTTATTGCCTTAACTTTCCGCCATTTACTGGCTAAAAAATGTTCAAAAGGTTTTTGATTATGATTCACGTTTGGCTTGGCACATGAGAACAATTGTGTAAGGATGTCCCTACAACCTCTGAAATTGCGAGTGGGACCGCGCGAATGTAGATCCTGAATCATAAATACAATTATAAGAAAATAGAACCTCCACGTGCTCTACTGCTTATTTCTGAAACACAAACAAATGAAATATTTATTTTTATCACTTATATATCTATCTACATAATCAACACCAAATGCGCTTATTTCAACTCTGGTTTCATTTCTTTATTCAATGCATTTTACTGAACAGTGTGGTCGGTGCTGCAACATTTCTCCTCACACCTTGCGTGTTCTAAGAAACAGGATACACCAGTGTGCATTATATCAGTATAAAGTAGATCCATATTATTCTACCTACCCTTCAAAACGTAGTGCAATATCCTTAGTGCACGTATTTTTGCAGGTTCAGGTTGGTTGATGCTTCTTCATTTGTCCAGAGTGTTTACATTTTCTGCGCAAAAGTGTATCCTTCAATAGCCAGTTCGTAAAACTAAATTTGACTTAAAGCTGATTATAGATTCACTATGAGAAACAAACGTTTATTGTATAAATATCATCTTTGGTAGTTCTCTCCATATACAATATTCGTTTATTTCCTTGAAATTATTATTTGTTTCACGTATGTTGCTTTCTCAAGAGCAACTTAAAACTAGCTCCTTAGTTTTTGTATTTCTTAACCACCAAAGAAACAAGCTTATGTTCATGAATACCAATCTAGTATCCGAATTTTAAAACATTTAATAATGCTTACTTTAAAAAAAGAAATTCTAAAACTAATCAAAAATGAAATAAAAATTCAAAAGAAAAAAAACATGTCACGATTTTTACAATAGTTACGATTGTTTCCTGAACGGAGAATGGATTGACCCTGAGGTCAAGATCTAAATTTCTAGCTCGTACGATTCCATAAAATGCTCCCCACACTTTGAGCTTCAGGCGTGTCATAAGAGTGGCAATTAGTTCTTTAGCGTGAATGGTGGATGACAGAAAGCTGCCTTCCTCTTGTTAGTAGATCAAAATCAGGGACAGTGGTATGTAGAGAGCCTTAGTAGTTTTGCCATAAATACAGATGTTTCCTGAATTGCCAGCTTGTCTCTGGTGGCAAAAGAAGAACTACCCAATGTCATCTATTATGTATAACCAAATACTTTAAAATATAAAGTATTTCTACTGGGGCATTAGTATAGACTCAGTGTAGTAGCTTTGTATTTTATGAGGAATATGTTTGAAAACGTGGTTATTTTTGTGTACATTAATACTACGACGTTTGCGTACCTAAAATATTGGTAACTGAATACATTCCGTAATAAAAAATAACGCTTCTGGCTGTAGCCCGATAGAAAAATAACGTTTTATAGTAATTTGTGAAATAATTTATGCATACCTCAAGATTTTTTTGTGTTTTTTTAATTTATCTATTTCTTATTATTCACACTATAATGAAGACACTTCCTAACTCCAAGCTTCCTAACAGAGCAACAACTAAGAACGTTACCAATAGATTTCCATAACTGTTATTCATACCATCAAAGGATATATATTGTGGACAAGTTCAATATGAATTTTTTCTATAATAAATCTTTCACTTGCAAATTATATAATTTTCATCAAAGCCATTCTCCTAATGAAATTTGCACAGTGCTAAATGATAAAATATATAATAAGAAAATGAACTGACTGAGGAGATCTGTTTATTGATAAGCATGATGCTTAACAATGGGCTATCCGTGATCTGTCAGTCATTGACATCGAAACACGAGTTTTAGCGCTTTTGTAAAAAAAAAAAAAATTCAAATTCTACATACATTCCTTAAATGGTGAAATTTATAACTTGTACTATCATGCAATTAGACAAGTAGTAAAAAAAACTTTCTTAAACAAATTGCTGGTAATGTATCAATACATATATCCATATTGTAGAATTTGATACAGTAGATCAACGATTCGAACCCTAGGTCCCACAGTTAAGAAGCATGCGCAGAACAGCCCTTCCAACAACTCTGGAATTTACAGCCATTTAAGTGTAGACTGTAGCGAAAAGTCCAACATGGAACTCTTCAAAATAATAGGCTCAGCGACAAAAGAATAAATAAAAAGGAAGCGCTCCTAATTCGAAGTTTTAAACCAATGCTGACCCACCAACTGACCACGCTACTATATCTCAAATTGTGATAAATACATCATGCCTGAGATGGGTAAAGTTGAGAGTGAAATCTTCATTGAACAAACAAATACCAATACATTCGACTGACAGTTCTTAGGCACAGATTCAATAAAGCCAGTTGACGACTCCAACGTTTTTCAAAAAGTTCAATAATTTATAATGCAAAGTTAAAAGCTACTATGAAACTAAAAACCTTTACGTGTCATGGTAAATATTTGGTTCGTTTTAGAATTTCACGTAAAGCAACATGAAGGCTATCTGCGCTCGTCATCCCTAATTTAGCAATGTAAGACTAGAGGGAAGGTTGCCAGTCATCACCAACCATCGTCAACTCTTGGGCTGATCTTTTACCAACTAATAGTGGGATTGACCATCACATTATAACGCCCCCACGGCTGAAAGGGCGAGCATGTTTGGCGCGACGGGGATGCGAATCCGCGACACTCAGATTATGAGTCGCACGCCCTAACACGCATGTCGGGCCAAGAGTTTATGAATTTATTCGCTATATTCTGCGGAATCAAGTTAGTACTAAATTTAAAAATTATTTGCACCTGTGGAGGGAGACTTTCACCCAGGAAACGCAAATTCTTGGGTTTATTGTGAATTTCACGCAAAATTATACGAAGGTTATCTGCACTACCCGTCCGTGATTTAGCAGCATAAGACTAGATGGAAGAAAGCTAGTGATCACCACCCACCGCCAACTCTTGGGCTACTCATTTATCGTAACATTATAACACACTCACAGCTGAAAGGACGAGTGTGTTTGTTGTGATGGAGATTCAAACTTGCGACCTTTAGATGTCGAGTCAAGCTCCGCAACCGCTTGGCCATACTACATTATACTAATACCTAGAATGGTATTGACTTGGCCATACTACATTATACTAATACCTAAAATGGTACTGACGAAAATTTGAGAGAAAGTCTCGAAGAAATAAGATATCTGGTAAAACTGTATTAATACTTCATGGACAATATATGACAGAATTTACTAATTTCTTTAAAATCTCCAAAACAAAGGAAGTAGAAACCATAGTCGTTGTTTGCTTGTCTTTTCCTTATTTATTTTGGTGTATCTTTTTCATTATAGTCTTATATATGAAATAGTTATATTTCAATACATTAATATTGGTGCTGTTAAGAAATTAAAGTATCTGTTTCTTCCTTGTTTTATTCTGAAACACAAGAAAAACGAATATAAAATTCTATTTCGTTTGTTTGTTTTAAACAAATGCTTTGAAGTAATTCTGTTTTATTTTTATATTCATTAGTTTTTATGAAGCTTATATTAAATCAAAATACTATAATAAATAAGTTTATTTGTTTGTTTTTGAATTTCGCGCAAAGCTACTCGAGGGCTATCTGCGCTAGCCGTCCCTAATTTAACAGCGTAAGACTAGAGGGAAGGAAGCTAGTCATCACCACCCACCGTCAACTCTTGGGCTACTCTTTTACCAACGAGTAGTAGGATTGACCTTCATATTATGATGTTCCCACGGCTGAAAGAGCGAGCATGTTTAGTGCGAAGGGGATTCGAACCCGCGATCCTCGGATTACGAGTCGAACGCCTTAACCCACCTGGCCATGTCTGACCTTTTAATATGGAAGAAGTGTATACAAAAAGAAGCCAGCTTTTAAGGTGTTTTATTTGTTTTAATTGCATGTTTATACATGAGCGAATGTTGTGACCGATGCTTAAAAAAAACGTGTTCCCCCTGATTAATGCCCCTCCCGTAGTGTTTTAATGAAACTTACCTTGAGTAACATCAGTAGTAATCCAGCATATAATCTGCTCTGACTACCGGAAATTGTATTCGCGAAAAAACGAAAATCAAACACATGTACACGTATTAACATTGAAATCGATAAATCATATATGAAGAATTGAATCCGGAAGTGTACAGGTATAATTAGCACTTCCATTGCAGCTTTGCAACAGTAGATTTTATACTTACAGAGAAGAATGGCTAGTTAAGAATCTTTATCAATTTAAATTACCTGATACATGGCCACACTTTTTTATATTATAAAGTCTATCACTATTTTTTGTTTATTATCATTACGCTTTCCAAAGGCCATTTAACATAACCACTTCCGCCCCCTAGTGGCTCAGCGGTATGTCTGCGGATTTACACGCTAAAATCCGGGTTTCGATACCCGTGGTGGGCAGAGCATAGATAGCCCATTGTGTAGCTTTGTGCTTAATTCAAAACAACAACGTAATCACTTCTCCTTTGGTTTAATTTATCAAATTTGTGGCCTTTATTTGGTTCTGTAATTTTAAGTTTTCATCTTTTCACTCTGTGTTCTCCATCATAACACTAGTCCGGTTTCAAATCTTCACTCTTTGTGAAAAAAAGATATCCAACTTCATCTAATCAATAAATAGGTAACATATGTTCCTGTAACTTACGTCATGTTCACGTCATCGTGTATTTTCGAGTAGCTTTCTTATAACTGATACACTGAGTTTCGTTTTCTCGTGTTTTCTTTTCTGTATGCACTCTCTACCTTTATCTTCCTTCCAAAACAAGTTTTATGTTAACCACGTGATCATATAGGTTTCTATACTTAGAACGAATTTATAATAGACGTCGCTAGGTTTATCGAGCGATGCTGTAAATTTTATCACAGCGATCAATGTATAATCTATATATAGCAGCTACGCGTTTAGAAGTTCTTGTAGGAAAGGCTGGAGAGATTAACGTCCGAAAACTAATATCGAAGTTAATAATAAATCACTGAAGTACACAGAATAAAAACTAGCTTTTCGGTGCCAATTTGAAATTAATGAGTGCTATCAGAGCAGAAACAAAGTGACGGACGTTTATATTTTATCTAACTAAAATCATTATAAAAAACATTTTAGGACAATTATCCATTCTAACTATGAGAAAATGTCATGTAGATTAAGGTTCTGTTTAAAAGAATTTACAAGTAAAGGAAGTACAATTTAAAGAAAAAGAAACGGAATTTTCCATCATATATGATGATACTAAATCCTCAGATTTTAGGGTCTGACGCATTCTTGTCACACAAATTTGTCATGCAGTGCTTTGTAACACATTGGAAGTTAAGAAAGGGTTAAAATATGAGAATTGAAGTTCAAGAAATATATGTGAACTTCAAGATAATGAGGAAAAAGTGTATAGTGACAATTACATGAAGAGCGTATGTTGTTGTTTTGTTGTTTTTGAATTAAGCACAAAGCTACACAATGGGCTATCTGTGTTCTACCCACCGCGGGTATCGAAACCTGGATTTTAGCGTTGTAAGTCGGCAGACATACTGCTTATTCACTGGAGGGGCTTTAAGAAATGTGTTTGTTTGTTTTGAATTTCGCGCAAAGCTATTCGAGGACTATCTGCGCTAGCCGTCCTTAATTTAGCAGTGTAAGACTAGAGGGAAGGCAGCTAGTCATCACCACCCACTGCCGACTCTTGAGCTACTCTTTTACCAACGAATAGTGGGATTACCTGTCACATTGTAACGTTCCCACGGCTTAAAGAGCGAGCATGTTTGGTGCGACCGGGATTCGAATCCGCGACCCTCAGATTACGAGTCGAAAGCCTTAACACGCTTGGCCATCCCGGGCCAAAACATGTCTTTATGACTATTGTTTGTTTTATCCTTGGTACATATTCTATAAAATACAAAATTAATTTCATTTCAGTCGGAAATACCCTTAGAATCATAAAGGTTACTTTAATAGCCACTTGATTATTTTATTTATGTTTGTCTTCTGTGTGCATTAGTTTTTAA
Source organism: Carcinoscorpius rotundicauda (assembly GCA_011833715.1). Lineage (NCBI taxonomy): Eukaryota > Metazoa > Arthropoda > Merostomata > Xiphosura > Limulidae > Carcinoscorpius > Carcinoscorpius rotundicauda. The sequence continues at coordinate 21,929,269 of CM022393.1, read as the reverse complement.
CGTTTTTATGACAATAATTAATATAAAACAAATCTGCCTGTTGACCTTGTTTATGTCCTAAGATATAGAAAATTTGTTATTGTGATTATCTCTAATCTAAAATTTAATATTCGACTAATACTTAAAAGAGAACGAACCTAGTGACCTAAAATGGCGTCTAAAATTAATTTTTATGCGTATTTTAATACTAACTCTAATACTGGATTTTGATTACTGATATTGTCAGTGCTCATGTATTCTCATTAAATACATGTGTGTTTTGTGATGAAATATGATAATGACTCATAACAAGTAACCAGTAGGTAGAGGTTAAATGTGTAATGCATTATTCACAAAATTTAGTAATGATGCGACGTTAGCAACTCAACAAATAGAGGTAAAAGAATGTATTGACCCGATTATAAAACGATGTTTTCTGATTAATAATTAGGCTGTAAAACTCGTAGTCGTCTTATACTTGCGACCGACCACAGGCTCGTCGCATTCCTTGATATCCAGATAACAATCTTTTACGTATGCCAGACATTCCTTGATATCCAGATGGCATCACTAGTTTTTTGCAGCTGATCCGCACGCAGGGTGTTCAGTTATAGTATTGATTTTTCGGACTTTAAAAGAGGTATTATGACACTCAATTTTTTTCCCTTCCATAGTTTTTCAAACTAGGATCACGTTATATTTAAGATCGCTCTATTTACATTACATTAAGCCTCTCGATTCCATGAAGGAACAAAGGCCCGCAATCGCTTGCGGATTCATTAACAGGCTGGGTTTTCAAGTGAGCAGATTACTAGCCTACTGCACAACCCCCAACCAGGAGGAGAAACCTTAGCCGTCTCTAGTTTTGCAGTGTAAGACTAGAGGGAAGGCAGCTAATCGTCACCACCCACCATCAACTCTTGAACTACTCTTTTACCAACGAATAGTGGGATTGACCGTCACATTTTAACGCCCCCACGGCTGAAAGGGCGAGCATGTTTAGCGCGAATGGGATGCGATCCCGCGACCCCCGGATTACGAGTCGCACTCCTAACGCTCTCGGCCATGCCGGGCGCAAGATCGCTCTATAATCGGGCCAAATATAGTTTAACTCTCAATTCAAACTAATTTAATGTAATATATGTAAAAAAAAAAAAATTAAGCGCAAGTTTTTTTCTTATTGAACTTTATCATATACTTTGTTAAAACTGGCAACAGAATATTTTTGTTAGTAGTTTTTCAACGCATATTTAAAATGTTAGACAGCATTTCCGAGCTCTCATACTTTGGTTGAAAAGGGGTAGATAATTTTGAGAATGAAACACCCATTAAAACTTTTTAGCTATTTTATCCAAGTTGTAAATGCGAGAACTGTTGCGTCTACTTCACCCAAACATCCACCTTCCACTCCCTTTTTAAATGAATACAAAAGCCATTTCAGCCTCGAGGGTGTTATAATGCGATAGTCAATCTCACTATTCACTTTGTAAAAGAGTAATCCAAGCGTTGGCAGTGGGTGGTGATGATTTGCTAGCTTCCTTTTAGTCTTTCACTGCTAAATTAGGAGTGGCTAGCGCAGATATCCCTCGTGTATCGTTGCGTGAAATTCGAAAACAAAATTAAAAATGGTTAAAAACGATCAAAACCTTTTTTCTTACTTATAGTTAAAAATGATTGAAACTTTCTATCATACTTATAGTTAAAATAATTGAAACTTTCTCTTTTAAGTGTGGTTGAAACCACCGAAGCTTTCCTTTTAATTAGGATCAAGCGTGACCTAGTAGCTTGCCGGATTACATATCCATGGTTCATGCCCCGTTACTATAAAAAAAATTATCGCTTTGCACTTTCTCATCCGAGGCGCATTTAAAAAAATGGCTGTTAAATTCCATTATCCGCTAAGAATAGTCCACGAGTTAGCAGAGAGTAGTGCTGACTTTAAAGTTAGGGACGCCCAGTACAGATGGCGTTCCAGTAGCAATTGATTTAAGCACCAATTTTAAGCCTTGTGAAATCAGCAAAAAATACATCTTTCATCTATAGCTTGTTTTACAGAGCATTATTATTTGATATATTAGAATATATAGACATAAAATAAGTAAATCACATTTCAAGAAGGTTTTATTATCCTTAGATATGGAACTACACAAGGACAAAATACTATTACGGTAAAGATCAGACTTACTTGTTTGTCTTGTTTGGAATTAAGCACAAAGCTACACAATGGGCTATCTGTGCTCTGCCCACCACGGGTATCGAAACTCGGTTTTTAGCACTGTGTGATTCTGCAAAGATACCACTTTGCCACTTGGTAGGGGCTATCAGGCTTACAACAGTATTTATTGAATACGTGACATGTTATTGTTTTGAATAGTAGAAAAGTGTTTCTTTAAATATTACATTTGGAAAAATGGAACAGTTTAATGCATGTTGTAAAATAACATAACATTTGAAGTTTATTAAAGAACGAAAAAAACTCAAATTTCTGTTATTATACATATGATATAGACAAGCTAAAAATTACAAGTCATGTTTCTCATGTTTCTTTCATACTTTTCCCAATGTTTGCTTAACTTAAACTTTAGTAACTTGGAAAAAATAATAATCTCTAAGAAGTCGTGCTAAGTTACTTTATGCATTATGGTATTTCTTTGTATTTAGATCATTAAGTAACAAAAAATTATTGTATTTGATTAATCTCCCCCAGTGGCTCAGCGATATGTCTGCGGACTTGCAACGCTAAAAACCGGGATTCGATACCCGTTGTGGGCAAAGCACAAATAGCCTATTGAGTAGCTTTGTGCTTAATTCAAAACAACAACTTTGTAGAACTTAATTATTGTATAAATATTATATATGGTGAACAATGGGATCACAGCAAGTTTGGATATTCCATATTTTTCCTTTCGTCTCACCGAAAAGTCCGGTATGACCAGGTGGTTAGGGCACTCGACCAGTCATCTGATGGTCACGGGTTCGAATCCCCGTCACACCAAACATGCTCGCCCTTTCAGTCGTAAGAGTAACGGTCAATCCTACTATTTGTTGGTTAAAGAGTAGTCCAAGAATTGACAACGAATGGTAATGACTATCTATCTTACCTTCAGTCGTTCACCGTTAAATTAGAGGTGGGTAGCGCAGACAGCCTTTGTGTAGCTCTGGGAGAAATTCAAAACCAAATCAAAATCCTCAACCCACTCTAAGTGGCACAGTCTAAAGCCCAATCTCTAAATCGGGCTTCTATACCCGTGGTGAGCAGACCGAAGCTGACCTTCTGTGTAGTTTTGTGCTTAACTTTGCACAAATAAACAAACTTTTTATTCTCTAAATACAAGAAAATTTGCTTACAAATTATTAAAACATTATCACTTCTATGACTTCTTTTATTGTTGTTTATTGCTAAGTGCAAAGTTACACAATGGGCTATCTGCACCGTGCCTCCTGGAAGTATTCAAACTAATAAATTAATAACAAACTTGTGGATACAAAAAAAAATTAAATATATACATGTATTTACTTTCTTAAATAAATACCCCAGAACAAAGGAAATTACACATGTTAAAATTTAACATCACCTGTAAATGCATCATGGCGACTCAGCTCTAATTAGACTTGGATACTGTACTCTTGAAGAACACACTCTCCACAGCGACGAATGGACGTCAACGAGATCAATGAGTGAGCTTTCTCGCAAAACACGGATACGAGCAGCTTTGGGCTAGATGTTTGTTGACGTTGGGTTGACGTCAGCAAGTGCTTTAAAAACGCAAAGACCGATGAATTCTGATGACGAGTTGAAGCACAAATTGGATAACTTAATGTTCTTTACTTATTTGTAATAATTAAATATATTTCATATCTACCTCAATGAGACAAAAAGTTGTATTTAAATATATCTATCATTGTTGTCGGGATTTCCAGCGGGCGTTTGAGTGTTACAGAAGAAAGATGATGGTCTCTTTTATGATTCTTTTACTGGCTAAGACTTTTAAAGATATTTAAAAATAAATAAAATATCATTTTGTCTTTATATTTGCCTTTTTTTTCACTGTAGGGCAAACCGAGCGCTGCTTAGTGTTTGTTGTGTGTGATCGTGGATTCAGAAGATCAGCCAACGAAACAAACCGTGCTCCGCAATCTGGGACCATGGGAGCGTCATAAGAGTAACAGTAAATTTCGAAAATTTTGATGGTGGTTGTTTTGGATTTCGCGCAAAGCTACGAGAGGGTTATCTACGCTAGCCGTCCCTGATTTAGCATTAAAAGACTAAATAAAAGACAGCCTATTATCACCACCCACCGCCAACTCTTGGATTACTCTTTTACCAACGAATAGTCGGATTGACCGTCGAATTATAACGCTCCCACTGCTGAAAATACGAGTATGTTTGGTGGAATGTGTATTCGAACTCGCTACTCACAGAGTAGTAGTCGAAAGCCCTAAATCCCTGGCTGTGCCGGACGTTAGTTGGTGTTGAATAGCTGTGTTTCTTCAGTTTTAAATAAGTAAAGACTATAGTAAAGAGTTCACTATTACAGGGAACCGTGAAAACTTCAAACAAATAACGAGAACTATCGTTCTACATTATCTCGTCTGTTAAGAGACGAAACATACATTATTGTTTTGGAAAACAAGTTCTTTAGGAAATCCTCTCTGAAGTTCAGACTGATTTAAATAAGGCTATCCTTTTAGTGCTGTGTTGTAACAATGAAATCCTATTAAATGAACAAGAAAACAAACGTAACATCATTATACTTACAAATAAATAAACAATGAGAAGGCCCGGCATGGTCAAGTGGTTGTAGCGACTGAATCGTAATCTGAGGGTCGCGAGTTCGAATCCGAGTCAAATCAAATATGCTCGCTTTTTCAGCCCTGAAGGCATTATAATGTGACGGTCAGTTCCATATTCCTCAGTAAAAGAGTAGCCCAAGAATTGACGGTGGGTGGTGATGACAAGATGCCTTACACTGCTAAATTAGGTACGGCTAGCGCAGATAGCCCTCATGTAGCTTTGCGTCAAATTCAAAAATAAACAAAGATGAAAGTTTTCCACATAGTCTAGCGTTTTGAGATTTGATTTTGATGACTTTGCTTTATAATGATACAGATATTTTACTCTGTTAATTTTTAGTGTAAGTTTTGTGGATGAGTTTATCTTCTGTGTGAGTTTTCTGCTATTATTTTTTATTGAAATTCCCCGATTTCACTTAAACGCTACTAACGCCCTCTGAAAGTAGAGCTAGCACTGAAATAATTCCACTGACGCCCTTCGCCAGCAACCCTTTGAGACATTTGTTTCCAATCCGGTAAAAGTTTATTTACTTGTTTCTTATTCGTCACAAAGCTGTATAATGGGCTAAATATTCTCTGCCCACCTCGTTTATTGAAATCCGATTGTTAGCATTACAATAATAAAGAAAAAAGATATATATATATATACATATACATGAAACAGATAAAATGTCGTTTTGATTTTCTACCAAAGACCGCGATGAATCATTTTTTGGTTTGAATTTTGCGCAAAGTTACACGAGGGTTGTCTGTGCTAGCTGTCCCTAAATTATCATTGTAAGACTAGATGGAAAGCAGCTAGTCATTACCACCCATCGCCAACTCTTGGGCTACTCTTTTACCAACGAATAGTGGGATTGACTGTCATATTATAACGTCCCCACGGCTGAAAGAGCGAGTATGTTTGATGTGACGGAGATTCGAACCCGCAACCCTCAGAATACGAGCCAAGTGCTTTAACCACCTGACCATGCTGGTCCCGAAACATTTTTTATCGTCATTATAACTGTGATAAGCACATTAAAAGTGTAAATAACATGAATTACAGTATTTACTTATTAGAGACTAGAATTATGTGCATGGTTATTGCGAATTTACACCAAAGAAGAACTCTATAAATAAATCAACTACATTTTTTTCTAAAGAAAAGTTTCATTTGAAAATATAAACATGTAAAACCAGAATATAATTAACAATAATTTTGTAAAAGTAATGGTGGTGTTTGAAGATATATGATTGGAGGAATCATAAGTTGCATTTTTATACTGAGGGTTTTGGGCACGTTTCATTAAGCTTACTCTTTCGTTGTGCAAAACCGGTTTACTGTGTTCGGACCAAAACATGTTTGTTTTGAATTTTGCGCAAATCTACTCTAAGGCTATCTGTGCTAGCCGTCCCTAATTTAGCAGTGTAAGACTAGAGAGAAGACAGCTAGTTATCACCACCCACCGCCAACTCTTGGGCTACTCTTTAACCAACAAATAGTGGGATTGACCGTAACATTATAACGCCCCCACGGCTGGGAGGGCGAGCACGTTTGGCGCGACTCGGGCGTGAACCTATGACCCTCAGATTACAAAGTGCACGCCTTAACGCGCTTGGCTATGCCGGGCCCGGATAAAAACAAAAGAAGGCTTGTCTTTGGAGTCTTTTGAACTGTGGATAATTATTGTTTGTTTACGAATTTCGCGCAAAGCTACACGAGAACTATCTGCGCTAGCCGGCCCTAATTTAGCAGTGCAAGACGAGAGGAGAGGCAGCTAGTCATCACCACCAACTCTTGGGCTACTCTTTTACCAAAGAATAGTAGGATTGACCGTAACTTTATAACGCTCTCCACAGCTGAAACGGCGAGCATGTTTGGTGCGACGAGAATTCGAACCCGCGATCGTCAGATTATGAGTCGAACTCCTTAACCCACTAGGCCATGCCGTGTTCGAGATAATTATTCGAAAATATAGACATATTTCAAACAAATAAACTTAAAAGTGGTTTGAAGTGTAACAAGATGTCAAGGGATTCAAACTTTGTATAATCTTTTGATAATGAAATCGTATTTGTTTGTTTTAGCGCAAAGCTACACTGAACGATCTGCGGTATCCATCGCGGAAAATCGAACCTGGAATTTTAGTTTTGATAATTCATAAACTTACAGTTGGGTCACCGGAGAAATAATAAAGAAAAGTTGGTGTATTTAGTATTAAATTACATTCATAAAGAGTTAACATTATTAATACAAAATTGCATTTATAAAAAACTAACATTCTTAACTTTAAACTACATTCATAAAAAATTAACATTCTTTATACTAAATTAAATTCATAAATAAAGAGTTAACATTATTATGAATACTAAATTAAATTCATGAAGAATTAACATTATTAATGCTGTTGGTTTTGAAGCTTTTTCTTATTGAGACAGTAGTTTTCAAAAAATTCCTCTAAGTGGTAATGAATAAAAAAAGGTTTGCATTTTTGTTTTTTGTGAATTATGAAACTGTTTGTTTTGGGTAAGTTAACAAGCAGTCTCCATCGCAGTTGTTTGGAGAAGAAGCTTGAATTTCTCGAACAGGTATTGATTACGAACTGTGCTTACAAAATGCCATTTGAAGTATAATAAATGTTTTACAAAAAAAGATATTTTGTTTTTCTGTTGTTGACTGAATAAGCCTTTCTTTTGAGGAACTTCGAGTCTAAGAAAACTGTGTGTGTGTTTTCTTATAGCAAAGCCACATTAGGGTATCTGCTGAAGGGAATCTAACAGCTAATTTTAGCGTTGTAAGTCCATAGACCTTCCTTTGTACCAGCGGGGGACACAAATAAATTAATACTGCATGTTGTCTTGCAGTGGTTATGTAAAGCTTTTTTTTTTAACCGTTGGTTTATAGGTTTGTTTAGCTACACTACGGCTAACTCCATTAGCCGTCCCTACTTTAACAGTGTTTGGACTAAAACTGCAAACTATTGGGCTACTTTTTTACCAAGGAACATGGAACTGGGCTAGTCTTTTGTCAACGAATAGTGGGATTACCCGTGACATTATAACATCCCCACAGCTGAAAGGGCGAGCATGTTTGGTAGTGTGACGGGTATTCGAACCCACGACCCACGGATTACGAGTCGAGTGCCTTAACCACTTGGCATCCGGGCCTTGTAGGTAAAGAAACATTTTTCAAAGACTATAATTTATTAGACTAATTCTGTAACTTCTTATTTCTGGGTCCCCAGTGGCACAGTGGTATGTCTGCGGGCTTACACACTAAAAACCGGGTTTCGATGCCCGTGGTGGGCAGAGCACAGATAGCCCATTGAGTAGCTTTGTGCTTAATTCTAAACAAACAAACAAACAAACAATCTTATGTCTGAAGGAACATAATTATACAGCGACACCACATAATATGAAATGTTTTGACGATCACTTCATAATAAATTATCTTATTCATCAAGGAATAAAACCTGTGATTATTGTAAACGGTGGAATAAGAATAGTTAACAGTTATAGCTTTATGTCTTTTTCCATTGCTTCCTAAAATATTTGGATCTGCATAAATGATATTTCCCTCATATTTTTAACAGCAAGTCAAATCAGGATTAAATATGGAGGACCCATCCTGGACGCCAGTTTCTACTCTTCTGACACCATATCAGCAGTCATATGACAAAAGTTTTTGGACAGAAACTGCCAACAAAGAGTTCATCTTTGATTTCCGAAAAAGAAATTTACACAAATTAACAAATATTACCATTGTTAACAACGAATATTATCACTGTTAATAACAAATATTACCATTGTTAATAACGAATATTACCCTTATTAATAACAAATATTACCATTGTTTTAACGAATATTACCCTTATTAATAACAAATATTACCATTATTAATTCTTATTAATTGTGAGTTGTTTGTGTTTTGTTATAATTAAAATGTTTTGTTGAAAGTATTACTATCATTAATGATTCTTATTAACTCCAATTTTTTTGAAACCGGGTTTCAGTACTTATGGTGAACAGAACACAGACAACCCATTATGTAACTCTATGCTCAACTTTAAACAAACAAACAAACACTTAAAGTGTCAGTCCTTATAACTGTGTATTACTTCACTATTCTGTGAGGCATAACAGACGTAATCTGCTCTATGGAGCAAAGAAGCAAAACAAATAGAACAAGGTGACCTTAACTACTTTATAGATTCCATGTTGCCACCATTACAACACGGAGTCTAAATATCTCACGAATTTTAATCTTTTAATTTTATATCAGTAATGCAGGTAGAAGACGTGATATACCTGTATATCACAACGGTAACCATGGAAGGTCTTCATCGACATACAGAATGAATAAGGTTGCTGAAGAATAAAGCACCATACAGTTTAGCCAGGAGAGGTAAAGATGAAGAATCCATAGGACAGTATATAGCCAGAAGACTTCTGGCAACGTTAGTGAATACACTTTCTTCTACCTCGCCTCCCAGTGGCTCAGCGGTATGTCTGCGGACTTACACGCTAAAATCCGGGTTTCGATACCCGTGGTGGGCAGAGCACAGATAGCTCATTGTGTAGCTTTGTGCTTACTTCAAAACAACAACTTATTCTACCTCCTATAAGACAGCTACACTCCATATGAAGTGTCAGAGCAATCCAGGAGATTGGTCACATGGTACCCAACTACGCAAAGGTTAAACACAAGGACTTCCCCACAAACACCGTCCCAATGTTTGACTACCTTCTTAGACCCGTGTGTCACATAAGGTTGAAAGTACTCAAATGTTTTTCCTAAAATAATTCTTACGTATAATCATATATATATATACACAGCTGAGTGACAGCTCCTATTAAGTAGGTTCAAGCATATAATTATTTAATCACCCGTTATGACCGGTCAAATTCGATTCGCTCTAGACGTTTTGGTCAGTTGCCACGAGACTTTTACGCTTGTGTACAAATGTGCGCGTGAATATTCTACTGTCGAAAGATTGTTCAATTTAATTTTATGGTTAATGACTTAATTTTCGTTAGTAGTATCATTTAATGACAATATTAATAGTGACACACAGTGACTAAACTGTAACGTGTGTTCGTTATTCGTGAGACCTGTGAAGTAAGTCACAGCTCATTAATGTTCGTTATGATAGGTCGCGCTTTTAATTTATATGTAAGACTTTTTTCACTCAGGTGGTGAGAAAATGGCATAATTAATTACTAAAACGTGTTTATTTTCAGTGGTCCGAACTTTCCAGTCTGATTTTCGCCTAAAGAATCTGCTTAAGAGAACGAAAGTAATGATATTTTCATTATAAAAATAATTAATTTTTACAGTGTATATTAAATACACCATTCACAGTACAGAATTTAAATATAAAATGCTTGCATTTGTGTACAAATAAATATTTTGTTAGCTTCAAGTAAAGCAGAAAATTACACAATGGGCTACCTCTGCTGTGCCCACAACAACTATTGAAACCCAATTTTAAGCGTTATTAGTTCGCATTTAGCCACTGGAGACTCATAAAAAACAAATGAAATATTTAATTATTTTTCATTATATAATTACAATATTTCAGTTTCATAAATGGTTAGTGTTTGAAGTTAATCACAAAGCTACATAATGGCCTATCTGTGCTCTGCTCACCATGGGTATCGAAACCCGGTTTATAGTGTTGTAAGTCTGCAGTCATATCGCTGTACTACTGGGGGCGCTTTTCTAAATGAACGCAACCAAAATTATAGTTTATAGTTCAAAACTGTAGGAACCCATCTGTGGTTCAGCGAACAACACGAAAGCTAATAATGATAAAAACTGGATTTCGGTACTCAAGACGGACTCAGCACAGACAGCCCATTGTTGCAATCAGTACTAGCAGAAAACTGACATTATTTATTGATTCACTCGTCTTGTAATCTGAAGGTCGCGGGTTCGAATCCCCGTAACACCAAAGATGCTCGCCCTTTTATCCGTGTGAAGCGTTATACATTAACGGTCAATCCACTATTCGTAAGTAAAAAAAGCAGTCCAAGAGTTGGAGGTGGGTGGGGATGACTAGCTGCCTTTCCTCTAGTCTTACACTGCTAAATTAGGGACGGTTAGCGCAGATAGCCTTCGTGTAGCTTTGCGCGAAATTCAAAACAAACAGGAACTACTTTGAAATTACACTCACTCTAGAACTTCAATCTTTCATATATTTATCATAAACTCTGTGAGCTTCGAAGCTGTCAAGGAAATGACTCATTTTACTGTTTAAAAATTATTATTTCATGAATTTACTTTTTATTATTAAAACATGTTTATACTTACGTTATTTTTCATTATGAAACGTTCTGGTCGTAAGTTTTTCTTACCAACATGGAATCAAATAACTTTTGAGAGACTAAATTACTTTTCTAAGTTAAAAAATATCCTTTACATGTTTTGTTTGAATTTTTTATTAATATCATGCGTACTGCATTTCCTATAAAGTTTTGTGTGGCTTATTTCGAATATTTGCGCAAAGCTACGTACACTGCTGGCCAAAATCTTAAGGCCAATAAACCTAAAGAAACAATATGTATTTTGCATTGTTAGACTCAACCACTTATTTGAGTAGAGCTATAAAAGATGAAAATAGCAAAGGAAAAATAAAAATATTTTTTTTTTAGCATTTAATAGCGAAAATGTGAACGCTTTGAAATTAGCTTAAATACTAGCTGATCAAAAGTTTAAAACCATACGGAGACGAAGCGTTAATCGGTAAACACGTAACGAAATTTAGTCATTTGTGTTCAAGCATTAGCGTTGTCAACATCTCCCACTGACATCTCTTGTGTTACATTGGGTAAAAACATGACAAAGGCTAAAATGTTGACAGAGTGTAAACGTGGCAGATTGTCGAGCTGCAAAAGAAAGATCTCTCTCAACGTGCCATCGCTGGTGAGACTAAGCGTTGTAAAACTGTTATTGTAAATTTCTTAAAAGACCCTGAGGGATACGGAACGAGAATTTCAAGCAGTCAGTCCAAGAAAATTTCGCCGGCGTTGAGCAGGAGGATTCGACGGATGGTTGGCAAGACACCAGCCGATCGTCAAACCAGATTAAGGTGCTTACGGACGCAGAATGCAATTCAAAAACAATAAGACGGCATCTATGAAAGAAAAGCTTTAAAAACCGTAAACATCTTCAAAGGACACGCTTCCTTCCACACTATGAAACAGCTCTGTTAAACTTTGCTGAGAAGCACCAAACATGTGACGTAGAAAAGTGGACGAAGGTTTTGTTCTCTGATGAGAAAAAATTTAACTTGGATGGTCCAGATGGCTTCCAACGTTACTGGCATGATAAGAATATCCCACTGGAGATATTTTTTACATAAAACAGTGGAGAAGGTTCCATTATCATCAGAGGTGCTTTCTCCTTCCATGGAATAACGAAGCTTCAGGTTGTACAGGGACGTCAAACAGCGGTTAGCTATACTGGCATCTCGGAGAGAGCATCTTTATTGACTGAAGGTCCTCGCTTGTGGGGAAATGACTAGATCCTTCAGCAAAACAACGCTTCAATCCACAATGCCCGCCGGACAAAGGACTTTTTCATGGCGATTAACGTGATTGTTTTGGACCATCCAGCGTGTTCGCCCGAGCTGAACTCCATTGAAAATGTTTGAAGGTGGATGGCAAGGGAAGTCTATAGAAACGGACGTCATTTACAAACAGTGCATGATCTTTGTTAAGCCAACTTCCCCACTTGGAATAACATTCCAGCTAGTCTTCTGCAAACGCTTACATCGACTGTGCCAAAGCAGTTATTCGCAATGGCGGCCGTGCAACTCACTATTGAGACCTCTTGTTGGGCATTTTCTACCCTGTTTAGAACTTCTTTTTGGTATGGTCTTAAGCTTTTGACAAACTAGTATTTAGGCTAATTTCATAGTGTTCACATTTTTCCTATTAAATGACACAAACGTTTTTTATTTTTATTTTCATCTTTCGAGACTCAACTAAAATAAGTGGTTGAGTCTAACAACACATAATGCATAATTTTCTTTATGTTCACTGGCCTTAAGATTTTGGCCAGCGGTGTACGTAGCTTTGCGCAAATATTCGAAATAAGCCACACAAAACTTTATAGGAAATGCAGTACGCATGATATTAATAAAAAATTCAAACAAAACATGTAAAGAATATTTTTTAACTTAGAAAAGTAATTTAGTCTCTCAAAAGTTATTTGATTCCATGTTGGTAAGAAAAACTTACGACCAGAACGTTTCATAATGAAAAATAACGTAAGTATAAACATGTTTTAATAATAAAAAGTAAATTCATGAAATAATAATTTTTAAACAGTATCCAGTATCTAAAAATTACCACAGGAACCAGAGGGAAGGTAGTTGGCATTTGATCGTCACTCTTAAGAAGTACCCATACACCCAAACCCCTCGATTACACAGTCTGGCATATTAACAAGTTAATTTTTGTCTTGTTTTTTGATAGTAAAGCCACATTGTGATATCTGCTCTGTCCACTGAGAAGAATCGAACCCCTGATTTCAGCTTTGTAAATGTGTTTCATCGATGGGCCCATTTTAACAACGCGCAGCCCTTTTATGTAAGAAAAGAAATCATTTTCATTCAGGCTGTATAGTAAAATACTTTGTGTGTTTTGGGTTTTTTTTTTTAGTTACAGTAGATTTGTTATTTGAATAAGCCTTTAACACATGAATGATATGCTAAGCATCATAAAACAAATACTCCAATTCCGATTAAAATATTAATACAATGTCACTAAATTCTTCAAAAAGTGTTTTGAAAAGTGTCTGACATTAGTTTTTCAAATCACATTTCTTTCATGAAGTTCATTTCCTAGACAAAAATTATAACCTTGATTATAGATGCGTTATTTGTTGTTGTTCGCTAGCACAAAATGCTCAAACATAGAATAACGTATTTTCCTTGATAATTACTAGTTTAATAGCAAAGAACTTAGAACGTCAATAAGTTCAAATTATCATCATACGCCATTGGTATTGAGTAAGCTAAAGTGTTTACCGTTTTTTATTATATGGTTTAAATGAATTTTTTAATTAAGAAATGTGCATGGGTTTGCTTTTACTTTGAAATTAAAACTCTACAGTTTGTGTGCTCTCTTACATCTTCTGTACAATATACATAAAAAATAACAGATGGCAGCACATGTTCTAAATAAAATGTCTTATCGGACACCAAACGACACAGTGATGTAACTTAAATTTTGCGGTGTTCAGTTGTTGTTGTTTCGAATTAAGCACAAAGCTACAGTACGAATATCGAAATCCGGTTTTTACGTTGTAAGAAAACAAAAAAAGATAGAGAGATTTATGTTATTCATCGTTTATTTCTGCTTCAATAATTTTAGTACAAATGTCTTCATATATATTATTATTGTTAATAAGAGTGAAAATACTATGGAATAAGCCTTTTACAAATATATTTGTGTTACCCGTATGAGCTCTACTTGTTTAAGATACTATTAAACGTGCATAAGCACTGTTAAGTTTAATGATTGTTTAAGCTTTCACAGAGGCTTTGAGAAATTACTTGAAAACTATAATACAAAAATGAGTTGAGAATGCGAGAGATAAGACTAAATTCATTAAAATAGTAAATAAATTCCTCCCCTAAAATGTATATATATATAACCTAGATACAGTAATCATTTGTATTATAAAATAATTTTATATTTTCACCTTTTTATTTGTCATGGTCTAATCAAGGGTGTAGTGGGGAGTATAAAGAAAGGGAAAATGTTTTTTTGACCGAACGAAGCGAGGGAATAAACGACATTGCAGCATCCATTACGTTTGGTGTTTAGGACTCACATTAGAGCCCTAGAAGATCTTGAATTAAATTTTATGTATTATACTGTTTTTTCTGAGGATAATCTTATTTCTAATTTTTAATGCACTCTTACCTGGGTGTATTGAAAAGTGGGGGATGGGTCCCCGGGCTTTCCACATGCTTGTTAGTTAAGGAAGAAAGTATAACAATAAATGGGAGAAAACGTATATATCCTTCAATTAAGATTGTTCGTTGAATTTCGCGCAGCGCTAAACGAGGGCTATCTGTTCTTAATTTAACGGTCAATAATGTGACGGTCAATCCCACTATTCGTTGGTAAAAGAGTAGCCCAAGAGGCAGCGGTGGGTGGTGATGACTAGTTGCCTTCCTTCTAGTCTTACACTACTAAATTAGGGACGGCTAGCACAGATAGCCCTCGAGTAGCTTTGTGCGAAATTGTAAAACAAATGTTTTCTTTTTTACTTTCAAATGTAAAATTTAATGACAAGGCATACGAGTTTATTTTCATTTCAAAGTAAAAGGATAGGCTGACACTATTTGGCACACAAATATTTTGATGATCTTTTTTATATTAATATTTAATAAGTTGTCACTGCTAATCAGTATATTTCCACTTATTCTTAGACTGTGGGATAACACTACTCACCAAACAAGAACAATCCTTTGCACCTTGTTAAATAAGAATAAGACACTTAATAGTGATAGTAAATATTTATCTGTCTGGAGAGACAACAGATATTAAAGTGGCTGGAATGTTCTTCTCCAGACGTACACTAACGGCGACATTTGTCATATTCGAAGATGACGTGATGAGATTCAGTGAATATGAATCACCGATACTCAATTGCTTATTATTTAAATGAAATACTATCCTGCTCAGTTTGAGAGTGGCCTAAATGAGTGTTCCAAGACTGCGAATCAGAGAATTCCTGTTTCGCGCCCCGTTATCGATATAATCCGGTTCTTACTATGATGCCCTGTATGAGCTAAAAGAGTGGTGGTAAAAAATCCCACTATTCGATCAAACAAAGTAGGTCAAGAACTGGCAAAGGGTGCTGTTCACTACCTGCATTTCCTTTATTATAACCTCCCGGTAGTACAGAGGTAAGTCTACGGATTTGCAACACTAAAATCATGGGTTTGATTCCCCTTTGTGGACTCAGCAGATCGCCTGATGTGGCTTTGCTCTAAGAAAACACACACACCCTTTATTCTAGCGGCTCAGGCACTTTTCACCCTGTCAACCGTCTTTTTTTTTTTTTTTATTCCGGTGGTTAACACAATAATTTGAAAGGAGTTTACGGATCGCATGTGGTGAACCTCTGTTTCAGTCTATTGTTTGAAAACTGGGAACAACTACATACAGATATTCCTTTACGCATCTCTGCGCGAAAATTTTAAAAGAAATTTTGTTTGTTTGTTTTGGAATTTCGCACAAAGCTACTCGAGGGCTATCTGTGCTTGCCGTCCCTAATTTAGTAGTGTAAGACTAGAGGGAAGGCAGCTAGTCATCACCACCCACCGCCAACTCTTAGGCTACTCTTTTACCAACGAATAGTAGGATTGACCGTCACATTATATATACCCCTACGGCTGGGAGGGCAAGCATGTTTAGCGCGACGCTGGCTAAAAACAAGTTTTATTCAGTGTGTGTGTATGTTTTCGTATAGCAAAGCCACAAAGGGTTATCTGCTCAGCCCACCGAGGGGAATCGAACCCCTGATTTTAGCGTTGTAAATCCGGAGACATACCGCTGTACTAGCGGGGGGCGTTAAAACAAATAAAGCCATCCTTCTTTACTTGATAGGAGAATGCTGCTATTTTATTGTCGCGTATTCACATATCCATCCATCTTTAATTTGACCTAGGTCATTCTGAGGTAAAGTTTACTGAAACAGGCTTTGACGAATTTCAGCTACGCGCTACGCCACAAAATTTAATGTCTGTTTTCGTATAAAGCTAAAAAACGGGCTACCTGCTCTTTGTCTACCATGGGAATGGAACCGCAGATTTTATCGTTAAAAGTCCGTTTACCTACCGTTGACCAACGTGGGGAGATTCCTTTAATATTAAATGAGCTTGTCTTACATTCAGTTTGAAAAATTATTTAGGAGTTCAATGATTAAAATAGTGTAGTCATTGATAATATTGTAATGTTTGATAGTGTTGTTGCCATCTTATAAATAAGTTATTTTCTGTGTATTGGTCTCTCTCTGTGTGTGTGTGTGTGTGTGTGAAAAACCAGTCACACCCAAATTAGGGTTAATTGCCACCATAGTTGACACGTAGACCAAATTGGATTATTTGGTTAACATGGACTATTTGGTTTGGTGCCCTTAAATGTGAATCTGCGCGTGCGCAGAACTATCTCCTTAATCCTTTGACTTAAGAAACACGAATATTGTGGGAGGAAAACTCACTCTCCCAGGGTGAAGTCTGTGTTACCCTAAGACGTAACTGCCTGTGCACAAAACTAACTTTCTGCACGCTTTCACCAGTCGATCTGAAGATTTACAGGACCCAGGTCGATTGTATTCATAATCATATTATAACCGATCACCAAAGTGCACATCTTCGCTTAATTTTTTGACCAATGAAGCTATATTTTACACTTCAGGCCCGGCATGGCCAAGCGTATTAATTCGTTCGATTCGTAATCCGAAGGTCGCGGATTTGAATCCCCGTCACACCAAACATGCTCGCCCTTTCAGCCGTAGGGGCGTTATACTATGACGGTCAATCCCACTATTCGTTGGTAAAAGAGTAGCCTAAGAGTTGGTGGTGGGTGGTGATGACTTGCTGCCTTCCCCCTAGTCTTACACTGATAAATTAGGAACGGTTAGCTCAGATAGGCCTCGAGTAGCTTTGCGCGAAATTCGAAAACAAGCTTTTACACTTCCAAACAATATATATATATCCTCCTTTAAATTTCAGACATTTTCCATTTCCCTTCCCTATAGATCACCCAAACAAATGCCGAAACGTAAAACGTCCAGCCTCTCCAAGCTCAAGACATCCACAAAGAAAGTGAGAATGGAGCGAGCAAATCACTGTAGCAACGGGAATATTAACAACAAAGAAACAAGGAACTTACCACAGCTTCAAAGGCTGATGACACACCTGTCGATCTTAACAAGTCAGAGATAAAACAGCCACTGCAGCAGCGAGGGTTGAGGAAACACCTAACCACCATTGGTCTCAACATATCTGAAACCGAAGTTCCACTGCAGTAACCTAAAACAATGAAACACTATAACAAAGCTCCAGAGGCAAGATCAACATGTTACTGCTGGAAGAACAAGAAGAAATAACTCTGACTAGATCAGAGCTGCTTTACGTTTCTTACCTGAGATTGACTACCAATCCAGGGTGTCAGTTACTTGCCAAGAATGTGATACTAAAAAATGGAAAGAAGAATCCAAAGGTATGTGCTGTAGTAATGGAAAAGTCAAGCTTAGCTTTGTGTAGATCAATCCTGAGCATAAATCCTGACTCCAATATCTCCCGTGATGCACCAAAAAAGTCGTTCGAAAACAAGGATTGTACTTCATGATGGCAGGAATGAGATTTAATTCAGAGAATTAACCCGATGCTAAGGATTTAAATAGCTCATGGTGGGTCTGCACAAAGCTAAGTTTGACTTTTTCATTGATATATTGTTGATTGCGTTGCTAACCTTCATCTCTCAGGAAGTAAATATGGACAAACTTGGGCTCTTCGTCAGGCAATGGCTGAATGGATCCAATTCAATGGTCGACTTGGCCTTGAAGGCAATCAGCGATATACCACTGTTCGTGGTGTTTAACTAGATATTGCCATTTCCATTCAAGGAATGTTCCATTAACACAATTCATTAATCAGAAGTTTAAACATTCAGCTCAACAAGTCAACTCCAATAATTACGAGAATGTAATGAGTGCATACAAGGTCCCTTGAGGGGAAAAGTGCATGGAGATTTAATGTTACAACCTGTGATAAAGTCATTGTTCTTATAGTAGGTGAATATCATAGTAAGAGATACATTGTTCTTCGATACCAAGAAAACACCATCAAACAAATTCCTGATACAAATAGAGCCCACAATGCCCTACAATATTCCACTATCCTGTGGCAAGGTCAAGATGGGTACCACTTCCAGATTCCTAAAATTATCAAAGCGACAGGCCAAGCTTATCCTGACAAAACTGTCTCCTCCAAGGATTTCTGTTCCTTCGTGATCATGGACAGAGAAGTAGGAAACCACATGTTGAGGTGCACTAACTTTCTCACTGGTATGTTATGGATGAGTACGCAACACTGATTGTGAGCACCTTAGTTGCATTCAACTCAATTTAAAACGCCCCCTGTATTTTTATCTCAGGGATGTTCTCAATGCCAATAGAGGTTCAGAGGCCATGAATGTGGGGAGATTGGCTATTTTGCCTTCATACTTCACAGGTGGACCAAGATGCATGCAAGAGAGGACTCAAGATACAATGACCTATGACAGACTCGATTTCTTCGTCACCTTCATTTGTAATCCAAAATGGAAAGAGTTTCAAGTTGAGCTTTATCATACCAAAGCCAACAGCGAGACATGACATCATTTCCAGGATGTTTAAACTCAAAACTGATGAACTAATACGGTTGTTTACTACATGGTGTTTTTGGAAAGACAAGATACAACTTGCACATCAATGAGTGGCAAAAACATATTCTTTTTCATGCCCTCAAGAGACTTCAATTTCTTATCCAAATCAGCTTAAGGACAATTTTTAAAGGTGGTTGGACTAAATTTGAAAACTCTTTGCTTTCCTCATAGACAGCTTAGTGTTTGATGCTTTTGTGTAAGCAATGAAAAACACTTACATTACTTTGCATCATAAAGTAAAATCAGGAACACTGGTTACAAAGAGGCTCTTTGATGTAGTTATTTAATTTTTAGTATTAATGTTTGTGTAAGTTCCTGTTATGTTTTGTTTTTAAGAAAATAAATGTTTTGAAATAAATATGGTTTTGTACTCATTAACTTTACGTTGTCGTTTTTCCCAGAGCAACTCGGGGTACGTAACTGAGTTTTAAAATCTTTGTTTCACCCTTTAGCATTTTGGGTTAAACAAATTACATCATGATATCGGCTTTTCCTTCTCCACCAGTTTTTGTTCTGTTTTATACGAGGTTCATTTTACACAATTATTCTTCATATTTGTTTGCCTTTCGAATTATAAAGTGTGTCAACATCATGTTTTTTATTGGCTAAGATAATATTCTATTTCGAGATATTTCTGCTCAGTTCATTTGATTTGATTTTACGTCAGTAGGGCTCAGCATGGCCAGGTGGGCTGAGGCGTTTGACTCGTAATCTGAGGGTCGCAGGTTCGAATCCACGTTGCACCAAACGTGCTCGCTCTTTCAGCCGTAGAGGCGTTATAATGTGACGGTCAGTCCCACTATTCGTTGGTAAAAGAGTACCCCAAGAGTCGGCGATGGGTAGTGATGAATAGCTGCCTTCCTTCTAGTTTTACACTGCTAAATTAGTGACGGCTAGCGCAGATAGCCCTCGAGTAGCTTTGCGCGGAATTCAAAAACAAACAATTACTTCACTAAAACAAAAATATGTTTAATAAAAACATTAGCCTTCTTATAATAGCAAAGTATCTCTCATTTTGCTTAATTTCCCAATAATCTTTTTCACTGAACTGGAGTTACGAATTTACTTACCCTTTTATAAGTAATCATCTGCCTCCTAAAATGCCCCCCAGTGGCTCAGCGGTATGTCTGCGGACTTACACGCTAAAATCGGAGTTTCGATACCCGTGGTGAGCAGAGCACAGACAGCCCATTGTATACCTTTGTGCTTAATTCAAAACAACAACCTCATAAATATACACTAAAAATTTGGATTATCAGTTTCTAGTGACTAACTCGTAATAAAGTCAAGTTTATCTCTTAAATAATAACAAAATATCTCCTTTCTTCTTCGCTTCATTATCTTTTACTTTTCACTTACAAGATAGCATTTGTTTTTATCGTTGTACAGATAAAATATTACGACATTGTTTTTATCGTTGTATAGATAAAATATTACGACATTGTTTTTATCGTTGTACAGATAAAATATTACGACATTGTTTTTATCGTTGTATAGATAAAATATTACGACATTGTTTTTATCGTTGTACAGATAAAATATTACGACATTGTTTTTCTTACATTAGACATCCGCGTAAAATTTAATGAAGTCATTTTCTCTAATGTATAAATCAATACGAAACTTAATGACACTACTTTTTCTCACCTGATAATTGTTGTTGCAGTTATGTTTCTATCTTCATGAATACTACAGCAATTTTATTTTTCCTTGGCGTAGGAATGAAAATAATTATAAAAACGTCATTTGTCTTAAAAATGAAGATAAAATTCAGCGTATTTTTGTTTAAGTGCTTTCACAGTGCTGCCACATGCTGTAGAATGCACAACATTGTGATGCACTCCAAAATCAATGTCTATTTGTTCAGCTGGTATTGGTGCCTTCACAGGACCATGTCTATTTGTTCAGCTAGTATTGGTGCCTTCACAGGACCTTGATTAATGAGTGACATAAATTTAAAAATTAATATCGATTTTTTAAGAACATATTATTTTTCTGATAATGTTTAAAATAAATAAAACAAAGACATGGTTATCAAACTTTTGATAACACAAATTAACACAAAAGTGATTGAGACGCGTTTAACAGTGTTACAGAGGGCTAAAACTAAATAGAAAGTGAAATGGAAGTTTCACATGAAGACATACCAAGATTGCTGGGCATTCATTTAAAGATGCCTGTATTGTATCCTGGGAAATGATATTTTTCTATGATGATTCGCCGGGTAAATTTCATTTGGCTTCAACATCGATTGGTTGTTTCAGACAAAGTGGGCATGGCTTACAAATTTAGTTTTACTGGTGAATCTCACGCAGGAGATATTATTTAGCAAGATGGTAACGGTGATTTTATGTTTTAGTTTTAGTTTATGCTATAAAAAGGAAATTCAATGAAAATCAGCAAAGAAAGCTGCGCAGTTTAGCTTTCACACGGGTCAGTCACAGGTCAAAGATCACGTAATTGGGTTTTTTGAGTTGCGTTAAAAAATTTTTCAACTACTATTTTATAAATGTATGCCAATTAGTATGGTAGCAAATTGTAGGGGTCCGGCATGCCCAACCGTGTTAAGGCGTTCGACTCTTAATCCGAAGGTCGCGGATTCGAGTCCCGGTCGCACGCAACATGCTCGTCACTATTCGTTGGTGAAAGAGTAGCCCACTGCTAAATTAGGGACGGCTAGCGCAGATAGCCCTTGAGTAGCTTTGCGCGAAATTCAAAATACAAATAAAACAAACAATAAATTATGGATTATAATCCAACTTTTACTATTATACATTAGTTAATTTCTTATATTAAAAGCAAATATTTGAAAAAATCCTTAATATCGATTTTTTGTGTCATGTTGTATCTTGAATGCAACATTGGTTCAACTGAAATAGAAACTTTATAACCCAAGCACTTTGGAAAGGCGGACATTTCTTCTTCAGGGTCAAACTGGGGCTGTGATTGAATGTGTGACTAAACACTCTCTGTACATATCATTCGTTCAATCACACCCCGACTCCCAGTTTGACCCTGAAAAAGAGCTCGAGTTATAGGGTTTCTATTTCATTTTTATCAAAACTTCTTGGACCTATGTGTTTTTAGATCATCATGATTGGTTCAAATGAGATACTTGTGATATCCAAATACAAAGTCTATAGTCTCTTACGAATTAAATACTGAAACTGACAAGCTATAACGTAAAATAAAAACCTTCCATCTTTTCTGTTTTATGAAATATTAATATACTTATTGAATCAACCAAGATGGCTGCACCCACCTCTTCAATTTTTGAAAATATCTGCTTAGTTCGTCAAATGATGTTTTATATCCAACAGAAAGCTCAAAATGTCCCCCTCGTGGTTTTTTAAGCCTCTTTGAAATAACTGCGCAACAAACTCTCTTTTCATGCTAAATTACAAGCGGTAATGTGAGATGGTGTGCTTGAGACTTCATAAGACCCAGCATGGCCAGGTGGGTTTGGGCGCTCGACTCCTAATCTAACGGTCGTGGGTTCAAAACCACTCACTCCAAACATGCTTGTCCCTTCAGGCGTGAGGGAGTTATAAAGTGTCGGTTAATTCCATTGTTGGTTGGTAGAAGAGCATCCCAAGAGCTGGCGGTGAGTGGTGATGACTAGTTGCCTTCACTACTAAATTATGTTGTCGTTTTGAATTAAACACAAAGCTACGCAATGGGCTATCTGTGCTCTGCCCCACACGGGTATCAAAACCCGGTTTTTAGCGTTGTAAGCCCACAGACATAGCACTGAGCCACTGGGAGACGCTAAATTATGAATGGCTAGCGTAGCTTTATGCAAATTCGAAAAAAAAGAAACAAATAACACAAAATTTCATATTTTTAGACCCAGCTACAGATTCGTTATTAAACTTGATAAATTATAGTGGAATTCTCTATTAAAGATATAATAATTTATCATTTTTTATTTCAAAATGTATGTGTATAAATTATTTATTTTTTAAATATTTCCTTTCACTTCCTCCACGTGTTGCCCCCCAGTGGCTCAGCGGTATGTCTGCGGACTTACACGCTAAAATCCGGGTTTCGATACCCGTGGTGGGCAGAGCACAGATAGCCCATTGTGTAGCTTTGTGCTTAATTCAAAACAACAACAACCTCCACGTGTTAAATTTGAAAAGCTTTATCAACCTACGGCAAGCACGAAATAACTATAAAGTGCTTAACTGAAAGAGATAATTTTTTGCTATAATTTTTTATTTACTGTTTTATATTTTAGGAAAAACAAGTGTAAGAACTTTTTTCGTAAATAATAAAAATGTATATGCATATTTAATAAATTATAAATGAAACGCGGTTATGTTTCAGAAAATGCTGGTCCACTAAAACACAATCTGTTGTTGTTGTTTTGAATTAAGCACAAAGCTACGCAATGGGCTATCTGTGCTCTGCCCACCACGAGTGACCTTGTTAAGAATAGCTTTAAATTTTTGGAAACGGTAATATGAGTGAACGTAAGCCACTTCATTGCAACTTCTGTTATAAAAATAATAAAGATGTGTAATGTTATGAGATTTAAGCTTTTTAAATAAATATTTGTGTTTTTATATTATAATATATCATGTTTTTCGAACAAAAAGAATAATTTATATTTATTTTTAATTTGTTTTAATGTAGCTATTAGGTATGTTAAATCGCCCAAACCCATACAGCGAGTTGACAGTAAAAATAACATAAAATATATAGTTTTCATTTAAAATATGTTTGATAATTATCTGTAGGCTATAAAAATTTCGCATGTGAAATTTGCTAATTTTCTGATGCAAAAAGTATTTTTAATCATAAAATCAAAAGTACTCTGCTTGTTGCATAGTTAAATTCAGAAAAGTAAAAAGGAATGAGATAAACATTACTTAATAATTCTTAAAACTTAATAAAAAATATGATATTTTATGTATGAAATCCTTGTAATGTTTAATAATATGCACGATTTATGAAGCTGTTTTCACTAATTTAACATAATATGAAAGCTATAACGAGCACAAAATGGTTAAGAGATCGGTTTCTAAGGTTTGTTTTTTAATTTTGCGAGAGCTGTCTGCGCTAGCCGTCCCTAATTTCGCAGTGTAAGACTAGAGCTAGTCATAATTACTCAGTCTTGGGCTACTCCTTTATCAATGAACAGTGTGATTGACCGACAACATTATAACGCTCCCACGGTTTAAAGGGCGAGCACGTTTGATGCGTCGGCGATTACGAGCCGAACATCTTAACCCACCTGGCCAGATCGGTTTCTAGGGTGAAAGTTGTACACATACTACCAGTTGAAAAATCTGAATTCTATTCACTTTTGATGACTCTGTAAGTTGTATTTTATGTGATTTTTATAAAGATGTTGACTTGGGTTTAATCATTGTGTATTAGAATGATTATAACGATCAATATCTAACGTTTGATAAAGCATAAAAATGCTGGTGTTGATACAAAGTACGTTGCATTATGTAAAAAAAGATTGCCAGTAATTATTAACTGGAATGTAGGTGGCGTTCTGATATGAAATGATCAGTGTCCATGTTATCATATATAGCTTTATTTTTTCTCCAAAGTACAAATTACTGTCAGCGTAATTGATTGCATTTCAGATATTTCTTCCATAGCCTGATTTCTAGTGTTATGAACGGTCTAGCTTATCACTGAGCTACCAAGAGACCAAAGGATTACCAGAGTTATAAGCCCTCGAGCTTATCTCTGAGCCATCAAAAGGCTGATATATTACTAGTATTATAATACCTTAGTGTTGAGCCACCAGGAGGCTGAAGTTAAACACAAAGCTACACAATGTACTCTGACACCAAAGATTTCTCTCGTCACAAGTCCGCGACATATCGCTGTGCCACTAGGATGCAGAAATCTGAATATATTTTATGTTACAAGCCCACAAGCTTAGTATTAAGCTTGCGCCGAAGTATAATGGTACTTGTATAATTAAATGAAGTTTACCCTTGATGGTGTGATCAGAATTTTGAAAGTAAAAAAAAAAGAAAAGGAAAGGAAATATAGAAGTTTATGGAGATAATTTTTAATCTATGGGAAATACAACTTTTTTGGGGTACTTATTATGATAAAAGAGTTTCCATCTAAATATTATTTCTAATATGTAGATGATTACCTTTGAATTCTAGGGTAGCTTCGAAATTTTCAGAAGAAAAATGTAGTTAAACCTATTTTGAACACGCGATATTAACTCTTAAACATGTTTGAATAGCATGATTTATTTTAAAAACGTGCAATAAAAGTAATTAATACACTGCTTAACAGAATCGGTATAATAAATTGATATAGAAGAAAGAAAAATAATTTAAAACTATTCAGTTCCAAACACATTTTATTTTCACGTCTATTGGAATAACTGTTTATGTTATACAACGAAAAGAAACATTTAATACAAGAATGAACTTCTTATACTGTTGGCTGTATAACTCAATACAGTTAGAAATATACATGTATGTACAATGATTCTAGTCCTACCAATCGACTGATGGAGACAGTCGAGAATACTCTTGAAAAGTTAACAAAGATATAGTGAACAACACGTACAGGCAAAGAACGTAGAAATATTAATACCATCGTTACAAAGTCGAACTTGTCGTTTTCAGCGACAATCACACTGTCAACATACAGTGATGTTGAACTATTTGGAAATGACGTCTACCTGTTGAGGTAAATTAGAAGTTAACCCTTAAATCAGATTTTTGTTTTGTATAGTCATTTAACAGTAGGTTTAATTATTCTGTTTATGTAAATGCTTCTTTATTTCAAAAGAACGCTCTCAAAGTCGCAAAAATGAAACTGAAGAAATAATCCGTCTTTAATATTGACTCCATAAAAAGTAAGCTGTGTAATTTAGATCGAAACCAGAAATCAAATGGCAATCAATACAGCTAATCAAAGATACTTTTACACTTGCATATTAAAGCTATTAATAAATAATATGTGTTTTATTTAAAGCTTCGCAATCCTCATCCACAATTTTCACTCGTGTGGGTTTATATTTTCCACATTATAGTCCCATGAATATCAGTGTAAAGAGTCGTCAATGACTTTTTAATATGCTATTTAGCTATAAAATAAAATAAAATAAAAATTATTGTTTATTAAAGCATTCGAGAGATAGCGCTACGAACGCACTTCGACATTTAAACAGAGCCTTCATGAACAGTGAATATTTGTTATGTGCTAGACAGTCGTATCGAAGTCGACTAATGATACTACAGTACATCACTTTTATAACAATATGCTTCTAAATAATTTCAAAAAAAAAAACACAATTTCAACATGCCCACTAAATTTTACATCCGTGTATTTACATAAAATATACGATGAAATGAAAATGTACATCTTTTGATAATGTTAAAGAAAACTAACATATTTCAGTTTTCCTTGAAAATTATAAATAAAACACACTATTATCCTTAGCTTATATAATAGAAGGGACATTTTTACAACACTTAAACCTCCTAAATGTTTCAATAGTAATGGAAAATGTATTGTCATTGTTTACTTGAAATCTGTACTAAAACATTTTTGCAAGGAGATTGGCGTGAATGTTGTATATCTAATCCGAATAAAATATCCTATATTGTATTACAAGACATAACCTTTAAAGTGTTTAAAGTTGTATTCCAAGACATAACCTTTAAAGTAATCTTTGTTGTAATATGAAGCTTAATATTTAAAATGTTCAATATTGTATTTCAAAGCTTAATCTTTAAAGTGATTTGTTGTATTATGACGCTTAATTTTTAAATAAATCTAAGTTGTATTATGAGGCTTAATTTTTAAATAAATCTATGATGTATTATGAGATTTGACATTTTTTTTGGCACTTGTGAAAATATGTAAGAAACGACTAATTCTAAAACTTTTCTTTCACATCGTTAATGTCGTGTCTTTTCTCCTACAAAGTAAAAGTGACTAACCTTAATAAAACAACAAATATTTTGTATTTTGACACAAATGATTATTTCATTTAACGAAGTTTGTTTTTCTTTCTATTATCTCATTAAAACCAAGCCAAGAATTATCACATAAACAAGCACACAAACATAAGCAAATATATATATATAAACTACACAGCTTGATAATGGAAAACAATTTAGATATTTTGATATGAAATGTTCCGAACTCACGTTGATTGAAAAGGCGACACTTTAGCAATGAATAGGATTTGTCTTTAATCCAATAAATTTGATGTTTTACGTTTCCACTTTTGTTGTTTCATTTCATTTTTTTAAAATTACACTTTTTAGTTTCGTATTCACTTATCTGTATTCTTGCTAAAAATAGTATAATTTTCAGAACTGGTGTTTCGGTAACAGTATTTACTTCCATCATGCTGATGACACATTCGTATTGAGCAAAAGACGGGGAGCCATCCATGAAACACTGCTAATAAAATATTTAAATAGATAACACTTTTTTGTTTCAGATCACAAAAGAAAAACTAAAGTTGGTCATTTTAAAAACTATATTTTCCAGTTAAAATAAAAACATTTATTAGTGGGCGAAGGAGCCAATAGAGCATTGGTTATAATTTTTATCGTATTGTGAGGGCATCTACTGATGGAAAAAGAAACCAAAAATTCGACACCTGTTTATGCTTCCTCAGATCATAAATGTATCTGATGACTTAAGATAAACAGCAAATCTCTGATATCTTTAATGCAAGTCTAATATCAGACGATGATGATGTACAACGTCTAAATAGCTATATTCAACGGTGTGCCAGAATTCTTGCCTGTTCTGATCGTACTACGTCACAGAACTTGGAATTTCCAAGTTGGGGCTGATTTGTCGGTTCCGTATTCGAAACAGTCACTTGGCGAAATACCTCCATTTGTAGAGGGCGCTCGTGGTGTCAAGGATGATGTAGGTTGAAGTCCGACAGGATTCATCGGGGACGTCATAGTTGGGCCATTCATCTGATTCAATGAAGCCATGTTGGTCATGCTTATCTGTGTGTGATGTATAGGTGGTGGTAGGTAGTCCATGCTCATGTTTCCATAATAGGAGGTTGGTCCGTAGGCCTGTGTGTTGTAGCAACTAGGTGCAGAAGGAGTATTATTCAGATTTGTCATCTGGTAAGAGGGCCTTTGCATGCAGCTACTACTGTTCATAAAGTCCGACACTGGGGTTATTGCAGGGCTCCAGATGGCGCTAGTGTTGTTTGTCGTCACTATTGGGGTTGTGCTCGGAGACGGTTGAGATAGGCTTCGATGTTTGTATACCGAATCACGAGTGGTTGATGGTGAACTGGCTGGCTGCGGGCTTTTACGTTTTTTGGGTCGAACACTTTTGGAGGCTGAGCCTCCATTATGTTGCTGTTGTTGTTGGCGACATTTGGCCCGACGATTTTTAAACCACACCTGAATTACAGGGAAAAGTACTTTACGTAAAAAATACATAAAAACGCATTATATATAGAACACTATATAAGTTTTTATTTTTCAGAATGTACTTCAATATCAATTACTTAATATACGCTATTGGCCAAATCTTAAGGCCAATGAACATAAAGAAAACATATGCATTTTGCGTTGTTTGACTCAACCACTTATTTGAGTAAGGCTTCGAAAGATGAAAATAAGAAATGGGAAAATGAAAATAAAACTTTTTTTAGCATTTAATAGGAAAAACGTGAACACTATGAAACTAGCCTAAATACTAGCTGATCAAAAGTTTAAGACCATACGAAAAAGAAGTTCTTAAACAGGGTAGGAAATGCCCAAGAAGAGTTCTCAGTAGTGAAATGCACGACCGTCGTTGCGAATAACTGCAAACATTTGCTTTGATATGGTCGATATAAGCGTTTGCAGAAAGCTGGCTGGAATGTTATTCCAAGTGTTGAAGATGGCTTCACGAAGATCATGCACTGTTTGTAATTGACGTCCGTTTCTATAGACTTCCCTTGCCATCCACCTTCAAACATTTTAAATGGGGTTCATTTCGGGCGAACACGCTGGATGGTCCAAAAGAGTCACGTTAATCGCCATGAAAAAGTCCTTTGTCCGGCGGCCATTGTGGATTGCAGCGTTGTCCTGCTGGAAGATCCACCCATTTCCACACAAGCGAGGGCCTTCAGTTAATAGGAATGCTCTCTCCAACATGCTAATGTATCCAGCCGCTGTTTGACGTCTCTTATAACCTGAAGATCCATTGTTCCATGGAAGGAGAAAGCATCGAAGATCATGATGGAACCTTCTCCACTGTGTCGTGTAGAAAATGTCTCCGGTGAGATATCCTTATCGTACCAGTAACGTTGGAAGCCATTTAGACCATTCAGGTTAAATTTTTTCTCAGAAAAAAATCCCTCTTCCACTTTTCTACGTCCCATGATCTCAGCAAAGTTTAGCCGAGTTGTTTCGTTGTGTGGAAGGAGGCGTGGCCTTTGAGAACGTTTACAGTTTTTAAAGCCTTTTTCTCGTAGATGCCGTCTTATTGTTCTTAAGCTGCATTCTGCATCCATAAAAGCCTTAATCTAGTTCAACGATTGGCTAGTGTCCTCCCGGACAACCCATCGAATCCTCCTCTTCAACCCTGGCGAAATTTTCTTTGGCAGACCATTTGAAATTCTCGTTCCGTATCCCTCAGGGTCTTTGAAGAAATTTGTAATAGCAGTTTTACTACGCCCAATCTCACCAGCGATAGCACGTTGAGAGAGACCTTGCTTTTGCAGCTCGACAGTTCTGCCACGTTTAAACCCTGTCAACTTTAACCCTTTGCCAAGTTTTTACCCAATATAACACAGAAGATGTCAGTGGAAGATGTTGATAACGCTAATGCTTGAACACAAATGACTAAATTTCGCTACGTATTTACCGATTAACGCTTCGTTTCAGTGTGGTCTTAAACTTTTGGCCAGTTAGTATTTAGGCTAATTTCATTGTGTTCACATTTTATCTATTAAATGCTAAAAACAGTTTTTTTTATTTTCCTTTTTATTATTTTCATCTTTCAAAGCTCTACTCAAATAAGTGGTTGAGTCTAACAACACATAATGCATATTATTTCTTTATGTTCATTGGCCTTAAGATTTTGGCCAGCAGTGTACATTGTAACCATTACTGCTGTTGGAGTTGAACTTTCAAATGAGAGATATAAAATTGGATAACCATATGAGGGGGGGATATACTGTTTGACAAGAAGCATTTAATTACAACATAGCTTAACTATTACGTATAACAAAGTTATATGAATTTGTAATGTGGCGTAGTTTCATACCAAGTTTGTTCCGTAGTAGCTTAATATTTCAAAATTTGCCATTCTGGAACTTTGTGTAGGAACGATATTGAGTGCGGTGAAAGTGTGTAGCTTTAATTCAATTTATTTATAAGAGTCTTCTGTCGTATTTTAATCCGACGTTTTTGGAGCGTAACCTTTGAAATATTCGTAAACTTTTTATGTATTTTCTGTTTAAATAAGTTCCATTCTTACCTGAACCCTGGACTCTGGCAGGTTGATTTTCAAAGCCACTTCTTCTCTCATAAAAATATCGGGATAACGAGTTTTACTGAAGAGGGCTTCCAATACATCGAGCTGTGCCCGAGTGAAAGTGGTCCTTTCTCGGCGTTGTTTCCGAGGACTAGGCGTAGGTGGCCCTAATAACGAAAGTATTCTAAATATCGATACCAGGCACTACTCTTAAAACAACAAACTGAAAGTTTTAAAGTTCAAACGACGACCCGAAAGGAATTGATTTTCCACCGATTTACTTTGTGTATACATTATGTAAATTTAGAGTTTACTTTTAGAAGAGTTAAAGTGTATGCACGTGGGTTAACAAATGTGTTTAATGTTCAACCTTCCTTACTATAACAATGCACTAGAGTTTGTTGCTTTCTAACAAGTAAAATATTTTAATCATGCACATTTAGCGAGAGCGTAGTCACTGACCAGACATTAGATTCTATCGACACATTAATAATGTTTTCTCTAACTATTTTTCTCGGTTACTTTGAGTAGATCGTTTCGCTTTATATAAGAAAACGATTAAAATAACCCAAATGAAAAAAGTCCACCAGAAGTTTGTGTACGTGTACAAATACACTTAATATCACACAGCTACGTGTGCTAATCAGACTAGAGATGGCACAGATGTCCCAGGAAACCATCTCTGTAGCTTTCCGCTGTCTCACCTCTCACTTCAGAGGTAAACAGATCATCATGTTATCTATTATGAAAGTTAATCCTTAGAATATAAATAATCTGCAAAGAAACGTATTTAATGAAAGGTCTTTCACAGCACTGTAAACAATGACATCGAGAACGTGGTTTTAACTGATGATTTTTAGATAACCATCACTATTTTGATTTGCTTTCCTTACGTTTTTATAGCATTTACTGCTGCTTTACATTTGACACAAAATGAATTACATATTTGTCTATTTATGCCAGGATCTTCAAAGAATTATAAACAGACATAACCATAATAGAAAAGTAAATCCGTAACTGCCGAAGTTCTAAATGATGACTGATGAAGACAAAGCAAACTGCTTTTTGTTTAACGTAAATATTCAAAATTTAAAGAATTGTAATAATCCTGCCAGCCAAGAACAACATACAACGATATAAATCACGTTTTCTAGAGCTATAAAGTAACTAAAATGTTTATAACGTTTAACAGTTTGAATGGATAAGTTCTACTTTCACTATATTGGTGTCACCATTTCGCCACACGAGTTTTTCATAGCTGAAGTTATATAATGTTTTATTTTGCTTAAGTTAAATGATTTCGTAATGTTCAAATTCTTTAAGCATTCCTGGTCAAGTATATTTATTTTCCAAATTAATAAACATTTATCACAGCTTTAGCTTCCTTGATTTATTGTAACTACAGCAAACCAACATATACTGTCTCCTGCATGTGGATTTATAAACTTTAGACGCCCTTCTTGAAAGTTCAGTTGGCAGCAAGACTTGACAATATACTGGTACCAGCACTTCTGATTTTAAAGAAATATCTCAATATTGTAAACATATCTCTTTGCGCCGAATTTCGTCAACTTACGTCATACCAATGAGAAGCCATCACGTGATGTCACATCCTAAACTAAAAAATATTATTAATAAAACGAATTCTTCTGCTTAGTTAAACTCATGAAAGAATTTTTACCCTGAAAATTAAGTAATATAACAGTATAGCATTTGATTAAAATCACGATGGAGTTATTTATTATCGTCACTAATTGTGGCAGGAAATACGATTTTCCTTATCTGTGAATACCGAGTCAAAATCAACACGCCACTCGGCAGGGAACGGCGCCAAAGAGAAATATAAGAATAATCGGGTTGTTAAAAATGAGCAATCTATGACAGCTTAGTTCATGGTCAACAAATTCACAGATATAAACGGACGTCACTATTAATGCCTTTTTAAATGAACGAATTAGCTATTTCTATCATACAGAAACAAAAGTTAGGGGTAGACGTTTATAAATGTCAAAATCATAGTTAAAATATCATACAGAAACAAAAGTTAGGGGTAGATGTTTATAAATGTCAAAATCATAGTTAAAATACCTTCCATTTTGCTTCTACATTAAGGTTCTATCGTTTGTGCTTCAAAACCTTCTAAATATAAATAAAAAGCAGTGTTAACGGCGCTTTCCACTTAAAACTAATAATGTTGCTGTAACTATCAAGTTGTTCCCTTAAAAATGTGATTTAAAGAAATATTGTTGTCTACTCTAGTCCTGAAATCTAGGAATAAAGAAGTAACGTTAATGGTGACTCTCAACTCTAGGAATAAATGAGTAACGTTAATTGTGACTCAACTCTAGGAATAAATGAGTAGTGTTTTTAATTGCGACCCTTAACTTTAGAAATAAAGGAGTAGGGTTGTTAATTACGGCCCTTAACTGTCTTTTAAAACTATGAAGGAAAGAGCATTTTAAATATACGATGGTGTGTGGAGAATAACAAAGTTAATCCAAATAACTTGCATAGAATTGGTCACTTGTGAAAAATACCAATAAACATTCATAACCATACTCTGAATGATTCTATGACAGTATGGTCACTCGTGGAACACACCTATAAACATTCATAACCATACTCTGAATGATTCTATGACAGTATTGTTTTGGCGTACATGTTTTGTTTTTTATTTATTTCTTGGATTTTGTAACTAGAGACAAACCAGCTAGTTAACATAACTTCTGCCAACTCTGTAGTTGCACTGGTTAAATAGTTGGATTTATTTGCTAATTGTGTGTGGCACACACGACTGTATAGTGAAGATAGAAATTCTGTTTTGTTGTTCTGGTAACCGAACGTAAACCATGGATCTTCAGTTCCACCGTAGAGTACACTAACCAATGGACCACGCTCGGGTCTCGCATCTGACTCATATTATAATAGTCCTTAAACATTATACTATGTACGCAAATTTTCCCATAAATATTATTAAACAGACGTATCCCCTACTAGAACAGCAGTAAGTATTCGAATTTACAATACTAGACTCAGAGATTTGATTCCCCTTGTTAAACAAAGCAGATAGCCCGATGTTGCTTTACTATAAGAAAACACACACCTGAATGAGCGGACTTTCCTCATTATTTAATATTTATCAGAGAAACCAGCTATTTTTTCGAAACTTCCAAATTAAATTTCGTTTGTATATATATATATATTATTTCAATTTCTCATACGAGCCGTTTAAAATCCTGAGACATTAACTTCCCTCAAACATATTTTATTGTTTCTAATCTAACACCAACATATATAATCGATTAAAAGTTGTTGTTGAAGTTATATAAATGCGGAGAAAGGTAATTTTGTACTGGAAATTATTAATACCTGTATCAGACGTATAGCACTAAACTCTATCAAAATGCGATTAATTAAAATTAGTTAAAGCACATTGTAGCATCTCGTCACTAAAATAAAAAAGAAAATTGTTCATCACAAAGCTAAATAATGAAATATTTGTGCCATGTACAACGGGAGGAATCGAACACCGGATCTTCGCGTCATAAGTCTATCAACTTATCGCTGACCCACTGAGACAGAGAGAAGACTCCTCTGTCAACGTTCATTGCGAATCTGTCAAAATGACTTTACTCTGACGTAAGTCGCGTGTTGCAAGTTGGAAATACACCTGTCTACGTCACTACGAGTTGAAGATTCTTTACAAAATATGAAAATTTTTATAAGAGACTCTTTGAAAATTGTATTATACGACTTGAATACTAAGTTATTTTTCTATGCTGTAACAGAACGTTTACTTGATTATTTGGACTTGCTTTATTTTGCGTAAATAAATTTTGTCTAAAACATGAACAGCTTTCAGTGTCTTATTCATTCTACAGTTGATGTTGTTACACTGAATTCAGTTAAAAGATAATTTTCTTTAATACGCTCATGTCTATAATAATAAACTGAAATATTCACATTCAACTCCTTGGTTTACAGATACGTAGTAATTAATTCTCGATCCAAACTATTAGACCAGGTGGTTAAGGCACTTGACTAGTAATCTGAGGGTCGCGGGTTCGAATTCCCGTCACACCAAACATACTCGCCCTTTCAGCCGTGAAGACGTTATAATGTAACGATCATCCCACTATTCGTTGGTAGCCCAAGAGTCGACGGCGGTGAGTGGTGATGACGAGCTGCTTTCCCTCTAATCTTACACTGTTCAATTAGGGATGGCTAACCCAGAGAGTCCTTGTGTACTTGGTAATTAATCCTCGATCCAAATTATTAACATGTCACAACAGAACTAGTAAAACATTTGCAATTACTTCAGCATTAAACATAAGTGTTTTGTATATTTTGTAGTAACAAGTAACTTCTGTCGAAATGTATTATTGTATTACATCAGTATATAAAAGCCCTTTCTTAAACTACTGTGTTTTTGAAAACAAAACACCTTGTTCATAGTTTCGCGCATGCATAGCTATATAAGGGTTGCCTGGGAATAGCTGTTGGTATTATTGAATTGATAGACTAGAGGGAACACAGGGAATTAATTTCCTAAAATGATTTTATATTTTAATGTCATTCACTATATTGGAGATATTTTAATAATTTTCTCATATATTTGTTGATGTTGAATTGTGTATTTGCAAAACTTTGAAACTCTAAACGATGTTCCGTTGTTACCATGGCTCTATTCCTTACCATCACACTCGGTGTTCCACCAAATCAATCATGTGATTGAATAGTAAGTGCTTTATAGCACACCCACAATCTCAAACTCCCTCGCCCGATACTATTAGCACCAAACATGATGAAAGTCATTCTTATCTTAGTGTGTTTCTTTTCAATTTTTCAACCAACCAAAAGCTATAATTGTGGTTGAACACACACGCCATAGGAACAATATTTTCCTAACGTTGCCGCCTGCTGTATCTTTTAAGCTCAATTTTTTTGTTATTTTCACGCACGAAAGCTTCTCGATTCTTGTTATTGCTTAGAGCGACAAGTTTGAGTGTTACAATCCACTTGTTTTCTCAGTACCTTAATGGCTGGAAAATATTTGTGAAATGTTCACCCTGATGCAAGTTATGTCGGGTTGTTTTTAGATAAAACAAGCAGACGAAAGTATAAAAATATAGTAATTTTATTTATTTGTTTTCAATCTTTCCTTATTTATAAATGGTTTCAGCTTAGATCCGTCGGTTAAGAAAACATTTTTTTCGAGACTCAAAATGCTGAGACTAACCAGGTGTGTATATATATAGAACATCCCCAACGTATTTAGAACGAAAGCATAGTTTAGAATTTCAATTTTATTATATTGTACCTATCTGGTTCATCTAAACAAAAATAAAAGAAACGTTGCACTAATCGAAAGTATTCTCAGGGTGTAGGATAAAATGTGAGAGATATAATGTACCCTAAGTTTTGGATGTGAATGAAGAAATATGACCCACATTGCGGTGGAGAGACACCGTCTATTAGTCTTAATATTCTATATGTATGTATGTTTGTATATTCATCAAATCTGACGATACAACGTTTTGTTTTGTTTTTCACTTACTCCAGTTTCATGTACATTTAGCCAAAATACTATAATAACTAAGTTTATTTGTTTGTTTTGGAGTTTCGCACAAAGCTACTCGAGGGCTATCTGTGCTAGCCGTCCCTAATTTAGCAGTGTAAGACTAGAGAAAAGGCAGCTAGTCATCACCACCCACCACCAACTTTTGGGCTACTCTTTTACCAACGAATAGTGGGAATGACCGTCGCACGCCTTACGCACTTAGCCATGCCAGACCGAATACTTTTATAAGTTACGAGATGAAGCTATCAGAAACTCGTATAATTGTCAACAATTCTTAATTTAAAGCGTAAAAAATGAAAAATAAAGTGCGTTGATTTTATTTAGTTAACCCTAATGGAAGTTTAAGTTTTGCACAAGTTTTAAAAAATGATAATTTTAGTTAAATCTTTCATTACAAGCGAAAAACGCATGTACGCATTTTGTTTCTCACTACTACTTTATTAATGCTACTTTGTTTTAGAAAAAAACTACATGGAACTTGGCCAGTGCGAGGAATCGAAAGCTGGATTTTAGAGTTCGAAGACCATAGACTACCCGCTAGTACAGCGGTAAGTGTAAGGATTTACAACGCTAAAATCAGGGGTTCGATTCCCCTTGGTGAACTTAGTGAGATAGCCTGACGTGGTTTTGCTATAAGAAAACATCCACAGACTTTCCTCTGTCCCAGCAGAGGGCAGTTATTTAATGATAAAACTATCACTAGTGCTTTAATACTTCAAAGTAATTAATTCAATTTAAAAAAAGTGAGGTTAATGTAATGTTAAATTGAAAAAATTGCGTTTAAAGCTATTTTAAGCGCGTAACGTGTTTAACACAA
Source organism: Carcinoscorpius rotundicauda (assembly GCA_011833715.1). Taxonomy (NCBI): domain Eukaryota; kingdom Metazoa; phylum Arthropoda; class Merostomata; order Xiphosura; family Limulidae; genus Carcinoscorpius; species Carcinoscorpius rotundicauda. Next base: position 21,892,211 of record CM022393.1, on the reverse strand, counting down.
TGTACGAAAATAACACTTAGAAATTATTTGGTATTATGTAGGTTGTATAATGCCACTGAACATTTACTCCCATTTTCGGCTCATGTTATACATACTTAGGTCTTAAAGATGTATTCAGTTCGAGAATTTAGAATTTCCAATACGTAGATATTCTCAGTGGCACTGGAAAGACCAAGAAATACGAGTTAACTTGGGACACCAGGACCATCCAGAAAGAGACGTGCAACAAGTCGTCCCTTAACCGTGATAAACAAAGTGCGGTATCTTTTAACAGGTGAGAATCCAAGAATACAAAGATCTGTAGCAACAGACGTAACGTGATTCAGGCAACAATATGTAACATCATCAAGAAATATACCCGGTTGGATAAGCGAAACAAATCATGAGTATGCAAGTTACTTATACAGCATACCTGTGCAACTGTCACATACTTAAAGCAGCTGCAGAAGTAGACGAGTATTCGTGCTATTCCATACTAAAATATGCTGATCAAGTCGCCAGACCAGCACCTGTGTATTTCTGTGCAATCGGAATATTAAGATCACAGACTTTATATAGGTTGTGAAAGATTAGTTGTGACGTCCTATTGTTGGTTCTCCAAGCCGTCATGTTTTGTAAAACTCAACTAAAACCGCAAAAAAAAGTTTATTTTAGAAATATGTGGAAAGAACTTGTTGTCTGAGCAAACCTGACTGTAAAAATAATGGAATTGTGTTCCACAGATACGTGCGTTTTGAATTGATTGGTCTTACACTCGTACTCTCACTGCATTTTTAGTCAGACAAGGATAGGTAAGACGCAAGTCAATAACCTATTGCTTAATAATGTCTAGTTCAGGCTAAAAACCAATCAAGGTCAACTGAGACGTTGGCTAAAAGCAAACGTTAAATTAATCCACTTAATTTTACTATTTCAACCAATTCAGAAATTATAAAAGACAAAACCTTAAATCTAATAAAGGTTTCTTTCATCAATTAGTTTTCGTGATCTCATAATTTATGGTTTCTTCTAAGATAAAATTGATTTTTTTTTGTGGTTCTTGTCATGAAGAAGAGATGCGGGTGTGTGTTCCCCTCCACGCCAGGATTTTATGGAGGTTTCAACTTCTTTGTATAAGTTTGACGCTTTGTTAATTTATTTGGATCGATTTTTATTTAGTTCGCATTAAAGTATTTCATTTGTGACAAGTTTTGTTTTGTTTTCTGTTTGGAGAATAATTTAAACCTTTTTACGACCTGTTTAAATGTTCTTGTCAACAATTATTTATTAGGAACGCTCCAGCCTACTAACACTTGCTGTCACAGAGAAGGTAAAAATTCGAAGCCAGCGCAACCAAAATATAGATACATACGTCTGCCTATCTTTCCTACAGTAGTGTATATTAAGCTTATAATTGAAAGAGACACCCAGAAATACCATTGTCATTATACTCTACGCGAATTACACTATCTAATAAAATTTTTACTTTTTCTTGTTCCTGGGCAGAAAGTGTTGTTTCCCAATTGTTTATCCCTAAAAGTAAATGTAAATGACCTATTTTTCTCTTTAATCTTGCTTTCGTGACTTGGAAGCGTATAACAAAAACATGATGGGAGACTATATTTGGGGGCTGATACGTGAAAGTGATCTACATTGCAGTTGCAAATCTCGAAAACTACTCACTTCTAAACATTTTTGTTTATTTTTTCTATAACTTTAGTATAAATACATGTAAATCTTGATTTATATGATGTTTTATTAAGACCTTATGTATATTAAAATGTGCAAATTTGCCCGTTTTTACATAGAAAATAGGATATTTTCTAAATTTCACTATGCAGGTCACAAAAGCAAAGTTTGAAGGGAATAATGGCAATTTTCTGTACTTTTGCAACACAAGCAATTAAGAAATAACACATACTATTTAGGAACAAAATTTGTGTTACATAGTGTTATTTAAAGTAAGTAGACAAAAGTGATATGCTTTGGACATGACACTCTTCACCAGAATCTTTTGTAATGAAAACCACGGTGCAGGATTATTTTCAACATGCACAGCTGTCAATTAGATTAGGTCGGACGAAGCAACGTGTACTTTTACAACGCGATGAGGCCCAGAAATTGTTTCAGTATTACATACACAAATTCTTCATTACTTTTAAATCACAAATTTCTATAATGAAAAAAAAAATAGGGTGTCTTTAGTAATACGCTAACCATCATTAAGGGACTGGGCTTTGATCATATTATGCTAACTGGGAAATAAGAAATTAGCTCCGTCATAAATAGAGCATAAAAAATATTGAAATAAAGGGGGAAAATTACAGGATAATGTTAGAACGAATAACAAAATCTGGATTCTTAATGGAAGTTATTGCGAAAGTAAGTGTTTCTAAAAACATTTTCTTAATTCGTTTTGTAGCTATGTTGTCCGTTTCCTTTCGTTTCTCTTTGTTCGCATTACCTCGAGTTACGAGGGACGCTTGGTTTTACAGTGTATCTAAACATTCACAATATACGAAAATAAATACCATTTAGCTGCGTAAAAGAGTAGTGATTGTCTACCAGTGCTGCAGCTGCACGTCACCATATGCCAGTCTCTTTATGACACAAACAACGAATGAAAAGACAGGGGAAGTTACCATACATATCATCGCCGTCTACTAGTAATCCAATTATAACTTAATCATCTACGTGGAAAACTGATTTATTTTTATTTTATTGAAATACTGACCAACATCAATACGGCTTCGTATGAAAAACAGTAAGTAAATAGAATACAGTAATACAGAAAAGGTGAGAAACTTATATTTTTCTTTATATTAAAATAGAATTGCGTATAAAATAAACACATATCGATGTGTGTGTGTGTGTGTGTGTGCGTTTTTTATTATAGCAAAGCCACATCAGGCTATCTGCTGAGCCCACCGAGGGAAATCGAACCCCTGATTTTTGCGTTGTAAATCCGTAAACTTACCGTGTGTGTGATTAAGAGAAAGACGAAACGGAACGAAAAGAATAAATATATTTACCAACATTGAAGTATTTTTATCATTATCAAAAAACTCATAACTTCGCCACGATAGGAGCGTCAGACCAAATTTATTCTACAAGGTGACATCTTTGCTGAGTTGGACCACTTTAGGAACTTTCCGAGAGAGTGTGATAAAAGGAACAAACAAATGTCATATTTAGGTTGCTAGTGTTAAGTTCAAGATGACTGAACCACAATATCCAGTTTTTATGTGCACTCAACAGGCAAAAGGTTTGACAACGTTAGGGCTACTCTTTTACCAACGAATAGTGGGATTGATTGTAACTTTATAACGTTCCCACTGTTAAAAGGGCGACCATGTTTGGTGTGGCGGGGATTCGAACCCGCGGTCCACAGATTATGAATTGAGCTCCCTAACCATTTAACCATGCCCCGCCACAATGGAACACTAAGGACAAAAGAATTATTACGGAAGCTATTTACGTAATGAAACTAGTGGTGTGCGGATGTTTTAGGGTATTTTCTTGTTCATATATACATAACAATTAAGCTACTTTTTTTAACCTTTCTTTTCGCATGAAAGTTCTCCTTGCTATTGGTGTCCGAATGGTTATTGTTGTTACAGCGCGAAACATATTCTAAACAAAAACTGGTTAAAATGAATATTTTTCAGGTATTAATATGTGGATTGTCATCCTTATCTGCCCCCAGAGTAGTATTGTAGTATGTCTGCAGTGTTACAACGCTACAAATCGGATTTTAACACCCAGGTTGGGCACAGCACAGATATGGTTTGGCTTTGCATTTAATTATCAACAAACAAGCAAAAAGCCACTAACCCCACCTTTTTTTACTTTTCATGAAAAATGTCCATGAATGATTGAATTTACTTAGTTTCATAAATTCTGTGCTTTGTATAGCCAATAATAGTAATAAATACGGACTCGATTAATATTGCGTAATATATTTTCTATATTTCAAAACATAAATTGGCTATTTGACACTTGCTTTAAAGTTGTTTCCATGTTTCTTCTGTCTCCTAATACATGATAATTAGGAATAACCTAAAATTAGCATAGCTTCACTATAACTTTATCCTGTTTCAAAAATCCACTAAGGGGCACCACAACAATATAACTACGGTACAAAAAAATTACATAATATGTGAATTACTTCTTACAATTTTTCATTTAAGCTTCTACTCCTGTAACAGTTTCATAATTTCCTAATCCTACGTCACATAATAGTTTCATTTTATACTAAATAGATTGGTAGTAAAAAAAAATAAACTACATTTTTTTTTTATCTATTCAGCCAATATTTAGTATTTAAAAATTTCAGAAATTACGGCTTTGCGACCAGGTTTAAGTTATCAAAATCTCATTCCGCTTTGTACTCGTCACTGGTCATGCGTATTAGAATAAAGATAAAAATAAAGATGATTATATTTATAAAGCTATAAAATAAGATAATTTAGGGCAAGTTGCGGATATTACCTTAAATTTTACATGTTATTTTGCATATCTGCATTCAGAACGACTATTGTCCTCCCGTATATACATTTTGTTTTAGCCTGTGTAAGTCTCTAAAACATGAAAACAATGAAATTATGTCTATCAAGCAATTCTTGGTCAATAACAACCTAAACAAAAACTACTCTTTCTACAATAACAAGCACTTAAACAATAAAACATATATTAAGTTATTTTACACCAGGTTTAGACAATGATCTAAGCATTGGGCTATATACTTTTTATTTCCATATTTAGTTGTTTTTTTAACCTTTCGTTAAAATTAGTACTTAACAAGGAAACTAGGCGTAGGTTAGCAAACAAACAACATAAATAAGAGTGAAGTAAAATGAGGAAAAAAGCAAAATAGATTTAGAATAGCAAATAGAATACCCTGTTCACCAATACGAGTTTATAAAAAGAGTTCCAGAACAGTGAGCTGATTTTTAAATTTGTGTTTTACCTGAAGTTTGATAAATAGTAACATCTGAAACGTCCGGAAACCGTTCCACAGGTGGGCACGACATCCGACCTGAGAGGTGAAGATATTGGTTTGTACACGTCATTGTTTGTCAGCAGTTAACAAACTTTTATTACTACTGATTGACATCTACTTTAGCACAGATAGCCCATTGTGTAGCTTTGTGCTTAATTCAAACAAACAAACAAATTTTTGACATCTACTCCAATCAATCCGACAAAATAGTTAAAGAACGTGATTTCCAACATTACTTTTCCTCCAGATGTCGCTGTATTTTCAGTAAGCCTTTAAACAATTCTAAGTATATCACAGGAGACGACAGCAAACTCGCATGAAAAAAAAATAAAAATTCTATATCAAAACTGGTGATGTATACAATTGATCAAATTCGATGGATATGGCGGAATTAGAGAAATCGAAGGAATCTTTGGTGTGAAATTCATTTTTAGTGAGTGAAAGTAACAAAATACTTAAGAAATTAGCTAATTTATAACTGTGCATTCCTATGTTAGATTCAAAAATGTCCCTGATTTCTCTTATTTCGTGAAATTCATAAAATTTGATCAGTCTGTATGCACCACAAATTTTGATACTAAGTCCTTGAACACGAACATTCCGCTTGATGAAACAAACTGCTAGAAACCTGCTCATATTTAGGGCTTTAAACCTCTATTTGATAAAGAAAAATAAAGTACATCGTTTTCACAAAAAAGTGCATAAGTACAAACAAATAAACCCATTTTCAATCTTAGAAAAAAGTCATTAAATCCCGAGCCATAATTACCATCAATTAGTTTACCGAGTTTTAATGTGCTAAACAGTTATTTATAATGATAAAGCATCAGACAAGTAAAAGCAAAGTAACCTGCCTTTACTGATTTTTACTCCCAAGGGTAAATTAAGGAGTTCTACCAAACTCCTGTTTCTATCATTTGCTTTTTTCAAATTATTTTTCGTAAGAGGGCAGTAAGATACACGAGATTTGTAAAACTTTATACTCGTAAAGTCGATAAGATTCACAAAAAAGATGAGCGATTTCGAATTTTTTTTATTAAATGAATGTAAAATATGCCTATTGATCATCGTCTAGTATCGAAACTTCGGAAGGAAAGTAATTCAAACATTATAAAATATTTTCGTCGTCTTTGAAAGGGAATGAAAGGTATATAAATAAATGCCTTAATTGGAGCTGGTATTTACAAAAAATGGTGATGAAAATGTAGGAAGAAGGCAAAGAGCTTCCGGGCAGCAAATAACTGAGAGAAAATTCTATGTTAGTTAAGGTATAATTATGAAACTTTGTACATCGTTGTGTCTCCACAACAGGCAGTTACCGTCCATTCTACAAAATGCCATCATGAATATTCTGCCAAAACAATCTGTCAAAGAATTGGTATAATTATGTTTAATAACACCTTAATTTTTTCAGGAATCAACTGGAATGTTAACATGAACAACTTAATGGCATTTGGTGTATTGCCAAATATCTGTCTTTTGACACCTTTATTAATAATTATTTAGCAAGCGTTTACTAGAAGAAGAGGCTTTCTGCGGCAATTTAATATATTTGTATCACATACATGAAAGCAAACATAGTTTGAACGACAAAATTTCATGTTGCCGGATTCACACATTGGAGATAATTTGTTTCTTAATGAAACACGTGTATTAGAAATACAATGTGAATGAGTTTGTTTACTATAACACTACGTCTCAAGCAACGCAGAAGATAATTATAAATGTTTCATTGCGAAATATTTTAAACAATTACCGTACCGAGTGTATATGTATGGATGGACACAAATGGAAGAAACGCTACGTCAGATAATCTGTATCGAAGTTGTACAATATAATCTACGAAGTTAATTGGTTCGTAACAAATACTGTACCAAATAAATTGAAAGTTAAAGTTGAAAATGGAAAGGCAGGTACCTAATTAAGTGTGTCAAGCAACCGAATACATCACAAGAAACAGAAACAGCTGCTGAAATCTAAAGAAAAAAAAAGAACTGCTGCCCTCTAGCGATAAATCACTTAAGTGCATTACAACAAATTTCAGAAATATTTAGCCCTTGGTGACAAATTTATAGAATTAGAGAAAATACACAAACAATAAGATCGTATTAATTTTAAAACTTAAGATTTTAGTTATACATTTTTTTATTAAGTTTTAGTTTTCTATTCTTGATCCAAGTAACTAAAATCGAAGAGTTTTAACTTTCCGGTCTTACCAATAATGTAGGATCCCACACCTTCAACATCATAATGTCGACCATCGGGCAGCTTTGGCCAGGAATTAGAATGCGCATTGCTACCAATCCGATCTAGAAACACAAATAATAAAAACTATAGCTTTATTTGTGTACAACTGAATTATCAAGCATTTTTTATACTCCAGAGTTTAACATATATAAAAAATATAATAAAAAAGCAAAGTATATGTGAAGTTTAATAACGACTCTGTAGTTTCCTCAGAAACCCGAAACAATAGAATATAAACAGCTAGGCTGACATCGATTTTGTTGATAAAGGTTTATGTACCAATATATCATTCATAACAGCTAATTCTCCAATTTCTAAACATAACTCTAACTCATTGGCTTGTTTTTATACCGTTCACTATCAATAAGGTTCACAAATTGCCTTATATTGTGTAATTTTATATTTATGTCAGTGTAAAAGACTCAAATAAAATCGGTGAAATCACTCATTTTCAAACACAGAGACAAGCCCACTAGTAGACAGTGTAATTGCAACCTTTCTGTTTATACTTTTTGTAGAGCTTTTCATTAATTATCTTGTAGCGTATAAAGTCATAAACCTCGTGTTACCTGATACAAAATTTTTTCGTTTGTTTGTTTTAATCGCAAAGCTATGCAGTGGGCTACCTTCGAAGTACCCTTGAGTATCTAAACCAAGATTGTAACATTATAAGCCCTTATGCTTATCGGTGAGACACCCAGGACAAATGTACAAGTAATTTAAAACATATTCAGAAATATCCAAAGAAGTCATGGATCCCTTGATATAGCGGAGTTAACTCTTATATTCTATGCCTCAAACTAAAAATTCGTATAAAATATTGTTGTGCGCCTCTAATTTCATAAAGCATTAATAAAACGTTTAACTATGAAATATTTTACAGTAAGCTATTTATATTATTTAAAATAAAATATTAAGAAACTTCTAATTTTCATTAATTATAGAATATAACTTTAGAAAATATGAATAAACTTGTTTGTAATGGAGCACATGTGCACTGCCCATTACGGGTATCGGAACCCAGTTTCTAGCGAGGTGAGTCCACAAACATATAGCTGTGCCACTAGGGGACATGAATAAATCAAAAATGACAAACAGTCGAGGAGAGACTATCAGAATCCAATAAAAAAACAAGCTTCGTATTAATAGCAGCATTCGCAGAAGTGACATAACACTGCATACTTTACGTAGAGTTAGCTCATATCGTTCACTCTCGCGTGTAGCAGATTCCAAAGCCTGTTTATCGATAAGTAAGAAAGGGAAACAAATGTCGAATGCTAGGAAATCCATATAAATACGTTATGCTTCCCTTTATTATCGGAGTTTTGCCTGAGTTATAATCCCATTGTAGAGACTCGTATAAAGACCAACAGAAATAATCTCAACAAATTATGCTCGAACATCACATGTACACACACTTCCAACTCCTGCTATGAAGAATAATTTGACGTCGATACACCATCTTGCATTAACCTGCCGTTTCCAAACCCAAATGAAACTAACTTTTGTGGTTAATTTGGTCACTTTTGACAATTCTATATTTACTGGATGTATCTGTTTTCATCTGTACAACTCAGACAAATTACAAGATGAAGAAACAGCTCTTCCTAGAAGTTTAATAAGTCATATTTTTTAAAAATATTTGTGGATAATTTTTCGTCTTGTTATATAAATTGCACCGAATAATAGTGTTCGATTGGTGGATTGGAATCAAGCAAAAAGTCCTACAAGGGCAACGTCTACAGGTTCTTAACGGTGGGAATCCGCAGACATATCGCTGTGCGACTGGGGACAAGACTATAAGAAACAATATCATTATATAAAAAAAACAACTAAGTAGTTTTTATATTTTACCATTTCGGGGATTTTGAGGACGTTATATTTATTTTAAAAACTGAAAATAATCCAGTGTTTCTGCAAATTACTTTTATTAAACTACAAACAGTAAAATATCCAAAAAGTGAAAAAGTGGGACAATTTTTAGCATATTTGTGTAAAACTATATAAACAATAGATGAGAAATTGAAATAATTCTAAGCACACAATTCGAACAGACACCGAACTAGCATTTCATTTCGGTCTTTGATCATTTTAACATGCCGCAATTGTGAAAGGGTCTTTTTTTTCGGTCAGTGACAGAATTCTGTGGTCACCAGTGGCACAACGGTTTATCTTCGGGCTTAAAACGTTAGAAACCGGTTTTCGATACCCGTTGTAGATAAAGAAAAGAACCCAGCAGGGCTCAGTGTTTAGGGCTTATCTCGTAACCTGAGAGTCGCGGATTCGAATTCCCGTCTCAAACATGTTCGCCCTTTAAGGAAGTTATAATATTCGGTGAATTTCATTTTTTGTTGGTAGAAGAATAGCTCAAAAGTTGGCGGTGGGTGGTGATGACTAACTGTCTTCCTTTTAGTCTTTCATTAATAAATTAGGTGTGGTTAGCACAGATAGCCCTCGAGTAGCTTTGCACAAATTTCAAAACATTAGAAAAACGGTATCCTGGGATCAAATGTAACACAAACAATGCGTCGAAAGTTATTATAACACGTTGAAAAAAATTTCCAGCTATAACACGATAAAAACCATGAATAGACAAATCTCGGACATCAGTGATGGAGAAGTTGATTTTCGTTTCACATATCACTACATTATTCAAAAGTAGGAAATGTTTATCATTAACTAAACAAAATAGATTAAAACATAATGTTACAGGTGTGTATAGTTTTCTTGTTCTTCGGAATTTCGCGGAAAGCTACACGAGGGCTATCTGCGCTAGCCGTCCCTACTTTAGCAGTGTAAAGAGGGAAAGCAGCTAGTCATCATCACTCGCCGCCAACTTTTGGACAACTCTTTTATCAACGAATAGTATGATTGATCTTAACATAATAACGTCTTCACGGCTGAAAAGGCAAGCATGCTTGGCGCGACTGGGATTCGAACCCGTGATTCGCGGATAACGAATTGAACGCCTTAACGCGTTTGGCCATGCCGGGCCTGTGGGTGCATAAGATACTAAAGTAAATTTCAACGGTCGGTATGGAAAACGAAGCTGTCAGAATTAGCTTCTTAAATAAGGGTTCTTACACGAGCAAGCAGCAACATAGCTAATATAATCCTATACATTTATTATATCAATCTATATGTTCATCGACGTAATAATAGCTTCTCAAACTTCTCAACTGCTATAATTTGTATATCGTATTGGTTAATTTGAATTTTCTGCTAGAAAACCAATGTTCAGTTACGTGCTATTAACATAGTACAAATGTTACCTGAAAATCTCTCACGCTAGAGAAATCGAGTAGCAGTTGGAGATTTGGCGTTTAGATTTGAACTGACCTTCTGCTTAGCTAAAACTTTTTTTTACCCATTCCATCACTTACACGCTACAAAGAGTAACGTAGAATTTTAAACTTATTCGGAGACGTTAAAAAAAATGATTCCTTGTATTTCATTTTCTCTTAAAAACATACCTAAAGAAAATACACAAAAGGCTGTTAAGCTGGACATAGAAAAGAAATAATCCAATCTTTCTGGTCTTTTCAAACTGACTTTCCAAAACTGGATTAGTCTAATTCCCAAACAGACAGGCCTAGAAGATGCGAGTGGAGAAAACGTGGGATGCCAAATCCTTCCTTAGTTAAAAGTGCAGGTGTGCGTTTTTTGTAGTTCTACCGTGTCTTAACACCCTGGCTGTCATGTGACTGCCGATTGTACCGATCAAAGGTTCTTATTCCATGCAGCCGGCATTGAATGCCAGCTTTTTTTTTTTAAACCGTCTTTTACTGTTTGCAAATGCTTAGGTCACGTAACCTCACAAATGTTCCATCATCACAACTTCGTATCCCTTCAGACTAACCTTTGTCCTGTGGCGCCCATTATATATTAATACTCCTCTATTGCTAGCGGCCATGTTCGCTCACCATCCTGAACTAGCCCTCTAGCAGGCCACCTTGGTACTTGAATATTTAATAATAATGATAGTAATACAAATACAGGATTAAAACAACTTGAGTAACAGCGGATGGTGACACAGGGTGAATAGGTTCCCGTCCCCTTTGCACCCGTTCCCAGTCTTGACAACGGATGGCAGTAACGGGCGTTCACAGTGTTTACTCGTTCGGGTTCTCTCCTCTCTTGGTAGCACAGACGCTAAACATACATTTCACAGCACTAATAAATTACCGGTTCTTGGTGTTAGCCAACAGCTAACACCAACTATAACATTAGTTGTTGTTTTTCTGAAATCCACTACCGAACGCAATAACAACCAGACCAGCCTATATAATATCAGTGATTTATTAGATCTGGCAATATCTGCATTCACAAACAAACCTACAAAACATTAGTCATTTACTTGTCCTAACAATATTCAGATTTAAAGACAAGCCTATAAAATATCAATGATTTCCTAGATATGATAGTATCCACGTTTATAAAACAGCCTATAGAACATCGGTGATTTACTAGGCCCGATGGTATTCACATTTGTTCTCAAAATTGATTTTGTATACGTTGTAACAAATGTTTTTATGGTTTATTTTATAAAGTGGGAAAAAATTATTTTTGAAATAAGCAAGTTTTCTCGGATGGCACGTACTTTAGTAAATAAGAACGTTTAATATACTCTTTTCACTTTACACAACAAAGCTCTTTTAAGTTGCTCAAATGTACAGTGTTAATAAGTACAATGACGAAAATAAACTATCTAAGACGTATCGCCAAACAGTTAGACTTACGTTTCATAAAATGCATTTTATAGACACTGTGTGTACTTTAAATATTGCAGACCTTGTTGTATTTTAGTATACCAATGCTTACCTGCACAATGGATTTCACTATAAGCACTCAAATGTAATCCAATGTGTTTCGTTATGTTACGCTTGTCATCACTGTGTGTTCTCCTATATATACTAGTCAAAGACTTTTGTACTTTCCAAAGTTGTTAATATTATATATGTATGTGTATGTTCGTGTATTTTTGTTAAAGCAAAGCGACATCGGGCTTTCTGTTGTGTCCACCGAGAGGAATCAAACCCCTGATTTTAACCTTGTAAATCAAAAAAATTACCGCTTTCCCTACCGAGGAGTTTTTAATATTATATACTGATAACTGAAATTTTACGAACCATGTTTTTGCGCACATCTCAAACAACGAAGAGCCCCCGCTAGTACAGCGGTATGTCTCCGGACTTACAACGCTAAAATCAGGGGTTCGATTCCCCTCGGTGGGCTGAGCAGATAGCCCTTTGCGGCTTTGCTATACGTAAAACACACAAACAACGAAGAAAAGGAACACTAATAGAGCCCTCTTTTGATCACCACTAAGCCTTATCAAAAGTACGTTTTTACCGACAGAGGATGAACAAAAAATACGCATTATAGACCAAAATGGCGGATTTTAATAACTCAACGAGATATCGAAAAACATAATTTTGTTGTTTATTTTGAGAAAAAAATAAATATTGCCCATTCAACAATATAATTGCAACCATCACCATCCAATATGACTGATCACAGCAACACGTATAAAGAATCTTTCAAGAAAATTGTCAGTCTTCAATCGGGGAAATGTAATTTGCCAAGCTTCATTATTTTGCTTATTTACGTATAATTTTGGAAGTAATAATGATTTTCAAGTAGATTTCCCTTTATATTTATTGCTCTAATGTGTGACAGAAGTGTTTCGTCTGAAACCCGAGCAGAAGATATAAAGTATTCTGATAAAGAAGGATTACACTGAAAAACAAGACAGTAGACGACCTCTTCTTCCGATAAAAACCAGCCATCTAATGTGTTTGAAAGCGAATTCTGTGATTCCATGCGTTTGTTGCTTTTTATTATCTATTTACAAATGTCATTCGTTGTCGAATGCCTTATTTTCAAGTATGACAACACCCTCTCTGTATTGTTGGATCTCGTTTCCTCAGGGGGCTAAAGCTACGAGTAAAGTCAATCGCTTATAAACTAATATACTGATCCCTTAACACACGTAAATTAATTAAGAACCATTCAGAAGACTATCATCGTCACACTAGATACTCAAGTCCACCACTCGACAAATATATCACCACCTGAGGAGATGGTAGATCAGACTCTCCGTATACTAAAGTGATACAGAGAAAATGACTTATAACTCTTACTTACTGAGAACCCTCAAATTACCGAATTACTTACGTACCGTTTGTTGGGGGTAAGGATCCAGAAACTGTCATATTGAGTCACTTCATGTTTTTGCCTATCACAACACTAAAAGTAACAAGTTTATAAACAAACTGCACATTCGGTGTGAAGAACCAAACGCTCGTTATTACTATTACAAATCTTGTTACTCGCTAACAGTTTAGCGCATAAATATTTTGGAAAGATGTATTTCACATCAGTATTATATGAGGCCCTATATCGATATTTTAACACTAACAATTTGACACATTAAACTGTTGGAAAAATGTGTTGATTACCAGTTTTATAATTTCAGAACTCGCTACGTTTTCTCAAACTTCGTTCAGAAACTACACAAGATTTTAGTTTCTGTTTTAGTTGAACCATTTACGGCAATCTTTGAACATGTAATAAGTATAATACTTTTTTGCTTTGTAGATTATTAATCTACGCATTTAACATAACACTGGGGGTAATCTACGCATTAAGCCTAACATTACGGAGTTTCAAAAGACGAAAAATCTAAACATTCAATTGTTTTGGAGCATTTATTACCCTAACTTTTATCGTTGAGATACGTATATAGACGTATTAGTAAAAATAGGTGGAAACTGCAAGTATAGATGCAAATACCTTTATAAAATAATATAGTTAATATGAATGTGGAGTGGTACTTATCTTATAATGCCTAAAAAATTATGACTTACACTCTTTTATCAAACAACCCGTAACTAATGTGGAAGTACCTATATTAGGTGTATTTCAACAAAAGTGTCCATTTCATCCAATCAAGTTTTCAAAATTCTTATGCCAAACCTTATTTACCACTTATTACAAGCCATATTTTATGTATTCTTTATTATTAAAGAAGTTACTAAATATCAGATATAAAGTCGTTAAACATATCGAATATTGGATGACGAAACAATCGTTTAGTTTATCTTATTCTAACATAGAAATGATGAACGATTCCGTAGAGAGCGAAAGAAATGAATAGAAATCCTGTATCGTCTTTATTTAATCGGTTGTTTAAAAGCTGTAAGTAGACATTAAAAACATGTTTGAGAAGTTTATTGAATCGTAACTGCCTGTTTAATCAAACGGGTACGAAGTTTCTGGTTTAATTTCGAGACGTTCTTCAAACATTTGTGGTCTATTAAAATTCTGGAATCCACTACGCAATGTCTACTGTGCCTACAGTTCCATTCCAATAAATCAAGATGTTCACAACACTGAATATTTTTAAACATTCTAGGAAAATGCTAAAACTTCCTAAAATTACATGTCTAAAGTAATACACAGCCACAAAGCCTGGTCTCGTATTATTCAGTTATAGGCATTGCAAGAATAGTGAGTAACATGTAAGACGTATTACAGTTGTTACGTATGACACTTCACTTTCAGCCAACCTACCTAGAATGGCTGAGGCTAGTTTGAGATTTGGGATATTTAGGCAGATTTCATACAAGTAGTGCTTCTTAGCAACCATAATGAGTATATAGATCACTCAATCAAATACGAACACCAAAATGCGATACGCGGTCGACAGTTGCCACGCTAATAAACTTTTATACGCACATTAATTTATCAGAAATACATGTCTACTGTGTATGCGCACATCTAAATGTAGCAACAAGCCAATAATCATCATAAAGGATATTATGCGATGAAGAATTAGGTTACACATGTGACAGACAAATTGTTAATAAGACAGCCGAACACAAACCTTCACCATTGGTTGAAACTAATACATAGTAAGTTAAGGACTAATCAAAAAAGGTTATAATGTTCTGATGACTTCACCAAAACAACTTTTAGAATTTTTGTCCTTGGATTCGTTATTATTGAAATTGTGCAGTTTAGTTATTAATATTTTTACATCTTTCTTAATATAGGTTAATATTTTTTGTTTTCTTGAAGAGAGTGCAAGTGTAGGAAAGAAAGGGTTAGCGAACAAAGTGAGAAAATTTCCTGAACAAATATCCAAAGTGTGATGACTCGTGAACCACCCGGTTAGGTGTCTGTGCTTTTGATTGCATTAATTAATGGAAATACAGTTTAGTCATTGAAAACGAATTAAACATTGCTTTATTCAAAAATATCCTCCCAGTGGCACAGCGGTGTGTCTCCGGACTTTGAAAGCTAGAAACCTGATTTCGATACCTGTGGTGGGCAGAGCACAAGTAGCCCATTGTTCAGCTCTGTTCTTAACTTGAAACAAAAAGATTCAAATGTGTTAAGAATGTTTCACTTACGGATCTCCCCACCTCGAGGCACATCGATAAGTACAAAGGCTTATAAAGCTAAAAATTCCCGCTTTGATACCCGTGATGAGCTCAACAGAGATATCTCCTTTTGTAGCTTTGTACTTAACTTCATACAACATTTTAAGAACATGGATAAAGATTTCTATTAAGTAAACCAATAATTATAAAATGACTGAAAGGAGACTATTGATTGGTTTCAAACAATTACTGGCGCGTTTATTGCACTGTTTATGATGTACCTTAATAACAATCTTTGGAAACCATTCCAAGAGCTGATATATTTATGCTGAAGTTATTGTATACAGTCAAAAGTATTATATATTTGAAAAGCTTTCTTATGTTTTATATCTTGAACCCGTAAACACTGACATGGATAACGGATGCTGTGATTTCTGTCACAATACGGCGGTGTCTTCCTTATAGTTATGCCACAAAATTCTTAGAGAAATTTGGTTCACAGAGAATTCGAAGTGACGAATGTATGTAGTGTTAGGCAACATTAACCTCTCGCAATCCTTGACATAGCCCCTCAATGGCACAGCGGCACATCTCCGGACTCACCCCGCCAGAAACTGGGCTTCGATAACCGTGGTAGGTAGAACACAGATGACACGTAGTGTAATTTTGTGCTTAATTACAAAGCAAAGAAACTTTGACGCTAAAAAAACATTCTCTCTAAAATTTTTAGGTATTATTTTCCTTTCACTTTCCACGAGTTTTTTGATTGAATAAAAAGAAATTGAGAAACACGGGTGGATCTAGGGGGAGTGGCAACCTCCATCGAGATGCCCGATATTTTGCACAAGTAATTATTAGTTTATGTCGGCCGACGGTCACAAGAACGCCTTTGTTTTCAATTCGAATGTGTATCTTAAGACTCCGTTTTTAAGCAAGAAATCTTATTAGTCCAAATAACCATCTTTGTTTCTGGTAAAACACAAGCCCAAGGGTGAATGGTTTGCAAAGTTGCAACTTCATCCCAATGTTTTATAAACAACGGAACCAATCAAGTCCACTTTTTAGTTACAGTGCACGTGTATTGAAAGGGGATATGGATCGGCTTTTGTTTGTAAACCCACTTTCGACACAATCCCATCAGATGGCGCTCTCCAAGTTTGGGTTATTTCACCGTAGCACAGATTTTCATTCAACTGTAGTATAAATAACTTATTGACGTATTTAATATTTTAACTGGATTTTAAGAGTGTTTTTTAAACAAGTATAAAAATTGGTTTCTTTGAAAAGATGCAACTTATAAAGATCTGCTTAAAATAATAGTGTCGTAGTAAGTCTATAGGTGTCGCAGTTGTTTAACAAAGTTTTGATGGCGGAGGCTTTGATGAACCTGAAACACCTTTTCTCAAGTAGGAGGATAAATTTCATCTTCAGTCAATTTAACGATGAGCTAAAGTAATTAACCAAGAGATTTAATATTACCACTTGATGACTGCACGTAACAATTATGTAGTTCGTAAAGCAGACATTTCTTGCAAGTACCGGGTGTTCGGAAAGTCACTGTGCACTTATATATTTATCAACAGGCATGTTTCAATATAGAATACAGAAGGTAAATATAAATAACAATTATAAACAATGTTGATAGTATCCCCCGTTGGCATCAATACAAGCTTGGATCCTTCTTATTTGGTTTCTAAACATCGCTATTAGTTGCTGGCTTGAAATAGACTGAATGAACGCTGTTTTCGCTGCTTTAAAACTGCACAGTGACCTTCCGAACACCCTGTATTTGTCGCAGAAAGGGTGACCCGAACTGAACAGAATAAACTTAAGCAGCAAGTAAAAACATTTTCATGTCATTGACACAAAATAATGTCGTATACCTACAATCAATATTTATACCTAATTGTAATTTAGTGTATATGAAGATTAACGTTAAAGACCTTTAGTTTTTTCTTGTCTCATGAAAAGTCACGTGCGATTTAAGATAAAACATAGGCAAAATAGAATCAAACTGACAAGTATAAAGAACTATAATCTTATGAGTTTGTTTTGAATTTCGCGAAAAGCTACTAAAGGGCTATCTGCGCTAGCCGTCCCTAATTTCGCAGTGTAAGACAAGAGGGATGGCAGCTAGTCATCACCACCCACCGTCAACTCCTGGGCTACTCTTTTACCAACGAATAATGGAATTGATCGCCACTTTATAACGCCCCCACGAATGAAAGGGAGAGCATGTTTTGGTGTCACGAGGATTTGAACCAGCGACTCTTGTATTACGAGTTGAACGCCCCACCTGGCCACGCATCTTACGAACAACTGCAATCAGCACAAAGTTAAAAGATTAATGTAATAAAATAAAAACACGACACTGAAAAACAGAAATAAATCTGTTTTGAGACTGGTCTTCGTTAGGTTAATAGAGACTGGTCTTCGTTAGGTTTATAACAAAATCGTATTTACTATATTGAACCAGACACGGAGCAACTGGTTTGTTTTTAGTTCAACGTTGTGATTTTATAATGACTTTATGTTGCATTAACTATTACACAATGTATGGCTACGCTGAAAGCAAAACCTATCTCTAAAACCCAATTAGATTATATTTGTCAAAAGACGTTTTAAAACAGTATAAAACCTACATTCGTTTTTCAATACAAATTCTTAAGACTGGCAGTTAAGTATGTAATTACAAGAATATCTTACGCGTGCCTTGAGAATAAAAAATGCATTTATATAATTAATTAAATAAGAGTGCTTTAGAATCTTTGAAAACAAATGAAACGATTTCGTGATAGAATTCTGTAAAGTTTCTGAGAAGAAACGTTAACCACGGTACTTAAGAAAAAATATTGTTGTGGGATTATCTTGGACATATCTAACCATAAATGCTGGTTAACTGACTGGTTACTATACACATATGAAGCTCTATATAAGAGAAAACTATTTATTTACGGATTTAACTCAACCATTGTATTTGCTTCAATTCTCAGACGGTCTCAGACCTTGCTGTGTAAATGTCAGTTTCTCTCTGTAACAGCATAAAAAGCAACCAGCCTGCCTTCTTCCTTTGAAAACTGACCACCAAACACTCTATGCGTTAGGTGATTGAATTCGAAAGCACATCTATAAATGTGAGCCTCAAATATTCCACGTTCGAGAGAAATATAGACGTACAGTTGCAGGTAAGGCCGACAGATCCTTTTAGCTCAATTCATACGAAGCGATTTGCCGGTTTATATGGGCGTTCCTTGTTTAGATGGGGTGGGTTGGAGGGTTGCTCACTGTGATCAGCCCTAGAAACCCACGCATTTCTTCACACGGTTTCTACAGGCCAGTTCTAACGTCTCAATCAACTGATTCATTTCCGCCTGAAGCTTCAAGAGAACACTATCGTGTTTGCTGGTTTCTGAGTGAAGCCGTTTCCGGTGTAGAACAAGACGCCAATCTATATGACAACCCTCTGAAGTAGGTCTATCAGACACGCAAGTACAACTCTTGACCACAGGTTTGGTCAACATTCATTGACAAAGACGTTCGGAAGCGAAAATTTCAATCTAGAACATTATTCTAGATTCTATTTAAAAACAAAAAACATTCTTTTAACCTATCGAACAAAATTAAAGGGTTTAATTCGTTTCTATATGATCTATATATCACTCTGTAGTTTAGGGGCACTTAACTAAAAATGTTTAACGAACAAGAAAAAACCTTGCCTTACTATTGGCTAGGGGGCACCTGCATCTTCCCTCACCCCGCAACTATCATAATAATCTCTATATAGATTCTCTCTTTAGGTGTAAAACCTTTTTCGTGTAACGCTGATGGCCAGTAACAACAAGGTATAAATATACGTAACCTGAACTTCACGTCCCAATGCTAAGTCCTTATTGTGTTGCTGGTCGTCTTATGTGGACCCATATAACACAAGCGTGAACTGCATCATTAAATATAGTACGGTATAGTCCTCCATAGTCAAAACACAAGATAGACTCTGCAATGTGATACTAGTATAAGTGGTTCACGCAAAATAAATAAACCACTGAATGAACACAACAGCGTCAATAAATAAGTCAACTTCAAGGAAGATTTCTTTTCTGTTTGTTTTTTGAATTTCGCGAAAAGCTACACGACAGCTATCTGCGCTAGCTGTCCCTACTTTTCAGTTTAAGACAAGAGAGAAGGCAGCTAATCATCACCGCCCTTGGGCTACTCTTTTACCAACGAATAGTGAGATTGACCGTCGCATTATAACGTCTTCACGGCTGAAAGTGCGAACATCTTTGGTAGGGGGAGGATTCGAACCCGCAACGCTCGGATTACGAGTCGAGCGCCCTAATTACCTGACTCATGACGCCCCTCTCCTGCTTTTCAGTGGTTATCTGACCTCACTTTAGCCAACACTTAATAGAAATGAATTTAAACATTTTTGTGCACGGGTCGAAAAGAAAGAATTTATCTGCATTTTAGTGCGTAAAAGTGCCTAGTGTTTCGAAAACAATGTAACGTTTGAAAACTATACTTATCATAACACACTAGTATTAGGCCTATTCTATTTATTCTAATCATCCTTCGCCGGCTTGTAAAAAGCATACGCAACACAATGATAAAACTATTTAATCTATAATCCGTAGTTGAATTAACACGTCTTCCACATTTCCTCATCTTAATATTACTCTAAAACGTATAAAAGTCCTGGGAAATCAGAACAATGGCTGAAACGTGACTGAAGGGATAGTGCACGCTAAATTCTGCTATGAGACGCAAAATCAAACAAAAGAGAAACGCGTGCAAACTTTCGATGATAAAGAAACGTTTTAGGGAAACCTATAATGCATATGGTGTAGAGTGATAACCACAATTCATTTATAATAGTCAAAACGTATTGAGGATTCGAAATGCTAGTAAACCAGAAACCTACTAGCTTGAGAGGTTTCAGAAACCATAGGCTTTCCTTCCAAAAGGGCTCAGGATATCGATACTCCTCATTTGTGATAAACAAGACTTGATATTGTGCCAAGTTGGAAATGTTACACAGTTTCGCTACAATATTAAAAAAAACTATTTTTTCGTCTCAACAGATTTACAAATTTTTCAGTCTTACCCATACGTTTAGCGGGAACAGTTGAACTGTTAGATGCATATCGGTCTCTTCAGTTCGGGCGCGCGCATGATGGCTCATTTTTTTCTACATGCATCTTAAAAAATATTTCTGTGGAATCATAAATACAACTAATAATTAGATCTTTAAAATAAAGATCAGACATGTTGCAAGTCGTGGTGTCCGAGAAGCGATTAACAAAGTAGAAATGCCTTATTTATATCTGCATGACATACGACTTGGAAAGAACTGTTATTTATAACATTCGACTCGAAATATTTGGATCGCGGGCTCAAATACTATCAATGAACATGTTTATCATTCAGCTGTGATGGTCTAACAATGTAATGTTTTTGGTGTTTTTTTATAAATAAAAAGTTGTCTAAGAGTTGGCGGTGGGTAGTACTGATTAGCTGTCTTCTTTCTAGTCTTATACTGCTAAATTAGGGGTGGATAGCGCAGGTATCCCCTTCCGCCCCGAGTAGTTTTGCGAAGCACATTGTTAAAATATTATTCTTGTTTGAGTTTTCATCTGTGAAAACTAAAACATTCCAGATTTTGATATTTGCTAAACGTTTTTGTGGCATTCTAAAGAATTGCAATAGATTTCAAAACGAACGTATTTATGTGAAATTCAAAATCGGACATTCATAGTCAGAGAAACGGCACAATCCACGTAAACTTTACATGACAATTAAAAGGAAAACGGTATGATGTTTATGACAATAGTTTTTCACACTAACCTCATGTGGTGTACCAACTCTTCATCAACTCAGCCAAGCGATTTTCATTTAAATTAACCTCATCTCTCCTGCAGGAAGGGGCCAGCCGCACGCGGGAGTACCGACGACAAGAAAGCAAATATATAAATGCAGGCGTGACATTGAATGTATGCAGAGAAAGGTCGTTGTGAATAGTTCGTATAATCCAGGACTGGATTGGGGCAGGTGTGGGGGGAAAATAGCCATTGTCCAGCCGAAGTTTAACGTTACAGAAAAATACCCTCTCCGTGTCCATTCCCCACGTGTTCAGCCGTGCGCGTGCATTTTAACTGGATAGTTGGAAAATCGTAGCCAACCGTTAGTATAATAGTTGGGTCCTGCCTTGTCGGTTATACCGTAAATATGATCAGAAGAATTACTGGAACGTAAACTATTCTCTGTAGTGTACAGAAACCAAGCCAGAATCTTTATTAATTAGCCACAGTTTAAAGCTTACACAACACCATGGACGTGTCACTGAGAAACGTGATTTTCTGGTTAAACTTTACAAAAGTGAAGTCGAGAGTCGTACATAAATAAAGTAAAGCGTAACGTTCTTCCATAAGAAATGCCATTTATAATTGATACGCATTTATACACGCAGTTTTTCAGCTACTACGTACCAGAGATGGAATGTTTTGACTGTTTGTTTGTTTGTTTTGAATTACGCGCAAAGCTACAAGAGCTAACTGCGCTAGCCGTCTCTAATTTAGCATAATGAGAATAGAGGGAAAGCTGCTAGTCATCACCACCCACCGCCATATTTTTGGCTACTCCTTTACCAACGAATAGTGGGATTGACGGTTACTTTACAACGCTTCCACGGCTTAAAGGGTGAACACGTTTGGTTTGACGAGAATTCGAACACTCGACCCTCAGATTACCTGGTAGATCATGCCTGACCAGGAATGTTTTGAAGTACGTTAAGTTTAATTAGTGACTATTAATAGTGAAGTGTTTTCGAACACGATCAGGTAATGACATAGTGAATGAAATAAAGTACCAAAACACTTAATATTAGAAAAACTAATTCAGTCATTAATTTCAAGACTTCCGACAGTCTGTTCCACTTAGTGATTTTTTCACTGACTATTAGATACGATATTATCTGTTTATTTCTTACACAACTTTGTAATATGTTCATCTGAATTCTAGATATAAATAAAACCGCGATCTCATCCAGACCCTTATCTACCGTAAAATGTGCTGAAATACTAGCTACAGTTTGTTGTCGTAGCTACTACCGTTTCGACAGAACGTTTTGTCGAAACGGTAGTGTGTTCCCCCGAAAGTAACTCACTTCGTCATACTTATAAATGTTTGCCTGACCGTGTATTATTATATTAGCATAATGTACGTCCTTCCTCAAGTATGGTTAGTACTCTATACGATCGCCTGTATATAATTAAATAACTTTTTCATGACTAATTAATAGTTATTAACTAACAATATCTTACGTATCGACTGCCAGTCTATTGCCGTCTTCAGGCAAGCTCGTGAATGACAATTTCTCCGTTGGTAATAGCCAGGATTCGATCCCGAGACTTGCTGAAAGTCGGATGTATCATCCATCCGTATCCCCCAGTGGATAAGGTATAGTGTATTTAACATAACCATGTCGCTGTAAACTACTTCTAAAATACATACGTCTAATTCGTTCTATCATTAACTTCCTTATGAAAATATTGACTTGTATTAGAAATTTACTTTAGGATTTATATCAGTTTTTCATCAACTCATGTGTGCGTTTTCTTATAGCAGAGCCACCGGGCTATTTGCTATGTAAGACCGAGGTGAATCGAACCTCTGATTTTAGCATTGTAAATCCGAAGACTTACCGCTGTCCCACCGGCGGACTTTTATCACAGTTAGACTTGATTTATTAATACCTTACATTCACACCTATATTTCAACTACAATTAGTGTCAATGTCTACAAAATCGCCTGTTAACAAAGTACCGAAAGGTTTGTTTCATTTTTATAGTAAATATAAGCATAATGAAGTTATTCAGCTTCTCCAAAAAGAATGCTATAAACGTGAATGATTACGTATGTTAATACCACCTTGAAGCTATGGCTTATCAGGTGGGGGGATGGTTGAACATTTCTAGTCTTATTAAGCTATCACCCAGTTACGTGTTGAAATATCCCATTTTGCAGGCGTAACCCTGAACTAAGATTTTCCTTTAAAGTTTCTATCTTAGTTCTAATTTCTGCTGGTTGCCGACCAGCAAAATCACTCAAGTAAACGTTGAACACAACTTGCCTGCTATTGTGTCTCGAGTGAATATACAAACAACCAAGTTTAATGAAATACACGATATCAAAGAAAGAAGAAAATCTGAGTTACAAATACAATACGGAAAAAGGTATCTCGTCAATGATATAACATTAGTGGTTTAAGTGTAGCACAGCGAAATGTTTACGGACATATTCCGTTAGAAACCGGATTTCGATACCCTTGGTGGGCAGAGTGCAGATTGTGTAGGTCACTGCTTCAAACTACAAACTAACAAACCCATGTAGAAATAGCTATTTTGCTCGGCTTGATGGTCGGACACAACAGAGGAGAGCCTGTCGTGAGGGTGAAATGAGATGTTCTATGTATTTGCGCAACAAGTAAAAATTACAGAACTTTGACGCAGTGTTGGTCAAAAGAGAATTATTTCGTTCATACAGTGTTACCAAGTTACTTACACGGACATCTATATTTTGGTGAACTAAATAAGCATTATCGACACGAATGACTCAACAAATCCAGTTTGTTTTGGTCGTTTATCAGTTGATATTTGAGAAACATGCCGATGACATTGGAAAAGCACGTTACATCTTATTAAATCTGTCACTATGTTTTCTTTTCTATCTGGTTGAGGGGAATACAAGTTTCAATGAGTGTTAACTTCTAGTTAGGCTTAACTAAAAGTCTTCTTGGCATACGACTTTATCATAGTTTTTATCATTGGTAAATGTTAAGTTGGTATTGAAATATGGAATTTATAGTCCGTCACAAACACACAGAAACAATAGAATCTTAATGTTCGTAATCATTCGAGCCTTCTGCTGATACACAGTCGATATGCAACGGCTTAATGTAAACTTGATTTTGAATCATATCTCTAAAGTGTATGACCTAGCAGAACCGCATTGATACACACGCAGGACTAAAATAATCCTTGCCTACAGTATTTAACATTCATTCGTGCAGCAATTAATCTAAAGTACATGCGATCTGACCAATGCGGCTTTAAAACAGATAACAAAACTAAATATCATTGGCTTATATTGCTGTTTGAGATAGTAAAACAACATACCATTGGTCATACTACTGTTATTCTTGCAACTGAGCTAAAGCCTTATCTACAAGTGGTATTAACTACTTAAAAGATGTATTTAGAGATTAGACAACACGTCAAGATAACCAAGTCTATAACACACAATAACCTGTTATACAGTTTAAATATCAGAAATGTTGAGCGCACGAAGAAACAATTTAATAATTACCGCTATACAAATCTGGGATACCAGCAATAACGTCTGAAATACCACAGCAAAAAAGTTTAAAAGTAAATAATGCGCATGCTTTACTTACCTTGTTGGGTCTCGGGTCTACTTAATAACTAACTGACATACCTGTTGAGATGAAGGTCCACGCTTTCCTTTCCTAGAAAAACCCTTGCCCTATTTTCGTGACACCCAGCCTGGTTTGAGGCTATAAACATCACCTTTCGTATCGCATTTGTAAAATCCGTAAATATAGAGCTATCTATGAACATGGTGCGTAAGCGATCAAATGTCATAACACGGGACATTAACCTGTTGTAATATAATGCTTAGCCGATCCACAAGAACGGTTATATACAATTAATATACGGTTCAAAACATTGGTTGGAGTAGAAATATTGCTATTTGCTACACAATATTCGAGATCAACGTGTTAAATAATAGCGAAGTGTGCCTCTCTGTCCGGGTGTGAAAATGAATGAAATACTTCACCTTATATAGAATTTTCCTTCAATAAATAACGAAACAGTATCTATATGGACTTGAGCATTGGACCAATGAGCCAGAGGATTTCTGTGATCACTGTTCTGAGATACGTTCTCCAAATAGTACGTCATCGTTAAGCTTTAAAAAAATCAAGTAGGATTAAAGAGGCTCGGTGTTTAATTCAAATATTGTGTTTACCCTAATTCCTCTTCTCATTCATGACGTATTAGATTACCACGTTGTTACAATTACTCTTTGCTTAAGCTCATAACATCCGTCAAATCAGGACCGACGCGTAATCGGCTTTACTAACGTCCGAATCCCGACCATACATGCCTGCGCATGGCGCGAGTTTGGAAGAAGCCGCCGAGCCAGCTTAGCTTGGAACCGCCTAGCTTGCTAAGTAAGCTATCATTGAGGAAAAGAGAAAAGAAGTGCACGTTAAGCGGCTTACCAGGATAGCCGATGGTAGGATGAAGAAGGTCAACTCCGGGGGAAGGCAGCCCGATGCCGTTCACTGGGTAAGGTGGAGACTTGAGATAAGCCATACCGGACGAAACTGTGGTCTGGCAGGCTGCTGTGGAGAAAGGAGAACACGAGGAGTTTGCCGGTTGGAACGCCACGGTGCCGGTGTAAGGGTGTTGACAACAGCTGACACTCAACTCCACGGGCGACACCACGTCTGCCAAGCCGGAGGAATACGTTGTTGGTCCCGTCTCTGCTTCCTTTCAAGTACCTGCACACACACACACACACACACACACAAGAAAAAAAAACATGCTGAGTTTGTTCGTGTTTTCTATAAACAAAGTTCATATTTTCCTTGTGGAAAACGTACAGTGGAATTGTATTTGTATAAACTTACCCCTAGTAAAATAATCTAACACTTCAGATTTTGCACCAGATTCCTCTACTAAAGAGCACGGGGTCACGCCACCTAATGGACAGATCAGACTGAGATCATACACCCACCCTCAAACTCATCAGTTTTATCACTGCCACTGTTGCCACACGGGAGTAGGGCTTGTCCGTCACCTAGCAGAAACTTGTTCTGCGAAATGAGAGTGTGTTGCATGTGCTCAGCAGGTGCCCCGCCTTACAGGGCAACACTAAAAGTGACACGCCAATCACGAACTTCAGACACTAACAGATGGCTGCTGGAAGGCGGAACATTGAGTTTTTCTCTCCTTTGATTGGTCAATTTCTCCATCACACGCACCCCAAATATAAGGTGGGACTATGCAGAATAATATATCCTGACACAATTTGTATACTATAAATGTTCCTATTTTCGTAAGTCACAGCGAGTGGTGAAACGGGGCAGACCAAACTTAAGAGGCTATCAAATTTGCAACCACTTACGAATGGGACCACAATCGTAAGACGCGGGTTCCACAAATTATTACAATTTGTCATTTTAAGTGAATTGGTAAAAGGTGATAAGCATGTACAAGTCTTCACAAATGGGACATTAATTACAAAAGATGACTAGTGGTTTGTAAATGATAAGTTTTCCAACTGTTAATAACTGGACTGTAGGAGTGTCGTTTCCATGGCTGATTTAGTTTTCTCGATATAATCTTCGATAAACAAATTTCCTCACTGTTGCCAATACATCTTACTAACTAAAATGTATTACACAATCGAACAGATTAAAAATGGAAAAGTGTCGAGCGAGCGAATTCCTCAAATGTAGTTCATGAATTATTTATTCTAATAACGCGATGATATTTTTGAAAGATAATTTATTTTTCAGAGTAAAAAAGATTTTTTTTTTTACAAACAAATGAAGACAAAGTTTTTATTCAGAGGATTGTTTTATTTAATAATAAAAGTTTTTTAATGTTTTGCTTCTGGTGTAATAAAACTACATATCATTAATAATTTTGATTTAAAATATATTTAACTGTTCTTGGAACTTGTGTTATCATTCAAACCGTAGTAATAGACGTATGCTTCAAAACTTGTAATTAACAACCATGTGAAGAATCCCGCATGAAAACTGTGTGGTAATTTTGTGAACAGCGTGAGATGTACTTCTTAGAAATCTATACATGTTGAATAAGCAACTGACCTCATGAACCCCCTCTTGTTTAGCCTGTGGACTTTACAAACCAACCCCTTCAAGTGTCGTTGTCACAAGTGTCAAGGACACACGCAGAGCTGCATTAGTTTTCCAGCTATTTTGGTTTTTCACCTGTCAGTCATACTATTTCTTATTATCGATTCTATTGTTTGCTCTAATGGAAGGCTAAATACGTGTTCGAGGTGTTATACTTGGTAAAAGGTGGTCACCAACCATTCTTGGGTGGTAAGTTCTTGGGGCTTGCCCTGCATCAAACTTATCTACAAGCTGTTTAATGCAGGTACCACCTTTCGTTTAGTTTCGCAATTGTCTATTTTGCAATAGAACGAAAGCTTAGACGGACTTAAACTGATTATTAAATTGGTTGGCTATCAAAAGATTTTTGTAGACAAATACCTGTATGTTTACTGCTGGTTCGAACAGACAAACTACGAAACACGTTCAAGTTACAGTCAAGAGCTTTTATTGTTGTTTTATTGTGTTTTTTTTATAAACACTTCTCGTAAATACGAAGCATTACTTTCAAGTTAACCCTTGTAGTTCGCTGAAAGTTACCATTTATACAGACGTTTTCAAGAATTTGGAAACCGCCGAAACTGTGGAATTAAATGTTCATCATTTTATTTAAGTTTATGTATAAATCAGATGATCAATATTTAAAAAAAAAATACAAATGAAATTGATCAAAACAAAACACGCTAGAAATTTAAAAGAAAAGAATATATTTGAAAAAATAAATTAACCCCAGCATGGACAGTTAGTTAGCTAAAGCGCTTGACTCATAATCTGAGGGTCTCAGGCTCTAATCCCCGTCACACCAAATATGTTCATCTTTTCAGATGTATGAGCATTATAATGAAACGGTTTATCCAACTATTCGTTGGTAAAAGAGTAGCCCAAGAATTGGTGGTGGGTGGTAATGACTAGTCACTTTCTCTTTAGTCTTATACTACTAAATTAATGTCGACTAGCAGAGATAGCCATCGTGTAGCTTTACACGAAATTCGAAATACACACACACATCTGAACATTTGGGAAGAAGAAAATAGCACCTTACTTGTCGTTCAATAATTTATTATAATCTTTTCTTGAAAATAGTTGTTTTATAGCTTCGAAGTCTGTCTTCGGTGACCTTGAAAATATACATAATTTATTTTACTCTGAACGTTTGAATTTCAGTCGTGTGTGTTGTAGAACTAAAGTACGTGACAGGTGTTTCTTTGTTCCCCCTATCTAGAGGGCTATCTGTGTTAGCCGTCCCTAATTTAGCAGTGTAAGACTAGAGAGAAGGCAGCTAGTCATCACCACCCAACGCCAACTGTTGGGCTACTCTTTTACCAACGAATAGTGGGATTGACCGTCACATTATACACCTCCACGACTGGGAGGGCGAGCATGTTTAGCGCGACGCGGGCGCGAACCCGCGACCCTCGGATTACGAGTCACACGCCTTACGCGCTCGGCCGTGACAGGTGCAATTCTCAGATTATGCGTGTTGTGCATATTTAAAGATTGCTGAAGATATGTAACAGGTGCAATCTTCAGTTTAAGTATTACAAACCTAGTTAATAGTTTGCTACAGATACGAGTGCAAAGAAGCACATACAATGTCCATGTTAGCTGTCAAATTATAAATCAACAGACTAGAAGAGACTGGGTGGTCAATAAACGCCATTCACCAACTCTTTGATTCCATTAATCAAATAACAGGATTTGACTGTCACTTTTATGATGCAGTAAGTTCGGCATGCTAACTAATACACAAACACTCTCTCACAAAGTTCTGAAAACATCAAGATTCAAACAGTCTCACATAATCAGATTGTATCTTCCTAACTAGGTTATTTTAGATTTGGCTGAAGATGAAGGTTTACTTAACTTGTTATTGTTATTTTCATTCCACATGATTGAGAATGTTTTGTGATAAAACGTTACAGCGGGAATGTCTTCACTCTTTCAATCCCATTAAATACCACTATGGGGAGATTCGAAATATTCTAACTATAGCAGGAGACATAAGGATGTAGAGATTTGTAACATGTTCCTACAACGTGGCAAAAAAAGGATCCCAACGTATCCCTACGGAGTAACTACATTACATATCCGTACTTACAAACCACCCCTAAATTTGAACAATGTGACCTTCTATGTGACTTGCGCAGTACTCTATTTTTCATATTTACCACAAATCATTAACATTCACACTGTAATCGCCGATAGACTTATAACATTATATTTATTCAACATTTTAATAAGTTACTAGAATAAAATGATAGAATGAGAAGATATCTTTTACAGCTCTTTAATACAAGTCTCACCATTATATATTTTTTCCAACATCTAAACAGTTTTTATATCTTAAAAGAAACGTTCAACATACAACAATCAGTCTTGTTTACCTGTGTTGATGTTTGAATACGAAATAAACGGGTTTTTTTTTTCATCAAAAGCCAGGAGTTCTAAATACTAAACCATGGTTTAGCTGCATAATTTATTAGAAGCATGAAAACATAATAAAATAACTAAAAATCGCTTTCATTTTACACAACGTTGAAGAATGAATTATAGATTAGTTTACGATAGTCAATTACTTTAATACGCTTTGTTTATGGTATTTATATTGATTAAGTTGTGCGTGTATACAGTTATGAACTAAAGCGGTTGTGATTTTATGTTCTACGAGTATATTTATAGTTGTGGTTGAAGTAGCAAAGTGCTTATATTGAACATGTTATGTCTTTCTATATACTCTTACCTATGGTTTAAAGTGGTGGTATTTTAACGAGCTTATCTATGAGTAAAAAATGGTGGTGATCTGCGAGTTTATGTTGACTGTTTTACCTGTACACTCTCGACTATGGATTAAAATGCTGGTTTTATACTGAGCTTATGTTAATAATGTATCGAATATCAAGATGTTACCTCACGTACAAATACTTAAAAATAAAATTTAAACCACAAAAATCGAATAAAATGAATAATATTTAGTAAATCCAGTTGACGGACATCCAACATGTAACTAATAGAAAAAGCTATAACCTGGCGTAAAGTTAAAAGATAAATACAGTAGTTAAAAGACGACGAGAACATTGAACATTTTGAAGACGTACAGCTTGTAACTAATGACAACATATAAATAATATATAACAAATAAACGTGCTCCTAACTTATAATTAACCCTAAAATCAATTCATTGTTAATATACCGCGTATTGACAGTGGGGTCAACATATTGTACTGTAGCAAGTAACATTACATTTTTGCCTGTCGCTACGATCGGATACAAAATTTAGGTGAAGTCCCTAAATTTATGTGTAATTTACAGAGTGAAACCTAAGCAGTAATTAGTAAAATTAGTTGGAATATCTTTTTCGT
This sequence comes from Carcinoscorpius rotundicauda, assembly GCA_011833715.1. Classification (NCBI taxonomy): domain Eukaryota; kingdom Metazoa; phylum Arthropoda; class Merostomata; order Xiphosura; family Limulidae; genus Carcinoscorpius; species Carcinoscorpius rotundicauda. Next base: position 21,861,287 of record CM022393.1, on the reverse strand, counting down.
TTGCTTAATTTTTTTTATATAATTAATATAAAACTGTAACAAATGAAGTTGTGGAATCACAAGCAATTTGGTCACTGGATAGTTTGGAGAAACGTTTTTCGTAATCCGATGATATCTTTGGTAATTCTTTATCAAAAGCGTTTAACTTCATAAAGAACGCATATAGTTAACAAATATGATCGGGCATTTAACCTTCATGATACTATAATCTAAACAAATTTGGGTCTAATTCGCACAAAACCAAAGAATAAAAAGAGATAAATAGGCTTCATTGACTTTTATCTTGTATATCAGTAATAGCGTGCAATAGAAGACCGTGTACAGATGCGATAAATGTAAATCTACCGGTGTACATCCATTTGAGTACACCAGTTTACTTCTTACGAATTGAATTTACATGGAACGTTATACTGGAGACGTCTGGAGTTTGATTATGCGATATAGTGTGATATGTCAAGATTCTTCAATTGTACAAATGTTCTTTTGTTTGGTATATCTTAAATGTAAAGCAAACTGTCACTGTTCTGATTAAAAAATTGCAACGTACTTGGACACAAATCTAATAACTTTTGTATACTCGCAGTTAATAAGAAGAATGTCGTCGGTATTTGAGTAATATAAGTTCATACCCTGGAGGGTCAGGTTCTCTACAACCTCTTCCTCCTGTCTGTACTAATATTTTTGGCTGTTTGTTATTTTGGCTGTGAATTGAATTTTTATTTGGTTCTTTTCAGGGCAATGTCCATGTATTTTGGCTCGTATACAGTTTTATTCTATTAGCAGAATGTCAAGTTTGCTGGTGGCATTTTTTTTATTAGATAAATAAACTAAGATTTATTAGTATTATTATTATTATTATTAACTTTTTTAACTTTATATATATATTATTATTATTTATTTTTATATTTGAAATACAAATTAACTGGGGAGAGATGTTTAGGACTAGCTTCATCATGTATGAGGTACCTGTCTAGTTCGCACATTAATTCGTTTTTCATCCAATTCTTATTAAAGTACATTATTGTACTGTGTAGGAGTCTATCTGGTATGGTTGGTATGTTCGAGTATTTGTGAATGAATTAAGATGATATTGTTCTTGGAACTCTGTATGCTGTTGTGAGGAGTGAGTTAAGAATCACCTATTCACTATTACTTTCAAAATTCCCACCTGTGGCGCTGAAAACGCCAGTTTTTACTAACGTGTAAATATTTGTTATTATAAACTACAAAGGACGTAAATCCGACTGTATTCTTGGTTATTTCACAACAATATTAAAAACTGGAATAATATTAATCTATGGAAAACCATAATACAGGCTTGTAGCTTAACCAAAACACTGAAAAGTACAAATCTACAAATACGGATTTGAATGATTTTGTTGTATCGGAAAGTGAATCTAATTTCACGGTTCCTTCCGTAGCTTGACATATTGATCCCAGCAATTGTTATAATATCGGTCAATTATATTATTAACAGTTAACAAATTTTACTTTGACATGAATAACTAAATATATTTTTTATGTACTCTGACATCATGAATAGCGTTAACCCATACAAAATTTTGATACACATGCTGTAAAGGAGATCATGTAGTGTTGGTCAAAGCTTCTCGTACGCTTCCGCGTACTGAGAACTCATTATCTCACTCTCCGGGCTGCCGGTAGGGGGCATGATTCTTTCAGCAAGAACTTGTCCACTTGCTAGCAGGCAGAATTCACGAATATGATTCAAACTGTACATACAGGCATGCGGGTAACACGACAGATGAAGGATGCTAAGATAATCTTTATGCTCCACTGAATACAACAAGGAACTGCCTACTAACAGGGCCCGACTGTCCTCCACCTGTAGCACGAACACTGAACTAGTAGTGAGCCATCGGCTTCACTTGTCCTTTCTTTATGCCACGAGCGACGACTATGAATGACCACTAACATTGCGGCACACTTTGAGACATAAAGAAAGTATAGAAAAGTGTACGAATACCTGAAAAGAAAGTCTTAAACCAAGACAAGAAGAGGTCGCGCCTTCCAATTTTATGCGTGCATGAGCATTGACATTGAAGGAGGTTTCGATCATCCAGCTTCGTTCTAACAAAAACCCCTCGTGTTAATAAAATAAAATTTCCCTAAACACAACAGCTTCCCAACAACTCACTTTCCATCAGTTTTCAGGTTCTTACAGAGTCCATTTGGCTTGAGCGTGAGGATGAACGTCGTCATCATTTCATTTAATGAAACTGGAATGCCACCCTCTTCTATCATCTACTCACATGCTTTTCACAACGACTTACATTATAATCAATCTCTACTTAAACCACTTCTAAATTAAGTATAATATGTTTGAACTGATTGACTCAAATATAATAATATTTGTGTATTCATAAGTAAGGAAAAACCTTTCAAAAAATTTAGGGACGGTTAATATAAATTATTCAAAAACAATATAATCAAGATAGTATGGATTGCAATTATATCATCCCAATACAATAGTGCAAGCACATAATGTAGCAGAATGTTAAACAAAAATAGTACAAACTAAACTCAGTTGTGATTGAATAGTTACATGTATTACTATACAAGTTTTTATTTACTTGTTTGTTTTTTAAATGCAGAGTTTCAATATATATAGAAAGATTGTATTTATAACCAGCTTATAAACAACAACTGCAATGTTTATTGTTTATCCAGTCATGGCAAGATGGTTAAGGCGCTCGACTCGCAATCAGAAGGTTACGGATTCGAATCCCCGTCACAACAAATATGCTAGCCTTTTCAGCGGTAGGGACGGTATAATATGCGATACATTTTACTCTTCGTTGATAAAAGAGTAGCTCAAGAGTTGGCGGTGGGTGGTAATGACTTGCTGCCTTCTCTCGACTCGCGCATACAAACTTTAGCAACGAGATAGCCCTCGTGCAGCTCTGCGCGAAATTCCAAGTAATTCCTGTTTCATCCTGCACTTAAGCTTCTTAAAGATACACCAAATTCCTGTAAGAAAGTTAACTTCAAAGAACAGGAATGTATTTTATAATTACTACAAGTTAACAATGTTTATCAAAGCAGATACTACGTTTGAAATTAAGTCATTTCAGTGAATTTGGTTGACACCATTATTTTGGTTTTTTAGTAATCATATAATTTGAAAGAACAAAAAATTCAAACTTATGCTGTGATATTTACAGGCACTCTCAGAACTTCGCTTCCTCTTCGTGGGTATTTGGGTATGTTGGACTTTAGATACCCAGGAGGGTTAGGTGCACAAGACCTCTTCCTCCATCCCTAACTTTCATGTCGGCTACTACTATGTTATTGTTGTAGTGCTTTTGGGACACAGTAACCCACAGTACTCCGGCCCTCTCAGAACTTCTCTCTCTTTCGGGTTTGGATATCACATGTACCCTGGAGAGTCAGGTGCTCTTTGACCTCTTCCTCCTTTTATTTATGTGGTCATGCAGTGTTTGATGGTTTTAGTTATTGACTTTTGAGTCAGATTGGGCTGATTTAGTCTGACCCTTTTTCAGGACAATGTCCATGTACTGGTATACATATATAGATATTCTTTTGTCCTATCAGTAAGATATCTAGTTTGTTGGTGGCTCTTTTTTTTACAAGAAAAAGAAAGATTTCCGTCGAATTTTATTACTTTGCATTTATATTTTTATTACATATATTTTTTCACTTATTTATTTTTATATCTAAAATGTATGTTAATCGGGGAGACGTGTTTAGGACTTTCTTCATCACGTATGAGGTACTTCTCTAGTTCACAAAGTAATTCATTTTTCATCCAATGTTTATTAAAAATACGTTATTGTGCTGTGTAGGAATCTATTTGGTATGGTTGGTATGTTTGAATATGTATAAATTGAGATGATGTTGCTCTGGGAACTCTGTATGCTGTGGTGAGGAGTTTGTTTTGGATTGTTTGCAGTTTGATTTTAATTGTTTTGCTACTTACTTACAGTTATCCATGCTGGAGTTGCATAGTCAATTACTGGTCTAATGTATGGGGCCCGGCATGGCCAAGCGTGTTAAGGCGTTCGACTGGTAATCCGAAGGTCGCGGATTCGAATCCCGGTCGCTCCAAACATGCTCGCCCTGTCAGCCGTGGTGGCGTTATAAAGTGGTGGTCAATCCCACTATTCGTTGATAAAAGAATAGCCCAAAATTTGGCGGTGGGTGGTGATGACTAACTGCCTTCCCTCTAGTCTTATACCGCTAAATTAGGGACAGCTAGCACAGATAGCCCTTGAATAGCTTTGCACGATATTCAAAGCAGTCTAATGTATGTTTTGTATATTTTTAGTATGTTTTGTATTGATACTTCTCTATTCTTGCCCGTTAAACTCCTAGCATAGTTGGTTCTTTGCCATACTTTATTTCTAATTTCGCTTACATCGCTTAATCCATGTTAATTTTGAATTATCGGTTAGATCAAAAAATTCTGCCAATGTGGCAATCTAAAGTAGTGTTCCATTCGTATATATTTAAGGCTGTAGTTTTTTGTATTTTGTCAATTTTGTAAAGACAAGTTGCGTTTTTGCTGTATTAATTTTTATTCTGTATTTTTGACAGTATTTGTTTATTATATTTAGTTAAGGTTGTATGTTTGTGGCTGATACTGTTTGTGTTGTTGCACTTTTTAGACAGCAAACTGTGAGGAGTGTCCATAATCAGGATTATTCAATGGCAGATTCTTTACATACTTGATGAAGAGTATGTGGCTAACCACCCTTCCTTGAGGGACACCAGCTTCTGAAGTAGAATACTCAGAAAAGATACCCTCTACATTTTCTATTTTCCAAAAGTTAAATAACCGGCGAATAATTCCACGTGGTAGTCTCATTTTATCCTTACTGAACCGTAGACCATTATGACATACAGTGTCAAATGCTTTTTAAACGTCAAGAAAGCAGGCGACAGTGCATTTTTTTAATTGAAGCTATCAATTATTTATTCAGTTAGTCTGACTAAATGATCTGTAGTTTGTCTGAATTTTCTGAATCCATTTTGTTCTTCTGGTAATTTTGATGTTATCTCCAAGAGTGTGTAGAGTATGTTACTGATTATTCTCTCCATAATTTTGCCTGCACAGCTGGTCATCTCAGAACTTGCGACTCAGGTTTGGTTTGTTTTGAATTTCGCGCAAAACTACACGAGGACTATCTGCGCTAGCCGTTTCTAATTCTGGAGTGCAAGATTGGAGGGAAAACGGATAGTCATCACCACCCACCTCCAACTCATGGGCTACACCTTTACCAACAAATAGTGGGATTGACCGTAACATTATGACACCCCCACGGCTGAAAGGATGAGCATGTTTGGTGTGACGGAAATTACAACCCGCGACCGTCGGATTACGAGTCGAGTGCCTTAATCAGCTGGCCATGCAGGGCCCTTGTGGCTCAGTAATTACATAGATATTGTTATAAAACGAAATACTGTCTTTATTATTTCAATTTCTAATTACTTCTTTAGGAGGTATTTAAAATAACGTTTCGACGTACGATCCAAGCCATTCCTACATAGCTGGTGTTACCGCCTGGTCTGATATTTAAAAAAATTAATCACTCAAGATTACTTGCAAAATTTCCACCTGTGGCGCTAAAGATGTTTGTTATTTTTTTTAATTATTAAGTCTTACTAACGAATAAAAGCCAAGATTTGTTCTTGAATAACGTGGAATAAACCAGTAGTTTAAATTTTAGACAATGACAATCTTGTTTCAACAGAAGAATAATTAAAATTAATATTCCAACTTAAAAAATAAAATAAAACGTAGCTGTTTATTCTATTTTATTATTGTTACATAAGATCAAAATCAACAAAATATTTGTCTTAGATAAAGTTGATTTGAAACGTAGATCGTTTGGTAATGTGTTTTAGATTTCATCTGGTGTTTATTATTCAGAATCAATAAATTTTATGATTTGAAACCCTTCCAACACGAATAATTGATTAGAATAATTAATTAGAATAAATTCATCCCTTTTTGAAAACCTCATCAAATTGACGTGTAGGTGTTTTGTTGTTCAAATAATATTCGAGTTATTATTGATTGGTAGTAAAGAGCTTAAAAGATAATTGGCTTCAAAATTTGATTTATTGTTAATATCCGTTTAATCTGCTTCTGAAACTTTGCAAGTAATCACCAAATTTGTAAATATTAGTTTGATCTTCCAGCGAAAGAAGTAAAAAACAATAGAATTCAACATATAGGAAACAAAGGACTTTTTTTCAAAATTACATGAAGCCCAGTAGGTTCTGTTCAGAACAAGTTCGCCACGTAGATAAAAATGGACAGTTTCCTCAATAATTTGTGTGACTCATTTAACTTCCGCGTAAGAAGTTTGTTTAGAGTTTAGGGAAGATAGCTAGACATCGCAAGTTACCGCCAAATCTGGGGCTACTCTTTTACCAAATAGTAGAATTGACCGTTATATTATTACACCCCCACGTCTGAAAGGGCGAGTACATTTGGTGTGACGATGGCTCGAACCCACGACCTTCGGATTACGAGTTGAGAGCCTTAACCACCTGGCCATGCCGGGTCCTGTACAAGCAGTATGAATGAAATGATTTATCAGCTGGCACCTTTGCTGTAAACAATATTTTTGTTACAATTTCGAAGCTAGATTTTTGTAAGCATGAGAAATTTATATTTGTCCCATGTCCGTGCATTGAATATAGAGACAGAGAAGGCAATGGTAACCATAACATTTATTATTATTTTCTGAAAATAATCAACTACCTACATCAATAGTAAAATATATACCTAGAAATATGTACATATTCTTATACGTGCGCATTTCCAAGCGTATATTCTACTATTAATTTTATTTGATACAGAAATAACCTATATTCTAAAAATAAATATATTAAAATCATGGTTTTAATACACTTAACTCCAAATAACAACATACTTCGAATGGAGCCCAATTAAAAATATCTTTATATAAGTGTTTTTTTTAATAGCACAGCCTAATGGGACTATCTGCTGAGTCCACCTAGGGGGATCGAGCCCCTGACTTTAGCGTTGTAAATCTCTAAACTTATCGCTGTACAAGCAGGGGACATTTCTGTTTAAAATTGTAAGTTATATAAAACTTAGAGTGCATGGCTGATTTGCTCCAAGGGGTATACATATCTCTGTTATTAACAATGTTTTCAGCTAAAACACCTAAACTTGTATGTTGTTAACAAGGGTTACTTCTACCTACAACTTCCAAGAATTATCTTCGTGAATATTCTTTACACAGTGGCGTAGCTAGGGTTTTCAGCGCCCGGGGACAAAGTCAGTTTTCGCGCCCCTTCGTGACAAAATGTAAGCCATAATTCCTAATTATGTATCATCAATTTGGCGTTCCCCCCCCCGATGCTGAGCCCGGGGACAGATGTACCCCCTTGTCTTCCCCTGGCTACGACACTGCCTTTACAATTATTTAGACAAGTTCGAATAAACTCATTGTTGAGTAATTTCCAATTAAAAAGTTTCAGCGTCATTAAATATTTTGGTTTACCCTATGAATACGTACAAATTAAATTTACTAAGTGTGATAATCATAAATATCAAGATCTATTTTATTTGAAATTAAAGTTAAAACGATATATCAAGAAATGCACCAAGCTTATACAAATAGTTTTAATGCAAAGTCCACAGTTACTGACGCATATGTTCAAGTAATTGCAAATTTCAAGTAAAACAAAACGGGGTAGCAGATTCAGAAGTTTATATACTCATGTCAGTCTGTAAGCAGTATCGGAACTCACAAATAGAGCGTAATGTCAGTCCTATACACTTACAAGCAGCACGGAACTCACAAATAGAGCGTAATGTCAGTACTATACACTTACAAGCAGCAGTTTTATCCAGGCGTTGCTGAAAGACAAGCGTTGTAGAAATCAAAGTTTTGTCCGATCGAAAATACAAATAACTGAAGGTAATAAGACTATGAAACTAATGCTGCTATTAATATAAGTAGTCAAGCTGGGAAACCAATAAACGTTAGATATATAAAGGTTACGTTTTTTAAGACATATACGACAGTAGAGTACATTTCTTGTCAGCAACCCTACTGTAAATACACAGCAAAATGTCGAAAGTATAAGGATATACACTAGAAGGAAATGGTTTTGATACATAAATGATAAATCAAAAACTGCTACTGAGATGAGGTAATTTATCTAAAAGATTGAAATGCGCACCACAAATAGTATAATGAGTAAAGTTAGAACTAGGTAAGTAACAAAGCTGATTTACTCGGTAATTACAAAGGACAATTGGTTTAATGACGGACAGGCAAACAATATCAAAGTCCGTGTATACCATCTATACTAAAGAATTGTGAAATTTCGTTACGAAGTTGGGTTGTCTGTATTTCTGTCAAAGACGCTGATGAAATACCCGAAATTACTGGAACCTTGGCTGTTAACAGGTACGGGTTGTTCCTAATCCATCATGTTATTTTCTCTGGAACACGATGGATTATAGGGTAGCGACTAATCTTCCAGTAAGATAATTATCTCAAGCATAAAACAAATGTGGTTAAAATATAAAGAGGCTTAAAGAATCATTTATGACTTGACCTGCAAAGTCCTGTAATATACATCCTTAATGAGGTACAAGGCTGTTTAAAAATTGTTAATGTTAAAGGCGACCAAACAAAAGAAAGTTTTCTAGGATGTTAAACAGGAAATTCGGGGTTATATTCCATAATTATTATACTGATAATAAGTTTGGTAATATAAAAACGAGGCCTAATGATCTGTATAAAGTGAAGGATTCATATATAAAACGATAACACCCTCATATCTATTTCTGAGTGTATTTATAAACGAGATTAACACATGCATTTAATCTAACTATAAAAGCAAGCATTTCTTACACCATCTGCTGGTAGTAAGCTAGGCCATTGACAGGCCATGGGTCAATATATTTATGTAAGCGACAGATTCATGACGTTTCTTCTGTGTTTAGAAGCATTTTGTATTATATTTGGTTCACTATTCATTAATGGGTTTTTTTTTCTTTTTGCTGATTTGCACTTAATAAAAATGCTGTCGATATTCACCTACGTATGTCTATTCGTTTTTGTTTGTGTTACTATTTTCTGTAGCGAGATTTTAATCATCTTGTTTCCATTACTGCCTATTTCTGATTGGTTCTTTTGGCATTGTTTGTGTTTCCATAATTATTTCCATTACTGAATGAACATACATACAAATATTGTGAATTTGAGTCAACAAATTATGTTCCTCATAAGATTTCATTCTTTCGGTTATTTTACAATAAAAGGCTTTCGTTAAAATATAAACTAGTTTCCAACAAAGTGCTGGAGAGAAATGATGGAACAGTATATTGGGTACTGTAGAGTCACGCCTACTAGCATTTAGCGGCGCCAGTAATTTGTCCCTCTGAATTTTACTCCACGCACTTAGCACGCGCAGGTCGTGCGGCACGAGAAGCTGAGCGCGTCATTTCGGAAATGCAATTGTTGTGTTCAAGCACACTTACAGCCTGCATAATTGTGAGGCTTTGTCAGATACATCCAAGAGGAAGGCAAATATTTGAGAAGAATCATGAATTACAGCGAAAAGCGGCCACCAAAGTCAACAAGCTAGGAAGCCCTGGAGACGCTGGGATGACGCCTCAGCAAGCCGCCTACAACATCCTTCTGTAAAGAGCCTTGTACCGAGTACAGAACCCTGCGGGGGAAAAAAAAACAAGAAAAAAAGAGTCCACACCATTAATCTCTACAAGAGTCATCCGATGTATTCATAAATTCAGAAAAACTTCCGGATTTCGAAGCAACAACGCCTTGAGGTTATATAGGACAGGAACACGTTTCTTTATTCAAAGTGTTAGATATGCAAGAATGTAATATTCTGAAAATGAAAGATTTACCAAAACATCGATGGAGAAGTGCTCCAGATCACAGCACTCGAAGTTTAGGTTTCGTTCTATGCTTAGAAGTTTGATATTTATTGCAAGTTCAGTTGTGATGTCACCCATTTGTTGTGAGAATCTAAGCTATGACAGTAACTGTCATGGTACGGATTCGTTCTAACAACAACAAAAACATGGTGTAAGATTAACTTAAAATATCGACGAGAATCTTTGGTAAATAAAAGCTTCCAAGAGATAATGGTTACTCTTCTGGTCTAATAGCAGGAGCACACCAACCGAAACTATTGAATAACCTTATAAGAGCAGAAAAACATGTTTAGCAGGGAGAGGGTGGCTTTGATTAAACGACAGCAAAAGTAGTCAATACAGTAATTAAAATCGTTGTCTTGTAGAAATTTCAGGAAGCCACTACTATTGACAATTTCACAAAATTGCATACAGCAACGGGAGTAAATAGGCTTATAAAATAAAAGTTTTCAGGGGTTTGTCCGAGAAAACGCCCCCTGCTAGTACAGTGGTATGTTTCCAGATTTACAACGCTAAAATCAGATGTTCGATTCCCCTCGGTGGGCTAAGCAAATAGCCCTATGTGACTTTGCTTTTAGAAAAACACACTTGTCCGAGAATGACGCGGTAATCTACATTTATACGCTTTCAGTTGGGTGAATATGGTTTTTATCCGTTTTTCTTTTAGTGCCTGCTACGCTCTGCATAATTTTAATCATGTTTATAGCATCAGTTCCGTAGATCTATATAGCTAATATAACGTAGGTGTTGCATCCATTCACAAATCTATGTAAATAGTACAACGTAGGTGTTGCACGCATTCCACAGATCTGTGTAAATAGTACAACGTAGGCCTAGCATCCGTTCCACAGATCTATGTAAATAGTACGACGTAGGCCTAGCATCCGTTCCACAGATCTATGTAAATAGTACGACGTAGGCCTAGCATCCGTTCCACAGATCTATGTAAATAGTACGACGTAGGCCTAGCATCCGTTCCACAGATCTATGTAAATAGTACAACGTAGGTGTTGCACCCATTACACAGATCTATGTAAATAGTATAACGTAGGTGTTGCACCCATTACACAGATCTATGTAAATAGTATAACGAAGACGTAGCACGCGCTCCGTAGATCTATGCAGCTAGTACAAAGTAGCACCCATTCTGTAGATTTATTTAGGTATTAAGGTGTACCAAAAGCAACAATGATATAGCTTTATATGATCAGTACAACGCATCGATACATACATTCCGCGGTACAATAAATAGTTAATAGAACGTCTCCGTAGCTGATTGCAGCCATTCTGTGGCTTCATATAACTATCAAAACAGCCTAATAGTAGCTGTATATTCCATAACTACATAGAGGTCTATTAAAACATTTCTACACAATCATTTCCGTAGCTCTATACGGTTCCTCAAACATTTCAGTAGCTACAAATCCCTATATTGCTATAGCAACAAAAGAATGCCGATAACAATCACAGTGCAAGTCTTATAAGAATGACTTTCAGCACGAAGGTATGTTTATGAAAATCGTGTGATTTATATTCTATTATGCAAATATATGCAAATCGGCTCACGCACGAGAATGACTTCACTTCTTAAAAATACCATATTTTACATACATCTACAGTTGAATAACATGGCTTTTCTAAATTCCCTCACTGTTACGTAACATCTATATGTATCATTCCTTATATAATATTAAGAATGAAATATTTTAAAAGTAAACCTCAGTTAATGGCCAGAAAATATGTTAATGCTTTACAAGATATATTCTCAAAATTCAGAAAAATACCGTTGCACTTGTTCACACGTAATATTTCTTCATGTAACAAATTTGTCAGTTTCACACAACACAACTTGAATTATAATAACTCTGATTTTATCGTACACTGAAGTGATCATTGAGTTAAGCTTGTTAAAATTATGCTCATAGTTACTTTAAGAACGTGTTTTTGTTCTAAGGTGTAAGCCTGGTTGCAAATAAACTGCAATATGATACAGAGTAACATGCTAAAATTTCAGCACATACTGTTCTAGTTTAAGCTCTCATACGCAATCCAATTTTTTCGGATATTACATACGAGATACAATTTTTTTCTCTTGTTTTTTGGTTGTTTTTTTCCCCGCAGTAATCTCATTGTATGTTCATATCAAATATAACGAGAGCTACAGTTTAGGTGCAACATAATTATAAATTAAGGTAATAAATTATATTAGAAAGAAACCTAAAATCACGCCTGAAATACGTTGGCGTCAGATTTCTAACGTGCAAAGAGGCAATAAGTCGACAGTAGATGTAATTCGTTGGAGTACATGTTCAATTTTCTAAGTAATCAATTTAGCTTGCTTATGAACTTCGGTTTTAGTCTGGCATACAGTTACAAGCAATTATAGGGATTATAACATAAATTATCATTTCTTAAGTAGCAGAAGGTCTAATATAAAATGTTTTTGTGATCATTGCCTTAAATACGTTTCGTTAGCGGGTAAAGGTATATCAAAGAATCGTTATTACATATGCATGAATAAAACAGCTATAAAAATTACCTACCAATGCATAGGGCAACATGTTTTACTGCCTACATCCTCAGATTCGTCTCATACAGGTGTGTCACCTCCATTGAGGAAGCCTCTAAAGTACTTATTTCTCGACACAAGTATGCCTTTGACTGACTTGATGAAAAACGTTAAGTATCGGGTTTCTGAGACAACAAACAAATTCCAGTTTCACTTAACCAAAAAAAAAGACATACAATAGCCTACAAAAAGTGCTTTATTAGTAGATTGTAGCTTAAAAGCTTATAAAAAAAATCTACAATGTGCCAGGATATATAGTAAGCTACTTTTATGCGTATATAAACGTCCTTATTTATCTTTTCTCTTTAAAAATACAACACTGATTATTTTTGTTTCATTAATACAAAATGTTAAATATACATGAGCGTTTCAGTTAAAATTTAATACTATATTTATGATTTAGATAGTTTTTGTAGCGCGGGTTTCATATTCAATGATTTTTAGAAGCGATATATATGGTAATTTTGCTTGCATAACTGTTTACGAATCATACGTAGTGTGGTTCAGTTGTTATGAATTAACGATTGTTTACAATAACGAGATTATTGTGTCATGTTGCTAGAATATTATTGCATCGGTATACCTAGTATTGCGCCGAATGTTATTTATTTCTGTTGGTGCATAAATACGCGTCAAAAATCATTATTAGTTAGTTCTGATTCCAGACTGCGTGATCATGACGTTATCGATCAAGGACGTGTAACGGCGATTTTTAAAATGGAATTATCATAGATTATATTGTAATAACAGAACAAAGAATAATAATTCGTCTTACTAATTGTGTTCTAAAGTAATTTGATCAGTTTATATGAACTTTGACAAGACAATTATTTAAAGCTTTGGATACAACTACGGTAATCAACAGTGTAACGAGCATTTGTATACACGTGTGATTTTTCTTTGATATATTATTTTAAAACAGTAGAATGTGTTGCAGTTTGTTTTTAATTGAAAGTTATCGCCAACAAGTCACAGATTATAAGGCTTGTGACACCTGACAATTCCAATAGCACATACACCAATCTTGACCAGAGTGATACCCTCAACAAAACAAAACTACAGTCAGTTCAACAAACATTTTATACATTATTAAGCGTAGTATTACTTTTGTGTAAAGTGTTCACTAGTGTCGTTAAACTACATGTGACATGAAGTCTTTATGATACGACGAGATAAATTTCCTTGTATTTGGGTTATGGCCCACACGGAATATTGGTGATAATTATCGGAAAAACTAACGGACTTCTTTTTTTCTAGATATTTCTAAGTACAGAACACACCATATCCTTTAACACACAAAATATTTCCTTGAAAATAATTATAATTTCTTTGTATGAGAAAGTTTCGAAGGAAAGAGTCGTATCTGAATTCCTTATTCTCAAAGTAAAGTGTATGTACAAATATTTCCACACGTTAGGAAAGTAAAGGTGTGCTCTGTTCACATAATTGTCCAGAATAATAACAACAAAACTGACTGATTTGGTTTTTGCTTTATATTTTTACAAGCAAATATTTCGATCATTTAGTGTTTATTATGCTCTCAATAAATTTAGTAATGACATTGTACTGTAATCTCCAGGATGAATGTGAAAACTTTAAGAATTTTATTCATTTATATTAAACATATCTTTCATAAACATTTAATATTCTTACTCCTAGTTTCAGCTTAGTAACACCATATGAGACTCGAAACTGCGTCTGTTACAAGACTGGTACTGTTAGCAGCCAAGTTGATTAAATCATAAAGCCCTAAATTGCTACAAGCAATACTCCGTTTCGCCACTTACGTGATTTTGTCATCACGATGCTATTGTTTCGAACTCAGTGCACATTGGCAATAATAGTAACATAATTGCTTTTAGTTTTTATTTAAATTTATATAACACGGGAATGAATGATGAGAAATTAAAATGCTTGAAAGTGGAGTTCAACCGCATTTTATTTAGTTTCCATAACTAAACTATCTTAAACTGTGAAACATGTAAACTTGAATAAAACACAACAATCGTCCAATCATTTATCGACGTTTCTTGAATGTGTGTATGTCCACTTATTTAAAATAATAATTTTCTCTACAGTTGAAGAATAAAAAAGTAATATTTGTATCAGCTGCCATGATACGTTTCAGCGCAACTAAACATAAATATTCAAAATCTCAACAACCAGAAGTAAAAACATTGAATAGATTTTGTTTTGCTTGATCGAATTTAAGCACAAAGCTACACAACGTATTGTCTGTGCTCTATCCGCCACGAGTATCGAAATCCGGTATTTAGCGTTGTAACTCCGCAGACATTCCGCTGGGGGATAAAAACATTAAAAAATCATAATCAAAAGATTAGTTGAGATAACAGCTTTTTTAAAGGTGCGATAGATATAACGAATATTTATTTAAATTTGATGTTTGTTCGTTAATTATTAAAGCTCCTTGTATCTTAATACATACCGGATAACGTTGAATGAATTCATGGCACTTTAATTATTTGATTCTTTACACTTCGCTTTCAGACGTTTCATGATTTTAGTTTATTCTTCACAGGATTAATCATTCTTAAGTATTACCATCATTGGTAAAAATGATAAATATCTCTTCAAAAATAACTGATATAAATCGACAGAAGGTCCAGATATTTTACGAATAAAGCTCCCTCTATAGTTACAGAAATAAATCCAGCTAAAATATTTATATCTCTTAACACATATAGCGTATTTCTCTTCTGATATATATATTTAGTGATTATTTACTTGTGTGTTTTTTCAATGTGGTGAAAGAAAAGGATATTTTCCAAGACTCACTGCCTTAACAGATAAAATAAACATGTTATTTACTCTAATACTTTTGGCTCTACACTTAAGAGATATTGACAGGATTTCTCTAAAAGCAGTTAAATGTGTCACATTTTCGTAGTCTCCTTAAAAGCTTTGCAGTATGATTTTCCAAAACAAACCTTCTAGAAAACCAACAGTGACATCTCGTTCCAGATTATTATTATATATCAACTGTTTCCAGGTGTAAGACAAACTTTACTTCTATGCTTTCTTAAATTTTTTTTTGCTGCCATTTATTTAATCTAAGAGCTTCCACCTACCGATATAAGTGAAGCCTTTTAAAATCTCCCAATCACAAGAAGTAACAGGATTGAAAATACGCCACAAGACAAACTAGAGTCAGCACG
This sequence comes from Carcinoscorpius rotundicauda, assembly GCA_011833715.1. Taxonomy (NCBI): domain Eukaryota; kingdom Metazoa; phylum Arthropoda; class Merostomata; order Xiphosura; family Limulidae; genus Carcinoscorpius; species Carcinoscorpius rotundicauda. The sequence goes on along the minus strand of CM022393.1, from coordinate 21,845,605 downwards.
TGTCTTAAAATATTGATACGTTGCTTCAACTATTCCTTGCTTATAAGATAGTACATTATTGTGTTCTTACCGAATTAGGCACAAAACGCCCCAAATGTCACTTGCTAGTCAATGTGTATGAACATCTTCCTACGTGTAGTTAAAATTCGTAAAGTTTCAAATATTTTTAAGCATTTTCTTCATGACGAACTGAATCATTCTTTTCTTTCAGGACATGCATGATCAGATGTTGATTTTAAGCAGTGAATTCGTATTCCGATAACAAACAGCTTTTCTACTTTGTTGATATGTGATTATACAAATATTTCGAACAGGCTAGCCACTATTTTACTCTCAGCTGAAGCAGTGGTTGTCTGAAAGATGGTAAAATACGAACACGATATTTTCAGAGGTTCAGATGAAAATAATGGATTGAATATTTACGTTTTCGGCTATCTTTAAATTTTACATCATCAATAGTAAATTATACATATTTTTCTAAACATAAATTTATCAGATAAATGCATTTCTAATTGACTTCAAGTGTACAACTTTTACATTGCTCATTTCTAATATCACAGCACTTACAAGCAGTCTGACAAATCTTTCAAAGCGATAACTTCGTAATAAGATATTTGTTGTTGGTTCAAAAATAAAAATATCAACGTACGTTATATTAAAGGTGATGAGCATGGTTATTGTGAGAAGCAGTCAGAAAATAAGTTCGTGAACTTTTAATAGAGTGAGTTATATTAATGTTCTAATACATTACGGTGATTACTTTATCAGTGATAATTATCTGAATCATGTTAGAAAATATGGATTATGCTTTCTACATTAAGGTCCACAAAAGGTTTTAAGTCAAATCGATCACAATTTTATTCTTTGATGTCTTTCATGCTTAAAATATCCTGTGTTACCAGAATTGATTGATGGAAGGCAACTTTGTACTTAGGAAGTTAGCAATGTGCAAAACGGTACACCCTTTTTATTTTACCTCGTTATGATATTAGAATTGTAATGCTTCAGCTATAAAGATGTGTAAACTATTTAACTTGCACACGAAGCACATCGGAGATGTAGGCTTGTAATGGATACCGAGACAGGTATAATAGAATCAAACCTTCAAAACGCAATTATATTTTAATATTTTATACAGTAAATTGAGAAATTATCATATGAAGTATATGTAAAGACAGTAAAAAGTATTCAAAATATATTTTGGTTCAGACCAGGCAGTATCGTGTATATACTTAATTTTTTTCAGTTGTCTTCTGCGAAAAGATGCTATGGAACTGATGCGTACTCAGAAAAACTGATTAAGATACAGATTTAAAGTTGTTCTTTTATATTTCACGTGACTTTACAACATTGACTTCATAGTTTTCTCTGAAGGATTGTATCAGTAAAGATTAAAATTCTAGTAACGAATTTTTATACTGATTTAAGACCAACTTGGTATTCTAAATACCAAAGTATTAAGGAAGATTAGAATCTGTAGTCAATCCCCTCTCATTGTTTTAAATGGGGTCATTAAGGCAGCATTATTAATATCCTTTTCGATTGTTGTTACTGTTCATGGTGAAATTTAATCATAATTTGTTTAGTAAATGCAAGTCTTGTTATTCTTAATTATCTTTTTTTTAATCTCTTTTTTGGCAAGTTCCCTCATTTCTATAAATCTACAAGACATTATGAACAGTCTAGGAGGAACACCAGAGATTGAAACCTTTTTGGACAGTCTAGGAGGAACACCAGAGACTGAAACATTTTGGACAGTCTAGGAGGAACACCAGAGACTGAAACCTTTCGGACAGTCTTGAAAGAACACCAGAGACGAAGGTCCAATAGTCTCTTAAAGACCTTGATATTAACTATGTTGAATATCACTAGCACTCCGGTACTTTGACGAGATAACAAAGCTGAGACAAAACGTTTACAAAGATATTTGTATTTTTCTAAATTCACAGCAAACAAAGTATTGTAAATTAAACAAGTTCATAGTTTGTGAAAAACACATTTCCTGATAAAGTTCAAAATAATCGCAAAAAATCACATTTTTCCACTTGTTTCAACAATTAGTTTTTCATCGGTTTTCTCATGGATTTGGTTTCAGGTACTAGCATAACTTCTGATGTATCGGCTACAGTTGAATTAAAACATTTTACATTTTGGGAATATTCTAAAAGAATTTATCAAACAAGAAAATAGGAAACAGTAGCACTTATAAGATCGTCTACAGCATAAGCCACATATCCCACTTACAGAAATATTAACATAATAATATGAAGAAGCGTGACTTGCCGGATATCCACTGTTTTTACAGGATCATCCACCTAACACAAACCAGCAGTGTTCAGTGAAACGCTTTAACGTTTTATTTCGTAAACTGACACCAAGAGTGATAAATCTAGATAAAAGCATTAGTCACAGGGCAGCATAAGTGGCACATTCAAGATACCAGCAACACTCATTAGCTTATATACAAATATTGTGACACGTTCTATGTCAATGGTTATGAATCCCTCTCCAGCTAACCAGTTCCGATCTCAAAACTTCACGGACCACAAGTGCTGTTCCATATTTTTTCTCAAGTATTTCTGAAGTAGTTATATTTTAAAACACTTTTTTCTTCAATCGTCTTGTGGACCAGCTGTTGAAAACCGCTGCTGCATATAACAGCATTTTTTATGGACTACATATACATATGACAGCGTTTTTATGGACTACATATACATATGACAGCGTTTTTTATGGACTACATATACATATGACAGAATTATTTATGGACTACATATACATATGACAGAATTATTTATGGACTACATATACATATGACAGCATTATTTATGGACTACATATACATATGACTGCGTTATTTATGGACTACGTATACATATGACAGCATTATTTATGGACTACATATACATATGACAGCATTATTTATGGACTACATATACATATGACAGCGTTATTTATGGACTACATATACATATGACACCGTTTTCCAAACTTCAAGTAACGGTGCTTCCCTAACTCAAAGTTTCCATTGTTCACGTTAATATCAGTTTTTCATCCAATCACTACTTTTTCCATCTGTTTTTAACAATTTTTAACAAAGAAATATTTGTAAGAAGCGAGTAAATGGCTAGAACCAACAAACAAAATGTTTGAGAGCAAAGTGACAGTTTTGTTATCGTCGTCTCCAACTCTTTGTTATTTCATTGACATTTTTGGTCTCTCCTGCCAATCCAACACCCCGGAAGACACCCCACATTTTTTTAAAACACTGCACTAAGGTAATAGCAACATTTCTAAAATAACCTACAAATAAGTAACATTTTGGTTATGACAGCAAAATTTGTGAAACATTAACAGATAATAAAACATTCTATGTACTATTCGTGTTAATGGAACCACAAATAGATAATTTAATAATTTTAGGTACCAATAGAATATCTTAAGAAGGTTGGTATGGGTATATTCTCTACTTTGCTTTGGTAAAATTTTTAATACTCATACCAGCTATCCTGAAATACATTTTTACTTCAAGTGGTTTTTTCGTCATCACGAGGTATTAAGGAATGGTAATGGTAATTAACACATTCTGTGTACCAATAGTGTTCATAATCAAATACATTTTGATGGAAACATCTACAGTCAAGTTAACAAAAGTAATATTCAAGGAACCGCCGACAGACAAGATCCAGTCGTGAAGGTTTCTCCCGCATATGTCCTCGAAATAGACAAATGCATCATTAAACGTTTTGTTTGTTTTTGGAATTTTGCACAAAGCTACTCGAGGGCTATCTCTACTAGCCGTCCCTAATTTAGCATTGTAAGACTAGAGGGAAGGCAGCTAGTCATCACCACCCACCGCCAACTCTTGGGCTACTCTTACCAACAAAAATTGGGATTGACCGTTACATTATAACGCCCCCACTGCTGGAAGGGCGAGCATGTTTTGCTTGATGCGGGTGCGAACTCGCGTCCCTCGGATTACGAGTCGCGCGCCTTACGTTCTTGGCCATGCCAGGCCCGCATCATCAAACAATAAAATTCGAATATTTTTGCTGAGTAAAGAATGTTGCAAAAGGAAACTATTCTTACATTTTACAATTTATTCATGTGATTCGTGTGAGTGGGGGCGGGTATATAATTTGATGTGATTAAGAAACATTTGAACAAAACCTCGTACAATGCCATACATATGATGCTCAAACTTTTGTTGCAATAAAATCGCCCAAAGTTAGTCTTTTGTTAAAAATTCTATAACATCAACAAGTACGTTTTATTATCAAGATTTTGCAACACAAGTACGTTTTATTATCAAGATTTTGCAACACAAGTACGTTTTATTATCAAGATTTTGCAACACAAGTACGTTTTATTATCAAGATTTTGCAACACAAGTACGTTTTATTATCAAGATTTTGCAACACAAGTACGTTTTATCATCAAGATTTTGCAACAAGTACGTTTTATCATTAAAATTCTATAACACAAGTACGTTTTATTATTAAAATTCTATAACACAAGCAAGTTTTATTATTAAAATTCTATAACACAAGCACGTTTTATTATTAAAATTCTATAACACAAGCACGTTTTATTATTAAAATTCTATAACACAAGCACGTTTTATTATTAAAATTCTATAACACAAGTACGTTTTATTGAAACGTTAAGAAACTAGTTTCCTTCAACGTCGTCACTGAGCAGTTACACCAATATTGGAAACGTTGACTTCTATAGTTTAGGTCCATTGTCTCTCCTTCACGTGTTTAATCTAAGTACATAAAAGATTTTTTCTAAAAGAGATAAGATTCACAATGATAGTAAAGTTTCGTCTTAGGTAACTGCTTCTAATAAACACTTATTTTTATATTTTAATCTTATGGAACTAGTTTTACGACGCCAGTTAATTACCACTTCCTTTCTGAGGAAGTCTGATAAACAAATAGTATTTAGATCGAGAATACTATTGTTTTCGTTATTACCGTTCCACATCCTGTTTCGGCAGTATCCTTTTTCAGTAAACTTTTTCATCGACTTCGTCTGTTAACAACAGGCCCGGCATGGTCAAGCGTGTTAAGGCGTTTGACTCGTAATCCTAGGGTCGAGGGCTCGAATCCCGGTTGCACCAAACATGCTCGCCCTTTCAACCCTGAGGGCGTTACAATGTGACGGTCAATCCCACTAAGTCGTCCCTAGTTTAGCATTGTAATACCAGAGGGAAGACAGCTAGCCCTCGAGTAGCTTTGCGCGAAATTAAAAACAACTCTTAACAATTTGTTTCGTATGACTAATAAACTGTATTTTATCAAATTAATGTTTGTCAAACAAGTGTTAAACTCCAAGACTAAAGTTTCTGTTTTTGAGTGTCAGCTGAGAGTTGTCTCACTCTCTTAACGAGAATAAGAACCCGGATACTGCAAAAACGAACACCATTTAAGTCCTTTGGTTTGGAGAAGTAAAGTGTCTTTGTAATCAGTAAATAATAATGATTTTATGAAACATGTACACACGCAATTATTAATTACTTAAGTTTCTAACTTGGTTCTCCGCTACTTATAATGTTAATGCGACATAGAATCAGTTCAGTGGAAAAGTACTAACATTGCTTGTAATCACCTGATTCGTAACGCGATTAAAGTATTATCTCTAGTTTTACATTGTCTCGAATCTCTCAGATAGAAAACTACAATTTATAATTCGATACAAGTAACGTTGTAACAGAAATAGTTCGAGTGAAAAGTGTTACTATATTTAAAGAAAAATACGAAAGAATCCTCAGCAGGTTTTTCATTTGTTTTCTTAATATTCTTTTGAGTCACAAATTTTAGCCATACAAATTGTGTTGTATGTACGTCGTATGTTTAAGGGCCCATACAAGTTGTGTTGTGTGTACGTCGTATGTTTAAGGGCCCATACAAGTTGTGTTGTGTGTACGTCGTATGTTTAAGGGCCCATACAAGTTGTGTTGTATGTACGTCGTATGTTTAAAGGTTCGGTGAAAGATTGTGTTCGATTTATTTCCATTTTGTTGCAAGGACATTTTAAGCTGGAATTTTAGAGAAACTTAAAGACACACACGGCTACTCTGTAAATTTTCTACATTAAGCTCTACTCTGCTATTCAATATGTTTCGTATTACTGCCTTAATGTAGTGGGATCTAACAGAAGAAGGGACTATTGGCTATATTTAACGCAATATTTAGCTTCAGTCAAGCAAGTCTGTGTATCAAGCGACTGATTTACGTAATATCTGATACAGATGATAGCCATACAGAGTGAAGGTGTGAATTTAAATGCGGTTTGCACCAACTAAGATGAATGTCATAGAAAAGCAAATAATTATAAAACGAATCATATTTCATTTTAACTTCAGTGTCTAGTTTAAATGAAGATTAGACATAGATCTCACACTAAATCCACTTCTGTTGATTGGAGAGGCGACGTTCTAATTATAAGGTTGGCTAAAAAGATGGAATAGTTGAAATATAAAATAAATGCAGCATTTTACAACTTCACGTAAATATACCCTCTAGGGAAGGGGAAGATCGTACACCTTGCGCAAATTGCATATTTCTTTAGGGTCAAGGTGCAAAAGGACGTGGGTATTAGTGTGAAGCAATGACGCATACTATTACGTACATTGCAACCGAAACCTCTAACGGAAGTACACGTGACTAACGTGAGGTAAGACAGCTCTATGGAAGGGTTAACTTAAGCTACTTATTTCAAACAATGGACTTAATTGAAACTTCTTATGGTATTTTCATCTGTCTACATATAATTCTTCATTACTTAAAATTAACATCTAATTTGTAACCATAGGATATTCAAAGTGCTAATCTTATAAGAAAAAAATGTAATAAGAAAAACCCAATCATTAGTGTAAAGACTTAAATGAGATTAATAAAAATCACAGCTCGACTACTCACTTTGTTCACACTGAAATAGTTTTAGTTTAAGGCCCATAGACTCGCTGATATTTATACGTAGTACAGTTAATAAACTATTACATTCTTTTGATCAAAGTTGTTCAAAACCAATTACGTAATTCTACCACAAGAGCTACTAAACCTTTGCAATAAGAATTAGTAATATATAAATAAATGGTATTAATTATGAGTAACAGGTGCACTATACAAGTCTTCTGTGACCACTCTGACCCAAGTTATCAGTTGGGAACCATCGCTGCTACAGAGTGTATCGACTCTTAAGACTAGAATACCTGATAAGGTTCAGCCTTCTTAGCGAAATTACTACCTAGTTGTACAGCGGAATGTTTGCAAACTTACAATGCAAGAAACTGGGTTTCGATACCCGTGGCGAGAAGAGCCCAGATGGTTCATTGTGTAACAGTGCTTAACTAAGAACAAAAGTAAGCGAAATTACTAGCAACGTAACGAAATTGTCACACGTAAAGCGTCACGTACAAGCGAACCCCCCCCCCGGCATAGCGCCATATCTGCAGAATTACAACACTAGAAACAGGGTTTCGATACCCGTAGTGGACAGAGCACAGATAACCTTTTTTGTGTAGCTTTGTACTTAACTACAAATAAACAAACTTACCGGTAGCCAGAAATAAAGTTACAAGCACAAAAATCACAGAAAAAAAAGTCACGAATCTTTTAATATCCAAATACAATTTAAAGTTATACAACAGAAAACATTAAGTTCGTTATTTATAACAATAATAGCACAATGCACGTTATGTAACACTATATATAAAGGACATGATATACACACATAAATAACGCAACTAATATAACTGTTGTACAAGGATATAAAAAGTACATTACACACAAATATTAATAACACAACTTACATAACTGTTGTAAAAGGACGTCTACCAGAAGAACACGGCTTTACATCTAACCCGAGAAACGTTGTGCCTGACCTCACACGAGATCAGTTTGGACTACAATCTTACATTTGGTACATCATAAATCAAATTTATTAGCACATCGTCTAATCTGAGCAGTTCTTTATTAAGATTCATAATGTCATGTTTTGGATCAAACAGCACTCTACAAACGGTCTGTTAACTCATCAAATGTGTATCTACGCATAACGCAGAGTTAAGTGCACTTTTTTAGGAATAAATGAAACCAATCGTTACATGAGAGAGTGGAATAATTTAAAAATTTGACTTCAATGAACTTCAAAAGTTAAACTTTTCAATCTGTGATGCTTTCCTTATGTATCGTATGCAACGCTTGTCACACGATTTGGCCAATGTAGTTATTTTTTATGAAAGAAATTTAATGTTAGATATAAAATCTAGCTAATAACATAAGTAACGAAAATGCATATTAAATTATTTCGATGTAATATGTAAATGAAAGAAACACATGCAAACGTACGTCTTGCTTAGTAGGTGTGTGTTTGTGTGTTATAGTAAAGCTAAAAGTTTAGATTTATATAAAAGTATAGAAAGCAAAGATTAAAAAGTTTGGCATAAACCGTAGCATATTGTAGGTTTTATGTTATCCTTATTAAACTTTGTACGAAAACTACTGAAATTGTCAATGTTGTTCAGTTTAATTTTTAAAGAAAATGTACTTACCACAAAAAATTCACTACGAATGATCAGAGACACTTCTAGCGACTGAAGTACAAACTACACGATGTGTCAAGCCAATAGTATAAAATTGACTACGAACGTGTGGGGGGGGGGGGCAATCCTAGCGACTAAGGAACAAACTACACGATAGGTCAAGCTCAGAGTATATTCTGCTGACGTCATGTTCAAACGAAATCAGTAGCAAACTCTCACTAACCTGTAACTAACGTTAAGTGTCTTGCTAACACATATTTAGTATAAAACTAATAGTGTTAAAATATTATCAATGCCCTTTTTAACTTAAAAAATGGTTTATGAACAAAACTTCATTGTTACAATGGATTGATGATATTGTTACGCATTCAAATATAAAAATATGTGTACCAAAAGTTAAGGAAAACATAACGTGGCACAAGACATAAAACAATGGATTCATAAAATTCGAAGAGACCGAGAAAGGAATTTTCAAAATATAAACAATATAAAAAGGATTCTAAAAACATTTCAAATCTAATAGCTTTATAACACCAATAGATTATTTGTGATTAGTTGTTATATAAGGAGGGTTGCAGGTTCGAATCACGGTCGCACCAAACATGCTCGCTCTTTCCGCCATGGGGGCGTGTTAATGTGACGGTTAATCCCACTATTCGTTGGTAAAAGAGCAGCCCAAGAGTTGGCGGTGGGTGGTGATGACTAGCTGCCTTTCCTCTAGTCTTACACTGTTAAATTAGGGACGGCTAGCACAGATAGCCCTCGAGTAGCTTTGCGCGAAATTCAAAACAAACAAACAAACATTGTATAAGTGTGAGTAGAGCAACTTATAATTAAGGTTTCATCATACATTTAAAGTTTTTCTTACCAAATCAAAATCTGTCAGAGATGATTTTAAACCAGTATTGAAATCATTAATTATTATTGTCATTATTATTAAGTCTATTTTACACATTATTACTGGTGTCTTACAACAAGTGTAATCAGTTATAGTCATGCTTCATTAAATTAGAAAAGGCTTTGATAGTGGTAAAGTCCATATATTCAGTTCTTGTTTACGTTCAGGAGTCCTCTTTTTAACAATAAGAACACTACAGGTGTCAGTTATTTTATATCCCCTCATTCTGTTGTAGGATTTGTCATATAAAGAAAAACAAGTAAAATAATATATTTAAAAAAATTAAAATAACATTTAGATGAGACATATTTTTTACGAAATTCTTGTAACCTTTATACTTATCTTTTTTTAAAATAATACATTAGGTTTTCATGTGTAAGATATAGCAACACGAGATCACTTCATTTTACCAATGTTTTTAAAATATGTTCATTCAATCTCTCGTTGCGCAACTAAAAGCACCAGAACTTATACAAGTTAAGTGATTCGACAATTACTCACGTCGTGGCGCTGCTAGAAAACCGATAAATGGTCAACTTGAAAACGAATCATGTACAACCTGTTTTAATTATCCTATAACATGCGAATGTGACTTTGTTTAAAGCATGTGTGTCCACAGCTTAACCTTGAAACGGAAGGTGAACTGAAGTTACGCTTTGACCATTCACGTCCGTGACCGACCACTAACTTGTTTATGCACTGAGTCACGTGCACAATAGTTACGTATAATACATCTCTGACGGATACTCACTCGTCTTGACTGGTGTTATTATTCAAATGTGGCAATTTTACTGAACTTATCTCATATTCCCTATATATACATATATATATATATATATATATGTGTGTGTGTGTGTGTATTTCTTAGAATGAAAAATAATTTTCTATTTCAAAAACCTACTTTAAAAGGATCCAGGAGTTTAATATTTTGATTCGTTATAAAAATCATAAAACGTGCTTAACACATTTTAATCTTTATTTTTGGCATCTATAAAAATGTTTGATAATTTTAATTTATTTTTTACACAGATTATACACTTGAAATGTGCATATCTCAAAATCTAAAATACGTGCTTGAAATTTTCATCTTTATTTTGAAAAATATATATTTGTTATTTTTGGTTTTTAAATTTAACGTCAACAAATATTGATTCTTTGATATTTGATTGCGACATAAGAAAAACAAGATATCTTTTAAGTCCCTCAATGCTTGGAATGTCACCGAGGTTAGGACATTTGAATCGAGGTTAGAGCACTTGTTTCGTAATCTGAGGGTCGCGAATTCAAATTCCTCTTCTACTAATCATGCTAGCCATTTCAGATATGGAGTCGTAATTATCTGTTTGTTTGCACCTCTCTTACTCAATGAACGTTTCGTATTATTACCAACAAATAGTGAGATTAACCGTTACGTTATAAAGCCCTCACGGCTGAAAGGTTCGAGCATGTTTGATGTAATGGAGTTTTTAATTTAGGTCTTTTAATGATTTTATGGGTTGAAAAATCAAACAATGTATACTGTGGGCTTCTCTGCAGTTATATGAATATAAGCTAACACGTGCCCAACATAGTGACTTAATAAACGTTGGATTTGCCTATTTTGAGTCTTTTTAGCTTGTTCAGAGATTACAAATAACATAAGTTGGGTGTTTTTTGGTCAGTTATTTGACCATATTCTGACCAATTTATGTTGAATTTGGCACAATGATACATTTCCACCGGCTTTTTCCATGTATGCACAAAAACATTAGATATGTTTGTTGTTCATTTTCGTGGAGTCACAAGTAGTCACAGGGTAGTTTGTCCATGTTTTGGACACATTTCGACCAATATACGAGAGGTTTAGTACAAAGAAATTATATACAGGTTTCAAAAAGTAATATATGCAATTTTGGAACTTTTGCCTTTTGCTCAATTTTTCGCCGAAGATAACACATTTTGTTGTTTTCGTGAACCATTCATGTATATACCAATCATTGTAAATGAGATTTCGTACAAAGATACCTTCTTGCAGGTCTCAAGCATTGATATAGACAGTTTTTGATTGTCTATATTTGGATTGCACGAGGGAGACGTATTGTATTCGACCGCGAATGTTAGCTTCCTTAATGTTTGAATTACATTACGCAGTTTTAGGCTTAAGTATTCAGACACATTAAATTATAATGACGTTTATATTCAAACGTTAGAAATTATAAAGCTGTTTACATTAAAATCTAACTGTTAGTTTATGTTTGTTTTTATTAATTTACCGTGGGCTTGGTCTTTTTGTTTGTTCGTATGCATTTCTTTGAAATCTCGTTATACGCAACTCTCAGCGTGGACACCATGTACTTAATTAAAACAAAAATTTCTATGATGCTCGACACAATAAATATGGACTAGTCCGAAGTTTTAACATAAATTTGAAAATTTCTATGAACTTAACTCCAGACTAACTTCTCATACTCAGTATCACATCGGATTGTTTGTAAGACCTGCAACACTATAAACTGGGTTTCGATACCTGTAATGTGCAGAGCACTGATGGCCCATTGAGCAGCTTTGTGCTTAACTACAATAAAACAGACCAAACTAACCAAGAACAAGAAGTGGTATTAATTGAATATTAATTCACTGCTATTGAGTTATATCAGATAAGCTTATTACACAAGAGACACAGTATTCATTAAAGCTCGTAAAAACTGGATATATGTTATTATACAACGAAGTAGTGATACAGGTTGTATTATTCATGAACTCACCTGTAAAAATTACTAGATTTATTTATCATTACCTGAACAAACGTTTAACCTGTTGACTGCCAAGTATTTTAGCTGCCACAATACAACTCTAATGCGTCTTCATTTTGTAATTTTTTCGTGACGCCACTTTTGATCGAAAGTGAAACAATTTGTAAGTAGGCCAAATGCATGTCTGGTGCTGACATCTAGCGTTGAAGTTAGGTATTAATGAGAACGAATTAACTTATTGTGGCACTGTGGCACGAAATAAAACATTTCATATCATAAGTGATCTAACTGGGGGTGAGTGGGTGAAAAAGGCACTTGGAATCCTGTATGGAATGAAAGTTCTTTATAATTCATATTTAAATATCGTGCAGAAATAAAATCGCGTTTCGATACCCACGATGGTAGAGCACAAACGTCCTCTTGTCTTGGCCCAACATGGCCGGGTGGTTAAGACACCCGACTCGTAATCCGAGAGTCGCAGTTTCGATTAACCCGTCATGCAAAACATGCTCGCTCTTTCAGCCGTGAAGAGTTATAATTTGACGGTCAGTCCCATTATTCGTTGGTAAAAGAGTTGGCGATGGGTGGTGATGACAAGCTGCCTTCCCTCTAGTCTTGCACTGTTAAATTAGGGACAGCTAGCGCAGATAGCTCTCGAGTAGCTTTTCGCGAAATTCAATACAAACAAAATCAAATATTTTGTCTTTTGCGTTTAACAAACTGATTCATATGAAAGGTTATTTGTTTTCTAAAGTAAAACAACGAAAATTTCAAGGTATAATTAGAAATAGAGCATTCAATACATTATTTTAAACAGGTTTTGAATGTGCAATAATTTATATTTTTTTCGCTCGCTTGATGTTCCTTGTCTTTTCTCCCTCCCACACATCTGCTCAATCTCAACAGAATTAGACTTACACGTTTCATACATTAGATTGGTATGTCATCACGAAGGTATTCATAGCAGTAAATAGACTCGCAATGACGGTTTACTTATCTGTATATACATATCAACAAATTATGAAAAATCTTACCACTTGTGAGTATCGAAAAATTTTACAATAAAACCACCGCTCGTTTTGATAATTATTATGTTTAAAATTATATTCGACTGTGGCACAAACGGAATCTTCCTCAGCGATAGAGAGAGCGCGTACAGCCCACTAGGAAGTTTTGCTTTAATTACAAGAACACCACGGAGAATTCATCTTGATTTTCACAACTAAGATTAACACGATAGATATTCAAGTATCTATAAAGAAAAGTTAATGTCTTTCACAAGAGAGTTGTCCCTCGCTAGAACAGCGGTAAGTCTACGAATTGACAATGCTAAAATCAACGGTTCGATTCGCACTCCGTGGGCTTAGCAGATAATCCGACATGGCTTTGCTGTAAGAAAACACACACACACAATAGAGTTATTGAGTACACAAATATATACTAAATAAAGCCAACAGTTCTATAGATCCCACTAAAAATATTGTATAGAATAAGAGTTTTTCACAAGTTACGTTTATGTATCGAACAGAAACAACAGTCACACAACTTACGTCATTTAGGTGTTGTACAGAAACAAAGAGTCATTCATGTTCCACAGATAAATATAATTCATGAACAATAATTCTCTTTAAATATTACATACTAACGGTAAACATTTCTATATCTGATTAATTTAACATGGTGATTAACGTAATATTTCAAAATTAATAGATAAATTTGTACATCATTTCTACACACTGGTTTTACTACCGGATAATGAAAACTAGTTCTAAGTATTATATAAACAACGTTCAAAGCCTCTCAGCAATGCAAATATGAATACGCAAGTGTTTATCTTAAAATTAATAAGTAACATATTCTTGAGGTTTTCATTATCATTTTCCTTTTGAACTATATGTTGAAACGTAATCTATATGCCTCTCGGTGACTCAGTTGTAAGTTTGTAGGCTTATGACGCCAAAAACCGTGTTTCGATACCCATGATGAATAAAGTACAATGTCTTTCTGTGTGGCATTATGTTTAACAAAAAACTGTCCTTTTGAAAACATTTACACGTTTTTTAGAGCAAAAAATGAAACTTTCAAAGTCTAATTAGAAAAATGTGTTTAAGTGCGTTAAATTGAATATATTTTAATTGTTGTTGTTGTTTTGAATTAAGCACAAAGCTACACAATGGGCTATCTGTGCTCTGCCCACCACGGGTATCGAAACCCGGATTTTAGCGTGTAAGTCCGCAGACATACCCTTGAGCCACTGGGGGGCATATATTTTAATACACAAATCAGAAAGTTGCGTGGTAACCACACTAGGTAAAAGTTGCAGTATCAGAGCTTCATTTTAACAATGTTCACGTCTGTAGGTATTGTAATGGCTTTGAAAATTATCTCAATTAAAAAGGGTATATCATAGGATATATTTCTGAAGAGAAATATTCATACACTTAAATCAGAAAGGTGTGTTCAGATTTGGTACTCAGAGCATTTCCAAAACAAAAATATCTCTTCTAAACTAATGGCACTGAAAAGCAAGGGAATGTTGATCAATTTGTAGCACTAGACCATTCAAAAATAATCTTGCAAGAAGTCGGTAAGTAACAGTGGTAAGGTTAAGTGCGGCGTCTGTTAAAGGTGAGAAACCATGAATACAAAGGTTATTGACAAAAATTCGATTAGGTGGAAAAGCAATACAAGTTTCATGTTCACGAACTACTTTCATGACATATCCAGGTAATACCAATTGCAGGAAATTGTATGCACGTCAACAAACAGGAGGGGTTGCAATACGTGGGGATGGTCAACAAAGCATATGTGTACCTTGATAACCTTGAAAGGTTAATAGCCATTTTATACGGGTCAAAGGTTAAAAAATTCAAATATCGTACACATTATGTCTCAAAATGTTTTTGAGAGATTCATGACCATCACCTAGAAACTGCACCAGAGACATATTAGGAATTAGGAAAGTGAGCAGAAAGGTCAATATGCGCCCTGCTTACTAATAGACCATTGCTCTGGGCCCTTTGTAGCATACAAAATATTGGATCTATACAGAAACAATAGCAACAGGGTACAGGTTCACCAAGACAAGACTTCCAGTCATGCTTCCCGTTCAGTCATCGCATACCTCAAGTAGTTAGAGAATGAAGCTAGTGTTCAAACAATTCCATACGAAGATATATTGGAAAAGTTGTTGGATTGTCGAGATGAATACAAAGAAACTGTCGACCTTGTACGCCAGATGGATTATGGAGCCTATGCTCAGGAGACTGTACACTTTGCACATGATATCTTTTCGACGGAACTTTTTACAGAAACAAAAATAAACGCAGGTCTGTCGTCAAGTTGTACGGTCGCTAGACAGAACCTGACCACACGTGGTAACTTTGAGTGTAACGACATGCTGAGGCTCCAAAATGGTTTTACTATAACATACTTAACATCTGATGTCAAGAAAATCTACTTGTAGAGAAAAATATATATGTAAAAACGGCTCGTTTGGGTTGAGAAAATATTTTACGTGGAGGATCGAACAACGTTTTGACCTTCTTTGGTCATCGTCAGGTTCACAAAACGTTGTTCGCTCGTCTAGATATATACTTAACCTCTGTTTATCGAGGATGGTGTATAATATACAAGTAAAAATACAGTTACCCATTAAAACAGAACAAATGGACCAAGTGGACCAGCTGACTGACCCCGCGGTCGCCCTTGAACAGAAATTCACATCCAAAATGATGCGTTAGAGATGGGCTCCTCAACCACCAGGGTCCTCTCTTCCCCTTCACGGGTCACCACGGCAAACACGTGAGTGGCTGTTCAGATCCTAGAGGAGGTGAAGTGAAATTACAAAACCTTCTTTGAGGGGTCCTCTCACCACATAGAGGAATACATCTTGAAGGGCTGTATCCGTGTGTACATATATATCATTGATGATATCCTACGTATTGAGTTTTGCAATTCTGCTTGTGCAATTGAGATTTTTTTTAGGTATTGAGTTTTCTAATTCTGTGTGTGTAGTGTTATCAATATAATAACCTGTTGATTTGTTTTAAATGTTCGTGGACTGGTTACATACAAAAACTGAAAGTGGTTGAAATATATTATTAATATTTAAAATGACTTACAGCACAATAAGAAGTTGAAGTTTATAGATGTGTAAAAAACTTGTTTATTTAAAATATACAGACACATCAAGTGTCGTAGCTTATGTTTACAATTGCTGTTTCTACTTGGACTTCAGTTTTTAACTTGTTAAATCTATTTCTAATCTTTTTCGATGCTTTTGATTAGTTTTTCAAGCAACGGTTAAACTGAAACAAAGCTTTTCAGTGTCTTAGTATTCAGTATATTTCGTAAAATACCACAATACAAACAAAAATACTGTCAATTCCTGGATTGTTTCAGTGGTTTGCTTCTCGTTTCTACCACATGGGAATTATTATGAAGTAATAAAGAACCGTTATTAGAGATTAGTTTTAAATATTTTTAAGGGAAATGTGTTATATCACCAGGAGTACGAAGCAGAAACCTGCGAGACAGTTTTCATTCCACACGCTCTTTAATAACAATTTGTAACTCACAGGTTGTATTAGTACATACTTGACACTGCTTAGGTTGAAGTGGCCACAATAACTAACAAACGTAAAAGTATGATTACAGAGAAAGGTAGAAAAATAGGTAACAAGGAATAAGGTGTGATTACAGGAGAAGATACAAACACTGGCAGTTCAAATAAAACTTTCACAGTTTTAAGAAGGTGGAAAGTAGGGGGTCTATATTAACGATTGTTTTTCAATATTAATGAAAGTATATATATGTATAAATACATTGGCTGAACGTATATTGGCTACCTTATGTATACGTATAAATACAATAGCTATATTAGGGGTGTATAGGAATACACTTTTTATAATGTGCATAAAAATGCATTAACTAAACATAGATTGGCTACATTATGTGTGTATACGAATACAGTGACTGAAAGATATGTTGGCTACAATACGACCGAGAAATGATAATTTAATTATTGATGGATTTAATCTTAAGTTTCGCAAACTATCGTTATTACAGTACATATTATTATATAAGAAATTAAAACAATAAATACATAGTTTACAAAACTTACTTAGCAAAGGATGTAGTCTCTACTGGTGTTAACTTCAGAGTAGCGTCATCAGATACATTCTCAGTTTCTGGCACTGCGGGTACTAGATAGAAAGTTGTATTATGACATGCTGCTATCGTTTTAAAGTCTCGATGTTTATATACACTGCCAAGAAACAGAGACATGACGCAGCTACCTTCTGTTAATTGTACGTTGCACTCAGGTACTTCGTACTAGAGTTTTTTGGTTTTTATCAGAATCTGTTTTCAAATCAGTAAATCAGTAACGATTTACAACTTCCTTTGAATGTGGTTAGGATATAACTAATTAAAAACGATTAGCTGTTCATCCGAACTGAGTATCCGGATTGTCTGAGCTCAGACGATAACGTTTCATAACCAAATTCTAAAATTAGAAAAATAACTAGCCACATTAAATGTTTTCCAGACAAACATTAACTACCGCCTACGACATTTTGTAGTATTTGCCACACCGACACACCCTCAACAAAAAGAGTAATAAACCGGTCCAAAGTGTTTACTTGGCTTTCCCAGGATGTTTGGCTTGTTGCCTAAAGCGCACCTTTGGAGACCTATTTTCAAAGGACATTTTATTCGATTCTTTTATATTTTTCTTATTCGGAATTAAGTGTTGCGTTTGTGTGTATACATATATACATGTTACTGTCTGTACTTTAATTTAGTTTTCGGTCTCTTGTGTCTGCTGTTTGTCCTTCACTTCTGATAATCGTTCCAGCCCACTCATACAGCCTACTTATACAACATAAGTGGAATTTTGCTAATTACTGAAGGGTTAAAAGTATATACATCATTAAAAAGGCTTGCTATATTTTAATTGTTTTAACCACAAAATAAACTCGAAGAATTATCGTTTCTACCTAGATTTCAAGGGACAACGAAGTTTCATTTGGAAGTTTTCAAGGAGGGATTTTATTTACTACTTGACCTTAGCATTTAAAACTCAAGGTCATGCCAAGAGAAGCACTCAATGAACGGGAAAAAACATTGTGGAGCACTTTATAAGACATTAAGAGTACACTTTAAGTAAAATAATATTTGCTAATCAGACAAATACCTGAACACTTTTGCTTCCCTATATACAAGTCAAAGTGTTGAGTTATGCCTTTGTGTCAGTTGGTGGTACGTCAGTTGGAAGTGAAGTCCACATTTCCCTTTTATACGAGGGTTTCTATAAGAAGAAGTTTGTTTGAATGACACAGCGTTAAGAAATAAAATAAAGCTATTCAGATAAAGACCTTTCATCGTGGGAAACAAAAATAACAGATTGCGTTTTTTATCGTTAAGAGATTAATGGGTCATACAAAAAATACGTGTTTTTAGGTAACTATATGAGATTCTAAACATTTATTTTTGTACTTACCATTTATTAAGTACATTTGTACTATATCGTAAGTAATTAACAACGATTTCAAACAAATACTTTTAGGACGTTTAAGCATCGTTAAATACCAAGAGAAACATATACAGTTTTAACAGTTGAGTATTTTCCTAGATCCGTCATGGCTAGGTGGTTAAGGCACTCGACTCGTAATTTGAGGTCCGCTATTTTGAATACCTGTCGGACCAAACAAGCTAGCCCTTTCAGCCGTGCGGGCGTTATAAGTGATGGTCAATTCTACTATTCGTTGGTAAAAGAGTCGCTCAAGAGTTGGCGGTGGGCAGTGATGACTATCTGTCTTCCCTCTAGTTTTACACTGCAAAATTACGGACAGCTAGCGCAGATAGCCCTCGTGCAGGTTTGCGTGAAATTAAAAAACAAACAGTCTTTTCCATACTTTGAGAATTAACCATATAAGCAGACACTAAATCATGAATTTTTACTGTACAGGAATAATGAACTGTTTCCTGTCATTTTGTTAGGAACATTATATGTTTTTAAAGACATTACTGTGATGAGCCGTAACATATAACGGAGAATAATTACTGACGTATAATTCTCCTGAAGTCACGATGTTCTCCTTCATTGTCAAGAACTTAAACATATGTTGTATTGATATATTTAACTTTTCAAATATTATATTACATTTACGCATAATCACAGATAAATGTCACTACTAAGATGATCCATCAGACGTTTGATATTTAGTAATTTCAACCCAACTGATTTTATCTCATGTGACTAAATAGCCAATTCAGGAATCCAAAATTCAGACACGATGTAACCTGCTGGCCCTAAGGAGGCCAACCACTCAGCAATATGGATAGTCAACCGATTGGGGAGAATGTTCTGGCAACTAAAACGCTCCTTACAGCCGATAGCACGAAGAGTGTCTAGCAACATATCGAGGCTCGAACCTTGGACCTTTAGTGCTACACACTAACCATTGGGCCATAGCCGTCTTCCAGCGAGTTGAATTAAGTAAATATCTCTATACGAAGCAAAATTATTATTAATGTGCCCTTTATATACGCATCTAGCTTAAATACTTGAAACGTACTGCTAAATATTTTTTGTTTCAGATTTTAGTATTTTGCACCCATTTTACGTGTAGTTAAATTTTTAAATCATTGGACAGTTACTGATAATGATCACGTGAAAGCAAACAAATATGCATACTACTGCTGTGTACAACCATGAGAAAATTACTGTAAGGCAAGAACTTTCGTACATCACGTTTTAACTTTATTAAAATAGAATTCACTAATCTGTAAACTTAGAACAACTGTTCATAATAGAATTCTGTTATGAAAATTCATATACTTCCCCAAGTAATTCATGTTCCTTTCCTTAAAGCTCCTTATTTTACAACAATTAATTTTTATCATTTCAAATACATGTTTGCATTGGTTAAAGTTTTGTTAATCTATAACAATCGTCAAAGTTAAACTTTTATAATGTTTCGTAGAAAAAATTAAAAATAATCCCGAGTGTAATACAAAGTATTATATTATATAAGTATTATTTCAAGAACAGGTTTAGAATTTCGCACAAAGCTACTCGAGGGCTATCTGTGCTAGCCGTCCCTAATTTAGCAGTGTAAGACTAGAGGGAAGGCAACTGGTCATCACCACCCACCGCCAACTCTTGGGCTACTCTTTTACCAACGAATAGTGGGATTGACCGTCACATTGTACACCCCCACAGCTGGGAGGGCGAGCATGTTTAGCGCGACTCGGGCGCGAACCCGCAACCCTCTGATTACGAGTCGCACGCCTTACGCGCTTGGTCATGCCGGGCTATTTCAAGAACAAAACCTAGAACTGCTTCTTTGTTTGTTTGTTTTTTAATTTCGCGCAAATCTACACTAGCCGTCCCTAATTTAGCAGTGCAAGACTAGAGGAAAGGCAGCTAGTCATAACCAACCACCGCCAGCTCTTGGGCTACTCTTTTACTAATGAATAGTGGGATTGACCGTCACATTATAACGCCCCAATGGCTAAAAGAGAAAACATGTTTAGTGTGACGGGGTTTCGACTCCGCGACCCAGAAATTGCGAGTCAAGCAACCCTAACAATATGGTCAAACCGGGTCATCTTACAAGTGCTAGTAGATATTACGTTTAGAGGATTTTCTCCCTATTATGTGTTAAAAACAGTAAAAACAATCATTAGTTTAGACTTGATAGCTATTAATTTTAATTTTCACAGTTTCTAACGATTTTCTTTTATCTTATACAAAAACTAGAAATTTCTAACAAATTATAAATCTCTGAAGCCATGACAAGAGGTTCTGCTTCGAAAGGAACATGACTGTCTTTACTATTTGTATTAAACTCATTCAACTTGCTCATCATTTCTGTCAATAGGTAATCTATAATTGTATTTAAAATATTTTTAAATATTAGCTACAATTACGAGTCGTCTCATGCAGCTAGTTTTATTAACAGAAACCTAGAAATAACAATTATTAATTTTTATCATCGCTGTTAAAAATATTTCATCGAGATTATTACTGTCGAAAGATAACATACTAGTAAATGATGCAAAGAACCTCTGCTTTAGTTACACAAGACAAAAAAAAGACACTGAAACCATTCAGATTTCACCAAAAGAAGAACAAACCATTTGTCACAGACATCGCAATCTTCCATCACTCATCTAAAATGAATCATTTATAAAATAATCTTATCAGCTGTGTTCCAGATTATTCTTTGAATCTAAAAACAAACTGTTCAGACATGTGTTGTCTTATCTACCTTACAAAAGCAAGTTACTTCAGACTTACTATATTATTCTTTTAGATAGAAGTTGTGTGGTTTAACAAAAATATTTAGCTGGTATGGGTTTCTTTGTTTGTTTTAAATTAAGCACAAAGCTACACAATAGGCTATTTGTGCTCTGCCCACCACGGGTATCGAATCCCGTTTTTTAGCGTTGTAAGTCCGCAGACACAATTATGAGCCACCAGGGGGCGCTAGTATGGGATTAATTAAAAAGAAGCATCTGTTGGCCACTCATTGTCAACAAAAAATCATGTTATCATTTTCGTGTCCTTTTAAATAATTTAAGTATGACAAAAAATATACCAATCATTTCTGTTGGTCTGATATATCTCCTTTTAATGAAGTCAGTGAACCATTCAACAACACTAGCTTCCAAACATTACACCCCCCCCCCTCAGCATGTTACCGCCATCGGAAATAACTTAAAGGAACTGAAACAAACTTCGACACATGACATTAAAAGTTCACAATAATTATTATTCTTCCTCGTTTCTACATGTAAAACCCAACAACCCTGATCATCCTAGAATGACCAACATCAACATTCCTACTGAGCACTTGTCGTGTAATTTCAATATTCCGCATTGATAACGAAATGA
This sequence comes from Carcinoscorpius rotundicauda, assembly GCA_011833715.1. Lineage (NCBI taxonomy): Eukaryota > Metazoa > Arthropoda > Merostomata > Xiphosura > Limulidae > Carcinoscorpius > Carcinoscorpius rotundicauda. The sequence goes on along the minus strand of CM022393.1, from coordinate 21,823,517 downwards.
AATATTATATTAAAGTTACCGGTTGCTTCTTCCTTCTTGCAAAAACCTTCAAAATCTTATATAACTAAAGACTGGTGACATGTGTACAGACGTTGTCGTATGTGCAGATGAACTAGTTTTGTGCAGTTAAATCATGTTTTGACGACCATCCGCCAGGAGTGTGGTTTGTTTTGAATTTCGCGCAAAGCTAATCGAGAGCTGTCTGCGCTAGCCGTCCGTAATTTAGCAGAGTAAGAGTAGAAAGAAGGCGGCTAATCATCACCACCCACCTCCAACTCTTGGGCTACTCTTTTACCAACGAATAGTGAGATTGATCGTAACATTATAACGTCCCCACGACTGAAAAAACGAGCATGTTTGATGTGACGGGGAATCAAACCCGCGACCCTCGAATTGTGAGTCCAGTGCCTTAACCACCTGGCCATGCCAGGCCTCCGCCAGATTTAAGAAACTTCTAAAATGACACGTTTAACTAGAGTATATCTAACAAAGAAAAGTGTATAACCAGTGAAAAAGTGTTCTATCCTCAGTCAGTGGTAGTTCTCTTTTGTGACAAAGAAGAATAATTCCAGATCAGAATTTTATTTATTCTTCTATTTAATTGTAAATGTACTCAACATGATAATTCACTGTTAAATAATATGACAAAACAATTTAATTTTACTTCATGTTCGATATGAGGTATTCATTCTTATGCGAGAAAGCAGCAAATATTCCAGTGTAAATTAATATTTTATTACTGTGACAGACACACATTAATTGTTAATTTAATACGTGTCTCGATGGCGTGTATCCGGATGTTAAAAATGTAAAATTAATTGTCATTGTTAAAGACATGAAAATAATTCAACAACATAAAACATGATTCTGTTATAAAGAACAGTGTTTATTATGTAGTTTTATTGTGATAACCTTACAACAAATAAGAAACAGTGTGTGTTTATTATTAAGTTTTATTGTGATAACCTTACAACAAATAAGAAACAGTGTGAATGGCGGGCGCATGGCTGGAAAGTTGTTTTGCCTCGGGCAATACTTTGTGAAGAACAAATAAAATTGTATCAATAAAAAGGTCCATTAAAAATTAAAATAACTAACTAAAGCTATTACAATACGTACTCTCATTGCTCGTGAAGTGTCTATTAGAACAAACATAGTGACAAGAAAAAAACAAAACAATTTTGATTGTTTTGAATTTCGCTCAAAGCTACACTAGGACTACTATCTCGCGCAAATTAATGACTGTTCTTTAACTTGCTTTCCACCATCACGTAATTTTATTCATTAGATATATCTGTAACTGGATTTCCACTTTCATTCAGTTAATACTTTGAATGTACAATAATTTGGTTTATCAGCTGAAACCTTCAATGTACCCTTGCTGTTTTACCACCGTAATGTGGTTCATACAGCAAATCTACCTAAATAAATTTTTACCGTTGTTTTTTCATTATCTACAGTAGATGTACCTTGAGTTGGTTCCCCTCGCAATGTAGTCAATACACTTACTGATCGTACCCTAACTGGTTTATTGTTATTATGCTGTTAATATATTAAATGCACCCTAACTGGTTTTTCATCATTACGCAATTAAAACATTGAATGTACTCTAACTGGTTTGCATTGAAATTTTGTTGATATTCAATTTTTCTTTAGTTTATATCGTCTAAATGGAATATTTTGAGAGTTGAACTTGGTTTTGCAGTTTCGCAGGTGGAGTCCACGTGTTGTATCATAAGTAAATCTATACTTGCTCTGTTAGTACACTCAGTGTTAAAACAAACATGAAATGTGCTAATTTGCTTTCTATGTAAAATACGCAGGAGTAGTCCTCGTAATTGTTTCGAAAAGTTATAACATAAATGGTACTTTTGTTTAATTTCTGAGTAATTCACATTTTATTGAGGGCCCTCTGCACAAGATAGTTAAGCATCACTATGCATGAATAGTTTAATTTGTTCTCAGTTTCATACGCTTATAATAAATTTCTTTGTTTTTTAATTTAGCGCAAAGCTACGCGAGGACTATCTGTGCTAACCGTCCCTAATTTAGCGGTGTAAGACTAGAGGGAAAGCAGCTAGTCATCACTACCCACCGTCAGCTCTTGGGATAATCTTTTACCGACAAGTACTAGTATTGACAATACCTTATAATGCTCCTCCTGCTGAAAGAGTAAATATGTTTGGTGTAATGGAGATTCGAACACGAGACCCTCAGATTACGAATCGAGCGCCCTAAGTACTCGGCTATGCCTGGTCAACACTTTACATAAATTCTACTTATGTTTCTACATACATTAAATATAGCATAACTGAGTTCCTTCTTTTATGCAGCTAATCTATTAGTTGTGCTCACTTGACGTGAATTGATACAGAAAGACACATTAAAGTACAAATAAGCGTTTATTCAAGTCGCGAAATGACACAAATCAACCTCACAAAAACTCGATATTCTTACATTACTGGTGGCAAAATATAAGTATGAATCTTGTGTAAAACTTTTGCAGAATTTTAGTCTATAATATATTGTGTTATAGTTAAGGTTAAGGAGGAATCCATGACCAAACGTAACCGCTATAGATGCTCGTCACTGTGGGTATCACTTATTTGATTGTAAGTATTGAAATTGAGCTTAATATGAAAACAGCTTACACAACAAAAGACATACCAATTATGTGCTTTGAACTACACCTGCTGAATTCACTGTTCGAGCTGTGATTATGGTACTTTGTCCATAGTTGAATATTTATCTATTATATTTCAAGTTAGACGAAGATCTTTTTCAAATCCGAATGTTGACAGATAAGCCTTGCAGTGTTGACGACCAGATCCGTACGAAAACGATGTTTGCTTATCAGTTTTCTGAGAACGTGGCTAATGAAACACAAGCAAGTTGAACACAAAGCCAAGAGCTAACAAACCGTTAAGAACATTTGTACGCGAGATAAGCTGAACTGTACACAGTGAAAGCACTATGACAAGTGACCTACAGTGAACACCCTATTGGCAAGGGAGAGCACTATGACAAGTGACCTACAGACGACAGTGAGGTGTCTTAACATTTCTGTACAAGATATACCTTGAAATCATTCTTTCAACGATCGCTTTAACGCCTTTCTTTGAGTTAAAAGTTCATTTTTAAACGTACGTATTCCGAATGTTACGGATAATCTACAATTAATTTTACACATGAATTGCAGATCAACTCTTAATAATGTTAGTGTTTTGTTTGTTTTCGGCCAACTTTTTCTATCGAGATAATTTTTAATTAATATCGTTGTTTGTTCTTACTCCGAAATATAAAGTTGTTCATGGCCAGATGGTTAAAGTCCTTGACTTGTAATCTGAGGGTCGCAGGTTCGAATCCCCTTCACACCAAACATGCTTGCCCTTTCAGTCGTGGGGGCATTGCAATGTGCGGTCAGTCTCACTATACGTTGGTAAACGAGTGGCCCAAAAGTTGGTGGTAGGTGGTGATGACTAGCTGCCTTTCCTCTAGTCATACACTGCTAAATTAGGAACGGCTAGCGCAGATAGCCTTCGTGTAGCTTTGCGCGATATTAAAAAACAAACAAACTGCCGCTTACAAACAAATCTTACTTATAATGAGGCTCCATAAGGTGACACTCTTACCACGAAAACTGACTGTAGTTCGGGTTTGTTACGTAACGTAAGCGAATACCTCTTTCGCGTACGTGATAAAACACATTATTCTAATATAATAATAAACTGGCAAACAACGAGCCATAAGCGCAACGAAGTGGTTTATTTTTGGGGAGGGGAACATGCTACATGTATCGAAAGAACATTAGCCTGTCTTCGTTAGATAGTTGAATGTGCTGTATAAAAATGTAAACATCCCGTCATCGTGCTTAGAAATTATTGCTTACCAAATTATTACAATACAATTTATTTTACAAAAAGAACAAAAATATTTTTAACAATTAGAGAGAATAAACATATATAAATTTATGTATGTATATAACCTTGTGCCAAATAATTGAAAACATATATATAAAGTTCAAAGATGAATACAGGTATTTCAGTTCTAGTCACTTTTCTTATGACACTTAAAATTTTGCTTGGTTTTAATCACAAAGTTACACAAGGGGTTATTTGCACTACGTCCACCGCGATTACGAAGTTCCTCATTACAAGCCAACAAGCTTATAACTTAGAAGACAGTTAACTGTACAAATAGATGTAAACTTCTGAAATCAACTTCATTACCCAGCATTCAACTTCAGTGAGATGATGTAAATTGCAGTTTCAAAGCGTTTGTTTATATTCAGATTCGTCGCTCAGTATAACATGTACTTCCTGAATAATTCGTTGTATAATTTATGCCTGAACCGTTCTACACGCCACTGGCTGTTGAGAAATTCACGCTTTTTGATATCTAAATACGGATAATTTTATTTTAGTTATATTGCTAGCATAATATTTAAATAAAAGGGGTCTCAGCCCCACTGAGAACAACAAGCATGATAATTAAGATATTGAAAACTTACAATAGGCAGCAACATATATTTCTTTCTACACACACGCATACATAGGCAATATATAGAGATAGATAAATATCATATTGTCACTTAACATGGCGGCTGTTATCTGATTTAGTGTGCCTTGTATATACAACTGCTCAGAAAGAATCAATGTATTTGAATAAGGTTAGGTGGGAATCACGTGCAATTAAACTGCACATGCGTATGCTCCGCCTTAGACGTTCTTAGACTCCTCCTTCTTCTTATGTTAAGATAATTCGTGACGTAAGTCGTGTCACCACATTGATAACTAATAACATCAGCAGCTGATTTATGGTTAAAAAAAACAAAATAAGAAAGTTAAATACTTATCAGCGAAGTCTAGCTAATAAATATAGTCAATAAACCAGGTCCTATTTAAATATGTTCTTAGTCACACATGTTTTAAAACACTTGTACGTATGAAATAGTATATACGTACTTGAGTGTATAAATATAAGCCATAAAACCGGTTATATGTGATAAATTCACCTAGGAAGGGGAACACATTAGTATGTTTTTAAAGAACTTTGACAACAGTTAACCAATAGGTGGATAAACACATGATAATACGTTCGTTTCATGGTTCACGGTTTGAGTTTTCAAGCAGCATTATAACCACAGATATAATATTTATTAATAAAACTAAACAGATGATCATGGAAAACTGTTTTTGGTTTGTTTTGTAGAGACAGGTTCTATTAGGAGCTTATAACGTTCAACTTTTTTCTTTTGTTAACCAAATGATAAAGACAAATGTTACTCTCTTATTCATATTGTTAAATAGGGCTTTTCCTGCTCTATCAAATGTTTATTTTCTGAGGTCCGTGTCACTTTGTTAAACAACGTAATAAAATAATTTTCAGTAAAAATAGATAATATAAGCTGAAGTTTGTTGTAAGAAAAAATGGTTAAACTGATATTACGACATACATTTAGGTTTCCGTTATAATACTTGATCACTTGGAAAATTCAGAGTTCGGTTGTCCTTCTTTCATAATATATAAATCTAACTTCATAATGAAACGTAATCATACAGAAACTGAACTGCACTTCATATAACATATACACACGTGCATTTTAACAAAAGTCGCGATGTAAAAGAACGTACTCATAAGAAAATGAGCATGATAAAAGTTTGAACAAATATAATTATCTATTAGCATAATTGAAATATCAAATTTATTTGAACGAGAAACAAAGGCAAACCTACAGTTTGAAAAAAACATCAGCAACTGAATACATTTCTTTATTTGAATTAAAGAAAAAATAGCGAAGTATTCTCGTTCCCAGCTTTTGCTACTTCGAAGTTAAGAGCATGCCTAATTAAGGAAACATTCCCATTATTAGTTTTTGTTTTTCCCAAAACTGTTTAACTTGTTACTTTTGATTTTAGATACCAAATAATTATAATTTTAAAAATTCACAGTTAAAACAACACTGTTGTCTCTCAAGGCATTGGTCTTATTGTTAACATTTTACAGCAACAACTTATGGTCCAGATGCTTTCATACTATAGCTTATGGGATGAGGAATCAAGTACCATAGAACACTTTCTGATGTAATGAGTAATACGACTGATAGCACAAAACTTCGATAGTCGTTTCACCGTCTCTGTGTCATTATTATGTATTGACGACATACAGTTTTTGATTACTCAGAAAATAAAAGTTACTTAGTATTCTACTGTCGGCAAACAATTTTTGCGACAACTTAGGTTTCTTTAATATGAACTCAGATCATTCTGACACTAGCACTACTGAGGATTGGATCCGTTATATTAAATATGAACTCAGATCATTCTGACACTAGCACTACTGAGGATTGGATCCGTTATATTAAATATGAACTCAGATCATTCTGACACTAGCACTAATGAGGATTGGATCCGTTATATTAAATATGAACTCAGATCATTTTGACACTAGCACTACTGAGGATTGGATCCGTTATATTAAATATGAACTCAGATCATTCTGACACTAGCACTACTGAGGATTGGATCCGTTATATTAAATATGAACTCAGATCATTCTGACACTAGCACTACTGAGGATTGGATCCGTTATATTAAATATGAACTCAGATCATTCTGACACTAGCACTACTGAGGATTGGATCCGTTATATTAAATATGAACTCAGATCATTCTGACACTAGCACTACTGAGGATTCGATCCGTTACATTAAAATAACTTGAAATATGCTTATCAAGTCTCGAAAATAGTATCAGAGGAACATAATGTATTATAACTTTATTTTGATTTTATACTTTTGTTTTCAGTTTACTAACTGATATTTTATTACAGTTTACAAGATTTACAAAAGCAGGCCCCTTAAAAGTTTTGGTGAAACACATTCACAAAGTACTTTAACCAAAATAAGTGTAACCAAGTTATGTAAAAACGGTTTGGTTAAAAGTAGCAAAAGCAGCGATGAATTCACGAACTTCATAACTGGTGACGTCAATACATCGTCATTTTTAGCATTGTCTAAATCATAGAATCAACAACATCTATCAGCACTGGCAGAGAGAGAAAACAAGGAAATTTAGCGCATATATTTTCTGTTCAGAAACGTTTCCTGTGGCTCTGACATATGTAAGCGAGCATTCACCAACTTTTCTGTAGTAAATATAAGACTGCACAAACCATCATCTCAGATCAGGAATCAGGTGTGAAGGCAGAGTGAATTTATCTGGAGTAACAACGTTTGATTTTCAGGCTTATTATAATAAACTTATTGACGGTATTTTTATGCTATTTTTTCATGTAAAATTAAAATTCGTTATTTTTATTATATTTTGAGGTAATAAGTAACAAAAACCGATATGTGTAGAAGTTATAAAAATAAAGATTGTTTAGAAATGTCTCAATAGCATTTTCAAGATAAAAAGTTTAAAATATTAAAAAATAAACTCGCCATTTATTTATTTGGGTAGTAAATCATGTAATCTATCATATATTTTGTCTCATATTCTTGATAACTTTCTAAAGAATGGGAGACACTAAACTAGACGTGTCAACCACGAGCGTCTGTTACAGTGTAACCGATGGAAGAATCACGTGGATGCCCCCAGGGCGAGGCCGGCATCCTAGTGAAACGTCCTCGAGGCATCGAGCTCGGGTTATGTTAGTTGCTTGGTCGTCACAGTAGTGACACAAAATAACTAACTCTCTTGTCTGGCACTCGGCCCTGATTCTATTGTGTTGACCTCTCTCAACTGTCCTAGGTTCTAAGTGTTTCCCGAGTTTAGAATTACAGAAGCAAGCACGTGAGAAACAGAAGGCTGATAGGGTCAGAGGACCGTTGACGTTATCTAAAACAAGGGACGTTCAAGCTTATGACGCTCCCTGCTTTCTGGGAGTGACGAAATATCTCCAAAAACCAACGTTTAGAATTCTACTCTAGGTAAAGAATTATGTATACCGGGAGACGTGAAGCTTACAAGCACATCATAACAATATTAAAATTGTAAAACCTCATTTTTATGTGTTATTACAGAAAAAGAAAAAAATCCCACGTCATAAACTTTAGTCTAGCACTTTAAAACGATACATTTATGAAAAACAAAAATAATATGTATATACGTATATGTATTTCAACGTTCAGACACACTTTCTGAACGCCCCCGAAATATATATATCACCCTAAATTCCCACCATATATAGAAGAAGGAATCGACACACTGTTTTAACATCTTTAGATAATCTTCAAGAGATATGGAGATCAATCACGCATATATGCATTTATATTTATTATATCAATAATATAACCTTGAAAAAGCTGCATTTTACACTGGCGGTTTCTCAAATTAGGCAAATACACTCATGAATTATCAAAAAATTGTTAAGTTTTATGGAACGTTTCGTACTGAAGTAAAATGTCATGTTTCATGAGGGTAATATATGTATAATTAGAAACCTTTTTTTTATTGAAATGGATGATCAACTCTGTTTAGACGTCCAAATAAAAAATATGTTTATATATTTTGGAAATTCAGAGATTGCCCCTTACGGCTAGGCCTAAATCAAACTTAGACGAATTAGGTTCAATATCTCCATACGTTAATTATGGCTCCTATAATAGTTAATTTTATTTTAAACTAACAACCGGATAGTTACTTCTACAGTATTCAAAACTTTTGGTTTTAGATTTTCACTAATCTCAGTTTTAACGAAGCCCAACCATTTTTATGAAATTAAAGTTGTATAGATAATTCATATACAACGGATATTTATGAACGTGAGCGCAAGAGACCGACAATTAAAGTTCATACCTGGAGAACGACCCTCAAATCAAGAAACCGGTTAAGTACCTCGTTACAGACTGGGATTATCTATCTGTGTGAAAAGAAATGTAAAATATATGTATCCATATGAAGAAAACTGTAAGATGTATGTATTGTGTGAAGGGAACTGTAACATATATGTAACTGTGTGAAGGAAACTGTAAGATATATTACCTTTCCGAAGTGAAAGAATGTGCTGATGTGTTTCACGGAATTGTGTGCATGTGCGAGTGCTTTTGACACCGCGATGAAAAAGCCTAACTTATTTATAACTCAGTTTCTGGCTTACCACTCTTGTTTGTTTTGGGAAATAAATTAGTCACGTAAAAATTACAGGCGCTGAGATATTTAGGCCTAAGGCTCATACGGTATATTCTGCAAGATTACTGATGGTATCCTTTCTACAATTAACATATTAGAAACTTGGTTGAAATTAAACAACGGGTAAAACTAATCGTATTTGATAAAATACACTCCACAAATTGAAAAGTTTGAATATAATTATTCCTCGGGGACGTCAACGCACCTCGTTTCGACAAATCACTTAGGCGATAAGGGCTAGCAATATATATGTATGTACACACAGGTTGGTTCGTGTCTTCGAGATGAATTCCAATTTCTTAATACAGAAGCCTGAAGCACTTTAAACTCGTTCGTTGTTCCTAATAAAAGACGCGTAATTAATCTTGCAAAGTTTCATCACTGTTGTAATGGTACACGAAACTAAGATCTAAAATAACAGCATAGCAACGTCAAGAACTCATCAGCATAATATTTCTTATGGAATTTCAAATGATCGTTTTATTTCATTCTATTTAATACTTAAATTTGTCAAGAATTCATCAACCTGACATGGCTGAATAGATTTTTTCAAGTAACTCTGTTATTCGCACAAGGACTTTTGAGTGTGTACATAAATTTATGTATATATGTATATAAATCTCTAGAAAACAAACATTGCAACATATCGATTAGTGAGAGAGTTATATTTTCTAGAAGTAAAGAGACAATGCCCTCGTACAGTGATACAGCGCTATGTTTGGAGACTTACGACGCTAGAATCCATGTTTTGATACCAGTGGTGAACAAAACGCAGATAGCATATCGTGTAGCTTTGTGCGTAATTACCAACAAACAAACAAATTAGGCCACTGAATTTTATACAAATATGAGCGAGTCGTGAAATCTCAAAATATTTAGAGTTTAAGGTAGTTTTAATTTCATTCATTTTCTGGTGCTGGTCGTCAGTTGATGTCTGAAAATCTCAAAGGATCAAAAGCTGATAGAAAATGACATATAAATCAGGAACGGAAACCGTTTATTTCCAAGGAATAGATCATATTTTTAAGACGATACTTAAACAACTGATTGAACAAAAACACAAGCCAAAATTATTGTTTATAAGTAGAAACTAAGCAATGTAAAGTTACAACAAAAAGTTAAAAAACAATAGGAGGGCTTTTCTAGTTCATAAAATTATAAACTATATGTTCCGCAAACGTAAAATAACGTCAAAAAGTTAAACGAAACAGGATATATTTGTTTTAAACAAATAATCATTATTCATAGTGTTAATTTGATAGTGATAAAAAAACATGTATTATATTCACACGTGTACTCAGTCACTCAGAATCGATACGTAATTAGTTGTTTTTTCGCTCTGTAACGATATTTGTCGACTGAGCTGTACTAACGAAGGTTGGAAAACAGTATAAGTTGTATATATGATGCTTCTATTCTTAACCTCAGTTTCTATTTCATTCGTATCTCCAACGTCAAAAAAAACATCAGTATTTTTAATTTTAGTTTCATATTTAATATTATTTTTTCAGTGTCAAATGATTTCTCAATTTACCTGAAGAAATCATTTGAGAAACACACGAAAAACTACAGAAAATTAGGCTTAGTGCGAGCTTTAGAAAAAGCAAAATTCAAAGGTAAATTATAATTTTACGTTTAAATATTAACACAGATGTTGAAGTAGAAAAATTTTGCACATAAAGATACTGTAATGAGAAATAAATAAATAAATACACATGTATATTTACAGATAGAAAGAGCAATAGCTTAAAATAATACTATTAAAGCAGCTAAGAATCTTAAGACGTATCATATCAAGCTCTATGTACGAAATTAAGTACAGCAGTGTAAACTCTTAAACCTAGTGATTGATATTCGTAGTAGTTAATTTATGAGCTGCTGTCGTAATTTGAAGCAATTTAAAGAAGCTGAGGATTTGGGCGCTAAGCGGCTTACCTGGATCAGAAGAGCTAGTCCGTCGATGAGGACTGATTCGCAGCCAACACTAGTCAGTCTTTCTGAGGAAGAGGGATCGCTAAGTCAGTTTCTCGGTGTGTATTGGATGTGCCGCTCTTATTGAGGGTCGAAAGTTTAAGGAAAAGGCTGGAACTTCAAGCTTATATTTTGAAATAACTAGCTGATTTCCAATTGAACTTTTATCAATGTACTGAAGGGCTTTCCTATTTGGTACAACAAGATGTGTTGAAAGAATGACTCTGGCGTGATAAAATCTCCTAGCCTGAAAAAAATAAATTAGTATATTGTGTTCTGTCTAAATACTAGGTCTACTGGGATGTCTCTGAGTTGTTTAACTCTAACTTAACTGTTGTTAATAGTGAAGTTATTGATCATTTACCATAGTTGGGAACACTAGACTCCCGTGGTCACATAATAGTCATTTGATAGTGGAGGAGCGCGCCTACTCTATCAGTTGTCAGCCAATCATAGCCCTGACTTCCCCACCCACAGCGTGGGCTCGAGCCTCTTGTGTTGTAGTGGACGTTCGACATTACGGCTCTGTAAAAGTATGGCTAAAGTAAGTAAGATTTTTTGTTTCGCTTTGGTATTAATTTCACGAGCCAAAGTGATAATAATATTATTAAAAGTAACTAATGGGTATATTCCCCCTTTTTAAAAATACTTTTATCAGTTTCTTTTGCGAATTTCTAAATTTAATGCATAAACACTATTTAGAAAAATCTCGGCTAACAACCTCGTGTAGTCACTCGACTATTTAAGTCACGAAGCACTGTCTTGTTTGCCAAGATATCAAGTATATATATATATATATGTGTGTGTGTGTAATAAAAAAATCCACCTTGCACCGTAAATTCATAGGAATGCTTTGGCTTATAAGGTCATCGTCGCGGTTTCGACTGTCTTTGAACCCGCGAGGGATGTAGACAGACATTCTACGGTCGTTTTCCTGGGTTCACCCCTCGATGGATGTCTGTCATCAGATGTAACCGGCTTACAAAAAGAATGAAGTAACTGATGGTTCTGTTAGGGTCCACAACAATCCAGAGGATGTGCTTAGCAAAATTAATATATTCACCATTGTTTGTTGCGTTTTAGTTTTATTTGTTGTTCGTTTATTAACCTGGCAATTGATAACACAATCTATTTATTCAACGTAAAAGATAGCTGCTATTAAACAAGGCTCCGAACGGACTGCTTCACGATAGTGAGATCACATTGGTTGATGTTGCTTTTACGTGTGTGAAGTAAAACAAGAATTCATTTTGTATGTTGTGTACTGTTTAATTCAGTTATCATTTATCGTTTGACAGCTAGTTGCATATAAAATAATTTTTCAACAGTCCGATAATCGTTCCATCTTAGCTCGTATAATATATAGATAAAGAAACAGTCAGACGGATAGAAAAATAGAAACTGGTTAGGTGTGTGGATAATTACATCAATAAACAAATGATAGAACTGTGTATGAATATAACTTAATAAAAAGGGTTACATATAAATATACGTATTATGTAAATTAAAATAAGCCATATAGCAAATGATATACGTTCCAAACTTATACGGTTCCGCGTTGAATTTTTTAACACACTCCCAGAATAAAGTTATAAACCACTAAAAATCGTGTAAAGTAATTCTCTTTGGTAACTATAAACCCTTGCAACCCTTGAAAATCTTGATTTGTAATAAAGTTATATCAGCAGTAAATGCGTGATATGTTAAACGGGCTGTGATTCTGGTGATAACAGAGACTTGCGAAGCCACTTTTTACACCAGACTGGATATACTTTCATTTAAGTCAACACACACTTAGGACTTTGGAAAATCAAGCTTTACGTACGTGTACCTGTATTTCAATATAACAGCAACAAATATTAGTAACATGAAAAAAAAAGTAAAAACCAAATAAGGCTTCGATTAATTCAATGTTTTTATCCAATTAAATAGTTTAATTTCTAAATGGCAAGTGATTCATTTGTTGTAAAAATGACTAGTTTTGGTTAACAGTTATTATTTTAATGACCACTTAATATATGTATAAAGTAAAAATGATAAAACATTATTATTATGTGTGAATTTCAACGTGAAAAGTGTTGATTTTATGTTATAGCATTTTTAGAAATTTATTAAAACCAAAAAGTAGGTGTTTTGTTTAATTTCAAACATCAATGAAACTATATATTAACAATCTTCGTATAAGCTGTGACGTGACAAAATTTCAGGTATAAGATGAGTGATGGTCATGCAGTATTGTAGTGATTTACAATAACGTTCATTCTTCGATTCTGGAAAAAAAAAAAAGGATTTAAGCTTTTAAAACACAGATTAACAAAAAGTCAACAATTACCTTGTCTGGTTTTAATTATCATTGAAACACCCAACGAAAATAAAGCGTATTTTCATGGTTAACAGGGATAAGGAAAAGATGGTCGACTTTGTAACTGTTGTCAAAATACGTATTTAATTTGGTATTAATTTTTACTATTTCAGTGCGATTGGTGAGTAAAATAGCTTATAAGGGAAACTGTACCACATGAGTTGAAATGTCATTTTTACGTAGGCTTCGCTCCCCTGTTTTGTCCAGTGTCCAGTTTTTCCTTATCACTTAATTTTATGGTAGATTTTAAAAGTAAAATATCAATAGTTTACTGGAACATTTGAGTAGTAAAGCTCCTCAGGGAGAATTTAGTTTGAACATGTAATCGTCATATAATATAAAAGAATCGTTGATTGCCACCAGAGGGAGAACTTGTCCCTGCTCCAGTATTTAAAAACGGTCTCAGTATTATGTACAGATACTGAGAAGTAAAAAGACTCACAGTTCTAAAACGTAACCTTGATTAACTTACACATGATGTAGCTTTATATTTAGTTAAGTAAACTGAACATTTGCATTGTTTATAAATTATTCGAAACGAATAAAGCGTACCAAATATTTTTTGATAAATAATTGAGTCGTTTACTTACCTTAATATTTTACTTTAACAATATTTAAACATTTTTAATAAGCTAAACAAAGAGTTAAATTATTTTACTATAGATAAATAAAAGGCTTCAACGTTAACGAAGATGTCATTACTGAGTTACATAACAGTTACTTCGAATCCCTGTCATATCAAATATGCTTTCCCTTTCAGCCGTGGAGACGTTATAATGTAACGGTCGATCCCACTATTCTTTGGTAAAAGAATAGTCCAAGAGCTGGCGGTGGGTGATAATGACCAGCTGCCTTCTTTCTAGTCTTTCACTGTTGAATTAGGAACGGCTAGCGCAGATAGCCTTCGAGTAGCTTTGCGCGAAATTCAAAACAAACTAAACCAAACATAATAGTTAAACTCTTAGAACACGGAAAGTACGAGGACTTACACCGCTAGAAAGCAGGTTTCGATATCCGTGATGGGCAAATACGAATAACCCTTAGTGTAGTTTTGCGATTAATAACAACTAACAGTGAGAACAACTCTTAGAGAAACTTCAGTGTCAACATATTGCTCCTTGGTGGTTCAGAAGAACGTCTGTAGTGGGCAGAGTACATGTTTATATAACTCATACGAAAAATCTGAATGTACACCATTTTTTAAATGTATCTTCAATACGTTTGTTTTAGAACGTTAAAATAATTTTATAATGCCTTTAAGCTTATTAATTTTTCACGTTAACAAAGTACTTTTAAAAAGCTAGACATCCCTGTGATTTCTTTGTACGACTATTATCAGCAACTAAAAATAGAGTCCAAATAGCAGCAAATAAATTGTCAAATGTTATATACATATACGGTTTTTTTTAGAACTTGCACTGCCTATGCAAGTGTGCATACCTTGTCAGATGTTTCAAAGTTGGCACGCATGTTAAATTATGGATGGCAGCTCATAAAATACAGAAAAATGTTCGTTTTTATCCCAAGAAAAGAGCTCGTGACAGCGGCGTCTATGAAAAAAAGGTTGACAAGGACAAGGAGCTTTCTATACAACGCCTTTTCAACTATGGTGAAAATTGTAGGCTGCTATTCTTTTGTTAAGACACTATTTGAGCCCCCTCTCAAATTAGCATGAAAATAGTAACCAATGTTTACACTTCGGACCAAGAAATCTAACCTTTTTTTTGGTGTAGTGAATAGCGGTCTCTGCTGTAATGAAAAGTTGTACAGGTGAAGAAAAAGAGGAACACTGAAACAGAAGCAACCGTGGGTCAACACGAAGAGGGAGGAATTGAATCTAGTATACAGAAGCACGAGTTAGACTACGAGATTCACCTTTGTCACGTTTTCTTCTAAAAAGCCACGCGAGACAACATTCTTGAAGAGCTGAGCACAATAAGTCACATATTATACATAAAGCTCCTTATTTCTGGAACTTTTTTTTCTGGTAGATTTCTTCAGAATGTTCTTAAAGTAAGCGACATCAGTCTGATTCAACAATAGAAACGAAACGGTAACATGTAGGTTTTCCCAAAATAAAACACCTTCATTTTCGTGATCTGGGGTAAGATTAGTTTTGCCAGGAAAAATTGTTTCTTCTAATTGCACTGAATGTCGTATATTCAGAACACATACCTTAAAGTCAATTTTATGAATAAAGGCACAGTTAATTTTGAACTTATTGTCTTTAACAAACTACTACATAAACAGCATGTACTTTTCCTTTTTCATGGAATACCGTGACCTTCTGTACAAACTGAATACGTCAGAAACATCACGTAGTGTTTTCATCTATTTTAATTTGTACCATCGTGTAAAGTTTCACTATAGTGATGATATACACAGCCAACCGGTTGATTCTTAACTTGTGTGATGCACCAATCATGGGAGAGTTTCTATTGCTATCTTTGTCACTATGATTTTCATTTCGAAGCTCGAAGGTTTTCTTTTTTTAAAATCTAAACTTGCTGTTACAACTAGAGCATAAACATTAAATATTCTCGCTCTCCTGAGTACAAGATTAAATTTATGGATTTAAAAAATGGATGACAGAGTTTTTTTTTAAAGTGCTGAGAGAACGATTTTGTTAGGGAAGAGGATTAATTGGCGTAGTTTATTAGTTTAGATATTCGTGTAAAATATGGTACGAAGACGCTGACCTAAAGAGAAACATTTTATTTACTTTCGCGTGTCGCCTGATAATAGCATAATGTCATGCTACAAAATTGTACTCCCTCTTGGATTAAGTGTATCACATAGAATTATGTAAGATAATTTTTGTGGCAAGTAGTAAACAGGAGATACAATATTGAGTTTTATTCTTATAACACGTTCGTTTCACTAAGTGTTTCACATAAAAGGGAGTGACGTCGTTCAGTGACTAGTAATTGAAACACTGTAATGGCTAATAAGTGAGACTTTACGTGGCTATGAAATAAAATCATTTAGCGACTAAAATTAAAACTATTAATGACTAGTAAGTAACATATTCTAGTGACATTAACAAGTAAAATTGCACAATGCTTAGCAAGTAAAATCGTTTAGTGACTAGCAGTAAAAATCACCTTGTAAATAACAAGTAAAATCTTCAGTTTCATAACAAGAAAAATTGTCTAACGACCAGCAAATAAAGTTATCATGTGACTGGTGTAACTACTCAGTAAAACTGTCAAGTTTGTTTATGTTTTGAATTTTGCGCAAAGCTATATGAGGGCTATCTACGCTAGCTGTCCCTAATTTAGCAGTGTAAGACTAGAGGGAAGGCAGCTAGTCATCACCATTCACCACCAACTCCCGGGCCAATAGTGGGATTGACTGTCACATTATAACACCCCACGGCTGGGAGGACGAGCACGTATGGTGTGATTGGGATTCAAACCTCCGACCCTCAGATTACGAATCGAGCGCCCTAACCACCTGGCCATGCCAGGCCGTAAATTGGTAAGTAAAATCGTTTAATTATTGATAAATAAAATATATTGAATAAAATAATCTTATGGCTAGTAAGTAAGATTCTTTAGTGGCTAGGAATCAAGATCATCTAGAAATTAGGAAGTAAAATCATTTATTTACTAACAATTAAAATTGTTTCTCGAATAGCAGGTAAGCTTCTTTAAAAACTAGCAAGTAAATTCGTCTGATGGCTTGTAAGTAAAATCTGGCAAGAAAAATCTTCTAGCAACTAAAAAGTGAAATCATTTAGTAATTAGCGAATAAGACTGTCAAGTAATTAGCAAGTAAAAATAACCGACATACTTTACACGCAGGAGGGTTAACTTGCTGCATTGAGTTTGACCATACCGACGACCAAGACTGGAGTGTAAAAATTGTATTAAAATTTTAAGCAAAAAGAACGGCTTAAAATAGCGAAGTTTCCAGTAATGGCATTAATTTTCCCAATGAATATTCATATATTAAGACCATTAGAAGATCAAATGTAAAACTACTCTTGTATAACATAACGACTGTTTTTAAACCATTTACAATACACTATCACAAGGAAAGATTCTGACAGTTCACGTTTCACGGATAATTAACTGATCTTACCTTAATTCAATTATTTTAAAAATAAAGGTTTTGTAAATTTTTCAATATATACCATTATGACATAAAACACTTAGGTAGTAAAATACTGGTTGAAACAATATTTTCAACAGTTTTATGGAGGGGAGGTAATAAGATAGCATTACACGAATCGTAACCTTTTAACAGACTTATTTATATGCTCTATACTTATATTGAAAGATTGGAAATAATTATACCTATTTGAACTAAGTATTCGCATTGTTTTCTGTGTATTTTCCACGTCAACGAGAAAAGAAGTTTGTATAAATAAGACATGATATAGTTGTTGGGATGCCTTTCAAACCTATAGACGTGAGCCTATGATATAAGGCTTAAACTTGCACTGTTAAATGAAGCACAGTGTGTATATTTATGAGGAAAGAAAATAATTCATAAATGAATATTATGAACTATATGATGACTCACTTGATATTAATAACGTGGTTAAATTACTAAAATGGAATTCAATCTATTCTATTCAAGACTTGATAATACGATGCCAAGTAAATTGTTGGACTTAGAAAATACGTTGTTAATAACACTTTTCAGTGTTATGTCGCAAACCAATAAGCTGCTTCAATAAAAATATCTTTGTTCTAAAATAGCACTATATGTACTATGTCAGATAATGTTTGAGTACAATACAATGATTCTCAACACTGTGTCAGGTGTTATTTTATTACATTGCAAGAAGAACACCACGTTGTACAACAATACACTTCAACACTATGCGAAATATTAGACTATAAAACTAGGAAACTCAGTGTTGTTCAATGGTATAAGATTCTGCATAAAGTATTGTTAAAACATATCACAGAAAATTATAAAACAAAATTAATTAAGTTTCTCGTGCGGAAGTGAAGGACAACAGTACCGGAAAATCCTGACGTTGTACAACAGGACTTCTAAACTACGTTCCAGATCCGAATAACATGAAGGACTGGAAAAAGCCTTATGTTCCTTAAAAGAGACTTATTAACACTGTGTTACGTCCTAACGAATTACAACACTGGAAAATCCTTTGTGCTATTAAAACAATAACAAATCATAAACAGTTTAGTAAGGTGCAATGAACTAAAACGTTTGAAAAACCTTGTGGGATTACAATAATTCTCCTCATCATTAAGTCAAGTATTTTTTAATCTTAGTATTAAAAAACACAATGTTCTGCAACAGGGTTCATTAGTTACTATCTCAAGCACATACGGACTTAAACGTTGGAAAATAATTGTTTAACAACTATCTTCAACATTAAATATAACACATGTTATGTTCTATAATAGATCTCTTAAAACTGTGCCAGGTGCAGTTGGATTAGGACTGAGCCAAGTGTGAAAAAAAAAAGGAATATGCAACGCTTTTTAGCATTACGTTAGACAATGCCACAGAAAATAAACTATAACATTCTATAGAAGAACTATTCAACACAAGTCCCATATCCTAAAACAAGTTGTTTACCTCAAAAATTGGTAATGCCTCATTTTTATACTATTAGAAAAACACTTGTGTAGGTTTGAATAGTGAAACAAAACCGCTACGTATATTATAGCATTACTGTCGATATTTTACCTCGTACGGCCCGGTATGGCCAGGTGGGTTAAGGTATTCGAGTCATAATCTGAGGGTCGAGGGTTCGAATCCCCGTTGCACCAAACATGTTCGCCCTTTTAGCCGTAGAGGCGTCATAACGTGGTGGTCAATCCCACTATTCGTTGATAAAAGAGTACCTACCTTAAGAGCTTGGCAGTAGATGGTGATGACTACTGCCTTCCTTCTAGTCTTACACTGCTAAATTAGGGACGGCTAGTACAGATAAACCTCGAGTAGCTTTGTGCGAAATTGAAAAAAACGAAACGAACGAATGTGTAGCTTTACGCGAAATTCCAAAACAAATTTTACCTCCTAAGGGATTTGTTTTGTTGTTAAAATATATCCACCTCACGATTCTAGATGAGCCTAGCGAAACGTGATATAAAAAAAAACAAAATACCTTTTGAACATAATTATTTGATTTACCTGAAAGTAGAACTTTAATATTTATATTTCAAGTCCTTCCTTCAATTCAACTTGGTAACGTCTCAATATAAATAATGATTTATCCTTTTTGTATGATTTCAAAGTGGAATTCGTGAGCTTACTTCGTAAATTCAAGCCTTGCGTGAGAACTTTCGGTCTGTTAGTTTACTCTCCTCGTATTAACTAGTTTTAATAAACACGTTTTATGGATACTTTAGGCATTGTGGTTAAGCTTATACCTTTTAATCCTTTAGATGGAAAAGAAGTTGAGATAGATTAATGTTGGGTTAAAGATCTTGCTAAAAGTATTATATCTTTTTCTCGCAGAACTAATTGATTCACTTAATAGTCCTCGCCGTATCGCATGCCACTGTGTAATGCCCAGCTATTTCTTTCCACTAAGCAACTCTTCAGAGTGTTAAACTTTTCATTAGGAACGTACGAATGTTTAATGACAGTGGTTATTGTAGTGATTTTGTTTCTGTGGGTTTATTTTTTTCATGTCAAAATGTAAACAAATCAGTTCTTATAACTATATTAAGTAAAATTTATATACATATTTTTTGTTTGGATGAAATCCTATAACACACTGTCTCCGCTTTGTAGAGAGTTTGATTCGTGAAGTCTTATTAAAATATATTCATATTGCTGATGTATGAATAAAGGTCAGTTTAATAATTAAAGTAATATCGTATCAAAGTTTTGGAAAAGTTATGATAACAGCGAATAAAAAATTAGGAATGGCTGGTAAAAGAGCACACATACAATAATCAAAAAGCACAGTAGCGTACCAAGGTCAGAAACTTCAATATAACAGCATAGCAAAGTCAGGAGTCAATTAGTGTAACAATGTACCAAAGTTAGGAACTTCCGATTTAATCACATAGCAAAGTCAGGAGTCAGTTAGTGTAACAATGTACCAAGGTTAGAAACTTCCGATTTAATAGCATAGCAAAGTCAGGAGTCAATTAGTGTAACAATGTACCAAGGTTAGAAACTTCCGATTTAATCACATAGCAAAGTCAGGAGTCAGTTAGTGTAACAATGTACCAAGGTTAGAAACTTCCGATTTAATCACATAGCAAAGTCAGGAGTCAATTAGTGTAACAGCGTATCAAGGTCAGGAACTTCAGGAAAGAGCATATCGAGGTCAGAAACTTTGTGTCAGCATAACAAAGCTTTGAGTACACAGTTACAAGTGAATAAAATCGATATTACGAAATCACAGCAAAATTATATCATTAGTGCAGCTGTACTGGCACAACAGAGTGGTATCACAGAACAGAATGTAAAGAAGCCTAAAAATATATAATTAAATATTAGTGAAAATGTACTTAGAATTTCATATTCACTTGGAAGTATATACGATGCTCGATAAGTATTTAATAACAATTACACAACAATAAGAATTAAATGTGTGTGTTTTCTCATAGCAAAGCCACACGGGCTCTCTGCTAAGCCTACCGTGGGGAATCAAACTCCTGATTTTAGCGTTGTAAATCCGGAGACATACCGCTGTACTAGCGAGTATAACACATCAATATATTAAATCTCAATGATCCATTAGTAACTGAATACAACGAGCTCTTATTGTAACAGGCAGCAGTCAAAGGTAAACAGAGTTGATAAAACAGTTAATTTCTGTTGTACATTAAAACAATTGTAAGGATAGAATTTAGCAGTCACTTAAGATGAAAAAAACGTTTGAAATAGTTAGATCTGGTGGAATGTTTACTTTTATAACCAGTCACAGTATGTTACTGAAATCGTACGTGCTGATAGTGGAACGAAGGTTAATAACGAACCGCTTTATTCTGGGAGCCACTAATAAATGTGAAAAACGCGTGACAATTCATTGCAGCTTCATCACAGTAAACTATTCATAGCCGACTGAACTTATGTTGGCATTGTACCAAGTCTCGAGACCTGGATTTTTTTTTGTTTCTTGTATCATCATAATTTCATCGAAAATTGCAAAGAATTTTTTGTTGTTCTTAATATTGCTTTAACTTTTGCGATATAAAACAATGTCATGCACGAGCCTCTGTATAAGGAAAGAAAGAACTCGACATGTTGACACAGCTGTAAGCCTCTTCTGTGTCTCTCTCAGCAGGGGATTTGCCTGTTAGACTAAACAATTAATTATTTAATGCTTAAAACAAGGAACTGAATAAGTGTACAACCTTCTACCTCAGTGACACTGCCATTCCTCGAGAAGTCGACATCAGTCCAACGCTTGACAAGCCGCTGTTATCTCCGGAGGAATCTCGAACTAAACGGAAAGTTTTTCGCCGGTGTGCCGCCTAGGGATTTAGACCAAGCTCCGACCCAAGAGAAACATACTCGTAGATTAGTGAGATAAAGTTAAATCAAAGCCAGTCTTATTTAAAATGCAAATTTTAAGACTCACTGAAATCACAAAGGGGGGATGTCCTCTGGACAATTGTATACATTTAGTTGGAATAATATGATGTTGTTAAGGTGTACAAGATTTTTTGTTCTACTTATTTCATACATTGTGTTTGCCCGGTACGTTGATCTGTCAGAAAAGTAAGTATATACAACAGTTCAGTTGTATATACTTGTATATACAAGTATCAACTAATCACAGTCAAATTCACGTTAAATAGTACTTTACAAATTGACTTCATCGTTTCGACAATTAATCTCAGAGCTATCTTTTTTTTAACTCTTCAACTGATTTGTTTAAAAACCTTGGCATAACTTTTGACAACCATCAACATAGAAATATAGAAGGTTTAAGGTTAAGCTAATAACATCGCAATAGAGAAATAAAAAATAGAGGTACCTTCCATGTAGGTTTTACTTTGTATCCGTAAAAACGTGTGAGAGTATGGTATTAATTAGAAATATTTTATTAGTGTTAAGCAATTACTAACTACAACTTCCCCCAGTGGCACAGCGGTATGTCTGCGGATTTACAACGCTAAAAACCAGGTTTCGATACCCGTGGTGGGCAGAGCACAGATAGCCCATTGAGTGGCTTTGTGCTTAATTCAAAAACAACAACAATCAACTACAACAATGAATTGCAGTGGATTTACTTTATTTTTATGTCATTATCTCATTCTGTTTGAACAACACAGACAAATGGTGCAATTTGATATGTCATTTTTTATGAATTACACTACGTATAAGGTTTTGAATTATTGTAATAACCGATACGGCATTACACTGATACATATTTCTTTTATAAACCACCACCAGCACTAACTTAATAAAATTGTCAATATATATACGTATCACCAACATAAATTTTATATACAAAATGATTAGAAAGAACTATAGCATATTTAACATGCTTATATCTTGAAGAATTGTTTATTTTATTGAAACTACTCTTTAGCAGAGGGATAATGAGAGTTATGTATTTTACGTAGAAGAGTTTGCATTTAGTAAATCGTGTTTTAAAAACTACCGTTCTTTACTACGCTTTCCTTCATTCTTGGTGAGCATATGAAGCCTATCTCTGAAAGACGCTACAGTAAGTATCATAAGTTTTATATTGATACTTGACATATCATACACACTAATGTTATATTCGTCTACAATCACAAGTATTTTACTATTTAAAAAGGAGAAAAGTGAAACCTTAGGTCAGTACAATGTTCGTGAAATTAAGCTTTGATAACATTGGTCAACGTGTGTGGATTTAGATAGTGAACAGAAGTCGTTCAGTTACGAATATTGATCCACGTATAACATTTGTTGCATTCTGACCTACTTGCAATTATTTCCATTTTAATGTGAACGAAGACGAACATGAATACAATTTATGGAGTAGTAAGTAACAGGTTGGGAAAATAAGTGCATTTATTTTCAAACAGAATTTGTTTTACTGGCTAAAAATCTCTAAAATATGCACTTACTTATGAATAGTGCATATCCTGTTATGCACTATTCATAATAAGCTGTTTTTTTCGCATATAACTAATCTGAAATCTCATTTGTCTGATTGGTAAATAATATTTATTTGAAATTAAAGGTGTCAAGCAATATATTTCTTGTTTAATTCGCTTTTGTTAATGTAATACTTTTCTTCAGCTACAGGTCTTTCATCCAATTAATTACAACTGTCATGGAAGATAATACACTTGTAGAGTTATGGAATAACATACTTGTAGAGTTATATCGATCATTCGAGAAGGAATTTTTCTTTCACACAACACGTCCTTCTACCCTATCCAAGTAACGTTTCATCATGCAACTCCAACACGCCATCCTGCGGCTGCGGCGCGTTTTGTGGGACACTTTCTGCAGCTTTCTTACCATTCTGCTGCAACAGTGTCTCTTCTAGCAAATAATTACTAAAGTTGTGAACAACAATCTTAGACGTAACTACTGGTGGTTAATAAGTTTAATATTAATTAATTGTGTAATGACCAACACTGTTAGCGTTAATTCACTATTACCTAACTTTCTGTATGGTCTTTGTGTTAAGCTGATCTGTCTTTATGTTAATTGCTCGTTTAAACGGTGATTAACGATTCGAGTGTAAGCAACTGGTGTGTTGATCAACAGTATTAGTACTAACTAGCTGTGCGCTAACAACTGTTGTAAGTTTTTATTTTTGCGTTATAACTAACAGTTTTATAGTAACTCCTCGTCTCATAATCGACAATGTTATCATTAATTAGAATGAATCTATGAAAGCTACGCGTTAAAATCTTTAAGATGGCCATCGTTTCAACACTTGTTTATAACATAAAATATTTGTAATTAACTAATACAGTATGATTATAACGAAATACGCATATGTTAACCAACTGAGAAAAACTAGGTAAAAATGCATTTGTGTTCATTTCTTATCAATTACGTGCCATTTAAAAATGCAGTTTGTTCTTACTAGATGAACGCGTCATTATGTTAAATAAGTATGTGATACCCAGTTGAGAGAAACATCATGAAAAATAGTTCCAAGTGTAAACAACAAATGTTGTACCAGTTAGACGAATTTAACGTTATTTTGAATGACTTCATATTAAATACACATACGAATTACCTAGTTGTGTGTGTATATATATGTAATACCATATTTAATGTGACTTCATAACACACATAAGTTATTCAGGCGAGTGTAATTTTATGTTGAATGTGTGTTCGTTGTCATCACCCTTAAATTACTTAGTTGTTTTATTTTGTTAAATATGCCATGAATGGTAACTACGAGCCACATGTTGTGTTGGGAGTGTTTTGTTAAATATGAGAGTGGTTAGTAACATTTGAAAGTATAATGTCTCGTGTTAAATAGTTGGATGTGTCTTGTTTAATACGAGTGTGGTTAATAAAATTTCAGAGTACGTGCTTTGTGTTAAATATCTGGATGCTAGAAACGTCAGTGGATTTAGTGAGAGAAGAAGGAATTATAAAACTTCTTCACCACTGTTGAAGTTAATACCTTGTTTATATTATATTATAAGATATTTTTATCAGTGTTAAAATAAATACTTTATATATATCATAAATTTCTTTATTGATATTGACGTTAATATCTTGTTTATATTATAAAATGCTTTTATAAGTGTTAAAATTAATAATTTGTTCAAATTGTTGTTGTTGTTTTGAATTAAGCACAAAGCTGCACAATGTACTATTTGTGCTCTGCCCACCACAGGTATCGAAACTCGGTTTTTAGCATTTTAAGTCCGCAGACATACCGTTGAGCCACTGGGTGTTTGTTTAAAATATAAACTTATTTACCAGTGTTAAAGATAATACCTTGTTTATATTATATTATAAAAGGTTTTTACCAGTGTTAAAATTAATAATTTGTTTATATTATAAACTTCTTTACCAGTATTGAAGATAATACCTTGTTTATACTTAAACTTAAATGTGTAACACCGAGTTACTCTGCAATATTTAATTAGATGTAATGTGACAAGTGCTACGATAAAGGATGAAACGCCTGTAACAGGGAGAAAAATGAACTCTGGTTGTCTGTTCCCGTTTCACGTAACATGTTTCAGTTGTGAGCGTCTTCTTCTTCAGATTCAGGTTTGCTCTTCATACAGGTTTCTGTAATCCTTATGAGTTATTAAGTTAAGGCAGTTTTATAATGATGCTTTGTTCATCATTACTGGAAAAACTACACTCCATGTCAAGCTGTAGAAAATGTCTGTTGAACTGCATTATATGAAGTTATTCGTCCATGTTATTTCGCCAGTATCGGTGGTTTATAAGGTTTCTCTAGTGGGCTTCTTCTCCTGTAATTCAATCATGTACCGGAGAATAAAATTATGCACATTGACGCACGCATAATATATAAAAAAGGTAAACACACGCACACAGCACCTGTTGCTGAAACCACGTGCATAGCTCTCGAGAAAAGCAACATTTGGACCACAGTTCCTGTCACATAAATTACAATGAAAAATGGAATTAATAAAAATGACTAAAAAGTAAATAAATAATAAAACAGATGAAATATTGAATAATAACACAGCAAGGTTTTAATGAAATTTTAAACAAAAAGCACTCCCTAGTGGCTCAGTGATACATCTGAAGAGTTATAATACTAGAAATAAGTTTTTCTTTTTGTCGCTTCCCATAACCAGTTGGTTAAGGCATTCAGTTTGAAATTCGATGGTCGCGGGCTCGAATCCTCGTCACACCAAACATACTAGCCCTTTTAGTTGTAGGTGCGTTACAATGCAACAGTCAATCTTACTATTGTTGGTAAAAGAGTAGCCCAAGAGATTGCGATGGGTGGTGATGACTAGCTGCCTTCACTCTGGTATTACACTGCTAAATTGGAGAGGGCCAGCGCAGATAGCCCTCGAGAAGCTTTGCACCAAATTCAAAACATGTCAAACTTCTGGTTCCATCAGCAGATATGTTAGACAGTTCTTTTTTAAAGCCTGTTTATTGGCTGAATTTTACTTTATTTCATGAACATCACATCCAGCTACTTGACTTTTTTATTTCGAAATATTCTTTTATCCTTCACTTATTGTCAGTTCTCAGTTTCTCACTGACCTATTATAACTTAACATCCTTTTGTTTCATTAATTAGTGAACAAAAGAGGAGTTGAACATTTCAGGCCATGGGCGTGAGTCTTAACGCTCCCATCAACCTTTCTTTCTTTTAACAAACTTTGTGATTAAACCAACTGAGTGTAAATGAAAAAGAAGGGTCCAGCATAGCCAGGTGGTTAAGTCGCTCGACTCGTAATCTGATGATTGGAGGTTCGGATCCCCGTCACACCAAACATGCTCGTCCTTTCAGCCGTGGAGACGTTATAATGTGACACTCAATCTCACTATTCGTTGATAAAAGAGTAGCCCAAGAGTTGGCAGTACGCGGTGATGATTAGCTGCCTTCCCTCTAGTCTTACACTGCTAAATTAGGGACGGCAAGCATTGATAGCCCTCGAGTAGCTTTGTGCGAAATTCCAAAAAACAAACACACTTTTTAACTATAACAAATATTCTGGCTCTTTACCGTCACACACCCATATTAGAATGCTAGCAGACTCCTAGAGGTCATGTGACCATAAATTTAGCGCTATGGATATTGGGGGAGCTCTATAAATGTAATTCCATTTTATGATGCTTTTTGTTTGTTTGTTTGCAAATCATGACATCCCATATTTACAAATGTTTATGGTCTAAAACTCTCCTACGAAAAATTTTAAACAAATCTAGAAACACTTTTATTTAGTTAAACGAAAATGTGTTTTTGTTTTTTACTTACAAGTGAGACGAAAGTCGGAAGACTTTCAAAACGTCCTCCTCTACACTTTTGTCTCCACAACAGGCAGTTGCCGTCCATTCTACAAAGTTTCGTTATATTATCTTAATTTAATCTCACTCTATATAAAACAATTGATAACCCTAACTGTCCTTGAGGCATCATTGTGTATTTTACTGTATTTGCAAAATTGTAAATTCTTTTTCTACAATTTTTTCCTAGAAATTTCGTAACTGTCCAAATATGCTTTTGTGTTGTGGTTTATTTTGAATTTCGCGCAAAGCTGTACAAGGGCTATCTGCGCTAGTCTTTCCCAATTTAACAGTGTAAGATAAAAGGGAAGGCAGCTAGTCATCACCACCCACCGCCAACTCTTGGGCTACTCTTTTGTCAACGAATAGTAGGATTGACCGTAACTTTATAACGCCCTCACGGCTGAAAGGGCGAGCATGTTTGGTGTGACGAGGATTCGAACCCGTGGCCCTAGATTATACAAGTCAAGTGCCGTAACCGCTTGTGTTGTGTGTTTTTCTTATAGCAAAGCCACTTCGAGCTATCTGCTATGCCCAACGAGGGAATCGAACCACTGATTTGTGTTGTAAATCCGTAGACTTACTGCTGTACCAGTGGGGGACTGCCTGTTCGAACTTAAATAATTTTGTTTAAAAAGCTGTTGAATTAATTTGAACAAACCATAAATATTTTTCCGTTTGTTTGTTTTATAAGTAATTCTTTCAGAAACTATAAATAAAATCTTCGTCACTTCCAAAGTTTTATTTGTTATACGATTCTGCGGGCTATATTTAACGTTAGGACTCTGTTTTCTCAGTTTATACACGGTAAATATTTCTGTAGTTGGTGAAGGACTCAAAAATAATGACGTATTATGTCTCATCGTTTGAATCTATGATTAACCTCTATCCATTGTAGTGTCTGTGACTAATAGTGTATAGATGCTAGTTTTCAAAGTTTGTCGCAATTTTTTCCCGATATTCCTAAAGACAAATGGCAATTACATTTATAATTAATTAAAGTGCGTCCCTATTTCAATAGGTTAAGCTGTAGTCTAAAGCTGATGAATACCCAAA
Source organism: Carcinoscorpius rotundicauda (assembly GCA_011833715.1). Classification (NCBI taxonomy): domain Eukaryota; kingdom Metazoa; phylum Arthropoda; class Merostomata; order Xiphosura; family Limulidae; genus Carcinoscorpius; species Carcinoscorpius rotundicauda. The sequence goes on along the minus strand of CM022393.1, from coordinate 21,795,128 downwards.
TATTACTCGTATTTTAAACGTTTTGTTACTCCAAAATTTAAGCTCTTTAACAGTTTTATTTCATTCCTATAATATAGCTTTAATACTCGGAGCTGTACATCTAAAGCTAATTAAGGTTTTCATGTGTTTGTTTCTGAATTTTGCGCAAAGCTACACAAGGGTTATCTGAGATAACCGTCTCTAATTTAGCAGGCCTGGCGTGGCCTGGTGGTTAAGGCACTCGACTCGTAATCCGAGGGTCGTGGGTTCAAATCCTCGTCACACCAGACATGTTCGCCCTTTCAGCCGTGGGAGAGTTATAATGTTACGGTCAATGCCACTATTCGTTGGTGAAAAGAATAGCCCAAGAGTTGGCGGCGATGACTAGCTGCCTTCCATCTAGCCTTGCACTGTTAAATTAGGGACACACCTATACACTTTACATGATTGAGCAGCAAAACTGCTTGCACTAAATTTGTGACGGCTAGCACAGTTAGCCCTTGTGTAGCTTTGCCCGAAATTCGAAACAAACCAAACCCTAATTTAGCTCGTCATAACCACCTACCGGCGACTCTTGGGATACTCTTTTACCAAAGAATAGTAGGATTGATTTGACGATGACAAAAGAAGGTCGAAACGTTGTTTGCTCCTCTACTAATGCTTTCTCTAACCATATTAGCCGTTTTTAAATGTATAATTTTAACATTATAATGTCCCCACGGCTGAAAGAGGGAACATATTTAGTGTGACGGGGATTCGAATCCGCGACCATCGGATTTCGAATCGAACGTCTTAACCACCTGTCCGTGCCGGGCCTTAACGTGTTCATTCTGTTCTCATTTATCTTGTGTTCTTGTTTAAGGCTGGTTAGCAGTTACATATTATTATTATAAAATTACTTCTTACTGGAAACGCTTCTTCTAGAGCTTTACATTATCGATTTAACTCTTTTATTTTGTTGTGATAAATAATTTCTGTTTAATCCAACCCTTCAAACCATGTCTTTGTTCAGCTTACTTCTATTCTGGTTAGTACTTTTACTGAAAGTTTTATCCACATAAAGTTTCCTTGAGCCCGGTTTTATATATTTTATTCTTTAACACATTAAAACTTTACATCACCATAACTTGAAGCTGGAAATAAATCAACTGAACTGTGCCTGTGCGCTGGTAATCGCGAGCCTCAAAAGTGTCGTACATTTTGGTTATGGGAAAAAGGAAAAGTGACGACGCATTTTACACGTTTTTCGTCATCGATGGAAAAATTGAACATTAAGTAGCTAACTATTAATATCAAGGCCGGAAGACAAAACGTGTTGAACTCACTCTCTCCTGTGGGTAATAATCGCTAATAATAATATTAGGAGAAAAAGTCTTTACGTTACCCTGTTCAAAGCTCCGCTATGATTTAAACTCAGAGCCAGTGATTTACGAGAAGGCCACGGTTACATGCGAGAACCCCCCGCTGTCACACAACCATTGATTCGGGTAACTGTCGCCGTGCCATTCCTCCGACGGTTATCTCGGCTTTCCGCTCACGTTCTGCAAGAAACTTATGACTTCTAATACGTCTTTTCGTAGTACTGACGTATGTTTTTACCACCACAAGTTTATCAACATTAAAACTGTAAACTAGAAAACATTGAAAGCTAGATGAATCTCTCGTAAAACTTGCGATCGTTAACAATGTGCTGGTATCAGGTGTGAATGTACGAAAATATCTCAAAACTGTGTGAAAAACTCATTTCAGTAAGTCATTTTACGAACTGATAAGATATCGGAGTTGTGCATTATATATAAGAGTAATGTGAAAAAGAGAAAAAAAATGATACATCGTGTTCGTATTTCAAAACTGTTATCACTTTGTTTTCAAAATACGTTTAACATTTGGGTGCATACGATAGGAAGGAGACAGAAAAGAGAAGAAATAGGTTTAGTTGCACGTGTCGTATACAAGCGGGTACGTAACCAATTTTTTTTCAATCAAATGTTCCACGAGCAAGAAAAAATAGAGAAGAAATAGATCTAAAAAACTATTTTTCACGCTTTTAAAAAGAAGCAAAGATACAGAAATGAGTTATAATGTTTCGTAGCATGCCTTAAGAAAGATACATATAAAACAAATCTAACAAAACAGACAACGTTATATGTTTTACAAATAAGACAAATATGTAGAAATAAGCTTAAAACCTTCTGTTGCATGCTCGTATGAACAAGTTAGATTAAAGCAAATGAATAAATTATCATATTTTGTTGCATATTCGTATGTATGGAAAACTGTGCGTATCTTGTAAACGTGTTATGGTTTTGGCCTTGACGATCATTACACGCTGTTTTCACTTGGAGATAAAAAGCTTGCACATAGAAAAAATTCTCCAAGTACAGATAAAACCGTGTGCAATAAAGAAAACTGCACAGATAAAAACGTTTATTTAAAAAATACTCTCTTCAAATACAGATAAAAACAAATTTGAGTAACTGAACATTTTGTGCACATAAATCATTCTTGTCACGTTCCTAAACTGTGAATCCATTGATAGACAGAATTAATAAACTTAATCAACGCTCTCCACATTTTTTGGGGCAAACAATATTTTTTTTCTGTAAAACTACGATGTACAACTGAAGGTTATAATAGTTGTCAATCATTTTAATACATTTACTCGTTATAGACAAGTTTCTTAAATGGTGTGTTATAAAACAAACTAAAGATCGCAAGAATTATCCAATACCTTTGGAATACCTTGGGTATGAGTGGTAACAATAATAATACTTAAGCTCAATATCACGATGGTGGCTTTTAAAGTAGTTTTGAAACTACCCCGGTTTTTCGGTTTTTCTCATTCGAATTTTTACAGACTCGGTATTTATATATGTATAAATTCAAGTCACAAGTCATGATTTTCCCTATTGTTGTGAAGTGGGTATGGAATATTAAAAGTATACTGTGATATAGGATGTCTAGTCATATTAGTGACTCTGTTGTAACGTCAGGTAACAAATGTCAAATCAAAGTTAAAGTCAATCAAGTGATATGTCTGAAACTATTATTTTAAGGTAAAATATGTCAGTACAAAAGATGTAGAAATTAGATGATTTTAATTATATTTTTCTTTCATGAAACCGTGTTAGATAACAAATGGTCCCCAGTATGTTTGAAAACGCCATGTCAATATATTCTCGGTAGTTCACACTTTATCTCAAAACAGCATAGAAAAACAGGATTTTAATTTACTTAATCAGCATCTGATGAACTCCTATGTGTGATCTTGTTTGTCCTTGTTTTATTATTCACTACAATAGCACAACAAACAATTGAAAACTATGCTAAAAACTTCATTGTTCAAGTTCAAAGTAATCCAACAAACCAAAACACCAAGATCCGTTTTTTTTATTATCCGTAGCCCTAATGGTTACTGTGCATGAAGACCAAAAGATAAAACCAGTGCGATATAAGATCACCCAAAATAATCTATGCTATCGGTGTGTTAAGAGTTTGTATAACTGCTGTAATTAGTGCTGACTAGACTTTCGTTCAATGTCGCGACTCTTCAAACAGGCTAGGATACAACAGATATACCAATGATCTGAAAGCTATTTATTTGAAGAAATTACCTGAATAAGGCCGTTATTATATGAAGCAAACTTTCAAGTTCACAAAGTGTAGTTTTTATAAATTTTATTTACGTCATAAGACGTTAAGGAGTTTTAACCCTATATCAATATTCATTTTAACACCATATACTATCAGTTATCGTTTATCTCAGTTAACTTGCTTATATTCAGAAGAAATGGTAAAGTAGATACAGCAACCATAGCGTTAACAAGAGAACATTATATTAGAAAAGTATGCTTTGATATGCCAACAACACTACATCTAACGTATTCAACGCCAACAAAGCCTTTTCCTATTAACCAGTAAAACTGCGAATAACTGGTTTCTCTATATTAAGGGAATACTTTTCATTCTCTTTTTTTATATTTGTAACCAAAATAAATTTTGCAATAACGGACGTATTGATATTCCGGATTAAGGGCAGTGTCTTTACTCTTGGACTCTTCAGGAAGTTGTTGGTTTGAATTAAACACAAAGCTACATATTGGGCTATCTGTGGTCTGCCCACTACGAATATCGAAACCCGGTTTTTATTTTGTACGTCGGCAGGCATGCTGCTGTGCCACTGGGGGGGGGGGGGGCGCAGGAAGTAAGCCCTTTCGCTGTGGGCAGGTTGAAGAGCGCATGTCACAACCTTTCAGAGAGTTATTTTCAAAATTTTATTAAATAATTTACTATTACTCATATCACTGTAAACAATCAATATCTCTGTTTTACAAAGCATTTTCAACTTTTCTACGTTTTAATAAAAATACCTAAAATTAAACATTTGTGGATAAAGAGTGTTTATTGGTTGAAGAATAACTTTGCTCAAAGGTAAAAAGGACTTCATAATTATGTGCACAAATACCCTTGTGTGCTTTTATGATATACCGCTAAATTCTAAAAACCCCAGAAAGAAGACTAATTTTCAAACACTTGCAATGCTTATTGGATCGGCTTCAAACCATTAGTGGTACTTAAGACTCCTTGAGTGTAGCTGGTGTGACGAAGTGTAAGTTTGCTCATTTTGTTTCTTACATTTGTAGCACTGTTGGCTAAGCGATTATTTGCTTAGCCAATAACAAAAGTTTCGTTTTCCTAAAACACTTTTCATGTCAAAACCGACTTTCAATTATTTGCAGCAACAAAAACATTTGTCAGACAAGTTAGGTTAGATGTGGTTTGTTTTGAATTTCTCGCAAAGCTATTCGACGGATATCTGCGCTAGCCGTCCCTAATTTAGTAATATAAGACTAGAGGGAAGGCAACTAGTCGTCACCACTAACTGCTAACTCTTGGGCTACTCTTTTACCAACGAATAGTGAGATTGACTGTCACATTATACGACTCCCATGCCTGAAAGGACAGCATGTTTGATGTGACGGGGATTCGAACCTGCGACCCTCAGATTACGAGTCCAAAGCCTTAATCACCTGGCTATACCGGACCTGTCAGACAAATTATACAAGTTCAGCTCTTATTGACGAAGAACTGTTAATATTAGTGTTTCCAGGTGTCTAAAACACAAACACAGTGCCACCTGAGTTTAAACTTTTCTCATTGGAAAATTATTCTTCGGGTATTTTGTATGACCTTATCTGTCAAGCCTGAAAGGAAATAAAGTACTTTATAGCCGTTCTACCCTATACCTTCTAGACCTCGTAAACAGAGTTTGAGGAAATTATTTCCAACCTTGTAACATGGGTGCCAACTGCGAGGATGGGATGATTTTACATTGCGATTCCACGTTTCAAATGCATGGATATTTATAGCCCCAGGTTATATGAAATGGGTGGGATCAGACACACGAGCGAGACAAGCGATTTCTTGGTTTTTGATGTCCTATTTGAAGAAAAAATACGACCCTGTCTGGTAATCAATTCCGGTAGAATCCCAGCACCGACAGGCTTGTATGACGACCACAACAAAGAGCCGCGTCGTGTTGGTATTCCCGGTAGACCTTGTCGACATTTGAAACAACACGTAAACTGTACCATGACAACGTTGTGGCTGTTTCTGAGATTAGATGCCAACTTGTTTTTGTGTGACGTTTCTAGTTAATAATAGAAAGAATTTGCTCTGACAAGACCAGGAACATCAAGATTTCTCTGATATCATAGAAATTTGTAATAAGCTCAACAAATCAAGATAATGGGATAGCAGTTCATGAGCTTCACTTAACCTTTCCTAGTAACACATAACTTCTTGTAAACTCTGTTTTTTTTTTAGAATTAACTTTCAACTCTTTAGCTCGACAGTTTTGTGTCCAAACCTCCGATAAACATCAGTTTTTTTAACTTTGTGTATCATAATTTAAACGAATATGAAATAAAATTTTAACTGAAAAATAAGATGGCAAATTGAGTCCTGTTTCTGGAATATTAAAACCTGTATTAAACCAATCCAATTATTTATTTTCGACCTTTTTTTTTTATTTTGAGTATTTAGAAAATACTCACCAGACGGCGGCCGTTCCTGTCATGTTTCTTGATAAGCCACGGTTAATTGTGTTACATGTTAATTATGTAAATCGAATAACATAATATATGAAAGCTAAGGTTTTGAATACCATTTCACAAAGAGAGAGTCAAATCAGCTGGCATTACTCCAATGCGTTAAAAGAGAGTAAACGTTTCGTTACTATTGTTTTCTGCGTATTTATAGGTAATCGAATTCAATATACATAGCCTATTGACCACGGCTGCGGTGGATGAATAGTCGCCACAAGTATGGACACTTTCATTGTTCTCATATTTCTATCCCGTAAGAGTCCTTTGCGGTGAGTAGTTCACATCTCCGACGCTTGAGATACGGACTCGCCTGATACAGGTCTCGGTTGAATCGAAAGCTCAATTACCAGGGTTGACAAGGTTCAATGGTTTCTCCAAACACTTACTGAATAGGAACTGTAGAGAACCAGGGGAATTATCGATGTCCCTATTGGCTCTATAAGCGCGAACCTCCACACACACACACACACACCTAGCGATCACACCCTCCTAATTTTTCGCCTCGTAAACCACCAGTTTGAGACTAGAGACACCTCTATAATTCCGATACCAAGAAGAAAGCTGGGGGCAGGTGAGCATGTTGTCACAATCATCCAACAATGGGGAGGCATCTTGTTTGGCTCCACGCTGGGGTGACATATGGCCACAACAACCTCTGCTGGGTTGAAAACTACTTAAGATATGGCACTTAGAATGAAGACAGCTCGTATACTTCTAACGCTAAACTTCTTTAACTTCTTTCGTGTAAACATGGCGTATTTCAAAACGAAAGCGCGTTTCTTGAGTTATGTACATATTTACGTTGCTGTTTCTATTCTTGTACCAAAAGAAATCACGATAAGTACAATACCTCATACATTAGTCCAGGACTGCAATTAATTCAAGGATTATTTGAGATATCAAAACGAAATTCATTGAAAAAACATTTTTGTAAGCTTTGTTTTACAACTAACTGTGCAACACAAAGTTACATCCAATATTGAATGGAAAGAAACATTTAATTTCCAAACTGAAAAAAGGTTTTTCATGGCCTTTTTACTCTTTCTTTACACATTTTTTTTTGTAGAAATTATTAATAAAATGTTTTAAATAATTAATATTTCTTATTTGTTTCAATAATTTATTTCTTTTATACACACAGCTTGAGGTTTGCGAACTTCTTTTTATAGTTTGGTTCGTTTCGAATTTTGCGCAAAGCTACACGAGGGCTACCTGCGCTAGCCGTCCATAATTTTGCAGTGTGCGACTAGAGGGAAGGCAGCTAGTCATCACCACCCACTACCAACTCTTGAACTACTCTTTTACCAACGAATAGTGAGACTGATTGTCACATTATAACGTCTCCACGGCTGAAAGGACGAACATGTTTGGTGTGACGGGGATCCGAACCTCCAATCATCAGATTACGAGTCGAGCGACTTAACCACCTGGCTATGCTGGACCCTTCTTTTTTCATTTACACTCAGTTGGTTTAATCACAAAGTTTGTTAAAAGTAAAAAAGGTTGATGGGAGCGTTAAGACTCACGCCCATGGCCTGAAATGTTCAGCTCTTCTGCTCACGAATTAATGAAACAAAAGGATGTCAAGTTATAATAGGTCAGTGAGAAACTGAGAACTGACAATAAGTGAAGGATAAAAGAATATTTCGAAATAAAAAAGTCAAGTAGCTGGATGTGATGTTCATGAAATAAAGTAAAATTCAGCCAATAAACAGGCTTTAAAAAAGAACTGTCTAACATATCTGCTGATGGAACCAGAAGTTTGACATGTTTTGAATTTGGTGCAAAGCTTCTCGAGGGCTATCTGCGCTAGCCTTCTCCAATTTAGCAGTGTAATACCAGAGTGAAGGCAGCTAGTCATCACCACCCATCGCCAACTCTTGGGCTACTCTTTTAGCAACGAATAGTGGAATTGACAGTAACATTATAACGTCCCCACCCCTGAAAGGGAAAGGCAGGTTTGACGGGGATTCGAACACGCAATCTTCGGATTATGAGTAGTGTACCTTGACCATTTGGCCACGCTTGGCCAGATACCAGAAGAATGTTTTGTACAAAATGATAGTGAAAACCGAATGAGGCATGCTTTACGTCATCTTTGCATAGTAATAGAGATGTCGACATTATGTAATAAAAGTCCACAAAGTCCGTCATAACTCATAGGAGGATAAAGTAAATTAGTATAGGGAGTTGTAAAGAGTACACGTTTAGGATTATCTTAAGATGAAGATTCGAGAGATACATTACCCTGTCACTCTTGTTATTGTCATTATATTTGGTTGTTGACAGAGCTTATTGAGCAAAGTAATTTGAGATTTCATGAGCTGCCTGGTAAACCTAAAACCTATATATGATCCAAGGAAAAATAATCATGTTATGAGGAGGTCAGTAGAAAAGCACTATAGAGGATAGTGATAAGACATGTTAGCAGTTTAGTCCTAAACAAAACTTTCATTAAAAATATGAAATAAAAACGTTCAGTGTAAGCAAAGAGATTAAATTAAATTTGAAAAAAGTAGATCGAAATAAGCCGCAGAGACAATTACATTATTTTTCAATAAAAGCAGAAATACGGAAAATGAACAAGGTGCGTCTGTATAGTACACAATAAATAAGTTGCAAAAACACAGTAATAAATAGTTTATATGCATTTATGTTTTAACCCACATGTGCATAATTACGTACAGTTATTAATAAAATTCTAGTAGGTTGTGTTAAAAATTCAAGATAACTGTTAGTTAACTATTTTTGTTCCAATTCTTCAACTCAGAAAGTACCTATCGTATGTGACGTTCTAGCTTTTAATGTGATCTAGGATACGACAAAACGAGATACCTATCATATGCAAAACAAATCGTCATCATATAACATAAAGGATAAAGCACTTCGAAATTCTCTTTTTTTTAACACCTAAACTTTCTGGGTGCAAAATATGTGTGCAAACGATGAAGCGTAGTAAAAAGTATGCGACATGAAGCTATCTATAATAGGAAACGTACACTCGGAACGTCAGTGGCTTAAGTTCTAAATCTCTTACACTAAAGAGAAGGAAAAACTGTTTAAGCCCTATGCACGTAACACTTATTGATATATTTAGCACCTGGTCCACTACCATATGTGTTCGATGCAAGACTGAGATTTTAAAACATATTCTCCCTTGTTTTCAAAAATAGGTTCTTAGAGCTTGCTGTGTGTTCTAGCCAAATCTCATGAGGGAAAGAAAGACTGAACCATAAATTGTTGTCGCTTTTATCCCAAACAAAAGAGCTTTAAAAGTAAGTTGAACAACAGAAGATAGCTTTATAACTGTTTTTGGTTGCATAGGCATCTTGCTGTTTAACCCGACACTCCCTTATTTTTCGAATATTGTCCTTTTGATTTGTTAGCTGACTCAGGCCATATGGCCTAAGCGTCTCTATCCGAAGCAATTTATACATTATATCGAAGTATTTGGTAAATATAATCTCACAGCGGATTATCGATAAGTTTGCAGACTTGGGATGTTTGACATCCAGGGATCGATTTGTGCTGTAAACAGAGCGCAGATGGCGCATTGTTTATCTCTTTGAAGTTAAAAATTTGAATTGCTTTATTTATTTTTTTAATTTCGCTCAAAAATACTCAAGAACTACCTGCGCTAGCCGTTCCTAATTTAGCAGTGTAATACTAGAGGAAAGGCAGCTAGTTATCACCAACTACCGCCAACTTCTGGGCGACTTTTTACTAATGAGTAGTAGTGGGATTGACCATCACATTACAACGCCATCAGGGCCGAAAGGGCCAGAAATATTTTAACATAACAATTCTTTACGCTGGTTATTCTGCTCTTCTACAAGTTATTCATGTCCAGTTTTACAATTCTTTCTTATAACTTCTTTTTGTCAAGCATAGTTTTGGAGACAGCCTCTTACTACGTTTAGGTATAATAATGAAGCCACATTCTTTGGTAAAAGAGTAGCCCAAGAGTTGGCAGTATGTAGTGATGACTAGTTGCTTTCCCTCTAGTCTTACACTGCTAAATTAGGGATGGCTAGCACAGATAGCCCTCGTGTACCAGTAAAGTTCCAAACTGTTTTACAGCACTACTGTGCAGCAGATGGTTACCTAAAACCTAATATTTATAGCCAAGCAAAAAAGAAAAAAAGGCTAGAGGAGCTAAAGTTACAAATTACATCTTTGTACGAAAAATATTAACTGAAACAAACAAATATTTAGTGTGTTTTTTATTCATTAGTTTTGTGTTTCGTCACTGATGAAACCCGTCTCGTTACGCCTGCATGTAAGAAGTGCACTATTTGCAATGTCAGTTACGTTCTATGACATCATAATGAGGACTAACAGCGCGACCCATAACACATTCACAGAAGGAGAAAAGGTAATAAAAAATATGAATTCAGCCATTTTAACATTGTTTACTCTTAGATGATTCCGTAAATTAATGCAAGTAAAAATCAAATTCCTGCAATAATATTCGATACACAAATATTTTAATTTCAAACATAAAGAGGTTCACCAACTTAAAGCGTTTTACTCGTCCCACAGGACTCTGGTCTTAGAAGAATTAACTATAAGACGAAAATAATTCACCAAGTAATTCCTATTTTAAAGGTTAAATGGTAAGTGATATTTAAGACATTTAAGAGTTAAATACCTAAAACGAGAACATTAAGAAACACGTTTTATTGGCTACATAGGAAGAGAGAGAGAGAGATATCACAAAGTGTCACCCGGGTGCCATTTACACAAGTAAATTTTATGAATAACACGAGCAACTGAAGTGACAGAAGTTAGAACATACAATGCCTATTCTGTCGTATCTTACTAAGCAAAATGCGTGAAGTTGATACCATATTATACCGAATGTGTTTTCTCACATATTTTCATTTTTCAATAAAAGGTTTACGCAGTTTTGATGATGAAAAATTCAGAGACATGGAAATAAAGTAAACAGACATGTCTTATTAAGTGGCTTTTCTCATGTGTTACAATAGGATCAGTAACTCGTTTTTTAATGTTTAATACCCAACTGAACATTCATTGAGTGCAATATTTATCAAGAAGTGTTCAAGGTCTATCACATGATAATGGGTTAAAAAAACAGTGAAACGAGTCTTGTTGAGACTCTGTGTAAACGTGACCGTCACATTAGTATATTTGTTTTTGTTTAATGTAGAAGCAAAGCCACGCGTTGGTGTTGATGTATTGAACTTATATGATGTATAGAGAAGTTATGATTGAAATAGTGATCAGAATATAAATTATTTGTTGGTATTAGTGAATGAAACTTTTTGAGGTATAAAGAGCTAATGGTTGAGATACGTAAAAGTTTAACGTTTCATGTGAAGGTTTCTGAAAGTCATATTATGTTGATAAACAAAGAGCTAAATTTTGAAGTATATTGCAGTGGTGCTGTTGTACGGAGTTAGTTTTGATGCATATAACTAGTTTATTAACACTTTAAGTTAGTTTTGGTACAAATATCTATGATGATGATATATAGAATTGGTGTTGGTGTATATAACTGTAATATTGATATTTATTAACTTTGATGTACATAGCTATGGTGTTAATATATGTATAAACATATATGGTCCACATAAATAGTATCGGTATCAATTTATCGAAGAGTTGTTGTTTCTAATTAAATACAAAGCTAAAGAATGAGCTATCTCTGCTCTGTCTACTATGTGTATCAAAACCCGGATTTTAGCGCTGTAAGTCCTCAGACGTACCCCTGTGGGAGGACTATTGGTTTGTTTGTTTGTTTTTTAAATTTTGCACAAAGCTACTCGAGGGCTATCTGTGCTAGCCGTGCCTAATTTAGCAGTGTAAGGCTAGAGGGAAGGCAGCTAGTCATCACCACCCACCGCCAACTCTTGGGCTACTCCTTTACCAACGAATAGTGGGATTGACCGTCAAATTATAACGCTCCCACGGTTGGGAGGGCGAGCATGTTTGGCGCGACTCGGATTCGAACCTGCGACCCTCGGATTACGTACGAGGACTACTGGAGGGTTAACAAGCACTCTCTGTGTATGGCTGGCATGGACGCTTGTATTAAATCAAAAGTCATCTGGGATTTCTTGTACACAAGTCAACAGAAACTAGATATGCAGAACTACCTGGTGTGGTTCTTACATCTCTGTACATATATATATGACGCTTTTCAGTTATACAGAGCTTCCCAAAGTAGAAAACTGGCGGATAGCCCAAACCAAGGTTCGTTATTTTTGTTCACCATTATCTTTCTTCAATAGGCCTAACGCCTACCTAGTTTTAGCAGTAACTACAATTTATCGTTATTTCATAGGGACTTTTCAGTTGTATGTCTGCAGACTCACAAGGCTAGAAACCGGGTGTCAATACCTGTGGTGGGCAGAGAACAGATAGCCTATTGTATAGCTTTGTGCTAAATTTCAAACAAGCAAACATTTCATAAAGAAAATATATACCTGTTTTACCATACTATTCTATGCAAAATGTATAAAGTTTTAGAATACACTATAAGCCAGTAACTCACGTAAAAAAAAGTAAACAAACAAGTATTAGCAAAAATACTGAACAAAAAACTTCCTCACTGGCAAAACAAATAGAGCAAGAATTTTCAATCGTGAAATGTTACTCTAATGTAAAATGAACAAAAGGAAATGTAGTACAATAAAATCTGAAATTCTATTCAAACACCAAACTTTCTATACATAAAATAGAAAAGCCAATAATGTAGGAATTTTATTTTCCCCGTAAAGTTAGAACGGCTTAGTTTGCTATACGATCATTAGCCAGATCAAATGATATGTTCACTTCTATTAGTTTATTTTTTATTTTTTGTGACGTTTATTAGCCAATCATACACAGCTATTCCTATATATGGTGTTCATATACTGATATTTGTTGAGCCAGTATTGGTGCAGAAATTTTAGTGTTGCCGAATAGATTTAGTGATGATTATATATGTATATATACAGCTGTGGTATTAATATATCAAGCTAGTTTGATGTACATAATAATTTTAATGATGCATATGATACATATAACTATGGTGTTTATATCTAATAGCAGCTATGATACATACAACTGTGGTGTTAGTATTTAGAATTAGTGTTTATTAACACAACTTTGGTGTTGAACTGTATAATCTGATTCATATACTTTTTTTCTGCACGAACAATAAATTTACACGAGAAAAGTGATCGATTCGAAATTTTATGATTTCTTACATCAAGTGGTGAAACAAAACAAAAAGTAGTCAGAAAAAGTACCAGTAAGTTTCTTACTTATAATTAATTAGGTTGTAAAAAATGAATAACAGAACTTGAGAATAAGATTTGTTATCTGGTGCAGGACGCATCAGATAATTCAATGTATACTTTCGTTAGGATGTTATTTTATTCGACGTTTCTTCTGCAGAATTATGCAAGAAAACTTAAATGATACATTTATTTATTAACCTTTTCAAACATCTTACAACTCTAAAACTGTATGATGTCGTTTAGGTTTCATATTACATTTGGCTTTTCATGTGCATGTGCTTGAATGCATAAAATCGAGATCTCAAACAATGTAACTGACAACTGCTTTACAAACCTAATATAAACAGAATGTATGATGCAAACCTACCTTGTTTGTAAAGATGATTTTGAAATATGACTGCAATCTTGTTCATACAGGACGCATTAGCTAAATGCACGGCTGGAGCTTGTTGATAGGTATTGAGATATTGGTGTTGCAGTTTCCAAACACGTCTAGGGGTCTCTGACTGTATCTTCTCCAATTAAGGATTACTCAACCTACGTACGTAGAGCAAAGGTTACGCAATGGTAAATTAATCAGTGATTGGTTATAACAGTGAAGCACAAAAAATAGTAAATAATAGTGAACAGTTTGATCTTTTGTTTGTAGGCTATCTATAATCTGGAGGCTGAGAAAACCGTACATGAAACATAAAATAGATAGAACTTAATCATTAATAAACCGGACATTTGTGTGTGTGTGTGAAGCCCAACTAAACGTACAGTCCAGTTCAAGATAAAACAAAATGTTCATTCCCTTCGCTTCGTGTATTTTTCAGTTGGTGATATTGAAGCGTGTTATAGAAAGGTGGACGTTCGATACAGAGCTGCTTCATTGTTCTAACATAGACCACTCAGGGTTCGAAACGACAAAACTTCTCTTCCAAATCTAGCTCTGAAGCGTCAATGGACGGTACAATAGCATCCGTAGGGCGTATGATCCGACTAAGTCCCTTCTTTAGTGTGACGTCAGGTATTAACTTCGCAGTAGAGTCTTGGGTTCTAAGCATATTAACGCTAATGACAGAAGCGAAGTCTACTGTTCTTTACCTATCGTGATAACGCTTTTCAAAAGAATTAACAATTGATAGACTACCGAGAGGGAATTAAATAGATTTTGATACAAATCTTGACATAAGTTCCAATTATACTCGGCAGTATTAGAAGTTGTAATTCTAGTTATGTTTTTAATGTTCACACTATTTACCACTCGTCTTATAAGCTCATGTACTTTGCTTGTCAAGATTATTAAAGGCTTATGTCGATGAGATAAGTTAATAGAATTGTTCTTTATTCTCCATCAGAAAATTATTGCTAATTTAATTTCCCTTCGTCAGTTGTTCAAAAAAAAAAAAGGAAAATTCTTACCTATAAACTGGATCTTTCCGCAATAATATCATATTAACACTTCTAAACAGTGATTCAGGACTTAAGACTCATATTTATAAGCAATAATCGCAAACGCTAGTTGCTTTTGTTTTAACATGACAAGCTTCTTAAAGGAACGAAAATGTTTGTTAGGACTCTGTATTTGGGTGATAGGATCTCGATATTTTTTCAAGTAAATAAACCAATCTCCCTACGATCTCCTTGTAAATCAGACAGACCCTCCATTTTTGATGCATAATACATCTGTTCTTTTATTTACAGCTTAGTTTATGAAATAAATAAACCTGTTTTCTCACACAATTACTAAAGTACAAGACAAACGTAAGCTTCTCTTTAAACATTCTGTATTGTAAGACAAACAAACAAACATTTACTTAGACAATATATATGAAATAACCAAATAGGCCCGAGATGGTCAGATGATTAGGTCGCTTGACTCCTAGCCTGTAAGTCGCGGGTTCGAATCCTCATCTCACCATATATGCTCGTCCTTTCAGTTGTGGGTGGAGGCGTTATAAAGCTACGATTAGTCACACTAAAAACAATAATCTGCAGAATCTTCAAGTGAAAAAAGTAAGATAAAAGCTTTATAAGTGAATTTTATTTACAAATCAGTAGATTCAACTTGTATAAAGTATTAAAATATTTGTACAAATAACGCTATTTTACCAACTTTGAAATACATAAAATACATTTACCGACTAATTATATTATGTGACATTAAGTGTAAAAAAAATATATAAATATTGACGTGTAGGTTATTAATTCAATGTGTGTGTATGTTTTCTAAAAGTAAAGCCACTTCGAGCTAATTACCGAGCCCACCGAGAGGAACAGAACCCCTGATTTTACCATTTTAAATCCGTAGACTTGCCGCTGTATCAGTGGGAGACGCTAATTTGTACTTTTGTAGCCTAATTGTGTACGTATATGGTATTACAAATAACAGTTGTGCTGTATTAATAAACAATCAACTGTAACACTTAATAGTTTTGAGCTACTTTTTAGTATAAATATTCACCTGCATCACTTTCCACTTGAAGAGAAATTTGTATAGTTTTACTAAAATATGTCACTTATTAATAATGACGCAAATCACACTATAATTGGCCACCCAGTGGCTCAGCGGTATGTCTCCGGACTTACACGCTAAAATCCGGGTTTCGATACACGTGGTGGGCAGAGCACAGATAGCCCATCGTGCAGCTTTGTGCTTAATTCTAAACAACAACACAATATAATTGAGTTACACCAATGCAATATTGTGAGTTATCGTTCTCCTTACGTTTACAATACTAATTTTACAAATAAATATTTTTGTAATTTATTTAGCTATTTTCTTTTCAGAATTATTATAAAAACTGAAAAGTAATATAGACAAAATAAGTGTATGTAGTTAAAAAGCGAGAAATGTTTAAAATTTAGGTAACCACTACTGAAAGTGTGAAAATATTACAAAGCATTCAACTATTGTTTTAGTGTGATTACTACGCGATTTAAGAATCAACAATATGGCTGCCGCTTAACGCCATTGTCAGTACAGTAACACACTTGTCCAATGTGCAGTCCTTATTTTGTATTAAATTTCATATTTCTTATAACTCTTAATAACCAAAATTATTGTCAGGGAAGCAAGAAAAAGAAGAAATTATTAATTATGTTTGGACCCTTTAATAGAACAAAAATATGGCCACTTTAGTTTATGCATTTGGTTCAGTGATAATACAACGTCACAAATAATTTAACTCACTTTAACTAAATAAATAAGATATAACAGGATAGAATAATAAATTTAACATCTAACAGAAAATTTTTTTTTCGAAGTTTGAGTCAGTTACCAAACATGTTTTATGTTTGGATACATATGACTGGATGATGCATGTTTGTTTTTACGAGTTTCAACTTTGAAAATCCCATTGCACTCTCTTAGGACGACAGCAACAGTACCATAAACAAGTCCAACTGTTGTTTTGTTTGTCGATACAAAATACATTGTCTAGTTCTTCTTTATGGGGGTCCGTCATGGCCAAATATGTCAAGGCGTGCGACTCGTAATCAGAGGGTGGCAGGTTCGCATCCCCTTCGCGCCAAACATGCTCGCCCTTTCAGATGTGGGGGCCTTATAATGTTACGGTTAATCCAACTATTCGGTGGTAAAACAGTAGCCCAAGAGTTGGCGGTGAGTGGTCATGACTAGCTACCTTCCCTCTAGTCTTACACTGCTAAATTAGGAAGAGCTTGCGCAGATAGCCCTTGAGTAGTTTTCTGTGAAATTCAAAAAACAACATATTTATGGTGGCTGTTGGTTTCAGTTGTCTAGTCTTACACTGCTAAATTAGGAAGAGCTTGCGCAGATAGCCCTTGAGTAGTTTTCTGTGAAATTCAAAAAACAACATCTTTATGGTGGCTGTTGGTTTCAGTTGTTGCTCTTAGTTTTATTTTGTTCTAATAATAGAGAAAATCGTAAAACAAAAGTCTAATGGCTTTTGGTTTTATTATTAATTCTACTCTTTTAGCTTTCATTTTAAAAAGATACTGAAAAAATTAGTTACTTTCAAAGTTAGTGCATAACGTAAGTAAAATTCAGTTGAAAGGATTTTAGTCAAAAAGTCTCACCAAGTTACGTTGATTAATGTGAATGGAAAATTTTCGACATAAAGCCGTAAGGTGTGGTACTTTTGTTGTGTGTTTTGTTATTTGTTTGTTGCTGTTGTTTTGTTTTATTTGTGATGGGAAGTAGCTCACACTATATGTGACTTCACATAAGATATCATTCCAGATTGGTTAAGAGGCCTGTTTGTGCTGTAAGCAAGATTGTGAAATAACCTAGTTTACTTTTCCCGGAAATTTGTGCAAAGAGATGAAAACTGTTGGTTTATCAAGGTTGTGCCACAAAAGTGATTTTTTTGTTCTGTAGAGTTATGTAAAGATACGAGTTTGACCTTTAAGCCAAAGTATGCACGAAAACAGTTAAGTTATTTAGAGAGAAAGAGGTTTGTTCTACGTTTAAAGCTATGCGAAGAAAGTGAAGAAACAGGTTTCTTGTATAAAAAGATAGGTTTGATTATAATAAAATGAAAATAGAGATAAACTCCTTCAGATAATTCTATAGGTTCTATCAAGGAATGGTTTGTTTTTTGTCGTGATAGCAGGATTGAGTAAAGAGACAGATTTGCATACTTAAAAAAACGGGTTGTGTAAAAATAAAAATTATATTATTTAAAAAGAGAAACTTGTCTGTCTTACAAGTAGGATTATGTAAAGAATCAAATTTATTTACTCCACAAACCAGATGATGTGCAAAGATCGGTTTGTTTGTCCTACAAGCAGAAGTGTTTGGAAAGGCAGTTTTTTATTTCACAGACTAGTTTATCTTACAAAACAAAGATACGCCCTGCAGTTTGGACTATCTAAAGGAAGTTTGGTTTATTTCCCAAACTATACTGTGTAAAGAAATAAGAGAGTTTATTTGTCTTACAATGAATATTGTGCAAGTAGACGGATTTGTTTGTCCTACAACACAATTTATGTAACAGAGACTTGTCTTTAAAGGAGGGTTATGTGAAAAAAAGTTTGTTTGTCGCACAAGCCGCGTTTGTTTGTTCTACAAGGGCCCGGCATGGCCAAGCGCGTAAGGCGCGCGACTCGTAATCCGAGGGTCGAGGGTTCGTGCCCGCGTCGCGCTAAACATGCTCGCCTTCCCAGCCGTTATAATGTGACGGTCAATCCCACTATTCGTTGGTAAAAGAGTAGTCCAAGAGTTGGCGGTGGGTGGTGATGACTAGCTGCCTTCCCTCTAGTCTTACACTGCAAAATTAGGGACGGCTAGCACAGATAGCCCTCGAGTAGCTTTGTGGAAAATTCCAAAAAACAAAAACAAACAAACTGTTCTACAAGCTGGTTGCGTGAAATGATACCTGTAAGTAAGTATATTTGCTTATTGTTTGTTTATTTTAAATTTCGCGCAAAGCTCCTCGAAAGATATCCGAACCAGCTGTCCCTAATTTAGCAGTGTAAGACTACAAGGAACTCGTCACCACCCACCGGCAACTCTTGGCTACTCTTTTACCAACAAATATTGGGATTAACCGTCACCCTCACGGCTAAAAGAGCGACTATGTTTAGCGCGACGAGGATTCGAACCAGCTACCATAAGATTACGAGTCGAGATCCTTAATCAGCTAACCAATACAGGCCCTAGATTGTTGTTGGACAAGGTTATGTATTATTATTTTTTACATAGCACATAATTAAATGTTTATCAAGCTATAAGCATGATTATCACATTATTTATAATCTAGCACTTGTCCTTGTAAACAAGAAAAAGCTTCATTTGAAAATATTTCCTTCAAACTAGCAGTCTGTTTCCAAAGATTAATTATTGTAGTTATTTGAAAAGATTCAGCATTGATTGACTTCTCAAGTTTCTCTAAACACCTTTCTGTTGTCTGATCCACTCTGATTACCTTGAATGATGCCTTTATCAAACTACTTTTGTTTTTACTTTGTTATAAAATAGAGTTTTTAGAATCTTTATCTTTCAAGGCCTTCCCTCCAAATAATTTGCACAATAAATACTTTTTCATGTCGTTTTGGCTACATAATCAACTGTTCAACCAATAGACATTTCCTTATATGGTAAAAGGGATGTGCAGTTTGATGTGTCTCGTATTCATCGTCATCCTATCTAGAACCACGTACTCTAAAATCATATCTGCATGTCACATATATGTCTAATATGTCTCCAGAGACATTAACAAGCGCTATGTGATAATGTAAGACTTATTTTCATTTTGGACAGCCTTCTTTCATAGTGCCTGAGCTATCGTTTATATGCAGCTGTAAACTGTTGAACAATAGGATTGTTATTAGAGCTTTAAGCCTAAAAGAACTTCAGATGATATTGACATACTTTAAATATTCTTCAAGGAGGATTTTATTGTAGTTAGGAAGTTAATGAATGGTAATTTAGGTCCAGATGTATCCAATCTATGTCCGGAAATGTGTGTTAAATAATAAAATATCATTTTTCTTTTTCAACATGGAAAGATTTAAGAATGACTCGTTGAACTCTTCTATTTATTTAACAATTGAGTTCCTGGGGTCGAACTAATGAAAGCGTCTATCTTCAACAGTTAACAGGGGGCTCTCTTACCTGTAAGTGAGGCAAGTTCATGCTTTTATTGCAAAGTTCTGTCACAGTTTCCACACTTGAACTTAAAGTTTGTGTTGCAAAGCTATCTCTTATTTTCTTGCTTCTACCATTGATATGCATTCATGATTTGTACTCAAGTCTTCCTGTTCATGCAACTTGCGCAAATCAGTAGGAAAGTGCTCCTTAATACATTCAACTTTTTAGGTCTTTAAAACATTCCGTGTCCAAAACTGTTTACAATGAGCTTTAGAACGTAGCACACATCAAGTATGACATATATTTTACATTTTTATTGGAAAGGTGGAAAAAATAAAACCATGTTAGAAGGTTTACAGGTGAGATATTTTTACCCAGTTGTTTCAAGGTGAAGATGTAGCACTCACCAACAAGAAGTGCCACTGTTGCAGTCTCAACATCTTAAAGTTTGTGGGAGCTCATTTCCATCAGGTTTGTTTGTTCTTATTCTGGTTAGTCATTAATAAAGAACCAGCAGCTATTTGTCTGTTGCTGTTTAGAGAAACCATCGCTGCCAAGAGAAGATGTATCGTCTTCTGTATTAATATCAACATAACCAAGATATTTCTTTTCATCTTACTCCACGTGCTATTTTATGGACACTTTTACTTGCATTAAACCACAGGTAACTTTACTGGTTCCTTCTTTTCTTTTTAATGCCACCTGTTGTAATACATTTAATGTTTCTTGTGTAAAGCCTGATGACGCCCCATCAATAGATGAATGTGGTAAAGCAAGTCTGAAAATATGTCCTACAGAACTTTAGGCCCTAGTGGAGTAAACATTAATATAGTCATATTATAAATTCTGTTGACTTCCAGTGAAACAGTCGGTATTTAGTCCAATTCTGTATTGAGACCAGTGCCAAAATAAGCGATACACCTGTTGGTGTGTTTGGGTACTAAAATGCTCCTGAATTTCTTATAATATTACCAAAATATTTATTTCATGTTGGTCATTTTATCTCTTGGGTAATTACTTGGCGTTTTACTGCGCAGATTATATTTTTCAAGTTGTCAGTCTCGCTTAATTACGACAGCGATATATTTTAAATACTCGTAGATTGTATACTTAGATATTGGGTACAATAACGCAGATAGTTATGGAAACACACAAGCGACACCTGTACAGGAGTCACGAACAATGCACTAATATTTGGTTCATTTTAGACAGAGTACTACGATGTCCTTTATCGCTCCGCATAATTTAGTCAAGTTAATTGGTCGCTGTTTACCTTTTCAGATTTTACATAAACCAAAATAGTTTTATCAAACTTTGATTGAGAAGGGAGGATATTCTTTGATTTGTCCCGTATTAATACGTACAAATCAGCCAAGTTAATTGGTAGCTTGTTCACTTTTTCAGTGTTTTGCATAAGCCAGTATAATTTCCAAAATGTTTATACCGTGATTTTGCGTAGTCCTAACGATAGTTGTGAGTTGTATATCTACACCTTTACTGCCATGATCGTGTTTCACCACAAACGTTGTACGCTTAAGAATAATTTTCTTTACAGATGGAGAATCCATGTGGGATGGATGAATCATGTTTCTAAGGGAATTACATTAACACAATCTCCTTGTACTTGTCAGTAATCATAATGTCATTAATTTTGTGTATATCACCCACATTGTGGGCTAATATATATATATATACTGAATTCTTACTTGGGTTTAGTGTATATATGTATATTGACTACGGTACAGTTCGCTATTCTAATATGAACAAACCGTCGTTAATTGTTGTTGAAGAGTTTGAGCTCGAATTTTTTTTTGATTATTTAATTATTTGTGGTTTTCTGATACTCGCTTTGAACTTTTGGTGTGGTTGGTTATCTCTTCTTTTTATTAAGATTACCCGCTGATCTCATGGTGATATTTATGCTTGTATTTACTGTGTTGTTATTGGAAGGGTCTGTATCAAATAGTTGTCCATTTTGTAAAAAAAAAAACATATTATGATGTACTGAACAACATGTTTTGAAAGACTGGGTTTTTTTGCTTCGTCCACTTTTGTTAATAACAGTGTCAGTTTCATTTACTCCATTCTGAGCTTCTACTGAAACATTTATAGCCTTGAAGAAACGGTCAACCTAAACTTTGATTCCTACACGCTTATCACGTAGGATCTCGTGTACCGAGACATAACTGGGTTACCCTACTACTACTGAGCATAGTATGACTGTTTGTACTTTATAAAGTTTATGTCAATATGCGACAGTACATTATGCAACTCTCTTTCAAAAGATAGAATTTCAGAAGACTTCTGTGCTATTTTTGTCTTACTGCTTCCATAATTATTTCTTATACTGTATATAAAATTTAATATAAATATTTGAGGCTTTGTTTCACATAGAACTTGTTGTTTTGAATCAAGCATAAAGCTACACAAGGGATATCTGTGCTCTGCCAACCACGGGTATCAAAACCCGGTTTTTAGCGTTGTAAGTCCGCAGACACACCGCTGAACCACTGGGGTACTCGTATAGAACTAGAAATCTTACTTAAGACATTTATTTGTCGCCATCTGATGGCGAAAGCATTATTTGTAAATTGTACTAAGTTCAGAACTGTTTCCTTGTTTTTCGATAAACATAAATCTGTACGACGAACCACACCTTCTATGCTCACTGCAGGTATCGAAACCCAATTTTAACATTAAATTACTTCAAGCATACAGCTGAGCCACTAAGTGGGGATTCAAAATCAAATAGTTTTGTATACATGAGTTCATTTATCCTTAAATAGAGTTCAGAACGGTTGAATTTGGTCAGTATCGCGTAATAATTTTTCGCGTAACTCCAATGTAATTTCTAATGTATTTAAGCTACTGGAAGAAAATGGAAGTTACTAATTTAAGTAAGTCCTTGAAATTAAGGGCAACCACAATTTTCATAAGTTTCTGACATTTTGAGATAAAATTCTTTTATTTTTAGTGTACGAATTTAGATAATAAATAATTACACGCAAATTAATTTCACGTGTTTACTACTATACTTTCATTTATAACAGTTTTTAAGAAATATATCTGCTTTGTGTTTATGGCTTAGCAGTAAGCTTGAAGACTTATAGCAATAAATGTCGTGGTTCGATACCCGTGATGGACACAACGCAGATAACGTATTGCCTACACATGCGCTTAAAAACAAACAAACGGATTGATATAAATATTTAAACCATTTTATAAGTGTAATATTAATAAGAGACAGACTGTTCTTTGTTTTATTTGGAACAGTGTACGCATCCTGATGTGATAAATGACATCTATTTATTCATTTTATCGATCTCGTAAAGTAAACGAAGCTTTAGAAATCATTTGTTAAACTGTTTGTGTTAAATTTGAAATTATGCAGTTTTTATCTAATAAATCTCTTATGTTTGCATTTTATGAGATTTAATTCAGAAACTGTGCCATTGAAATACAAGTAGGGGTACTTTTGCTGTTACGATAACAAATAAATTTTAATAATTCCTATACTTGGTAATTTAATGTGACATTTTTGATCACGAAAATAGTGAAGGAAAATCAACTAGATGGGAAAAATGCGCCTTCCCCTTTTACACCTCTACAAATCACGACTTCCATATTTCTGCGTTCACTAAATATTTAGATCAATGAAACTAGCTAAAAAACACAGATTTTTTTATTATGTTTTCATAGGGAATTTATCATACCAATTGGAAATTTTTAAATGTTTATTACGTGTTTAAAATTATCCGGAGGCAGTAAGGAGAGGTTTGTTTTTATTTAGTGCAAAGCTAGTCTGCGCTAGTCGTCCCTAATTTAGCATTGTAAGACTAGAGGGAAGGCAGCTAGTCATCACCACCCAGAGCCAACTCTTGGGCTTCCCTTTTACCAACGAATAGTGGGAATGACCGCTACATTATGATGTCTCCGCAGCTGAAAGGGCAAGCATGTTTGGTGTGACGAGGATTCGAATCCGCGACCCTCATATTACGAGTAGAACGCCTTAATCTACTTGGCCATGCCAGGCCTATAAAGGAGAGTAAACAAGCTTTATGGTTTTTGAACACTTGTGGCTCCGGCATTGCCAGGTGGTTAGGGCGCTCACTTGCAATCTGAGGGTTGCAAGTTCAACTCTCCGTCATACCAAACATACTCGCCCTATGAGACACAGGGACGTTATAATGTTATGGTCAACCTCACTATTCGTTGGTAAAAGAGTAACCCAAGAGTTGACAGTGGGTGATGATGACTAGCTGCCTTCCATCTGGTCTTACACTGCTAAAATAGGGACGGCTAGCACAGATAGCCCTCGTGCAAAATTTGATACAAACAAACACGTGTGAAGTTTATATATTATATGGTACTTGGAGATTACTAGTAAATAATTTTGAAATTACTGGCATTCGAAGTAAACTTTTTTTAATTAATGAAATAGAGCTCATGTTTGCGTTTATTTTATTTTGTGGTATCAGTAAATGATGTATTTTTCTCACTTCATCCTGCAGCGTATGTTTAAGTGTATATAAATGTTACAAAGTGTCTATGAACTCACGAAGAATAATTTGTTTTTGTTTGCTTAAAATAAATACAGAAGCGTGAGTCATACAAACAATTATCGGAATTATTAATAACACGTGAAATAATACATTTTCTTTTTGAATCGTGGATGAATTGAAAAACAGCCATTATATCAGATGTAGCGCATTTCTTTACAGGATGTTGTGGCAAGATTAAACTCTTGTGTCGCTGGAACTGAGCTTTTTTCCTTTTTATGTCGAACTGGGATCAGTAACGCAGTTTATATCCGCTCGTAAACACCTTTCCGCTGCCCTGGTATTTTATTCAGAACAAGTTATTAATTCCTTTCTCCTGTTCGTTTTCAAAACGAGAGAGTTAAAAGGCTCGCGAAGGTGTGGTCTTAGAAGTCTGGGCAGATAGAGTTATGCACCGGAATGCCTGTATGAGAAATACTTTGTAGGCTGCGAGATAATTTTCAACGTGTCGCATTTCTTTGCTGTATGAGTTCACCCAGTGGTCTTTGACCTTCTATAGTTGTCGGCCAGGTCACGTAATTCACAGGATGTTTACAGTTTCCTTGTATATAAAATATGTTAATCTACAAAAATCTTTAAATATTGGACAATGTAGCGCAGAGATAATATACGATCTATATAAGTATATTCTGACATCATCGTCTCATATTTCGACTGTCTTAAGCGTTACTGTGCATTCAGTGGAGCTTAAGACAGTCGAAATACACACACACACACACACTCATATATATGTGTATTATAGTTGAAGTAATTAATACATCATAATTATTGACGCAAGCGGTCAGCGATAATTTCAGCCTTGTTTTATATTAATAAACATT
This sequence comes from Carcinoscorpius rotundicauda, assembly GCA_011833715.1. Lineage (NCBI taxonomy): Eukaryota > Metazoa > Arthropoda > Merostomata > Xiphosura > Limulidae > Carcinoscorpius > Carcinoscorpius rotundicauda. The sequence goes on along the minus strand of CM022393.1, from coordinate 21,769,853 downwards.
TTTGTTTCACCTTCAAATTCATTCATACAAATTCTGACCATTATTATTTATTCACGATTTATATTTTTCAATAAATTTCTTGTTTATAAATTAATATTCTTCACTATGCTGAGTATTCTGATATTAAAATCAAGGTATGTGTCACAAACAATACATCCCAGTTTTAATTAATTAAGCAAAATTTGTTCTATTGTCGTTCATTCAGTTATTCAGAGCCATAACTTACTAACACAGTGGAGCAATGATTTTAACACGTTTATAATTCAATGTGAGGTTGTTGTGCTACTTTACGTTAAACTAGACCTTTGGAGTCAGGTAACTACGTTTCTCGATGTCGGACTAGACTTCTGGAGTTAGGTAGCTGTGTTTCTTGACGTAAGATTAGATCTATGGAGTTAGGTAGCTGTGTTTCTTGACGTAAGACTAGACTTCTGGAGTTAGGTAGCTGTGTTTCTTGACGTAAGACTAGACTTCTGGAGTTAGGTAGCTGTGTTTCTTGACGTAAGACTAGACTTCTGGAGCTAGGTAGCTGTGTTTCTTGACGTAAGACTAGATCTATGGAGTTAGGTAGCTGTGTTTCTTGACGTAAGATTAGATCTATGGAGTTAGGTAGCTGTATTTCTTGACGTAAGATTAGATCTATGGAGTTAGGTAGCTTGTTTCTTGACGTAAGACTAGATCTATGGAGTTAGGTAGCTGTGTTTATTGACGTAAGATTAGATCTATGGAGTTAGGTAGCTGTGTTTATTGACGTAAGATTAGATCTATGGAGTTAGGTAGTTGTGATTCTTGACGTAAGACTAGATCTATGGAGTTAGGTAGCTGTGTTTCTTGTCATTGAACTAGAGATTTTGTGTGTGAGAGAAGTAAGTGTATTTCGTGCCTTTTGACAACGCCTCTGATATTAATAACTGTGTTTCTTGATATTGAACCACAACTGTGACGTGAAATGTTTGTCTTTTTTAAATAGCTTTAAAGTTGTCTTTGAAACTGAAAGGTTTTTCAACACAGTTACTCCTTAAACTATGAAATCGGAAAATCTCTTGTATTATCCCTATGTTATGGCTTATCCTAATACACAGTTTTAAGAGAACAATGCATTTAGTATCTTACATGGGCAATAACACAATGTGGGTAATATTATATTTTGTGTTTTCTTGCTCTACACGACTGATAAATAATGTCTGTTAATAGTAAATTGGGCACATTTTGATAGGAATAGATAGAAAAGAGTATCTATCCGTTGCCGAAGCAACCATATCGTATTAGAAAACTGCACGTGAGAGGCACGGGGCGTTCTACAAGGGGAACGATATCTCTACAGACAGATGGCCACTTGTTCAGTCTTTTATTTCCAGTCGTTGTCACAGCGTGAGTCGCGTGAATTACAATCGAGAGACAACCGTTCCATTCCGAGCTCAAAAACAATAGAAAAACCTCAAACAGATGACTGAATCCAAAGCCCCTTTCTACTCACACCTCTAGCGAATTCTTACATCATATTTGCTCGCTATCATAACATGGGTCCTGAACTGTGGCTTTCAAGTGCTATTATTTCTATGTGAATTATTTTTTAGAAAATATTTTCTAGGGAAAATGCGTGACTGCTGAGCAGTTCTTCCAAACTCCTGGAACGATTATTATCCCTTGGTTTACTGTCAATATCAGCTTGAAATTCGCTCTTCAGTTTTTTGTCGTGAAACTTTTAAAACTATTAACTATTTTATTTTATCATTTAAGTTCATCTATGAGTAATGGGAAAAGGAAGTGTTTGATTATCTTAATACAGGAAATACTCGGAAGATTAAATTTATTCGATAAATTCACAGAATGGCTAATAGAAAACAAAGTCGCAACAAAATACATTTTGGTTTGTTTTTGAATTTCGCACAAAGCTAAACGACGACTATCAGCCCTTGCCGTCCCTAATTTTGCAGTGTAAGACTGGAGGGAAGGTCGCTAGTCATGACCGACTGCTCTTTCATCAACCTCGCCACGGCTGAAAGGGTGAGCATGTTTATTGGGACGGGGATTCGAATCCGCGACCCTTGGATTACGTGTCGAGTGCTTTAACCACCGGGCTATGAATACGTCTTGGAGGCTCTAATCTTACGTATAGGAAATAATCGCGTTTGTAGAGAGATCTAACTAGAAATCAAGATAACGAAATCTGAACATTTTCCACTTTTTTTATTTCAGTGTGGTAAAAATCTCTCACTAATATATTATCAAATAGAAAAACACTATCTCTTCGAAGAAGGTGTGTGTGTGTGTTTTATTATGGAAAAGCCACACTAGGCTATCTGCTGTGTCCACTGACAGAAATCGAGCCCCTGATTTTTCTGTTGTGAATCCTAGAAAAAGGAAGATGAATTAATCATAAAGCGCTAATTTATTTAGGTATTTGCATAAAGGGAAATCAAATATGTTAACAGCAATTACCTTGAAAACGTTCTCGGTTTTTCTGAAACTGCAGTACTACATAAATGGTGCCATGAGAAATTTACTGTTTGTTTGTTCGTTTTGAATTTGGTGCAAAACTACACGATAACCATCTGCGCTAGCAGTCCCTAATTTAACGGTATAAGACTAGAGGGAATGTAGCTAGTCATCACCACCCACAGCCAATTCTTGGGCTACTCTTTTACCAACGAATAGTAGGATTGGCCGTGACATTATAACGTGTCCACTGCTAAAAGGGCAGGTATATTTGGTGTGACAGGGATTTGAACCACCGACCCTTGGATTACGAGTCGAATATATTTACCACCTGGCCATGCCGGGCCCAAACTTATTGTTTCATATGGATTTATTTATTTATCTATTCATCCTTTTAATTTCAATACTCTCTTATTTGATTTATTTTGGGTTACGTTCAATTCAAAGTATCTCAGCCCAATAAATAAAAAAGCAGTCTATTCCACTTCTAGGTTTTGAAATTAAAAATTCTGTTTCTCGCGCTTTTTGGGGGGGCTATCGAAACACGCTGAACGTTTTGAAACAACCAGATATTTTATATTATGAGGAAAACTTGGTTTCGATATCCATCAAAGGCATATCATTGATAGCTCATTTTGTAGCTTTGTGTTTAATTACAAAACAACAAACCAGCGATGATCTTTAGCGCAAAACTATCTGTGCTCCGTTCACCACAGAAATCCATTTCTATATATTAGTATTATACGATTAGAACCTTGTCACTGACCTACCGGGGGACAGTTTGTACATATTTTAGTCAGATTATTGACATTTTGATTAAATTGTTTTTTATTTTTTACAAGAAATTTTGAACATAGCCCAGTTTGAAACCTTGTTCAATAAATAATTCATTTTTTTTACGGGTGAAGGTGAATTTGGGGCGACTACAATTAAAGCTTTTGGCCATTAATTTCTAACTGTTTTAAATCGATCTATATGCTCTCTGTGTATTTTATAAAATCCACTGACAAGTTGCGTATAAATTATCACTTTTTATATGAAACTGATAAAAAATTAATTTAAAACCAATCTCTACAATACTCCTGACCACACACTGGCTCCATCTATAGTGGATACATGTGTCTTATTAATAACAACGGTCCAATTTAAGGTAAAAAAGCATAAAAGGTGACAAGGGTACATGACAAAATAACTACAGTTCATCTGTTTTATTATTAATTCTGACTCTTTCTTTAACTTATGCCTTCTGATAGGTGATGTGGAACAAAATAAATTTATCCTAATCTTTGCTGAATTGTACCGATGTATCTAACTTATCTTTGCTGAATCATACTGATGTACCTAAATGATTTTTGTTGAATCATACTGATGTATCTAAATGATCATTGTTGAACCACACTGATGTACCTAACTGATCTTTGTCGAATCATACTGATGTGCCTAACTGATCCTTGTTGAACCATACTGATGTACCTAACTGATCTTTGTTGAATCGTACTGATGTACCTAACTTATCTTTGTTGAATCATACTGATGTACCTAACTGATTTTTGTTGAATCGTACTGATGTACCTAACTGATTTTTGTCGAATCATACTGATGTACCTAATTGATTTTTGTTGAATCGTACTGATGTACCTAACTGGTTTTTGTTGAATCATACTGATGTACCTAACTGATCTTTGTTGAACCATACTGATGTACCTAACTGATTTTTGTTTAATCATACTGATGTACCTAACTGATTTTTGTCGAATCATACTGATGTACCTAACTGATCTTTGTTGAACCATACTGATGTACCTAACTGATCTTTGTTGAACCAATGTGATACAACAAGTTGTGCTTGAAGTGCAGTTGAATATACTTTACAATTTACTAAGAAAGTACTGACTGATTAAAAATTAAGGTTTTAATTTATGTTTTTATTTGTTTCACTGGTGTGCTTTTCTCTTTCTTTTAATGAAGACTACGTATCTAAGCAACTGTCACCAAAACTTAAAATAACCATTGGCCGTAATTTTTAATATGACGTATTCGATGCTGATGTTTTTGTTTTTCATGATTTTGTTATTTTTAAGTAAGTATAAGGTAACACGATGCTTTGACAACCACGAGTATCAAAACACAATTTTTAGCGTCTTTAAGCTTCAGACTTCAATTATTAAAACAGTTGTAAAGAATTTTCTTTTGTAATGAGTATTTTACCTTTAATAGTGTTTTATACAGCTTATACACTTAACTCTAGAATGAATCAAGGTAAACTATCTAAACATGTTTCTTAAACTTTTTGTTTGTGTTTGTGGGTTTATGGCTTTCTTGGCTACAAGATACACATTTACCGATCCTGTGATATCCTGTGCATTGTACGAAGAAAAGTAATTTTACTATATTTTGTCAGTGATTTATAGTTAGTATTATAAAAGGTAAAAAACAAATAAACATTAAATTATTCAATGTGATGCAATATTTCGACTCAGCCGGTAGTAAATGAGTCGTTAATGTGAGAGTTAATAACACAGGTGTTAAATTTTTACGCTTGTTGTCATATCCTCTCGTTTCGTTTTGAACAATCATCACCTCGTAAAAATAACTGTTCACATTTTCAATGAACCTCCTGTCGAAATGTCTCAAATACAATTTTAGCTCTGAACTATAGCCATCATAACGTTTTGTGAAGAGAAAGAGCCCGCTACTGCAGGAGGTGAATGTGTATAGACGGTAGTGATTGAGGAATAACACAAAGCGTGTGAACTCAATCAATTATTCATACGTGGTGATGTGTAAAAGGCGTGAAATCTGTACTCTTCAGACGTTGAGCCCAATTCAATTAGATGTCATTGGATCTCCTCCTGAATAGAGCCGACTGCTAGCGAGCGGTGGGTGTTCGAAGGCGGCTGGTTACCCGTCATAACCTATTACCATAGAACACAGCCACTGTAACACGGTGCCTATTTTCGCACGGTCTTTATACTGTAAAACTTTGTGTCATGAGTGATCCCAAAGAGCGCCCCACCGTGGCAAAAAAAATAAACTTAGTGCGTCCAACGTTGGAGCCCACGGTGCAGTCCGCATTCTTCAGTTTAATGCTGGACCTGTCCTCATGTTGCAACAAAGTAAGGTTGACGTCCTTCGTTCATACAAACGCCATTTTACTCTACATGAATAATCAAAGCATCTCCCGTCTTGGAGGGAAGATCAAGTTGCCTCTCAGATTTGTCAATCTTATTTCAGTTTTGTGTTTCCTGTGTTTGTCAAGTTCAGAGATGGATATACAACATAAACATTCGCTTCTTTGATGTTTCATTATTGTTGAAATATACAAAAAGACAACTTGATTGTTACCTAAACTGACGAAAAGTGTTGAAACGTATGAAAAGAACGCTACTGTATAAACAAATATCCATACATATACAGGCAAGCATCTCAGTAAACAGAGTTCACAGTGTTTAAACACATTCATAACTCACATTCATAAATATGTCCCAATACATTTAAAGCGAACAAAAATATTACAAACAGGCTAAAAATTTGTTTAACATACAACATATTTCTCGAAAATTGTATTTTATTGCTTTTCAACAGAAAGTTATACAGCGGGTTATTCGTACTCTGCCCAACGCAAGTATCAAAACCCGATTTGTAGAGTATAATTCTTAAGAATTACAGTTGAACTACCAGCGTGAGGGAATAAAATACACACTTCATGTGTATCACAACCGTCCCCTAGTTCCAGGCTTAAGAAACTCTGTAGCTTTTCAGAATGTACAAGAGAAACACCATGTGTATTACAACCGTCCTCTAATGTCAGGCTTAAGTTACTTTGTAGCTTTTCAGAATATACCAGAGAAACACCTAAAACTACACGAGTGGTGTTTTACAATTTTCACGTTCGTTACTGAATTTCTCGTATATTGTTTCAGACACTGTTGCCGATGGCCAAAAATCTGATGTTTATTTCCTGTAGTAACTTACACCTAGCGGCTATAATGCTTTTAAGCGTTAAAGAACAAAAACATGGCTGTGCACGTTCACAAAAGCATACAGTAATATGAGGGTTATAATCGCTCGAGCGCAAAAATATTATATTGACAAAATCTGCAGGGCGCTGCCACGTGCAGAGCCCTGTGGGAAGAAACGTTCATCGCACTCCGTATATTGGAAACTGCGAGAAATTCACACGGGCAACTGCGTTACTTGAGAATCGAACAGAAGTGAGCAACGTTCATTTATTGTAGGAAGAGATGAACGTCATTGAGAGAAGAACTGCTTTAAAGATAATTTTCTGCAACAAATGTTAAGTTACAATTAATAGCTTACTTACTGCAGTCTTGTATGAAAGTTTATAATCGTAAAATGTAAAACAACGCATTAAAATAACTTACCAAAGTGAAGTTCGATAAGAACAAATGAAAATCATTTGAGTTTATAATCAATACTTATCGATCAATAATATTAATAATAACATGAGAAGGCCCTTATTGAGCATAGAGTTCGACGAAACTTTCCACCTATAAGGAACGATCTTAATTTTTGGTTTATGATTGGTCAAGTAGACCTGAAAGTATTTCTCTATCGACTATTAAGATAAAGGTAATTTCAAGAAATTTTTCTTTGCCACAAAATCACAATCCACACTTTAAGACCTTATATGCGTTTCTAGAATAACGGTCAAATTCCGATATTCGATTAGAGTAGCCAAAGGATTGACGATGAATTCTGCTGACCAGCTATCTGCCTTCCCCCAATGGCTCAGCGGTATGTCTGCGCTAAATCCGGGTTTCGATACCCGTGGTGGGCAGAGCACAGATAGCCCATTGTGTAGCTTTGTGCCTAATTCGAAACAACAACAACAACAACCCTCTAGAGCAGTGGTTCTTAACCTTTCTTCTTTGTCTTACCCCCTGAGACTCTCCGTGACCCCTGTAATAATTTTTGTAATGGTGAACTTTGCGTAAAGGTAGAAAAAAACAAAACTATATAAAGATCCTAATTTATAAAAAATGTTACAAATAAATGACGTAAAGAAATGGTACAAGTGTTAAACAAATGCAAAATTCATGGAATTACTGAACATCATAGAAAACCTACAGATTCATTCAGTGTGAGGGTTAATATAATATATATATATATAATGAGAAGATGTACTAAATACGATAGAAACTTTGATATTTTAACTTTAAGTTCGATGTATTAATATTATAAAATTAAAAAAATTAAGCAATTCAAAACGTTGTAATATATGAAAATTTGTACTCAAAATTAGACAGGTGGTTGCGCAACAAACATCTCGAGCCGGTTCAACTGCCGCACTTCAGCGTGTTTCTCATTGGTGGACAGTTACTGGCACTTGTCACAAAAATTACAAACTGCTCCGTGATTTTCCCGATAATTTTCAAACCTTTTGTTAGCCCCGAAAAACTTCAAACGACCCCCAGGTTAAGAACCACTGCAGTCTAAAGCAGGAGTTCGAAATTAGGGACTCCTAGCGCAAGTAGTCTTTGTTTAGCTTTGAGTGAATTTCAGAAACAATACATGTCAGTATAACACATTCACTTAAACAATCACCCGGTTTTTAGTGTTTTAAGTCCGCAGACTTACCGCTGTGCCTCTGTGGGGCTTAACAAGAGGACCAAGTGGCTCAGGGGCAAGTCTGATGGTATATTACTCTAAAAATGTGATTTCGATACACACAATGGTAAAGGCACAGAAAGCCTGATATATAACTTTGTGTCCAATAAAAAACAAACAAAGAAAGTAACAGGACCTAACGTTACAAAAGAGAACATTTTATTTTACTAATGTATTTAGAAAAGACAAACTTTCTGGGTCAGTTTATTTAGTACTCACATTTTGTCTTAAAAAATAAGGTTTTACCTTAAGTCCTGAAACTTCTCACAGGTGTATTAACTTTACAATTCTATTCGTATATTCTACAAGACAAACGACTAAATGACTGAGTTATTTTATGTTAGTACTTTTATTCAAAACTGATTAACACAGCTAGTATTGTAACAACTTTCAAATACATACTCTAAACTGTTTCCCGTTAGCGCAACTTATTAATTTTTATGTGACAAATAAAATAAAAAAAGGAATAATCCGATTTTCACATGAAAATTTCACACGTAACACTGAAAGTTATTTATAACTTAGACAGCTGTCATTTAGTAATCAATACCCAGGGTAGACGTAACAGTATTTAGGGTATACAGGGTGGTATTTATAATGATGGCGAAATGAACGTTGAACAACTCTTTATAAACTACGTTTTTGCTCTTCATTTTATTAACCACAAACATTCACAACGGCCTATATGTATTCTGCTCACTTCGGGTATCGAAACCAGTGTTTTGGCGTTGTAAACTGCAAGACTTAACACTCAGTAGGTGTTTTGATACCGTGCCGCGAGTAAAAGATAAAATGTTAAACCAATATTTAATGCAACGCATTATATGTAACGTATACAGTTACAGCTATATATGTGTGTTAGTGAAAACTAATTTATTAACATCATAATTCTCAACTTTCATGTGTTGCTTACGAGGAAGGCTACGTAGTAAGGTGTTAATGATTTCTAGTTATCCAGTTAAAGTTGTTGTTAACACATCAATTTCGTTTCAATTCAACACTACACACTCTTGACGCTGTAAACCATGTTACCCTGAATAGAAACATTTAAAGGTCCATTAAGTTGCAACTAATAAAATGACCTGTACCAACCCCTTAATCTTCTCTCTAACATTGTGTTCTGTAATTACAGCCGTCGGACTTTAATAGCTGTTACTCCGTACTAAGATGCATCTGCTTGCTTATACGTTGAACATGCTTACTAAAGAAGCTAGCCTGATTGAATTTTCGATATTTCATCAAATAGATGGATACTGTGAGGACGATGATAAAAGCGGATATATCATAATCTGGTATCCCAAGAGATAGAGCGAGAACGTTTGTTTTGTGCCAGAAATACGCGGAAAGTAAATCTGCTACACTCTAGACCATAAGAGTTGAGCATCTAGTCCAAACTGCCACGTGCCTGGGATCGAATATTCTATTGATTTTCTGCTTCTTGTTTAGACGTTTACTCAGGGCCGTAACCAGCGTTGGTGTAGTGAAAACGGAGACGATCCGCTTCAATTCATTAACCGAGATTGCCCTTTACTATAATAACTCTACACGTTTCGGTGAAGGTCTACCATTATCAGTGCGATGCAGGCGGCTGGTAGCATCACAAGGCCAGGGCTTGGGATAGTGACAGAACTAATTGGATGGGCGGACATGGCACATGTCAGTATAAATTGGAAAGGTTTGTCGAAAAATCTGTCATCTTGATTCAGAAGGATTATGGAAACTACTTTTGGGTGGAACGACTAGTTCTCTGAATAAAAATTGAAGTAATATCAAACAAGCCGTACATAAGTAATACGTATAACTACTAATACGTTCCTCGATAGGAAAGCGTTTCAAATTTTATATTCAAGAATAACAAGAAGAAATGATGAATAAATATCAGTTATTTGAATTTCGTAAGAATGTTAAAGAAACAAAACTACTTTAGATTTAATTTAACCTCAAACGTATTCTAACTCTTTTGGTATCTTAAACCAAATCGAAACGTTATTTCCGATATAAACTTAACTGCAATCAGAGGTTCGATTCCCCTCGGTCTACTCGGTAGATGGCCCTATGTGGTTTTGCTATAATAAAACACACACATATAAACTTTAAACATGTTTTGTAATATTTATGGATTAATAACTGCGCCTTGTAAGACCGCAATCTTAATATTTTGTTTTATATAGAAAGCTCATTAACTTGTTGTTGTTTGTAAGTGAGCATGAAGATACCATGACGGGTATCGAAACCCGGTTTCCAGCGGTGTATGTTCGCATACTTGCTGCTGTGACACTCGGTGCTCATTAGTTCGAAAAACACAAATGTATGAATGAGCAAAGTTTATTTCTTCACGATTTGTGTTCGTTGTATCAACATTAGCCTTAAGATCCGAGGTATTACTTTTGAAGAGCAGATGTGGTTAACAGCAGACATGGTGTAGTTAATAACAGATATGGTGTGGTTAATAGCAGATAAGGTGTGGTTAACAGCAGACACGGTGTGGTTAAGAGCAAACATGGTATGGTTGACAGTAGACGTAGTGTAGTTAACAGCAGATATGATGTGGTTGACAGTAGACAGGGTGAGGTTAGCAGCAGACATGGTGTGGTTAACAGCAAACATAGTGTGGTTAACTTTATTCTTCTTTACTTTTAACCATAAGTTTTTATTATTACAGAGAAGGAAATAATTTTTTTTATTCAACATTAATTGTATGATAATTTTAATACTATCACAAACATACATATATTAACGTCACACACACACGTATTAAGAATAACTTATTTTTTCCGTTTTCTGACGTTTTGTTTAATTTAAAACGACGAACTCTTCCAACGTTCCGAATCGCTTTGGTTTGTCAAAAAAAAGTTATCTGTAGCAAAATTATTTACGTATGTAGCAAAAAATTCTACAGTACAATTAACTACATTCTATTTTATTTACGTGTTTTAAAACTCACACACACACTCGTACACAACGTAATCGCCAACGTTTTATTGCAAAGCAATGAGGAATCAATTAGTTTTGCTTTGAATTTCATTTCCTCGAGCTCTCTAACGTAAACTTCAAAAAAAACTGTTTAAGAATTCTTCACACAAAACAAGTGTTGTTGCATAATAATCTCCATTGGAAAAACCAATTCTCTCTTAGCATTTTTGTTTATCGGAAGATTTATCAGTCAATTACGTTCTTCAATTTTACCTGTTAAAAAGTAAAAAATATAGTGAAATATACTGGTTAATAATGGTTAAAATCATTTCACGACAGAATGTAGCGAGTACCAGAAAAAGAGATGATTTCATACGATTAATTTTTATGTACTTGGTAAATTAATTAGAAACTGGTTGTTCTTTTATTTTTCGTTTTCTTTTCATGCCGTCTGTCACCAGTAAATAACAATGCTCATGAACATTTGCAGTTTTATTGGTACAAAACACTAAAGTGTTTATTAATTAATCAAAACACTAATTATAATGCTTATAATTTTATTCATCAATCTGTATTTGCAAGATAAATCTGAGCCCTTTACAAAAACTAAACACTGCCACGTGATAGTGTTTCCGAAACACGAAAACACTGGTTTCGACAGGATAATGTGGACACCTTCTAGGCAAACAGAACAAGTATCAAACTCACACTCGATGTTAGAATAGCGAAGCGCACGTGCGAGGATGATACGAGATAAGGCACACGCTTTCAATGAATGGCTGACAGCGGAACGTTATATAGTAATTTCTCTCACGGCGGAATGTGATTGTATTTGCTTATATGTTTACAAACGAACACCAGAAGGCTCTTAACGATGTAAAATTTGTCATACTAGTCACGGAAGAAGCGCTTCCGTAAGAGTTACTTCTACGAAGAACACTTTTATTACTATTATGTACAAGGAATTCGTCAAATAAATAATTGTTAGTTTTTATAATCCAGTAATAGAAATATAGAGCTAATGTCATTTTATATAAATGATCTATAGATGTACCAAAGTGTCACCACAGACCTGTGATGCTATTGAGAGGGTTATAGATGGGGGATGGTGGTACAACATCTCCATAAACGAAGAGTCCTACATAGTGACTTAAAAGTGTGCAGCCAAGGGACACGGTAATTCAGGCAATTCAACCTTCAAAATTCTCTGCAGGATAATAAAACTCGCAAAGCAAAGCTTGTACATTCGTAACGAGCTCCGAAACGACTCACACCCTCTTCAACCAATCCTGAGGAAAGCCCTCATCTGCGAAATGGAGGATAAGTTTACGAAAGCCAACTTTCATACCCAGAGTGTCATCGTGAAGAAGTTAGGTGCATCTCCTGGTTTTGTTGAAACAGACAGTAAACAAGAATGTGGAAAATACAGATGCCCAAGTGAAACGTTCACAAGTTTCATTGACATCAAGTCGATGTTAGTTTTCATGAGGAATGCCGAAGAAGCTGATATCATGGTAATCGAATTTCACAACATGTCTTTCAAATTCGTGATGAAACTCCAATATGCTATTTGTACCTTTGTTTAGTTTGAATGTGTTATTAAAGGCTGAAATCTTATATACAGTAGAGATTTTGTGCAAATTTGCTCATGATCTTTTTTTGCAAAATTTTGTTAGTAGAGAAATTGCTTTGCTGGACAATAATGTGTAGTCACGACTAGTAGGATGAATGTGGTTGACATTGGGGGTAAGTAATTGCAAGGGCAGCACGTGGCTTGGAACATCGTTTTAAGTGCAATTATTCCCGAAGTGGTAACTGCGATAACTTTATATCGTTGTAAAATAACAACATCAAGTACTTAGTAAATATTATTAGGATAAGAAAGAGAATGAAAGTTATGCAGATGAAGATATTAATATTGTATCTGTGCCTTAAGAAAGAGAAATAAACTCAACCAAACAAGTGTAGCTCAAACTGTGGTAATACAAACTCATGTATTTTCAGTGAGTGCGATGTAGTGGATCATTATTTCACATACCAGATTTAAAGATAATCCACCCAGAAATACACGAGATATAAAATCTCATATTTCTTCCAATATTTTTCTTCTCACCGAAAGTACATAAACTTTGCTTGACAGGAAAACAAACTTAACTTTAATGAATTTTTTTCAAATTTGGAATACTGATAAATCATTACAATGTGCAATTAAGTGGCACATTGAATTTAAATATAAATCGCATGTACAAAGATATGTAACGAAAACCGCTCAATTTTTACCAACATTTTTGTGCACGTTTACGCAAAATTCACGTGCTCTATTGGTCTGAAATTTTTACTGCAGCTTTATTTAAGAGTAAAATTTGACCCTTTTTCTTTTTATGTTTTTGGATCAAAGACAGCTTATTATGAGTAACAAACTATAGGGTAAAGGCAGGTGCAGATATAGAAGTATTGATTAGGCTAAATAAACTAGATTACCAGTTTCTAGCAAAAGTTTTCAAATGAATTATACTGATGTACTATTCTAAAGTTTGCTAAATGTTATACAATTATCCTAATTAAAGTGTATTTAGCGTCATGTGACGTTTGCCTAAGCAACTAGAACCAATAATGATGCTTTATACGGCTCAATATGTACTGAGTACATATTGTTGATGACAAAAAGCTGTTAATCTAGTTTCCATGGCGTTACTATCAAGGAGTTATCAACATTGTTTTAGAGAGGAAAACTACCACCATACATTTTAAAAAATCTGGTTGGTTTAGTAGAGTAACAATAATTTGCGATTTTAAAGCTATTTTTTTTTATTAACTAATGCCACTTTTTACTTTCCATGGTTTGCTGGTGTGTATTGAGAACAAGTCGTGATATCTAATCAAAAATATCTTACGTATGAAGAAAAAGGTGTGGCCAAAAAAAGACTGAGTGCGACTTAGAAAAATTAAATAAAAATTGACGTTCAAACTGGTTACTACACTTATACCATTGATGACAAGTTTACAGCAATTATTTATTCATTAGTTGGCTATACAGTGTACTGGTTTACCCACAAAAACACCTCGGTTTTGATTTCATTTTTTTTAATCGCACTCACAATCCGTTTTTTGTCACACCTTTTTTATATATCTAAGGTGCTTTTGATTAGATGAAGCTCACTGTTTGGTTCTTAGCGCTGAATGTCGTGGCACGTGATCTCCTCACAGTAGCAATTACAATGAAAGTTCACCCATAAAGCTGAGTAACTGTTATAAGTTGCCAGCTTATAGCTGGAAAGGCACAGTGAATTCATTTGTAAATGGTGACCTTATGCAGAAAGTTAAAATACTCTAAACGCTTCAACAAATTCTATTTGACGTTGAAATCGTGTGGTATTTATATATAGTTATATTGAGCAGAAAAGTCAAACGTTTCCACAAAATGCAGGTTCGAGACTGTTGGGAAATACATTAAGAGAAGACAAGGAAAGAATTTTAAATAAAGAATTATTGAGTTACAAAAACTGGTAGAAGACAAAAGAAAAAGAGACAAATAAAATCAAAAGAGAGAACTCTAGAAATTCACTGGAGAAACAGAGGAAGTCAGATATTTCAAAGTCCAAAGGTTATGTACTTCAACCAAGTAACTACATGGAACCTTAAGTCAAGCCAAGTGTACAAATTTCAGCATTGGTTATATGGATAAGCTAACCTCCAAAAAAATCCATATAAAAATACACTCATGTTAGGTTGAAGCTCAGGGAGAAAGGTCGCGGTATTAGATTTTACATGCATAAAAGGGTTAGTGCATGTTTATGACCTGAAGACATCTGACCAACAAATATGTTATAATCACATGTAGAAACTTTTATGGAAATTTAGAAAAAGATGTTACACCAATATAATTGAATAAATATGCATTCTATATTAGTTATTTAGTTACTGAGAAGTGAAATTTAATACACCAGATATTTTGTACTAGTTATTGGAAGATGAAATTTGTTATTATTTTAGTCACTACAACTCCATCTCCCTCCTTACTTATCTCACTTCTGTTTAAAATTATCATTTTTGGTTTAATAAAAACTGTATTATAGTTTTTAAAAACAAATAATACAAAGTTATAACAGTTGATCAGAAAAACTAAACTAAATTACAACTCAAAATAAAAGAAAATTGAAATCAAATCTAAATTATAGTATAAAATTGAGAATAAAAATATTAAAATGAAACCATAAGTTCAATATATTGGTCAGTATGAGTTACAGTAAAAGGTTAAAAATCAAAAAGATGCGATACGTAATGTAAACAACTTGTAAAGCAAAAGGCAAAATACAATTAAAAATCAAATGTCACCCTATTCCGCAAGAAACATAGGGCCGCATACGCTACGGTTTCATGAATAGGCGGTTTTTAAGTGAGTAGGTTGTTAGCCTTGGAGGACGAATTCTTAACCCACCGAAGTGAATCGAACCCCTGATTTTAGCCATATAAATCCGGAGACTAGCAAAGGGTACAATTAAAAATAAAGACCAATAATGATGATATATGATACACAATAGCACAAGTACATTTCAAATGCGAAAAATATTTGAAACAGTTTAAACACTGTTTACAACCAACATGAAGATTATACAATATTCCAAATTAAGTATGATTGTCTCTCATGTATGGGCCGTTAAATCCCGGTTCACCTTCATCTGCTTTATTATAGTGGATAAATAACACCATCCGTACGTGACGACACAGACGCCTGAAAAAAATGCATCACCAATAATGATAGATGGTCAGTTAGTTCATCAAACCATAATGTCACATGGGCAGCTTATCATAATTCGTGAGTGGAACAGATATTAAGCAATTCGCGAAATAACGAAATCTTTCTTGGAAAAAATCCGTTAGAACCAGATGTAGCGCATGTGATCACCTCAGTTTATACGCAGAGAATGAAATCACCACTATCATGTTGGACCATATTCATTCCAAACAGTAGTAAACCTTCAATCTACATGGATTCTTATGAAATGATGCATGATCAATCACCTTAATCAGACCCTGAAAAAGCCACAATCAACCATCTCTCGTATATGTAAGGTCTTCCACCATTGTTTGTTTATCATAAACCACAGCTCAATTCAAGTGGATAACACTAAAGGAAGAGCTCAAGTCAAGGGGTACACTATAGAAGAGCTCAAGCCAAGGGGTAATACTATAAGAGGAGCTCAATTCAAGTGGATAACAATATAGAAGAGCTCAAGTCAAGGGGTAACACTATAGAAGAGCTCAAGTCAATAGTAACACTACGGAAAGACGCTTTACATGTAACTGAAATTAGTCCAACCACTGTATAAGCAATGGCTAACGGTCTCAAACTTGAAGATTTCATAACAATATGCTTCCAGATTCAACTTTTTTCTTAATATAAGTTTTATTTAATTTGAATAAATGAATAAAATAATGCTTAACTTCACACAAAAGAAGTAACACTACAAGGAGAGCTCAAGTCAAGGGGTAGCACTACAAGAAGAGCTCAAGTCAAGGGGTAGCACTACGAGACGAGCTCAAATCAAGGGGTAGCACTACAAGAAGAGTTCAAGTCAAGGAGTAACACTACAAGAAGAGCTCAAGTCAAGGTGTAACACAAAACGAAGAACTCAAGTCAAGGGGTAACACTACAAGAAGATCTAATATAAAAAAGTAGAACTACAAGAAGATGCGTACCGTCTGTGTTAATTTCTGGGGCTATGGTAGACTACAATTTTCTGATTACAATCCAGGAAGACGGTTATATATCAATCACACTATTAATGTGATCTCACAGAGCAGTGTAATGCAGTGTCTCTTGTTATATTCGTTCACTTTATTCATTTGTTACCACACAAATACGTCGGTAACAGCTATTGCAGAATGCAGACATTATGTGTATTACTGTAGAGATTGGAGACTGTGGTACTTCTGAAACGAATGAGGAACCATACATCGAGTCCATAGAGTAATTATTGGCTAAATACCACAAACTATAGAGGAAATCCAGTTAACTGTTGCTCATTTACGAAGTACGACATCGTGGCACACAGTAGCTGCTCACATCAGTCACTCTATATTGGCTTAACATACCTAACAAGCACAGTTTGTAGATTCTTTCTGCCCTTACAGCCAAACTATAAGGATGAGGATGAAATGTGTGAAATGTTCATCTTCCACACATCTCTGCAAACACCTGACTGCTAAAGTTAGGTTCTTCATGTTTGTGGATTTTTCCAATCACTCCAAAGCCGAAAAACTGTTGTTCATGCAAAAAACATTTACAATCATATGACAATCAATGAATAAGATTCATCCTACTTGGTGAAATAACATGTTGCAACCAGAGGATATCAGTCATTTGTTTTAAATATTAAGCAAATTTCAGCAACATTCAGGGCAATTTTCTCGAGAGAAAAACCTTGATTTTTTGTGGTACATCTGGTGCTCCTCAGAGATCGTACTTTTACTCAGTTCTTCCGCCGTCATTTAACATCTTTACGTAAAGTTAATCAGAAAAACTATTTTTCTTCTTCCATTTAGAGAAAGTTTACAACACTCTTGGTACCGTTCATTCCGCTTATTATGAAAAAGCTAAAAAAGAGACTGTATCAGAGATTGGCTGTCACATGATGACTTCTAAGGACAGTACAGTCGGACATACTACACTCATGACTGGCTGTGAAAGTGCCAGATTTTGCATAAGTCAGTATCTACCTTTATCGCCAGTTTGTAATGGCACACATTTCCTTGTTGCATGACATGTAACACCCAAACAATGTCTAGGCTCTGCATTTGCTCTTTTCAAAGTTCCCGATAAATCAGCTAAAATATCCTTTCAAATGCAGAATTTTCAATGTTATTGCTATGGGTTTATCTGCAGCGTGGTGTCCAGAATTGAGCATGATCTTATTGTTTGGTGAGATAATCCATAAGTGTTTCTGTGTTGTGAACTGTTCAGTATTGTAAAATAAAATTTTGATATTGGTGTTGTTTGAAGTTAAGCGCGAAGCTACCAAATGGGCTATCTCTACTTTTCCCATCACGGACATACAGCTGCGCCACTGAGGGACATTTAGTACTGCAACATGATTATTGAAGACGTAATAATACCTTCTGGGTCTTGGAAAAGCAGCCATTTTAACTACAAGTAGCCTACTCGAATTGCATGTGCAATAATGAACGAATTGACGATCTTAACCAGGATAAGTCAATATTGAACAAGGTAAATTATTATTGTATTTCAATTTTACACTTCTAGCAAATCCACTAAGGTTATCTGCAACCTTCCTTAATTTTTAACGACTGACCAGATGAAAGAATCCAGATAGTACCACCTTATAAACAACCATTTGCAGTCTGAGATTGGCTACCACTCTTATAACATCTAGAATTTAAATCAAGGAAGTATCTATCGGTATTACAGGAATACGAACCTGAATTGTCATTTCCGAAATATATAATTTTATTACAGGAATAACTTGTGTCTTCGTGTCATTAAAAACACAATGATAGAATAAAGCATTTTTTACTCTAGAATCCTTCCCTTTGGTGGCCTGGCATGGCCGAGCGCGTAAGGCGTGTGACTCGTAATCCGAGGGTCGCGAGTGTACGCCCGCGTCGCGCTAAACATGCTCGCCCTCCCAGCCGTGGGGGTGTATAATGTGACGGTCAATCCCATTATTCGTTGGTAAAAGAGTAGCCCAAGAGTTGGCGGTGGGTGGTGCTTACACTGCTAAATTAGGGACGGCTAGCACAGATAGCCCTCGAGTAGCTTTGTGCGAAATTCCAAAACAAGCAAACAAACCTTCCGTTTGGTTTATGGTTAAAAGTAACTAATATATATTAAACTGCTTTTATATATTCATTTTTGCCGTTTTAATGTGAAAGATAAGGGCCCAGCATGGCCAGGTGGTTGAGGCACTCGACTCGTAAAGTGACAGTTAAACCCACTATTCGTTGGTAAAAAGAGTAGCCCAAGAGTTGACAATGGGTAGTGATTGCTAGCTACCTTCCCTTTGGTGTTAAACTGGTAAATTAGAGTCAGTTAGCGCAGGTAGCTGTTGTTGTTGTTTTGAATTAAGCACAAAGCTACACAATGGGCTATCTGTGCTCTGCCCACCACGGGTATCGAAACCCGGATTTTAGCGTCTAAGTCCGCAGACATACCGCTGAGCCACTGGGGGGCAGGTGCAGGTAGCCCTCGTGTAGTTTTGCATGAAATTCAGAAACAAATAAACGAGCTGAATATTCACGTTTCTTAGTTACTGTACCTTGCTTCCAAATAATCCAAGATAGTCCTCGTGTAGCTTTGCGCAAAATTCTAAACAAACAAATGAAAGATAAGTACTAACTGATCTCGATTCTTTATAATATTCTTAACAAGTAATAAAATAACAGTTTTATAAATGAAAGCTAAGCGCTAAAACCAAGTGAAATTTCACCAACAAATGCTCATTTAGTTAAACACATTTTCTAAAGGAATACAAAATAAGTACTGTACATTTTCTTCTTCAGCCAAACTAATAATGTTTATTGAATAGCATAAACTTCTGAAAAACTTCACCATCCGAGCGTAGTTTATCTTCGTGCCTCACGAATGAAATTTTCATACTCGTAAAGTTAGTGGACCATTTAGGAATAAATAATGCGCATCAGTTAGGTGAGATTCTGTACAACGTAACAACGAGAAAAAACTTTTGTTTGTATTAGTAGTTGATTTTTTAGTTCACATCTACACAATAGGTCATCTGCATGTTGTTTACCGAGGGGAATCAAATCCCAGGTTTTAGTGTTGTAAATTGTTAAAGTAAACCGCTGACCCACTGGGAGATATTTTAAAGGTATATCCAAAACATCTGTTTCACCATTTTGTTTTCAGATAAAATGTTTACGTTAGTGCAATCAGTTTTGCTGTTCAACCATATGAAGTGTGTAGGTATTAAAAGCTCTGTTAATTTTGTGAGTGCAGAAACTTCTTTTCAGAATGTTTGTTTTTGAATTTCGTGCAAAGCTACACAAGGGCTATCTACGCTAGCCGTCCCTAATTTAAGAGTGCAAGACTAGATTAAAGGCAGCTAGTCATCATCACCCACCGCCAACTCTTGGGCTACCCTTTTACCAATGAATAGTGGGAATAACCGAAACATAATCACGCCCCCACGAATGAAAGGGTGAGCATGTTTGGTGTGACGAAGATACGAACTCGCGACCCTCGGATTACGAGTCAAGCACCCTAACCACCTGGTCATCTTCTTTTCAGAGTGTTATATAAAACATGACACATTTTTCCAAACACATTGATTTACGCGTACGGAAATTGTATAATTTTTCCCTATAGAAAAAAACCAGTAGAAGTAATACGTGGATTATTTTCTTTTTTGTTTGTGCTGTTGAAAAGAAAATCCATATTTAACTATAAAACAAAATATTTGAATAAACTACGTACATACGTTTGTGAAACTCTTGACTATGACTGCTTTCATAATAATTAACTATTGTTGGTTGAGTGATTTATTTTGGTCTTCTGTATATGAAACTGAAAACTTAAAAAGTAATTGAAAGATTCATTATCATTGTTATGATAAGGTAAAATATCTATATAATATTATAACCAAAACAAGGCAAACTCACTGTTACAAGATAAAATCAAATTTCTCATGGTCCGGCATGGCCAGGTGGGTTAAGGCGTTCGACTTGTAGTCTGAGGGTTGTTGGTTCGAATTCCCATCGCACCAATCATGCTCGCCCTTTCAGCCGTGGGGGCGTTATAATGTGCCGGTCAATCTCACTATTCTTTAGTAAAAGAGTAGCCCAAGAGTTGTAGGTGGGCGGTGATGACTAGCTGTCTTCCCTCTGGTCTTACACTGGTAAATTAAGAACGGCTAGCACAGATAGCCCTTGAGTAGCTTTGTGCGAAATTAAAACAAACAAAACAAACAAGTTCTTCAGCTCAATGCAATGGAGATTATGCATCTTAAGATTGGTCATTCAAGCATTTTGTTACATATAGAAACTTCATAAATTTAAGTGCATTGAGATGAATAAATACGTTAAAAACAGTGAAACTATGGAGAACTGTTGAACGAATTAAAATCGTCTGGTATTGCTGGTTCAAGATATCGTTATCAAAATGTGGAACTGCTTCCAAATCAGCGGCATACATTTCTTGAACTCCCGAAACCACTATTAATTCTGGATCTCCACAATCATATTGTACCTACTTCGAGTCTGAATAAGATGATCGCAGCTGATAAATGCTATTTCGGTGTACAAACGATCAGACACTGTTGTAAACGTATTGATGATAATACCTGACTTCACCATGCTAAGGAAGAGGTATTAACCAAGTTTACTATCTTCCACTCATCATATTTCATCATTATTGAGCACATATAGGATGCTGTAGGGAAATACATCGCATCTCGTCAAGCC
Source organism: Carcinoscorpius rotundicauda (assembly GCA_011833715.1). Classification (NCBI taxonomy): domain Eukaryota; kingdom Metazoa; phylum Arthropoda; class Merostomata; order Xiphosura; family Limulidae; genus Carcinoscorpius; species Carcinoscorpius rotundicauda. The sequence goes on along the minus strand of CM022393.1, from coordinate 21,748,433 downwards.
AACTCAGAAACTAAAAGATCGTTAGAAACAGCCATCTAGTTGGAGTGGTCAAAGATATATTAGGAACTGATCAATCTTGCAGTTTGATCATACAACATGCAGCCAAGCTGTGCCCCTGCTGCTCATTTTGAACGTACTCCATGATGAAGAGAAGTATGATGTATAAGGATGTCAGGTCTTGGTAACTTCTATTAAACGTTTACTGGGTAGAGAGGATTGGATGACCAGCGGTTTGTATTTCAGATCACATGAAGAATTATTAAAGCTAGCCAGTCGAAAATGTCACACTGTATATATATAAATACATAATTGTCTAATAGAATGTAATTTAAGTGATATATTTATCATCTATTATGCAACATATTTGTTAATCAAATACTCAATAAAATGAACGCGTGTACACATCTATAATTTTTTTAACACATTACCTTTTATATGTTATATTTATTAAAGGTTAATAAGGAACAGAATTATACGATTCATTTGCCTTTTTATTACTTTGGAATACATGGTTGACCAAAAGGTTCTCCCTACATTCTCGTCTTACTTGTAAGAAATACAGATGACCTTACTTATAACGTACATATGTATAAGTTACGAAGCAATGTATATATAAAAAAAATTAAAAGCCTTGAAGAGTGAATTTGAGCTACCACTCTCCGGGGACGCTTCCTAATCCGTGAACAAAATGAGCTGGTAGTTCGCTAACCACCATAATCCTCAAATAATTACGCTAGAGAACTCCATCGGGAAAGTTGGAAGATGGTAGTGGAGGATTAACTCGCACACTCAAGCTTCTACCATGCTAGTAGCAAGTCAACATATAATACAATATAGACTAGGACAACGTTATTACTACAGTAGCGGTAACACGCCTGCTAGATTAGGTGGACAAAAAGACTGAAACCATAAATCTTTCTCTTGATTTTTTTCCCTCTTTCTCTCTTTCTGAGGTTCAATCTTTAACTTATGAATTTACAGAATAAATCACAGCACTAGCCAAATTCGAAAATGCCTTTTCAGATGCGTGTGTGTTAACTTGATAAAATATCCCCAATAAGACAGCATGTCGTCCGAAATAGACGCACATTGGAAAGAAACTTTTAAATTCTATCGTGTGGGGGGAAATGGGAGGGTGGCAGTTTCGTGGCCATTAAAGTTTAAATTACGTGTTTATCTTTAACCTTTGTTCAGCCTACAAATAATTTTTAAAGAATTATTTTTACTATGTCTTTTGAAATTATATCATTTCCATACCTATGACAACTAATTAGCATAGAAGCAAAATTTTAAACAGACTTTTATGGCAAGCTTTTGAACACGAGTGGATAAATTAGCAATTTATAGCCTTCTCTGAGAAAAAAGGAGACGACTTTAGTACACTTTTCGAGTTTTCTATCTTTATAATTTTTGTCGTTTTTAAGTTAATAACTGGTTTTCATAAGATATGCTATTACAACCCGACTTTTGATAAAAGTTATCGAATAAATACATTAACTCAACTAGTGACGTAATAATATCACGAGCCTGCGAATTTAAACTTTATAAAAATTGTTTTAATGGAAAATCTACCATAATTTACCATAATTCAGCTACACATATTTTGAAAATAATATTCTTTTTTTTTTCTTTGCAAGATTTTTACAAATCTGGAAGAAATAGACTCTTACTTCGGTCAAATTATTACTTTGTTTAAAGCAATGAACATTTATCTAATCGAATATCTGCACATAGGTGTCCTTAATTTTATACTTAAAAACTAGAGGGAAGAGGTCACTAGTAAACAGCACTCACTACAAACTTTGGAAGTACGTTTGTCTAACAAAATACTGATATTTCACTGTCAGCTGTATGGAGCATCTACGACCCCAAAGTGCGGATCACGTTTTCTTCGGAAATAGTTCACGTATCCCAATTCACAGTCTGATTTCTTTAACTAGTAGGCTATACTCGGTCGACAGATTACATCAAGTATTTGAAAACCAAAATGCTCTAATCCATAAGCAACTACTTATTTGGTACACTCAAAGTGTAAAGACAAAGACCCACAAAGCATTGACAATCATTTTATAAAGAAGCTGGAAAACAATTTAATTCTCCAAAATTAGGGCACACTCTTCTAGTTACCAGATATGTATTTTAAGCCAAAAACAACCAGTTCATCTCTAGATTTTCTTTACGAATTTCTTTCTTTCGATAAAACATTGTTTTCCAGAAACAGTTGTAATCGAGCTTTGTAAAATAAATGTTTTTAACTATCTTTGGAATTCAAAAGCGATAAGACTGACGGCTTATGACACTAATAACTAGGTTTCGATACCTATAGCGGGCAGAGAAAAAGACAGCCAGCTGCGTAGTTTTGTGATTAACAGCCAATCAACAAAGAAAAGAAACAAGTGCTTTACGCAATAGTCTACGCTTCTTTTTACGTCATGTTGGTCTGAAATAGCAACGCGTTACTCACTTAGCGGCTAAACATCCACATCCAGCGAGTGTATATAGGTTAAATTAAACTTCATTCAATTAGCATAAACTGCTCTGGTATTGAACCGTTGGAAAGGTGACGAACTGTTGTCTCCTTCTGGGTCAGCAACAAATTTACGGATTCACATCACTAAAATCCAGAGATCAGTTAGTTGCGTTGGACAGATCGCAGGTAGCCTATTGTGCAGTCGCTTGTTTGTTTTTTGTTTTTTGGAATTTCGCACAAAGCTACTCGAGGGCTATCTGTGCTAGCCGTCCCTAATTTAGCAGTGTAAGACTAGAGGGAAGGCAGCTAGTCAGCACCACCCACCGCCAACTCTTGGGCTACTCTTTTACCAACGAAAAGTGGGATTGACCGTCACATTATACACCCCCACGGCTGGGAGGGCGAGCATGTTTTGCGCGACTCGGGCGCGAACCCGCGATCCTCAGATTACGAAGCGCACGCCTTAACGCTCTTGGCCATGCCAGGCCGCAGTCCAGCGCAAAAATAAAGAAAAATGTAACGTATTTGAATACGGTTTAGATAACAAAATCAAGTTCAGATACTGCACGAGGAGCAGGATACGGTGTTGTTCTGAGAACGTATGGGCAAAAGCAGAAAAGAATATATAAGAATACGTTAACTACAAATATCTGGTACGTCATTGTCGATGAAGTCTTCAGGCAGACTGCAGTACAACAGAAACAACAGCCTGTTATGGTGTTATCCAGATTAACTTAGTGTAGTTTTAACAAGGTTATACGAATCAGTATCACGTAAGCGTTGATACTCAAACGTTTTATTAAGAAGTTCTTATTATCGGCCATTCTCACTTAGATTTAAAGTTATGTTGATATGTGTTTTAAACGATAATACGATCGTGATTTAATGTCTCCCATTTCTTAGTTCTCAAACTATTTATTAAATATAATCGATGTTTTGATTTTAAATTTACGCGAATAATGTACAAATAGCTTATAATGTTCTTAAAATAAGACTAATTTCGCAAAAAGCATTAAAATTGTTTTTTTATTTGTAATTTAATTGATTTTTTTGCTGTTGCTGAATATCCCTAATTTTGCAGTGTAAGACTGGAAGGAAGTCAGCTAGTCATCACCACCCACCGCCAAATCTTGGGCTACTCTTTTAACAAAGAATAGTGGGATTGACCGTCACGTTATAAAGTCTCCACGGCTGAAAGGGCGAGCATGTTTGGTGTGATATGGATTCGCACCCTCAACCCTCGGATTACGAGTCGAACGCCTTAACACGCTTGGCCATTCTGGGCCTGTTTTATTTCTTCTAAACAACGTATAAGCTCTGCTGTTCTTTTGGCATTATCAGTTGTTTTCTTAAACATAATATATTTCATCTCTGTTTTTATTAATAGATGTAGGAGTTTTGTTATATAATGATGTTTTCTACAGTTAAATAACGAACTGTCATGGAGAGAGATCTGATAAAGTGATAAGTTACGGACACTAAAACACACTCAGCTAACTTTCATTTTCTACTTTTGGTTGCCATAGTTTACACATTTTCTGCCTTTTAGTCCATAGTTTCACCTTAATAAGAAACTGTAGCTATTGCTTGTAAAGTAACCAAACGTTTTCTGGCACAACGTTCTCTGCAGCCGCATAAGTAACGTATCCCAGGTGAAGCCTTGTCGTTAACTCCGTTGTATGGCTTCTCAGGATGGCTTGTTAAGCGATACTTCAATAACAGGATTTCCTTGTGCACTCATGTAAGAATGAAGCCAGGAGAAATACGTACACGTGAACAACACCGTGCATAAATCCAAACGATTCTGTATGTATCTAGGTTTAGACAAACGCTTGTATAAATACACTATTTTCAGGACTAGTTTTGCCCGAGTTCATGCAGGTATAGACTTCTCGTGGCCTCAGGTAAGTTAGAAATTGCCCAGTCCCATAGCGGACAATAGAGTCATATGGTATCAATTACCTCGTTGGCTACATCAGGCAGACGATGTTTTTGTGCGTTACCGGCTGCCGCTGAAAAGCAATGCCTAATGCTTATATCTTTTAACAACAACTAAATTTGGATTGACAGTAATCATCCAACCTTGGCTAACGGTTACATGCACTGTTAAAAGAAGAACACGGAAAGCCACGTGTACAATGCAGTTTCACAAAACCTACAATAGAAGTAGTGAATTATTAACAGCGGACAGAGACCACCCAATTAGGCTTTGTCTGAATTGTTGCATATTACTTAACATTGTTTGTCAGTGCCGTGTATCACCAAACGTTTTGTCTTTTAACCAAGAACACGAGGGAAAAATAGATACACCTTGAACACGCGATATAACTACGTTAAATTATTGTAATAAAAGTTGTGAGATTGTTTTTCTTTTACTAATTCACTTTTTTTTACTTAAAAAGTGAAAAATAGAATATAAATCAAAAACTGAAAATAACTTAGCGGTGATTTGTTACCGTATTTGCCATACAATATATTATATAAAACGGGTTTGGTTTGGTTTTGAAGATCGCGCAAAGCTACACGATGGTTATTTGCGCTACCTGTCCCTAATTTAGCAGTGTAATACTAGAGGATTTGTTTGTTTAGAATTAAGCACAAAGCTACTCAATGGGCTATCTGTGCTCTGCCCACCACGAGTATCGAAACGCGGTTTTTAGTGTGTAAGTCCGCAGACATACCACTGTGTCACTGGGGGGCAATACTAGAGGAAAGGCAGCTAGTTATCACCACCCACCGCCAACTCTTGGGCTACTCTTTTACTAATGAATAGTTGGATTGACCATCCCATATAACGCCCCCAGAGCTGAAAGGGCGAACACGTTTGGTGTGACGGAGATTCGAACCCGCGACCCTTGGATTACGAGTCGAGTGCCTTAAGCACCTGGTGCCTGATTTTATTTATATAAATTATTCTTTGTAATTAGTCATAGAAAAGCGTAATTCTAGTAAAACAGTAATTACCTTCTGGCGATAATAGGAAATATGAACTCTGAGCTTCTAGGCCAAACAGGTAGTGAGATAGGTTTGACACTCCACTCGCAGTGGTTGAAACATTAAATATCACAATACAAACACGCATCGAGAGCCCATGCTACTTATAAGTTATAATGGGTGACTTGAGAACTAATTAGAACAAACCTGATAAGTACCAGAGGAATTATTGTTTATTTGAAGAATCCATTGTACTGTTTGAAGCAATACAATCATTTTTTATGTTTTATCTTATCAGAACATAAGTTTTCTTTTTTACACATATAAAATATCAAACTCAACGATCAAGTTCTGAAACTTGAATACATTTACACGGTTAAAAACCGTTAAAATCAGATAACTAACATGTTTTTATTATATCAGAAACATCCAATAATTAATATTTTCAATATCATCGAATTATCTTTATAATTAATATACTTAAAGTAAAAATGGCGACACCACGCTTAAGTCCCTACTCGACACAATGACACAACTGTATGTCTGCAGACTTACAACGCCAGAAACCAGGTTTTGATATCTGGTGTTAGGCAAAGCAGAAATAACCCGTTGTGTGACTTTGTACTTAACTTCACACAAACAAATCGTGCTAAATAACTTATTGATATAAATACAAGGTAATAAAAGTTTGTTTTTAAGCGTGTTTCGCTTCGTAAAATATAACTTTATTGTTCCAACTTCAATTACAGTCAAATTAAGGCAGTATTGGTGTCTAAAGTGAGAGATTTTTTAAAGTTTGTTGCTAAGCGCAAAGTTACACCAATGGGATATCTGTGCTGAGCCTACCGCAGAGATTAAACGCTGAATTTTAACGTTTATGTTCTTGTGTTTATCGCTGAGATACTAGGGTACTTTAAAAAGCAAACACGAGTGGTAAAGTTACGGAATATTGACGAATTGAAAAAACGCACTTAAAGTAGAATTTATATTTCAAGGCTGTAAAAATATAAGGACTAAATTAATTTGTCGCATAGTTATTAGAAGTGTGGTAATATAAACGTTTTTATTACAGAGGTTTTTGTTATCTTATAAACGGTATAATCTTGCAGTGACAAACAAACACTTGTTGGTTAGCTATAGAATCTTACCTAATGTAATAAATTATCACTTGATGGTGAAACTAGAAATTATTACAATAATGTAGTGATTCATAAAACAATAAATTGTAATAAATTTGTATACAAATACTGTTCTTTAAATAAATAGTTACTGATTAATAACAACACCCAAATGTGATAAATAAATATATATATATATATAACAATGAAGGTGTAGAACACTAGAGTCACATGCAAACTGGTAATGTTGGCGTTCTAGATGTAGATTCCGATTATAATAAGTAATTTATATGCATAAAACTTCCCCAATGGCACAGCACCATGTCTGCGAGACTTACACTGATAAAAATCAGATTTAGATACCCGTGGTGGGCAGAGCACAGATCGCCCATTGTGTAGCTTTGTGTTCATTCTAAAAGAAATAAGCGAAACAAAATAAAACAAATGTATATATATATAAAAGAGTAAAGCTGCAAAACACATGGAAATAGATACTGATTATGTTGCAGAGCCCGGATGTTACAAATAAATATATATACGAGAGTGACACTACAGAATACTGGAATCATATGAAAAGAGGTAATGACGAAGTTAAAAAGCCAAGATATTATTAATGTTTACATAATGATGAATATGTAAAACCATGGTGCTATAGCAAAGCATCCTAAGAAGTTATGAGTGAAAGTGAAGCAGAATATGTAACAACATATCTAGTGCTGACAGCTTGTTTCTTCCAGTATCAGGACTAGAAAACCCAGCTGGACACTACAAAACATAAATGGTTGAAACGCTATTTATATCACGAACAACAGCTGTTGTGGTCCTCACTGAAGTTCGGTACCCAAGTGTTATAATGAATAAAGAATAACGAAACTCCAAAGTCCTTGTATTATAAATTAAGGAGTGACGACTGAGCCATTGGAAAATGGTTTTATTAGCAAACTATTAATGTGGATGATACAGGACCCATGTAATGAGAAAGTAACAGGACCTTTGCAATGATAAAGTTGCATAACCTTTGTAGTGATGAAGTTACAAGACTCTTGTAATGATAAAGTTTCAGGACCTATGTAATGATAAAGTTACAGAACCTTTGTAGTGATAAAGTTTCAGAACCTTTGCAGTGATAAAGTTACAGGACCCTTGCAACGATAAAGTTGCAGAACCTTTGCAGTGATAAAGTTACAGGACCCTTGTAATGATAAAGTTGCAGGACCTTTGTAATGATAAAGTTGCAGAAGTTCTCTGATGAAAAAACAACAACAGCAATAACAACAAAAAAATAAGCTGTAATTGGAATTCTCATCATAGGGTTGAATGAACAGATCAGAGGTATAAGGATTTGTGTATGACTTTAATTTTGAATGCCTGACCTGATGGAAAGAGGGAGCACCTGCCACCACAAGGGATTCGTATAGCTCTTTGAAATAAATAACGGAATTGAGCGTCACTGTTATAAAGCACTGACAGTTCAAAAAGGACCAAAGACTTCATCTTAGACTTACTAAATCACATAAAGCTGAATCAATTTGGTGATTAGGATAAATAGAACAAAAGTCTAATTTTCTTAATTGTATTTCTGCGTCACTGTCTAACCTCCCACTCCCTCAGTGGCTCAGCGAAAAGTATGAAGGCTTGTGACGGTAAGAAACCGGTTTCGACACTTTTTGGCTGATAAATCACAAATAAGTTATTGTGCATTTTTGTGCTTAACAACAAACAAACAACAAAAAGAAAGAAAAAGAAAACGCCAATGATACATCAAAATAAATTCAACAAAGAAACTCCCATATCCATTTTATTAAATGACACATATATTTGCTGGCAAATAGCAAAGCTAAAAAATAAAAGTGAACAAACAGCAATCACTCTCACATTTCTTTAGTTAACTCAAAATATTAGTCTTTTTAACTGGCCTTGGTTTCTCTATTACAGGGTTGAATTAATATTGAAAAACTAGGTAACAAAAGCCATCTGGAAGGCTAAGAATCTTTGTGTTGAATACGTGGTTAAGGATTGTCAGTAGCCGTTCACAACAAAAGACCCTGACAAAAAATCATTATATTAAAAGTTACTGGATTGACTTATTTGTTGAACACCTGGTGAAACAGGCTGCCGGACACGTAGCATGAAAAAAACACATTTATACGATACATTATTTAGAAGGCCATTTACAGCATACTTTTGATCTAGAAGTCTTTGGAAATACTTCTATTTGCATGAGTCACAGTTGAAATATCGATTTCCTCCCAGGTCAAACTGTAGTAGTCCTCCTTTGAGAAGACGACTCTCGAACTTTTATTTCTCAAAATCCCTCCCTCAATCGCTAGTAAGGTCAAGGTCGCCAGCACGGTACTTCAGTAACATTGTTAGCTTGTAAGCTGGTTGTCATAGTTATCAAATCTTGTAACAAAGTGTCACGAGGCGAAAGGTCACATCTTGCATTGGCTACACACTGTCAGCCCGGGCACCGCTTCTGTAATGAATGTTTATATCCTTGAGACACCGTCAAAAGAGGCTTTACTGGACGTGCATATTCCAGAGTTCATTAGTACCGTCTCCCACATGCCATGACAAGCCTGGACGTTGGCTTATCTCAATAAAAACTCATCTCTGTCCGACTCAAAGACGGTGGTAAAGGAAGGGAGGTGTAAAGATTTGGTCATGCACGTGCGCTAGTGCGAGTGAAGCTACCTAAGAAATTGTTATATAGTCTGTAGTTATTACTAGTTTTTCTAACTTTAGCGCAGACAGTGAGCTGTACAAAGTAACGTTTTCTGAAATTACTTCTGATACTTTTACGACCCCCCTAAGCATCAAGCAAGTTAGCCCTAAAATAACATGTAAATAAGTCGATTGTCTTTTAAGTTGTTTTTTTTAATTTATCAAAATATTCTATTCACTCTGTAACACAGTCGTTAAAATAAGTTATTGCAATTTTATGACATTTGTCTTAATGTAAACATGTTTATTCTTAACGTTGAAGGAACACCATTTATTTAACTAACTAAACGGGTGTTATTTAACATCAAAAATAATGATTCAGTTGGCTTTGTGGTCGAATTGTGCATTTCGAACCTGGAAAAGTGCATCAGAAACTATGTTATATTCTTCACTTTTTAAGCTGTTGGTGCACTATAAGTGTGACAGTCAATCCCTTAACATTGATGAGGAGTACGAGGGTGTTGACAACTGTTTGTCTAATATGTGGTGAATAGTTCAAAATTAGGCACAGCAACAAATAGACTTAATAATTTTGCGTTAAATGCAAAATACAAAACCTATATTAGTTACATTATTTATCTGCATGATAAACACGGACTGTATAATGTGACTAGTTTTTAAGTAATTCATTAACATCATTGAGATTCCAAAGGTTAAATATTGTTGATGATTGGTTATAATACTGGTACTTAGTTTTGCATATAAAAGCTGGCTTCAGTCAAAATACATAAAGCACACAGAAATTATGCTTTCTCATAAAAATAATTATAGCTTTATACATTTTAAAATGTATTCTGATTTGAAATGAGACACATTTGGTATTCGGTTAATTTAAAACACAATCAAGTATAATTTAAACACCTTTTATATAACTTGGATAAAATTTTAATACGCGACATGCCTGGCATGGCCAGGTGGTTAGGGCGCTTAATTCGTAATCCGAGTGTTGCGGGTTTGAACCCCCGTCTCACCAAACATGCTCGCTCTTTCAGCCGTGGGGACGTTATAATATTACAGTTAATCCCACTCTTCGTTGGTAAAAGAGTAGTCCAAGAGTTGGTATTGGACTGTAATGATTAGCTGCTTTCCCTCTAGTCTTACACTGCTAAATTAGGGATGGTTGGTGCAGATAGCCCTCGAGTGGCTTTGCGCGAAATAAAAAAAAACAAACCAAAATGCGGCATTTCACGCATTTTTTAATGTACACGTTTAAACGTTAAAATTATGTTCTGCGACAGTTGTAAATTTTCTTCGATTTCAACACACAAAACATTTACTTTAAGTAAGCCATCAGAGAAAATCATTAAACATTACTCTACTGACGTGAACGATCAAAGTGGAACTAAATAATTGGCTTGTTTGCTTCATGTTTGAACCTACATAACTCAATATTATTTGCAAAATATATTCTTTTAGTTCTTATTAACCAAATATAGATAATAACAATAATATTAACTGTGTGAATGGAACTGTTTAACACGTGCATATAAAACAGATCTTAGAAACTAAAATTATCAATTTTTTACATCGTGTTATCCAAATATTGATACTACACCAATACAAACGCTTTGACGTTGGTTTGTTTGTTTGTTTGTTATGAATTTCGCGCAAAGCTACTCAAGGGCTATTTACGCTAACCGTCCCTAATTTAGTAGTGTAACACTAGTCATCACCATCCACCGTCAACTCTTGGGCTCCTCTTTTACCAACGAATAGTGGGATTGACCGTAACATTATAATGCTCACATGGCTGAAACTGGGAGCATATTTGGTGCGACGGGGATTCGAATCAACGACCCTCAGATTTTGAGTAGTACACCTTAACCCACCTGGCCATGCCGGGCCCTCTAACTTCGTGCGTACAAAGAAACACATTTTATATCACCTACTTGATACTGTTTATTAACTACTATTCATTTGACAAACTATGGAATAGAAGGCTTGTGTAATTCAAGATCATTTAAATAATTTATCAATGTTTTCATGGTCCGGTCAAAGCGTCACTCTGTAAGTCAGTAGTTATTTCATTTATTTAGATATAAAAGTAATTTTTAAGTGCAAGATATTTTTTACTTCACATTCATAAATAAAAACAAAAGTTGTATTTACAGTCACAGAAGTATATGCATACTTGTATCAAAACAAATGTCAAAATAAATGGTCAGGGATTATCAAAATGCATGTCTCACCGACCAATCACCGCGTCGAAAACATGTTACTGATATCAAAGCTTCAACTTTCGATTTTCAAGCATAAGAATAGTGTTTCACATATTATTTTATGTTATTCACAGTTCCGAGAGACTCTAACATAAGGTCACTGTACCAATGTTCTTCTAATGTCATGAACCTGGCACTTTCAGTGTTTGGATATCCTCTACTTAAAGAAAGGAAAACATTTACCCTTCCGGCTCACGCTATGGGGCGTCCTCTTGTGGCAAAACAAATTATCAAACTGGGCCGGTAGACCATTCACCATCAATTATCACTACCAGCTGTTAAACAGCCTGCTCCCACGCCTCAAGAAACGGGTTATTTGATGCTTTATGGAAACATGAACATAGTTCATGTAGCGTGGGAGATAAAGTAATAAGAACTGAATGGGTCACTTTACTAGTGTTTTAATACAAAAAGGCTGTTCAATAAATGTATGTATATATATATATAATAGTTTTAATAAATGTATATATATATATATAATAGTTTTAATAAATGTATATATATATATATAATAGTTTTAATAAATGTATATATATATAATAGTTTTAATAAATGTATATATATATAATAGTTTTAATAAATGTATATATATATAATAGTTTTAATAAATATATACATATATATATAATAGTTTTAATAAATGTATATATAATATATATATATAAAATAGTTTTATTACAAAATATCCTTAATTCTCTGATAAATTTGCCCCCCAGTGGCTCAGCGGTATGTCTGCGGACTTACACGCTAAAATCCGGGTTTCGATACCCGTGGTGGGCAGAGCACAGATAGCCCATTGTGTAGCTTTGTGCTTAATTCAAAACAACAACAACAACAACTCTGATAAATTTATTTAACATTTAGTGTTTAAAATAATTCTTGACTTGTTTGTTTCTCCAAACAAATTAATTTAAAATATTACAATTATTTTACGTATATTTTGTAAGTTTTTGCATTTTCTACAAGAAGGATGAGAGAATAGAAGCAGAGAGAAAAAAACAGGCCTGAAGAACCAAGATTAGTGACAAAAAAACAAATTTAGAGTAGTCCAACAAACGGCGGGGAGGTTGACTAGTTACATTTCCTCTTGTTTTCAGCATTAGGTTGTTTTTCTTTCAATTTCGCGCAGAGCTACACGAGGGCTATCTGCTTTAGTCGTTCCTAATTTAGCAGTGCAAGACTAGAAGGAAGTCATCACCACCCACCGCCAACTACTCTTTTACTAACGAATAGTGGGATTGGCCGTCACATTATAACACCGCCACTGCTGAAAGGGCGAGCATGTTTGGTGCGACGGGGATTCGAACTTGCATTAAGGGGTGGCTACCGCAGCTGAGTTTGCGCGCAACAAAACAACAACAAATAACAATATACCTTCCTTTAAAAATGTAGCATTAAATGATAAAATACTCAGAGTTTGGTTTTAAATAACTTGATGTGAGCAATGTAAAACTCAAAAGTTGTTTTGATTAATTGATTTTATTACAAACTACATAACAACCGACGGTTGACATAGCAAAATGATTCAGTGTGAACTAAACAGTATAATACTCCCAACAGTTGTTCCGGTGAAGTGATTTTAGTGCAAACTGTACAAACACTGTAACAAACTACGGTTGACCCAACAAAGTAATCCAGTGTGAACAATTTTGTTGACGAAATTACTTTAACGAAAACTATATAATCAATATAGCAACTTACTGTTGGCTTAAAAACGTAATTCCGTGTGAACTGGATGGTATAATAACAAACAGATATTCATGTAACAGAGAACTTGCTTCAAAAGCTGTCTTTTATGATTGTATTTATGACAACTTCAATAAAGTATGATATATCCAAATATATTATTTTTATTTACAATATAATTATGTTGTCAACGATATTTTATCACCTTATTTATGACATTCGTTGGCGCCATATTTATCATATTCACGAAGAACGAGTAATCCGAAAAGTCGGATAAACAAGGTTGGTTCAGAAAATCTCTGAAAGGAGAGCGCGTATTTATCATCTTTTTCTAGCACTTAAAAAACGATCTGGTTTTCTGGTGTATTCATAATTCTCTACGTATTTTGTTGTATTTAAATGCATTTCCATCATAAGTTCTCCAAACAACAACGATGTCGTGGTCTAAATATATGGTTAGACTGATCATTTTGTATGCTTAGCAAATAATCCATCTAATCTTCTTTAGCAAGAAACGAAAATTAAAATATTCGTATTATTTTCCCCACATGGAAATTCTGAGGCACATTTTAATCACGAATAAACTTGTAATGTAATGATTTTATCTTTGTGTCACGTGTCTAAGAGACAGTTACAGAACGGTATTCTCTCTGACTCACTGTTAAGTTTTTCTAGTTTACGTCCATCTGTAAACAAACCGTGCTAAATTATTCAGAATTTCGTTTTGTAGAGCGTTTCGGGTATTTTTGAATGAGAATTTACTTTGATAAAACTTTCGTTTTCAGTTTCGTTCTTATTACTCTTTGCAGCACTGAAACGTTCGGACGAACATGTTGCTTTTTTGCACATTAATGACTATCACGCATTATCATATTCGTACTGGCGTTTTGTAGCCCGAATTGGAAATACTCAAGTTTAAACACGATAGTTATGATAAGAAATTAAAGTTACTGTTTTAAGATTATGCTTGAGAGTAGATAAAAATATTCGATTTCTGAAATGATTTGCATAAAAACTGCAAGCAAAACTTAATAAATGCTGTAATAGGGATACAGAACTGTAGCACAATATAATAAAAGCATGCACACTATTATAAATAGCTCATACTTTTTTCCACAGCTAAAAACTCCCCCTAAGACCACGTGTAATTTATGTGTGTCCAGACAGGACAGCATTCATACTAAAGCACGTGATAAAATATTTGGAAAAACCGCTGTGTTATGAATGAAGTGTAATATAATACATAATACTGTATGTTTCCCAAAATGTGAAGGCTCGACATAGTTAAATGAGGGTCGCGGGCGGGTTCAATTCCCCGTCGCACCAAACATGCTCGCCCTTTTCTGCCGTGGGGGGGCGTTATAATGTGAAGGTCAATAAAGAGTAGTCCAAGAGTTGGCGGTGATGAGAAGTTGCCTTCCCTCTAGTTTTACACTGCAAAATTAGGAGTGGCTAACGCAGCCAGCCCTCATAAGCTTTGCGCGAAATTCAAACAAACCGAAAGAGTGAAATATTAACAGAATATAATTGAAACTATTATTTATTAAATTGGTGATATAAATTGCGCTTTATTAAAATATTTTATTGATAAAAGCGACACATAGATGAATGATTTCGAAACTATTCGTTCAATCTGCAAAAATAGTTTTATTTTTGTGTCTATGGCAGATGCAGATTAACTGAGTTTGTGTTTATCAAATAAAATATTAAACATTTAAATGTTTATTTAATTTTTTTTTAATATGGTTGTTTTAAGGTAATGTTTTAAGGTAATGTTTTAAGGGTAATGTTTTAAGGTAATGTTTTAAGGGTAATGTTTTAAGGTAATGTTTTAAGAGTTGTTCCTTTGCTGGTTACCTGCTTTCAATGTAATACAGATAAGTTGGATCACAGAACTTTATATCTCATAAACTGTATTTTTGGAATACAGCTTCTACAAACTTCCTGATACTTACGGACCTTGACAATCTATCCCTTGAGGCCAAGAATGGGCTAAACTATGAACGAAACACAATTTTGGATTGTGTTTTCTTTCAAATGGAGCGGCAGAGCCTTCCGAGACTTATTGAAGTTTGCTGTTTTCGAAACACGTTACCAATGTTCTCTGCTTTTTAGGAGCTGATCTTGTTACATTTAATCCGTGTCTCTATGGAATAGATTTCTATGTTTACTGTTACAGCAACGCTATCTACAAAGTCAAGAGTGCTGCCGTCAGCTAATGGACGCCGCAGATCAAGTTAACCGTGTTTTCTTGATGGAAGTTTAATCCGTTCAGGCGAGCCATTCGGTATCACATTGTAATGAAAACTCAGTAGTCCCTCTGGGTATTTACATGAACTATTAACACATACCTTAAGTTAGAGTGACTGATTTGACACAATAAAAGACGAAAGTATTGTCTATGTATATGATAATATTGGAAAACACATTTTAAGATATATTATTGTCAAATTATTCTAATTCGGCCACTGCAAGTTTCAATCCCGGATTTAATATAATCCAGTATGACAAAAAATTTCTATGGAGATGTTAACTTAATTCAGAGCCATACGGCTTAGAAGTGGTAAAAAGAAAAACAAGTTCTTGCAAACACTGGAAAAAAGTGAGCAAAACTGAAAGAAAACATTTCGGTTGCTTATTTTATAGATTAACAAATCAATTTGTTGGTTCCATAAATAGGGGTTTCGATACCCATGATGAGCAGAGCACAGTTAGCTCTTTGTATAGCTTTGTGCCCAATAACAACAAACAAACAAACGTCTTGTCAAACTAATATTATACAGTATCACCTGTAGAAATTGAAGTATATAAAACTAGTTTGTTTTGTAGCTAAGCATAAAGTTACATAATGATCTATCTGTGTTGTGCCCATCGAAACCTACTTTTTAACTTTGTAAGTCTGCAGAATTTCCACTGAGTTGCTGGGGATATGCGCATCTGTGATTCAATACAGAACCTGGTTTGGTACAAGCTGAAAATCGATGTATATATCTATTAGTTTGTTATAACTTAAAAAAGAAGCCGAAACAAAAAATAAATTCAACAAAAAATGCTGCACTAATTGAAAAGATCCCAGGGTACAAACTATAATGTAATATCATAAATGTACCCTAGGTTTTATAAATGATTGCGGAAGTCGGGATTCACTTTGCGGTGGGGATACGCCGTCTATCAGTCTTAAACTCCATTCACCAGTCTCACATAAGAAACGAAGAGTAACAATAGATATAGAAACAGAAATTAGGAGAGCGAGATGTGAGTGTTCAAGCCCACAGTCTCACAACTATGTCGCCCTTCATTGTCTGCAGACAGTTGTTGTAAGGTGACTGTTCTCCAAAGTAAAGAAGGAAAAAAATTAATTGAAATAAAAACAAGAAAAAGAAAATAAAGAAATAAGACATTATTATTAAAATGTATTCATTTTCACTAAAATACATATATATATTTCATCTATATTCAAGAAATACTTTAAGACTTGGTATAGTCTTACATATTATTTTCTGAAGCATGGTGCACTCTTATGGAAATTTCTGACCCAGTATAGCCAAGTGGTTAGGGCGCTCGACTTGTTTGAAGGTCGCGGATTCGAATTCCCGTCACGCCAAACATACTTGCCCTTTCAGCCGTGGAGGCGTTATAATGTGACAGTTAATCCCACTATTCGTTGGTTAAAAAGTAGCCAAAGAGCTGGTGGTAGGTGATGATGACAAGCTCCCTTCCATCTAGTCTTACACTGTTAAAATAGGGACAACTATCATTCATAGCCCTCGTGTACCTTTGCACGAAATTCAAAACAATATGAAATTTTCTGGTATATGTACGTCAAATAAATTACTTTACCTAATTTGGATGTTACTATCCATAATTTTTTTTTTCTAAATAAAGCAAACTATTTATTTTTGAGACTTCAGTGGTAAACTAAAACTAATGTGACGGTTATTAATCATAAGATTTGTCCGGAGAAACTGGTAAATATCAATAAATGGATTACGGTTTTCCTAACCTATAATAAAGTGAAACGTACAATTATATCATGATATATATATATATATATCAGAAAATAACAAACTTAAATCGTTACACATACACCAGAAGTCGCTCTCTCGAACAGTAATCCCTCCACGTCCCTGCGTTTTTGTTATTTGGTCAGATCTTTTTTTTTGCAGATTAAAAGATTACTAATTTGGTATTTAAATGAATCAGATTAATTATATGTTGGGAAGAGTGTGATTGGTGTCATCTCACGTGTTTATTTCTAGCCGTTTCAATTGTATCACTAATTTATTTTTCTATGGTAATTTTCTGATAGTATTCTGAGATGTTAGCATAAATCGCCATAAACTCGACCTGCACTGTCAGTTAGAAACATCTATTTAAACTATTAAAGGAGAATCAAGCTTCTAATAGCACAAAGACGAACCTTCTTATTAAACTTATAACACCAAAGGAGAGCCAAGCTTGTAATACATTTTGATAAAGGTTAAGAAGAAACGACCTTTACGCCATATAACGATACAAAAAATATATATTTGTTTAAACCAATGTTTCGTCTTTGTGGGTTATATAAGGTTTATATACATAAACATTTCCCTGTGGTACGTTAATTTTAAATATTTAAAACATTTATATCAAACCTGTTTTATAATATAAGGCCTCGAAGTTTTGAAATTCAACAGCAAACTGTTTATGACAAAACATATATAAACTTACTGCTTGGTTCGATTTTCGAGCAAAGCTACTCGAAGATTATTTGCACCAGACGTCCATAATTTAGAAGTAACGAGCTGGAGGAAATAAAACGAATAAACCCAATGCACTGTCAACGCTTAAGCCACTCTTCATCAATAAATAGTGGGACTGACCATCACATCATAACGTTATCATGCCTGAAGAACAAACACATTCAGTGAGGAGATTTGAACCTACAACTCTCAGATTGTGATTCCAGTGACACTAACAAACTACCAGGCGGTAAAATTACCAGATCTAAATGTCATTTTTTGCATGGTATTTATTAACTTAAAAGAAAGTATAGTGTTGTTTTTAGACAAAGAAACAAACAGACTATGTGAACTCTGTACAGCTTATTGTTGACCTATGGTTGAAAAACAAAAAAGACAAATATTTGAAAACATTCTTAACAATACATTCAGAAAGAAATGTACTAACAGAACATGCTGTAAAACATTAAAAGAAAACGCTCTCTTTCCTTGTGGCTCAGCGGTAAAGTCTAAGGGCTTACGACAATGAAAATCGGATTTTGATAATCGCGGTGGGCTAAGCACAAATAACCCATTGTATAGTTTTGTGGCAAAAAAAACTTGATAAAGGAAAGAAATTTCAAAGTGCTCAAGGCAAAAGAACAACAACAGAAGCAAAAGAAAGCATAACATAATTGTAGAGCAAAAATAAATTATTTGATATAAAAATAAGAAAAAAATAGAATAGAAAAAGAGTCCTGCTCTTGGGTCTTCGGTGCACTCTGAAGAGCCTGGATATATGGACACTCAACTCAAAATCTGCTGTTGTGGAATCGAAACATTTCGCCAAATATACACGCTTTTTCGTCCATAGAGACCTTATTATGTGACGGTTAATTACATTATTCATTTGTTTGTAACCGAATGGCCCAAGAATTGGAGAAAAGGGTTGTCAACCAGCTGCTTTCCTTCAAGTTTTTCATTTCAAAATTAACAACCAGCACGAATAGCTATTGAGTAGCTTTGTGCCGAAAAAAAAAACCGAAACGAAATATAGAAATAAACGCGATGTAAAAGTAATTGTCAAATCCATTTTATCAGACAAAAGTAACTTAAGAGTTGACGAGGGAGGGGGTGTTATTAATTGGCCTCTCATCTCTAGCCTATCAGCTCACAACGAAGAAAGGGTTTATATAAATGTAGCCCTTGTGTAGTAATGCTGCTGAAGGCTTGAAGTGGTTCATTTCTGCCCTTCTTGTTTGCGTATATCTCTTGTTTTGTAGCAAAGTAGAAATAAATAATAACAAATTATAAACTGCATATAAATAATAGCACTGTATTCTATTATATGCTATTTTATTTTAGTCGTCACTTTATTCACGAGAAAACCTTTGACACTCTCGTGAGGTAAAATTCAAATATTAATGATACTATGAATCTAAAGCCACATGACCAGTACTTTAAGTAATTTAACGTTAACTCGAAACAGTCTACATTAACCTCCTTGACCTTATAAACAGTTTGACCTTTAACCTTAAGAGAAATGTGTACGAATCCCAGACGCCGTTGCCTTTCATATTCGTCTGAGTTTTTATACTGGTTTGTTTGTTCGCAATGGAGCACAAAGTTACACAAATGGCTTCCTGTACTCCGACCACCAAGGGTATCGAAACCCGGTTTCTAGCGTTGTAAATCCGTACACATACCGCTGTCCCATTGGGAAGGGGGCTCAGCAGAAATTTTAATTTTAAAATTTCTTAAGTTAGTTTTAAGTTAAACTCACTTTAATTGTAAATATATATATATATTTAAAAGTTTTTACAATTATATTCAGCTAATATAATTGTTCAGGTGGCCTTGAAGTCTATATCTTTAACATTATTTGTTTGTTTCGGAGACACTCGATACAAGTAAGTATAGGGAGCTCTTACCTTCAACATTTTAAAAACTTATTTAGGAAAGTGTGAATTTCTTCTAGAAGCGTTTGTATAAGATTCCTTACCTTCAACATTCTGCTATATATATATTTAAGAGCCCGGCATGGCCAGGTGATTAAGAAACTCGACTCGTAATCTGAGGGTCGCGGGTTCAAATCCCCGTCATACCAATCATGCTTGCCATTTCAGTCGTGGGGAATTATAATGTGACGATCAATCCCACTATTCGTTGGTAAAAAAGTAGCCCAAGAGTTGGCGGTGGGTGGTGATGACTAGCTGCATTCCCTCTAGACTTACATTGCAAAGTTATGGACGGTTAACGCAGATATCCCTCCTGCAGCTTTGCGCAAAATTCAGAAACAAACGAATTATATATTTAAGAAAGTCTGAAGTTTATCCAAAAAGTGTTTGTATAGAAATTGTTACCTTTAACCTTTAACATTCTTCTGAGCTTATTTACGAAAGTCTGAAATTTATTCTAAAAGTATTTACGAATAAGAGTTCTCATCTATAGAAATGTTTGCTGAAATTATTCCGACAGTTTTCTGAATCTGTGAAAGAGTTTACACCTTTAGCATGTTAGCTTAGTTTATATGCCCGGGTTTGATCTTTAACTTATAATGTCTGAATGCCCTTCGGTTAGTGTCACTTTTAACACATATAACTATATATTGATTACCGACAATACTTCCGTCATATTAGTTAACTTACAAGCTTAGTTTAATTTATTTTTTTCTAGTTTCATTTTCACTCAGTTTTCTTTAATGATTAGTTGATGAGGCTTGACAACATTTCAAGTCTAATGTGAAAAACTAATGACATTCAAATCGAGTATCTTGAATTATATGTTGATAAAGTAAAACTTAGAATTTTAGTTTTTCTTAGGCCTTTTAGTTGCATCGGTTGTAACTTTCTGATGTAACCTTTTAGCAGTAGTTTTCAGTACTATATTGATATATTAAACCCTGGTTGTGCTTGTACCTCGGCTTGACATGGCCAGGTGGGTTAAGGCGATCGACGTGTAATCGGGGGGGCCGCAGGTTCGAATCTCCGTCGTATCTAACATGTTCGCCCTTTCAGACGTGGGAGCGTTATAATGTGACGATTAATTCCATTATTCCTTGGTAAAAGAGTAGCCCAAGAATTGGCCGTGGATGGCGATGACTAGCTGCTTTCCCTCTAGTGTTACACTACTAAATTAGGAACGACTAGCCCAGATATCTCTTGAATAGCATTGCGCGAAATTCAAAACAAACAAACAAAACAAGCTTATACCTCACGTGTATTATACTTGGGTGTATTAAGACTTTTAATATCTGTACATCATGCATGTACATTGAAAACTGATCCGTTACGGTTAACTAGTTGCTTGAAATGTTTGTTTCAATATCAATACAGATATGTGGTTTTATTCAATAAATACAACTCAATCAATACTGCTAAGTTACATCATTTATTTTAATCTTTTATTTTTAGTTCGTTACAGATATTTTGTTTGTTTTGAATTTCGCGCAAAGCTACACGAGGATTATCCGTCCCTAATTTAGCAGTGTAAGACCAGAGGAAAGGCAGCTAGTCATCACCACCCACCGCCAATTCATGGGCTACTTTTTTTACCAACGAATAGTAGGATTGATCGTAATATTGTAATGCCCCCACGGCTGAAAGGACGAGCACGTTCAGTGCGACGAGGATTCGAACCCGTGACTCTCAGATTACGAATCGAATGCCTTAACCCACGTAGCCATGCCGGGCCAATTTGGTTTAAGCCGTATGATATATTTAAGTGCAAGTTACATATAAATTATCTCACTATATGATTATTAATAACTTCCATTTGTTCTTCGTTTAAGACATCTTTTAGGAATTTATTGTACTATTTGTACCGTTTCAGTTTATGTCTCCACTGAGTTTTTATTATTAATATTGTATTTTAGTGTTGATTGAAACATATTTGTGAAAGATAAAATAATGGACAATTCACTGAAAATCCAACTAGTTTGAAACAATTGCAGATAGTTAACTGTCGGATCTTCAAGATATCATCGATTTCCTTTTAACTAGAGCCAGGACATCAATGTATCACCTTCTAAATGCATTTGTGGTGTCTTCTATTGTGGTCATTACTGTGGAAGCACCATCATAATTGTATTCATAACAGTCGCCTCCTGTCAAGCAGATAAAAGCGCCTTGCTAATGCGTGGATTACGGGAGAATTAACTTCGTCTAGAGGCGCTCACTTCTTTCCGAGAGCTCGACTGAGCACTGAAACTACAACTGTAGCGTGATCCATTTTCTTCATCGCCAGCTCGAGCTAATGTACGTTTTCACTTGGAGTGCATGTTGTCGACATTGTGAAGAGACAGGCTATAATCCGAGTTTTAAAGGCACTGCCCCCAACAACTGGAACTTCCTAATCATAACAGGTCGCTGTTCCTAGAAATTTCCAATCTCATCATTTCTGGATATTCGAGTCTTTTCCCTGCCCTCTTCACTAGTTCCCCTTCCTTTTGTCTCTCTGGTTTCTATCTCCCACACGTTATTTATTGGACCGAATAACCAGGTCTAGTTCGCAAAAGTACACGATGATCTGACGTTTTTACTTTCGAAAGTTTACGACTCACGTAATCTATTATGTATGAAAATAGGAAGAAGAGAACTACATTCATCTGCTTCATATCAGCCTTACGAGCTTTTATGGTTTAATCTGGAACAATTTCATGTTTGTCATGCAGAATATTTTGTACAGTTGCCGTTATATCTATTGAAAAACTCCTTTTGTAATAAAATATCAAAGTTCTACCTGATTCAAAACACAGCTTGATAAGGATGCTTAAGAAATAAAACGTATGAGATTCATTAACACCAAAACATTGAACGCTTTTTTGAGCTGAAAACAAGTGGATCTAAATAGCTTGAAATTCAGTAAAATGACACATAACCTAATCTAAAATTTATGTTTTTCAACTTTGTGCTCAATTTCAAACATGCATTATGCACTGAAGGTTTCTGTACTGTAACAAAAATATATTCTTGAAAAAACTAAATAGAACAGAGGTACATATGTAGAATTGCTTACTTTTACTAGTAAACAATTTAGAAACCAACAAAAATATTCCCACAGTTTGTTTGTTTTTAATTTTGCGCAAAGCTACTCGAGGGCTATCTGCGATATCCGTCCCTACTTTAGCAGTGTAAGACTGGAGGGAAGGCAGCTAGTCATCATCAGCCACCGCCAACTCTTGGGCTTCTCTTTTACCAAAGAATAGTGGGATTGACTGTAACATTATAACGCTCCCACGGCTGAAATGGCGAGCATGTTTGGTGCGACCGGGATTCGAATCCGCGACCCTTGGATTACCAGTCGAACGCCTTAACACGTTTGGTTATGTTGGGCCTGTTTTTTACAGAACTGATGTTTTTTACGTTGAAAAATGATTTGAATCACTACTGATATGAAATCAGGGTTTTGAGGTTTACTATCACTTTAAAATACCTTATATGTATTCTTAAGTCCTAAACTGTCTCTTGGTTAATACATTTTTATAAGTACTACAGAAGTATATTAAAATGTTCACATTTTACTCACTGAATCAGTTTCATCTTCTTCCTCTATGTGTTGGCTGACAAAAAATGTTTTATAATCATCTAAGTTTATGCAGTTTTAATAAAAACTTAGTTTTTAAAAAAACATATTATTATTTCACAGTTGAGAGCGAAATATAAGCTGGTAATATATTTCAGTTATATATTCGTTTTCTTATGATTAATTTGTTTTAATATAACTTTCTGTTAACAAGAAATTGTTAGTCTACTTCTAGTTTGGTGTCTTTAACAGCATATAATTTTATATTATACGAAATTATAATTGTTATGCATTTATAAATCCCACATGTTTTAAAACTATTATAAACTAAATTATTGAACCTTTTTATTTAAAATTACTTTTAGTTTTTCAAGAAATAGATAATACCGCATTTTTTAAATATTAAAACAAACAATAATATATTTAATGAAAATATTTCATAAAATTGCGTTATTAACTATTTCTTGATTTCTTTTTGTTTATAAGCATAATTTTAATGTTTTAATTTAATAAAAATGACCCCCAGTCTTCACTTTACCAGCATAACTCGTCCTTTTAAAACAATCGTGTTATTATGAGTTGTAGCTTGAAACATATCAACGATACCAAAACACTAAGTTGTAGCTTAAAACATATCACCGATATTAAATCACTAAGTTATAGCTTAAAACATAACAACGATACCAAAGCACTAAGTTATAGCTTAACATAACAACGATACCAAAACACTAAGTTGTAGCTTGAAGCCAGCTGCTAAAAAGTTCATTTTTGTAATTTATTTTATCATGCCACGTCAAGTGTTTAGTAATAAATAAAACCAAGTTTTGGTCCTATAAGAGCTAAAACTGATATAAAATATAATTTATTAGTTGACATTCTTTGTAATTGATCATTCTATATTGATTAAAACTAATATTCCAGATGAACTGCATTATTTGCCTAAACGTGGTACTAACTGTCTTCCGTCAAGCGTCCAAGGAACTAATGTTACTCAAAATTCAAGTATTCAGGAGAACATGGTATGTATTTTCTTCTTGTGACCGATTTACTGTTATACATATATTTTAATATTTGTCTTTGTTTCATTTTGATGAATATGGTGTGTATTGTTGGATGTGTATTGCGTAAGTCCCACTTGTTTTTTGTAGATCTATAAAAGATTCTCGAGAGTAGGAATCAATAACTACGATGTATGTAAAATACTAGTGACTGCCAGTATTGTTTCCAGTTGAACTTTCTAAAGCCTCGTATAAAAGTTTATAAATCGACTTGCCAGGAGACATTGTTGGTTCACTACATTTGGTATACTCTGAATCTCTGAAGCTATAATTCTGATAAACGCTTACTAATCGCACAACGACAAATATTTTACCACCAATGTTTATGGATTTCAAACATTACAAAGTTAAACGAATTAGCTTCGGTGTTAGTATTTCTATATGGACATTAAATATCTTCGTCGGTAAAAAGTCAATTTGTAAGAGGCGTGAGACCAGCTTAGTATAAACAGGGAAATGGATTAAGTGAAGTGTAACAATATCAACTTAAAATTAATTTGCTCGTTGTGGATGTGGACCATCGATAAATTAGTCACTTCTAGATCAGATAGAAGATTCAACATAGTTTATAAGTTTGTAAAACTCTTGTATATAAACCATCATTTGTAATATTTATTTGTAATAACCGTTATCACAAATTGTATTGTTGCTTTACATTAAAATGTATTTGTATTAATAAAGAAAACTGTGCATATCAATCTTGTTGGAAAATATCATAAATTTGATACATATCGAAATTCAAAATAAATTTCCGGATATTTGTAATCGTAATACGAAAGATAATAAAACGGAGATTCGTTCAAAATAAATCGTAATACGTAATACTCTACAAAGCAGTCGAGAGCTAACATAATTAAAGAGCCTCGTGCAATATTCAAGTGAACATGAAGATTTATCATAAGGTTTTCATGTTTCTTTCCGCCACGCACCGAAGTGAAAGTACAAATAGTTTTGCAATCTGGCATAGTTTTTGAATCTTCGTTTATTGCAAATACGCTTTTGCTGTTTGTTTCCAATACAAATTTGAGGGCTGCAGCTGACGGCCAAGTCTTGGTCAGACTTCTAAGTCCCTCAACATCATTAAGACGTAATTAGTCCACAGGAAGCCAACACTAACACCACACGACAACTATAAACAACTGCCGCTGATAGGAAGTTGGATTAGCGCAAATCTCGTGCGTGCCACCCATGCGCGTACGCTCTGTGCTGATGCACGTTCTCTGAACGTTGCGCTAAGCGGCTTAAGAGAACCACAGTGTGCATCTGACAATCATACATTTCTCGTCTTTTTCAACTCCTGGAATTCCAGATTACATTGAAAGTTTTTTAACTCTTCCAGGTCTACTTCATCTATTCACATGTTTCATAAACGAAATATATTACGAACTTAATTTCTCCTATCGCAATACTTAATGAAGTAAAGGTATCGATTACAAAGGAAACAAAAATTCACAGAAAAATTTTAGGCATTATTAGAATCTTATTTATTGATCTGCTTTGCAACAACAAAATTTTACCAAGATATAGTTTGCAAACAACTTGTCTTGACAACGTCTTCTAATGTCTGATATTGTGACCTCAAACTCACGTTCATATACCAAGTTAAATATTTGTTTCTGTTTCCCTGGTTACTGTAGTAAAATAAGCATTACAAACTATTCTTATTTTTTGATTTTTACTTTCTTAATAGGCTTACCATCGAAGACATTGGGCTTCGTCATCAGACAAAAGAAACTTCAACTGGTTAATCTTTTGATGAAAATTACCAAATATTTTGTAACAGCAACATTTATTGTGTAACACACCAGATATTTCATCATTATAAAGATCAATATTTTCACGGTAAGCTCAAGTCTTAGTTTCTGATTCAGAAGTTAAGCCACAAATTAAAAGTGATCATACAGTGTTTTATCTTGTACATCTTTATTGAAAACCTTTCTTACAGCAATACTGATATTATTCAACGTATCTGTGTTTGGTGTGTCTACATTAAATAAAGTAACAGGTAGTATAATTGATTTTGCACTTTACACGTCTATTTCTGTTTGAAACATTTTAATCTAAAAATATATCAGCTTTAGCCATTCAACTCTTTCTCTTAGCGTTTGATATTTCTAAAAAAAAATGAAATATCTTCGAATGTTTTGTTATAACGTAGGTTAGATATAATTGATGGAAAACAGAATTTTTGGTATAAAGTGTTTGTTTGTTTTCGAATTTCGCGCAAAGCTACATGAGGGCTATCTGCGCTAGCTGTCCATAATTTAGCAGTGTTAGATTAGAGGGAAGGCAGCTAGTCATCAACACCCACCGCCAACTCTTAGGCTATTATTTTACCAACAAATAGTAGGATTGACTATAACAGTATGACGCCCCCACGGCTAAAAGGGCGAGTGTAATGGGGGTTCGAACCTGTGACCCTCAGATTACGACTCGAGCGCCTTAACCACCAGGCGATGATGTCAATATAAGACAAAAACCTGCATTAAACATGAGATTTTGTTTTTATATATTTACAGAACAGTAAAAAGTGTAATCCCAAGTTCTCACTTTTCTTATCACAATGTATACCGATACACATTACTAATCGTTACTTTACGTTTTGTTTAAATTACGTAAAAAAAGTAAATATCTGAATTCGTCTTAAAGTCTTGAATGATTAATAAACACTGGTTTATGCTGTAATTAGTAATTAATATCCGCGTTGGATAATTATACTCAGTATTCTTTGTACGTGTAACCACCACTGTATTTCAAAACAAGGGAGTGGATGGGTGTGTGTGTGTGTGTGAAAGAATGCAATTTTATGGGGGCGCTATCATCAAAAACTAAATATTTTGACCCCTACTGTGCATGGGACTCGGAACAAACTTTGCATGAAGTCCCAAGTTAAGCCGCCCCTGTCTCAGTGCACGTTTGACTTCCCAGTTTTACTTACTCTTAAGTCATGAAATATGTCTTACTGCATGCCTTTTTTTATATATATATAGGAATAGGCTTACGGATGATGACTTTAGATACAGAACATAATATTTGTGCAATGAACATTAAGAGTCATGAACATTAATGCATACAAGGTAATTTTAAAATGTTATCACAAGCTAATCTAGTATGGATGAGCCGTAAACTGTAGATGTTCTTTTCGTTTCGTAACTTCAAAATTTCCAAATAATTGTGATGCAGTGGAAGTACCAGTAGCTTTACTTTTTCCCAGGAGTTGACGTTACCGGGCGACCCCTTGTGTGTTTTTTTAGCATTATCTAAATGTTTCACTTGCGTTAAGTCAGCAGCCGGTGGTGAGTGTGTCACACACAAACGCTGCTGAATAAGGTATCAGCTGCCAGAGAAAACAGCTTGAAGCTAGTAAATATTATTCTATCAACAGGAGATTTTCATATAAATAACTTCCGTGCTCGGTCTTTTTAATACCTTTAAAACGTTGCATCGTACTAAGTTGGTGGAACTAACGAATGAACTGAGGCCTCGTTAACAGAATCACAATTCTTCCAAGCTCCAGTAAACTTTGACTTATTTTTCAGATAAGATTTAGATGTATATTTATATAAGAAAATATAATAAAAATGTAAGTTGTAAAATTTGTCACACGCTTTATGTGGCAACACACAACAGCATTACGAAGAAAACAAGTACGACGAGTCATATTATAAAATACGAATAAAAATTTTCCAAAATGGCAGCTGTTGAGGTAATATGTAAAGAAGGCCTTTGTTAGAATTTTATTGTTTAACACGGTTCACGCCATAATAGTAATTAATTGTTTACAAAATTGATTATATAAATATATCGCCAATACAACTACTGTATCTGAGGTGGTTTGTTTGTTTGTAGTTAAGCGCAAAGCTACACAGTGAGCTATTTGTGCTCTCCCTGTTACGGGTATCGAAACCAAGTTTGTAGCGTTATAAGTCCGCAGATATGCTGCTGTGCCACTGGGGGGGCGTCTGACGTAGCTCACCTGCATGGAGAGACCTGGTATTCTACGAAAGGCCCCATTGGCACTGAGTACGTTCGAAGTAATGTGATTCACATATTATAATAGTTGCTCATTTACTTTCCCTCGTGGGTTCTTAAATCAACGCACTTAAACTCAGATAGGTTTTATTGAAAGACGTGTAACTGTTTCCACAAATTATTCGAAAGAAACAAGAATCCAGAATAAGAACCTAAATACCTAACTGTGCAGCTCATTAGGTAAACAAGTTCAGCTTTTCGTGACGATTGTTAAGCACAAAAATCAAATAAAATGTTTCATTTATTTTGTACCAAATTATATGTTTCTCTAGACACAGTAAATAGAAAATACCAGTTTTACTCAGGTTTGTTCCTCTTCGGTTGTCAGTTTTTAGAGCATGAAGTGAAAAAGAAAACACGCATTTATCGTTCATCAATCAGGATTTGATAGATTTTGAAGGGAAAATACAGCTGCTAGTGTTTGTTTTCTTATTTTATGCATGTACAAACAGATGTGTACAACGTATACAATTTAAGTATTGGGCTTAAAATGTTACGTTGATGTAATGAACGTTAATTAATGCTGATGTGACTCCTAATATCCTATTTTTGAAATCATGTATTTAAGAAAAAAAAACAACAAAGCACTGATGAGTTATAGTCACACTACCAAACTTACCTTAGGTCATAATGTAACTCTCACACAGCTATTACTGAAACAAAATAAAAAAATAAAATTGATCTATTTAAATAAAATTTAATGTTTATCAGTAAATATTACTCTGTGGTATAAGTAATGTTACGTTATCTGTAAGTTTTACACTTGGCAGAGTTCATTTTATGTTATGTGTAAGTTTTGCATTGTGACAGAACTAATGTTATCTATAAGTTTTACACTCTGGAAGAATTTATGTTATGTCATGAAGAATCACAACAAAGCAGATAAAGACTGGAACACGTTTTCAAGCTAACTCATGGTAAATACTTCTATTTTAAAGTGTAACAGAATTTCTGTTATAGAAGTACGCGTGTTATGGAAAAGAGGACAGAAGCTTTCTCAGCATTGACAAGCGTTTTTATTTTTCTTCGAAGTTAACTTCCGTTATGTAGTCTAACCGCATCTGGATACACCGTGAAGGACCAACAAAAGACATAAGGTAAGAGCTGGTCTACGTTATGTTGTTAACCGTATCTACATCCGTTGTCACGGGATCAACAAAAGACATAAGGTAAAGGCTGATCTATTTCAATCAATTTCTCGACTGGTCACCTTTCAATCAACGACCACCCACAAGGAACGGAATGAATCATTGTGACCGCTGTTGTCCCTTCAGAAGAGGAAACATGGTGGTAGACTCAAACATGCCTGTTGATAGTACAAAACTGTCGCTTGATGGAGTTTTTATACACTGCTACTCCAACTGCTACCTCGACTATTCTAAGACGACACAATGCCTGGCTGGAGAGAAGGTGCCACTAACCCATCTGTTTGAATACCGCAGTACCCGCGGCAGAATGTGAGACCACAAAGCCATCAAATTAGCCAGAAAGACCCAGTAATATAGATCACAGTCTCTCGATGCCTAACTGCTTAGCTGGATCGCCTTTCGTAAATCAAAGTGATTTTGGGAAGTTGGTACAGGTAAAGTGACGAAGTTCTTCGTGATTCACAATGAGTATTTGCGTTGTCAATGCGTTCTGTCATGCAGAATTAAAAATCCATTACTCGTTTAAAAGGACAAATAAAGATCTACACCCGAAGTTTCTTTTACAACTGATGATGAAAACGTCTTTGGCGGTCTACATGTTCATCAGCGTAGATATTAGGCCTCGGAGATATGGTATACACACACACACACACACACAAACACAAAAAAAACACAATCGTCAAATTATACTGTTTGCATCAAGAGTATGGAACGTATGTGCAGAAACTTATTTAATACTACACAACAACGATGAAATTAATCAAAACCAACATTTTTAATGTGAAATTTAAGACACACTCAAACTTCTCCCTGGTAGAAAAATTCAAAATTACAATGTTTAACAAAACAGCTAAATAAACAAGCAAAACTATTTCTAATAACATACAATTTAACAAGTCAAACCATTCCACTCTAGCGCCAATAACACGTGCAGAAAACAAGGTAATTAAAAATGATACCATGTCTCAGAAAAACTTCAAAAACGTTGAAGATGTCCTATCTATCAGACATAATCTCAAAAGAAAAAGTGGGGTTGGTTGGTTGTTTGGAATTTCGCACAAAGCTACTCGAGGGCTATCTGTGCTAGCCGTCCCTAATTTAGCAGTGTAAGACTAGAGGGAAGGCAGCTAGTCATCACCACCCACCGCCAACTCTTGGGATACTCTTTTACCAACGAATAGTGGGATTGACCGTCACTTAATAACGCCCCACGGCTGGGAGGGCGAGCACGTTTGGCACGTCTCGGGCGCGAACCCGCGACCCTCAAGCTACGAAGCGCACGCCTTAACGCGCTAGGCCATGCCAGGCCTGAAAAGGGGGGAGATGAAAAATCAGATAGAGGCTATCTTCAGGGTAATGTTATTTTTTTTCAACAAAAGACACAATTTTGCTAATTATGTGATTTATTACATCTGAACTCGCATAACATACATACATTTTTTAAGAAGTTCTTAGCACCACAAACCGGAAAACAAAACTGAAAAGGAACAAGAGACTCCTAAATACATTAAAATGATGTTAAATCTTGAGTCATAGTGCAAATACGTTTTAGCGAAAAGCACTCTTAACTTGTGACGTCCCCCATTGTGAGCTATTTTATTAATAGGTAAGCAAGAATTATAAAAACCTCTTCTTGGGTAGCTTCAACCATCGTGATGCAACCAGTTTCTTTTCTGGACAGTTGAAGTATAAACTGAGACAACCTCATCTGCATCAAATTAACCTTTCCAAGACCAGTATATTGAACGAGTCACAAATCAAATAGAAGAATTAGACTAAAAGCTTGTTTTGTATAATGATATTACTCAGAAAGAGGAATGGATATTCACTTATGACCGAACTGTCTAGAAAGGGTTTTATATTTCTTATTATATTTAAATAACAGTCGATAAGTGCAGGTTGAATGTTTCAAAATTGTAGAAATCAAAAGTGATTTTTTATAACAAAAAATATACCATAATACTAAGTGTTACATTATTTTCATGTTTTTTAGGGTTAGCCAGCTGCAGGCTGTGATTGTTGGTAGGTTTTGAGATGTTGTAAGTTATAACACCCAAACCTAGTTCCTGTTTGTTTCATCTATGTGTTTGGACTATGTGAGACAAGATATTTGTTTGTACTTTCCTAACAAATGGTATATTTGTTTAGTTACTTAGTTTAATGTGTGTGTTAATGTGTTGATTTTGTATACTTCACTTGGAACTAGATTTTTCTGTGAAATACAGTTTGAGAATTTCACTTGAAGTCAACTTTTAAGGCTTTGATTTCGCTTTATAAATAAGTACATGTATATCTGAATACTTTATAAATATATACGTGTATGTTTGAAGACTATAAATAAATACTTGTGTATTTGAATACTTTATAAATATATACGTGTATGTTTAAAGACCATAAATATATACATGTATATTTGAATACTTTATAAATATTTACATGTATATTTGAATAATATTGATTTATTACATCTCAAGTCACATAATACACATATGTTTTTAAGAAGTTCTCAAAGCTACAAAACCAGAAAACAAAATTGGAAAGGAATAAGTCAATAATCTCTTAATTGGAGTGTTACGTCAGATTGGATACTTTAGGCAGTTGAATTCAAGCCCAAAATCAAAACCAACTTACGTTTATTTAAAAAACTAAGTATTAGTTTTAATTTTTACTGTTTATGCTGTTCAAACTCACAACAAAGTTGATTTTCTATTACAGACAATTTTGTTCGTCTAAAGTATGAGCCTCACATATATGTTACGCCTATTCTGGTATGATACTTGTGTTTCCCTGATTTTTCATGACTTTCCCATGTTTGGTTTGGTTTGTTTTTAAATTTCGCGCAAAGCTACACATGAGCTGTCTGCGCTAGCCGTCCCTAATTTAGAAGTGTAAGACTAGAGGGAAGGCAACTAGTCATCACCATCCGCAGCCAACTCTTAAGCTACTCTCTTACCAACGAATAGTGAGATTTACCGTCACATTATAACGCCCTCACAGCTGAGAGGATGAGCATGTTTGATGTGACGGGAATTCGAACCCGCGACCTTCATATTACTACGAGTCGAGTGCAATAAACACCTGGCCATGCTGAGCCTTTCGATTTGGTTTTCTCCGAGTTTAGCAAGAGATATAGAATTAATGGATGTTTAACAGCATTCTGTAGAGCTTTAGGTTTATGTGTTGTATTTATGGATTGAATCTGTTCGGTGAATTTCAATTCAATTCATGAAACTAGAGATGTTTTAAAGTTGTTTAGCTTTAATCATCTTCGACAAACAAAGATTTAATAGAAATATTTTAAGTTATAATAAAGCTTTTATCGATTACTCTATATACGAGTTCTGTTTTCCGAAAAAGTTGATCATTTTCTTGTTCGTTATAGCCCTAACATGAAAGATACCTTTATCTGTATAGAACGTAATTTAACAATCACGTGTCGCGTGCTTTTTCATGGAGTTGGGTGCTTGCTTTTTTGTTATTTTTGCAACTGAGAACTTCCCACAGTTATTTGTGATTTTCAAAAGTCTTGTTACAGGAAACTAATGTTTTTAGAAGAACCAACGTATTGCACTGTAATAAAATATGTACAGAAACTACCACAGATATTTTTGCATTACTTCTATTATTTGCAGTTCAACTTTACTATCAGATATCGAGGTACATAAATTGATACTCAAGATAGACTAACTGCAGAAATTAAAGTGAAACTGGTAACATTTCTGCTTGCATTTCAAAACGTCTTTAGTCGGTAGTTAAAGTGGACGAAGACATCTGAGTATCTTTTAATTAACGAGGGTGTAGCGCTTAACTATGTACAATAATTAAAAATCTCTCTCTTATGTGATTAAACCAACCTGAACAATTATTTGATACGACTATTTGAAACGTATTTTAAAGATGTAAAAATGCTGTCTCATAGAAGATTCTAGCTGCGAGAAGAAATGGCTGATTTCTTTTTCTATGCAGAGTTCCTGTCAAGCTGGTAACACTGTCTGACTTAGATTAAGTAAAATGTATTACTGTGATTCAGACGGCTATAAAAGTTTTTATATGTTTCAATATTAATGTTCTACTTACCACATAAGAAAATATTTTTATTGGAAATGTAATACTTGCGTGCTTATCTTAACATTTGTTAACGTGTAAGCGGCACATTGCAGAGTTATAACAGCTTTATGATAATATTTCAAAAAATATCAGCAACAAATCTCTTGTAAAACATCGCAAATAAACATGATCCAGGCATACAAAACACGTCCTGCTTCTGCAGTTCACATTGATAATCCAGGGGAGATAAAACTGTAACTCTACGAAAAATGAGTTCTTTGAAATCAGATCACGATAGTAAATAGTTATCACAGTATATATTTTTAGAGAACCAATGACTGAGATAACAATATTAGATAACTGTATGAAAAATTGAGTATCTTTTCTTTTTTCATATTTAGGCCAGATTTATTTTTCAAAGATTAAAGTGACGCAGGTGCACCTAGATGGAAAGTGGATAATTCACGTGCTTTTAGCCGTCCGCCTGATGCTTCTGAGATACGTCGATTCGGGTTGCAATAAGCCTAGCCGATACCGACACACGTTCTTGAAGAATCCGGGCAGTGCGAGGCAAGGAGAGAAAGGAATTTTTGGTATGTGCGCGGTAAATCAGACGTGCATTCCTCACTGAAAACGAACGAACACACATTGTTCATTGTTCATTGTTGTTAATGTATTTTAGAAGCTTATAAATAATTTTCACATTCCAAGTGTAACAACAAAAGTGTTTTTTTTTCTTTTTACATTTCACTTCACCTTCATGTGGTGTATTTATCATAACTGCCTGTAATCACGTAAAGTACTTACGGACCATTCAGGTAACAGATTAAATACGAGAAAACAGAAATCGTAGTTGATGTCCATACTGTCTGTGTAACGTTATCAATACCTGGTTTTTTTTATAAATAAATGGTTTGAAGCACGTTTTTGTGTGTGTTAACTCGAAAATAAATGAAATTTCATTTAATTTTACAAGCTGAAGAGAAGACAGTTTTTAGTACTGATCACCTGAGATAAAAAGAGAATCCGAACAAAAGGTGTCGCATTATTTAGAAGATATTGGCGCAACTAAAAACTCGTGAATAAAACACTTTGTAAAGCTCTTCTCTAAGTTCATAATTGCTACTCCGAAACTTTGAGGTGATGAAGTCTTTAAAATAACCAGGAAAAAAGAATCAATAACTTCCGCACCTGAAAAGTTACACTGTCACATGTGTGCTGTGGTGCACATACAAAGATGTGTTGTTTTTTGTTGTTTTTTGACACACGTCAAAAGTACTTACAATTTTAATTTTAAATTTTTGAAGAATAAAAAAGTGCAACTAAAGGTGGTGGAATTGAATGGCCGGGAACTTATTGTGATACAAATGTCACATTTTGTTAAGCCTCGCCTATGACCTTTATCTGCTGCAATGGAACATTAGAATAAAATTTTCGAAACATTGATATTAAATGATGACTCGTCTGTATAGTCTGTAGTGGAGTTTTGGAAAAGCAAGAGAGGTAGTGTGTAACTTAAAAACTTACAATATGCCTAAAAATATTAAATATATAGCAGTATACTAGTATATATAGAATTGTATCGCATATAACTTTATTAGAAATTGTGTATATAACATTGCATGAAATCACATAATTCAAGACATTCTGTGAGGAGTTCGTTCGTCTCCAGGTGGCAGCAATATTTTCGTTTTAGAAACCAGTATTATTTGTTTCTTTCTTTTAGGTAAAAAGCAGTACTATAGGCTATTTATGCCATATAAACCATGGGGACAAAGACAGAATTTGAGCTTTATAAGCCATCAAGCTCAGTGCTGACTTACTACGAGAAAGTACCATGGAAAAATATGTGTAAATCACTTTCCTTTATAAACTGTAAATCTGACTGATATATGTATATACACACACACACACATATACACATATATGCATATTTTATGAAAGTTTTTTTTTTTAAAGTTTAACACTAAATATAATGAATCTAAGCTGGCTTGATATTAAATATTATGTAGTTAGTTAGGGTGTATTAGTTGTAGTTACTTTTAAGTTTAAAAGATGGAGCTTTTTACGTCTCACAAGCAGCTAGTGTATAATAACAGTATATCAATGGAATAAGAAGAAATGCACAGTATCAGCATTTTTATTATATTATTTCCTGGAGCACACTGTACTTAGCACAGAATAAGCATGATAATATAATATAAGAGTTCGTTTACGTTAACTGTCAGTAAAATTCCAAGAGTTACCTGTTTAGGTAAAATTATAATAACTTCCGCTTCAGCAACTTATCGTTTAAAATCAACTCTCTGTATTTAATAGGCACTAACTAATAAAGTACAGTGCTTCAGATAACACTATGTAACACAAATTTTGTTCCTAGATAGTATGTGTTGTTTCTTAATTGTTTATGTTGTAAAAGAACAGAATATGGCCATTATTCCCTTCAAACTTTGCTTTTGTGACTTGGATAATGAAATTTAGAACTTAACCTATTTTCTATGTGAAAAACGGACAAATTTGCACATTTTCATTTACATAAGGTCTAAATAAAACAACATATGAATCAAGATTTATATGTATTTATACTTATGTTATAGAAAAATGAACAAAAATGTTTAGAAGTGAGTAGTTTTTCGAGATTTGCAGCTGTAATACAAATAACTTTCACGTATCAGCTATCAAACATACAGTTTCCCACCATGTTTTCATTGCACGCTCCCAGGTCACAAAAGCAAAGTTTGAATAGAAAAATAGGTCTTTTCCATTTACTTTAGGCATAAGCATGGGAAATAACACTTTCTGTCCAGAAACAAGAAAATGTAAATATTTTTTTACACAGTGTAATTATTTCATTAACACCACAATACAGTGTTAAACTGTTCTTGAACACTAGCACTAAATTACAGTGTTGAACTGTTTTTGGACATTAGCACCAAAACTCCAATAATTCTCACCAGTGTTACATTCAAATTTTGTATCTGTGAGTGACCTTACTTTTAAAGATTCGTGACTCTCTTTTCAATATGGTACGATTTTAAAGAATTGAATTATCTAGTCAAATTAATATTTCTTTAAAATACATTAGGGATACACACTCATCAAATAGAATATATTGTTTATTAATAATGAGTTTATATAAACATTAAGGATACACACTCACTAAAATAAAACACGTTGTTCGTTAATTATGTGTTTATACAGACATAGTCGTGTTTAAAGAACTTGCTTTATATAAACAGTGCAAATATCGAATGTCTATTAAACTATCCTGCTTCCGATAATATGTTGGAACTCGAGTGATTTGATGGTTCTGGTATTTGCCCAGAGCTAGAATTAGCCATTATTCAGAACGTTATCATGCTTCGAGGGAAGGAGGTTACCTTTTGTTTAATTATTGAATAACATGATCATGATATTACTGAGACTGTCACAGTTAGGGTAGAAAATGTCATGAGGGACGCAATATTCCAGTCCTTGTTTCAGCGTTTTCTCCGGCAGTATAAGCGAGTCATGCGGAGAAAGAAGCCTGCTGCAGGCAAAAGATAATCTCCTTTTCGTAATCCTCAGGAACCTGATACGCGTGATACTCCCTTCTGCAGTTGGGTTATCTTTTTTTCCGTTCACTATAACTGAGAGCTTACCATATTTATTATTGATCTTGAAAATGTATGTTTTAGCAAACGATTGTTTTGAAAGATGTATCTTATTGCACGTTGCACGTTAATATAACTCGTGCATAAAGTTTTGTGCTTGTTGATTCTGTTGTGCAATAAATTAGTACCAGTCAGTAACGTATGACTTGCATGTATTTAACCCAGTGCTGCGCTAGGTTCTGTAACTAATACAAATTTTGCACAAGAGTTGTCTAAAATATTTACCTTTGTCTCTCGAAAACTGAGGCCTGCTGTATAATACAGAACTCTGCAAGTCTGCTTGTGACTTCTCTAAGATCACAGTAACGCTTGGTAAATGCATTAAGGGATTATCTTGAAAGCATTTCGAAACATCTTCTGTGATCTTTGCAGAATGTTAGGGCACTTAGCGGAAAGACGTTGAAAGCAATTATAACTTTTTGACGAAGTAAGCGTTTTAAAATATGTCACTTAGATTCTCAATAGCAAAAAAATAAATAAATAATAAACTGATGAAAGTAAACAACTTGAAAGTATCTGCTCAAGTTTACTTGATGTCAACACTGAAATAAAAATCATTTGAGTTTTGTATTTTGTATTGTATTTTGGTACGCGCGTTGAAGCAAACGGTCACGTGACCAAAGAACTGGTGTTTAGATTCAAAGCTTTTACCATTTAATAGGCTGATAATTTTTATGTTAAAAAATACGTGATATTGAGAAATTTTAGACTTCATATTTCTAGACAGATCAAATTTCTTCACATTCCTGTTCTAAATAGGTGCAAGAAAAGAAAGAAACAGAACGTCAGTTGCTAAGCCCTCCACAAAACAACTGACGTTTCCTGTGTGAAACAGACAGTTTCTGAGATCATCAGACAAACGTAACGCTCTATAAAGTAAGCTAATCCTTTTCGCGCCTTGAAAGACATATAACACTGATGCTTAATTCCTGTTTCCTGTGACACAAACGGACGGAATGGTAACACATTCCTTCTGGCTGGTATGATAGTCCACCGCAGGTTAACCCTCGGTCACCCGCTGGTACCCACTACAGCTATATAGACTGAGGCAATTATGGTAGAGCTGACAAACCTCGAACTCATAACCTTTCGATTATACAAAACATTCATCACTAGACTACGACGACTGACATTCACTATCACTTCAGGAAAAAGTGTTAACGTCGAGGAAAAGGTAACTGTTACTGTAGCTTTAAAAAGTGATACATGCTATTTCGTCAGGAACAAACAAATAATTAATGTAACCTCAAAAAACATTTACTCTAACTTGGATTTTACAAGAGTGATGGTTAAAGTGACTGGTAAAAAGACTTGAATAAGAGCACCAGTTACTGTAACAAGAACAAATGGACAGATACCAAGACTTGAATAAAAGCACCAGTTACTGTAACAAGAACAAAATGACTGGTGCCAAGACTTGAATAAAAGCACCAGTTACTGTAACAAGAACAAATGGACAGGTACCAAGACTTGAATAAGAGCACCAGTTACTGTAACAAGAACAAATGGACAGGTACCAAGACTTGAATAAAAGCATCAGTTACTGTAACAAGAACAAATGACAGTTAATGTCACCTCTAAAATAAAGTTTAATCCTAGTAAAGCAACATTGCTGTTATTTCAAAATGTAAAAGTTACCGGAATCTCAAAAATAAATAATTACTGTGACCTTAGAAAAAAATTAACTTAGTTCCAATAAATTAAATACACTAACTAAGATTTTCAGACAAGATTCAGTTGCTGTTAACCTAGAAAAAGCTATTGTTTCGCTGCGACCCACAAGCAACTTACGATTAGGCTGACCTGGAAGTTCCCCATTGACACAGCGGTATGTTGGCGGATTCGGACCGCTGGAAACCGACTTTCGAAACTCGTGGTGAGCAGAGCTCATTGTGTATCTTTGTGCTTAGTTCTACACAATCCAAACCTGAAAAAAAAACAACTAATGTGACCTAAATAAAACATTTATTCTGTAACCTCCTGAATAAAGTAAAGGTCATTGTGGTTCTAGGCTATTAATGACTTCTGCAACACGAGAAAAAGTAGTGACTATTCGCTGTAGAAGAAAAACTTTAAAATTATAATAGCCATGTAATATAGTATTACTATTTGAATTGTGCC
The DNA here is from genome assembly GCA_011833715.1 of Carcinoscorpius rotundicauda. Classification (NCBI taxonomy): domain Eukaryota; kingdom Metazoa; phylum Arthropoda; class Merostomata; order Xiphosura; family Limulidae; genus Carcinoscorpius; species Carcinoscorpius rotundicauda. The sequence goes on along the minus strand of CM022393.1, from coordinate 21,709,000 downwards.
ATCTGGTGACCGTTCAATGAACTATAATAAGATATGAGACTATTTTAAAGAAACTGAATTAACTACATGTAATTTCATTTGCAAAAAAAAGCTTAATAATATATGATACAACTCAGAAAAGCATAAAATTATATTTTATTCATTTCTTTTACACTAAATCATTGAATTATTTTAAAATAGCATACTCCTGAATTTTAAAATTTAAAGCTCCTTTCTTTGGTGACGGCAATGAATATTATGAGATTATTGAAACATGAACGAAAGAGATTTTAGTTATTATCAATTCTAATAACAGAGATCGAACGCTATGTATGAATAAGCTAACATTTGTAGCGCCATCTATGGCGTGTAATTTTAATTACCATATCATTTCTCTCTGTGATGGTTTTCTCTTTAGTTTGCTGTCTGTGTTAACCGGAAATTGTTAGTACTAAACTAAAATGCAATATATCTGTTCTTGACTTAACTTAATTACACGTTTCTTACTTAATGAGAAACATAACTCATTCATAAGTATTTCAAAACTTTATTTTAATATCAGATGAATAAATTGTTAGGTATAGAAATGCTCTATGTTATATGTATAGTTTTAAACATATGGATCCTGACGTCAGTATGCAGGGATATTTTATTTCGTGCTTTCCTTTATTTTTTTCCCTAAAAATTACAAATGACTGAATAGTATATAAATACATAAGAAGTATGCTGAGCATAAAACAGATGTTTTGTTATATACAAAACGGCAATACTTTATATTAATATAAATTTGATATAACAGCCCGCCATGGCCAGGTGGTTAAGGCACTCGACCCGTGAACCTAGGGTCGTGAGATCGAATTCCCGTCATACCAAACATGCTCGCCCTTTTAGCCGTGAGGGTGTTATAATGTGCTGTCAATCCAACTATTCGTTAGCAAAAAGAGTAGTCCAAGAGTTAGCGGTGGGTGGCGATGACTAGTTGTCCTCCTTCTAATCTTACACTACTAAATTAGGGACGGCTAACGGAGATAGCTCTCGAGTAGCTCTGTACAAAATTCAAAACAAACCAAAACTAATGATATAAGAATTTTTGTGAACAATATGCCTGTGTTTTTGCTAACATGTGTTATTACATTTGTGGACTTATCACAAAATATTCGTCTCGGTTCCGTGCGCTGGACAGTCCTCGGATAGCTCATTCTCTAGCTTTGCGCTAACAAAGGAAGCAAACGAATAATATGTTCATTTATTCATATATTTTTATATTTTATATAATTTTTTTTATAAGTGTAGGTTCAATTATCTACTTCTAGAATCACACAGTTTTGATTTATTAAAATTTATTCACACACATATATACATGTAAAGAAATCTTTAATACGGTTTAAATACAATGTTCTATCACAAAAATCTTATTCAGAATTAACATTAAATAACCCCCTCCTAACCTCTTTTGCCTCTACTGGCTTAGTTGTAGTCTGAAAGCTAATAACGCTAAAATTCAGATTTCGATACCCTTGGCGAGCACAACACAGATAGTTTATTGTGTAGCTTTATGCCTAATTCAAAACGATTTATCAATCAAAAAAGATTTTCATCTGTGAAAAGGTTTTATTTTAACTTTGATAACTTGATTTTCATTGTAAAATTCATTATAAAAAACTTTGACATCACAAAATAATCGCACATCAAAATAATATAAAACATATTTCAAGTTTGTAAATGTTTGTATTTTGTTTGTTTTAAAACAAAGCCACATTAAGCTCTCTGCTGTGTCCACCGCAGGGAATCGAACATCGTACATTAGCGTTGTAAGTCTGACCTCTCTTCCACCGAGAGGCATAATTTTATCAGTTTTTAGTTCTTATCACAACATTTATATTACTTATTTCCTCGATAACTAACAAGAGATTTTGCAATGTTAATTATGTTTGTATTAATGCAAAACTATATAATGAGCTACTTGTATATTGTCTACCCCGAGGATCGAGACACCAATTCAAGCATCACAAACTAACCACTGATTCGATAAAAACAGTTCGACCTTTCATAGTTCATTATTATTAATTTAAAATTAGCAAATTATTCTTTTGAAATAAGGTTTAAGGTAGGCGGCTCTCGGGCTTCACTGTTAGTGTGAGGTAAAGTCGAGAATCTATTAAGTTCGATGGGTGTTAGAAATGTAACATCAATATTTGCATATTTTTATAAATAGAGTCGCGCTGTTAACATTCCGTCTAACACCTAAGATGCCTTAAAGGGATTAGCTAAACATAGCAAATCCAAAGAGGGCAATCAGACCCCTGATTTTAATGTTGTATATCCAACGTCGTTCCTCTGTCCCAGTGGGACACTCATATTTTCATATGTGTAAGCATCTACTTTAAAAAAAGCCACATGATCAAGTAATCTATGACAAATCGCCGGACACATGCGCTGTTACCGTAACAACCAGGCAACTGTTTTCGCTTTCTTCCAACAGTTGTAATATGGCAAAGTGCTGCCATCTGTGAGTTATTATACCTAATAGATCTTTCAAGTTTACGAGACTACTTTGGGATGTAATTTATTTGAGCTATTGTTTAAAATAAATTTAAGCACCAGTTCTTAGAGTTTTCATTCTAATACTATTTTGATGTGTGATAAATTCAAAATAAAAACGCTTAAAACACTTAGAATTAATCATAGTGGACCTGAACTGTCGAAAAAATATTCAGTTCCACACCATATAAAAAAAAGACTGATTATTGTTTGTTTGTAAAATCCTTGTATATAAGTTTGGTTTGATTTTGAACTTCGCGCAAAGCTACACGAAGGTTATCTGCGCTAGCCGTCCCTAACTTTTCAGCGTAAGTCTAGAGCGAATTTAGCTAGTCACCACCACCCACCGCCAATTCTTGGGCTACATTTTTACCAACGAATAGTTGGATTGATCGTAACATTTAACACCCCCACGGCTGAAATGGTGAGCATGTTTTTGTGTGACAGAGATTCGAACCAGCGACCCTCAAATTACGAGTTCAGTGACTTAACCACCTGGCCATGCCGGACCGGACCGTATAAGAAGGAAAGGTTCTGGTGCTGTGACCACAAGATACCTCATTGTGAAGCTTTCTGTTTTATTCTGGCATGTATATTTCTCTTTATTCTTACTCTTATATAAGTTTTAAAATGCTTCCTTCTAACGGAAATAATATTTTCATTACTTAAACAATTTATTATCTAAAAATTAGTCAGTCTATAAAGAAAAATGTTTGTTTGTAAGAAATGTTGTATCAAACAGAAATTACCTCCTGAATACACATTTTTCACAATGTTCAAAGATCTTCCACTTTAATCTTGTTATAACCAATGACTCAATAAAAAAGAGTCATTGAGGTCTGACTTAACCAGAATGGTTTTTGTTGTTCATGCTATTCCATGAAGATTGACCTCAGTGCATGCAAATAACAAAAGACATGGTCATTCTGATACCGTAGTACTGAGTGGGATTGAGAGGGAGAAGCAATCTGTATTGGACTTTGTCAGTCAGAGTATTCAAATATCAGTTTTTGTCAGAGTCATCTGAGAATGGTGAAAATGGACTGGAGGTGTCATTAGTGTATGATGTTTATTGACAACAGCAATCTTGCTTTTAAATGTTATGGTGTGCATTAAATGTCGAATCGTGAAGAAGTGGTGAGCCTCTCTGAGCTGGGAGGTATTCTTCTGGAATAACTATTAATAGCAAATGAGCTTGGTTTTGCAAAGAACCAATGTGATAAGCTGCTGACAGTAACTTCGGTCTTCCTCCCTGTGTCAGGGATCAATTACTAAGATAATGTTATATAGCCCAAGCATGTTTACCATAATAAACCCACAACATAAAAGACATTTCAGTCAAGTAATGGTCGATAATTCACGTGGAAAAGTTCTGGCTATGGTAATTGGTTCCCAAGAGTGATACAAAATAAAGTTTATTCGAAGCATTCAAAGGCGAACCAAAGAAATAGTTGAACGAATTCCTAAAGCATTTCATGCAAGTAACTATTTGTAATCGCTGAACTCTAGAACAGGCTACACAATGCTTATCTTAAATCTATGTGGTCTAGCCATAAACTCTATTAAACAAAGCCTCAACTTTGAAACTATGAGAAAGATATTGCAAAGATCCAGTACAAGACCAGTCCAGTAAAAATCAAGCAATTTCTCAAATAAAACTCGATGCTCAGGAAAGGGAGTATCCAACATAGAAATTTACTACTTATGCAGATAATCTATGCTACATAATGATTTTGACAGATTGCAAAAATGTACCTTTAGACAAGTTTAATACATAGCTACTTAGTACGATTATAAGACATTACAAGGCTGTGACAGATCTAGTACATACAAATGCAGATTTTCTAACAAGTAAGTAACATTGAACACTTGCGATGACTATCCTACACGGGTGCCTTCAACAAACCCTGAATCAAGCTAAGGATTAAAAAGCCACATGAACACTTCAGAACTTCAATGCAACCACACTGATACCTAATGAATAGGCAAGGATACTAAGATGCTCACATGCTTTATATGTCAATTTATATTGATAATGTCTCTATACAAATGCCATCTTGGAAGGGATGAGCAAAGTATTTGTTTTGGATCACTTCTGAGTGAACTTCTCATACCTTTCTAAGCATCAGTAGAGAAGGTTATTGGTTTCAACGGAGCTATCAGTAGGCCATGGAAATAGACTTGCTGATTTTTACAGGAGTGACTAGAACACTGATACCTTTCACAAAATTAGAAGGCGCTACAGAAGAGAGAATATTTTGAAAAGTTAAACTCTTATTGACTTTTGAAAGTTATTTAACTTTTGTATTAAAATTTGTTGTATTTGGTTAAATAACACAAAAAATAGGTATTAAAAGTTTGGTTGATAAAAGTAAGACGGTTAAAGTTTTAACTTATGAGTTTAGTAGTGTAGATTTTTTACAACGTTAAAATAGGCTTAGTTTGTGTAACCATTCTTTAGGCTTCACAATAGTTCCATTTACTGGTAAATTGTAAAACAAGTTAAATACATTGGTTTTATTAAATAAATATATTGTAAAACTAGTTGATTGTCTCTTCCTGTTTCAATGATTAATTTGTTTAACTTAACTTTTATCAATTAGTTTAAATTCAGCCTATAGTTATAGGTAGGTTATAATACAAATCAGACTTAATAATGACAGTGTTAGTATTAAAGTGTTTATTTCAGGCTATAAGTATTAATAAAATGGTGTAAGGTGTAATGAGTGGATTATATTAACGAACTCTGGACTGGCATGTTCTTTCAAGAAACCTAATAATGAAGATATTCAATTTGTATGTAGAGTTTGAGAAGATGTTGGAAGTTATCATTAAAATAGAGGTAACAGAAAAAGAGAAGTGTAGACTGTGGGAAATGACAACAGGATTTAAAGGAGAGCTTTTAATGCAAGAAATACATCAGCTAACAATGACTTTCAGGAAGCTAGAAAGAGTACTATTAGGGCTGAAAATAGTTAATTTAATTGTTATGATCCGATTCTACTGATCAACACATTTCAGCCCTTGGCTTTTGCAGACGAGGAACTGTTGAAGAGAAGAAAAACAAAAGGGTCAGAGAAGGCTATTATAGTTATAGGTGATTTTTTGATAAGGCATGTACGTAGGATGGTTTGGAATTTAAAGAAAAAGACCAAAACTTAATTTTGTCAGAGATGATACCCATACTTATCATGGGGATGAAGTTATAAGCAGGTCACTAGGACTTAAAGTTAGGTTTAGGTTATTAGGTAAGCAGCTTGGCGGTTTGGACTTGAAGATCAGTTGAGTGGATTGATAAAGCTTTTTGGAATGGATGGTTTATGCTTAAATAAGATAGGCGTTGATTAGTTTGCTGGAGCTATTAACTCAGCTGTAAGGGAAGTTCTAAACTAGGATTAGACAGTGGTTAGGGCCATGATACACTAAATGTAAAAAGGAATAACACGTAGAGAAAAGTTTATAACAGAAAATGGAAGTAGTTATAAGAATAGGGTTAGGTGCTGCTATTGAAATACTAGAAGTATGAAAAATAAAATAAACTACTTTAGAGCACTGTTAGGAATGAAGGATTTTTGAAGTAATGGGAATTACTGAAACATGACTTCAGGAAAATGATTTTGATGATAGAAATTGATTTTAAACTTAGGGTTATAGGTTATTTAATATGAATAGCATATTAAAGAGAGGAGTGGCTTAATATGTAAAATGCGAGTGACATTCCATTGAAGTTGAGGATATCAGAGATTATAGCAAGAATACTGAATCAATTTGGGTTTCTGTTAATGGATAAAGAGGGAAAATGATTTTTATTGGGAATTTGTTACATACCTCCAGAGTGATGAAATTTGTAAGAAACTTTACTCTCAGATTGAGATTTTGTCTTTCAATGAAGTGATAATTATGGGTGGTTTTAATTTCAGTCATGTGGTTTGGGAAATGGTAAAGTCAAACCATGATGGACAAAGATTTTTGGAAACTGTTTTAAATGGCTTTTTTCATCAATTAGTCAATAAATCTAAATAGAAACAGTGCTAATTATCGATTTATTATTAACTTCAAATATAGAAATGATCGAGAAGGTGAAAATTGGGGATCACCTGGGTGCAAGCAATCATTGCTCTGTTAAGTTCAATGTTCTGTGGCAAAAATAGATAATGAATAATGATATTTTGGTTATAAATTTCAGAAAAGCAAACTTTGAAGGGATAAGGCAAGAATTATCTGCTGTAAATTAGGAAGCTTAGTTATTTGGAGACAATGATTAGAAATAGAAGAATTTTAAAGCATTAAAGGTAAACCCATTTCTTACATGAATAAAATAGTAGATGCAAGTAAAAGACCAGGTTGGCTCACAAAAAGTATAAGAGAGCAAAACTAAGAAAAGTGTAATGAATTTAAGAAATTTAAGTTGACTGGCATGACAGGAGGTTCAGAAAATTATAGAAGACGAAGAAAGTTAGTGAAAGAGAAAATAATGAAATAAAAAAGAATATATCAGAAAAGTTTAGCTGGATATGGTAAATATTTAAATATGTTAAGAGTAAACAAAATGTTGGAGGTAGGACTCTTAAGGAATGATGAACGAAGACTCGTGTGGTGATTATGAGGTTGCTGGATTATTAAATTTTGCTTTTTCTTTGTTTTTTTCAGATTTAATCAATATTCAACATTTTGAACAGTTGATAAATAGAAATTAAATCAAATAAGATGACTGCATTAATTCTGAGCTGTTTAAGAAAAAATGTGAAGTTTAAAAATAAGTCTCTAAGACCAAATAGTATTTTCCCAAGGGTTTTGAAGGAAGTTAAATACTGGATATGTGAGCCACATATTACTGACTTTTGTCAATCCTTCAATAGTGGGAAGGTACCAGAGGATTAGAAGCTAGCTAATGTAACTCTTCTTTTTCAAGGGAGGTGATAAAAATTGTTGCAGTAATTATAGTTCCATGAGTCTCACATCAACTGTGGGAAAAGTATTTGAAAATCTGAAAGATGATGCTTTGGAGTGCTATTTGACAAAGTTTAGAATTTTATTGGAGAGTCAACATAGTTTCACTAAGAGAAAATCTTACTTTGCAAATATTCTTTGAAAAGGTTTCTGGTTATGTGGATGAGGGTAATTGGTGTAGATTTGGTGTATTTAGATTTTCAGAAATCATTTGACGAGGTGCTACATAAAAGGCTTCTATAACAATCATCCCTGTAGGTGTGGGGGTTTAGTTAAAAAAAAAATGGACAGAAGAGTGGCTGGATGAAAGAAAGCAGAGAGTTGTTACAAAGGGAATTCAGTCAGCTTGAATTAATGTCACAAGTGGGGTACCCCAGGGCTCAATCTTTTTACAATTACTCCTTTTGATTTACATCAGTGATATAAATGAAAAAAGTAGCAATACATTACTTAAATTTACAGAAGATGTTAAGGTCTTGGGTATTACTAGCTGTGAAGATGATGCTGTTTATTTACAAAAGGATTTAGTGAGAGGGGAAATAAATGGCAGATGGGTTTTAATTATAATAAATATAAGATAATGCATGTGGGTTAACATAATTTAAATTATCAGTAAAATTTTAATTGCAATAACTTTAACAGTGTTATAAAATAAAGGGATCATAGTGTCATAATTGACCAGTCTCTAAAGCTATCCAAGCAATGTGCTGTTGCTATTGGTAGGTTGTATCTACATATTGAATACAAGTGTAAGAGGACAATCTTATATTTCTAACAGGGTGGTTGGCTTTTAAATATTTGATAAATATATTTGAATAACAAGACTTTGGTGTAAGATTTTTTAAAATTTATTTATTAATAGTTTTATTTTGGAGGATAGAACAACCAAGATGGATAAAAAAGTCCCATGTTGTCTAAAAATGTCATGTTATATTTTGTATCAGACATTGAGTGGAATACTTCTAGGGCCATTTGAGACAAACTTTATTTTGGCAAATGGAGGTAAGGTATGTATGAAAGTAAAATTGAATCCAAGACATATTTTAGGAGGCACTGTTAACAGAATGAATACAGTTGTCATTGATGTTGTTCTAATAGTGCCATCCTTTAGATGGGTGTACTATAGGCTTTTCAATCAGTTTTGCCTGTGCAACCAATATTTAATGTTGCATATAACAAAATCATAAACAACATAATACATGAGCGAATGTGGACAAGGAAGTCACATTATATCATGCACATATGTGATGCTCCAGAGTTTACAAACAATAAAGATGAGTACATCAGTGGAGTGTGACATGCTTATTAAATCTGTATAAAGTAAACTGTTTCTTCTCTTGGAAGCAAATAGCATAGCTTTCACAGTTATATGTCCAAGGAGGAATGAAATCCTGGTATAGTATTGAAATTATGGGTAATAAGTTATCCAGAAAGAGAAGTGGAGCTAGCTGAAATCAGCATTAGTTCTGGGGTCGTATCCGAAACATATAGTTACTAATCATATTGGAATGCTATTTGAAGTTTCCATGTTGTGTTGACATTGTGGTGATAGGTTATTCAATTTCCTCTTAAAATTCAGCATAGTGAGTAAATACAACTTAAGCTCGTAGAAATGTTAAAATTGCATTGGTTGTGTCATAGTTACCAACACATCTAAGATCACTATTTGAGGCCTGTGTAAACAAACTATGGTCATGGCAGTAGCCATTTGAGGTTTTGACTGAATATGCAAATATATTTGTTGGGCCGAGAACTGAGTAAGTCAAAACAGTAATCCGACATCACAAAACATAGGTAATTCTTGTCTGACTAAGCAACTAGTACATCAGGAAAGTAGCCAGTGGTGTGGTACAATGAATGCTAATGGACAGGATCATACAGCCCTCAGAGAGAGCCTGCTCATTATTATTAGAGTTTGTTAGAAAGATTGATTGATAATACTGATTGATATTTTGCCAAGTTCAAGGTTGATGCATTTGTAGACCACATGATAACCTGGGTTAAAGTACTTGAAGAAATTCACATGGATCAGGGTTCTTATTTCAAAAGCTAATGATTTGTAGAATTATGCATGGATTTTTCTCCACATTAAAATATTTTTATTTGTGAGTTTTTGGCCTTCTTACCAGAGCACTCATGGATGAAGGCTCTAATAAGAGGGCCATAAGCTGAATGTATTTTGATGTGAAAATTGCAAATATTAATTTACCTGCATTATGAATCTTAAAAAACAAATAGATTTTCCTTTAAGTATCACCATGTGTTTCTTTTTATTGCATATTGATGTATCATACTTTAAAAACACAAATAATATTCCTAACTTATGTAACCTTTGGTTGAATTACCCAAGTGATTCTTTATTTTGTAATAGTTAAAAATAGAAACGAGATGAGTTTGACAGCTGATAGATGGCATCACATTATGGAAGTAAATATATAAGGATATTTACGTTTAGAGGTATAGATATATGAAAGTTGTCTGTTTTTTAGTATGTTAATTACCATTTAAAAAGAAGTGAAGTTGATCTGTGGTAGTCACCACTAATTTAGAATTGATAGGCTAGAGGAAAGACAAGTCAACACTAATCCTTTATCAACAAATAATGGTATTGATCATCACATTATAACGTCCTCATGTTTGACAGAATGAAAATCTTCGGTGATGTAATTCCAAGCTTCGAGTCTAACGCCCTAATCACTAGGCCATGACAGTTCTGTTTATATTATTTGTCGTTATTTGAAGGTCATTTATTCAAAAGCCGTTGTTTTTGCTGTATGTTTTCGAAAACAGGCATTTAAACTTAAAACTGTCACATACCTGTAGGAATAGGAAGTATGTTGCATTGGTTTTCTTCTCTTTATTTTCAGGTAATGAGAAAAGTTTCACATGAAAACAAGGCAGAAGTTTCGTTAGTATTCAAATAAGAAAAAACTTTTTGTTGTAAAGACATTCAGATAGGGATGAAGCTTTCGAAACAAGCAAACTACTGCATTAATAACAACATATGTAATATTAGATTCACATTATATATCATAAAATTAAAGTAAAAAACTAAATTAGAACAGAAAATGTTTCAGAGAAATTAGAAGACGAAGCATATACATGGTGAGTTAATATATCGAGTCGAAAGATTTCAAGAAATATTTTTATTAAGTCAGGAGATGGGAGCGAACCAGTTCAATCTTATATAAAATGACATCTTATAGAATATGAACAACTATAGTAAAATATGATATGTGAAAAAAGTAAAATTTTGAAATCTATAGTAACTGTTAGTTTATTTTTCAATTTTGCGCAAAGTACCATCAGGGCTATCTGCGCTAGCCATCCCAATTTAGCAATGTAAGACTAGAGGGAAGGAAGCTAGTCATCACCGCCAACTCTTAGGCTACTCTTTTACCAACGGCTGAAAGGGCGAGCGTGTTCGGTGTGACGTTGATTCGAACGGGCACTAGACTCGTAATCTAAGGGTTACGCGTTCGAATCTCCGTCACACCAAACATGCTTGCCATTTCAGTCGTGGAGGCATTATAATGTTACAATCAATTCTACTATTCGTTGGTAAAAGAGTTGGCGGTAGGTGGTGATGACTATCTACCTTCCCTCTAGTCTTGCACTGCTAAATTAGGGACCACTAGCACAAATAACACTCGCGTAGCTTTGCACGAAATTCGAAACAAAACATAGATTAACATGTAATACGAATTTCACGAATCTCCTGAATAGAGGCTAAGTTTAGTAAAACTTAAATCGCAATAACATTCTAGTATTAAGTGTTTTATAATGAAATACATCTGAAAGATATGTGTACTTTGAAAATAAAGTTGTATGAATAATATGGTAGTCTCGGGTGTACTTTGTTTAAAAGTGATCATGTAGGTTCTGTAGGATTATGAAATACATTTGAACTATCTCACTTTTACTGGTTTAAAAGAATAAAATAGACTGGAAGCAAAATGTGACAAAATGAAACAATCCTTATTCGAGTCAAAACTAATTAAAAGAGTGTATATAGGAAAGACTGTTCTTGTTGGAAAGAGCTCCAAGTTCATCTCTAGAAGTAGGTGTTAAGAATCAGTGTCTCCTGAGAATTGTGTGAGACTGAAAAAATCTAGCACTATAGATGTGCAAAAATATAATGATAGTCTTCTCTCAATGAGTGGGATACACATGTAATTCTTAGTCATTCTTACTGAAAAATAAATGTTATCGTGCCCTCAGGTAGGCTATCTGTTATGCCAAAGAAAAATGATGATTACTTTAGCATAATATTTAAAATTTCACACAAACGTTTAGCCACAAAAAGACGTATGTGATACATTGGGATGACTGCTCAAAACAATAAGTAAGTAGTATGAGAAAACTTAGCTACTTCCTTGACTGATGTTCTATAATTAAAATACATATATTTGTATGAATGAAAATTCTGGAGAATTCTACATTACAAAAGAAGATATTAAATGCATTTTATACATGCTACGAAAGATTAACACATCACGTCTGGTTCAGTTTAAAAGTAACAATCATTGTAGGCTAGTAAAATAGACCATAAGTATAGTGGTTGATGTACAATACTTGTATTAAATTTTATACAATATGAAGACATCATAATATTAATAAATCAAAGCATTTCATAACACAAATTAATAGTCAAACTTTACACAAAAACAACGTTTTAAAAATTACTAAAAATAAAAAATGATTTGCCTCTATCGAATACTCGTCCTGAGTAGTTCAAACCAGAAAGTATCGTGAAAATTACTTCACAGTATTACAACGTATTCCAGTATTAAAAACAACACGTCAATTGTGTTATTACAATCACCAAAAGTCTTGTGTTTATAACATTTTACCCAAGTCTTTGATAAGGAATCGCGGTTGTTTTGTTGTGAAATAAAAAAAAAGTATATAAACATATGATTTACTTGTTTACTAATTTACCTATTTTTATTCTAATAAATAAATATTATTATGTATAATATTTTTAACTAAGCTCCCAAAGGAAATAAGAGGGTCTGCGCTTTTAATATAATTAAATGGTGGTCAAACAACAAGATGAATAAATGTAAACCTATTCTAGCATCAAAAACTTCGTACATAATTACAGAAACTAGAATAATTATTTAGATAATAATATAGATTTCAACAATGGCTGTTGTTGTTGTTTTTGAGTTAAGTACAAAGCTACACAATGGCCTATCTGTGCTCTGCCCACCACGAGTATCGAAACCCGGATTTTAGCGTGTAAGTCCGCAGACATACCGCTGAGCCACTGGGGGGCTTCAACACTGGCAATAGCAAAAGAAAAGAATAAAACAGCACATTAGTTTACCAGAACAAAAAAGGGAAGTATGTTTCACGCCATTCTTTTTAATATGTTTTAGTGTCTCAGTTTAGTAACCGTAATTGCGATAAGTCGCTTTACGATAATTAAATTTAAAAGCAGGATTTTATTCTGTTATTACAGTTGGAACGGGAACAAAATTTTGTCAAACAGTTTGTGAAACCTGACAGAGAGGAGATATTTAAAAGTTTAACAGAATCAGCCATTTATGAAAAAAGGTTAAAGCCTTGTTTGAAGTGGACTGTAAATTGGTTTTACGCCATGTTTCAGCTCATTATGATCTACCAATAAAGTATGAGCATTTTTATGTTAATAGTAAGTACAATAATTTGGATTGGGAATTAAAGGAGCTCTGTTTTTTAATAAAGTAAAACATCAGTTAAACTATAAGGCTGATGGAGCTTTTCTAGAATTTTGAAATGCATTTTTAAAGAACTTTACTCCCGAGCAGTTTTGACCTAGAACACTAGTTTTTCTTTTACTGATGCCAGTCAGGATTTCCTGGTCTATTAAAAAAAACTTGTGAGATGGCCAGTTATGTCCGAGTACTAGGCTTCTGTTTGTTTGTTTGTTTTGGAATTTTGCACAAAGCTACTCGAGGGCTATCTGTGCTAGCCGTCCCTAAGTTAGCAGTGTAAGACTAGAGGGAAGGCAGCTAGTCATCACCACCCACCGCCAACTCTTGGGATACTCTTTTACCAACGACTAGTGGGATTGACCGTGTTACGTATTTTTTAAATGTTTTATGTTCTTCGTAAATTAAACGCAACAGAAAAACACAGATAACAGCTTGTATAATTTATTACACTAAACTATTAACAAATATAACAGATATAACATAAATTATATGATAACAGTGACAGATATTAAGTTACAATATTCGAAATTAATTAGAAAACAAAATAATACTAGTTTCAAACTTCAAAATTTATCACAATACAAAATGGTACTGGCCTGTATCTAATATAATGATCTAAAATGAAAGTCTCAAATTCCAGTCTAGGGTGTCAATTTGGTCTCACGAAGAAATTCCGAAGCTTAAATGAAGAAGTTCAGAAACAGAGTTCACAGTTCAATAAATTCGCCGACTCTCAGCACAAGCAGTAATTCAGATGAATCGTAGAGATTGACGAAATAAAATCACAGCTTCCGTAGATCTAACTTCAGTCACAAATCCAAGTTGAATAATCACAGCAAACACTTAATCATTCTCAAATAACTCTCTTTTTTTCTTCGAATAAAAACTTACGTCTGAATCTCTCTTTTTTCTTCGAATAAAAACTGATGTCTGAATCTATCTCCTTTCTTCGAATAAAAACTGGTGTCTGAATCTATCTCTCGCATCTTCGTCTGTTTATATATTGTAGGCCTAGACCCCTCGAATCACCGCGAACTTTCTACAGATCTCCAGAGCAATCCGCGCATGTCCGTTCTTGCACGAGACTACACGTCTAGACACGAAGTCACCAGCACCTCATTTACAAACATATGATTGGTCTACTTAATTCAAGAAAATTCTAAATGTTACCCTAAATGAATAACAAAATATTAGTTTAAACTTCGAAACAATAATATAAATATGGAAAAATGAATAATACAAATGAAAATTCAAACACAACACGACATGTTGTCGTTTACAAAATATTTACACATATACATAACAGACCGTCACATGAAACGCATGTTTAGCGCGACGCGGGCTCGAACCCGCAACCCTCGGATTAGGAGTCGCACGCCTTACGCGCTTGGCTATGCCAGTCCCCTACTAGGCTTCAACGCATTTGTTCTGTTACAGGTTTCTTAATTGTCAATTGACCAACTATAGATTAACTGGGGTCCGAAGATAATTTATTCAGAAAGTTAAATGTCAGGTCTTAAGAAAGACCAGTTTTAAAATATTGTTACCATCAATCATTATAATTTGTTTCAAGCGCTGTCTTGTCTTAATTTACAGCTACAGTTTCAACTAATTCATTTTCTTTTTAGTAAACTAATTCAGCTGTAAAAATCGAAGTCGTTTAACATAGTTTTATTTTAATCGATAACTCCATTGCATCCCATTTTCTTAAAAATCACACAAACACTATGGTACATCAAATTCTCGAACATGCTATAATTCTTTAATCTGAATACCACCTATTGATTGGAGGGAATGGTGATAATATAATAAAATCATTTGCAAATTCAATTGAAAACTTATTTGACAATATTCTCAATTTATAAATATTTAAATGATGTACTCTTAACATTTTTTTTGTAGACATACAAATAAAGTTACATTTTTATTACTTAATGTTGCCTGTACTAAAAATAAGTCGTAAGTCATCTTATCACTCCATGTTTAATTTAATATAAGACTTCAGAAGAAAAAAACAAAATGTCGCACCCAAATGAAAGAACAAGATAAGTCTACCACAAATTTTAATTATACTAATGAAATTAGTTACACTGACTGAAGAACTAGTTATTCCTTAATAACTGCTAAACTGTTCCGATCCAAGACATTTAATATTAATTATAGGATTAGATACTGTGTCGACTTTGCCACTTATAAATTTTAAAACGATATTTGCTGAGGTCAACCACATAGTTGCATATGTTAACTAAAATGTTTTGTCTTGAGATCATACAATATTTAACACACATTATTCGTAAAAAAAATTCTAAAAACTTGAAATCTAAAATTTACATTTCTACAACAAAACTAAATTTCCTTCATTCAAGCCCTCAGGGTTTGACGTAAAGGTTGGTTTGTTTGAATTTTGCGCAAAGCGACACGAGAGATATCTGCCCTAACATTCGCTAATGTTGAAGTAACAGGCTAGAGGGAGGACAACGTGTTATTACCATCCACTAGGGCTATTCGTTAGTAAAAGAGTTATGCTATAAAGATCCTCAGCTGAAAGGTTGAAAATGTTTGTATAATGAAAATTTAAACTCCCACCTCTAATCACTTGGCCATGCCGGGTCCTGGTGCAAAGAAAGTATATTGGTGTGTAAATACAGATATTCTTCATATTAAGCCACTTTCCACACTGAAGTTATTGAGAGATCTATTTGATGATAACTCCAATAATCACTTAGTCAGACTGATTAATACTTATAATTATATATACATATACGAGCGTGTGCATATTTATCCTTCTCTGTTAATTACTGTATGAATATATTTCAGCAGTTTATATATTTATTTCTTTTTTGTTAATCTATACCCTGATACAGATGATACGTCCCTAAAATTAACATGTAATAGCTGCCAGTTTTGTATTTGCAATTAGTTTGTATTTTCTTATAGCAAAACCATATTAGGTTATCTGCTGGGACAGCGGTAAGTCTATGGATTTACAATACTAAAATCAGCGGTTCAATTTCCCTCGGTGGATGTAGAACTTTTAAGTTTACATATAACTTGACATTTCATGACTTGAATATTTCTTACGCTAAACTATATTCTATGAAGCTATAAAAAATGTTGAAATTTTAACTCAAACTTCAAAGCTCTGGTTTTTAGAATTATAATTAGTCTGAGTTTTGTAAGTTTATTAAATCTGAACAGGCAAACATGCAAATAATCGTTGACAACAGGACGATTTCTAATGAGAGAAGAAAAATTAACACATTTCAACTACTAATTAACAACAAACAAAAAGGATTTTTTTTTCTTATGTCATTGTTGCCCCCTATGAGGAGTTTTAAACATTTTTTTATTATTATTTAATAATTAAATATGAAGTGAATACTTTTTAAATAATTCAGCAACTACATCTAATGGCAGCTTTATTAATATAATTTTAGATATATAATTCTTTTCAACGTAAAAGTTTTTTTGAATAAGTTAGTCGAGATTGTGTATGAAATAAGCGCTGAAACGTGCGGACGATCGATTGGGAAGTAACTAATTATTAATGCTATATGTACTTAGCCGTAGCTTTTAAAATTATTACGAAAGTCTACGAATCAAGGCCTTTTATTTTTCTAAATTTTTGCTTTCATTTAATTGTAAATGGAACTGTGTTGGAGAAAAACAATTCATAATTAGAAATTAAGGCACGAATAAAGGACCTTGTCTAGCGTGTACAAATTGTAGCAGACAACGAGTAAGACGATGGCGTCAGCAAGAAAAGCCAGACTGAATGACGTTGAGACAGGTTGTGAAGGTTCTTTCACATTGAGCTCTTTCTAGATATATTTGTTTGTAAATATGTAACCAATAAGGGCCTGTTGTATAATTCTAAATTTCTAGTTTGCAATAATTTACAGCCAACATAATGACTGGATTATGCTTAGCCTTGTTGCTTATTGCACCGTTCACGAGTATACAATAGATTGAATAGTATAGAGAGCGAGCCATTATTTACACTGATTATTGCTAGTAGCACTTACATAAATTAGGCCTAAACATAAATTTATAACTTGTAGGCGTATTTCTTTTTAAACTGTAGAAAGAAACTTGTTTGTCATAATAGCTGTTTGGAACACTTGATATTGAGACAACATGTTTGTTGCTTTGAGGTTCAATTCTTCAGTAATTATCTAAAATCAGGAGTAGGCTTAAGACTCATTAACTTTATGAACAACAATTTTCTTTTAAGTTAATAGTAGCTAAACTTTAGACAAAAATATGACACTTAATTGTCGTTAGGTCTTAAGTTGCAATTTAATACCAAATCACAGTTAAAAAAATATATTCCCTTGTCTGTTGAGTGTCACTCTTTATTTTCACATAGTGGTACTTGTTGGAACTGTATTAATAATAATAATAAATAATGTACAGGGTGGCCTGTAAGTCCCTACCCATCCATATATCTTATGTATCCAGTGTATCTGTGTGCTGTCCCTCATTCTCGCTGCATAATATTATGCAATGCCATGTTCTGTGAGACACTTTCCTCAACATAGCAGGGGTTATTGTACCCAATGCTGCAGTAACAGCTGCCTTCAACTCATCATTAGTATTATTGAATATAACACATAGATGAGTAGGAACTTATGGGCCACTCTGTAGATTATCAGTAGAAGAGCAATAAAGAAAAAGTATATTAAAAAGTCAGTTTGAGCCTATAAGTACTGACATTAAAACTTAAAATGGAGAATAAATGATGTATTGATATGCATTTCTTATTATTAATTGTTTTTGGTTTTACTTATTTTGAGATAAGAATAAGTCCATTAAACTGAGGAATATTTATTCAGGTACAAAATATTTCTGGATTGAGAAGTACCTTTTAACTTCATTGATGTTAAATATATATATTTGACAATGTATTAACTTCATTGATGTTAAATATATATATTTGACAATGTATTTAATTTGGAATATATTTGACAGTATATTTAATTTGGACTTTGGATGTGTTTTCTTATTTATTGTTTTTTTGAACACTCATTTTATATAAATATTTATTGTATAAATTACTCTTTTTGAATGTAGTTTTTTTGATAATCTGGAGTGTTTGATATCATTAAGATTTATGTATTATAAATTGAATTGTAATGCCTTGGTTTGAATAAGTCATTCATGTTTAAATGTTGTAATAAGTTGTCCATCATCACAGTACAGTAACTTTCAGTAAAAAAAACATAAAATTTAAATTATGAGTTAAGTTGGGAGCTTTCTATTTCCTGTTGCTGGTAACTGTGTCCATGAGGTTTGGCTTGTATAATAAAAAGAAAAGTTTCTAATAGTTGGGAACATGATAAACTTGTTTGTGTACTATATATCTTATTTTAACTTCTTTGTTAATGAAGAAAGAAAATTCCAGCTTTTAAAATTTTAATTTTTATTATTTTAAGTGTTTAATAGTATGACATTTCAACAAGGCTTCAGTTTTTGCAACTCATTTAAAGAGTTTTGGTAACACACAGTGATGTTTTTTCAGCAAATATAGTTTATTTCAGAAGAATTTAGTTACACACTATTTTAGAAATGGTGTACTATAAATGTCAAAATAGATTGAAAGCCATTTCATATTCTTGTGGTACACCTTTGTGAGTGAAATATTCTTGTGGTACACCTTTGTGAGTGAAATATTCTTGTGGTACATCCTCATGAGTTAAATATCAGATATTTAATTTTATTGCTTATAAAAGATGAATGATTGAAATTTTAAAAATGTTTTTTATTGAATTTATGTTTATATTACATTAATGTAGATAATTGACCCATATTTATTTAAAAGATACTTAATGATATGTAATTTGTGTAATTATATAATAGAAATGTATCTAACACATGAATGATTGGTTTTAAAGATTTGCATAATTAGAAAAAATGTAGAAGTTTATTCAAGTTATTAATTTGGATTAGAAACTTTGTGAACAGACATTGTAGCAAACTTTTCAAAGTGGTGTAGTGGCAAAGTATATCTCTACAAAATATAACTCAGTCTTGGACATTGCTTGAATTTTAAACAGTGGACAAATATGCAGTTATTGTATCTCGAGTTTCATTTTGCAAATAGTATTTAGATGATAAAATCATATTTTGATATGTGATATGTGTGTGTATTTAATGTTGCTATAATACTTAAGTTTTTAGCTAAAATATGGTCTTTCATATGCTCAATGTGATAGTAACATTACAAATTATATTTAATATTAAGAATTTGTGTATCTGTAAATTTGTTTATGAATATTTTGGTATCTTTGACAATACTTGAAACTGTTTATGATAATTTGAGCTTTTTGCTGGTTTTTGTGCAGCTGATAGGGATTATTTTTTTATCATTTCTTGTTAAAATTCAGTAAGGTTAAACAAATTTTGAGACTTGATAAAGTGGATACAAAATTTTCTTAACAATTTTGTACAACAAATAAAATACTATCACTTGAAATTTATTCATCAGTATTAACACTTCAGTTTCATTAGTCTCTGATCTGTTATTGTTCATCTAGTTATTCAGTTGTAACTAGAAACTTTGCTTACTCTGTAATAACTATGCAACATTATACTAAAATGAACCATAATCAGTAAACACAGTATTATATAGTAGCTCATTAAAGAAAAGGGTTTCCAAGCATTTCAGGACAATAATTTGTGGGGTTTTTGGGGAGACTGTGAACTGCTTCTGGTACATATCAATAATCAGGTGTGTCTTTTTATATAATTGGGAACATGTACTACAGAAAAAAAGGTCACTCATGGGCATAAGAACAGAAAGGGAGAGGCTTGAGGCTACCCAGCCACCTCTTTGTGGATGTCACTGATTATATATACAAAGTAATAATTAATAAAGGACATTTTTCACACTTCTGGTATCATAACACTATGTAACACAAATTTTGTTCCTAGATAGTATGCATTATTTCTTAATTGTTTATGTTGTAAAAGCACAGAAAATTCCTTTTATTCCCTTCAAACTTTGCTTTTGTGACCTGGATAATGAAATTTAGAAATTAACCTATTTTCTATGTAAAAATGACCAAATTTGCATATTTTCATTTATGTAAGGTCTGAATGAAACAACATATGAATCAAGATTTACTTGTATTTATACTAAAGTTTTACAAAAATGTTTAGAAGTTAATAGTTTTTTGAGATTTGCAACTGTAATGTAAATCACTTTCACGTATCAGCTCCCAAATATAGTCTCCTGTCATGTTTTCATTATATGCTTCCAGGTTACGAAAGCAAAGTTTGAAGGGAAAAATAGGGCTTTTTTCCATTTATTTTAGGCACAAGCAATTGGGAAACAACACTTTTTGCCCAGGAACAAGAAAGAGTAAATATTTTGTTACATAGTGTAATGTACAGTAGTTTTCATCAAGTGATAAAAGTGGTACAATTTTGGTGGTTAGCCATTATTATAGACATAAAATTGAAGAATATAAAGTAAGTTGATATAAATGTTACAAAGACAATAAACACTTGGTCATTTTATGTTGTATGCTTATTATACTAGCACTTTGTTAATAAACATATGGTTAAGTTTTATGAAAGCTTTGTTTTTCATTAAGTTTTTGAAGCAATCTTTAAAGAAAAAAATTTAAGCAACTGAAACTTTTATATTAATTTTCTGTTATAAATTGTTTTTCACTGTATGAAACCAAAGTTATCAAAATTGTGAATTGTAGAAGGTTTATGTTGTAACTTAATGAAATAAATTTTATGTACAGATTTTTTATGTAATTTTCATGAAAATTAATTTCATTAATTTTTCATTAATTCTTTGTATTGAGTGAAACTGTTGAAGATAACTATCTTAAGCTTGAATGCCATTAATGAATGTTTCAAAATATTGGCAGTAGGATGTGTTAGGTATTTATTGGGATTTGTTAGAGTTTCATTTGCTGAGATGTAATTGATTATTTTAGAAACCTCAAACTGCTCAGGATGTGCAAAATCTGAAACTCAGCTGACACTAATTAATCGAGAAGAAACTGATGCAGAAGAGGCAGCAGTGTCATGTAGCAAACACTTTGGTTCAGTTCCTTTGTTAGACTTACTTGCAGAAGTTGCATCAGCAACATTAAAAAATGATCCATCACTGACAGAAGAACCTCTTAAGAATAAGACTAAAAGAAAACCAACACAAAATAAGGTATGTTGATTAGTACAAGGGAAACTGATAGAAAGTGGTGAAGTTGCAAAATCTATGCACAAATAGAAAAATACTTCCAGGTTTATATTTTGTCAAATTTGATACTTTAATAGTATTAATATTGTAACAACTCAAACTGAAATATATGATAGGTAAAAGTGGCTTTTTATGAGAGCATCCAACCATGTTAAACAGAGCCACAGAGTACATCACCAATCTGTATGAGGTCATTCCAAAAGGTTTACTTCACATCAACAACTTTATTATCATTACCATATTAAACTAAAAGGCTAGTTGAAATTCATTCCCTTTAATATAATCTCAATCACAAGGGCACACAACCAATGAAACAATGCATATTTGAATATTGTATTTAATTAGCTATGCTAATTACAGATTATTTATTTTTAGTTCTGAGCTGCGTAAATAGATTTTTGTACTTCAAAAATGCATGTTAAAGGCAATTTCTTTATGAAAAGATTTTTTATTATTACAATTAATACAAGTTTCATTAAAGCAAAAAATCTGCTCAAGTTTTCTTTAAATGATTTAGAATAAAACTGAGTGCAGAGTATTTAATGTATATTTATGGTACATATGATCCATTATGTGTTTTTTGATTACCAAAGAGGGTTTGAGGAAAGAAGTAAATACCTGTAATTTCAAGCCTCTAGGAAAGTTCTGAGAAGAATCAGATGAACTTTTTTGATTTTTTAATTAGCAGCAATATTGAAAATCTTAATATATGTTATATAATCCACATGATGGCCTATATATTTAGTAAATTGTCTGAGAAATATGCATGCAATATGCTAGCTTACATTTTTGCTTTGGATTATTAGACAAAATGATTTTTATTATTTTTCAGAAAGAACTTAACAGAATACTTTAAATGCATTGAAGTGCTATCTGGATTATGATTTCAAATCATGAGAGCTCAGTGAGTACTATAGGGAAGCACTACAAACAGTTCAACATTTGAATATGGTAAAAAAACAGTGCTGAAGCGGGCATGTCTCTTACTGAGGAATTTAATCTTATCCTAACAAAGAAAGAAAAACGAAAATAATTTGTCCTTTCAGTTTTTGCAGGATCAGAGAACGTGCTTTCCTAACAACAAAAAGGAAATTATGGCATGTGAAAGTTATGAACCATTACCAAAATCATAAAACTATGTAATTATACAATTTTACATGTAATATAATATGTTAAATAAATTATTTATAATACACAACAAGTCACATAGTTTGTACAGTATCAGCACAATGAAGCAATATTAAGATAACAACTTAATTTCTAACATGCAAAAAAACCCACTTTGATGCACTTGGTCGGTTAGGGTGGTAAAATATCCATGTGGCCATTCAGAGGAATTAGAAGACCAATATAAATGAACCCAGCAGTATTATACTTTGTCAAGAACTTTCTACAATATGGGTTATGCAGGATAAGTCCATGATTTCTTGGGTTATCAACACATTAATCTCACCATCATTTATTGCATAGCAACATGAAGCTTTTTAATCTGACTGCATTTCCAATTTTTATTGCACAAAAGTCCAAATCGAATAATTTAGGTCACACTAGATGTGTTTCTTTTCATAGCTGATTGAGAATAATGGTTTACATGAGGGACACAATTACAAAAGTTCATTTCATATTACTACCTACTAACTATTTTTGTGTGTGGAAGTAAATGTTCATGGACCATCAGTTATTTACAGCTGAAGATCTGCTAGTCCAAACAATACTAGGTATTTGCTTGCTGTGTCCCCATTTGATACCTCTCTTCTCTGACCATGGCATCCCTAATGACATGAAGTTTATTGACTGAAGTTTATTTGCATACTTAGGACACATCGGTTTTTGATTTTGCCTGTCAATCCAGTCTTTTATTTTGCTATGATGGATGCAGCGAGGATGCACGTGTGTGTGTGTGTGTATCTATGTATATGCCTAAAAAATAAATACACACTACGAGTGTTCAATATTTATACAATTAGAAAAATAATAATGGTATGTGCAACAACCATTTCTATTTTACAACAATTTTAAATAAAAATACTCTTCTCACAACAGATGTGACTTTTAGTGGAACTGTGGGTGAGAGTTTCATTATATCTTCGTTGATGTAATTTGTAAATATGGTACTGAAAAACTTGGGATTTAAAACAAAAACTATTTTTCAACAAAGGGTACAAATTTCAATGTATAAAAGTGTTGGAACACTTTTTCCCAGTAGTACTTCCTAGAAAAATCCTTTTTAGAAAATGTTCACTTTTTCAATGACGTATGAGTATTACAATTAGAAGTTACTCATTCAAACAACCTCTAGGGGGTGCTGTTTTTGCTAGTCTTTGCAAATGACATTGCATTTGTAAATCTTTTGTCTTTTCCATTATAGTGATATTTGATGTTCACATAATTTAATGTCTGTACTTATAAATCTCTGATGCTTTTATTTTTATGACATGTAAATATGTACTTTGTATAGACATGACATGGTAGGATTTTCTAATATTTTCAGCATTGAGTGTATGTAACAAATATATGTTCTTCATTGTGCACTGATGTTTTACATGCTTGGCTGTTATTTAATTTTAACAATTTTATTGAACAATAATTGTAAGCCTGAAAAATAATTGCTATACTTTTGTTTTTAACGTGGGCTAAGAAACTTAATTTTGTTTTCTTTTTCTTTTGTGCTAGTTATCAAACTCGAGAAGACCACTCCAGCAAGCTGATGTTCTCACTTTAGATCAGATCAGAGTGTTATCAGACAAAATGCTGCTTGAAATGTTTGCAGAGCACACTTGTGATGAAATACGTAGAAATTATTCTTACAAATGTTTTTTCATACCTGTCAAATGTTCTCAAGCTTACCATAGTTTTGGAAATGAAAGCCGAGCTAAATTACAAATGAAATCACATTTACTTGCTCACATTGCAGAGCTTCTTGCTGAAGATAACGGTAAGAAATTATTTACTTACTGTGACACAAAATTATAAACCAAATAACCTGAATGTTACAAGTGACTCCTTCGGGACTATTTTCTAAAAGTAAACATTTCAATTGTCAAGTTGTTTTGTGCTTTATTTTTCTGATGCTTTATATTTTTTGTGATAATAAATTTTCTGTAAATTCTAATTCTGAGATTATACCTCACTTCCCACATGGTTTAGTTACCTTTCTCGTGCATCTGAGAGAGAGAGTTTCATGTCATTAGCCTTGAAGAAATTCCCACCTAATTTCATGTGAATTGTGCCACTGTATAATGATGTCATCATGCAACAAAAGCCCTCCATCAATAGGAGAGTGACACTACTCCATGTGCACTAACTTTCACTGTTTACTTTTGCTCATGCAGTTGAGTTGAATTTATTGAGGTTTCCAACATAATGAAACTTTGACTTTTTTTGGCTTTTGTGTTAGAAGCTTTATTTAAGTTTTTTGAATGCTGAAGTAGTATTTAGACTTGTTCCTGAATTCACAGTGTTTACACTTAGGCCTTATTTGTGCTGTGGCTTTTGGAGATTTGTTAACTGACATTGTTCAGTGTAGTGTAGGTTGCCACGTGCTTAATGCCCCATCAGCAGAATTTTTTTTTTCCTCAGTCAGGAATGATTTCTTGGACTGTATCCTTTACCTAATTTCTTTCAGGTGGTATCTTACCAATCATCAAAGGATGTCAATCTTTCAGATTCTTTCTGGATGCTGTTATCAAGCATGATTCTTTCTTTATCTTTCAGTTTCGTTTGTTATATCTTATTCTCTTATTATGTGGTTGAGGATTTTTAGAGCTTGCCTTATCTTTTCTTCTTGCTGTCTATTAGGATTTATGTTTCCTTTCTGTTGCCCAATAAAACCTTTGTGACACCACCCTCTTGCCTATAGCATCTATAATCTGTTCAGTTGATACGAGCACTCACTTTGTGTATATACATGTATTTAATTAACAGATATTAACATGGTTTATAATTTTATTTCTTTTGGTAGATGTTAAAGTCGTATATAGTAGAAATATTAGAGTGGTTTAATTTCTGCTTTATAAGTTATAAGAACCTTTAAGGATAACTGTTTTCCTACAGTTGACTGCAAACAGTGAAAGGCATTAGAGTTAAGATTGTGGGTGTAAGGATTCAACTTGATACTCTTAATTAATTTTCCATATTTGCTGGCTAGTTTAATATCAGCATTTGTATTTTATCTGATAGAGGAGATTATTCCAAATGCATTTGGGAACTATTACCACAGGCTTCCCTGTTATGATTTTAAGGTGACAACTAGGATTGAAAATGGATTTTTTTACTAAAATCTTCTTAAAGCTTGTTTTATATTGTTGATTTTAATTTTGTATTAATAAGTAATGCAATTAATAGTATTGAAACTATTTGTCATTATATTCATGTACATCTGTGTCATCCTTCTGCACCCAAGGTCTATTTAGTAGAGTCAAGGTGAATACTATATTGATCTGTACTTCATATCTATAATGCCCTCTTCCAGCAGATGGAATAAGTCCTTTAGAGTCCAATGGTAGAGTTGATATGAGAACATAATATATGAAACTTTGTATCACAAATCAGCCTTTCTCCCACTGTTGTAGACATTCTTATAGTCTTACAGTAGAATTGAAGTGTGCACATGAATCCATATTTCTTAACAACTGGTGTCTGTCACATAAGAGTCTTATGATAGAGTCGAGAAGAGTACTTAAGTTCACGTTACATAACTGATGTAACCCCTCTTACATCTGAAGTCTGTCCAGTAGAATCTGACTGTAAAGATGAGATGAGCACACAAGGTAAGGTATGAAAGGGCCCCAATCATATGATATGTATTGAATATTCGACTCTTTGTATGCATGCACTCGGATGGTCATGCTTACATTCTACATGTGGCTTTCTTGCTTCTTCTCTCTTTCTTTTAAATGCAAATAGTACAGCCTTTACAGTGTTTTACCTTTTGATACTGGCTATAATGACACATAACTCGGAAAGACTGGAAAGACCATTTTCAGGTCTCTGATGGTTGTTCTTATACTTACCTGTTAGTCTTTCTGGTGGGTCATGATCATTACCATTCTGCTCCAGGAAGTCCTTTACAACTTTGTAGACTGGATGTAAACATTGGTTTTCTGCCATTTTCTGTTTTTAATTCCTGTTTTTACCTTTGTTTCCTTTTAAAAATTTTACTACATTGACTTTTACCTTTTTACTGGACATTTGGCTAATTATTATTACGATTTTGCTTATGTCTTTTGAAACTTTTATTATTTTCTTTTATTAATGGCTGTTATGACAACATAACCTGGAACCAGGACTGGAAAGACCAACTTCAGGTGACTGACTGTGGTTTTTGTACTTTCCTGTTTGTCTTCCTGGCAGGTTGTGATCATTACCATTTTGCTAGAAAAAGTCCTTTACAACTTCTCTTACTCTGCTTTCTCTCTTAATATTGTAGATTAGGTGTCAACATTGGTTTTATGCCTTTTCTGTTTTTCAATGATGTTTTGTTTTACCTTCATTTCCCTTTATATATTTTATGACATTTTATTTATATTTACCTTTTTACTGGATGTTTGGTGCAGATAGCCTAGCTGCTTTGTGCCATAAAACACTAATTCAATTAATCTTTCTTTCTTTATTCCAAGTTGTGTAGGATTTCCACATATGTTGGATTAGGTTCTTGTAATGAATATTTCTCTTCTTTTCGTGTTCCTACACCTGAGGTAAATGGTTGAGGACCCCTTCTCCTGGTACTGCTAGAGTTGACCTCCAAATTATAGTCCATTTTGCCATTGCCACTCCATTCACATATGTTTTATTTTAAATATGAGATGGATCATTTGTTCCTCTCTGTGATTATGACATAATGTCA
This sequence comes from Carcinoscorpius rotundicauda, assembly GCA_011833715.1. Classification (NCBI taxonomy): domain Eukaryota; kingdom Metazoa; phylum Arthropoda; class Merostomata; order Xiphosura; family Limulidae; genus Carcinoscorpius; species Carcinoscorpius rotundicauda. Next base: position 21,681,765 of record CM022393.1, on the reverse strand, counting down.
GTTGGTTCCACTTGGATGAAGAGTATATCTGGTTCAGATGTTATGCAGTCTCCTATAGGTCACATCATGGGTGCTGTTCAGATGCTTTTGAAAGGTGTTTTTTAAGGTAATTTTATTCAAATCCCTGCATCTCCTTCGTATGGGATTCTAGCTGTAACTGTGAGTGAAGGTAGGTAATCACATTGAAATTTGTTTTCCTTCATGATAATGTATTTCCAGTAGATCATTAAATATTTGTCACCCATCCTCCCCAATTCTGGTGGTGTTTTTCATTTCTAATATTAAAGTTAAGATTGCACTCTACCGCATAGAGGGAGTCAACCTCGTTAGGAGGGTGTGCTCCACTTTTGTTGGTGGTGGATTGTTGTATGGTAATTTGCATGATTAATACAAGTGAATCACATGGAATTAGGTGGAAGTTCAAGGCAAGTGGTGATTTAAAATCTGTACACTAGAGGACAGTTAAATCAAGAATAGCTTTAACTATAAGAAGAGCTAAGTATGTGCTGGAAATGTATTTTCAATGTAGGAAAATATTAACTTTAGTTGTTTTTTTTGTGGTTACAAGATCAGTAAAATTGACTGATCTTGTATAGAGTTATGGTAGAGTGCATGACAAATAAAATGTAGTATTTTACTGAAAAAACAAAACAAACATTAGAAATCTGTTTTGGAAGATTCAAAGATAACACATTGAAATTTTATCAATGTAAGAAAGTGCACTATATCCTCATAATTCTGAATGCAAAGTGGGCCTGTCCTGGGTCCTTGGTTGAACACTGTCTTCCTCACCTGGTCTGTAATCTCAGAGGCAAGTGGAATACTCATTGTTCACTTTGTTGTAAGTGAGGATGAAGGCTAACAGTTCCAGACTGGATGAGTTCTGTTGCTTTGATTGAGTATGGAGTACACAATCTCATCATTCTGAATTTAGGGTGTTGACCTTTGGATGTCTAGAGGTGAAAAGGAAAGTTTGTCTACTTTGGTGTTGTCTATTCTCTAGTCATGATTTCAGTGGTTTGGAATGCAGCCCTCTTTGGTTACAGATGGGAATCCAATCACAAGTATATCTACATATAACACTGCAGTCCAATAGACCTAGAGATCAAGATCCCTTAATTCCAACACTGAGTTGTAGAACCTCAGCTTTTTGGTTGTGTCTGACCTGTGGTGATGAGTATTCAGGTACTGATCCCCCTTAATAAAGGAAGAACTAGATTCTGAGTGAAGAGATACCTCATCTGGATTTAATATGGTTCCCTCCCTTGTGTACCAGTTTTATCTTGGTACATATCTGTTCTGTACAGACACTTTCTGTGTGGATCATGCCAGCACTAACCTTTCTACCTTCTTAGTATAGGATTCTAGCTATAGTGTCAGTGGATGGTATGTTTTGGAAGTTAACATTTTCCTAAATTAAAAGTGTATTTCCAGTAATATTTACCTCCACTGACACTCTCTCACCCTGCCTCCCCACTAAGACCTAGTATAAGTCTTGAAAAAAGTAATTACATTATTTAAGTGAGGTGCTGATATACAGTATAAGGTAGAGAGTGCATTGATAAGTGTGGAAAGGTTTGAAAATTAGATATTGTCAAGAGCATTTAAGTGAGATATGAAAGATTGAAGCATACGAGACCAATGCATAGTTAGGCCAAGCCAATTTCGAAGAATAGCTTTATGGTGAAGGTAATCATTATTGAAAATATATTTTCAGTTTAGGAAATCGTTAACATTTATTTTCTCAATTTCAGGCAAGGTTAATATGTTAACATTCAACTACTTATTATGTCAGTCATCCATGTAATGCCACATGTAATAATTATCAAACAACACTGATGTAGAATTTATTAAGACTTGGTTTCAATGAAGTGCTCCCCACATTGGCTTAGTAGCAACCCTATAGGCTTATAGTGCTAAAAACCAGGTTTTAATATCTTTGATGGGCATAGTGCAGGTAAGGTTGCTTACCTTTGTGTTTAACAGCAAACAAACATTAAATAACTAAAGAGTTGAAAATGAATAGAAATCTCTTGTATCCTTAAAATTGGAAAAAAGTTATTTTCCTGAAATATGCAGACTTTTTTTCTCTTGGATGCAGTATTTCTTTCATGATACTTCAACATATTCCAACTGCTAAGAGTTAGATATTTTTCAGTGTATTCAAGCGTAGCCCCAGCTGAAATTATCATGTTTATTAGATATTTTCCTACACTAAAACAAGGTCAGGAATTTTAGTAAATGTAAGAAATTGTAATATCCATGTTTATTAGACTATGAATAACATGGCTACTATACATAAAAATTTAATTGTTTTATGAATTAATATTTGTTCAGGAATTACTGTCTTTAGTATACTGGATATGCAAATGACACAACTACGCATTTTAAAGGTTATGATTTAAATACTAAAATCTGGTAAAACATTAAAGAGTAGTAGACCTAAGATTTGTGATAATAACTACAGATGTTAGTTTCTAATAGTTGTTTTAATTTCTCCATTTAATATTTCATGGTAGACAAAAGCAAGATTTGAATCACAATTTTTATAACACCTCTGCTTTTGAATCCAAATGGAAAATTTTAAAAGAATGTAGAAAAAACAAATCTGAAGTTGTATGTGATTTTTATCACAAATTTTAAGCCTGTTTGTGTATAAAGCTCCTTTGGTTTGATTTTATATTGCATTATTTGCATGCAGCCTAAGACTTATAAATATGGTTCACCTGGTGTTGCACATAGCTTGATTTTAGACAGTTTTTGTTTACAGTGTGTATTTACTTCTTTGTTTAAAGCTTGAGAAATATACACTTTTGAGTGAATGTATGCACTCAGTAGTAGGAAATAGTCACCAGGTGTTTGTAACATTTTTATAATACTCTTGCAGTATTAGTTTGTTTGAAGAAAAGTTGTATTTATAAGTTTAAGTTGAAGAGAGTGTTTGCACAGGTTTCTTTTTGTACACAGAATAAATCATGACACATTCTCCTGTTATGTTAGCACATCTACTCTATTTCTATGTGTAATATAAAACTGATACAAAGCACTATCAGTAAACTTAATTTTGAGTCACTCAAGAATAATGCAATATAAAATCAAACAAAATAAGTATCAATACACTGCTAACCTTGAAAATGTTTGTTCGATATGTCTTGAAAACAGTTATTTGTAATATTTAAAAAACACTTGCAATTTGTAAAACCCAAATGTAAAATGAAAGAGAACAGGTTTTCTGCTGTGTGTGGATGTCTTGATGTTATAAGTTATTTGTTCAATGTTCTTGAATTTTGTGTGTCTCTCTCTCCCCACACACACAAGTGTTGTCAGTTACACAGAAACACCTGTACACGTGATATGTCTTATAGTAAGTGTTGGCAAAATTATGGACATTGAACATCAAACTTTTAATAACAATTACTAACACACTAGGGATCATCAATTAAGTGTTGGCTTAAGCACAAATACACAAATAGTAAACAAATAACTTAAGCTTGTAAAAGTTGTTTGTGATATTTTAATTACACATTAATATATTTGAGCAGTTGTAACTTTTTTAATCAGCAGGTAAATCTCACCAAACTAGATTTACAGCTGAACCATTGTATGCAAGAAAGAGAAGGCTTCAAGGTAAGCTTGGTTGTTATTTTTGTGAATTTACAACTAAAACAAATGATAGTCAGTACATAGAGTAATGATTCCTTATGTAAAAGTGGTAGATATATTGTTAACAACTAAAAGGACAAACTAAATTTGATTGGGTACTCTCTTGACCTTAAGCTTGTGGGTCATTTGACATACTTCGTGGATGAAGTTTTTGCTTTTTTACCCATCTTAGGCATGATGAGTTGATCATAGTTTGAAATGTAGCTACTTGATTGTTCAGCTTAGGTTGTAGGATACAAATTAGGAATACTTTCTGTTTTGTAAATATCCATTCATCTTTGGTTGATGCTATTATTCTGAAATGTTCACTGTTTAGTTTCTCACTACAGTCTGTACTAATCAGTTTTAAATCTCAGAGTTATTGAAAGGGCTTTTATGCTTCTGTACTTAGATCTGGTAGCTGAGGTTCAAGTCATTGACCCAATATAACTTGCCTCTTTTAAACTAGAGGTTAAATTCAGAGAAACATGGCTTTAACCAATTGGTCTTATGATAAGTCTTTAGTCTTAACTTCAAGTGGTTTTGTAAACTGATTTTTAGTTAAGGCCATTGATTTTATTGGTATTAGAAGATACTAAATCACTACTTAATTTGATTACTTTGTCAAGCAGAATGTTAGTGTAAAATGACAATATCAAAATGTAATGCTTACAAATGAATCAAATTTCTAGGATTCTACAACATTAGAGAATTCAAAGGATTCTTTTGACAGTAAAGTTATTCTTAGTAAATGGAAGTGACAATTTGCTTAAAAGAGACTGCAGAATTGTAACTATGTATCACTATAATAGGTACAGTGAATCTGATTAGTACATCTGCTTTATGTAGTTTTGACAGACCACATATAATACTACTGTGTAATTCAAGAGGTTTAATCTGGTTGCCGATCAACTCATAACGTCTGAGATGGGCAAAAGTGAAAACTTTATCCAACAAACAGTTGACTTATCTCTGAAATGTTAAAAACATTTCCATGTTACATTTTCTCTCATACTGTCAACAGTCCTATGATTTTAGATTCTGAATATTCTTGATGTAATGTAGATCATATGTCAGCAGTTGCTAAAAGTATAATGACATAGATATGGATATTTTAAATAATAAATCTGAATAAAAGTTTCAACATAATTGTTTAGATTCATTACTCAAAAATTTCTGCAAAACTAAACAAACAGACATCTTGATAATATTGTTATAAGTTGTTTGTGTGATGACTCTTGAGAATCAAAATTTACTAGTGTAATTTATATGCTTGACATTGGAACTTCAGAACTTGGAACACATGGGCCATATTCTAACAAGGAATTGGAGAAAGTACACGAATAGCACCATTAGAAGTGATTAAGAGGTGGATAATATGTTTTATATATAGAAGTCTTGTGAAGAGCCATCTCAGAATTGATGAGGATTGTTGAGGAGGATAGCTAAAAATTATTGCTACAGTTATTCAAATTTATTTCATTCAAATCAGGTGATTTTCTTATGAAATACCAAAAGTCTCTTCTTGTTGTGTTTGCTTAGTAATCATGTTGCTTTGGGTTTTAGAGTATCTTTGACATCATTTTACCCACATTATCCACTTTGACTTAGTTGCACATTTGCAAGGAAAACATACACAAGCTCTTCAATAACATTTTAACTTTCAGTTCTGAAATAAACATTAATTTTATTATAAATGATTATACCAGTATTAAAAATTCTACAGCTTCTTTTGCAGTTTTACTCATGCAGTCTTCCTCTAACATGCAAGGAGATCCCATGTCTAAATTGTCAGTTTTACTGATCAGTTTTTTTCTGACTCTTTAAATTGTTTGCTGTGATGGATTTTCGCATTAGTTTGGATGTTTAAATTGAGGAGCAGCTCCCTTTTTATCATGATTATAAACATAATTGATTTTTCCACAAGCCTTTTGCCTTTAATATTTGAAGAATAAATTTTGTCAGCTAGTTCTAATTCTAAAGAAACTTCTATTTGTCTAATTTTTATTATTGTATCATTCTAAATATTGAACCAACATCTGTTGCACCTAAATGTAATATAGTCATGTTTGATAATTCAGTTTTAGAATACTTGTATATCTGACATTCTTGATAATCAAATCATTTCTGTTGCCTTTATAAGTCAACAAATTATTAATAGCTTTCTTATTTTTTTGTTTGTCATGCAAGTATTTTTTTTTTTAGAGGCATCATCTTCTGTTCTTATCATTCTCTTGAGTTATTTAAATTTTTTTTTTATCTTTCTGTTCTGTGGCACATGGTAGGTTAATGTCTTTTACTGTCTGACTTTTATGAGCCTTCAATACTTTAGCCTAATATCCTGCATTGCAAAGTGCTCCTTCTCCATGAGCTGTCTTTTCTGCTTGACTGGAAGGGCGTTTTTGAATGTATTAGATGTGGTTCATTGGATACTGTGCTGAATGTAAAGTTGCTATTTCATTGTGTGCATCTTGTTACCTCCAAAACAGTTGGCTTCCTTCATATCTTAGGATGACTGGTATGGGTATTAACACTTTTACCAAAATAAAGCAGAGAACAACATTTGGACCTTCTGAGGTTTTCTTCAGGTTAATAAAGAGAGAGTTTGCAAGTGACCATTGCTGGGCACATGTCCCCAAGCCATGCTGAGATACATTTTTACTTTTACTTCAAGTGGGTTGCTTGTCATGATGAGTGGGCTTCTGTTCTTGGGGAGACCATATGTATATTATAGGACTCGCAGTTAAATCCAACTATTCAGTCTGACTATAGTGGCCCAAGAATTGCTACTAGGTGGTATTGGCTGCATGCCTTCTTTGAAGACCATTACTTCAAAATTAAGGCTGGCTGTTACAGATGTCCCCTATTTTGTCTGTTAGTTCAAAATTATATATAGATATGGCTAGTGCAGATTACCATCATATAGATTTGTGTGAAATTCAACAATCTTGCATCATTTTGTATATGCAAAAGTTTCATATGAACCAGTTTCCTCAGCATAACTCTAACATCACTTTTGAGTTTTTCAAGTTTTGAATGGATCTAAGAGTTGATGACAGCAGGATCTCTTTTTTTTCTCATCTTCTAGAATAATAGATGTTTTTCTCACTGGTTGGTGCTCTGTGCTGGGAAAATCAACATAAATCTGGTTTAATTCCTTAGACAGTAGTTTATACCAGTATGTAAGAATATGAGCTATCCAGTATGCTTCTCTCAAGTTTCTGTTTCTTATGCATCACCATTCTGCATCACTTCATGCATAATTGTACATTGGGGCTTACATGTAGTCAATCAAGGCAGTATATTTTTTATAACCCTTGATTTGCTAAAGTTTTCTACATTCACTACATTTTCTATATTCACAACTTTCACATTATCTCTGTGATTTAATATTTGTCAGACTTACTTTCTTGCCAAGATCAGTTACTCCAAATTATGAATTATCATTTCACTACTTTGACTAGATCACAAAGATTTTATCCATTATATTGACTTTTTCATGGAAAATCACTCCCATTACCACCTTGTAAACATCATTGGTAACCTCAAACATCCATTTTTCTTATTGACCTTGAACATTTACATTTCACAGCTGGGTCTTATTTGGTCCTTGTCCATTACACTGAATACTTTTCCTGGGAGGCTTGAATATTAGCACATTCTTGCCAGCATTCTTTTCTGACTGACTATCAGTGTCTTTGAGCTACCTTCAAGAGTTGATACATTATTCTTATGTATTATGGTTTATTTTGGACAAGTCTCCAATTTATTATGTTTACATTTGTTATCTATTACTATGTTAAACAACCAGAAATTTGAATTTAGAAATGAATGAAATATTAATATGTATTAAATTTATGATATTTGCCAAAAAAGATTGATACACAATTTTCTTTCTCAGTATAAATATATTTTAATATACAAATAACAATACAATTTATAATTGTTATTACAAATGATGATTTATGTACATCAATTTTACAAACTTACAGAGAATACTGAGTCTTATATTTGGTCTAGAATTGAATGTTTTGTAGATGATCTAGGTACATGATGAGTGAATTAATTCGGAGTTGATACTGTCACACTTTGCTTAAGCTAGCTAGCTTGGTTAGCCTCATGCTGCTTACTTTTTACCGATGATGATATTTAATGTCTTTGTAGAAATTAATATTAATGTCCAAAGTTAATTAACTAAAGTCAACTAATTTGCACTGTTTGAAATCTGTAAACATTCGTGGTCAAATTCTGTAGTTTTGTGATTAATTCAACAGTATACATCACATGCACCAAACTGAAGTAAACATAATTGTAAATCTGTTACAATTTTATATATCTTGTTTTCTTTAACTCCACAATAACTTTTTTTTTTTTCATAATGCATTGTTTCTTGTTTATGGCTTATCAGCTTCTTCTAAAGCTGGTTACACAGTTGCTTTATCTGTCACTTTTAGATGCTCCAGAAATCTTTTGTTTCCATTTGTTGAAAGTCTTCTTCTGAGCTTTTATTTTAATGACTTTGAGTTCCCTTTTGAACCATTATTTTTTATTGCTTGTATTAAACATAATGTATTGATGTTTTTGGTGCTTTACATATTTTATTTTATTGCAGGCATTATACCCACAATGAGTCTTCTTATTTAAGATATAGTTGGGAGTGAAAGTAACCAATGTTTCTTATTTATTGTGTTACCTTCCCTGACTGATCCCAAACATATTTTAAGTGACTTTTGAATTACATATTCTCAAATTAGTTATTTAGAGATATCATTGATATATATGTCACAGTATCTTTTAGAAGATACTCTGTAACCCAGCATGTGGACAAATCTGAATATGTCCTTAAAATTATTTTACACTACCTTTGGAATTCCATTTAACTCCAGTAATGTAATGTGATTCTGTAATGCAGATGTAGTTCTTAGTTGAGGTCTTTTTTTCATTATTGCTTGCTTAGCTATTGCTGGCGGTCGATACTTGGATTGTGCATGGTTATTAGATAACTCATTGCTCCTTTTTATAGTTACAAGGATACCTGTGTTTAAGGATTCACTCAGTTAAAAAAAAATCAGCTTTTTTTTTAATAATATGAGGGTCCATGTTTGAATAGATTTGTCCAGCTGCAAATCTCATATGTTACATCATCACCTTCAGCTGATGCTCCATGAGTAGGTGTGATGCCCTCTGAAATTAAACATAAAATTTCATCTTTAGGCTAATGAATAATATGCACATTTTTGTAACATTTGAAACATCAGAGATGAGATCACCCTTTTTTTATATGATGTTTCATGGTTCTAACTGGGATGGTGAACTGCTTACTGTGCAAACTTCAATTTTTATATTTAGCAATCACTGACTGGCCTACTTTTGTGGCTTGATTGTCCTTTTCAGATGATGATGAAGAGAAACTTAGTTCAGGGAGTGTCCAGTCATCAGTCATTATTGGTCTATTTCTATAATAATCTTCCACTAAAGTTACATGACAAAATACTACACATTGAACCTGAATACCGGCTATGCTACTGTCAGTTTGCCTTTCTTTTGTATGTATTATTTAATGTGTGACTGGGATAAGATAACCTGCTGAGAAGAGTGCCTTTCTTTCCAAGTGTGCTCATTTTAGTCGCTTATGAAGCTGGTCTACTGGTCTTAATTCTCTCATGATTCCACTTCATTATCTTTTAGTTTTGTTCTGGATTCTACTCAAACTTTACTTCATTACATCTTTCATTTATTATGGTCTTGGTTGTTACTTTCTTGCCTAAGATCCCAGTTGGTGAATCAGTGGACATTTGATTATCCCCTGGTATTCTCCTCCATCTGAGTACATGTGTTTTAGCTTTTAGTATTTCAACAAAATGGTTACCTGATTTGAATTTTCAAATTTTTATTATTGGAATTAACTTTAACAGATATTTACTTTTGAAATACATTTATACCTAACTTCTCACAATTAGAAGTTACATGTTTTTTCAGTCTTGACTGTCAATAAGAAATCTGGATTATGGCAGGCAAGCAAAATGTGATTATTCTCCCAAAATGTGTGCAGTAAGACTAAGAAAGTGGGAGACTGGAGAATATTTGTTGAGTTGTTGCATGTTGTACAATGTGTCAAAAATTTCACAACTTAAGCCACATGATTGTTGACAATATGAGAGCAAATCCAACAAGGAAAGGCTTTTAGTATTTCAGAGGTAAATATCCATTTGAAGTCCATATTAATACTAATAATGTAAGATTGAATTTGTGTATATGAAAGAAATAAAATTAGGTTTTTACAGGTTAGATATAGAATCTACATTATGTATTTTTAGAAGTAATTTTCAAATAGTATTACTTGTTAAATATTTGCTTAACAGTCAGTTTTGAGCACTAAATAAAATGAATACTTTTGTATGCAAGTGTAATATATTTTTCAGCAAAAAAAATTAACGTTTGACAAAATTGGTTGTTTAGTTATATTTTATAACTGACTAGTGAATTTTCCCATTCATTAATGACTTTGTCAATTAATGAATACAGTCTCTTTCAATCCATGGTAGATACAAGCATAAATGAAGGGTGTTGGGGCATGTTGCTGCTAACATTTAATTTCCTTCATTGGCCTTAATAGTTTTGCTATAGCAAAAATAGGGTGAGCAAATATGGTAGCAATGGAAATCACATCCAAAACCATCAAAGCTGAACAAATTTGAAGTAAAAAAATAACTTGTAAAATTAATAGCAAATAACCACAGTACCAATATTTTAATTTTTTTATACTGTTGAAAGAATCAAGAACAGATAGTTAGAAGCCCCAGTTTTGATCATTTTCATGACAGTGATTTAATTGTAATTTTGATTAATAAATTGTTAAAATACTGAAAAACAGTAATAAGTAGAAATACTAATTTTAGTTCATCAATTTAATCATAATTTTGGTTAATTGATTAGCTTACATGACACTAATGGATATAATTGCTGCTCATAGGTAATCGGTTAAGTTTTACAGCTTTAAATATTTAGGTTATGATGTACTAAAGTGGTTTACATGTGATGTATATTATTTATTTGTAATTATTAAATGAAAGCATTATTTTTCATTGAGTTTCTACAGGACTTTTATCCAATTTTCAAATTGCTAAATGCACCTTTACTTCTTCCAACATTGTATCTAGATCATGTTAATTATGACAAAGAAAAGCTCTTTCTAAAGCAATAACTTGTCTTTACATGTAGAAATATTATCTTTCTCACATATCTGCCTATGAGATTTGCATGCCTCTAGCCTTGAGATAACTCTCAATCTAAATTTGTGTTTAACATGAACTGTACTGGTTGCATGATAAAGTCATCATGTAACAACAATCTTTCACCAACAGGAGGATAACATGATCTCCATGTACCATAACTCCCCCTCTGCACGTGTGCTCATGATGATGTCATCACATTATGGGACCTATTGATCCATCTCAACTGCTCCACTCTCTAAATTAAATTAATTAAAAAAACTATTAAAGCCCACCCTCTAATTCTCATATTTATTGAGCCTTTTCCTAAATTCATTTTAGCTTGTTACCTCCATGACATCTGTAGGCAGTTAGAAAAATAAAACTGTCTCATTTAAATACTGGTTTATTTAAATGATTTTGTATGTTTTGAAGATATGGTGGATAAAGATGAAAAGGTGTCTAGAGAAGATGTATTATGTCTGACACAATACAGAAAGTTCAGGATTTTGTTTTTATTATTGCTTTGTAGAATTAAGAACATAAAACAAATGTGATATTAATATATGGATTATAAGCTTAGATTTTATGCTGTACTAATTAGTACAATATAAACAAAAAGTTGTTTAATATTTTTAATTTAAAACAAAACTTTGTGTAATGCAGTAATGGAATACTGTAGGCAAGAGGGTTAAAAGACCTTTGTAGCTGGTGGTCTGATGGAAATCTCCATAATTGTGTAGGTTTTCTCCATACAAATCCCCACCCCTTCTTTGAGTAATGCATGGGAGACAGCTGGAGGGGTTGGACCATGAAGAATCCTCATTGTTTGAGCTAAGCACAATATAGTGAGAAGTGTATCAGAGCTGGTGAAACTGTCAGTATTGTATAAGTTATCCCTAATGAGCACATGCTGCACAATTAATTTCACATCAGTTGCTTTACACATATTGCCATCAGGTGTCGTACCCCATGAGCTTCTCTTTGAACATTTTTTGAAGGAAGTTTGAGGTAAAATTTTGCATTGGCCCTTCCATCATTTCATTATGGGACTCTAGTATTTCTGTGGGCAGAAGTTAACACTTTCCTTACCTGAAAATGTATTTCATATATAGTTATTTCACATTTTCTCATTTCTCACCCATCACACCCTACTTCTGGTGCACATTTTTCTTATCCTGTCAAAAAAATGACAATTACTATTGCAAATGCATTGAGAGTTTTTGCACATGGAGATTGTGTTGTCCTCCTATTGGTGGAGGGCTTTTGATGCCTAATGATGTCATCATGCACAAGCATAGTTCTTGTTAATTACATGGATTTAGGTTGGACTTACTTTCAGGATAGTGGCATGCAAATCTCATAGACAGACATGTAAGGAAAATGGCATTTCTGTTGTGGATGTATCTAGTGAAATACATTTTCAGATGAAAAAATTATGTGAATTATATGATATAACTAATTAAAATGTAAAATAATTGGAATTCCTTTGTTTTTCATAAATGTGGTATGAAGACATGATGTTTTAAGTTTAATGAATTGATGCAGTGTATTCTTAAATAGGTAGGATTGACTTTCATCACTGTTTGTTTTTTTGTTAAAAATTTGAAATTAATTGTAACTTACAAAAATCAACAAATTATTGAATTTTCAGATGTCTTTCAACCCTTTTTTTAAATGTAAGGCTATAATTTTAATAAATTTTAGTACTATATTCCCTAAGCATCCAAACATTATTTTGTATATCCTGCAGTTGGTTAACTTCTGTAAGTGATGATGGTTTTTGCCTTTGGTTTTTGAAAAAGTTTGACTTATGGCTTAAATGAACATCTGGTAACTTAATCAATGAATATTTCATTCTTTGTGTATTACATAGTCAAAGGGAGCATGTCATGACCTTTCATAGATGCATAAAACAATTTTATATGCAAAAATGGCTCGTTTGGGCTGAGAAAATATTTTAAATAGAAGAGCGAACAACGTTTCGACCTTCGGTCATCGTCAAGTTCACGAAGAAAGAAAAAGGTAACTGACTGGAAGCTGGCCACATATTTGAAATGGGTTGTGTAACTGAAGTTCGGGATGTAGAGGGCGTGATTAGATGTTTGAATATATCATTTTATGTTGTTTTAATTTATTATATTATTTTTAATATAGGTATAAAGGTGTTCCTTTATATTGATTTATTTTGGGTTTAAGTTGTTGTATAAGTAAGGCTTCTTTAATTTTGCGTTTGTTTGTTTGTTTCTTTATTTGGTATTTTAGTGTTTTCTATGGTTATTAAAGAAGCCTTACTTGTACAACAACTTAAACCCAAAATAAATCAATATAAAGGAACACCATTATACCTATATTAATATTATAGATAAAATTATATATTCAAACATCTAACCCCGCCCTCTACATTGCGACACTCAGTTACACAACCCCTTTCAAACATGTGGTTATCTTCCGGTCAGTTACCTCTTTCTTTGTGAACCTGATGATGACCGAAGAAGGTCGAAACGTTGTTCGCTCTTTTATTTAAAATATTTTCTCAACCCAAATGAGCCGTGTTTGCATATAAAATTCTCAACAAGTGGGTTTCTCGACATCACTGATTCATAAAACAATTTGTTTAAATAATTGTTACCAATGTAAGTATATAAACTTGGCACCAAAGCATAGTTTGTAATTTAAATTTTAATTTTGTATAAGTTTTAGTCTCTTTAATTTAAAATGGAAATATAAAAAAAAATCTCAGTATCCATTTCTCTGTCATGTGATGTATCTGCATTTCCATTTGTCTGTTTCAGGGTTTCTTTCCACTCTTGCATAATTTTCTGAGTGTCTACCTAGTTATAAACACTTACACACATACTGGCAAGCTTGAATATTAACTTAAACTTCTCTTACTTTACTGAGATCTAAAGAAAAAGATGTCAAACCTACATGTGAGACATCTTTCAATGTCAATTAACATCAGTTTTTTTATTACAGTTAGTGTTATGGATAGAGAAAATATATAATTTTATCAAGAATCTTTTGATATTCATTTAGGATATTCTAGAGGTTATATAAATGAAATATGAAAATTGAGATGAAAAGATGTATTGTCATTAAGAAGGTCACTTTGCACTCAAATGTACTCAGTAAAGTTTTTGTAAATTCACAAACCTGTCTTTAGTTGCTGTAATTTATATTTAAAAAAAAAATTGTTTTTTTTTTTATACATAACAGACTTGTAATATTTACTATAAGTTTGCCAAATTTCTTAAAGATAGATGTAGTAGATTGAGATTTATTGTGAATATTAGTGTGTAAATCTTCATAGAAACGGAGCTGATCCAATTGGTTAGTGCCATAAACAGGTGGTTAAATATGATATGTTGAAGTTATTGACATTGTTAACATTCTGGGATATTAAAGTTTTCAGGATTTGTTGTTCTTATTGATAAATGTTGTAATTATGTTTCATTATTATCTAGGCTAAAAGTATTACACCAGTATGTTTAGGCAAAAAGCCTAGCAGCTACATTATAAATTTTTCAAACCAAATTTTGATTGTATCCTTTGAATACAGTCCTGTTATTTATGTTATAATGAAAAAGTAATCTGATTCGAATTAAGTACCATGTAATCGACTTCAGTACTTCTTATAATACTAACCATAAATAAAAGGGTATATTATTATTAGAAAATGACAATTCACTGCTTCATGGTAAAAAATAAAAACAAATTACAATTTCACTGTAAACAATTTGTCTTATTTTATGTAACTAAAGCAATGTGATGTGTCCTACATAGTTTTGGATTTTCGTTATTAGCCCATAATAGAATAATAAAGAAATTTCTTTTGTATTTCATCACTCTTAAAATCAATATAGTTTGTGAAATTGCAGTTATATTCATTATAATCAAAAGGCAATGACATTATTTGCCATGTTTGCATAAGTAGACAAATAAAGACAAGCTATTTAAAAAAACAAACTAGCAATACAAATAGACTGTTATTAAATAACAGTATTACTAAGTTATTGTACTGACTTTTTCTGCTTCCTTTTTCTTTTTTTTTCAGATTTAGACAAAAAGAAGAAAAACAAACAAGTATGCTCCAGGCGTACAAATTTTTTTATCAAAGAAAAGGGTCAAGGTAACAGGAATACATTGAACAGTCGGTCATGTAAAGTAAAGAATGTAAATAAGATTAACAATGAAGATAAAGATACAGGTCAACAAACACTACCTGTCAGTAATAACTTTACCAAGCTTAAAAACATTAATTTTTCATGTATAAAATCCAGAATTAATGTTGAGAATGGTAGAAACAAGTTTTCTCATAATGGAGTGAAAGAATTTGTTGGAGCTTGGCAAGCAAGAAAGAAAGACCATAGGGTCCATAATATGAATGCCAGTATTGAGAAAGTGAGTCTTCAAACATCGTCGTCATCTGAACAGACTAGTGAGGAAGAAAGCTCTAATCAGAACTCTTCTGATGATTCGGATAGTGATAGTTCAGACAAAGTTTTTCTACCACCAATACCAAATTTAAAAAATTGTCATTCCTCATCTGTTGAACAGAAAGACTGTTCTGTTAGAACATCATCTGTGGTTCTCCACTTTGATTCTCATTTGGAAAATACATCATTATTAGAGAGAAATACTTATAATAAATCATTAAAAGAAAATATTAATAATTGTGATTCAGTGTGTGCTTTAGATAAGTTAGAAAGTTCAAACTCTAACTGTATTATTAAATTTGTTATGGACACCAAAGAACAACCTCATCATGATCATAGTTATACTTCAATAATGGGAAAGAAAAGAGGAATGGTGGCATTTGATTTTGAATTTGTGTCTTCCGAAGAAGATGAAACTACACAAAAAGAAGACATGGACAGTTTAAACTTTCATGCAACACATTTGATCATTGCCACTCCTTCATTTCCTTTTGTTTATGTGCCATTGTTGCCCAATGTTTCAGAAGTTCTAGAAATACACTCTTCGCAGTTTTCCAAAGCTGTCTCTACCCAGGGTAAATATTTAGCATGTTGAATTTGATTTTGTTATTGTTAATTTGTGTATGTGAATATGAAACATTATTTTGCACTGGTAAACAGTAGTTTACAAATATACTTATATATGGAGAGAAGTTAATTGTGAATTCTGGTTTAGTATATTGTAAAGAGTGTCAGTGTGCATGAGTGTATGAATAACTGTAGATAAGCTATGAAGGGGAGAATATTTTATTATCAAATTATTTATTAACCTAATGAACATCAGAGAAGAGAGCATTTTGCAAGCACTCTGTATTCTTAGCCCAGTCTTTGCAATGTAAATAGTTTGAAGTGTATGTGACCGAATGAGTTGTCTAATATTTTGTATTTGGCTTAAGTGTTAAATGTAAAGTGTATTTAAGGCAGTCTCAAAGCTGTCCTGTGTGAATGAGGTCAGGATTTCTTTTTGGTCAATTAATGACTTCTGTACTTTCTCGTTTGAGGTGGTCTGTCACAGTCATAGCATTGTGACACTGAATATGACCTATACAGAGACAAAATTCTGATTGCACATGTGAAAATGTCTACATCAAAAAATAGGTCCAATGCTTTCTAAATATATTGTTAAAAAATAAATCTCTTTAAAAAAAACCAAAATAAGAGAAGTACCTCCAGTAATACTGATGTTTTATCAGACCATAACTAAACTACCTTTGAAAATTCAGTAGTGTTACTGTTGAGCAGATTGTAGTCTGGCCTTTTGGGCATGACCTTATTTGTCGTCATTAGAAACAGGAAATATAACTGACCTATGAATAGTATGGGTGATAATACTTATTATTTAGTCACTGTTGTTCTAAGATCAAACTAAATTGTATATGTTCTAAAGCTATTTGGTATTAATAAGTCATTTTGTTTTAGTAAAGCTGTAATTACAGTTGTCTGCAGTGACATGAAGGTCCTGGAACAAAACATATTGTTGCACTCTCTCTACCCTAACCAGCAAAAACATTTTCCATATTCCATAATATCAGAATATCAATTATGGGTGCCTGTTCTCTGGTGCAGCTGTCCCACCTTTTCCTTTGCCTTTGGTTGTCTGATATAATATTTATAAATGTATTTTTTTTCCAACTGTACTTTTGTAAAACATCTTTACCTGTTATCAATATTATTATTTAATATACTGAAACATTATAATGAATGATTTAATGATTTATCAAATTTAAAACTGAAATGACATTATTGCTGTTCTAAGGCAGATAGCTTATGCAAAATATGCCATTGTAATCACTTGTTCTCAGAACATGATGTGAAGTCTTGATGTAAACATAAAATAATATGGCATGTTTTCTTTGAAAATCTTTACAGGTTATAGTTCAAATGATCTAGTAAGGGTGCTTTCTTAACCCTTTAAAACCTGTTGATATAACCTTTGGTCTTGCACTGTATCTGAAATCTAAACACATTAAACACTTAGCATGGTAACCATGACATCTTTTAAAGGGTAAATTTGATTTTTTTTATCATAAAATATTTTCATGTTTTATAACAAAAACTACTATATAATTGTAGCTATTTACCATATTACATGATCCATATAACAGCTAACTTAAAGCCAGTTTTCATACATGTACTATAGTAATTACATCTAATAACATCATGAGCTAAAAACTTTTGGTGCAGTAAAAAATTGGTTGAAGTATTAAAACTTGTAAATAGATAGTATTTATTATGGTACTTTATACGTAAAGCATATCCATGTTTTCTTTATGCCGATTTATTGATGTTTTCAGAAGAAGTAATATCTCAATACCTTTGTCCAAGGGAAAGTGTAATGTCCATTGATCATTTTGATGATGGCCTGAAGTTAACAAATGTTTAGGAACCTGCTGGTTCATCTCAGCTATTCAGTCCTCTAAATTAAACTGAAAATATTATATCTGTTAAATAAATAAAACTCTTTGAAGGCAATCCTTATCATTCATGTACTTATCAAGCTTTCTTTTAATCTCACTTAAATTTACTGCTTCCACAACATAAAAAGGAAACCCATTACAGAGGCCAATTGCCATGTTACAAAAATAAAATTACCTTAGCTAAAGAAAAGGAATAACGACATTTTAGTTACATATTCAAATCAAATATCAAAGGGATGTGACAAGGATTATCTTGCAATTTTGGGCAGTTGAGTTATTTATAGACACTGATCAGATATGAAAAATCTTTAAATATTAGAAGTAAACATGTTTTTTCTAAAAAGAAAAATGCAACTGGAAGTAAAAAAACCGAAGTTGACTCATGAAGAGTTTAAGAGCTAAAATTTAAGAAAAGCACTGCAAATTTAAGATTTATGTTATTATGGGATATTTAGAAGATTATCTAAAATCAGGAAAGTTAATGAAACAGGATATTAGGATATTAAAAAGATATATGACAGAAAGTTAGCTGAAATTACAAAAATTGACAGTATGTATTCCTTTAAATACACGAAGGTTTAATAAAATGTTAAAATGAGGGTAGGACCCTTGAGGGATGATTATGAGATAGCTCGGTTATTAAATTTTGCTTTTTTTATTTTTTAACTAATTAAGATTTAGTCAATATTCTACATCTCGAACAGTTGATAAATGGAAATGAAATCAAATAAGATGACTGCATTGATTCTGAGCTGCTTAAGAAAAAATGAGAAGTTTAAAAATAAGTCTCCAAGACCAAATAGTATTTTCCCAAGGTTTTTGAAGGAGGTTAAATACTGGATATGTGAGCCACCTTATACTGATTTGTGTCAATCTTTGAATAGTGGGAAGGTATGAGAGGATTGTAAGTTAGAAAATATAACTTCTTTTTCAAGGGAGGTGATAAAAAAATTGTTGCAGTAATTATAGACCCATTAGTCTTGCATCAGTTGTGGGAAAAGTATTGGAAAATTTGATAGGTGATGCTTTGAAATACCATTTAACAAAGCTTAGAATTTTTTGGGTAGTCAAGATGGTTTTGTGAAGAGAAAATCTTACTTTACAAATATTCTTTGAAAAGGTTTCTGGTTATGTAGATAAGGATAATGGTGTAGATTTGGTGTATCTGGATTTTCAGAAAGCTTTAACAAGGTGCTACATAAAAGGCTTCGAACTTCGAATAAAATTATTTCTATAGGTGTGGAGGGATAAGTTAGCATATTGGATAGAAGAGTGGCTGTTTGAAAGAAAGAGAGTTATTACAAAGTGAATTCAGTCAGATTGGATTAATCTCACAAGTGGGGCACCTCAGGGCTCAATATTTGGACCTTTACTCCTTTTGATTTACATCAGTGATATAAATGAAAGAAGCAATAAATTTGTTAAATTTGCAGATGAAATTAAGAACTTTGGTGTTGCTAGCTGAGAAGAGGATGTTGCTACTTTACATAAGGATTTACATCACTTAGTGAGTTGAGCAAATAAGTGACATATAGGTTTTAATTATAATAAATGCAAAATAATGTATGTGGGTTATCATAATTTGAGTTAAAGTATAATTTGGATGGGCATAACCTTAACAGTGTCACAAAAGAGAGGGATCTTTGTGTAATAGTCGATCAGTGTCTAAAGCCACAGAAATATTAAATACAAGTGTAAAAAGATATAATTTTCTTGTATAGGTCACTGGTTAGGCCACATTTGGAATATTGTTTTCAGTATTGGACTCCTTACCATAAGAAGGACATTGAATTGTTGGGAAGGGTTCAGAGAAGGGTTACTAGAATAGTGTCTAGGATGGAAGGATTATCCAGGTTGTCACAAAATGTTATGCTTTTTTAAGATGACTACTATCTTACAAGAAAAGTATTTTTGTCCCCAAGTGTTACTTTCTCACCATTCATGAAAAAGTTGCATCAACACTGTAAGTTTCCTTTTCAGTCTTGAATACCTTAATCAGATCTTTTTAACTTTTATTTATTCAATAGAAAATAATTTCAAAGATCTTACTTTCTCCTTGTATGACAACATCTCCATCTCAGGCACCATTCTAGTAACCCTCCTCCAAACAGAATTATTTTAGAAAATAAATGAACATAAAGGGATTTTTTTCTGTGGCTTACACATAATAGAAAGCCATTACTGTCTTACAAGTCACACTTAGCCTCAAGATGTCTGGTATGTTGTTAGAAATGTAACGATTTTTACCATTTTAAATAAAAAAATTTGGGCTCGCAGGTTTAATTTTTGTAGTCATTTCATTCAAAACAAATGTTAACAAAATTTACATGAAAATAAGCCGTAAAGTCTCAATATTTTAGTTATTTTATTTTGAAGGTAATCTGAATGGAGAATGGCTCGCACATAATTTTTTAAAGCTTGATGTTATCATTTTGCCTTTGTAACAGCCCAAACCTCTCGGTTGGAAAGGTTTAAATCTGATTTCACAAAACAAATGCTCATATCCTCATTGGAAGTAGGAAAGCAATACAGTGTCTTTGTGGAGCTAACTTAGATGTATTGTATTTACTTGGTATGGTCTGTGTTTGGTATGATGGCTATTGTATTAAATTATGAATTTAAAGGTCAAAGGCTTCTGTCTTAGCAATGCTGAAAACATGTTGCACTTTTAGCTGAGGGTGTAGGATAAGAGTGACAGCCAGTCCTGCTGTTTGGCTCATAATTGCTCAGTCCTTGTGGCATCAAATGTTGCTGGCTGGTTATTCTTCTTTGAGTTAGCAGTGACACCTATACCCAACCCACAGGTGTTTCTGACATAGCTGTTTTGCTCTTTGGCACATAAGATGTACCATCAAATGTTGCTGGCTGAATGCCCTCCTTTGAGTCAGTAATAACACCTGTAACTGTAAAAATGTGTCTTCACATGTAATCATAATGGATGCTACATCAGGATATATATATATATGCGCATTGATAGCAGATAAGAACTTTGCAAACACAGTGAAATGACTGATAGGATAAATGGCCTCTGTATATTTTATCCATCTTTGTACATTAATAATAAATCATAGAATTCAAATTATACTATGTTTTGTTTTTAATTCAGTTTTTCATACAGTATTTATGAGTTGCAATATTTTTACTATAACACATAGCAGTTTTTATGTCATGTTTTATGTGCTTGTTAATTTAGAATCAAGCTAGAATGGTTTAAAATCAGTTGTTATACATTACATATTCTAAAATTATTATACTAAAATTTATTTTAAAATACTAGTGATGAAGAGGTTTAGAAGTAATGTGATATTTTCCTCTGCAGAATTTTTCAATGGAATACAGTTAAAAAAAAAATTACCATGGATACATTATTTTATTTATTCATGTAAACAAGTGTAGCAATGCATACACACAACTTCATACAAATATACTAAACAATAACTGGAAGTTTCATTGTTAGTTTAGCATGTATCAAAGTTAAATAGATCATTGGTGTAAAAATTCTATTAGACCACCACCTACTACTATTAAAGCTAAAGTTTAGGCTACTGTGAATTCCTTGTGTAATAGCCTGAGTTCAGTCCAGTTGTACGTGCATGAAATGTAAAGTTCAAACTCGTATTTAGGTGTTAAAATTATTAAAATGTTACCTGTTATTTTTATTTCAAATTGTTAAATATCCATTCTCAATGAAAATTTTGTAAGTTTGGTAGCCTGTGTGACTCTGTTGCAACATGCAAGTTGGAGAGTCCATTATTTAATTTCATTTTTATAATGTTTATGATCTATGCAGTTATTCTGCTAGGATTTAAAAGTTTTTAAGGTAAACTGTTGCTAGGACAAGATGAAATAGTTGTGTGTAGGCATAATTACTAAAACTACATACTTGAAATATGCAGCTTTTTCCTAGATATTATGGATACAACATTGTATTTCAGTTGTTGGACAACCATGTGATTGTTATGGTTTCATTTTACGTGTATTGAATAATCTGCTGAAGATTTTACAAACCTGTCTCATGTATGATATAGTAAAAGGTAGAATTTTTATTTCAGTTATACAGTGGGCAAAGTAATTTCAATTAATATAAATATGCTTATATTTACTGTCTGTATGTATGTTAGTAATACTATGTATAAAGCAATTTCAATGAATTTAAGTATTTGTTGTGTGTAAGTATGTAAAAATATATTGTTACAATGAAAAAAATTGCTTCTGATAAAATTTCATTTAGCAGTAGTACATTTCTAATATCTGCTCGCCTCAGAATGGTTTATCAAAGATTTTTACATCATTGATACATGATTATATTGTTACGGGTGCATGAAACATTTAATATGCATATTTTATTGGTCACTTCATAGAAATATGAACTTGTACTCTCTGTAAGTGTATTTGCTGTTTTTGTACAAATTGTATAATTTATAAATTGGTATTGGTCTACAAAAGTTTATCAAAGGGTTTTACTTTCATGTTTTTGTGATTTTAGTTTAATATTAGACAACATTTTAGATATTTGTCTTTGATTGGTTTCTTTTTTCTGTGTTCTGCATTCACTTCATTTCGAAAGCTACAAATTTTGCTAAATAAATGAGCTAAAATACAGTAGATTTAAATTATCTGGTAGCATTTACACTTGAAATTACCTTAAAATTCTACTTGCCTGCAAGAAATACTGCTTGTGGATGTGAAAGAATGTGTATTTAATTGTAAATCATGTGTATTTAATTGTAAATCAATGTTTTTATTTGACAAGTGACTTTTTTTTTCTAGGAATTTATGATGCAGAAGACAGTGCAAATAATTATGATATAATTTCACTTGGAAGTTCTACATCTAATAGTTCCTCAAGTGATAGATGTCAGATGAATAGACTCTCTCCCATGGAGAAAACAATTCTTCCACCAGAAGTCACACTACAAAATAAAGAAGAAAACAATAATAATTTTTCACTAAGTGAAAGTGAGCCAAGAACTGAAAATGTAGTTGAGATTACTGATACATATCCTTCGACCAAGGAAAAATATCAAAACAAAACGAAAAAACATAAAAATGCAGGACAAGCTACTCCAGAATGGGAAAAGGTGATACTTTTTTCTTGTTATTTCTTTGTTAAGCAATAATGTGATGTTAATTACATAATATTGAGACTTTTTGTAGTACATATTTTTGAAAAATTATCTGTATAAAGATAAATTGAATAGTCATTTTTTAAAAGTAACTTCTATGGTAAAATCTAATTATAATGTTTTTTACCACTTCATATGTGATATTGGAAGAGAAAATCAATTTTTTCAGTGCAACTTACCATATTTGAATGTGTCAATGGCATTTAACTGTATGTGGTATATGCAGCTTTTAGATTGAAAAAAAAGTTTCTCCAATTTTCAGTTCAGCTAAATTATTCTACTTGAATGATCATTTCATAGCAACAGCTATAAATCTATAAGTTTCACAATATTTAATTTTAGTTGCAACATGTTATGAGGGATGAACAGTTTTAATGTCCTTGTGTGATGACATACATATAATGAACATTATTTGGTACTGTTAACATTAACGGAGCTTTGATTTCAATTCTTCAAGTAATACAAGTATACAGGGTGACCCATAAGTCCCTACCCATCCATATATCTTATATATCCAGTGTATCTGGGTGCTGTACCTTATTCTCACTGCTTAATATTGTGCAATGTCATGTTCTGTGAGACATTTTCCTCATCATAGCAGGGGTTATTATACAAAATTCCATGGTAACAGCTGCCTTCAACTCATCATTGGTATTATTGAATATAACATAATAACATATGGATGGGTAGGGACTTACGGGCCACCCTGTATAACAGACTTGTCATCATAAGAAAAGTACTGATGAAAGTTTAATTGAATTAAATACTTTGTCAAAAGAGACCAGTTTGTTCTTCCTATGTTTTTAATATAATTAGTCAAATAACTTTTTTTTTAGTACAGGATATATATTTGCGAACTTGTTTTTCCACTTTAAGTTTGAAACATTTTTTTTTCAAAATTCTCAGTATTTAAACCCTTTATATGAATATACCTGTAATTTCTTATAAACCTTCATAACTACAGCAATGAAAGTAATTATGGAAACACAAAAGCTTTGTATGTCTATACAGGAGCCACAGTTAATGTGTGAAATTAACCACATGGTCTGTTTATTAATGGTGTAAAATATCATCATGGTAAATGCAAAAGAAAATTCATTAAGTTTTATGACACACTAATATTTTTATGTACACAACATTAAACTTTGTTTTCATTTTATCATGTAGTTTTGTTAATGTACTGTTCCAAATGTCTTGTATTACTTCTCATGATCCCACCAGTTCCTGAAGCTGCATTTTAACTTTCTCAATTTTTCAAGCCATAAAAATATTCGTAACAAGTTTATGTCAGCCAAGCTATGGTTAAATGTTCCATTTGTGTCTTCACTATCATTTTACTAGATTTGCTGAGATAATTGTTTCACTGGAAGATTAATTTACATATGATGAATTATCATATCTTCATGTACTTGCTGGCAGTGAAATTGTCATCAATTTCCTGTGGACTACTGACACTATTGGCTGAGATGCAGTGCTAAAATTGTACTGATTTCCTCCACCATGATTCACTACAGCTTTTGTATGTTGACATTCTCTTCTCTGCCATCAAAGTGTCATTGATTGTTGTTAAGCAGTTTCTACATAGATACATATCTAAAAAGTATATATCCTCACTTATTCTTCTTGAGGTAATATTCTTGCTTTTATTTACATCAAAGTATTGGCAAAATCTGTAATCAGTTATTTTCTGTATTGTAAAGGACATACTGTGAGGTTGTTAGTTATTTTAGGAGAGATTTAGTTTTTGACCACTTTAGGGCTAGAAATGTACCATATAATGCTTGAAAAATATAAGTAGAATACTAATACAAGTGAAGTGTGATAGCAACTTGTGTGCAAGTAAATCCATTTGCTGTTGATGATGAGCACTGTATGAAGTGCATTTGTGATTAGATTAGATTAGTCGGTACTTAGAAGAATAGGGAAATCCCACATCTAATTTCACATGCTGGAAATCATCTTTGCACGACATAGACACCAGTTAATGGATTTTTCCAACAGACTCTAATGTTTGAAAATGAAGAAGGGCCATAATGTTCAAAAAGAAATAATTAAAAAGCAGCAAACAGTGGTGATTTAAGAAAACTGTTAGAAAAGGAAATAAGGTGAGTATGACAAAATAGTAAATTAATAATAAATTTGACTTTTTAAATCAACTCGTATGCATGTATTAAACAAACATGCATATATTTACATATATACACTGCCAGTAGTTATTTTAAGGCTGTGTTTAAGTACACTGTAAAGGAGTAAGGAAGGTAATTGGAAAGTGGATGTGATTCAATTTTAAGTATGACCTTATAAGCATGCTCAAGATGCTTATCGTTGATTGGTTGTCATTTATTTCTCTTGAACTCCTATCTTCTACAGATACAGGCATACTCAATTTTCATAGAAAAATGAGGTTAGGCTTAAATGTTTATTGTACATTATTATTCATTTCACTGATCTATCTGCAGTCTTGTTTCCAAAATTCTGCTATTTCTTCATGTACTTTACACTTTCTCTTTACAAGATTATCTTTACCCTTGGTTTCATGTAGGGTTTGGTACATGTTTGTAGTCTGCAATACTAGAACAGTTGAAGTTCTGTTCCACTCCTGGTTGCCTCTTTTTAGAAAATTAATTGTAAGACAATAAAAATAGAAGGCCTGGTGTACGTTTTTTGTTTCTTGGAGGTAAATTTGTTTTAGTTGTGAGACTAGTGATAGTTTAATTTTATGGGACGAGTAAAATGTTATCTCTACATATGAAAGGTGCAAGTAAGGCATCTTGGTAATTTGACCCCTCAATGTGGATTCCCAGGTTTAGTGTGGGACCTCCCAGAGAAGGTTCTGTACTTTCAATTTACCTCCTCTGGGACCTAAACATTCACTTGTGTGTGTGCCGTGCTTGGTGACCTGTGAAGGGGAGGAGAGGATCCTGGTAGTTAAGGGGTCTGACTTCATCACACCACTTTGGCCTTAAATTCCTGTAGATGGGCTGTCTAAGGGTAGCTCCCCTCAGGATCAACTGGCTAGTCCATTTGGGCCAGAGCCAACTGAGTGCCAGCGTAGGACGTCCTCAACAGGTGTAGTGGACATTATATAATGTGTTTAGGTATAGTGCTCATGAAACCCTGGCATCACTGCAGTAACCTTATATGGCACTGTAGTGCATCCCCTAATAGGGCTTCATGGTGGGTAGGGTCAGTGGGAACAGAAATATATTTTTTCTTATTATGGATACCCCTCAAATAAAAAACAAACAAACAAGATAATAGCATAGAGAAAAATCCGATTACCCATTATGACGCTTTTGAATGCCAACTAGAACCACATTGTTTTAACTGTAATGGTCAACATCCTTTGTATTTTACTTGTTGCCTTAAATGGGTGGAAGGGAAAGAAGTACAACATCTTAAGACAGTTCATAATATTATTAGAGGCTCAGAAATTACTATTCCCAATTCCATCTCAGACTTGTGCTGCTGTAATCCATTCCACTACTGCAGTAGGAGCCCAGACAGACCTTTCCATGCTTCCTACAGAATCTTTAACAGTGCATCTTAATCTAGTACTCTCCAAAATCAAAGTTAGCAAATCAATATCTACTTCTATCTTTGTCCTTACCACATCTTCCAGTCATTGCCTTACTTCATCTTGTTCAAGCCCAGGTGTTTCTGTGGGGTCTTCCTCTCTTGACATCCCAAAAATTAAACAGCCCATTTTTTCACATTTTTGATCACTGGAATGTGTGTCAACAAACTACAACCTGCCTACTCAATCCAGAGCAGGATCACTAGAGACTAACCAAACCACATCCAGAAAAGAGAATAAGTACAGTTGCAAGTAGAAGGTCTCCTTATCATATTTTTCTCTGAAATAAATAAAAATGGCCATGTTAATCTAATGGAACTGTCAAGATATTCAATCAAATGTGAATGATATCAAGGATTTGATTGGCATTTATCATCCCAAATATTTTTCTTTACAGGAAAAAATTTTAAAATATCCTTATACAGTCAAAATTTGACAATACTCCTCATACCTAAATGACAGGTCATGTGTAGGACAAGGACATGGGGGAATAGCACTGCTGGTTGATCAACATGAGCCCACCTGGTCCTTGCCATTGAATATGCCCTTGGAGGCTGAAGCCATTCATATCTCCTTGGGTCATACCATCACTGTTTGATCTCTGTACCTTACCTCTGGAAAAAAATTATCATCCCTCAGACCTTGATGCCCTCATTGAGGAACTGCCAACCCCCTTTTTAATTTTGAGAGATCTTAATGGGCATAATCCCTTCTGGGATGGTTTTAGTATGAGTATGAGGGGTCATGTTATTCAGTATATACTCCTGAATCACAACATGTCTTTCTTCAATACTGGCTCTTATACTTAATTTTCATGCACCCAGTCAGTCATTTACTGCTATAGATATTTCTACCTGCTCTCCTTTGCATTTCACTTGTTTTTCTTGAGAGGTTGACATCAATCCATGGGATAGTGATCATTTTGCCATCATATTAAGAGAGGTTGGTCATGGTCAGTGCCACCTGACCCATGTGCCTCAGTGTTGCACCAGGCCAACTGTCCCTTTTTTACTGCTCTCTCAGAACTTGATCCTGCCATCTTATGTAAATCATCAACAGATGATTGTGTAGCAGCAACAACTAACTGTATTGTCCAAGCAGCTGCTCAGTGCATCCCCAAAACCTCAACATCTTTCCCACAGCATCCCTGCCTTTGGTGGAATTCTGCTTATTCTATAACATGAAAAGCTCAGAAATGTGCTTGGGATAAATTTCATAGATATCCCACACTTACAAACCACGTTTCATTTCAGCAAGCCCTGTATGCAGGCTTGGTGAGTTCTACATCAAAGGCAGAAGGAATCTTATATTAAATACACCTCCAGCATTTCTTCAACCACCACTTCAAAAGCCATATGGGATAAGTTTTGGAAGGTGAGTGAATGGTATACTTCTGTCCCCTCTATCTTAATATTCAATGGTCATGAAGTTACGGATGCTCAGAGGATTGCCAGCACTTTTGGTGAATGTTTCCCTCATGTATCTAGCTCTTCAAACTCATCCCCTTCCTTCTTAGCTATTAAAACACAACTTGAACATCTGCCTCTTTCCTTTTCAACCGATTATACCTATGAATACAATCGTACTCTTACACTGGTGAAACACAAACTTGCACTTCATCTGTCTGGCAATACATCAGTTGGACCTGATGATATACATTATGAGATGCTACGTCATCTTTCTCCTGCTTCTCTTTAACCAGATATGCTTGTCTTGTTTGGTTCCTTGAATCAAACAACCTTCTTTCACCCATTCAGTGTGGGTTCTGAAGACAGTGCTCCATGATAGACCACTTAATTTGCCTTGATGAAACATCAGTTAAAAAAACCTTTTTGAAGCGATATATTGTTTGTTTGTTTTTTATTTAGAGAAAGCATATGATACAACATGGAGATATGGCATCTTGTGAGACCTTCACTCGTATGGAATGCGTGGCAAATTGCCACTTTTTATTAAGCATTTTTAATGAACTGCCCATTCTAGGAACATATGGGCTCAACACTTTCCCGTTTTTTCCCACAGGAACTTGGAGTTTTCACGCTTTTCATCATAAAGATTAATGCCCTCAGTGAACAGCTACCCCCCACAGTTGCAAATGGTCTTTTTGTTGATGACTTTCACATCTCATGTCAGTCATAAAACATGAGGTTTAATGAGTGGCAGCTACAAACTGCAATCAATCATATACATAAGTGGATCGCAGCAAATGGTTTTCAACTATCATTCTCTAAAACTGTTTGTATAAATTTCTGCTGCCAATGGGGTATTTATCCAGATCCAGAACTTCGTATTGATGATGCTGTACTTCCTGTTGTCCATGGGGCATAGTTCTTTGGTCTTATATTTGACTGTAAATTAAACTTTATTTCCCATGTCAAGCAACTTTGTGTCAAATGTATAAGAACACTGAACATCCTCCATGTCCTCTCTTCCACCTCTTTGGGAGTGGATTGATACTCCATTCTTAAAATTTATCGTGTCCTTATCTGATCCAAACTTCACTATGGGTCTATGGCTTATGGTTCTGCCAGAATCTCAGCACTGAAAATGCTGGATCCTATCCAACATGAGGGGCTTCAGCTTTGCACTGAGGTTTTTTGTACTTCTCCAGTCCAAAGTTTGTATGTGGAGTCCTATTGAACCTCCTCTGTATATTTGCTATTAGCAACTGTCTATGTATGCTTCCAAACTTTGCTCTTTACTACAGCATCCTACTTTGGGTTGGGTTTTCCATCCACAGTGGGCTACACTTTTCTACAATAGAAAATCTGCCATTATTCCTTTTAGCCTTCATATTTGGGTACAATCAGAAAAATTGGATATATCTTTGAATAGCATTGCAACATCAACAGTTCGGCCTCTTCCACCATGGCTAATTACTATCCCCAACTGTGACCTATCTTTGAGTCATTTAAGGAAGGCTGGTTCTCCAGATTGGAATATTACTGTTTATTTGCTGAATATCTTTCAAACAATCCATCCAATCCCATACATATGGATGGTGCAAAATCAGGTGACTCTTTATGTTCTGCCTTGGTTTGTTACAGTTCAGTTGTAGCACACAGAATCCCCTCTAGAGTTTCTGTGTTTACTGCCAAATTGTATGCCATTTCTCTTGCCCTGAATCATACTGAAACTATGCAATATGTGAATTGTACGATCTATACTGATTCACTTAGCTGTCTAATGGCCCTGACATCATTTTAGTTACCATCTTTTTCTTATCAATATCCAAAACAAACTGTTCCATCTCTCTCTCTATCATCTATCTCTGTCCAGTTTTTTTGGACACCAGGTCATGTTGGTATTCATGGGAATGAGTTAGCTGACAGAGCAGCAAAGTCCATCTGCTCTGGCTCTATCGCCACTGTCCCTGTTCCATACATGGACTAAGGTCCAGTTATCAAAACTCAACTGTACACCAGTTGGCAGTCGACCTGAAGTGAGCAATGAAATAATAGCTTTTTTTAAATCAAGCCTTCTTTAGCCCTTCAGCCATCTTGTTTCTGTAAAGATCGAAGGGAGGAAGTTGTTTTGGCTAGGCAACACATTGGTCACAGTTTTTTAACTCATCACTTCCTTTTATGTAGTACTGATGCATTAATGGGTGGTCTGTGTAGCACTCAGGTTGCAATTGTACATATTTTATTATCATGCTGTCATTACAACCAAGAATGACAATGCCATTTTAAACATTTTTAAGGTAGGTTTGCCCTTGACATCGGCTAATGTCATAGGTGATACTGACTGCCTCACTCGTGTTTTTACATTTTTAAGAGCCATTGGTCTTTTTAACTTAAAGTTTTTATTGGATTATATACTGTTTTAACTTGATTTCTTTTACACATTTTAATTTTATTTTGACCTGAACTTAGGACTGGAAAGGCCAACTTCAGATGACTGACAGCAAGTTTCAACTTAATGCTTTAGTCTTCCTGGCAGGTCTTAATTTTACATTTTTTACCTTCATTTCCATATACCATTATGGTTCACTACATCTTGTTTGGCACAGATAGCCTAGTAGCTTTGTGCCAATAAACATGAAATACCTACCTACCTACCTTGGTAATTTGAATCGTGATCTTCTTTTATTATCAATACTAGTTTCATCTTCCAGTATAAACTGTTTTAACTGCCATTTAGTAAAAAGTAATAATTAAATATTTGTAACCTTATCACTGTAGAAATTAGCCTTGAAGTGTATTAGAGCTCTACGAGTTAAGAAAAAAGAAGAAAGAGGACCTCTTGTGTGCCAGATTTGTAAAGACAAAACATTTACTGCACAAGCAACCTTGATGTATCATTATAGAAGTCATGCAGGTAAGTAAACAGGACACTATCAAATTAAGTATATTAAAAGTAAAACTGGTAAAATACATTTAGTATTAGTTTGTATCTGGGAAATAAGGTCTTTTAATGTGCTAAATTTAATGAAAAGAAAAGGAAGCAATGTCATGAAAAAGGTTTAAGTTTATTAAAATGGCTTTTTTGTTATTAAGGTGTTTGAATAATGTTTTTAAAATCAAATAGAAAGTTATCCTTGAATAAATGAAGCTAAACATGATTTCAGAAGTTATCTTTCTGTGTAACAGCCTTTTGGAGTTTATTAAAAAATATCAAAAAATTACCTTTTATGTTTGAAGGCATTTTAGTTGATGTGTAATTATCGAATATCAGACAAAATGTTCATAAATAGATTATATTCAAATGGAACTAAGGAAAGTGTTAACAGAATAGAGAAAATTGTCTTGGTGGTAGAAAACAAAGGTACTTGTTTTTCAAATAAAAGAATCTTAGTTAGATTTATATGCAAAAAACGGCTCTTTTGGGCTCAGAAAACACTTCAAATAGAAGAGTGAATTTTCTGAGCCCAAAAGAGCCGTTTTTTGCATATAAAATTCTCAACAAGTGGGTTTCTCGACATCACTGATTAGTTAGATTTAAGAACTACATTTTTTTATTATTTTTTGAGTATTTTGATAACCTGCTGGAGTAATTTTTAAATTCTCTGATGATAATATATCCTGAGAAAAACTGTTACTGTTGAGGTTGTTTCCATTATTCACAAGGACTTGGACAGTCTTGGTGATTATACTGTAATGTGAAAAATGAGTTCCAAAACATACTTACCCCTTTTCACACTACAGCTTTTACTTGACTTTTTATTTTTGCAGGAGTTCCTGAGTCTTTGGAATGAAGGATTGATATTGCCTATCTGTTTTCATCCTCATCATTGTTGGCTTCTTGACTTTCCTCAGCTCTTCCAGGTGGTTATAGTTCCACTCCTGTTCAAGTGTTCCAATCCTTCAGTACGTTGTTGCTCAGAATATATTCTGTCCATGTTGTTCTTCTGCTTAGTTGGAACCCTCCTCTTGGCAGCTGTGAATATTGTATACCTTCGGTGTCTATGGAGCTCAGCCCAAAGAATTTCTAATTGTGTGGAAAGCCTATACTGCAGAACCATCAGTACTGCAGGTCCTGGTTTCAGGATTAATTTTACATTGCCACCACCATTATTCTTTTCTTACTCCAAAACCATTTGCTTGCATTTTTGCTACAAATGGGGTATACATCCCAATCCTGAACTCCATTTCAGTGATTTCTGAGGCAAAGTTTTTAGGGCTTTTCTTTGACCATAATGTTACTTTTATTTTTCACATCAAACAACTTTATGTGAAGTGTCAAAGAACACTGAATATCCTTCATGTCCTTTCTTTCATCTCTTGGGGAGCAGATTGATGTTAAGTGATTAAGTTCTGTTGTGCTCTCATTTGATCTAAACTGGTCTATGGGTCTCTGGTTCTGTTAGAACCATTGCCTTGAAACTGTTGGGATCCATTAACTATCTTGAGCTTTGGCTATTCACAAGGGTTTTCTTGACTTTTTAAGTCTAGAGTTTGTACACCAAGTTCTACAAACCTTTTCTTCATTTCCACAATTTGCAACTTTCTGTGCAGTATTCTACCAAGCTTCAATCTTTACTACAGCATTCCACCTGGGGTTGTCTTTCTTTTTTTTTTCCTTGGTGAGCTGTTATTTTCTAGAACAGATGGTCTGCAACTTCTCTTGGTATTTGTATCCAGGTACAACTGGCTGAATTGTGTCTGGTATTGGATGATGTTGCTATCCCCAAGGGTCAGTCCATTACACCATGGCTTATTACAATTTCACCTGTGACCTTTCTTTGAGTTGTCTGATGAAGGTAGATACTCCCAATTAGAAATACCACGTTCTCTTTGTTAAATGTCTTTCAAACCATTCTTCTGTTCCTTTTTAAACGGATGATTCAAAATCAGGTGATTCTGTGGGCTATGATATAGTTTGTTGTGGCTCTGTGATTGCTCACAGGATATCCTCTACAGTTTCTGTGTTCAATGTTGTAAGTTATATGCCAGTTCTCTTGCTCTGGATCATATAGAAACTCTGCAGTACACTGAATGTACCATTTACATCGGCTGTCTTAACTCTGTTGGCCCTGGAATTGCTTCATGTTAGTTCCCACCCTGTTCTCATCAATATTCATTTTTCTTTTCATCACTAATCAATTTCTATGTATATCTGACCCTTTTGATATTCATGGGTATTAGCTCACTAACACTGCAGCTATGTCTGACTGCCTTGGTGCTGTCATAGCTATATGTATCCCATATGTGGATTACGGTTCCATATTTGAGGCTTAGCTTCTCACCAGTTGGCAGTCAACTTGTAGTAATGTGCTTTTTCAGGTCAACCTCTCCATTGCTCTTTGGCAGTTTTGTTTTCATAATGGTTAGGAGGAGGAAGTTGACGTGACTTTGCTATACATTGGTCTCAGTCTTTCAACTCGATATTTTCTTTTATCTGGGACTGATTCACCAGTGTGTGGTCTTTGTGACACTTAAGACACTTAAATCACAATAGCTTTAGTGGACTAGTATTTTGTAATATACAGTCACATTTTAGTTATTATACATTATATATGTATATAGATTATTACTATTTATAAATAAATTATTAAACTTAATTTTCTTAAAATATAGAACAATAAAGCAAGAGGTAGTTAAAAAAATTGTTTCTTCTCAGTACAACCTTAATGCTTCATTGTTGTTGGACATAGGTTGCTAAGCCTTTAAAAATTTTGCATGTGGGGAATATCAAACAAATGTTTTTTTGGTTTTTATATGTACAGTTGAATAACAACAAAAATGTAAATAACTACAATGGTATCATAAATTATTCTATGATTTATTAATCTTAGCAACTAAGATTTATTTAATTTTAAAAAGTAAGAAACTTTGACCAGTTTAAAGACAATATTTACCCCCTTTTAAATCTTTGATTGAAAGAACACAATAGCTCTTTCAAAGATTGAAATAGCTGAGAAAGCCATTGTGGGGATATTCTAAGCTGTTGATTGGTTATTCACATGCCATGTACTGAAGTAAGAGTACATAAGGGACCATTTCAAAAAATGGAAAGAGTTGAATGGAGCCACTGTTTGATTCAGTGCAAAAGCCATATCTCAGCAAAATAAAAGGATATGAGGTTGTTCTTTTACATTCTAGCTTTTCGATATTAATGATTTGAGTTCTTAATTTGTATAAAATTATAGACTTAGTATTTTGGCATCACAAGCATCTAAGTTTAAATAGCTGTATTCAACATCCTACATGACTCACTAAAATCTATATTTAAATGTGCTTTTTTGAATATTTACTTTTCAAATTAAGAAATTAACTTGTATATAACATTAAAGTTTGGATTATACTCTTTCAATTTGATTTCAAACTTGTTGACATAAATTCATAAAATAGTAGTTCAATAAAATTTTGAATACAAGTCAACAAAAATGATGACGTGACTTTTGAACCCTGAAAGGGTTAAAGCATATATTTTGAAAATGGTCATATTTTAAGAAATATTAATATTTGGTAATTTGATAGTAAACTATGGTTTATAAGTATAAGGTGTTGTTTTGAAAATTTTAATAATTTTCTCTTTTGTTATTTCCTTCTAAATCATCTAACACCTCATAAACTCTTTCTCACATATCTACTTTCATCACATCCTTTTATTACCTTGAAGATAAAATCTCATTCATAGTACTTTGTAAAACAAATCCACATATTTTTTTCTTGGTATGGACTACCATAAGTATTCATGACTGGCAATAATCTTGTTAACTTATTCCTCTTAAATATTTTCTAATTCATCCCTTGGAAATGAAGGTCTTGCATCCAAATTTTTTTAAAGTATGAATTTACCTACAATCTTTTTTAATTATAATCTAAGTCGTAATTTAACTGTTAATGTTGTGAATTAATTTTGAATGCCTAGATAATGAAACTATTGTAGTTTGGAATGGAAGGTAAAATATTGATTAGGTAGCTGTTAGTTTTTCATTAATTGTGCCATTATTGTATCTTTTTGACACATCTTTATTAAAGTGGGTATACTTTGAAATACATCTACCTTTTCTGTAGAGTGAAATGTCACTAAGTTTATAATGCTTTAATTTACTATAAGAGCAAATACATATAACATTACTTATGCATTCCATTGTTGTTTTAAGTTATTTATATTTCTATGTTAAAAATTTATTTTCATTAGTATTTTTTCATTTTATTTTTCAGGTATAAAACCTTTCAGGTGTACTGTATGTGGAGATACTTTTACCAGACAGCATAGTCTGAATTATCACATGTTAATCCATAACAATAAAAGCCGTTTTGTATGTCTGGAATGTGGACGCAACTTCCGCCACCCCAGTCACTATAAGGAGCATCTTAGGAGGCATACTGGTGAAACTCCTTATGAGTGTGGAGATTGTGGCCACAAGTAAGATCGTCAGAAAAAATATTAAGACACTGTATTCAGACTTCTAAATATTTGTAATTATGTTTTTACTCTTGGCCTTAGGATTTGAATGGACAGCTGTGTATATGTTAATTTTATTAATATATTAATTTAAGTAGCTCTGATGACAAAATGATACAAGGTATTGCAGTGTACTTACTATGAAATGCCATAAAAAAGTGCTAATATGAAATTTCATATTTTAAGGAATACTTTTTTTTATTAAATAATTTACCACTGAAAAACAAATAGATAAAAATTTTTGATCCAGTCTGAAAGTAAAATTCTCTCTTTTGTCAATTTTAATAAGGTTTTTACATCTTATGTATGTTAAAAGTGTAGATTTTAGAAATTGTATTAGAAGCAAGTTTTATTTGGGTTGATGTGATATGGTGATGATTATTGCTTCACTTGGTTCATGTTGCTTTTTATCAGAAGTTATAATTTGATAACAAATCTTGTGTTGCTCATTTTTTTACTTACGTTGTTTGGTATTATTTGTTAGATTCAAAACAAGAAATACATATAAACGTCATTTGAAAACTCGGCATGGAAAAATGCTTACAGCACAAGGTATTATCACATTGGCACTGGATGAAATATGTGAGGTGCAGAGTTCTCCAAGGAAGAGGAATCGCCTTGTACGTAAAAAAAACAAGTCTACCCAGTGGCCTGAAGTAAAGTACTACAGAGAGATTGACCCACATATACTGACAGGTACATGTAACACTGAATGGAACTCGTAATGAACTTTTTTATTGTTGTTTTGTCAGCTTTCAATTGTTAAAATACCTGAGAATTTTAAGATATCCCATTTTTGATTCATGATATTGTTAGTATGTTGTATTATTTCTATCAAAATTTGAAATCATCATGTTTTTTGGGAGATTTTAATGCAATTCCTAATTGTATCAAAGAAAAACAAGTAAAGTGATTGTTGCTATGAGACACGTATATGTAAATTGTTATAAATTCAAAAGATTTATGTTGAGAACATTTAATTCTGTAAATTGTTTTTAAAGGAATGTTTTATTAACATAGTCCTAGAATATGCCAAAAGTAGTATTTGATAGTATTTTCATACAATTTTGTTATCAGTACTAATAAATTATAAATTTCTTTTTTGAAAAATGTCAAATAATTTTAAATGAGGTTTTTGTATGTATCAATAGTTAGAATTTTTAATAACAACTAATTATCCTTCTATCAGAAATGACGATAATTTTCCAGCACATTAAAATAAATGTTTATATAACAAGAACTAAATAAATAGTTGGGTTTGCATTTAATGTTTAATAACCAATCTTAACTTTTATCGACAAATTGAATATTTCAGTAAATTTTCTCTTTAACTTTCTGAAAATGACCATGAACAATATATTTGAGCTAAATGTCTTTTTTTTCATAAGAAAAATTCCTATTACATTGAATTAATGCTTTAGTCCCATATCCTTAAAAGGGATTAGTACTCTAAATGTACAAGATATTTTTTGCAGCACAGTCTCAATAACTTATTTTAGTGTTGAACTTTGGTGACTGCTCGTATTTAATAAAAAAAACAAAAAACGTGAGCATTGTGTTCCTGACTCATGTAAGAAATGTGATATACAGACCTTGGACCAAAAGTCAGGCATGATCTTTTATAATTGTTTTAAAGAACTTTGTACATAAAGAAATGCCTTTTTTGTCATGAATATGTGTATGAAAACAACAGCAAGTGCTTACTACTGTGGCTTTTGATAAGTTATTGTTTGTTTGTTAGCCAGAAAGATAATGTAACTTATTAATACCAATCATTTATAGTTAGATTAGAAATGATCTCATGAAGTGTTTCGTGTACTGGGGAAAAAAATTTTGAGGATGGCTATTAGGTGAAACAAGTTGTGTCTGCAGTGACAGGTTCTTTAGTGCTTATCTTTGTTGTTTTAAATTTAATTAGAGGCTGAAATTTAACTTTATTATCTCCTAAGTACACCAAATACTTTCTACTGGTGAAGTTATATGATTTTATACTTGGAAGCATATGTCAAACAGACAAAAAGGATGACTGTTGAATGTTTGTGGCAGGTGTTTTTATTTTACTTTTATTTATATTATTTCAAGGTCGTGTAATAAATGTAAAAGTTGTCAAGTGTGTGTTGTTATGGATGCTGCTGAATTAACATTTCTATCATTCTTTTAGCTTTAAGATACTCTGTCAGTAGATAACAC
Organism: Carcinoscorpius rotundicauda; assembly: GCA_011833715.1. Lineage (NCBI taxonomy): Eukaryota > Metazoa > Arthropoda > Merostomata > Xiphosura > Limulidae > Carcinoscorpius > Carcinoscorpius rotundicauda. The sequence continues at coordinate 21,644,268 of CM022393.1, read as the reverse complement.
TGGGGAACACTCATTTTGTTGCATTTAAAAAAAGACCTTTCTATAGTCAATTTGAGGGTGTTGATTTCAAATCTGAAGTTGGTTTTTGTCTGCAAGCTACAGATTTTATGCAATTTGACATTTTTATTTATTTTTTAATTTTTCGTTATTATAGGAAATTATAGGAATAGCTTATCAATTTGTTTGTGTATTTTATTCAGGTAGGAATTTGCGTTTGTAACTTTTGCGTTTGTACACTTCATCTGGACAATCTCGTTTAATGCTCCACCAGTAGTCAGCCATCATACTTTTGTCCCAGCGCCCTTGGTAGCGTTCTTCCATGACCTTTAGGTCTTGGTGGAATCGTTCTCCTTGTTCATCACTCACAGCGCCCAGGTTGTCAGGGAACTTATCAAGGTGGCTGTTCAAAAAATGAAGCTTGATGCTCATGTTGCACCCGAGATCACAAAAAGCGAGGAGCATTCTGTTCACAAGTTCACTGTAGTTCTCCGCCTTATTGTTTCCAAGGAAGTTCTGAACGACTGCCGCAAAGGATAACCATGCTGCCTTTTCTAAAGCGGTCATCTTAGCAACAAACTGATCATCACGAATTAGGGTTCGAATCTGTGGGCCATCAAACACGCCTGCTTTGATCTTCTCAAATGATAACCCTGGTAAAGCTGTGATGATGTGTTGGAAACGTTCACCTTCCGTTTCCAGTGCCTTGACAAATTGCTTCATCAAACCTAATTTGATGTGAAGAGGAGGAAAGATGATCTTATCTCTGCTTACAATTGGGTCTTGTATGATATTTGGCATGCCTGCTTCAAGGGTGTCACGAATAGGCCAGTCCTTCTGGACCCAATGTCTGTCTCATGCTCAGCTGTCCCACATACAGAGGAAACATGGAAACTTAGTGAAACCTTTCTGTTGTCAAGAAGAAAGTTGACCATCTTTAAGTCTACACAAGTGATCCAATTGTGCTCATGATATTTTAATAAGTCCATGACCATTCTCATATCATCCCAGTCTTCCCGCAAATGCACTGAGTGACCGACAGGTACTGCTCCATAAACATTCCCATTATGTAAAAGAACACACTTTAGACTTCGTTTTGAACTGTCTAAAAAGAGTCTCCATTCAGCAGGACTATAGTAAGGTACACCCAGTTCTTTGAGAAGCCCTTGGATGTCATGGCAGTAAACAAACTGCCTGTCTTCTGAAAAGAAGGTCACAAAAAGCTAATCACGCTTTCTGAAATATGATACTTTAACAGAGTGATCAACAAGATTTCTGCCTTGTAATCTTGATGCCAAAAGCTCTGCTGCTTTCTTTGAAAGACCTAAATCCCGCACTAAATCATTCAGTTCAGCCTGGGGAAGAGGCTTGGGGACGGGGAAAGGTTCAGTGTCTGAAGAACAGTTCTCCGATTGTGTACACTTTTCTGACAATTCTCTGTCACAACTGTCTTGTTTGCTTGTATCATGTCCAATGTCTTTATCGTCCAATGAAGGCAAGCCTTTGAAAACTGGAACAGGAACTTCTTCAGAGTGTGGAGCAGGCCAAATAGCTGAGGGAATGTTCGGATACGTAATCTTATGTCAGTTTTTCTTCCCAACACCCGTTGTGTTTATCATGCAGAAATAACAGCCAGTTACATGGTTGGTGGGTTCTTGCCAAATCATTGGAACACCAAAAGGGGGACCATTGTGTTTTCCTTTGGTCCAGTCTCGAAGCATTTCCTCACAGTTGTGGCACACAACATGAGGAGCCCATTCTTGATCACCAAGATGAACTTTAAAATATGCCTTGTAGGCAGGCTTGATGAACAAGGATATGTTATGTCTCTGACTATTGAGTGTGTCGCATCCACATATGTAGCAGAAGGCATCAGGCTTGTTTCTTTCTGCAATGATATCTATTTTTGGAAGCCATGTTTGATCTGAAAAAAAAGAAGAATGATCAAAATATTAGAAGCTATCTATATATATGGATGTGAAAATGCTTATACATGGTTTATGCAAGTTCACATTTGTACAATTTCATTAACCTGAAATTGCATACAAACTAGAGCTTGTAGAGAAAAACTAATTTCAGATTTGAAATCAGCACCTAAAACTCCTTCAGAATCAGTTAAAATATACAATGCAACTCAAAGTTACTGAAAAAGTGTTCCCCAGTGTAATTAAAGCTTTACATAGTTTTAAGAATTTATCCAATAAAATAGTTTACTCAAACTACTGTAGTCTCTAAAAAACAAATTTTGGATATTCTTTTTATTCTTGATTGAGTATAATATATCATTAATCACTGCCCATTCTAACATTTTTAGGTATTCGATATGTAGATAAAAATGTTACATTATTGTAAGATGTGTCTGTAATAAGCATTTGATTGAAAGCATCTTTACAAATTAAGCAAAGTTGTTAATGAGAGTAAAGTGATTGGATAGGTTCTTATCTCACAAATGTATCTTATGCTTTCAGCTTTTGGAAAATATTTAAAATAAAACAGTACAGTCTGTAAGGCTTCTGTAGCTTATTGTATTTTAGTTATTTATCATTAATACAGAACTTTTGAAAAAGTGAATCAAAATAGCTTTATCAAACAAGTATTTTCTTTCTTGATTTTGATTTGCTCACCAGCTGTTAAAGCACATACTTCTTTAACAGGCTATTTGCCATACTGTACTATAATATAGTTAATGTATAATATATGCATGCCAACTAAATTTCCTTAACATATCATCAGTCCTTTATTTGAGCTGCAGTGGACACAGCTGATAGTCCAGCATGGATTTCCTTTTAGACACACACACACACACATTCTTTATTTATAGCAGTACTAACAGACAAATATTTTTTCCTTACACTTAACTGCTTGCTTTACCATAAGGGCATACATCCACTATCTCTATACCCAGGAACCATAGGGGTATATTTTGATAAAGGTTTTTCACACTAAATCAATGATATAAGGTATACAGGAATTTTCTTTCTCATTTCTAGGAATATAAAATTGTTTTAAAGATATTAAAAAGTAAAGATTCAAGAGTCCAAATCAAAGTTATTTTTATTTTTAAAGTATAAATATTCATCTATTCCCAACTGTTGAACTATATAAGTGAAGAGTATTCAGGGCTTACCCTGGACTAAATTTTTCTGTAGCTAGATTATTAGCCAAATGATTTTTTGGCAGCCAATTTTAGCCAGATAGGTTTGATCTGTATCCAACCCTCCAGCCAGTCACATACGATAAGACAGTCAAAGAATAAATGACAAAGTTCTTATCATACATTTTATTTCAATGAATTTATCATTTATCAAATTTATTATAAAACAACAGTTTCACAGTAATAAAATTCAATGTTTTTCACACACAAATCATTACAATAATGACATAAGACGAGTCACTAAATTAAAAGTAACTGTTTATACATGCTGCTAAACAGGGGTCTCTCTAGACTTGCATACCAGGGAGAAGTTTTGCTTTAATTTTACAAAATTATGGAAAAGTTTACAGTCAATAGCATTCTTTTCTTCTATAATATAATCTGTACAAGATGACTTTTCCCTGAGCTTATGAAGGGTGAGGTTTGGTCTATTTTCGGAGATCACTTCTCCCAAGTCTCTCTGGTGAGAACCCTGCTTAATAAAATATATATCATCACCAAACTAAACTTGACAAGTTTCAGTAACATTCATGCTGAAAATCTAAACACAAATTGACAAAATGAAAAAATATATACATTCCTTGTAGTATGTCATTTTGTTGTGCCTTACTACTCATTTACAGTTACAACTGGTGCCTTTGTTTCAATGATTACATTAGAATACGTCTGTTCTTTTTTGTACTCCAGATCTTAAAGGCACATTTAAAATCAAAATGTCCAGTGTTTTGACCATTTATTGACAGACACATGATATTTTCCAGGTTGTACTCATTGAATTCCTCAGGCACGTTTTTATCAAATTCTGCTTACTAAAACCTTTCTCACAATCAGCTGTTGAAACTGGAGCTACCAGCAGTCTCCCTGCCAGTTCTGAACTGCAGGAAAGGACTATCTGTTTTCTGCTTCAGACCTTTGAACTGCACTGTCTCTTATGGTATGCTCACCAAACTGAAAAGTATACAGTCCATCTGAATCTAACTGAGGCTCAGCTGGCACCTCGTTCAAAAATTTTGACAGCATTTCATCAGATTTGTTTTGTTTCATTTCCTCCAGACACTCAATAGTTGAAGCAAGCAGTTGGTGAACTTTAGAGAAATTAAGATTTTTCCTCTGAAATGTTTTTGAAAAAATGGCTAATGGCTTCAAACAATCAGCCAAGTAATGTGACACATACAGAAATTTGAATGAAGTGATGGGTTTATACAAGCTAAGAGCTTTACCAGAGGTCTCTTCCATAAATACGGACACAAGACTGGAGTAGTTGGAAAGCAGTGCATCTACTGCACCTTCAGAACTTAACCTCCTGGTGTGAAAAATCTCTTTAAACCCCTTTTCTTCTGCATTAATAATGCTCTGCACTGCAGTCAAAGTTGCCATATTTTTTGGAGAGTACTTAAAAAACTTAAAGATGGAATTCATAATATCCTGGTACTTGACAAGATATGGTATGCTGTCAGCTCCTGTGGCACAACTCAAAGCTAGTCTGTGTGCGATACAGTGTGTGGCTAGGACACCTGGTACAAATTGCTTTGGTCTAGTAACTACCCCAGACTTTGACCCAACCATCACAGCAGCACCATCACAGCTGACACTACATAAATTTTTCACTTCAATACCCTTCTCTGATAACATACTAATGACTTTTGTAAAAATGTTCTCAGCATTAGCTTTGTAAAGTTCACAGATTCCAAGGAAATAGGTCTGTGGTGTCCCTGTACCAAACTGGTCCATATCTATTACACAGATGTAGCTGATAAGGTTCTGCTTTACTGAAATGTTTGTACTTTCACCAATGCTGATGCTGAATTTTCTATTTTTGGCTAGTTTGTTTTTTAAATTTTCTCTCAACACTTCTTCCATACAATCTTGGAAGTCACTAATACTAGTGTTGTGTTCATAGGTAGTATGTTGGTCTACTACCAGATACTGGAGCTGTGTTGCATCCTGGAATTAAAACAAAAAGAATAAATACATAAATAAATAATTTGTGGGAGTAGTAACTCTAGAACATGAATACATAAATCAGTAACAAATTTCATCAAGAACAATGGAGAAATTCCACCTTGTAAAACATTAGCTGATAATCCTTTGACAATTTAAGAACATAAAAACTGTATTATATACATAATTAATAATATGTGAGATTATTAATCGTGGAACATGAATATGTAAATTTGTAACTATAACAAATTTTTCATTAAGAACAACAAATAAAATACACTTGCAACAAGAACAGAAAAACTGTATTGTATGCATAATAACTTACCTGCATCATAAATAGTCTGTTTAGATCTGGAGTTAGGGAACTTGGTAGGTCATGTTTTGCTGCAAAGTAAACATTGTGCAATGCAGCTATGATGGCATTCTCACTCTTGTTTGTGGCTGAGAGTGTGGCCTTAGTCATCACTGTAGACAGCTTGAATGCCTCCATTGCATCTCTGTGGTCTGATATAAATGATAAAAATGAATTACCTCATGCATCACGAAATCCTTTTAATGTAATAACACTGCTAAAGTATTAGGAAATAAATTGACATGGGGATATTTTTTTCATTATATTTAATAATTTTATAAGTTTACTATCCAAATAAGTCTCAACATTTACTCAGTCAATAAATACCTTTTGTTTTCTGATGCTTTGTTAGGTTGTCTTTTTTCATCACTGCACAATCAGTTGTGAAAGTGTTTGAGTTTTGTACTTTAATGCACAATGTGCAAAATATTTGCTTTGAAGAGGCTTCATATTTGAGCCAGTTAAATTCATTTAACCATTTTTCTTGGAATGATTGTGAAATGTCAGTTTCAGATTTGGATTTTTTTGATGGAGGCATTAGACAACTTTCACTGTCTAAGGGACATTTGGCCTGCAAAGAAGCCATTCTGAGATCTGACGAATTCGCTGCATATTGGCTCAATTTATAGAGAATCTTTCCATTAATTAACATTTAGTTTTTTACAAATACATGTTTATTATGGTACTGATCCAGTAACCGTGTTTAATTAAATTTACAAACCAAGCCATGCACCATTAGATAAGGTAATTACACGTGTGAAAGCCATCACAATCTTCATGGTCGTCCTTTAATTATAACGCCGCTAATCAACCACATATGAGTTATTCATGTCAAGCCATTAGGTCCCTGTTGATTGAACAATATTTCACACATTTGTTCTAACCACGACCTTGCATGAATGCAGACAGGTTATTGATTTTTATCTGCTTACCGCATACTTGTATTAAAAAAACGATGTAATAAACCAGTCTAGCATTCTGTAAACAAACAGGGTTTCACCAGTATATTTGCCAATTACAATTTTTCTTCACCAAAAAGCAAAAAATAACAGCCATTGGCGAATATGGTGAGCGACAGCGTGAACCCTGGTATTTAAAAATGAAGTGTGAACCATGAATAGAAAATACAAGAGGCAGTTTACTAAACATATAAAGCTTTCTATTTTAAATAAGTAGGATTAATTTGAGGAAACTTTGTGATAATTTTTATTTATATTTTTCATCACAAAATAATTAATGGAAAGAATAGATTTGAAAATTAATAAATGTCTCAAATGATACACAACTAAAATAGGGTGTTGTAATTGGTAAAATTTTTTACCTTGCATCAAAATTTTTAATGCTTTGATAATAAATATTTTGCTTTTATTATAAATTAAGCTAAATTTGAATAGGTATAAGTGTCAGAACATCTAGTTTTCAGGATGGCCACAACCTAGTAAATTTAAAAGTGTTGAAAGTCAGGAACACTTGTGATCCCCTTTTATTTTAAACCCAGAACTTGCATGTACATGAACCTTGTTATGTAGCTGTCAGTTCATATATTTTAATATAATTTTGACATAATCATGGTTAATCAGGCTGTGTTATTTAACCTGATGATTATCTAATCTATCTTATTTGATGATGGGTTAGGTCAAATATTCTTTTACCAATAGAAATAGAACAAGTTATTGTCTATCATTAAGTTGTAATATCCTTATTTGAAGGTTTTTGTACTCCCATAGTCTGAAGTATGTTTTAAAAAAGTTTTTATTAGATAGAATTATGAGGTAGTGTTCAAATATTACAGTATCATGTGTGCATTGTGTTGATCTGGAAATTTTTACTTTGTGAGGAAAGTTTAAAAAAATAGGAAGGTGACCACCTTTTATTTTGTTTTTTAGCTTTGTAGTCAACAAGAAAAATACAAATGTATTGATTGGGTCATAAGGAAAAGTCAGTTTTTATGTTTTATTGGAACAATTAATGTACATACTAACAATATATTTGGAATATTACAGAAAAATACAAATGTATTGATTGGGTCATAAAGAAAATGTCAGTTGTTTATATTTTATTGGAACAATTAATGTACGTACTAACAATATATTTGGAATATTACAGTAGAGAATTCACAGTTTTTCTAACAAAATAAAAATGAATTCTCTGCTTCTGGTCCAAGTGTGTTAGCAAAAGCACTGTGTGATCTTTTTAAAATTGTTCCACCACTCATCTGTTTAACATCCCAGGAACTCTATGGACCTCACTTTAAATATGTAACAAACACATGAAGTAAATTTGAAAAGTCTAATACCAAACAGTCTGTTATGAACAATTAAACTTTAAAATTACAACTGAACTAGAAAACCTATGTATTATACATGTATGTTGTTTTAAATATTGAGCAAAAAATATGTAAAACATGGTATTACAAATGCCCAAGGTATAAAATAATATGAAACAGGTGGACATAGAATGGTCACTAGCTTTCTTACTTGAACAGAAATTAAGAGTGTAACACACAAATATCTGATATAATTTTCACATCTATTGAGAAATATGAATTCAGTTGAAATGTTTGCAGAACAGGAAAACAGCAAAGTGAGAGTACAGTAAAAGCAGAGCATTATAATGCTATTTGTTATTCAATTGAAATTTCATTCTTCAGTACTACTGTTACCCTAGAATAGCAAAGAAAAAGTTAATACTGAAGCATCTGAAACAACTCGCACCAGAAACAGAGAAACAGTTTCCTGGCCTTGTTGAAAATTGTGTCATCATTTCACATTGAAAAGTTTCATTTAATTCTATACAAATTGTAATTTTGTTAATATACTAAGAATCATTTTCTATGCTTTGCTGAACTGAAAGTCAATTCTATTATTTTGTTTGGAGTATCTTTGAAATTTAAGTGGGTAACCTCCACTAGGTGGCATTATTCAAAATGGCCATAAAAGAATCAATGTGCAAATTAAAATATATACCTGTATAGTTGATTTTTTCACTTAATTATAACATTTCTGAGTTGTCCCAGTGTACTTAGAAACTCCTGTCAACATCAGAAATGCCTCAGATGTAGTCTTTGGTCAAATAGATGAATCAATTAATCCAAACTAGCAACTTGCATTTGCAAATGTATGTATGTATATGTGTGTGTGTGCATATGTATGTTTTATTTTACTAAAGAATGTGTTAACTTATTTTACAGTGTCATTTGTGTGTGATGTTTTTAATATTTTGTATCTAAATTCTTTCAGGAAAATGACAGAACAATGTCAGTCTACCTAAAAGAAATCATAATAAGAAATAAATGCAGTGTTGAAACTATTCTCAAGACCCAGTCTCAAAGGATGTACAAAAATTAGAAACTATACAGTTCTATTTGTTCATTTTGCCACAAAGACTGCTGTGATTCATGAGAGAAGTGAAAATGTATAAAGTATTTGACTAAGAAATGAAAAGGATTAGACAGGTATGAAGAAGTCTTCAAGGATGTTGATAAGAGCAGTGGAACAAATGGGTTCTTTCTTTATAAAGTTGAGTCAAGTGGAAATGGATGATACATCTCTTGTTTTATTCCAACTTCTTTTGGATATAGCTATCCTCAAAGCTTGAGATTATCTTTATCCTAAGGAGGTAAATAAATAGAAAATGCTCTTAAGATGTTGCTTATAAACTGAAAAATGAAGTTTTGAATGATTCTTATGAAAGATACTGATATGTGAGAACATATTCTTAATTTCATCAGGAGTATTTTGATCCTGTTGCCAGAGAAGCTAGATATCTTAGTGTTTTATGGAACAATGTATGAAAACCTAGTTCCTTGCCAAAATTATCTTCTGGTATTTCCTTACAACTACACGTTTGTCACATTTGAAAAGTTTAAATTGTTGAGGAGGAGGTTATAATTTTGTAATAACCTTAAGAATGCTGTTGGTTCTTTATTCACAATTGTGCACACGTAAGTGCTTAAAGAACGATTATGAAATTTCCTGTTTTCTAACTTTTCAATAAGATGCATCTTTTTTTTTTTTCACAAGAAATTTTCTATTACATTGAGTTAGTGGTATTATAATTTACAAGATATTTTCTACAGGTTATAATGATATTTTAAAACCAACATGTTTTATAGCATTTGGTAAAGGGATCATGACACTCCCTGACAAAGTTGAGAATGTATTCCTTTATTTCCTCATTTTTTTTGAGGATCATTGTAAGTTTTAACTTTGATCTTTTCAATATAAGAAACAATGTTTGGTATTTTCTATTTGGGTGTTTACAGTTCAAGTTTCATGCAGAATAGGCATAAATATCTGTAGTGAAACAAGGCTTGAGAGAATCTGTATCTACCAAAAGGTTACGTATGGTCAATGAACATAGCTGTTTCATCCATTTCTGCTTGACTATGTTGTTGATATTCAGCTACTGCTTGTTATGTACCCTTATGATTTTGAGGTTTATTTTGAAGATCTTCTGAAGAAATAACCTGTTTGGTCCACTACTACAATCAAATTTTCTCAAAGATCCTACCATACTTGTCCATTTCTTAATCAAACACTTCAAATTTTGCCTTGCCATTGAGTATCTTTCCTCCACTTTTATATTCTAGCAATATTTGTAACAAGCTAAATAAGTACCAATAGACAGTTTTCAACTTTTGCACATCTACTGTTCTGTTTTTAGTAAAAGTTTCAACATTATAGTTATTTCTTGGTTTTTGAGTCTATTATGATTTCTTTTATGTAGCCTGGAATTGTTCCATAATTTCCTTGAAGTAATTAAAAGACTGGTTATTAAAAATCATATCTTGTTGATGATGTCAAGCAAGTTTAAAGCATTTTTAATAAAATAAAACATCATAGACATGTGTTATTCTGGTTCTTAAATTATTTACCTGTTTGACCAAACAGCAAATTTGAAACATTTCTGGTGGATAAGAGGTTCCTAAGTGTACTGAGATGACTTAGCATCCTCAGAAATGTTATATAAAGTGACAAAAATCAAGTTTTGTAGGTATCACCATTTTGAATAGTGCCATCTTATGGACGTTTCCCTCCTGTACTGTTTGTTTGCAGGTATACTGCAGCTCAAATTGTATAGTATAATTCAAAGTAGAAGAAAACACATTCAGAACAAGTTCTTCAACAAATGGAAATGGTTTTTATTATCGTAACCCAATTATACTTATGAACTGAAGTGTTATGGTATATATTTGGTTATGAAAATAATACTGTAATAATAGTAAAGTACACTATATCCCTTAGTATGGGAGTAGAGATGTTTATATTTTGTTCCATTTTAGTTCTGATTCATGACTACACTAACCAAATGTTAAGTTTTATTCATTATGCAGCTATTTAACATAACTTGTATATTGGAGAGTATAAGTGTCAGTGATTTGATTGCATAGAGTATAACAAGCTTTAATAAATATACATAACTACTGCCTTACAAACATATATTTTCTTTGTGTAGTGAGATATCTACCTGAACACAATATAAAATAATAGGTATTTCAGAACCTGTCATAAATGACTAATGTCATGAATCCACTACTGTATTGAAAGTTGCATACTTAAATTTATCAGATTGTTGCACAAGAAGCCTAGTGTTTGCAGTTTTAAGAACATGTCAGTATCCTCAATGTGTAACTTTCTGTTTAAAAGCAGCAGATAATGTTCTCTGACGTTGACTGTTGACACGAACCACCACCACGTAGTTACAGTTATGTGAGATTGCCTTGTGTAGCTAAAAACTTATCACAAGTTATTAGTTACTTATTTTTGGACTCTGCATGTAAGATGAGGTCGACATACTTTTACAGCTCATATCAGTTTTGTTAAGAATTGGATAGTAAATAATATGGCTCTTATGATACATACTAAATTATGGTTTGTTTTTAAATTTTAATAGGGGACAAAGAGGAAATATATATTTTATTGTGTAGCTTTAAGCTTTGTGTGTGATTGAAAGCCTGAGATATTTAAGAGAAATACTCTACTTAAAATCTTTGAGTGTGCTGTATGATAGGTTATTTCATTCCCATGTAATACATAATTACATATAGATAGTTAATTGTTAGTGTCAGGAACCACTGCATTGAGATTATCATGTAGTTAAAATACAAGAAAATGTTTGTTTTAAACTAAAGTATAAGGTCAATGACCTTCCTATTTCTAAATGCCTTCACCTTCTGAGTCAGTTTGCTTTATATACATGATAATAGTAAAAGTTAAATCAATTATATCTAATCAGTGCCTTCAACAACTTAACATGAATATACCTTAGATATTTTCACCTACCATGTGGGAAAAAACTAAAAGTGCTTTTAAATTTGCGCTTCCATTACTATACCCTTTTTTATAAAACCTTAATGCTAAAATTTAAACCTAATTTAGATAGTTGTTTAAATATACAACACACTTGTACTATTAGAGATCAGTTGCCACGTACAGTTTGTATTTAATGTGAAGCATTCATACCTTGTCACTCTAGAACTATTATACAGCGTAATATTTTTGTTTGTCACAGCTTTGATTACAGTAATTTCAACTTGCAGCACAAGCTGAATGTTCCACAGAATCTGTCTTCCAGAATCATTGTATACATTTTTTGTCTTAATTGTTTCATGCATTTATTTTGACTTGCTTTTTGTTACCATATGTTAGTTCAAGAATAAGGGTAACAGATGTTTAATTTTAAACAACTTAAGTAATTATTGCTTACAATTTCCTGTAATACATATAAACATGTTATTAACAGAAGATATGTGTAGATGTTTATGCGAGAAGTAGTTATTGTTAGAGGTTGAAGGGTAATAAAATCTGTACAAGCACTCAGAGTATATTTGTAAATGAACAGACTTTCTGTATTATCAGTATTTAATGTGTATAATTTACAGTTTAACAAATACAACACGTGTGTTTCATGGTAATAACTTCAACCTTTTATTGCATTAAATTGTGATTGCAGATTCCCATTTAAGATATATATTTACTTTTTTTAGTTCTTAAAAGCTCTGAAAGTATTTGATATGTTACAAGTTTCAGTTTTCTTTAAGTGCTTTCTAGGTTTTGTGGATTTTCATTCCATTTATTACTTTCACGATTTTGTATATTTTTACTACTTTTGTAAAGTTTCTCACTGAATTTGTGTGCAGAGAAATCAAGTAGCTGTGAAGTTTTAGCATGACTCCTGTGAATATATTTAATGGAAATATTATTAATGCATTTTAAAGGAATCAATATTAGTACATAATCTGTAAATTGAAAAAATATTGAATACAAACAAAACAATACACTTTGTTTAATGTATACTATAGAAATGAAAATAAATAAATGCATTATCCTATGTATCATTCTGTGTCATTATTTTTTGTGTTTCTTTGAGTGAACTGCTCAGGTTTATTTGGGAAAAGTATCTTGATGAATATTTTCAGATGTAAAGATATGCTGATATGTAAGGGACATTTATGTCGATAAAACTGTTTAGCATGTAATGTTAGAATGAAATAGTTTATCAAATAGGTTGTTTTTATGAACATATTAGTAGATATATTTAATCATTTGGAATACTCATCCTTGCTTTCTGTAAGATTACTCATTAATCAGAAAATAATTTATTTGAATTATGGTTTCACTATCTTTGGTATCAGTAATTTACAAATAGCTTGGAATTTAATCTCTTCTTTAGTATTAATACACTTTGGAAGTAAAAGTCTATGGAACTTATGGTGTTCATTTATCTTTATTCTGTTAAAGTATCAGAAAACTAATGAACTTTCAGACCAGAAACAGTAAAGGTATGTGAAAAAATATTTTAATGCATACATTGTCCCAATTTTGCTGAATAAAAATGTAATAATTTACACCTGTTTCCAGTAAAACAGGAAGTTTTAGGTATGTGAGTTATCTTTCATTTTGGTTGATTCATCACCAATAATGTTCATTCCAAAAGCCCCTCAGTGTAGATTCTTGTACGTGGTGAGGTGACCTCCCAAGGAAGGTTCTGTTCTTTCAATTTACCTTCTCTGGGATCTAAACATCCACCCACATGTTTGCCATGCGTGGTGACTTGTGAAGGAGAGGAGAGGGTTCTGGTGGCTGAGGGGTCCAACCCTAACTCACTACTTTGGCCTTGAATTCCTGTAGATGGGTGGCCCCCCTTGGGTCCACTTGGGCTAAGTTCTTAAAAGGTGTTGTAGACATTGTATCTGATGCTGGTATTTTGTTATAGTGCTCACAAAATCCTGGCCTTGCTGCAGTGTCCTTGTTTGACATTGTAGTGCATCCCCTCGTAGGGCTCCATGGTGTATGGGGTTAGTGGGTACTGAAATTCCTATGGATCCTACAAATAATAATTAAAATAAAATAGTGAAAAACAGTCAATAGGTAAACGACCATGTCTTGAAGTTTCTAAACAGCAATTTTCAACATCTGTACCATCTGTTGTACCTCATTTTCTTATCCTACATTCTCTTTCAAGAAAAAGCTCTTTAGGGCAAATGTCCCCCTTTTTTATCCTGAAGGGACTAGCTGGCTCTCCAAAGTCAATAAAGACACTTCGATCTGGAGACGTAGTGGTTGAAACATTCACATCCCAATACAGTGAACTCCTCCTGAATTCAAAGGCAATTGGGGATATACCTATTGAGGTTACACCTCAACTACTTTGAATTCATCACGAGGAGAGATGTTGAGAGGGATTTTAAGAACATTCCTGAGTCAGAGATTCTTGCTGGTTTCTCCACTCGAGTTTCTGTAGTGAGGTACATCTCCACTTGCAAAGATGGAGTTACGCTGCCAACAGATATCCTCATTTTGACATTTACATTACCAAATGCACCTGTCACCATCAAGGCAAGTTATTTAAATTGCAGGGTACCGCCATACATTCCAAACCCTCTTTAATGTTTTCAGTGTCAGAGGTTAGTTCAATCAAAGACGTCATGTCATGATTCCCTGACATGCACTTATTGTGGTGGCAAAGTGTGAAATGGACCCCCATTGTGTCAAGTGCAATGGCTCTTGCCCATCCTACTTCATTTGTGCCTTAAATGGTAGGAAGAAAAAAGAAGTGCAGTGTTTGAAAATGATTCATAACATTACTTATCCTGAAGCTCGAAAATTGTTGTCTATGCTGCTGCTCTTCATTTCACAACTACAGTGGTAGTGCAGACAGATCTCTCAGTGCCTTCAAGAGAATCATTCTCAAAACAAATGAAAAGCTTTTTGATCTTCATGGTTGAAAAAGTTGATGAATCAACTTCAATACCCATCTCTGTCCCTTCCATACATTTCAACAAACCCCAATATTTACATCCTTTGGTTCCAGCTATAGGTATTTCCTCAGATACATCTTCTTCTCCCACCCCAAGATGCAAAACAATCATTCGTTCACATCCTCAGTCACTGGAATCTCCTTCCGATAAAAAACGTGGTCATAAACAGAAGGGTTCTCCAGCCACTTCGCCTACCCGTCATTAAAAGTGTCCACCTTGATACAATCGAACTGTCAAGGTTTATCTTCTAATCTGGATGATATCAAAACTCTGATTGCTTTCTAACATCCTGTTTTTCCTTACAGGAAACATTTCTGAAACCTGCCAGTACAGTCACCTTTTGGCAGTTTTCTTTGTACAGAAATGACAGGCTGTGTGATGGAGAGTGGCACTGTTTGTTAATCAGCAAGTACCTACCCTGTCTTTGTCACTCAACACACCCTTGGAGGCCATAGCCGTCCATGTTTCCTTGGATCATACAATCACTATATGTTCTCTCTACCTGTCACCTTGATGCTCTCATTGAACCGTTGCAGTCTCTCTTTGTAATCCTGGGGGACTTTAATGGACATCATCCACTCTGGGGAAGTCTGTTATTAATAGGAGGGGTCGCTCTGTAGAACGTATGTGCTCCAATCACAACCTTTCTCTTTTCAGTGCTGATACTTTTACTTATTTTCACGTACCTAGTCAGTCCTTTACTGATATTGATATCTCAGTTTGCTCTCCTTCATTATTCTCGTATTTTTCATGGAGGGTTGACTATAATCCCATGAGGCAGTGATCATTTTCCTATAATTTTGAGAGAGACTGACCATGGTAGTTTTCACCCAACTCGTGTGCCCCATAACATAAGCTGTTTTTCCTTATGCCTGGCATCAGTTTATTGTCCTACCTTTCTCTAAGCCTGGGAAAGATCCCAAGATTCTTTCAAACTACAATCCAATTGCTTTGATGAGCTGTCTCTGTAAGACCTTAGAAAAGATAGTTAATTCTTATCTTGTTTGGTTCTTCGAATCAAACAACCTCCTCTTGCCTACTCAGTGTGGGTTACAACAGCGTTGCACCTTGCGCCATCTGATTTGACTAGAAACGTCAATCAGAGAAACCTTTCTTGAAGGACAACATCTTGTATCAATATTCTTTGACATTGAGAAGGCTTATGATACAACATGGAAGTATGACACTTTGCAAGACCTCCACATATATACGTGTTACGTGGCCAATTGCCCATTTTCATTAAAATTTTTTCAATGGACAAGAGATATCAAGTTCGTGTGGGTTTAACACTTTCTCGTTCTTTTCTACAGGAACTTGTAGTCCCTCAGGCTGTGTTTTCAGTGTCACACTTTTCAGTATAAAGGTTATTGCCATCACTGAACAACCCATTCTCACTTTTGCAAACAGGATCTATGTCGACAACTTTCACATCTCATGTTAGTCGTCGACCATGAGATGTATTGAGAAACAGCTTCAAACTGCCCTCAACCATTCATTGAAGAGGACCACTTTAATTTCTCTATCTCTAAAACCGTTTGTATGCAGTTTTGACACCAATGGAGTGTTCACCCAGATCCTGAACTCCATATTGGTAAAATTGCCCTGCCTATGGTCTCTGAAACCAAGTTCTTGGGGCTTATCTTTGAGGGTAAGCTGACCTTTATGCCACACATTAAGCAGCTGTGGGTTAAATGTTCAAGAGCACTGATTATATATATAAATGTGTAATTTATGATAATATTGTTTTTGAAATTATTATTGCTATTTATTATTATTCCCCACTAGTACAGCAGTAAGTCTAAGGATTTACGACGCTAAAATCTGGGTTTGCCATACAAAAACACACATCATTATTATCCCCAATATTACTGTTTGTGAAAATTTTGGGCTGCTTTATGTCTAACTATTACTTAAAAAAATATCTTTGGTATTTTCTACTTTCCAAATGGTCGTACTGTTAACTACAGAAAAAAAAATGCACTGTGGTTGCTGTTTTGTTCGTTTTTTGTAGAAAGTTCAGTGATCTCTCAGTCGTCTTCTGGTAATTAAGTAATAAAAGTATGTTTTATTACCATCGAAAAAATTAATGTTGTTTTAACGCATATCAAGATTGAAATTACGTTAATTAATTTGCTGGTTACCCAAATTATTTGTTTATTTCTTTTGAATAGTATAAAAAATAAAAATAACATTTGATAAAAATAGGGATATAAGAGTATACGGTATATAAAAGTAAAAACATTAACGTTAAACAAAAAGCCAAACATCGACAAACTACCGTCACTGAGCATTAATTAATCTTCACTTATGGTGACCTCTTTGTTGTATTCCACATACAAAAAAACAACTTTTCCAAAAAAAGGATGCAATTCGGGACTCGAGCGGCGTCTCCCTGTCTGTTTTGCCAGCGCACTTTCACCTGTCCGTAATACATCTTATACTAAGATATTTCGGACCAGGTGGTTAAGTGGCTCGGCTCGTAATCTGAGGGTCGCGGGTTCGAATCCCCGTCACACCAAACATGCTCCCCTTTCAGCCGTGGGGACGTTATAATGTGATGGTCAATCCCACTATTCGTTGGCAAAATTATAGCCCACGAATAGGTAGTGGGTGGTGTGACGACGAGCTGCCTACCCTCTAGTCTTAAACTGCTAAATTAGGGATAGCTAGCACAGATAACCCTCGTATAGCTTTGCGCGAAATTACAAAAAAATCCATCTAAACCAACAGCAGATTATGTCCTCCCTAATGATTATTTTTACTACCTATTTCATTCCAGAGCCGAACGTCAATACTTCTAAAATAACCAGCAATATTTCTCTTCCAAACACTAGTGGGTCACCAGAAACCGAGACGAAACAACCAAATTCCTACAAAGTCACGTCTAACAACAAGAACACATAGACAATGTTACTTATGGAAATTTTATATGAGACTCAGACTACAAATCATCAACTGTGACGACTCCACTTCCATGGACAATCTTTTCTTAATCTGTCAGGAAACAGACAGGAATTGTCAAGAATAGACTAATCCAGGCCGATGAAGACTGACCAGGTCCTCCATGAAACTGCATCCTCCTGAAACCCCTACGAATCCACGCAAGGCTATAACCTTTCAGAATAAGCCATTCTTGCGCGTGAACGATCTCAGATGAGTCCAATACTGATCCCAACTCACCGAACTCCATGGCAACTCTAGAAACGTCATATTTTTTTTAAACCGGATATATATATATGCATGTGTGTATCCAGAGCATTTATCCATGAACACTAATACATATTTTTCTTTCACAGCTTCATCCGGGCACGTTATGGCCATGAAAGTGGGTTTTCTCGAGGTATTCCTTCCCCCCTGAAAAGGTCCATCTTAACGTATATTTAAAAACAGTTGTTAAAACCTAAAATCTTTAAGTGTTTCTAACAAAGTTAAGGTTACTTTCAAACTAAACAGAAGTGGACATACTCGGCCCATTCCTCTCTACGGCAGTCCATAATGACAGATAATACGGATACTACATACTCTAAGTCAGGGATATTAACGATAGACGATGTCCCGTCTTTCTCCAGCGGTTAAGCAATCATCCAACCAAGTTTCTCCGATTCCTCACAGCTTCTCCTGACGTCCAGTGAAAACTTTCATCAGTAAACATATCACGGCAAATTAAAACACTAAATGTCAAACCTCTTTAATGCTTGATTATGCAGTCGGATGGAGAGAAACAGTTTCTGACCAAAGTAACTATGATGTTGTTGAAAAAGGAAGTAAATTTAGTGATGGCTAATATCAGACCTTTACAAAAAGCAATGTAAACAAGGTAATAGGAATGATATTTACACCATCCCTACATAATAGCACAAGGATATAGTGTTGTAAATTGTTAACAGACAAAAGTAGTATACATTTAACTCAGTTGTGATTGAATAAGTTATATATATTGCTACATGCTAATTCTTGCCTTTGCTATTATGCACGGGAAGATGTAAATGCCATCTCTACTTCTTGTTTACATTGTTTTTGAATAATTGGTTTTAGCCAACACTAGATTTATTTCATTTGTTCAAAAGTGTTTCAGAATCAGCTATACGATGACTTTGTTTGCTTGTTTTTTTAATTTAGCGTAAAGCTATACTGGGGATATCTGTGCTAGCCGTCCCTAATTAAGCAGTGTAAGACCAGTTTCACTTTGATTAAAATAGATTTAGCTTTTTTATTTTTTTCTCGGTGTTATTTTTATTTATTTTAATTAAAATATTTAGTAAGGTAAAGAAATCATTTTGATTTGTTTCTGGAAAAAAAGAATTACGATTAATACAATTGATTTAACTAACTAAACTAACGTGGCAGGGGTTCAGTTTAGAGAGAGAGAAATCAGAAGAGTTCTCTCTCCAACTGGGGTGTTCAGGAACTTTGTAGTTCCTCTTCGTCCCCTTTCGTGGGTTGTTATCAAGATTAAGTGGTGTTTTTTTTTGTTTGTACAATTGATTTAACCAAAACCGGAAATTTAAAGCCATATCCATCCGAGAAATGCTAGGTATTCTGTTAGTCCAAGCTAAAATGACTTTTAAAAGTTAACTTTTTTTTTTGAGTAACTTTATACATACTACTATCAGTGGCGTCATTTAACACCTACCTCTGTCCACCTAACTGAATTATGACGTTTCAAAACTATGAGAATAATTTCTGTACCATAAATAGGTTAGCTCTAACGAGTCTCAAAGAAAAAAATAAATACCACTAGCTAATCTTTAATCTGTGTTTAGATCTCCACTGAGAACTCAAGAATACTGAAGTTCAAAGTTGGAATCCAGTTCTCTCAATGGTCATCTGTCATTTATAAATTCCACTGCCTCAACGTGTGAGGGAGTCCACATCCGAGTGGCTATCACAAGACTTGGAGATTGTTTAAAATGATACTCTAATCCTTGATGAATATGACGTATCCCCAGCCCCAAAAATGTTCAAAGTAAATGATTAAGCTGAAAACAAAACTACGCTGCACTTGTGATTCTTCAAAAGAAGTTGAAATCGAACAACAAAGCTTATGACCTTTCATTCACAGTTTATGGATTTGAATTTTTGAGATTGTGGTTATTATTCTATTTTTTACTTTGAATCAGTTTTCACATTATATTTTCAAAATATTCATGAATTTTAACTGGTAAGGATAACAAACTGTACTTTACATATTTTGTGCGTAAATTTGATATTGTTTAAAGATGGTTCACTTGCTTTTTTTGTCAGTGGGACAGCCGTAATTTAAAGCATTATAACGGTAAAGAACAAAGAAGCTTTTGGTACTGCGTGAGCGTAAAAAATAAAATACCATTAAATTTGTTTAATGGTTTCATGTATCAATACTAACAACACTTGTGGGCATTTTACCAACATTGTGATGAAACACGTGCTTATATTCTAAATTACATTTCTAATTTTTGAGCTATGAAATATGTTTCTTTATGTTCTTTCAACATGTCACTCAAACCTACTGCAGATAAACTCACGAAGAATATTGACAAGGAAAGTTATCCTCTTACAAAGAATTGGGAATATTCTAAAACTGTCCTTTTAATTTCACACAGCGAAACAAACCACAATAAAGTAGTATTCTTAAAACAGAGTTTTTTCTTTGTGAACTTTTCTGTGACAGAGAAAGAACAAACTCAGCAAAACATTTATAGGAATATCTTAGAGGAAAGATTTGTTATCGAGAAATTTGACTAGTTATGAGAGGAAATGCGAGAAGGAATAGGATGGAACTGAAACCAAAATTCAATGCAATGAACGATAGTGTACTATCGTTATTATATAGCTGATTTTTCCTCCTTGTCTTCTGATGCGGAACTCCTTCTTTATTGTTGTATAGTAACAGTGTTCAGGGCCATAAAAGCCATTTTGCCATAAGATTTAGTTTAAATTGTATTTATTGGTATACTAAGGAAGGCTACCTGCCGCCATCCTTAATTGTTAACTGCTGAACAGTTGACAACTGGCACTCTTATAACCCATTTACAGCTTAAAATATAGGAAATATCTGACGGTAGCTCATGCAGATTCAAAACCAACTCGCCAGTTTTGAAATTGAAAGCTCTATCTGATTTTCTTTAAAAAGTTGTTTCTACAACACATTCGTGTATACAATATCCAACGACGGTTCGATGGTAAGCCAGGGGAGTTTATAACGATAAAACTATGTTTTGGTACCAGCTGTGGGAACTGTCTATTGTATAGCTTTGTGTTAGAAAATAAACGAATACATTTACAAAGCTGCTACCTACATCGAAAAGGAGCTTACAATAATATTTAATAAAATTAAGGATAAACTGAAATTAATTATATTTACTTTTACTTTTAACAGAGAAACAACAACTGAGTATTATTCCTTGCTACATATTTTTTCTTCCCGAGTTCGAAGCATTCCAGTCAAAATCAATCATTAGTGACACCAGCTTGTAATATAATCAAACGGTATTTGTATCAAGGACCTTTATTAAATAATTAAATCTTAGCAATTTCTCGCTTAACTGTATTTTATCTGATTGAATGAGGTCAACGATTTTACTGACGTCAACAAATTTCTTCAGACGATAGTTTATACACAACGTCTGGGTGAAATCAAGCTTTCTATAACAACGGCGTGTAAGCGATTTCCTATCGTGGGTCTTTCGGGCGATGACTTGTTTCTTAAGCTACTCAGAGAGAGTGATTGCATGTTTGTTAACTTGATATAAGAGAGTAAACTAAATGGATTATCTGGAAAGAGTTCCAGTTTTTATTCAATTATTTAGCGTTACTTTGATGACTTATGACATATGTCAGTGATGTCTTTCAGAACAACAACAGATTATTTAACGAACCTTGCTGATAGAGCATTTAGCTCTAGCGACGTTATTATTTATTACAAATCGATCATTTTATTAAAACATGCTAATTACATTTCAAATAAACAAATACTGGGATTGACCGTAATATTATAACGTCCCCACGGCTGAAAGGGCGAGCATGTTTGGCACGACGGGGATGCGAACCCGCGACCCTCAGAATACGAGTCACACGCCTTAACACGTGCCATGCCAGGCTGAAAAATACCTGCCAGGTTCTTGTATTAATACCTTTGTTCCTTTATTGGTGTGATTTGGTTTGAGTTTCGCGCAAAGCTACTCGAGGGCTATCTGCGTTAGCCGTCCCGAATTTAGCAATGTAAGACTAGAGGGAAAGCAGCTAGTCATCATCACCCACCACCAACTCTTGGGCTTCTCTTTTACCAACGAATAGTGGGATTGATCGGTCCGTTACAACGCCCTCACAGCTGAAAGAGTGAGCATGTTTGATGCGACGGGAATTCGAACTTGCGATCTCCAGATTACGAATCGAGTGCCTTAACCACCTGGCCATTCTGGGCTTATTGGTGTGAAATTACATATTATCTAATCCTTTCAAACATGAAGACTAACGAATCGATATTGATATGGATGTGAAATTTTAGAAATTGCAAAAGTTTATCAATTTTCCTGTAACGTACTCTAAAAAGGAAGCATTTTGACACATTTTTCTACGATTATCCTTTTAGAAGATACAAAGGATTACAGACAGACAGACAGACAGACATTTGGTCACTATATATATAGATAACTAAGTGTAAATGCATTTCAAAATCGCGTATTAGTTGTCTTAATTAATCATTTGTGTAAAGTTTATTAATACTAACATAAAACCAAAACACATCTGTGAGTTATTAACAACCTACTATAAACTGGGACATTTGAAGTGTGCATGCACATCACCTAATATTTTCACAGTGTTTTGATGTATGGTATGTAATTGCCTTATCTTGTATTTATGTGCTGGGTATTGCTTTACTTGTGCTATTACAGTGATGTCCTGGGGAAATTGTGGCAGAAAATATAGCAGTGGCGAATTCCCGTAACGTATCCCATAAGACCTGGTTCAGTACTTTAATTCTCCTAACAGTTTACATTACGGTAAACGAACATAATAATGAACAACAGATGTACGAATAAAAAAAGTATTAAAATACATTGGCTTGTTTGTTTTGGGAATTCGCACAAAGCTACTCGAGGGCTATCTGTGCTAGCCGTCCCTAATTTTGCAGTGCAAGACTAGAGAAAAGACAGCTAGTCATCACCACCCACCGCCAACTCTTGGGCTACTCTTGTACCAACGAATAGTGGGATTGACAGTAACATTATAACGCCCCCACGGCTGGGAGGGCGAGCATGTTTAGTGCGACGCGGGCGCGAACCCGCGAATTACGAGTGCACGCCTTAACGCGCTCGGCCATGCCAGGCCGAAATACATTGGCCCAGTAACTTTTATAAAGAATGAATACAATGGCATTTATATGAGTCTTGAGGTAAATAACTTAGCAATTTTCAGATTTCAACATAAGTTGGAATTTCGATCCAACTTATGAAACTGTGATGGCTTAAAAACATTTAAATAAATTGGTTTTATTCTACTGTTTCGCCATTTACACTAATTCGTCGCTTTTTATTATGTTATATGTAGATAAATCGAAAATATATGTTATACTAACATTAGCTTCGTAAACAGTTCTTTTAACCCTAACTTCAAGGAAAAACGCATATTTTAAGGACAACGAATTTCGAGATTTTCTATCTGAGCTAGCCGTCCCTAATTTAGCAGTGTAAGACTAAAGGGAAGATAGCTAGTCATTACCACCCACCGCTAACTCTTGGGCTACTCTTTTACCAACGAATAGGAGGATTGGTCGGAACATTATAACGCCTACACGGCTGAAAGGGAGAGCATGTTTGGCGTGACGGAGATGCGAACCCGCGACCCTCAGATTATGAGTCGCACGTCTTAACACGCTTGGCCATGCCGGGCCCCGCCGCTTGAGAGTGGAACAAAACAATTTAAAAATAAGGAATTACTGAAAAAATCTTAAAATAAAATAAAAATAGCTAAATTTATCCAAGCTTTAAGATCATTATTTGCTCATTTTATTTAAAACAAAGTTTCTATAATCATCAATTAAAATGCATTTAAAATTTCCTTTATTTTAAAACAGAAACTTCTGATATCCAACAAAAAGAGGCTACAGTTTATTTATATTCCTTAAATGGCAGCACATAGTTCCGGGATTTCCTTCTCTCAACGATAAGGAGTATGAACAGGCACTTCAATTGATAAAATTTGTTCGATAAAAAAATCATTTCGATTAAATAAAATAATATAAATACTTTATAAAAATATCAGGTTGGAACCTAAATTAATAGCGATTTATTTATAATAAAAGATGCTCTTCAGAAAACAATAAACAGAAAATTATAATTATTATTAAAATAATAATCTTTTAAAAGCCAGATCTGGATTAGCGGCTAAATCTCGAACGAAATGAAACAAAATAAAACATGATGTTATAGCTGACTAAATTTGAAACATTGTGATGCATTAGATGCAGTGTCAATTGTTTCAATTTCAAAGTATATTTATATGAAGCATCATTATATTTATGACAATTATAATTGGTAATTGTTAGGTTACGCTAGACTCGTTGTAGTTTAATTAGACAGTTAAAATAGGGATGCAGCTATGATTGGAAAATTTTCAGGCGCAGTGGCACGCATAAAAAAAGAAAAACCCGGACGTCGAGAGTATCCACTGCTGTCTTCATAGTCATGCACTTGCAAAGAAACGAATGCCAGGAAACATAAAAGAGGTATTGGGGGATGTCATAAAAATAGTTGATTTTATAAAATCAAGGCCACTCAACGTGAGGATATGGGAAGTTTGCATAAAAATTTGTTGCTTCACTCTGAATTCCGATGGCTTTCTCGGGGAAAAGTGCTTGCTCGATTTTACGAACTGCGTGAGGAGATAGGTTTTGTTTTTTTTATCTGAAAGCCATTTTGCACTTGCATACAAATTAAGAGCCAAATGCTAGATACAGGAAGTGGCTTACCTTTCGAACATATTTGCCTATCTAAATGAAGTGAATGCTGCAATGAAGGTACCAGGGTAACGTACTTCGAAGCTCAAAGTAAAATGGATGCGCTTCAACATGAGTTGCCCTTCGCTACTACGGCGGTATGTCTACGGATTTACAACGCTAAAATCAAGGGTTTGATTCCCCTCGGTGGGCTTGGCTATAAGAAAAACACACTCAACATGAGCTAAAACTTATGGAAGAACTTGACTGATTCGAAAATCTCAGTGGTTTTTTCATTTATGAATGAAATTTCCTTAAGTGAAGATACAAAACTTTCTATCTTGCAGCACATACTTCTCTCCGTATTTGGAAAAAAACACTGTGGATTCAAAATCCATTTGTTGACTCTGCAAGTACTAACGATTTGTTTTTGAAAGAGAAAGAACAACTCTTAGAAATTTCAACTGACTACACATAAAAAACAACATTTCAGCAGGAAGAAATTACACAGTTTGGATTCAAATGGCCATGGAATACAGTTTGGATTCAAATGGCCATGGAATACAGTTTGGATTCAAATGGCCATGGAATATACTGATATGGGTAACAGAGCTTTGAAAATTTGGATGCGTTTTTGTGAGCCAACATTTTTACTGTACACAGCTACGAATACCAAATTTAGAAACAGGCTAAATATTGAATATGATTTGTGCTTACAAGTAACAGCCATAACTCCAACTATTGAACTATTTTATGAACAAAAGGATGTCCATCCGAACCATTAATAAATAAATAAGTACACTGTACTTTTATTGATATAAATTTTGCAAGCAGAAAATTTTGGACAAGTGAGTAGAAGTAAACATTTTGTCTTTAAATATCGACATTTTTAATAAATTTATATTTCAAAAGCTTGAAGTAACCTTTTTCGGTGCTAGAGACCGATTGTTTCAATTTTTAGTGTATTCACTTTATCAAGATTCCGGAATGTTTTTTCTTTCTGAATCGAAGCTCCGTGGATCTAAAAATTTCAGGAGCCCTTGCACTAAAGCGATGATGACGCTTTGTGACACACCGACGCGCTGTGCCATCCTTCTTCGGGTCTGGCCATCTTCCAGCATCTGGACCGTTCTGCCTATCTCGTTCTCTATCAAATGGCCCCTGACCGTTTGGGTACATAAGATGCAGGTATACAAAACAAGTAGCAAATGTTCCATGTTGGTCTTTGTTTCGAGAATTAATGAGGAATGCATAGTTTCACATAACAATTTTATATAGGATACCTTGAGTTGTATTATCCTCGAGTGAGGTGAGTTTCGTTTGAGTTGATTCAAACTTCACTCGCAAGCTAACAAATACACTTGTAGACAAACAGATATGTTTTCATACATAAATTTAGTTATGACAAAAATAAACTGAAACGTGTACCTGTTCCTTTAAGTTTTTTGAGCGCTATATTTTGAAACGTTTACTGTTTGAATAGAAAACTTTTGTTTTCTACAGTACGGTAAAAACTACAGAATTCAAAATTTAATGTCTTGAAACATTTGTTTTTCTTTTCTTTCGCTGACAAACTTCTGATAACGATAGATATCATGCCGTTTATACTGTAAGCCTACATTTACAGGGAGTTGAATCCGGTTTAGTTTATTGAAAGATACTTTCTCATTAAATAAGGTGATTAAAGAAAATTAGATTTTCTATGAAAAAGAAACGTGGTGTCAAGCAGTTAGCCGTTCCTTAGATTTGCTTTATGCATAATTGAAACGTTAGAACGAAACGTAAGACGATCTCGACACACTTCGCTCACTCTATTGTGAACGGTAGTCTGATAACTGAGAACGTTGTACCATATTTTACATCAAATGCTTGGGCCTTGCATGGCCTAGCGCGTTAAGGCGTGCGCTTCGTAATCTGAGGGTCGCTGGTTCGCGCCCGAGTCGCGCCAAACATGCTGGCCCTCCCAGCCGTGGGGACGTTATAATGTGACGGTTAATCCCACTATTCGTTGGAAAAAGAGTAGCCCAAGCCTTGGCGGTGGGTAATGATGACTAGCTGGCTTCCCTCTAGTCTTGCACTACTAAATTAGGGACGGCTAGCACAGATAGCCCTCGAGTAGCTCTGTGCGAAATTTCAAAAATAATAATAAACTCAATGTTGATCACAAGTAACAAATCCAATACTAAAAAAGTTAAAAAGCAAGAATGATTATATTTGTTGTTGCCTTAGTCTTAGGTTGTACTAAATCCATGAGTCAAACACAATGATGTGTATACAATACATGTGTGAAAGTTTGCTGAATGACAACGGAATATTTGTCAGTTAATTAAAAGCATTAACATTATGGTATTTTTAAAGCAAAAATAACACGATACTTTGTTTTGAATTTCGTTAAAAGCTACTCGAGGGTTATCTGCACTATCCGTCCCTAATTTTGCAGTGTAAGACTAGAAGGAAGGTAAATAGTCGTCACCCCCACCGCCAACTTTTGAGCTAATTTTGTTTACTAACGAATAAAGGGATTGATCGTAACATTATAACGCTCGCATGGCTGAAAGGGAGAGCATATTTCGTGTGAGGGGGATTCGAACCCGCGACCCTCGGATTACGAGTCGAGTGCCTTAACCATCTGGGCATGCAAAGTCTGAACCAAAGTTTTTATTTTAACTGAATTACAGGTTGTATGTAATACAAACATTAGAAATGTAATCTATACTCGTACATTGGATACGAGCGTGTCTCTTTCGTTACACTTGAAACTAAGTATTAATTAAATTCAGATAACTACTTTAATTTCCATTAAACTTAGTTAAATGTATAACTAAACAAGTATAAAGCTAAACCAATAGCAATTCATGTCTGTACATGAGCTCAAAAAGTTATTCTGGGAAAACATATAAGTTGTCTCTTATTGTAACATTTTCCTTCTAATGATGGTGGTACAGGTCACTAAAATAGATACAGAAAACCTCTAACACGACCTAATATCCTTCTTCTTTATTGATGTTTTATTTATGTTGTTTTGTATTTGAAGTTTTATTAACACAATACTGTTTTGATAACGTGCGCTGAGTTAATCTCAGGTTTAAGGTCAACAAGAATTTGCTTCTGGCTCTGGCTCTCAAATGAAATTATTACGATTAGGTTCGTTCGTTTGATCTAATAATTTTATTTTCCAGTCAATATTGGCCTTAAAAGAGTATTTTCTAGTCAATGTAAATTGAAATTTGTATCTTCTTCGGAATAGTTTATCTTATTAGCACACCTCCTGGCGGAAATAATTTTTTTTACATAATTTTGTTTCTTTTTTATGGTTATACGTTCACACATTCTTTTCTAGTCAAATCAATTGGATACTTTTAAATAAAAATCACACGGATCTTCCTAATTTCTGTATACCACCTAGATACTTCTGAGTAAAGTTTTCATACGCCTTTCCAATTTTAGTTTGTGACAACTTGGTAGCTCCAGGTGTTGTGAATGGTGGAAACATACAGAATCAAAAGACATTTTCTTAGCTAGCAGGTTTTCAGGATTTTAGTTGACGTACAAACGTATATAATTTTTGACACGAGTCATTATCTGGGATCTGTTGTTAGTGATAAAGGAATTATATTTCGTATACTTAAACTAATTTATTCTTGAGCATATTTTAATTTATTTTATAAAATATTAAAAAACTGCGTATTTATATTTAGTTGAACCTTTATATCTGAGCAATTTTATTACAGACTCTTTCAAAGGTTACCTATTTTCGTTACGAAACCAGCGGAAAAGATTGTGAATAAAAAACTGGAAGACCAAGGAAGTTATTGACTGTTTTACTTCTTTACGTGAAGTGCAATTAGCGTCTATTCAAATGTGGAGAACGTCGACGTTACTATATTTATCACTAAAGGTATATGTCTTAAAGAATTACAGTTGTCAGGCGATTAATGTATGCTTACAGTGCGACATAGAACGTTATCGTTAGAATCGATCTGCTGAAGTTTGTGAGAATTGGAAGTTATGACGATATGTTCTGAAATTTGATTAGTGTTCGAGAAAGAATTAACCAATGTAAGTAATAAAACCCTAACGTTACCATAGTAACCATTTACAACGACCTCTTACGTCCAACACAGCAAGCAAGTTACAGCAGTTTGTCTGCTCATTGGTTTGGAGAGATAAAGAATAAGAGAGAAATATAGGAAAAAAAACTAGTTGCTTCATACTTAGTGAAAACTTCCAAGGTAACCATTCTTTCATTTATGATTCAAAATTTATGAAAAATAACCTTACGCCACATGTTACTTATTACAAAAAGAAATGGCTACAAACTTGATCACTCAAAATGAATACTTTACGAGCTGCTTTGTCAAGTTAGACTTGAATAAGAATTTTTTTGAAGTTTTCAGTGATTTCGGCTACAACGTTACCATCATATAAATCAACGTACAAGTTATTTTGGAATTGAATGAGAACGAAACCGAAAATTTTCATTCCAGATAAAATGTAAATTTTAGCGAGAAATGAACGAAAATTATCAAATAAACAAAAATCCATGAAGTAGACTAATATTCTTAGCACAAAGAGAACTTATTTCTTGATCGAAAATACGTTGTCAAAAAATAGGAAGTACAAAAACACCAACAGTGTTTTAGTTCTTTTGTTACAGTAAAAAAAAAGTCAGTTTTGACAAATAACAGTTAACAAAATTGAGGCTTGTTTTGACAAGTAACAGTTAACAAAATTGAGGCTTGTTTTGACAAGTAACAGTTAACAAAATTGAGGCTTGTTTTGACAAATAACAGTTAACAAAACTAAGACTTGTTTTGACAAGTAACAGTTAACAAAATTGAGGCTTGTTTTGACAAATAACAGTTAACAAAACTAAGACTTGTTTTGACAAGTAACAGTTAACAAAACTAAGACTTGTTAGAATTGCTTATCGATTGGATTTTCTTTTAAATGTGTTCAAAGTTTTCAAATGATTTACGAAGCTGCTCTGAGGAAGAGATAAGAACATTAAAAACATTTGAAGAAAGTGTGGCTTAAAACTTACCTCCACTTTATGAAGTTCTAAGTATCTCAAAAGGTATCTTTTATTTGGTTTTTAACTTGTCAGAAAAAAATACACCCGTCCGTAATTCGAAAGAGAACTCACCACTTTATCAGCTTAGAAATGTAACCGTGGCTGCTGTCAAACCTTGTCGACCATCGTGAAGTTCGCAAGTTAGATTATATTTGATAGCGTATCTGTACAAGTTTGAAACCTACTTAACCCGTCACATAAAGCAGTCTGAACGCTAATTTTGTCTTTCTTACGCGTGGTACCTCTTGTCTGAATAGTTGCATAACGTATGGTGTAAGAAAGGTCTTCCAGCATGTGGCTGAATTACGAGCCCGAGATTATAGAAGGCCGCTTATAATTTTCTTTTCTAGGAAATAATTGTTGAGTTCAACACATTAGAACTGAAACTGAAACTTAAACAAAGTTCTTCTGCTTCTCATCAATGGCTGTTTTCCAGAAAACAACCATGTGAATGTGTTTTTTATGCAGCTCCCCATAAACCATGTAAAGTTTTAGGTCTGCTGCTTTGAAGCTATATTTATGGAGGCTAAAGACATAAAAGTATTTTGCAAGAGCTTGACAAGTGTGGTTAAACATTCTTGCTGGATTCCAGTTTCTTCCACTATCTTTCTCAGGAAAAAATAGCTGTTGATTTTGTGGTGTAATTGGAAGCTTGCGAACCAATATCAGCTTTAAAATCCATATATATTATGTTGTTGACAGTACAAGGAAAAATACTTAGCTTCATTTTGATGGATTTTTGTTTCGAACTGTCCTTTACTACAACGACAACCTGAACTATCTAATGAGTTAGTCCTTCAACTATCATAGAAAACATTGAAATCCCATTTATTTAAAACATTATCCTCTAGTTCTACACCATTCAGCAATCTCGTCTACTATTTAGTTTTGAAGACATTTTACATTACAAGTACAATTTACATTGTGTGATTTTACAGTAAGAATAGACACTTGTCTGTCACGTTTTGACTGTAGCTTTAGAGCCACTGTACCCTTATCAGAGAAATTGTAACTACTGCAGTGTGTTAACCCAAAGGCATGCCTCGTTGTGATGTAAATGTGTGCGAGTGCTAGTTTTAATTGATAAAAAAGTGCCTTACCAGCCGTAGCAAGATGGTTAATTATTTATTTCTTAGTACTATTTACTCAATTACGAGAGATAATAAAACGAACAGTTCGATTATCATACACACACACTCGTGCAATTTAATTGACATTTATGTAAACGTTCCTATCAGACTCTAGATAGTCTAGATAAACGCTACGTTCTTAGAGAGAGTTAAATAGGCAATGTTTTTAAGTTAAAGAAATTTATTGTCCCCACTTATTCTTACAAGTCTTACGAAAACACGACATAAGCAAGTGTGTTTAAACAACCAAAATTTATGTCAAGCAAAAAGAGTTGGAGTAGAAACACAACCCAGCATCCGTTATTTTTACATGCCATTCTTATTTAACCAGAATTTTTCTCTTGTTTATTTCCAGGACCAAGAATCACTATTACATTTTCCTGAATATTCCCGGTACAAAAACTACAGGCCTTTGTTTCCTTGAAACGTCAGACTCTCACAGCTTGACGCCGAAGAGTGACACAGCTGACAGCCACAAGTTAAGGCTTCGTAGTAGACGTATTCTGCTAGCTGAGTTTCAGCGAGTTTGTCGCAGTGTTTCAGTTTCACCTTTCGTCGTTGTTTCTTGCTATGCATGCAGACAGGATGGTAAGCCTTCTTGTAAGGAAATCGCCAATCTGCAATCTAAGAGATTGAAACGATAGAAAATATCAGTTGATACATCAATGTGAGATATAGTTGTTTTTGATGTTAGCGTAGTTATTCTAATGTAGAAATGAGTTCAAAGTTGACGGATAAGGTCATGTGAAGGGTATTTGTTTTGAATGTTATTATAGCGATTCTTATAATCTATTAGTTTTTCAGCTGACTGGATAAATAACGTGGTTGTGATTTTAATAACTAGTAATCACAGTCTCTCTAGTTCGATTTGAAATTAGAAAATGGTCGTAACATTAAATTAATTCGACGCCAGGACAAGAAAGGCCAACTTCAGGTGACTAGCGCTGCTGTTTGAACTATCTGTTTAAATTACCCGTTTGTCATCCTGGCAAGTTATTATTAAAATTTTGCTTCACGTCCTTTAAAACTTTTATTCCTTTGTTTTTTGAAAATGGCTTTAATGACACACAACTCAGAAAAAGGACCGGAAAGGCCAGCTTCAGGTGACTGATGGTGGTTCTTTTACTTTCCTGTTAGTCATCCGGGTGGGTTATGATAATTAACATTATGCTACACAAAGTCCTTTACAACTTCTCTTAAAGTTGTAGACCAGATGTCAACTTTGATTTTATGCTATTTATGTTTTTAAACTCTGTTTTGTTTTACCTGGATAAACAATGCGGTTGTGATTTTAATAACAGTTTCTCTATTGGTTGATAAAACAACGTGGTTGTGATTTTAATAACTGGTAATTTCTCTGTTGGTTGTGAATTTAATAACTAGTAAGTTTCTTTGTTGGTTGATAGAACAATGTGATTGTGATGTTAATGTCTCACTTCTCTTTTGGCTGATAAAACAATGTGGTTGTGATTTTAATAATTGATAAGTTTCTCTGTTGACTGATAGAATAATGTGGTTGTGAATTTAATAACTAGTAAGTTTCTTTGTTGGTTGATAGAACAATGTGATTGTGATGTTAATGTCTCACTCCTCTTTTGGCTGATAAAACAATGTGGTTGTGATTTTAATAATTGATAAGTTTCTCTGTTGACTGATAGAATAATGTGGTTGTGATTTTAATAACTGATAACTTTCTTCGTTAACATGATGAAGGAAAGCATTGGACAATTGATTAGAATATATTGTAGTGTTTGAAACCGATATTTTTTCTTTGTAAACTGATGCAATACCATAGGATATAAACTTGCTTTAAATCTCAGTATATGGGCATAATAGCCCTGGTGTAGCTTAGCGCGAAAATTAAAAACAAAACAAAACCCTCACTGGGTCAAGAGCTTAAGGAATTAGATGCTGAGATCCGTGGCTTGATTACCCATGATGTAATGTAGTTCATTGTGTAGCTTTGCTTGCAAACAATAGATCTATACGTTGTGTCATATTCAAACTGTTGGCAAATTAACTCGTCAAATAAACTTACTTATGGAAAACCACTTTATGATATCGTCCGAATACAATTTTTACGCTTGCTGTTGCAACGAATATCACATCTTCAGACTCAATGACCCTACCTTCCTGTGACATATCGGTAAGCATGCGAAGTTACAATTCTGGAAACTATTTCTCGATACCCACTGTGTAATTTTGTGCTTAATTACAAACAAGTAAACAATCAACCCAAATCGCTTACTAACAAATGAAAAGATAAGTAAATGGTATCGTTTATGTAGTAAAGATAACACTGTAGTTTGGTGCAAGTTGTTAAACAAACAATTCCGACGATAAAATACATTCTTGTTGGAAACTTTACTTTCAGTTAGCTCTGTGAATGTAACTGTCACAGTTTGACTTTTAATTTCGGCGAGTGTAATTATTCATCAGTTATTACGGTACATTCAACGTAAACTGATAGTTTTACACTGCTTATAAGGTTACGCTGTGCAAAATATTTGCAACATTCTACGTTGTTTAACAGTTATGTGCATTGTCGTTCTTACCACATTCTTTAGATTTAGCTAAAACAGTGCACTGTTTTTCATCTAAGCACAACTTATCCAGGTCTTTGATTAATTAATTGTTTATTTCTATATTAACACTATCTAGTTGCTCTAAAAGGAAAACCTATATCAAAGTACTTATACACATTGAGATTAGTTACGTTGAATTTACTGACTGTGTTTGTTTGTTTTGAATTTCGCGCAAAGCTACACGAGGGCTATCTACACAAGCCGTCCTTAATTTAGCAGTGTAAGACTAGAAGGAAAGCAGCTAATAATCACCACCCACAGCCAACTTTAGCGCCACTCTCTTACCAACGAACAGTGAAATTAACTCTAACATATAACGCCCCCACGGCTGAAATGGCGAGGATGTTTGGTACTGTGACGTTGAATCAAACCTGCGACCCTGAGATTGCGAGTCGAGCGCCCTAACCACCTGGCCAAGCCGAACCTCTACTGATTGTGAATCATCTGCTGGGACAGCAGTAAGTCTTCGGATTTACAACTCTAAAATCAGGGGTTCGATTCCCTCGGTGGATACAGTAGATAGCTCGTTATGTTTTTGCTATAATAAAACGTACACACACACGCATATACCAACTGTGTCATTGAATCATGTGATAGCTTTTGCGTAAATATTGTTTGACGGATATAAGTTTACATAAGTAAAACGTATATATAAAGAATTAACCCGTTTCAATAAACTATATTTAAATAACACTCATTTTTATGCTGTTTTAAGCCACTTATATTTATACAAATAAATACTTGTTTATATATTTATATAAGTGAGCAAATAGAATAATAGACTTCTTTATTTATATTTCAAACATGGCCCGGTATGACCAAGCGTGTTAAGGCGTGCGACTCGTAATCTGAGGGTCGCGGGTTCGCATCCTCCTCGCCCTTTCAGCCGTGGAGGCGTTATAATGTGAGGTTCAATCCCACTATACGTTGGTAAAAGAGTAGCCCAAGAGTTGGCGGTGGGTGGTGATGACTAGCTGCCTTCCCTCCAGTCTTACACTGCTAAATTAGGAGCGGCTAGCACATATAGTCCTCGAGTAGCTTTGTGCGAAATTTAAAACAAACAAATAAATATTTTAAACAGTCTTAGTTGAGCTACAAGACTTAACGCCAGTGGTCAGGTCTTGTTGTTTTTAAATTACGCGTAATATCAACATTAATTATTGAAACTTGCCTCTCCGGAATCGCATCGCCCCCAACAAGACATTGCATTCAAATAATCCCAACACCGGTGTCCATTAGTGTCAGTTCTCGTGGCTTTGAAAGTATACTCTCGTTTGTGACAAGCTAGAGTTGACTCGGCGCTTTTAACTGTAGACGCTGCCGATAAGTGCAGCCACAAAATCAGCGTCAGTAAACATACCACTATCATTTTTTTTTCTCCCTTATAACTCGAAATGCTGAAATGAAATAAATAGTTTAATAAAAAAAAAATCGAATTTCATTGATAGAAAAATGAAAAATAGTAATAAATGTAAAATGCTAATTAAGAAATAAGAAACATGTTTATAAGAACAAAGCTTTTTGACTCGATAACGTTTAACTGTCGACAATGTACTGTTTATTTGTTAAACAGATAAGATGAATGCTCTACTTGTACATTTATTCAAAGTGGATCTGTTTCAAAATGTCCACTAACGATGAACCATCATGTTATTCCACCATGAAAGTCTACGGCTTTTGTTTTAATAATGTTCACTTATTTTATCATCAAGTGAAAAAGAAAACAAAGATTCTGTCCCTTTACACTCTTAGATTATACATGAGGAGAAAGGAGGAAGCTGAAGAAATCGCCTCGTGAGGATCTAATTCAACACAAGATTAATGAAGACATGTTACAGTGGAGATACCTTATCAACACACCATCTTTAAAGACATGTTAGTATCTTACCAACACTATCATCTGGTAATACATGTTAGTATTTTACCAACACTATCATCTGTGAAGGCATGTTACAGTGGAGATACCTTATCAACACACGATCTGTGAAGGTACGTTACAGTAGAGATACCTTATCAACACACGATCTGTGAAGACATGTTAGTATCTTACCAACACTATCATCTGGTAATACATGTTAGTATTTTACCAACACTATCATCTGTGAAGACATGTTACAGTGGAGATACCTTATCAACACACGATCTGTGAAGGTACGTTACAGTAGAGATACCTTATCAACACACGATCTGTGAAGACATGTTAGTATCTTACCAACACTATCATCTGGTAATACATGTTAGTATTTTACCAACACTATCATCTGTGAAGACATGTTACAGTGGAGATACCTTATCAACACACGATCTGTGAAGGTACGTTACAGTAGAGATACCTTATCAACACACGATCTGTGAAGACATGTTAGTATCTTACCAACACTATCATCTGGTAATACATGTTAGTATTTTACCAACACTATCATCTGTGAAGACATGTTACAGTGGAGATACCTTATCAACACACGATCTGTGAAGGTACGTTACAGTAGAGATACCTTATCAACACACGATCTGTGAAGACATGTTAGTATCTTACCAACACTATCATCTGGTAATACATGTTAGTATTTTATCAACACTATCATCTGTGAAGACATGTTACAGTGGAGATAACTTATCAACACACCATATGTGAAGATATGTTGGTATCTTATCAACACTATCAACTGTGAAGATGTGTTATAGCTATGACATGTATCTTCTAATATGATGTTTTAGTTTAACAGCAAGATCATGATTCATTTTAAACGTACACATACTTATAAGATAATAAGCATAGAGTTAAATTTAGAAAAGATACAGTTTAACTGTGGTGTTTGTAGAAATATGAATCAGATATTATACAGATAAACTAATGCATATATATATATATATGAATCATGTTTTTTACAGGAAAACTAAAATACTGTAATCACATATTATACAGATAAACTAATACTTATATACACACACATATGTATATGGGAATCATGTTTACAGGTAAACTGAAATATTGTAATCACATATTATACTGATAAACTAATAGATATATATATATAAAAATATGAATATTGTAATCAGATGTTATACAGATGAACCAATACATATATACATATATATATATGAATCAGATATCATGCAGATAAACTAATACATACATAGACACACATATGTATATAGGAATCATGTTGTTTACAGGTAAACTGAAATATTGTGATAACATATTGTGCAGTTATTAAACTAAGCAGCTTGTGTATTGTATAGAAACTAAGTGATTTATTCAAGTATAAGAACAAGGTTCTGTATATAAAGAAAGCTATTTATCTACACATAGAAAAAAATCACAGTCAAACTTGTACAGAAAATTTTATATTATATAGTAAGTATAAGAATTCGATATTAAACTGTCGTATTATTTCTAGACTAATTATAATTTTCGTCAGAATACTACGAGTTCCAAATGACCAATAACGGGACATTTGACTGAAACTGTGTTCCTCAGACATCAGCTATTTTTACTTCCAAAAAAAGAAATATATTATACACAAGGTTACATGCATTCACAATCGAAATTCAAGTAAACACTTGAACAAGCGATGCATTTTTAACTGAGAAAGAGAGAAGAAAACTTTATTTGTACTTTTTCGCTCTACAGTCTACAGAAAAAACAAAACGCAAACGAACTTGGCAGGGGTTTAGTTTAGACAGAGAGAAACCAGAAGAATTCCCTCTCCGATTGGAGTGGTCAGGAACGTTGTGGTTCCTCTTCGTCCCCTCACATGAAAGATTATTTGATTTTGCTTTGGGATTTACTTGTATTTTACTTTGATTTGTTTAAGGTGATGAAGTGCAGTGGGGCATTGTAAAAAATGATGGGTGAGAAAAGGGGAAGCGAGACAAAAGCGACACAAGAGAAGTTAACCAGGCCAGAGCCCGATGTCCGAAAACCCGATGAGATATCAATTAAAAACGGCGCGATTCGGGACTTGGCAAAAATATTGCCTTGGATGGTATTTAAAGATCCAATGCCTGAATTTGGATGTCGAGGGAAGCGGCAGTGCCTCAAGAAAACTTATTTTTACAGGACACAAATGTTGAGGATTGAGCTTAAGTTTTACACAAGACCCGGCATGGCCAGGTGGGTTAAGGCGTGCAACTCGTAATCTGAGGGTCGTGGGTTCGAATCCTCGTTACACCAAACATGCTCACTTTTCAGCCGTGGGGGCGTTATAATGTGACGGTCAATCCCACTATTCGTTGGTAAAAGAGTAGCTCAAGAGTTGACGGTGGGTGGTGATGACTAGCTGCCTTCTCTCTATTCGTACACTAGTAAATTAGGGACGTCTAGCGCAGATAGCCCTCGAGTAGCTTTGAGCAAAATTCAAAAACAAAAAACAATTATATAGCTTGTGAAAATCTATAGTAATTTCTATATTACTTTTTTCTTAGTTCCCAATCGTTCTTTAGCAAATGTGGAACATTCTGAAGACAACTGAAATAAACACATAAAGTAACAACAACAAAGGTCAAACTGTTCATGCATGCTCGTCATCCACGTGACTTCAATGTATTGGTGTGTCAGCATTGAGTTGTCACCTGTCTCACTAACAGAAAAGGCTGCTGTCCACTTGAAAGAAAATTTGGTTTGATTTTTTGATGGCTAAAATTTAATAATTTCTTACATTTTGCTTGTTGTTGGAAGTACGGGTTATGTCAAAGTTATTTTCATACGTATTACCATTACGTTCTTTGGAAGTACGGGTTATGTCAAAGTTATTTTCATACGTATTACCATTACGTTCTTTGGAAGTACGGGTTATGTCAAAGTTATTTTCATACGTATTACCATTACGTTCTTGGTTTTGATGTACCACAGATGCATGAATCTATATACCGGTATATCTACAGACATCTATACTAAGAATGTAATGGGACTACAGAGGAAAATAATTTTAATATAATATGTAGTTAAACTGCTTAGCAAATGTAAGCGTTATAGAAAGTCTGGCCATCAAGACATTCAAACTAAAGTTGGGTTCTGATCCATCATCAATTGAAATCTTTATAAAATGTATGATCTCGATGTGATACAGCATATACGAAGATGTAAGTATCTCTTTTTTATTGGAGAGTTCGTATGACTCCCTAGTAAGAGGACCCAGTTGCGTACGTAATGAAAGTGAAAGGAACTTAGTTGTGCTCTTGACCAAATTTTTGTATTGAAAAAGTAATGTGTAATTAAATACTAACTAGAAGCTATATATTAAGAATATAAGTTAAATTTTACTTATCTTACAAAAACGTCAATAAGCACATAAAAGACTAGAGAAAAAGCAGCTAGTCATCATCACCTAACGCCAACTCTTAGGCTACTCTTTTACTAACGAATAGTGGGATTGACCGTAACATTATAACGCCTCCACGGCTGAAAGGGCGAACAAGTTTTTGTGACGGGGATTCGAATGCGCTACCCTCAGATTAGGAGTCGAGTGCTTTAACCACCTGGCCATGTCGGGCCAACTGTATTATTAAGATATAAATTTAAGAAAAATAATTTAAGTGTTACAATAAAATATCTTTAAAAGTTTTTTGAAATAAACTATGATGTAGACGATAACACTATTAAACTGTAGTTTAAAACGAATATGTTTTACTTCCACACGTTGCAATGCGCAGATAAGAGAATTTAGCATCGAAATAAAGATGTGTAAAATAAATGAATAATTTTTGAACCAAATTTTATGAAATTAACTAAATAACACAATGTGTGTTTAAGGTGATTTATCAGACAGGCATATCTAAAGAAATAAAACCATTGCATAACCAAAAAACTCCGAATAGTATTCCAGTTTCAACCTGTTAACAAACACATATTTAATTTATTGTTAAACTGAAAGATAAGCTAATTTAAGCTACCACATTTAGATATATTAAAAAATAGGATGAATTTGTTTTCTTTTATGTAAAAATAAATGGGTATTTTATTACTTTTAATACAACATTTATTCTAGAAGTAAAACAATCATAATTTATAATCAAATGTAAAGTAACACTGGACATTTTTATCCATTACCTTAACTATTCTATAAATGTGAGTTTCTATAGAAGAAGAGCCATTACAAATTTGTTTTTTTTTCTAACATATAACATTCTGTTATGTGGGATTCACAAAAGAAACGTATGCTGCTATTCCATACATAAAATTGAACTTACCACTGTAGTGTCTGGGAGCTTCTTTCAACTGCAGACTTGTGAGCTCAGAGCTAAAGGAAATCCCACGTCTATAAGCTGCGCACAAACACGGTTTGTTCAGCCAGCGCAATCTTTGAGTTACTAATATCTACAGAAAGTCTGTTTTAGTGTAAATTAATAGCGATTCCTTAATTGGTAGATGTCCTTACGACAACTTGTGTCCATGATTTCGTTTTTATATTACAATGATGAAGTTAACAATAAACACTGTCAAATGATATTGTAAAAGCTACAAACTTGAAAGTACATCTTCTAATTATGAAAGCATAAAATTACTTAAAACAAAGTTGATTTTTGTTGAATTTCACACAAAAACTACATAAAGGACATATGCGTTAGCCGTCCTTAATTCTTGCTGTACCGTATAATGTTATTTAACTGTTACATTTATAACGCACTCACAGTCCAAAGTTCGGGGAGCGATTTCTTATTGGCTCTAATTGGACGCGAATTACAAAATCTCAGATCCAGAGTAAAGCATACCAATTAACAGGTCGTGCACAAAACCTGAATATGTGGGAAATAATAAGAAAATCATTGGCAAATTGTTTGTTTGTCTTAAAATTTTAAATATAGCTTGTTGCGTATTTTGATGTATCATGGACGAACTTCAGATTTGTTATGCTACGTATTACAATTAAGTGAGATAACTGATAATTTTGGTTTAAAAGTTAATTAAATGTCGAGATGTATCAAATGTAGCAAGATTGATACACACAGTTTACTTTCTTGATACAAATATATTTTAATGTACAAACAATAATATAATTTATAATAACAGTTATTACAAATAATGATTTATACACAAAACGTTCACAGAGTTACAAACAATATTATGTTTTTATCTGGCCTGGAACTGAATATTTTATCGATGGTTCATGATGAGCGAATTACTTCAGGGTTGATACAGGTACATGTCACTTGAGAGCTATCTAGCTCTTCGCTGATTACACGTGAGTTTTTCACTGCAGAAGTTATACAATGTCTTTATAAAAATAATAACATTGGTGAAGTCAAGCGATTTATAATGTTCTAAATCTATAGATGTTCCTTGTCAAACACCTATAGTTTCCTGATCAATTAGCATTTATCCCAGTTATAACTTCCAAAATTTATAATATGTTGACTGTAGCAAACCAACAATATAAAGTGCCCCTTTGCGTTACGTTGGTTACTTTTATAAGCTTGAGAGAAGAGTTTCCAGAAATTTCAGCTAGGACAACAATACTGACAATCACTTGTATTTACACACACGCATAATACATTATTAATTCTTACACTCAAGAGTTTTCTATAACTTTTGTGAATAGGCGGGAATTTCGCAATGCAAATGTAGCAATATAAGTAAAACGCATTTCTAAATGTAAATTCAACTGAAACAAACATTGATATTAAATAAATATGTAAGTGTAATTCTGTCAGAAGTTGCATAGCCATCCAAAATTCTGAAGTGACAAAGTAGAAGAAAAATAGTTGATAAAAAGCTTCCATTTCGAACTCTAAAGCTACCTTTTTCTGACTGAATAATGAGATCTGGCCTTTACTCTTATAACGCTTCTACGACCCCATATTGCTGAACGTATTTTTACAACCACAAATCTCCCGGTTTATATTCGGACACATTAAGCATAGTTTACGTTCATCTCGCTAATAAACGAACATCTTAAACAAAACCATACTGACTATATCATACACTGCGTTTAACCTCAGAAAACTTGGCGTAGTCTGGTTGAAGGTTTGTTTGGTTTGTTCTAAATTTCGCGCAAAGTTACACTAGGGCTATTCATGCTTTCCGTCAATAATTTAGCAGTGTCATCACCACCCACCGCCAATTCTTGGGCTACTCTTTTACCAACAAATAGTGAGATTGTCCATCACATTATAATGCCTCCACAACTGAAAGGGCGAACATGTTTGTGTGATGGGGATTCGAAGCCGCGACCTTCAGATTACAAGTAAATGCCTTAACCACCTGGCCATGCCGGGGCCTGGTTGAAGGAGTGAATCTCGTCACGAAACATGCTTGGCTTTGCTTACTCTATGGATAATTTATTAAGTTATGGTCAGTGCCATTATTCGTTGGCAAAAGTAGACCAAGAGATTACAATGACTGCAATAATAATAATAAAAAATGTTTAAACAATTTCACGGAAAAACAAATGGAAATAAGGAAGTAGGTCTGTTCTAAACAAAACGTTATAAGATAAACAATCAATATATAGAGATATTTCATGAAAGCAGAAGTTATATCTTGTACTTTCTTTGCTGATATGGATTACATCAATGCAATTGTCACATGACATCAAACACAGGCGTGTTACCTTTTTTTACTACACTCAGATGCCTATGATAGTGTCAATAAACTGCATTCTTCAGGTTACATAATTTTCAGCTTTAAATATCACACGGTTTATTAATGTATTAATTTATTGTATTATACTTTCATTTATTAAGTGGTATGTTATATTTGCATATTAAATGTATTCGATAGCCAATCACAGCCGTTTGTTCTACGTGATCTTCCAATAAATTCTATAACTTCAACACACGTGTTTTAAACTCCAAAGAAAATACCGCAGCTCATTTTAAATCTCCATTTAATTATTATGGACAACTTGAAAGATGACTATCTTCAACCAGCCATTCTTCGAGAATTCTACGTTGATGTCTTACTCATTTGAATGAGAATTTTTGTTGTAAAATTTATTTGTAAGTTTTTTCGCGCACGTGATTTCTTACACGATTTTAAGTGGAATGAAGACATAACCTTAAGCCATCCTTATAAATACGTGACTCGTAATCTGAGGGTGTGGGGTTCGAATCCCGGTCGCACTAAATATGCTCGCCCTTTCAGCTGTAAGGGCGTTATAATGTGACGTTAATAAAAGAGTAGCTCAAGAGTTGGCGGTGGGTGGTGATGACTAGCTGCCTTTCCTCTAATCTTAGACTGCAAAATTAGGGACGGATGGGGCAGATAGCCCGTAAGTAGCTTTGTACAAAGTTAAAAAAAGCACAAAAAGATTGAAAGGGTAAACAAATATATACAGAAAGATCCATAAAGGGTTCAGAATAGTATGAGAGATAAGAGAGAAAATGTTCTTAGTAATGCTTAATGATCTTAATTTACTATTTGAAATTAAATTTCAAACATTAGTTTAGTAGCATTAGAAATATTTTACCGGCTCTCTTAATAGCCACCCTCCGCTGGTACGGCAGTATGCCCATAGATTTACAACGCTAAAATCAGCCATTCGATTCTCCTTAAGGGACTCACCAGATAGCCCGATGTGGCTTTACTATAAGAAAACACACTCTTTTGGTAATTCAACAAACATCAGGGAAAACAATGCTGGTTTCATTGAATTAAATGAAACATTATGCACATTTACGAAGAATACTGAAATAGAAATAAATAATTTACTTGTGTTATAAATAATGGAAACAACAGATGTATACTAAATGCTTTAAGTGATTAAAAAGAATTTGGCGAAGCATATAGAGTTAAGACATTACATTAAATTGCAGGGTTTATTTTTCAAATATTCTTTATAATTAGTTCGTTATTGATTTTGAGTTAGAGATATGTTAAAGTAACATTTCATATCTAGTTTCTCGATTATTCTGTTTTCTGGTCCTGCATGATCAGGTGATTAAGGCACTGGACTCGTAATTTGAGGGTCGAAGGTTCGAATCCTCACCACACCAAACATGCTCGCCCTTTTAGCTGTAGGAGCGTTACAATGTGTCGGTTAACCCTAGCATTCAGTAAAACAGCAGCTCAAAAGTTGGCGGTGGGTGGTAATGACTACCTACCTTCTCTCTAGTCCTACACTGCAAAATTAGGGACGGTTAACGCAGATTGCTCTCGTGCAGCTTTATGCAAAATTCAAAACAAAACAAAACCTATTCTGTGTCCAGGCGATCTGTCACTCAGCACCATAACTCATTAACTGGACTAGATCTTGTTCGCAATAAAAAAATATGGATAGCTAGGAGGATTATTGCTGTAGACCACCGAAAGGTGCCAAATCAATAGAATAATTAAGCCTAATATTCGTGATGAAAATTAAAACTGTTGATTTCAAAAAAAAGAAAACTTGTTAACGATTTGAACTGAATGATATTATCGCTTTAAATAATATTTAAGTAGTATTAAATAGTACAGTTTTATTATTTGAACGATGACACTATTAACATAAGAATAATATTTTTAATCGTCCGATTAGGATATATAATTTAAATTATATTTTCGTTGGAGCACTATGTTTCTAGTCGAATTTGTTAGATGGCGCCACTTCTCTTTT
The DNA here is from genome assembly GCA_011833715.1 of Carcinoscorpius rotundicauda. Classification (NCBI taxonomy): domain Eukaryota; kingdom Metazoa; phylum Arthropoda; class Merostomata; order Xiphosura; family Limulidae; genus Carcinoscorpius; species Carcinoscorpius rotundicauda. The sequence goes on along the minus strand of CM022393.1, from coordinate 21,600,322 downwards.
ATTAACTAAGGGCTCAAGGTTGGCACTGTAATTTCGAAGACATACCGCCCCATCGGGGTACAACAAAAAGAGATAACAAAATTATCAGAAATTTATTTCGCTTAAAATGTTTTAGAGTCAATAGCTGCATTTGAAACAGTTTTTTCTGAATAGAAAACAAGTGAGAAAAGGGTATTTTCGAACATATAATGCTTATAGGGCTAGTAAATGAAATAGAATACGATTTATCGCACAAAATTTTCCTGTTATTTGTACGCGTGGTGAATACATGAGAAAATATTTTAAAATTATATACACCATAAAAACTCAGTACTACGTGTATAGCTTATTGCTGACACAGATAAAAAGGATTTTATATGGAAATAATAATGAAAAAGAAATACACGAATTTTTTAAAAAAAAATCCAAAACCATGTGAGAATGGTAACTTTCATAATGATCTGAACGACAATGCGATCTCATTCTTTATATTTTTTTACGTGGATTGAAATTCATGGAACTATGAACATGTACAAAGTAAAAATAAACTAATACTGATACGGCATCTATATATATTAAAGCGAGTGTCTCTTTCTGTGGCTCGCCATGGCCAGGTGGTTAAAGCACTAGACTCTTAATCCGAGGTCGCGGGTTTTAATCCCCGGTCACACCAAACATGCTCACCCTTTCAGGCGTGAGGGACGTTATAATGATACAGTCAATCCTACTATTTGTTGGTAAAAGAGTAGACTAAGAGTTGGCGGTGGGTGGTGATGACTAGCAACTTTTCCGCAACTTTATGTAGAACAGCGATGTGTCTCCGGACTTACAATGCTAGGCACCGGGCGTCGATACCAGTGATTATATTCAGTAACTTTATGCTTAACTTCAAAGAAATAACTTCTTAGCCTCAAAATTTATAAAATGTAAAGAAGAACTTGATTCGAACTGGTTTATTTTGGTTTTCGTTAATAGTAAAGCTACGTAAGGATGTATTGAAACCCGGGTTTCGGCGTTCTTCCACCTAATCCTCTGTGGAACGAAACTTATTCAAACGGAATATCTTAGTTTGCACAACATATCATAATTTTATAAAAGACAACGTTTAAAATGTATTTTCATAATTTGTCGTTTACTACCTTTGACCCAGGGTCCAGGTGGGAACAGCATAGATAGCCTATTGTGTAGTTTTTAAATTAAAATCAAACAAACAAACACATAAACAATGGCTATTACTTTTATAACGCACACAAATCCTAAAAGGTACAGATTTATTTTCAGAAACTGGACGCGAAACATGGAACTTCGTATTCATAGTTTTTATTCTGTTTACAACGGGGCCCGGCATGGCCTAGCGTGTTAAGGCGTGCGCTTCGTAATCTGAGGGTCGCGGGTTCGCGCCCGCGTCGCGTTAAACATGTTCGCCTTCCCAGCCGTGGGGGTGTATAATGTGACGGTCAATCCCACTATTCGTTGGTAAAAGAGTAGCCCAAGAGTTGGCAGTAGATGGTGATGACTATTGCCTTCCTTCTAGTCTTACACTGCTAAATTAGGGACGGCTTGCACAGATAGCTCTCGAGTAGCTTTGTGCGAAATTCTAAAACAAACAAAACAAACTGATTACAACGAGTATCGAAACCAAGGATTTAATAAGCCTTGATTCAGACTTACCACTGAGCCACTAGAGGGCACAGTGACAGCAACACTCCATTAATAAATTATTGTACCCGAAAAGTTGGTGGTCGATGCTGTTAACTAAATAACTTCCTTCTAATCTGTTGTTTCAAATTTAAGAGCGTTTAAAGCATTAATTTGTCCTTAGCGTACTTAAAAATAGATTTATATGCTTGTTAAAAGATAGCGCTGAGATGAAATCTGTTACACTAGTTGACATCAAATCCTAGCAATAATAATTGTCACACTAATATAATTTTTTTCACTTATCATTACATGTACTTTGAGGTACTTGGGTACATTTTTTAAAATTTTCTCTGCCACCATATGTATTTTGGGATGTTTGAGTATCGATTTTAGCACTGTCTTTACACAAGCCGTAAGATGATATTACTCATTTGCAAACATTAGATAGAGCATTGTTCTCCATAATGGCATTCCCAAGGTTCTACCCAGGACTTCCTTGAAAGATATTATTAAAGCTCAGTTTAAGAAACTCCCATACGTTCTTAATAGAACAAATGCAATTGCGATTTCATAATCGAATATAAGATCGATAGCAAGCAATAATACACTCAATGTTTACTTAATTAGGCACACCTATCTAATATTGGGTAAGACACGTGTTTGGCTTCAGAACGCCATGAATTCTTCGTGGCATGAATATAACAAGGTGCTGGAAACATTCCTTAGGGATTTTGATCCATGCTGACTCGATAGTCTCATGAAGCTCCTGCATATTTGTCGGCTACACATTCATGCTGTGAATCTCTCGCTCCACCGCATCCTGAAGGTGCTATACTGGACCTACATCCGGGGACTGTGCAGGCCATTTGAATTCACTGAAGTCACTGTCATGCTCGTATAACCAGCTTGAGATGATGCGTACTTTATGGCATAGCATATTGTCCTGCTGGAAGTAGCCATTGGAAGACGGGTAGACTCCGACCATAAAGGGATGCACATGGTCAGCAACAATGCTCATTAACACTGTGACATTAAAATTATGTCTCATTTGGTATTAAGGAACCTAATATGTGTCAATAAAACACCATTACACTACCACCAGCCTGTACTGTCGACATAAGGTAGGATGGATCAATGTATTCACGCTGTTTAGGTCAAATTCTGATCCTATCATCCGTATGTCGCAACATACATCGAGATTCGTCAGATCATGCGACATTTTTACAATCTTCAATTATCCAATTTTGGTGACCCCATGTCCACTGTAGCCTCATCTTCCTGTTCTTAGCTGACAGGAATGGAGCCCGGCGTGGTCTATTGCTGATGTAGCCCAAGCTTCAAGGTTCGACAAATTGTACTCTTAGAGATGCCATTCTGCAGACCACTGTTGTAAAGAGTAGGTAATTGAGTATTTGAGGCCTTCCTGTCAGCTTGAATTAGTCTAGTCATTCTCCTATGACCTATCTCACTAGCAAGGTGTTTTCGTCTACAGAACTGTTCTCAGTGGATTTTTTTTCACACCATTCTCTGTAAATTCTAAACTGTAATGCGTGAAAAATCCCAGATCAGCAGTTTCTGAGATGTTGGAGCCACGACGTCAGGAACCGACAATCATTCCGCAATCAAAATCGCTTAAATCACGCGTTTTTCCACATTATAATGGTTTTTCGAACAACAACCAAACCTCTTAACCATGTCTGGCTGTCTTGTATATTGAATTGCAGCCACATTATATTCGTTGATTGGCTGTTTGCATTAAAAAAAACACGTGTGCCTGATAAAGTGACCACTGACCGTAATCATCGTGTTCAGTAAATCCAGTTAATTATTTTTGAAAAGGAGTTCATAACACACATACTAAAATTTATTTAATCCCTACTAGTAAGTTTTAAAAAATTCAAACTTAGGTTATGGAGATGTCATTAGCTTTAGCGGTTTTTAATTCATTACAGATAATCTAACACGCTGATATTTCACGCTAATCGGATAGTACGTATTAAAGATTCGGTGTATGGATCATGCTTGTTCGTATTTACCTAATTCCTTTAAGAATGATGAAAGTAGTAACTTCCAAACATTTCCATTTCAATCCTATACTCGGGGACACAATTATATTGACACTACAAGATAAACGGTAAAAAATGATTAAAATGCAGCTAGACAGATTAATATATATATACAATGGTTTAATAAGACACATAATTATTCAGGTATATGAGAAGTAGGCCCGGCATGGCCAAGTGGGTTAAGGCGTTCGACGTGTAATCTGAGGGTTCCGGGTTTGAATGCGGATCGCACCAAACTTACTCGCCCTTTCCTTTCAGCCGTGGTGTGACGGTTTAAAGTTATCTGGGGAAGTATATGCCCCTCAAAGTTATAGTTGTCTAAATAATTTTTTTTCTTTATTATTTCTTCGATGGGACTGTGATAAGCTACAAAACCGGGTTATTTCTTCGATGGGACAGTGATAAGCTACCAAACCGGGTTTGATTATCTGCGATGAACACAACAAAGAGCCCAATGAGACTATACTAAAACAAACTTTAAGAATTTATGTGCAAAAAAAAAATTATGCAAAGTGTGTTTTACTGAAATTCGGGATTTTATTCCCGGCTGTGAACACAGAGAAAAAGCCCAAAGTGTTTTTAATAAGCCAAAAAACATCTTTTTTGTGTAAAACTGAACAAGGTCTGCTTCGTTAAAATCCGAGAAGTTATTCCCTACGGTGATAGACTCGTAATCTGAGGGTCGCAGGTTCGAATTCCCGTCACACCAAACATGCTCGCCCTTTCAGCAGTGAGGATATTATAATGTAACGGTCAATCTCACTATTCATTGGTAAAAGAGTAGCCCCAGAGTTGGCGGAGGGTAGTGATGACTAGCTGCCCTCCCTCTTGTCTTACACCGCTAAATTAGAGACGGCTAGCGCAGATAGCTCACGAGTAAATTTCCGCAAAATTAAAAAACAAACAAAACAAATCCTACGGTGAACACAGAAGATTGGTCAATGCTCTAAACCAACAAACTAAACTTCGTGAATTTTCGCGCAAAACTGCACAAGCGCTATTTTAAACTGATAAACTAGATGGAAGGCAGACGACCAGTCAACTGCACTCATCGATAAATTTCCAATCGAATACCAAGCTTTAACAACTAATATTGTCGCGCTCCGATAAACCAAAATTTGAAGCAAAACATATGCCTTTAGATTCACAGTCAGGACACGATAACCATCAAGCAACACTCAGTCCAAGCAAACTGGAATCGATATGAGCGTTTCTTCACACTCATATTGATTTCTTTAGTTAATCACGAGGCCGCCGAAAGAGTTAACCAGAGGAAAAGAAATTTTATCACATTTTTAATAAACCGAGTTGTCATTCACCACATGCTTGTAAAAGACTTTTACTATGTTTCTTTACAAGTACAAACTGAAGTGTTGACTTTCCTTGACTATTAATTCTCTTGCCAGTTTCGCTGGAAAGTTTATATGTATGTATATATATACATATATATATAATTAATTTTCAATTTTTTATTCTTGTATAAAAGCCAAAATAAACTTTAATTAACATTCACCGAGTTTCGGTTTGTGAAAACTATTTGTTAATTAAACAATAAAAGTTCCAGCAAGGAAAGTTTGAAATATACTGTCAGATGAGTCAGTACCCGTTTACTGTTGACATTTTCAAGTACTGAGAAATTGTATAAGGACCGACATGGCCAAGCGTGTTCGAATCGCGATTGCACCAGACATGCTCGCCCTTTCAGCCGTAGGGGCGTTATAACGTGCATGAAATCCAAAACAGAAAAACAAACACTATTTCCGTGACACCAATGTTAAAATGTACTTATGATGAATGCCTCTACCATGACTTTATACGGATATGGTTGTCACGTGACTTGTTGACTTGCACATCCCAGATCGTTTTAATAAAACGTATTCTTCTGTTTGCATATTTATGTATGTTAATGTGGCTACTGTATAGATAGCTTAACATTAATACGTACAATCCTCTATGTTTCTACTTATTACGTAATGGCATCTATATTTATTTTATGCATTAGCTTATATATATCCATATTTAAGTCAGTGTTAAAAAAGAAAGAATTTTCGAAATTATAATTGAAAGTTTAAGAATTATTTTTTTATAAGTTAATGAGCAGAGGTTAAAAAAGAATTCATCTAGACCTGAACTTCTATGTTACACAGATATATACGCAATTTGTTTGTTTGTTTTAAATTTTGCGTAAAGCTACTCGAAGGCTATCTGCGCTAGCCGTCCCTAATTCTCTAGTGTAAGACTAGAGAGAAGGCAACTAGTCATCATCACCCACCGCCAACTCTTGGGCTACTTTTTTACCAACGAATAGTGGGATTGACCGTAATATTATAACGCCTTCAACAGCTGAAAGAACGAGTATGTTTTGGTTTGACAGGGATTCGAACTCACGACCCTCACATTACGATTCAAGCGCCTTAACCATCTGGCTATGCCAGGCGTCGTAGGCAGTGTAGTGCTAATGAAAACTGATCGATTTTGAGATGAGGATGTAACACGTATTTATACACTCACATCATAATGATATTTTCAGAGCGGAATTTAAAATACACGTTGTTCTTAAAAGCATTTGAAAATGCATGAGAATGGATCAACTTGGAGTCCTGCGACCATTCAGAAGTAGACTTGCAACATTTCGTACGCTTGACATGACAGACAGTGTGTAACGTCTTGAAAGAGGTAGCAATCTACACACATGTAAAGATTTACTCTCATATATATGTTTTGATACTGATGTTTGTTTAAGTTAAATTTATATTTATAAATGTACATAATGTATAGTGTTAAATCTATATTGCGAAATTTCCGATTATTCACTAAATTTGAAGAAGAATGTGGTGTGTAAGAATAAACAATATATGTGTGTGTGCGTAAACACTAGTGTTTCATCTATATTGTTGAGCAGGCTGAGAAATGTCTATAAAATCCCCACACGCCTATAAATACAACCAACACGATACACCAAAAGACAGTATATATTATAGGTTTGCTACAGTTGGTAAACCTCGGAAGCTATAATTGTGATTAACGCTTATTAATCACGAAGTTCAAACATACTGACAAGGTGTTGTTATAGGTTTCGAACATTACAAACAATGTAACAACAGCAGATTCACATCGGACATTTGTATTTTTACCAATACATCATATAATTTCAGCGGTGAAAAACTCGACATGTGATAATTTAAGAGCTCCCCAGCTACCAATGTAAATTGTACCTATATCAACTCAAAATTAATTCGTTCATCGTGAACCTTGAATTAGATGTCTAGTTCTAAACCCGACAGAAGACTCAATATTATTTGTAAAACGTTTGTATAAAGTTTATTATTTGTAATAAGCGTTATTATAAATTGCTTTTTGTATATTAAAATATTAAGAAAGAAAACTGTGCGTATCAATTTTCTTAGCAAATATGATAACTTGGATGCATATAACATTTAATTAAATATAAATTATCATTTAACTCAGTTCCAGGCTTTTTCAAGTCGTGACACATAACAATCAGGGATTTTAAAGTATCCCTTGTTATTAACAGCATTGGAAAGTAAAAGAGAATGGATCAATTTGGAGCCCCATGAATATTCAGAAACAGACTTGCAATAAGTCTTACCCTAACCATGGTAGGCAGTATGTGATATATTGTAACAGCTGGCAATTCACACACATGAATATTCATAGCAAAAGAAGTTAATACGTGTTAAGCATGAAAAATGAGATTACTATTTATGCTAGTTCATGCAAATTTGACTGAACGTATTTCAATGGTCTGCATGCTAAACTGTGGTTCTGATATTCCATGGTTTGCACACCGTTTTACCAAAAGAGCAAAAAAGAACATTCAACACTTTGAGACTATTAGTGTGGTATAAGAATAACAGTCAAACGCCACTATCTGGTTTAATAAGAGTAGCTCAACATTTAGTGGTGGGTGTTGTTGCTAGTTGTTTTTCGACTATCATTGAGAGAAATTCGACAAATATACAAAGCGCATGATGAAATAAAAAGGGTGCTGAAAAACTGTTGCACTCATACATTAAATGGTTTATGGAAAGCCTGCAGAGAAGAAGTGTGTGCTTGGGACATTACAACCTTACGACGGAGCCTTTTAAAACGGTTTTTACGTTGAAAGGTTATTGTCAAGATGTTCATTCATCAGAGAGAACATAATCGGAAGTGGGAACATGGAATGTAACCAACTGGGAAGGTTACAAAATCGTTTTTTCATAGCGTACTCAGACTCTGTATTTAAGGTAAAGAGTAAATTGTATACAAAAGTAGCACAGTGTATACTTCTATATTTCATATAAGCTTGTTGTAGTATCTTTCATGGTACGTTTTAGAAAAGTATCATTGTATATTTATTTCGTTAAAACTTTAAACCTAATATTTTCATTTGTGCAACTAATATACCAGAATGTGCCAAGAATTTGTGTTCAAGCTTCTGTTTCTGCTTGAAGTTAAACTTCTGGTATCAATATCGTTTGATTTCAGACTAATTCAAACAAGCCGAAAAAATAATGTTACCTATAAAAGAAACAAGAGTTATGCTAGACATTTCCTATCTAAGAATAATTACAAGGATGAAAGGCTTTATACCTAAGCATGATCTCCAACTTGAGAAATTAAGTTTCTAACAAATTTTAGGGCGGAAGACCAGCTTTCTGTGATAGCTTAATGCGATAAGTTGTTTTTTCACGTAAATAAGAAACCATAAAAGTAACATAACATCCACCATATTGCTTGTAAGAAGGTTTGTGTGTTTTGGTTGTTTTTTTTCATTCCATCCACGATTCATTGTTTTATGAAAACAATAATTTGTCGTAAACAAAGCCCATTGTTGTACCAAATAAAATACATTCTCTCTTCAAATAAATGTTTCATACATATACTATTGAAATCTTTATTCACTCCTGAATGTCCTCAGTAGTACAGTGGTAGGTTGGATTTACAACGTTAAAATCCGGGATTTGATTCTTCTCTGTGGCCACAAAAGACAGTCCAATGTGGCTTTGTTGAAGAAACAGAAAAATACAATGCTTTAAAATGCTGATTACATGTATTACATAAACTGACATTAAACACTAAATTGGTACATCAGAATATTGAATAAAACAACACTTATTGTTAAACGCATGTGGACCACACATCCTTATTTAGTTTCATCAGCGTCAATATACAGTTAGAGCTAAGGTTACCTGAAAGTTTTTGATGAAAGTTGATTTTTATTTGAAAATTTTCTGCCACACTGAACATTGTAAATAAAATTCCTTTGCGTATATTTTCTCACTTTTTACAGCCTCTTCGTCCACCTGATCAATTATTTTTGTTATTTCTAACTATTTTCCAGCCTATTATTCCAATTTTATTCTCCCAAACCTGGCTCTCGTTCATTCTAAAAATATCCGTTAACATTTTTAAATTGCTAGTTATTATTTACGGATTACGTTAACATTTTGACGAAGATGACCTGGTCTCTGAAGTGAAGAAGACTTCCTATCAGTTCAAGTAAACTGCCTTTTCCGAACAACAATTCAAGTAGGAAAATTTGAAAATAAAGATCAAATAGTCTGAAAAACTTTTGAACAAATTCTATCCACTTGTTTTAAGGAGACTTTTCAATCTGATTGACAGTGGAGAAAGTTCGTTGGTAAAACTTTCAGAAGAATTATAGTGTTGAACGTTCCTGTGTTTTCAACAGTCACGCCATGTCTTCGAGCAATATTCATCCCATATATTGATAAGAATGACAACTAACGATAGATATCTTGCATCACTTCAAAGGCTTTTATCTTCAATGTTAATAAAAGTTTCAAACACGTTTCTTTCTGTTTTTACCACGTGTTTCTACTTACAACGCTATTAAATAATTTCAAACTCAAGTTATCTGTACAAACGGTACCCTCCATTGAAAGTTCTCATTTATATATTTATTTTTAATAACTACTCTGATATCACAAACGTTTACGTAAATATAAATATGTACTTTCACTGTTATAATAAAAAAAAATCTGACGAAACCAAAGTGAAATATACATGGTTTTAATTTTTTCTTATTACTAATTATTCAGCATATTATTTGTAATATTATATTCTTTCAAATTTGAAATTACTATGTAAAGCCGCCTCTTAAGGATTCCTTATTCGCCTCAACCAAATGTCCTTCCCAGAGATAGAGAGAAATAATTCCTTCCTCTTTCTTATGTCATAATTCTCTATCATCGCTGTTGTTTCCTGCCATGACGTCACCATTTCCTGTAGTACGCTGTCAAGCCACACAATAACAATACTGCTGTGTGCTATTGTTTCTATATTTATATATTTCTTTGCACATTAATACTTTAAAGTTAAAAAAACGAACGCGAAATTTCTGGACAGAATATTTTTGTTTATTTTTAGATAAATGCATTTTTTTTTCAGTGCCGAACAATAAAAAGCTATTAATAAATACAGTTTTGTTTTGTTTTTTGTTGTTACAAGCTAACTACCGTATTTGTTACAGACTTGGTGGAAGTGGGTGGAAAAAAACTTGTTTCTGTCACGTACGTAGTTTCCGGAGGATGCAGATATGTCGTATGAGTGGTTTCTGTTGTGTTGACCACAAGATTAGGTGAATGACATAAGCGGATATTAGAAGCATAGCTTGACATACCAACACAGGATTTTTTGGTAGGGACCGAAGACTTCAGAATGTAGCCCAACTTTGGTGCAAATTCATCCAAAGTTCTCGAAAAAGCGTATCTAATTTCCGAGTTCCGATAACCGTAGATCCATGGGTTAATGCAGGTATTTGAAACCGCTAGAACGCCCAAATAAAAAGCAGTTTTCCCGGTTAGTATATCGGTATTATGGAACATGTCAATTAACATACACACTTGGAATGGAAGCCACGTGATAAGGAATAGACCTGTGGTCGCGGCTAAAGTTCGTCCGTATTTGGCCTCGGTTTCAACTTCCCCTGTTTGTCGGCGTAAGGACAGTTCCACTAAAAATATAGCACGTGCGTGGTACCTGGCAACGACGTACACGTAAGCATAGCTGAAGAAAATAATAAATAAACACGGTGCAAAAAGTGAAAAGAAAAGAAAGAGCTTCACTTGATACCCTATTAAGTTAAAGCTACAAGCTATCACGTGTTTCTCGGGGCGAATAATATACCACCATAAAACAGGCGTGCAACTGACAACGAAAGAATATACCCAGAAGCCTGTAATGTATCTGCCAATGGTACGGTCAGTGATGATGTCGTTGTAGCGTAGAGGAGAAGCGAGAGAAATATAACGATCGAGCGCTATTCCCGTCACGCTCAAAATGGACACGCTACAGAGAAGAATAAGAACAGAAAATGGCACGAGACATAGAAGAGCTGTGTCTATTTTAGAACGACAGAGCTCAAAATAAAGACCAACTGGAAGAACAAGTCCGATTCCGAGATCAGCGGAGCTTAATGAGAGGACTAAATAATTACTCGGGTTTTTCAAGCGTTTAAAGCGATAAATGGATATTACGAGTAGAGCATTGCTGCACATAGCTAACGAAGAGAGAAGGAAAATGCTTAAAACCGCCAAGGTGACATCACCTGGTGATGTCCAATCAGAAGTTGCTGAATTACCCCTTTCATTGTTTAGATGCAGGACAACATTCCGGGATAAAATTTGTGGAAGATGTTCGTTGTTCAGGGGACCGTTTAGTTGTGATCGTTCAATGGTTGTAGAATTCAGTATAATGTTGGACATTTTCATATTTCTCTATCTGTGTTCTGCATTTTTGTGTTGATAATAAAGGGAAGTATTTTAAAAATCTGACTTCAGTGTGCCAAATGTTACAAATTGAATGAACGTTAACTTCCAAGAGCTTTCAGTTACTATGTCAAGACGTGGGGTTTAAAATATGCGTAAATACCTTGAGAGTTTCAAGCCAGTATATCACGTGGTGGAATTTGAAAGGTAAGTGAATGTTTCAAAAGTGTCCAGCAAGCATTTCAGGTGTTGGAGCTTGGAAAATGAGTGGATCTTTCAAAAGCTTTCAGTAACTATCACGTCACATATCGTAGTTTGAAGGGTGAGAAGATACTTAAGGAGCTTCCAAGAAGTATGTCACGTGGTGAAGTTTGGAAGATTAGTAGATTTTTCAAGGGCTTCCAGTCTGCATGTGTGTGGTAGAGTTTGGAAGATGAATTACAATTTCAAGAACTTCTGGTCAATATGCCACAGTCACTGGATAAGAAAATACAAATAAAATCAGCTCCAACCATTCTACATGATTAACTAGATTAAACTAATATAAAGTCAAAACATGGTAAAACGAAATGTTAGATTCACCATTGTTTAATTAATAATAATTTGAGAATATACTAAATTTACTCAGAACTGTAAAACTATATTATTAGTAAATCTCTTAATAAGGAAATTCAAAATTAATCGATTTAAAGAACGAGAAAATAAGTTGAAGGTATAGTAAAAAATATATAACTGAAGCAGTCACTAGGAACGAATTATAAAACAAAAATACCTTACTAAGGATATAAATTCTTTACATAGCAAACACATCTTCACTATAAACGAAAAAAACTATCAAAACCTTTGATTCAAGAACTAAGACTTCACATATATTATAACTTTATATAAAGAACTAGGGATTACTCGAGAATCACTAAACCTTTTGGGTGATAAAACATATAAAGAACAAAAACGAATAAGGTTTTTATCAGACTTTAGAGGCCAAGTGATTAGGGCGTTCGATTCGTAACCTGAGGTTAAAGTTTAAACATCTTATAAAAAGTAATTAAAACATATATTAAAAGGGTGAAATAAATTAAAAGACAACTAAATGGGTAAATAATAGAATAATGAAAAAATATTACACAAATATCCAAAGGGCCCGGATGGTCAGGTGGTAAGGGCACTCGACTCCCAACCTGAGGGTCGCGGGCTCGAATACCCGTCCCACCAAACATGATCGCCCTTTCAGCGGTGGGGGCGATATAATGTGACTGTCAATCCCACTATTCATTGGTAAAAAGAGTAGCCCAAGAATTGGCGGTGGGTAGTCATGACTAACTGTTTTTTGTCTCTAGTCTTACACTGCTAAATTAGGAACGGCCAGTGCAGATAGCCCTTGTATAGCTTTGCGCGAGATTCAAAACAAACCAAACCAGAATCACCGGCGTCACGCATATTTAGTGGATTACTTGCAGAGCACCAGTGTAATTCTTCATAAAAGGATTCCCACCCCTTAGGCTTAGCAGCAAATCTGCAGACTTATCGAACTAAAATTCGGATATCAATAACTTTGGTGGAATAAGTACAGAGAGCCCACTGTACACCTTTATGCTTAGCAACAAACAAACAAATACAGAGTTCTGATATGTATTAAAGTTTGACAGTGGGTATCTCTTTTATTTATTTTTCTGTTAAATATATTAATCCTCTTTGAGCTTAATGCAGAATTAAAGTTGTTGTTGTTTTTGAATTAAGCACAAAGCTACACAATGGGCTATCTGTGCTCTGCCCACCACGGGTATCGAAACCCGATTTAGCGTGTAAGTCCGCAGACATATCGCTGAGCCACTGGGGGGCCAGAATTAAAGTAATACGCTTAGTGTGAGAGTTGATTTGAGCTTGTACCATTAATTACAATATATCCAAAGAAATTCTTTATTTGGAATTAAGCACAAAGCTACCCAATGATCGGGTATCGAAACTCGGTTTCTAGCAGTTCGGTTCCGTATGAATACCACTGTGTCACTGGGGGAGATCTCCATACTTACTTCACACATAATTACACGACAAATTATTTTGTCCTTGCACATGTTTCAGTAGTAAATCTTAACATGCTACAAGTAAATAATTAACATGTGACTTAATGATTAAAGTACCTGAAACAAGATAAAAGTGGATGTCGAATAATTAACCTCAATTAGGAGAATTATTTCAGGAATTTGTGTTTTTTCAAAGTTAGAAATCTTGTTGTGCCGCAAGCAGAGCTCCCTGAACAAGTTACTCTCTTCTAATTATGTAAAGAAAATATTTTATAAACATATTACGTTCTCCAATCAGTGATCTACAAATACAGGGTTGTCGCTAGAAAAGCGGAAAATGTGTCAAACAGCTAGTTATTTTTACAAAGAATAACTTTTACAAAGTTCTTAGTTTGACAAATTAACTTTTACAAAGTTTTTTAAAGGCATATGTTATAATATTACACTCATAGATGCTCAAAATTATTAAAATCATGCATTTTATTCATGATGTAAAGAAATCAAAATAGAAATGAGTAAGCACGCATTTTATTCATGATCTCATCTGATCCTCAAATTTTCCGCTTTTCTAGCGACCACCCTGTATATTACGCTTTTTACCCAAAATACTTCATAACACGCTTCCACCGTTTTCGCCAGGGTAATGGTATGTGAAATATTGCAGCCTTAAGTAATAGTTTTACTCAACCACTGACATATCAAAATATTGCTTGTTTACTTGTTTTAGAGCAAAGTCTTGTTGAGCTATTTATTATGCCCGCTGTGCAGAATCAACCCCCGATTTTAACTCTAAATCCGTAAACTTACTGCTGTCCTACCAGGGAACCAAAATATTCCAAACCCATCACTTACACTCATATAATGATATATCAAAATAATCCACTCACATTATTTTCACTCAGACAATAGTATATCAAATATTGCACCTCCATCATTTTTACTCAAACAGTAGAATACGTAATATTGCACTTCCATCATTTTTACTCAAACAGTGGAATACGTAATATTGTAGCTCCATCATTTTTACTCAAACAGTGGAATGTGTAAAATTGCATCTGCATCATTTTCACTCAGACAGTGGTATGTGTGCTTCTGCATCTCTTCCAGTGTCACACGAATAAGAATCTATAAATATAGCAAATGTAAGTTACTATCATTAAGTTAAATGTTTGATTAGTATTACGGTGCACTTCACAGATATCATATTTATAATGTTATCTAAATATTGATTTTCACATCTACAACTTCTACTCAGCCTTCTTTGGTTTGAATAAATCTTTTTATTCCCTTATTTCAGGTTTCTTTCAGCCGTCTTCTGTTTAAATAAAGATGTTTCTTTCAGCTTGACACTTATTACTCTCTACCCAATATTATTCTCTGACACTTATTACTTTCTCCAGTTTTTAGGAATACTTTTCAGCGGTTCTTCCTCGTTTTAAACTTTGATTTAAATAGAAAGAAATTACTTACAATTACACATAAATCATTCTTTGGTTTAACTTTTCTCCCATACACTTTTTATAGGAACATAAATCATACTGGCGAACAATCTGAGAATTGATATAAGTCAGAAAAAGACCAAGTAAAGAAGCTGGATATAATAATTTATAGAAACTTTGGAAGAAATAATAACAAGAAACCCCAACAGAAATCAAACATATTTTTAATAAAATGAAGTGACGGAAATCCAAATTCCGAAAATACAGTCTCCTCGTGACACAGTGGTACGTCTGCGGACTCAAAAAGTTAGAAACCGGGTATCGATACCCCTGGTGGACAGAACACTGAGAGCACTTTGTGCATAACTACGAAAAATTAGAAACTAAAATATAATAAAATCTTATCACAAGATCAAACCTTTAAAAAAGTGTAATGTTCGTGTTCAAATGAGTTTTAGAGCAAACCAGAAAATCGTATTAATTTGTGTTTCGAAAGAAAGATTCCGTACAGCTCCAGAGAAGTATGTGGCTCATACTGTAGCCGTCTAGTCAGGTGATTGGTAGTTAGGAGCTGTCTCGCGACACGATGCTGTATTTTTAAGAATGAAAGACACGCCCTCCGATTGTTCTCAGCTGTAAGATGGGTACCAGCTGTTAGCTAAAAAGTTAACATGCACTGGACTGGCATTCCGTCTTAGAAGAATACACACCAAACTCATCCTCTTAAAGCTAATAAAGTTGAAGCTCAGTACCGGATCCTAAATGTGGTGTCGGCACAGGAAGGGTTTTGCTCTAATACTTCGGATTAGCGGATATAGTTGGAGCTTAAAAGCTGTCTTCAGAGATACGATGTTCTAGAACTGGACTCTTTTTTTTTTTTTTTTGCTGCTTGATTCGTGGATGTTTTGAAGGCGTTCTCAGAAGTGATCTTTGAGTGGTGTCTGGTCTTATCGATAACAAGTTATTTGCAACCAGGCCAATGTATGATGTTCTTTTTACTCTTAAGTGTCAAATTTCTCTATATTTACAGCTTAAAGGGTACCTTATATGATACATGAGCTAAATAGACAAACCAGAGCCTCATATAGTACAATATTCTTCACTGATTAACAGATGTTAGAGTACCACCTCAGTAGAATCCACCGACTACATGATTGCTCTTAATAAAGAAGCGGAACTGGCTGTAATTTTCGTTTCTCCTATAGCGTAAGTATGGAACATCTTCAGCGGCATATCACATCTTGAACCTTGGACCTACATCTCGATACACTAATCACTAAACTTTAGCCGATTAATTTTCTAAGTAAATCTGGTGAGTGTATTGTTTTATGTTCTAATTTATATCTTGATTCATCTTAAAATCTTACTCAATACTTGTTTGTCATTTGGGTCTAAATGATGTACAAAATAAAATCACTGATGTGAAGCTAGGACTACCTTTTTTTCATACACACGCTTGCAAGCCCAGAGTCGTTGATTATGAATAATTTTCTCACACAAAATCATCCTTTATTTCATTTTTTTAATTAAAAAATTATATAAGAACATTCTCTCTTAGTTTCAATGATTGTTTTTAAATGAGCAGTTACCATAAAGTTCGATGACCGTTGTAACATTATTGTAACGAAACTATATCAGAAACAAATTGTCGATGTTCACTGTAGAAATTGTTGGCATTGATTGATGAGTTCGATTATCAAGTGTTGAAATAATCAGGGCTTTAGATGTGTATCAAAAAACATGCACAAATCTCTTACAGGGGTGTAGCAAAGAGTTTTAAAGAAGGGAGGTCCCGTGGACCCTTTTGTAAGTACTTTACAAACTATTTACATTTTACTTAAATAATGACAAAAATATTTTCTAAAGGTACTGTCTATATAAAATACATGTCGTAACGTATCAAAATATTTACATTAAAAAGATAAAGTATTTACAGCCATACCAAGGAATCGGAGGGTCAGACTATAAAGGAAGTCTCCTTCCATAAGACAGGGGCCGGTATAACGATTTCAAATTACCCCCGTTTTGAAGTTACCCCCCCGGTAATATGAAATCGTTTCCAGAGTACCGGAGGATTAACATGAAATCGATTTTAAACTACCCCCCTGGATTTCAAATTACCCCCTCTTCTAACGCCAAAATGAAAGCATGATGATTGCTTTTAATATTTGTAGTGCGTGTCGAGTACGTATCTAAGTACATGATAATAGGCAAAAGGCCTAATATATCTTTTATTAAAATTGATTATTTATGTGAGATTAAAGGTATTTTAAGGGCACGTCCTCGCCAGACCACGAGGTCTTCATACTGTCTTCATTCAATATATTGTAATTTATAGATATTAATTTTTTTTATAGTTCTTTATGCGCACTGAAATAAAAATGAGTGATTGATGTCATCAGATATAGAACATGATAAATATTCGAATTTTTGCATTATTATTAATGTACTAATTTCATTTACACACACTGAGTGCGATAAAAACGTCTAACATCTTAACAAACCGTTAAAACGAGTCTATCGGGAATGCGGTAGTTTGAAATCAAGGGGGGTAAGATGAAAAGGAATTCAAATTACCGGGGGGTAACATTTACAGGGAGTAGTTTGAAATCGGTACACTGGCATGGCCATGTGGTTAAGGCGTTCGACTCGTAATCTGAAGGTCGCGAGTTCGAATTCCCGTCGTATCAAACATGCTCGGCCTCTCAGCCGTGGGGATGTTACAATGTTACGGTCAATCCCATTATTCGTTGATAAAAGAGTAGCTCAAGAGTTGATGGTGGGTGGTGATGACTAGCTGCCTTCCCTCTAGTTTTACACTGCTAAATTAGGGACGGCTAGCGCAGATAGGTTTCGTATAGCTTTGAGCGAAATTAAAAAATAAACAAACAATCCATACAACAGTGTCTTTTATTTAAGTAATAATTATTTCTGAATCCATAATAGTAAAACATCTATTTCTACTCTCTGCATATAGATCATTATAGTCTTTAGTAGCAGAACTGGATAAAAAAAAATCTTAATACTTATTGAAACTGTTACAGTGTAATAATCAACCATTGGCAACTTAAAACTGTTGTGATGGTTGAATTGTCAGCAAACTCTTGCGTTTTCCCAATCACTCTGGACGCGAAACGTAGTAATGATTAAAAAAAAGTATTTTACTTTTCTCCGTGTATTCTGCCTTAGAGAAGTCCTTCAACACAATTGGAATTTTATTATCGAGGTCTTATGGATGAGTTGTTACTCGGAGACAGCTTATTAAACTTACACGTTCCAGGAGTAGGCACAAACAAACAGTTTAGAACACACTTGACAGAACTCAGTCGTTTCAAGGTTGTTGGAATGATTTTAAATGATTGTGTGAAACACTGTGCTGTGTGGCGTAAAGTTTCTACCTTCCTTGGAATTAATTCCAATGCTGTCATTCTACTTAAATAAAAAGCCTCCCAGTGACTTAATAGCGAGTATGAGTAGCAGCGAGTATGTGGGCTATCAACGGTAATAATCGCGTTTCGATACTCGTGGTGGGAACAACAAAGTTCACTGTGTAGTTTGCACCCAAGTACAATCAAATAAAGTTAAACATTGCTTTAGGTGTTTTACCCAAATAAACCATCGTTTTGATCAGTCGGTATTTTCAGTTCCTTATTCGTTATCCGATGCGAATAATAAAAACAAAGTATAGACGCTACATTACTAAAACATGGTTTCTTTTTCACTACAACGAAAACCTTTATTCCAACCGCTATTTTACCCAACACCGATAATCGAGCACTATTCCAACTTTTATTTTTAAAAATCAAACCAAACATTATTTCACACGTTACTTTACTTAAGATAAGAACTCCTTCCGTTACTTTTATTACACAAATTTCTTTCCACGTTGTTATTTTACAGCTTATGCTGTATGAACAAGCATCATTAAAGCTTTGGTCTTACGTAAACATGTAATTTTACGCAAGAAATAAGTATTCGCATTGGATTTACCGCACATATTTACAGCCCAAGAACAATACAATGTTGTAGTCCTTAGTCAAATGATGTAACCTCTATGGCTAAGACAGTTTTTCAGTTTTTCTAATTGAAAACCTACCACGGCTTTCCTATAACAATACTGATACGAAGATATTGCACATTTTTAGTTCTAAGCTGCAAGCGGAACTAATGATGACTGCAGCAGCAACAAACATTTGACACGTGTGTATGCAGTAAAAAAAATTACATTCCTGAACGTTTCGAAACGCATGTATTTCATCTTCGGCAAGCTACATTAAACAGGGTAAATTATTAGGTACAAAAATTTCTAAAGTTTGAACATCTTATAAAATGTAATTAAAACACAGAATAAAAGGGTGAAATAAATCAAAAGGCACCTAAACAAACAAAGAACAGAATAATGTAACAATCTATACAAATATCCAAAGAGCCTCCAGCATGGCCAGGTGGGTTAAGGCGTTTGACTCGTAATCTGAGGGTCGCGGATTCGAATACCCGTCATACCAAACATGCTAGCGCTTTCAGCCATGGGGAGCGTTATAATGTGACGGTAAATTCCACTATTCTTTAGTAAAAGAGTAGTCCAAAAGTTGTCGGTGGATGGTAATGACTAGCTGCCTTCCCTCTAGTCTTACACTGTAAATAAGAGACGGCTAGTTCAGATAGCACTTGTGTAGCTTTGCTTGAAACTTAAAACAAACATTACAGTAAAATTGTGCTATTATTTAAAGTTGGCACATTTCAATAAATAACAGCTATTTCTTGCACTTCATTCAGGTCCTAACGCGCAAATTCCCTTATAAAACAAACATACATTATGGATAAACGTGTATTACGACTGATCATTCTTTAGGCAAAGTTTCACAGTAAAGTCACAAATTTTAAGAATAATTAAGTCTTTTTACCCGCAAGTTCAACTATAAAAATTTAAATCATCTTTCAAATTCAAAATCTGACAAGATCTAAAGACCTATACCTACCCTTGTGTATTCCAGGATCATATATAAATACACATGTGATGGTTGCAACGCGAATTACATTAGCAAAACTATATGACAATTGCACCTGCGAACATATGAAAATATCAAGCAGAACTGGTAAAAACTATCAAATCTGGACTTCACAATTCGCACACATAGTGAAAATAACCACCACCCCATCTTGATTGGAAATTTCAAAGACATCATCCAATATGGAACTTTTAATTAAAGAATGTTTATGTATTATCAATTAACTTCCAACGTTAAACAATAACACTTCGCTCCGATTAAATCTGTTGTAAATATTTGTATAATATTGTTGTATTTTTTATCCTTTCTTCATTTGGTTGTCTTTCTGTTTAGTTCACCCTTTATTCTGTATTTTAGTTACTTTTTTTAAAAAAGGTGCAAAATTTAAGAAATTTTTGTACCAAATAATCTACCTTGTTCAATACAGCTTACTCAAGATGGATTACGTACGTTCCGAAACGTTCAGAAATTCGATATTTGTTACTGTACACGTGTGTCAAATGTTTGTTGTCGTTGCCATCGTACTGGTTTTCCTTGTTAAACTTTGATTCCTGTCGAATTAATTTGTTGTTAATCAGAACGAATATTTCAAAGAAAAAATTCGGGGTGCATATCATATAATCGAAGGTTTTCAGAACAAAATAGTGGACTTTAAATTGTTGTTACGCAGTTTACTTATTATTAACCTGTGGCGAACCTGTTAAAACGAGACTTTTAATTATCAATAATGTAGTATATAATTAATCGTTCATCAGTATTTCAACATTAAAGCTGCTCGTGACATATTATACGAAGGAACGTTACTCGTCAGTGTATTTTTTCCGTGGAACCTTCAAATACACTGTTTAACTGTATTAATTCATAAACATTTATTTATCGTATATGAATGTATTTTTATACTGTATTTTATTAGTTAAAGACAGACGAAGAGGTCTGGTGGTTAGGGCTCAACTCGCAGACTGCTGGTTATAGGTTTGAATACTCTTTGTTGTATAATTTTTGTTCAACCCCACCATTCGTTGGTAAAACAGTAGTCCAAGAGTTGGCGGTGGATGGTGCTGAGTAGCTGTCTTGCTTCTACATTAGAGACGGCTAACGAAGATAGCTCTTGAGTAAGTTTTCGCGAAGTTCAAAAGATACCAAACCAAGAGCAGAACTTTTTAAAGATTTCTGGAAGAGATAAATATATAAACTAAATCTGGAATTTTGCACTCTATACATCATTTCGTTTCAAGAATCTATTGGCAAATGGCTGTGTGGTGTCGTGTTTTTTGTCTATTTTGTCATCGCTACTTATGAAATAGATGATTTATAAGGGTAAAAAACATCTAACGTGATTTATCTTACACGGTCCGCCAATGTTGAAAACTTACAATTTTTATTTTGTAAATCCATTCAATTTGAAGCAACGGACGTTTCACTCCAGCTCTCCAGCAAACACTAAACAGATGAAGTCAAAACGTCTGGGACCACTTCTCCTTTCTCTGGTATTGAGCAGTTATGGTTTTATTTGAAAAACAAAACAATGAGAAAAAATTAATCAAATACAATACATTAGTCTTTTAATCTGTTGAATGGTCACTATGAATAACTTGATGCTCAGAAAAACAGAAAAAAACCTAAGAAATAAATATAATTGTGGGCGTGCACTTATTGTTATTGCACTTTTTTTTCTGGAATATGTAATTTGCACAAATAAATTATGAAGCAAAAACCGTTCCCAGGCTTTGTACTAAAGCGCTTATGTTTTTTTTTTGTTCTTATAGCAAAGCCACATCGAGCTGTTTGCTGTGTCCACCGAGACGAATCAAATGTCTGATTTTAGCAGTGTAAACCTAAAGATTTACCGCTGTTTCAGACAATTTCATAACAAAACTCGGAGTGCTGTTCAATGTGTATAAGAAAACTGTACAGAAATGTTAGGACATTTTTTTTCTCTACTACATTCAAGTAATTTGTTTTGACTACAACTTGACAATAAACGAGTTTGAAAACAAGTTTTTAATTGATTCTTCATCATGACCTTTTGGCAATTCAGTAGCATCAATTGCCTGAACGATTAGCAAAATTGACCGTTACTTTTATAACGCCCCCACAGCTGAAAGTGCAGAGCATATTAAAAGGAATATTGAAGGCTCAGAATATGGACCTATTTATCCATAATTCTGAACGTTACTCACTAAACTATGTCAACCCTTGTATTTTCACCATGACGTCACACTTTTCACGATGTGTGTCGAACATATTTATCGATCACAAACTTCGCTACTATGTTTTATTAAATCTCTATCCACCTACCCTAAGAACGGGATTAACGCATGAAAAATCTTAAATAGTTTTAGTTTAAGTTGTTTGTTACCACATAAATTAAAAATATTTCATTTCACTCTTTCAATATTCGACATTATAAAGTAGATCACCGACACCTCTTTCCGAAAGTACAGCGGTTTGTCTCCGGATTTACAACGCTAAAATCAGGGGTTCGATTCCCCTTGGTGGGCTGAACAGATACCCCTTTGTGGCTTTGCTATACGTAAAAACACAAACACAACTGAAGCTTTAGTGTAACTTAATATATTAATATTATATACTTCGTTCTGTTTGTTCTCCAAACAGAAGAAATAAGGAAACGCTCATAAACCTCAGCTATTTTTGTCGTATTTCACGTAACAGATGTGAACGGTTTCGTCGTTTCAATATCGACAGAAACGTTTCCAGCGTATACGTAAAAGTATTATACAAAAAGTAACAATTCGTTGAAAGTAATGAATGATAATTATTCACCATGTCAGGACTTATGGACATCTTTTACCTCTTAAATGGAATATGCAAATTGCATTTGCATCTATAACATCTTGTAAACATTTTCTTCGTATCTCTAGTGATATATTTTCAACACAGACTAAAAAACAAAAGATTGAACACTGTTTGTTCAGAACATCGTGACAGCATTGAAACATTGTTTTATTGTAAGCTTATTATTATAAACACGTAGATATATATCGGTATATTAGCGTTGCTGAAATAGGATTTTGCAGTTTTCTAATCATAAAACGTGAAAACTAACTTTCCTATTAAGCACTGCTTGTTTATTTCTTGAATTTCGCACAAAGCTACTCGAGGGCTATCTGTGCTAGCCGTCCTTAATTTAGTAGTGTAAGACAAGAGGGAAGGCAGCTAGTCATCACCATTCACCGCCAACTTTTGGGCTACTCTTTTACCAACGAATAGTGGAATTAACCGACACATTATAACGCCCCCACGGCTGGGAGGGCGAGCATGTTTGATGCGACCGTGATTCGAACCCACGACCCTCAGATTACGAAGCGCACGCCTTAACGCCCTAGGCCATGCCAGGCCCAACTGCTTCCAAAAAAAAGCTAAAGAACAAATTGTAAGAATTGTGTCTAACAATCATTTCAAATGGAGAGGAGAACACATGAAAAATACCTATGCAAGTAACTAAAACAATCCTAAGTCGATGGTATTTACAGAAATTGTCAATTTTTGGTGGCAAATTTGAATAAGAGCATGTTTGGTGCGACCGGATTCGAACCCCGGTGCATCGGATTACGAGTCGAACGCCTTAACACGTTTGGCCATACCGGACCGTAAAGTAGTGTACCTGATTGGCTTCAGTTATCGTCGAACAACGTTCATGATAGTTTATTGTTCTATCTTATACACGATAATTACTTAAAAAACAACATACTAGGGCTTTAACGTATTAAAGAAATCAAATTACAAATATTTCAGTTACAAAATAACGGAGCTACATAATTAATTTTAGTTTAGAAAAAACGAGAAAAAGAATGAAGTCACACATTTGTAAATTTCAATATTAAAATAAATTTAGGACTAACTTAAAATAATAGTTTTTTTTTAAAGTTACAGGACAACACAGTCAGTTTTAGTTTAAGTATATTTAACAATATTAAACAAAAACATTCATACAATGATATAGTGTTTTAAGGACTCCGAACAAACATACTCGCTGTGGGAGTATATAATACTTCCAACAATCCCACTATTCGTTGTAAAAGAGCTGGTAGTGGTGTGAATGTTGACTAGCTGCCTTTCCTCTATTCTTTCGCTGCTAAATCAGTCCTCGTGTAGCTTTGCGAGAAATTCCAAACAAACAAATAAAGAGGCCACTGTAGACTTACACAGAAAAGTATTTTAAGATATTTATCATGACAAGAATTGCTGAACACGTGATTGTTCGGAGGAGGATATTGATAAAACTGTGGCCAGTGTCCATCATTTAGGTCAAAACTTCAATTAACTAAGCTGTTAGTAAAACCAAAGGAAACAAAATTGGACACGAAGCTGTCTGTTGTTTGAGTTACTGTAAACGTAAGATTAGGTTTTTCTAGGTATAGCGTTGAATTATTCAGACAAGAATAACTCGCGAGTTTATATAAATGTTGTTAATAGTGTTAACAGGTTTACCTTGGACCATTCGTTCGGTCTATATCAATAGTATAAAATAAAACATTTCCTGACCACTATGCCCCACTTTCATTTTTTCCGCGTGTATTGAAGTGCAATATTATGTTACAGTAATAATACTCGTTTTAGGAAGTCAAAAATATGAAATCCTATAATTTAAGTTTTCTAAAGGTGGACTTTTCTTCCTCAGAGACAACCTGGAAACTTCTGAGAAAAGTCACTGTGAACGAAAGGAAAATTGTGTTCTGTTTTTACTAAGTGATAAAAATGTATTTCTTACAGCATTCTCTGCCAGCATGCAGGTTAATACAAGTTTTTTCTCACCAAGGATAAGCTGAAAATTGGACAAGATTTGTTAATTTGAAAATAATAGAGCCTGGCATGGCCGAGCGCGTTAAGGCGTGCACTCGTAATCCGAGGGTCGCGGGTTCGCCCCCGAGTAGCGCTAAACATGCTCGCCCTCCCAGCCGTGGGGGTGTATAATGTTACGGTCAATCCCACTATTCGTTGGTAAAAGAGTAGCCCAAGAGTTGGCGGTGGGTGGTGATGACTAGCTGCCTTTCCTCTAGTCTTACACTGCTAAATTAGGGACGGCTAGCACAGATAGCCCTCGAGTAGCTTTGTGCGAAATTCCAAAAAAACAAACAAATTGAAAATAATAAAAATAATTGTGAATAAAATTCAAAGGAAGCAAAAGTTTGTAATAAAAATAATTGAGATAAACTCTTGTCATATATAAGTCAGAGTAATCAAGGGTTAACTATCTACAAATTCACAACATATCAATTTTTAAAATCTGTGAGTTATATATTTGTAAACAAATAACTGTGAAATGAATTAACTATTATCCAAAATGGATATTCATTCCTGCTGTCTAACACAGTGTTATGCCTAAGTTCCAACATGTAACTAACCTGATTTCCGATATAAAACTAATATTCTACTGCTTTTTTTATCAACGCTTGTATTTGTTGTTGCTTTGAATTACACACAAAGATACAGAATGGGCTATCTGTTCTCTCTCCACCCCCACGGACATCGAAACCCGGTTTTTAGGGTTGTAAGTCCGCAGAGATACCGCTGAGCCACTGAGGGGCTTTTATTGATGAAACGAATAGTTAGATATATTTAAAAAAAATATGTATCCAAAATTCATGGAGAAAAAAAGGAACGTCATTACACTGATAAACCGTCTTCTTTGTCAAATACTTTTATTGATTTCTGAAATAAAAACAGCGCGGACTCTGAAAGCCTAATTTTTAAAGTGGAATTAAGTTCGCTATTAAAACCCGTTTTTAGTGGTGTAAGTTTTCAAATTTGCCTCTAAGCCATTGAGTGCTAGAAAAACAATAGAACAACCGAAGACACAACGATAAAGCTAAACTGAAAGACAATAGTAGAAGTAAATAGAAATACGGTATGAAAAATAAACATAGATAAACAACAAATAAAACCAAACAGTCAACCACAAAACTCAATATACAACATTAAGAGTACACAAACAATGGTTCAAATAAATAAACATTCATGCAATATCTGAAACAACAAATCAATTTGAAATATTGAAATGCCTGATTATTTGTGAACTATAACCTCTAACACTTGTCATTTATATGTTTAAGAAGAAGTTAATTGGCCCTTCAGTGTTCTTAAATTACTGGATTAAGTTGTAACAAGACATGATTTTGTTGAGTAAACGAACTGGGTATTTACTTCATAGTTTTTAGAAAGAGATGCTGGATTCCGACCAGATTTCGTAACAGTAACCCTACATTTTTGTGATTTGTTTTAATTTACTATTAATTTTATTAAACGTACACTTTTAAAACAAAGTCCGAACAATAACATTTATTTATTTAACTTCCAGTTAGACTGAGAAACATTTAATGATGCAATTCATTTGAACCTCGGTGAGGAAATACTATTCTACGTTTCATATTCTCAGTATAACGGTATGTTAAGACTAGTGAAACACTCGATCTTTACGACAGTTATTACGTCCATTTTTATGACTTTACTTTGTCCTAATAGTTGCGTATTTTTGGTTTGTTTCAAGCATTTTCATATATATATATGCCATAAATTTGTAGCCAAAATTTGAAGCCACATGAAAGGTGGGCAGCACTGACCACTTCATATGGATATTCACATTATATTCCATAAGGAAAGATAAAATCTTTTACACGCAGCGTTCACTACCCAATTCACACAAGATGATAGCAGAAGCCCCATCTTGAATACATATTAACGGCTGCCTAAAACGTTCAGGTAATATTGGTAACATTGATATTAATAGTTATGTATAGGCTGTATGCAGTTACTTCAACTACAGTGATATAAAAAATAACAACAAAAATTTGTTCCGATCCTTATAAAAGAAACCGGCCAGACGTGACCAGGTGGTTAAAGGCGTTTGACTTGCACTTTGAGGGTTGGAAGATCGAATCTCGGTCGCCTCAAATATGCTTGCCTTTTTAGCCGTAGAAGCTTATAATGTGACGGTCAATCCCATTATTCGTTGGTAAAAGAGTACCCTAAGAGTTGGCGGTGGGTAGTGATGACTAGCTGCCTTCCCTCTCGTCTTACACTGCTGAATTTGGGTTGGCTGGCAAAGATAGTCTTCGTGTAACTTTGCACGAAATTCAAAAAACAAATAATCAAACTTTTATTCGAGTACTTTTTTATTCCTTATTTATTACAACTATTTTATTGAATATTGGGGCGTGAAAATTCCACATACTAAGACTCAGCTAAAACACAAAATTTCGTAAAATGAAATTGCATAAAAAAACATAAAACAATTTACGTAATGATGTAATTACTGAGACACTTAATTCAATTGTGTGATGACACGCACTTCAATTAAACCATTGTTGTATATTCTATCGAGAGACAGCAGCTGTGCTTGAAGGTTAAACACTGACTGTGTAAGCTGAGTCGTTATGGATAAAAAATAATTTATTCATATTTCTATCATACGTAAAAGGTCCGGCATGACCAGGTGTTAAGGCACTCGACTCTCAATCTGAGGGCCCACGGTTCGAATCCCTCTCACATCAAACATCTTCGCACTTTCAGCCGTGAGGGCGTTATAACGTGACATTAAATCCCATTATTCGTTGGTAGAAAAGTGATCCAAGAGTTGGCGGTAAGTGGTGATGGATAGCTACCTTCCCTCTAGTCTCATATTGCTAAATTAAGGACAGCTAGAGCGGATAGCCCTGACGTAGCTTTGCGCAGAACAAACATATATATAAATGTACTTCAAAGACGAAAGTTCAGCTGAAGTAACGTTTTTATTTACTTCTTAACAATTACTATGTTTTAAATATGTGTGTAACATTCATGTTCATGTTCCTTTAAAATCTCTAAATGCGAATGATAAAGAGATAAAAAACGTTTTTTAACAAAGGTTGCACTAAAGTTTCAGGGTCTAACTCACGTTTGCCCGCTCATTTCTTATCTTTAGTAGATTTAACTTTTAAAAAGAATGAATGTTTAATCATTTGTATATGTATATATAATCCGTTTCTGAAACAATAAATATTTACTTATAAAATCATCTGACAAGTAAAACAATTAAAATATCTGTTGTTTATGTGTTAATAAAAAACACCCTCTCAGTGGTTATCTAATTCACAAGAAACATATAGAAAGGAACTACAAAGAAAAGCCTGAAAATAATAATATATGAACCACCTTGAACGCTCTTAGATCTCTTAGATCATTCTGTCTTCAAAGTGTGTATGTGACTGTATTTAGATCTCTTAGATCATTGTGTCTTCAAAGTGTGTATGTGACTGTATTTAGATCTCTTAGATCATTGTGTCTTCAAAGTGTGTATGTGACTGTATTTGTTTGCAGGTACTTTCGATGCTGATTCATATTTTTAATTTCGTTATTATGTTTACTCTTCATGTAAAAAATAACACAATAACTTGTATTTTATTCGCGACAGTTCTGATATTCGCGTCAAATATTTTCATCATTGATTTCTTTAACGTGTTGATCAACTGATGATTGCATTGTTGAATTTCACACAATGCTACTTGAAGAATACCTGAACTGGCAGTTTCTAATTGAGAAAGTAGCCAGTCAACACCAACCAGGCCCCGCATGGTGAGGTGGGTTAAGGCGCACGACTCGTAATCCGAGGGTCGCAGGTTCGAATCCCGGTCGCACCAAACATGCTCACTCTTTCAGCCGTGGGGGCATTATAATGTCACGGTCAATTCCATTATTCGTCGGTAAAAGAGTACCCTAAGTGATGGCAGTAGGTGGTGATGACTAGCTGCCTTCCCTCTTGTCTTACACTGCTAAATGATGGACGGCTAGCGCAGATAACCCTTGAGTAGCTTTGCACGAAATTCAAAATAATAAATAAGAACGTCAACCACTGATAATTCTTTGAATATTCTAATTGAGCAGCATGATTTTACTGTTCATCTTATAAAACATCCAGCCCAAAAAGCGGGGCGCAATATCTTTTTTCTTGCCGAGGAGTGATAACTGAACACAGTCGACTATGTGACATACTAAACATTGAAGAGAGCTCAACACCGTCACCAAGGAATACTTTGTTTTTCAAAGTATATGTTGCTTTTTCCAAATTTGTCGTAAACTTATATGTATGTATTTGTTCCTGTCTGAGTAATTATGGAACTTTATATTTAAGTATTACTTTTACATGCAAAAACAACAATAATATTTTCTCACAAAGTCTCTGAAACATTTCTCAATGTCCCCTGGTGGTTCAGTGGTAAGTCTACGGATTTACAACACTAAAATCAGGGGTTCGATCCTCTCAATAGACTCAGCAGATAGCTTGATGTGATTTTGCTATATGAAAACACACACACACACATTTCTCAATAAATCTAAATATTAACTTCCTAGCGTAACAACTTATCAACTGAGAGAAAAACTAACTATCCACCTGGTAATGGGCATGGCTAATTAAATATATTTTATCTCCCCAGTGGCACAGCGGAATGTTTAAAGACTAACAACGCTATAAACAGAAGTTCGATACCCATAGTAAACAGAACACAGATAGCCCATTATGTAGTTTTGTGTTTAACTACAGACAGGTCCGGCATGGCCAGGTGGTTACGGCGCTCGACTCGTAATCCGAGAGTCGCGGATTCGAACCCCTGTCACACCAAGCTTGCTCGCCGTTTCAGTCGTGGGGGCGTTATAATGTAGATCAATTCGTTGGTAAAAGAGTAGCAATAGTGTTGACGGTGGATGGTGATGACTAGCTGCCTTCCCTCTAGTCTTACACTGCTAAATTAGGGACGACTAGCGTAGTACTCAAGTAGCTTTGCACGAAATTCAAAACAAACATAATTACAAACAAATATATTTTCATTGAGTTCCTATTTATAGAGACCAAAATTCATTGCTTCACCTTTTGGTCCTGATGAGACTTCAATAGCTCTGTAACATGTTTACTGTTTCTTGACTTTTTTTAAACTGGGCTAAAATTGGTTCCTTTTCACGTTGTAAAATTCACACAACGTGTATCAAAAGCGATCATTTTTCTTTTCTAACTGAGGCTACGTGTACTCGAGACTGATATCGTTTATTCTGTATAAATAACTGTATAAAAACTGCTGAAATACTGGCACACAGTCTTTTCTGAAATACTTGTCGTTATTGTTGCATTTTTTTTATTTCGCGCATAGCTGCACTACTAAATTAGGGACAGCTAGCACAGATTGCCCTCGTGCAGCTTTGCGCGAAATAAAAAAAAATCACCAGTCATCACCACTCACTGCCAGCTCTAAGGCTACTTTCACCAACGATCAGTGGGACTGATGATCACATTATAACGCCCCCACGGCTGAAAGGGCGAGCGTGATTGGTGTGATGGGGAGCTGAACTCGCGGCCCTAAGATTATTAGTCGAGCGCCCTAACCAACTGGCCATGCACGAGCCTGTTATTTATGAACATTTTATCGAATAAAATCCGATACCATTGCAACTTTTGTTATTCTTCTGGTTACAGCTACAGATTTAATCAACATTAAACGAAATAAATTGTTTGAAAAAGTTAATATTTCAACAACGTCAAACACATTTCTAAAATAATAAACTTGCTTAAATGATGTAAACATTTCAGTTTTGGTGAATGTTTAAAAAATAATTGTCAGTTTCGCCTACGACTTATTTTTCTTGTGATAAGTTATTAAAATTTAGAGAAGTCATTTTTCTTACTTTTTTCATTGGTATTTTAATAGAAATTATGTAACTTAGAACTTTGCCTCTAGGTTTAACGTATAATAAAAATAAGTAAGGCGCTAAGAACGATTAAATAGTTTCAGAACTTTTCTGGGGAAAATAGTACAACCCTGCAGCAACACCTAGGGGTATGAATGAACACTAAAGATAGCTAGCAGTTTACAATCATATAACAAAATCTAGAGGACTTTATCACCAGCAGATGGACGGTGATTTTTAATATAAGCAGTAGATAAACTATCTAGAATGCCACTAATACCTCACACAGAATACAGTTAACTTTCACTTGTCTTCATAATGAAAGTGTAACCCTCAACAAGAATAAACTGAATTGTTCAAACATTTCTAATTTTGTTATGGCATTTAAACATTAGCTTAGTGCTTGAAGCAGTTTGTCAAAATGGATGTATGGTCAAGCACTGGACTGTTTTCACGTTGTGTTTCTATAACTTTAAACAATTAATTTAAACCCATCTTAAACGATTTATAATGAACCAACTAATAATTTCATCTTTTATCAATATCAGCTGTGAAAGTGGCATGCAAGAAAACCAACGTGTTATGTGGGAAAGCTTCCATTTTCAGTGTCAATTGGAATACTTTATAAAACATTTTACTTATTTTACTTTTAAATTGAGTTAATTGATACACTAAAAACCGTTTCTCCGTATTATCGTAACATTCCTAACAGAGCAATATGAAATTGATATATTACCTCTAACATCTCCTACTGAGCACGTTATATTAACAGACTTACTTTAAGTTAGCTTTGTTATCTCTAGGTCTATGCTACCAATAAAGCAGAACTAGTTATGGGTATTTGCTTGCAAGGTTGTTCCTACGTAATATCAGTAAGGATAGTTTTATTAGCAAGACCAGTGATCATGATACTAGTCTGTTCCTACATAATATTAGTATTTACATTTTCAGTTAATGATTAACTCTCTAAACGTTATAGGCTGTGTTTATTCTATATAAATGGATGGCCAGGTGGTTAGAGCGTTCAACTCGAAATTTACTCGAATCCCCGCCTCATCAAACATACCCGCCCTTTCAACTGGGGAAGCTTTATAATAAGACTTTTCAATATCATTATTCGTTGGTAAAAGAGTAGCCTAAGAACTGGCGATGGATGGTGATGACTTCCCTCCAGTCTTTAACAACTAAATTTGGAAGGCTAGCACAGATAGCCCTCGTTTAGCTTTGGACGAACTTCCAAACAAACCAAATTTTAAATGAATAAAATCAGTACTCCGAAAACTGACGCCACGTGAAAAACCTTGCAGATAAGACAAGTAAAACTTAGTACTGTGAGATTCGGCATACCCCGAAAGAGTGAGAAATTATCCACGTTTCGCTATTCGGGTTACTTCAGCCTTTTTCATGTGTTGCGGATTGATTAAACATTCACGCTGTCGTCAAGGGTCACAAATAAATTATAAGTTCTAGGTTGTCGCTCTTAATGATTAAATTTCAAATTGTTAGTTCACTCACGACTATAATTTCAGTGTTAATAGATTTATATTTTCATTAAAATTAATCTCCCAAGGTACACAGTTGGAGAAATAAGTAAGAATGGTGTGACTTATTCAGGAACATGTTGAATAATTTGCACGTTTCCAAACATTAACTGACATTACTGTTAGGTTTAAGTTCTACATATCGAAATGTTCACTAGGGTATCTGCACACGCTAATAAACCCCATCTCAGTGCTGTTATTAACCACTGTTTGAATAAATGTGAAATATTGCCCCGTTTTCTGGCTATTATAAAATCATTTTGCATGTCCAGAAAGAGCTCCAGCAAAATCTTCTTGAATTTCTAGCATTAACAACAGATAATCCACTCTTAATTAAAAGTTGATTTATTATCTTTAAAACTAAACTATAAGTAAACTAAAAACTTTAGAATTGGGAAATTAGATTAAATTAAAAAAAAATCATCGTTTGATAATTGTAACTTTCTCAGGAGACGTGTTTAAATAAAACAAACAAACTCAAACTATTTGTTATAATGTGTTTGTTTAGTAGCTAATGTATTATTTTAAAACAGCGTGATTCAAATTCTCGTAGAAAAAGTCCAGCGATCAAGAAAGCTTGGTGTTTTTAACATTAATTCGTATCAGACATTTATATAATCGGAATAATTATAGTCGACGAAAAGGCACTAAAATATAGTTCATAACAATGACTAGAATCCAAATTCCGAGTACAGGTTATGACAGTGATAATGTGTTTGTGTTTTCTTGAACCAAAACCACATCGGGTTAGCTGCTGTGTCCACAGAAGGGAATCGGACCCCTGATTTTAGTGTTTAAATCTGTAAACTTACCTCCCAGCGGAGGACGTAATGACAGTGAATCAACACCAAATTCAAAATGGAGTTTGTGACGGCATATCAACACCAGATTTGGAATACAGTTTATGAAAGCGAATCATCACTAGATTAAAAATACACTTTAAGATGACATATCAAAATCATCAGACTTAAAAATAGTTTGTAACAGTTTATACGTACTTTAACTAAACATGCCAATAACCTATACTTTAGAACAAATGATTTTATCAACATAAACTCCAGTTGATAGCAACAGTATTTTAAAAACGCTCAAATCTTAACTAAACGTTTATACAGTGTTAGTAATTATTCAAAGGAATATCAAATGAATATTTGATACTTAAGATTAAAAAAAAAATTCTGAAAAACAAAACCAACCTTTTTATCTTCAAATTCAGTGAGGGCTAAACTCTTGGGGTAGAAAAAACGTTAGTAGATTGTAATTACCGTATAGTTATATTAATATAAATTAGCAATGGTTTTGAAAAGAAGAGATAGTGTGTTGAAAATAAGCTCTCTTCTCGAATTAATGAATCACAGACCCCTTTCCGTAGTTGTTGAATACATGCCACCTAGCGTTCTAACAGTCTAAACAGTGATTGGATAGTGTAGCTTGTGACGTTTGCTGGCTCCTCTGTGTCGATTGCATTGTCTTGGACGGCTAGCTAGTTGAAGTAAGAATTGCGGCATCTCTATTAATATGTTACAATATGAAATAGAGACCAAATACATTGAAAACATAGAAGATACACGTATTTCCGTAAAAGTTAATACTATTTCTTTAATATATTAGTGATAAAACGGATTAAATTCCGAATCGTGAATATACGAGCAAATAACACCATATTTTGTTAATAATAGTTATTCAGTATTATAATCAGTATTTATACTGATCTTACATTGGGTGCTAATTTTCAAGAACGTTGACAAATAAATGCTTCAAAAACAGCAAGAGGTATTATGTGTATGTTGAGCTTATAATCTCCATTAACCAAGAGATCACACTCAACGTTTATTATGATTAGGCCTTTCTTTAGCATTTTAAGGCTGAAATTCGTAAACGAAAACATAGTAATTTATACTTTTCAAAATAATTGCCTCCTGGAGGCTCAGCGTTAATTATCAGGATTTTTAACGCTAAAAATCTGGTGTTAATACCCGCGACAGTAGCCTATTGTGTACTTAACAGTAAATAAACACCAAAAAATTAAAAATATTAAGGTTGTTAAGGATAGTCGTGTTAAATGGTTTGTAAATAAAGATATATGGATAATAGACACAATATTTGGCAAATAAATAATATACGTCATATATCAGTTTCTGTTATCTTATTATACTTGAGCTTGTGACATTTACGTCCAAAACTACCACACTAATCGTCACCAATCATAACTTGGTAATATTTTTATAGATAAAACAATTGAAATTTTCACACAGAAATGATACGGTTCAGATTTAACGAATAAAACTTATAAAGAATAGGTGTTAAATATAAAGTAATGAAAAACAATTTTAAAACAATATTTCGTGAAAATCTCGTGAGTGTTGCAACAGAAAAGACAAGGCACTTTTATCAATAACTGTGCCTACAAAGAAATACTTCACTAAAATCTATTCTGCGACGTAGGTTGTGATGACAGCTCATTTTTAAAATAATATTTAAATAAAATCCTTTTTATCACGAATGGAGAACATTATTGAATAAAAAAAAACATGAGAACATTTTTGTAAAATCGCCAGACAAGTCCACAAAAGGTCACAGGCCCAATAGCCTTCTGGAAAGCGGGCATTTCTGCAAGTTCATTTAATTGAGAAACAATTTGGCTAGAAACTGCTGTCCTAGTAATGTTTTAACAGAGTGTGTAGGATAGAGAAATAAAAACGTATTTTATATGTTTAACTGAATATCGAATGACAAACGCACAACCAGAAAATAACATTACTCCATGTTTAAACACAACAAAACAATAAGTTGATAATTCATTATAATTATTATTTCGATAAACACTCACTCTGGAATTTTAACCTGGAGGAAGAATTCCGACTAAACAAATAATTAATATTATTGTTAAACGTAACCATGCTATGATTACCTATTGTATTAAACGTGACCATGCTATGATTACCTATTGTATTAAACGTGACCATGCTATGATTACCTATTGTATTAAACGTGACCATGCTATGATCACTTATTGAATTAAACGTGACCATGCTATGATTACCTATTGTATTAAACGTGACCATGCTATGATTACCTACTGTATTAAACGTGACCATGCTATGATTACCTATCGCATTAAACGTGACCATGCTATAATCACCTATCGCATTAAACGTGACCATGCTATAATCACCTATCGCATTAAACGTGACCATGCTATAATCACCTATCGCATTAAACGTGACCATGCTATGATTACCTATTGTATTAAACGTGACCATGCTATGATTGCCTGTTGTATTAAACGTGACCACGCTATAATCACCTATCGCATTAAACGTGACCATGCTATAATCACCTATCGCATTAAACGTGACCATGCTATGATTACCTATTGTATTAAACGTGACCATGCTGTGATTACCTATTGTATTAAACGTGACCATGCTATGATCACTTATTGTATTAAACGTAACCATGCTACGAACACCTATCGTATTAAACGTGACCATGCTATGACTACCTATTGTATTAAACGTGACCACGCTATGATTACCTATTGTATTAAACGTGACAACGCTATGATCACCTACTGTACAGTATAAGTTGTTTCTACGTTTTATTATTATGCACAAAACACAAAGGACATTCTGTGCTCTGCACACCACAGGTATCGAAACCCGGTATCTAGCAGTATAAATATACAGACATACCACTGTGCCACTGGTGGGTCTGTGGAGTTTAAAAGAAACGGTTTTAACAAAAATATTAATTTCTACGTAAACCAATTGTTTGTTGGTTTTGAATTTCGAACAAAGCTACTGGAGGGCTATCTGTCCCTAATTTAGCAGTGTAAGACTACAGGGAAGACAACTAGTAATCACCACTCACCGCCAACTCTTGGGCTACTCTTTCACCAACGTATAGTTGGATTGACCGTCACATTATAACGCCCCCACGAATGGGAGAGCGAGCATGTTTGGCGAGAAGGAGATGCATACCTGCGACTCTGAGATTACGCTTGAACTTGCCGGGCCTCACGTGAACCGAAATAAACATTACTTCAGTGAATAATTAATATTTCTAACAATTTTTTTAAAGAAAAAGTGCAAACATTTCATGATTGATTTTACACTTGGAGACAGAAGTCACACAACAGTACTGAAAACAGTGTCACAAGCTTGAATATTAAACACATTTATTTACATATGCACTCAGTCTTCCAACAGAACATTGTAAGAACATGAAAAAAACATACGTATTCACTATAACTATAAAGTGAAAACCTAAAATATAAGAATAGATAAATTCAATTAATTATTTAATAAGTCCAATATGACATCGGTTTCTTAAGAGCATTTTGTTCTTATGCAAACACTTACAGCATTTTGTTTGATGTTCTCAGACACACACTTATAGCATTTTGTTTGCTCTAAAAAGTATAAACTAAATAATTTTTATAACAGTAGAAATATGTAATACTTAAATCAACACAAAATTATTTCAGCCTTACGAAACTTAGGTTTCATAATTTCAAAATGATGCACAACAATATAAGATTTTTATATAAAATGATGTTTAATACAAAATCACATATTTTATGTTGATGGGGGAAATCAAAAGTTTTTTTTAAACAAAATCATAAGTTTAAGAACGACAGTGAAAATAACGGAGAATTTGTAGCAGAATGGTTACTTGGAAGCCAGAAAAACATAAAGATAATAAAACTGAACCTATAAACCTTACCAACAATATTAAAAAAAAAACAATTGTCAACATGAAAATACAATATGATGCACATTGGAGGACATGCTAAAATATGTAGACTCAAAGTAGTTATAGATACATTTATCAAGAGACATACGACAACAATAAACCGAATGATCCCATTTATCTAGACATACAGACTGAGTTAGAATATTTTTGTTTGTTTGTTTGTTTTGGAATTTCACACAAAGCTATTCGAGCGCCATCTGTGCTAGCCGTCCCTAATTTAGCTGTGTAAGACTAGAGGGAAGGCAGTTAGTCATCACCACCCACCGCCAACTCTTGGGCTACTCTTTTACCAACAAATAGTGGGATTGACCGTCACATTATAACGCCCCCTTCACGGCTGAAAGGGCGAGCATGTTTGGCGCGACCGGGATGCGAACCCGTGACCCTCAGATTACGAGTCGCACGCCTTAACACGCTTGGCCATGCCGGGCCAGAGTTTGAACAATCAATAAGAAAGTTGCTAAAAGAGGAGCAAATTGTTAATCAACCGGTAAAATAAAAGTAAAAGTGTTATAAAATGTAAAAAAATGAATGAAAGTAAAACTAAATAAACTTTAAACTGCTGGTAAAAACTTAAATAGAGTTCAAAAGTCAATGTCCTTTATCAATTTAAAAACATCCAGATTTAAAAATAGACCCAATTCATCCAACTGCACCTGGGTATGAAAGAGAAAAGAAACTGTGGCAGAACTTTTATTCTGAAAAAGCATGGCTCACTGAAGAAGAAAAGCACAATTCCAGATGGGATGTTGTGGTAAGGATTGAATTTTTGAAGGATAAAGTAAAGACAGTTGCAGATAGCAAAGGTGCAGAGGAAGTTCGTTAGACTCGGTGAATAAATTCTGGACTAGAGAAGTGCAAAAAGACCTTGTGCAGAGCTAAAGCTCCTGATGGTGAACAGAGTCCAACATCTTTAAGGCCGACATCCTGACACAACCATAGACCAGAGACCGATAGTTCAGTTTTAAACAAATGAGGGCACGATAAATCTTCAGCACAGAACATCAATTTGCTCACAAGAGGTGGAACAGAAGTCACGGAGAATGTTCAGCGCCCTAGTACACTTGATATTTAGAATAAAGGTCAGCTTACGGTTAAAGATAAGCCCCCAGAACTTTGCTTCAGAGACGACGGGAAGCACAACTTCTCCAAGACGGAACTCGGAATCGAGGTGAATGCCCTGTTGGTGGAAGAAATGGATGCTAACAGTTTTAGAGCAAGGAAAGGTAAACTGTTTGCCGTGGTCCACTTCAGTAAACGATTGAGGACAATCTTGTCTCAATACACCTCATGCTCGACGACTGACACGATATGTGGAAGTCGTCAACATAGAGACTGTTTGCAATTGTATGGGGGTGTTGTCTATTGATGGCATTAATATTTATAATGAAAAATGTGACACTCAAGACACAACCCTCATTGATTTCAGTCCATGTGGAAGTGAACGGGAATGCGTTGAGCCCACACAGACCTGGAACCGCCTGTCTATTAAAATGTTTAAAGAAAATGGGTAAACGGCCACTCAGCTCATATGAATAAAGATCTTGCAAGATACCATGCATCCACGTAGTATCATAAGCTTTCTTAAGGTTCAAAAATACATATACAAGAAATTGTCACTTAAGAAAGGCCTTCTCGATTGACGTTTTAAATCGAATCAGGTGGTTCGTGGTGGAGCTCTGTCACCGGGACCAACACTGGGTGGGCGAGAGAAGGCTGTTTGATTCGAAGAACCAAACAAGACGAGCATTAACCATTCTCTCTGAGATCTCACAAAGACAACTTGTCAAAGCATTTGGACAGTAATTTGAAGGAATCTTGGGATCCTTTCTAGACACAGTTTGTTTGTTTGGAATTTCACACAAAGCTACACGAGAGCTATCTTCCCTTACCATCCCCAAGTTTGCAGTAAAAGACTAGAGAGAAGACAGATGGAAATCACCATCCACTGTTAACTCTTGGGCTACTCTTTTACTAACAGATGGTGGGATTGCCCGTCTCACTGACTTCACCCACCATGGAACCCTACAAGTGGACGCACTACATTATCAAACAAGGACACTGAGGCAACGTCAGGGTTTCGTGAGCACTGTACTCAAACACCAGCATCAGGCACAATGTTCACAACACCTGTTTAGGATGTTCAATACTGGTACTCGGTTGACTCTAGCCCAAGTGGACCAGCCCCAAGTAGTGTGTTAGGATTAGACCCCTCAACCTCCAGAATCCTCTCCTCCCCGGCAAACCCGTGGGAGGATATTTAGTTCCCATAAGAGGTAAACTGAAAGAGCAGAACCGTCTCTAGGAGGTCCCCTTATCACGTATATGAATCTAAACCGAAGGGGAGACGTAAAGAGAGAGGACATTATACAATAGTATCACTAACAAAAATGCGGATATAATCAAGCACACACAACGATGTTGTGCAGTTAGGATACTGAAAATACAAGAGCTGAAAGAAGCATTTCCTTAATCTGAAGTTATATGAGTTGAGACTAAACATATACATGAATTAACAGAGAATGTGTTTATCTCTAGCCTTGATTTAGTTCTTACAATAATTTGATAGACACCTACACTTCACTCAACTATATTCCAACCTGCTTGATCAGGTAGACAGTCTCATATTTTCCGCTCTTTCTTGAGAGTCTCTTGATACTTCTTTGTAAAGAGAAGTACATTAAAAAATTACAGCCTGCTTTATCTTATTTAAAAAACAAAATACAACAAATAACATTCTGGTTTTTATGCGGGTAAGTCATGTCAACAAACATTTGTTTTCTTTCATTAACGCAAATCTTTACAATGAATTACTTGTGCGCTGTCACCGCAGAGATCGAGTTTTAGATTTTAGTGCCACGTGTTCACGAGTTTATGCGGAGCTCACCGAGCAAGCTTACGCGTGTTGTTTACCAAAACACAGTATGTCTATTACAAAAGGCCCGGCATGGCCAGATGGTGAAGGCACTCGACTCGTAATCCGAGGGTCGCGGGCTCAAATCCCCGCCACTCCAAACATGCTCGGCATCCCAGTCGTGGGGGCGTTGTAATATGACGGTCAATCCCACTATTCGTTGGTAAAAGAGTAGCCTAAGAGCTGGCGGTGGGTGGTGATGACTAGCTGCCTTCCCTCTAGTCTTACACTGCTAAATCAGGGACGGCTAGCACAGATAGCCCTCGAGTAGCTTTGTGCGAAATTCTAAAACAAACCAAAAGAACTGTTTTCTCCATTTAGAAATTCTTGATGTTGTCAACTTTTGTATGCAAACACATATAAATTTTAATGAGTTTATAGCAACACCTACGTAAAATCTAAATAAGGTTTTTCTTGATTAATATATGAGCTTCTGATGAGTTAGATAAGAGCTAGTTATTAATTCAGTAATGAATGTAGCTTATTAAAATGGAGTGAAACCCCTATAGGGTTATAGGGTTTTTAATTCATTTCTATTAAGACTTCTTGGACCTACATGTTTTTCTAACATTAAGAATATAGTTAATTTAATATAAGTTTGGGATAACAGTTCGCTGTTACGACATTATTGTCTGAAATACAAATTCAAGTCCCGTTAATACAAGTACCACGAATTATTATCTTTCTCCAAACTTTATTCTGTGTTATTATAAATAAAATATGTTTTATAATGTTAGTTGACGATCTGCTGATGTTTTATTGTGAAACATACATAACTAGCTTCATCAGCGAAATATTTT
Organism: Carcinoscorpius rotundicauda; assembly: GCA_011833715.1. NCBI lineage: Eukaryota > Metazoa > Arthropoda > Merostomata > Xiphosura > Limulidae > Carcinoscorpius > Carcinoscorpius rotundicauda. The sequence continues at coordinate 21,559,744 of CM022393.1, read as the reverse complement.
AAGACACCCGCAACGTGTTCATGGTCTTTGCAAACAGCAGATGTTTCAGCCACTGTTGTTCACGAAAACAAAGGGAAAATATTTGCCAGGGAAAAAAACCCAAAAACACTAGCTATTCGATTATACACAAAAAGAATTTTCTTTCTTGATATTAAGAATGATGAATTTAAAAATAAAAACACGTTTCGAGAATCACATACAAATTTCCGTTTTCTTGTTTAGTTCCTTTCTAAGAGTTGCTAAACTCGATATCAAAACTAACAATTTTCATATTTTGGCCTTCGTTTTAAAAGTATAATTTACCTTTCAAAATTAAATTTTGAAAACACTGAATCAAGAAAATTCTGTCTTGTTTTTCTCATGTGGTCTCTCAATTAAATCCCATTCAGTAAATGGAGTGAAGAGAAACTACTTTATGAACACCCCTGGTGTTCCACGAACTTCGAACTCCAGCTGTGTTCAAGGTTATGGATTTGAACTGAAATTCCTATCTTGTTCAAAGCTCAACGGCATTCAGCCGTTATCTTAACTTTGGTTTTGTTTGTTTTAAACTATGTGTAAAGCTATCGCGCTAGCCGTCCCTAATTCAGCAATGTAAGACTAGAGGGAAGACAGCTAGTCATCACCACCCATCGCCAACTCTTGAGCAATTCTCTTACCAACGAATGGTGGGATTAACCGTCACATTATAACGTCCTCATGACTGAAAGGGCGAGCATGTTTGGTGTGACTAGGACCATCTTAACTTAATCGTCAGTAAAGTAGTCTTGTTATTTTGGTTTGAAATATTAAAAGAAGTTGATAAAGTTACGAATTATGTAATTTTGAAGTTGTTAAAGAAATAATATAACAGAACAATCTAATTAATCAGAAATACTGAAACAGATTCATTAAAACGATATTATATAAAGATGAAGTTCAAAAGAAAAACAACGGAAGAATTTCTTTATCCTGATATACGGAAATTAAACAGCGAATTTTATTCGCTCTACATTTAGTTTGTGTCAAAAACGTAAGTTAAAAAAAAGACATTAATAGCAGTAAAATTGAAAGGAACTTAATATGTTAATAATAGTTTTTCTATATGTTGTATATAAGCTTCATTTTGAATATCTATAAGCCACAGCATTCTTTGTGATGTTGGCTTAATAATAGATTAATATAATTTATTCTATTTTTTATCAAATGTTAATCTGTATTTTCCTCACGTTTCAATAATACGTTTAAACAAGAAAATGTTTGTTTGAGTAACTACACGACGCTCTTGTCGCATCTGTTTCAAATTAAATAAAACGTAGAAAAATAGTTGCAATGTGCTTATAACGGTCGTATCAAATGATACTAAAGTTTAAATACGGCTATGATACAGGAATGAAAGAATATAACCTTATTTACTACGTGTGGCTAAGTTAACTTAGAGTCGTTAGTAAACAGGTCACGACGAATCGTTACCTTTGTAGTGTTTGTTAAAGTAAACGAAATACGGTACTTTTTTTTTTAAGGTTCAGCACAGCCGAGTGGCTTGACCGCTTGACTCGTAAGCTGAGGGTCGGGGATTCGAATCCCTATTAATCCAAATATGCTCGCCGTTTCAGCCGAAAGAGCATTATATCTAACGGTCTATCCGACTATTCGTTGGTAAAAGAGTAACCCAAGAGTTGATGGTGGGTGGTGATGACCAGTTGTCTTCCCTCTGGTCTTACACTGCAAAATTAGGGACGGCTAGAGCAGATAGTCCTTTTCGCGAAATTTACAACGAACAAAGAAATACGTTAAAAAACAAACGTAAAAAACGTTAAAAAAGTGAAATAACGCACACAACTGTAACGTTTGAACACAAAAGAAGATTCATTTGTCGTCTTTTAAAAATGAGGGATATTCTTTTACCTTGTTTCCTGCAACTGCTCTCTTTGTAAAGCGATTTATTTTTCCTTCTGTGTATTTTTATTTCAAGCGCGCTAACAGTTTAACATATTGCGCTTATTCTAGGACCGGCATAGCTAGATGGGTCTTGTAATCTGAGTGTCGCGGGTTCAGATCCCTGTCGCACCAAACATTCTCACCCTTTCAGCCGTGGGGGCGTTATAATGTAACGGTCAATCCCACTGTTCGTTGGTAAAAAAGTAGCCCAAGAGTTGGCGGTAGGTGGTGATGACTTGGCTGCCTTCCTTCTAGTCTTACACTGCTAAATTAGGGACAGCTTTGAGCAAAATTCTAGGAAACAAAACAATTGTTTATTCTTTCGCTTGTCCCGTTATGTTGAGCTAAGACGGTAAAACGTAACAAATGAACTTATTTTCATTCGACTGTGATTAACTTTCGGTTTGTTGTAAGGGTTACCTCTTTTATTTAATATAATGTGAGTCGGAACGTAAGTTTTTATTTTAGACACAAACCAATGAAGAGCTACACTACAACTTCTAGTTGTTTTAAAAAATCACGATAAAGAAAAATACACGGTTTACATTATTAAAAATGTATTTAATTTTGTTAAAAACTTCTAATGCTGGCTGTTGTTATTGCTAACTGAAATGAAATGTAAGACTTTTTGCTTGTGTTGCTATTCAAACTGGAAAAAGAAATGAAGCGAAAATTCTGACAGTAATAAACGAAAAAAGCAAAAACAGAACCGAAAAAAAAACATGATAAGAATTGACATTCCAGCTACATGTTAGAACATATCCTACTTCTTCTCTTGTCGCAAGCTATGTCTACTGTCTGGACTTACAGAGTACGTACATACTACAAGACCAATGTCCTCAAGACAAACACTGTCCTGGAAATAATAGTGAGTGAGACGGAATTATACTTCAGCACAAAATAAAAAAAATTGGCAAATATCATCTAATCCCCAATACTAAGAATGACAAGAACTGAACATTGAAACCAGTAATAAAACAAAACTCTAAATATAAATAAAAACCGATACAACTAAATAACTAACGTGTTATTTTCGTAGTGGTCATTTAGAAAATTCTCCAAATAGCAAATAAAAGTATATTTCAAAATTACAGTATTTTTAATGACAATAATAAAATCTAGGTTTGTAATGCAAGGGCTTGCATGAACCATTTTGTTTCTCAGTATTAAATTTACAATTACGATTAGGATTGCCTATATGTTGAATTTTAATAAATATAAAATGAAGTACGAAGTAATTTCTTAATTTCTTATAACATATTAAAATATTCTAATATTTGATAACATAACAGTTAGTTGCAAGATACGATACATAAAGCATTCGTTGACTGTTGACTCGTTTACCTAATTATAAATGATAGTGTAGCATCCTAAAACTAACCTCGTTTTTCTGATTATAAGTGATAGTGTAGCATTCTAAAACTAACCTCGTTTTTCTGATTATAAGTGATAGTGTAGCATTCTAAAACTAACCTCGTTTACCTGATCATAACTAATAGTGTAGCATTCTAAAACTAACGAACATATATCGGAAAGAGTGGCAATCAGAGATCTGTAATTTGGATTTAGTGCAAAGTGGATTATAAGATTTGTATTTTAATCTCATGAAACAGCATAAGCGCTAATTGTCTTATAGTTGGTGGTCCAAACTTTTATCTACGGAGGAGTGGACTCTGAAGAATGATAAATTTGAAGGGGTTTAATAATTTACTTACATAACTTACTTGAACAGGGTTAACCATTAATGTGCATAACTGTGATGGTCTGTTGGATCGTGCTGATCTATAATGATTAAAGATGTTTAGACTAAAGCTAGGCTTATAGTTGAGTAATTTTGATATAATACAAAAAATTCTTATTAATATACTATTTTATTACAAAGAATTAATTGACAACACAAACTGAAAATTAAAAGTTTGTTTCAGAGAAAGTTGTTGGAGGAACATCACCAATTAATTTCGCCATTAACTGCATAATTTTCACACAGTCTAGTAAAAAAAAAAAAAAAATTTTGCCTGTATAAAAAAAACAGAGAGATACTTACAAGTTCAATGTACCTTTTATCTACGAAACAATTCGTGTGACATAAAATACAAACGATCGTAAAACTTCACACTGATCAGTACAACACATTGGAATTATCAGTTGGGCATTCAGCGCAGTTCAGTAGCCCAAATATATGTAAAAAAGTAATATTGATACACGAAACGTATTTACTGCTGATATTTACAAAAGGAAGTAACTACTTATTATGTTGTGAAGTTTCATTTGTAATTGAAACGCTGAATATTCCAAAATGTTCACAGTTCTCTCGGTTCCATTTAATAAATAAACCCACATAATCCATTTGTTGCTCATACTGGTACTTTTAAAGCACTTGTCAGTATAGTAATGCGTCACACACACCAAACGCCTTGAAAAACATAAACCTTCCGTACAAAGCCAATTATCTAAAGGACTGACAATATTTTTACAGTTAAATTAAATTAAAACTATTTAATTGAATTTTAATATTCCTTATAAATAAAGACTTCATTTTTGGGAAATTTCTGTTGCGCCCTCCAGTGTGAATGTCCTTCATAAACTCGCTATTTCTTTCTGTACACTACTTAGCTTTTTTATGGATCTTTGTGGTTTATAAATTTGTTACGTTGGATTTTATTTCCGAGAACTGTATAGGATATAATATTTCTAAAGTTACATTACAGACTAAACTAGAAAAACGAGCGTTCATCAAAAAGTTTTATTGCCAGTTCGTTTTATAGTAAAAATAGGCGTTAATTATTTTTATCGTAGTTCATTTTTACACACCAACCGGCTGTTAAATCTTTCTTTTACTTGCCAGTTCGTTTTACCACTAAACATTATTTTGTTTATTTTTACTGGAACGTTCAAGATTTACTGTTAGCTTTATTTACAGTAACTTGATAGGTGATCTGTGAACTACATCCGCTACTTGAAGTAAACATATTATTCTGAATTGAACTTTTCACTAGTTAGTTTAAACTTAGATCGCGAGGGGTGTTCGAAAGAAAACGAGATTTGGTTTACGATATGCTGATATGAATAAATTTTGGGCGACCAAGGTTGTGTTAATAGATCAATGTCCTTCCGCTACTAAAGAACATGATATTCTGCAATATAACAACGATGGGTCCCATACTGATTGGTGTTGTGTAACAAATGAAAAATAATTCAATTGGGCATGTTTTACCTTCCCAAATGTAGTACTGATGTGGTACCATGTGATCTTCATCTCTTAGGCCTTCCCACTTATGATATAGGTGAGAAAAAAACCGTTTAGACAATGGAAGTTTCCTTGAGAATTGCAGTATGATTCCTTAAACCTTTATTAACCGGAAGATGACCCAAGAAGGTCGAAATAATGTTTTCTGCTTTATTTTGGTAAACGTGTTAATACCCTCACCAGCTGTCCCAAGGTACATTTGTATTACAAGCGGCATTTCTCGTCATAAAAAGACTTCAATGGGACGTTCATTATACATTTGTTGGCTGTAATCCCGAATGGTCGCTGTATAGAAAATAAGATCTAACTTACTCATGAACAACCATCATAGATTCCAGAAACGCAAGTTTAACTCTTGACATATTTGGAATATCCAGGGTTTTTTTCCTCCCAATTTTTGCTTTATGCTATTCCAACCATAAACCTTCGCTTGATACCTTTATTTAAGGTTTTTTTTCAACATTTTTCTACGCTGCTATTTAAAGTTTTCCAGGAATTAAGTTCGTCAATCTACCATGTTTCACTATATTTAGCTCTTCCTTTAGAATAACATAACCTCTAGCTTATTCAATTGGCCTTCAGCTATCTATGCATGATACATGAAGCTATGTATATGTACGTGATAATATTGAGTCAATCGGATTTTCACCAATAGGATAATCACAGCGAATGTATAAGTCTTAACGTGGAATGTGATCTTCAAATTCCCGTCAAAAAACTATAAACATATTGAAAAAAATCGAAATCTATACATCTTATGAATTCTTATAAGCACGTCTATTGCAAAGTGAAAAGTATAATAACCCAAAATTTGTCCTCGGTTTAGAAAGAACATATACGTTAATATTATTCTATATTAGTATCTGACAAGTACACTCAGTCCTGGCGTTTTCTGAGGAAGTCTATCTATATAATTATTAACCAGTATCTATCGAAGTATCAGTCAATTAGTCCAGATGTTTGCTCAGCTGTAAATGGTTTGAACAAGCCTTGGGTGACACGTGCAACTTCTGCTTTCTGTATTCAACTGTAAATCATTTGAACAAGCATCAGAAGGCATATGTAATTTGTGCTTTATCTTCTCAGCTGTGAATCCTTTGAACAACCATTTCTGTTTCAAAAATAAATAAAACTAAAGTTAAGAGTAACAAATACTTTTATTTCTTACTTTCGAAGTTTATATGTTATCTTTTGTTCTAGCTTACAGAGTGCGCAATTATTCTCATGATTCATGGCATGCACACGTTTTACTAACGTCACTGCAGTACAGACTGTAAGATATGTGACTGACTGACAAACAACACATTACTGTGTAGTGGTGCGAGCGCCCCCTACAGGCGGTATTCGGCCCTCATTCGGGGAAATTATAGACACATTTAAAAACTAAAAATTGTGTTCCTTTGCAAATAATTTATTTTCCTGTATATGTACAGCAAGTCAACTCTGAAAAACAACAAAGTTCTCTTGAGAAAACACATATTTTTACTTTTTTTCTTTGTGTCTGTTTGTAATTAAACACAGTGATATACAACGGGCTATTCGTGCCGTACCTATCAAGGGTATTTAAACCCAGTTTTTAATGTTATAAGCTTCCAGACTTAGGGTTGGGCCACCATAAAAAACATTGTTTTTAACGTATACATTTTGTGAATTTTAATTTTGTGTCTTTTTCCAAGCTAATGTTGTGAAAAAGTGGTAAAAAGTTTATATTGCGAAACATTAACAACTGCTAATACGTTGACATAGTTTTATAAAATGATGAAAAATTCTAAGTATATCTAATGCCACAGTTAATACATTTTTATTTCGATACAGAGAAATACTTTTACAAAAGTTAAACACGAAACTAATGTTAATTAAAATAATTTAACTGCAAGTTACATCATTCTTTAAAAACCCCACACAATCCCACAAGCTCCCCAGTGGGATAGCGGAATGTCTTCGGACTTAAAATACTAGAATTCAGATTTTTATACCCGTGGTGGGCAGAGCACAGATAGCCTATTGTGTAGCTTTGAGTTTATTTTAAAAACAAGATCTCACAATAATAATAACAACAACGAATTTCAATTCTTTATTTTAAGAAGAACAGCCACTAGTTGTGAAAACTATTAATTAGTTATGACACAGTCATGTAATAGATCGATATCTGTTCTACACATATTAACAAACCATGATGAATGAGTGTATAGAACTTGACCAGTAACTGAAAGGTCATGCGATTGTTATCTTCGTTACTTGTATGTCGAAGGTAATCATACTATTTCAAAAAGTATAAATAACAATCAAATTTAAAAACACATAGGGCCTGGCATGGCCAAGCGTGTTAAGGCGTGCGACTCGTAATCTGAGGGTTGCGGGTTCGCATCCGCGTCGCGCCAACCTTGCTCCCCCTTTCAGCCGTGGGGGCGTTATAATGTTACGGTCAATCCCACTATTCGTTTGTAAAAGAGTAGCCCAAGATTTGGCGGTGAGTGGTGATGACTAGCTGCCTTCCGTCTAGTCTTAAACTGCTAAATTAGGGACGGCTAGCACAGATAGCCTTCGAGTAGCATTGTGCAAATTTCAAAAACAAACAAAACTGAAAACACGTATCAAATACATAACTTGTGGACTTTCTTTGCCATTTCTACCTCTTTTCCTTCGATTATTTTGGAGAAAGGACATTGTTAGTGGTCAGGAGAAACTATATGAAAGTACTAAACATTGTATATTTCGGGATAATAAATACGAAAACTTCTACTTTAAAATTTATAAAGCTTTATCAAAAATAGATATAAATGCTTTTTAAACGTTTATTTTAAATTTCTCTCAAACTAGCTTACAAACGTTACACGACAACGCCGAGTCTTAAATAGACAGAAATAAATTTTGTTATAAACATCATTTCAAAAATGGTTATTGAAAGAGGCCATTTCTTTGTAGTTGTAGCTATATTTATTTATTAAAAAATAAAATTATTTAATATAATGTATACAGTGCGTATTTTTTGTTATTAATGTCACATGGAGTTATCTGCTATGTCCATCGAGCGAAATCGAATACCTGATTCTAGGGTTGTAAATCCGAATAATTACTGCTGGGCGACATACCACATGCACGTACATATTATAAACGAACACAAATATATCTTTTTATTTAGCTACCATAAGGAAAAACCTTGAAGACACCAATATATATAAAGTTTATTAAATTAAAAACTATATATATATACTTTTAAACGTATGTTCTTTTTAAGTACTGCCATGTTCTCGTACTTTGAAAGTGTCCATCATTTTGAAAAATTACCGTACTTTTTTATTTGTAGCCCACCCCCCCAGTTGGTACAGTGGTACGTCTGCAGACTTATACTGCTAGAAACCGGGTTTCGATATCCGTGGCGGCCAGAGCATAGATAGCCTTTTGTCTAGCTTTGTGCTTAAATAAAAAGAAATCAATCAGTATCTGATGACAACATACATAAAAAAATTTAAAGCAAACTCCAGTATAATTTAAGATACTGTTTTTGTTTGTTTTTGAATTTTGCGCAAAGCTATGCGAGGGATATCTGCGCTACCTGTCCATAATTTAGCAGTGTAAGACTAGAGAGAAGGCGGCTAGTCATCATGACACACCGCCAACTCTTGGGCTACTCTTTTACCAAGGAATAGTGAGTTTGACCGTAATATTATAACGTCCCCACGGCTGAAAGGGCGAGCATGTTTGGTGCGATCGGGATTCGAACTAGCGACCCTTGGATTATGAGTCGAACGCCTAAACCACCTGGCCATGCCGGGCACTAATTCAAGATATAAATACATGTTTTCCTACGTTCATCGAATAGAAATACATAATAAAAATTTACGTTTAAAGACGTTTAAAAGTTTTGGTTATTTATAAAAGAATATTCAATTGTGGTACTTACAATATTTCTCAAGTAAATTTCAATCCACTAATACGACTCTGTTTAAGTTTAAATTGTTTAAACACGCATAAACTTTGTTTTACTCCTTTCATAAAAACAATGGATTATTTTTACACATTTCATTTTTAAACCACACACACTGCTTTGATTTCTATACTTTATTGAATGATTTTACTCAGATAGCAAGGATTACAAACATTTTTGACCCATCAGATGATTGCAACCGCTGGCGTTGATATAATCTGAACTTCAAGAAACTCAGGAAATACTATGGATCTATTATCTCTCTGACTGCACTTTAACAGGAATTTTGACCATTAGATGTTGTTATTTTTGTTGAAAAGATAAAAATTGCGGATAGCTAAAGACAACAACAAAAATTTCGATCATTTCCTTGCCTTATTAAAAAAAAAAACTTGTTTTTTTTGTTTGTCACATACCATTGGGTTTGCGTAATGCGAACGTCTTCGTGATTGTGACGGTAAAATCATACGTTTATGCTCTAAAGGAAATGTTAAAATTGGAACTTGTACTATATATAAATATACATCTTTATATATCTTATTGTAAGACTATTTGAAGTGACTGTTTAGGAACATTTATTACTGTTAAATCACTTTCAAACTTCTAGCCACAGTTATTGTATTTATTGTATGTTGATGGACTTATACTGCTAGAAATCGGGTTTCCATATTCCTGGAGGGCAGCGCACAGGTAACCCTTTCTGTAACTTTGTACTTAATAGCATTTTAATAGGGCAAAGTCTTATTTTTAGGGTAAATTTAATTGTAATATCATTGTTGAGATATTGTTTCTTGGACCGAAATGCGATTATCTCTTTTTTTTTTAAGACATCACAAGTCATCTCACGTTACTGGAACGCGAAATAATTACTAATACAATTTTAAAATATCAAAGTTCTGACACATTATTTAAACACGATAGGTTATGTTTAGATACGAAATCTCAATGACATCTAATTGTTTTTATTTAAAAACACAACTCGATTCTGCCCCGTTATTCAGATGTGAGGTACTGAATCTAGGAGCGAAGGTTTTATGTTTTTAAAACATCATATGATTCTGTCTCACTATTTGGACTTGAAATATTAGGCGTAACGACTTCTAATTGATTATTTCAATCATCACATGGTTATTCACAGGACGTAGATGCGAACTGATAAAATTATGTCTTATACTTGTGGGGTTTGAATGAAATATAGAGAGTCGCATTTTGAAGATCAACTGTAATACAACAAAGACAAACTCTTCTAGAGGACGACTCATACTTTGAGTCGTGGGATTGTTATGATATAATATTTAACCACATTATTCGTTGGTAAAGGGTAGCCCATTAGGTGCAGAATATAATATTGATTAGCTCTCACCCCTGTATATTTGTTTGTTTTAGAATTTTGCATAAAGCTACATAAGGGATATCTGCGCTAGCCATCCTTAATTTAGCAGTGTAAGACTAGAGGGAAGATAGTTAGTCATCACCATTCATTACTAACTCTTGGGCTACTCTTTTACCAACGAATAGTGGGACTGACAATAACATGATATTGTCCTCACGACTGAAAAAGGGAGTAAATTTGGTGCGACGGAGATTCAAATCCGCAACCATCAGATTACGAGTCGAGCGCCTTAAACACCTAGCTATCTATGCTGGGCTTTCGGAGAGAGAAATGGCACCTGAATTTCATCACGATAACTAAACAATGGAGCTGTCTGTGACCTTCACATTACTAGTATCAAAATTCTATTTTTAACGTTGTAAGCCTGCAGAATTATCACTAAGCCACTCGAATGTTGATTCTGTAATAGGGTATTCTAGTAATAATGATGCTAATGAAAGAGTGGAATATTTCTTCATATAGTTGATAGCTCCGCTTACAAATTTCAAATAGAAATCAAATAATTCTTTGGAATATCAAATTAAATAAAATATCATATGTTCCTGTTAATATTGCAAATTCCAAATAAAAATCTCAAACAATATGACGATTACTACGAAGAATGAAACTTACGTATATGCAAAAGTGTTGAATGAATATGTTATGAAAAAAGAAAAAAGTAAAGAAGAATATGGGTGAAAATAATCCAATGTTTTAGAGAAACCAGAAAAAAAAATAAGTGAAGTTTTAATTCTGCTTCTTCAAAAATAACAACCTTTCACACCACATCAGTTTACGCATCGTAACAAAATTTTGCTGTCGAAGGCTGAAGTGAATACTCAGCAACATATAAAAATACAAACTACCAGAACTGAAACTGTATCCCGACAATGAAGAGCAGAAAACCAGTTATTTAAATGTGCAGAAAGTGATTCTTTAACAAACAGTAATCAGTTATATGAATCTTCAATAACGTACTAAAAGGATCTTTATAGCGAAAAGGAGGAAAGTAGTGTTTGTTTGTTTTTTAAAATAAGTTTATTTCGATAACCAAATATGTTTTAGATAGATAAAATTCTGAAAGTGGAAAAAAATGAAAAAAAGAAGGAATAATCATGTTTGTTTTTTTGAATTTCGCACAAAGCTACTCAAGGGCTATCTGGGCTAGTCGTCCCTAATTTAGCAGTGTAAGACTAAAGGGAAGGCAGCTAGTCATCACCACCTACCGCCAACTCTTGGACTACTCTTTTACCAACGAATAGTGGGATTGACCGTAACATTGTAACGCCCCCACGGCTGGGAGGACGAGCATGTTTGGCGCGACCCTCGGATTACGAGTCGCACGCCTTACACGCTTGGCCATGCCGGGCCATTTGTTTTTTTGAATTTCGCGCAAAGCTACACAAGGGCTATCTGCGCTGGCCGTCCCTAATTTCGTAGTGTAAGACTAGAGGGAAGGCAGCAGGTCATCATCACCCACCGCCAGCTCTTGGGCAACTATTTTACCAACAAATACTCTTACTGTCCCATTAAAACGCCCCCACAGCTAAAAGGGCGAGCATGTTTGGTGCGACGGGTTTCGAATTCGTGACCTGCAGATTACGAGTCGAGTGCCTGAACCACCTGGTCATGCTGGGTCAACAAATTAATAACTGTATTATGGAAATATATCGTACTTTAAAGAATATTTTGTTTCTTATATTTCTGTTTTATTTTAATGAAAAAATAAGACGTTATTTTATGAGAAGTTTTATTTGTAAATGTAAAACTACGTTAAACGGACGTAGTTTAACATAGATATAGACGGAGGTTAAAACACACACAAGGTTTTAAAGTAGAAGAACTCTGGAAGTTTTTCATTAACTAGGCTTCATCAGAAGGTATTTTAGTGAAGAGCATATTTCAAAATACAAAATTGGCATTTATATTTTTGTTTGAAGAATGTCTCAAGGGATATCTGCACTAATTGTCCCTGATCTCGAAGTTAAAGACTAATGGGAAGGGTGCTAGTCAACACTACCACCAACTCCTTACCAACGAAAAGTAGGGTTGATTATCACTTCCTCACGACTAGCAGGTCGAACATTTTCGATGATAAAATTCGAACCCGTAGAATGCGAATCAAGCCAAAATGAGAACATTGTACTTAACTTCAAACAGACAAATTCAGTAGTTTTTCTTTCAAACCAATCCTCTGTTTTGTTTGTTTGATTTACCCCCCAGTGGCTCAGCGGTATGTCTGCGGACTTACACACTAAAATCCGGGTTTCGATACGCGTGGTGGGCAGAGCACAGATAGCCCATTGTGTAGCTTTGTGCTTAATTCAAAACAACAACAAAAATTGTTTGTTTTAATTTCTCGCAAAGCTACATGTGGTTATCTGCGCTAGCAGTCCCTAATTTAGCGATATAAGACTACAGGAAAGATAGCTCATTATCACGACCCATCGTTAAGTCTTGGATTACTCTTTTAACAGCGCATAGCTGAGAAGGCGAACACGTTTGAAGTGACGGGGATTCGAACCCGCGACCTTCGGATCGCCAGCCGAGTGCCTTAACCACCTGGCCATGCCTGTTCTGCAGTTCCTTTATTGGTGTGAAATCACATTTTATCTAATCCTTTCAAATACAAAACAAAAATAAGGTGTAACTTTTAAGCTCAACTTAAAATATTTAAATGGAGGTCATCTTATATTTGAGTTTGACCTATAATTGGGGCAACATGTTATTTATATTTGAATAGAACTGAGCTACGTATGAAACATGTTACACGAAGCACGAGGGGTCAAAGTTTGCCAATAATTGGTTTAAACTTTCAATTACAGAAAAAGTTTAAAATAAGTCCTTCAGTTTTTTTGTTTTACACTACAAATCACAATTACTTCTGATGGTAATTTTCAATCAAAATGTTTATCCCATTGAGTGACTTTCCAATCACGCTGCTTTATAAACTCTTTTGTTACATGCAAATATGTATGTATTTATGTTTATTTATATTTGTATGTTTCCCACAATATAATCTGGGGGTAAACTATGGACTTTAAATGTGGAAGAAATAACAAAATTATCACTTTTTTGACAATGTAGGAATACTGCATATTATAAATACGATTTTGCAATAATCAACACCTATTTAAATAAACATTAAGAAGTAAACTGAACCATTTCTTGATATCATTGCCACACAATTATTAGTTGTTAAATAAATATTTCACATATATCTTAATTTGATAAGCTACTCCATGCTGCTATATATATGTTACAGAAGTTTATTCAGACATCAATGCAAATTTTGCAAGACATTCTTCAAACCAAAATATAAATGCCAATTTTGTATTTTGAAATATGCTCTTCACTAAAATACCTTCTGATGAAGCCTAGTTAATGAAAAACTTCCAGAGTTTTTCTACTTTAAAACCTTATGTGTGTTTTAACCTCCCGTCTATATGTATGTTAAACTACGTCTGTTTAACGTAGTTTTACATTTACAAATAAAACTTTTCATAAAATAACGTCTTATTTTTTCATTATAATAAAATAGAAATATAAGAGACAAAATATTTTTTAAGGTATGATATATTTCCATAATACAGTTATTAAAATTTAACGGAGGTAGCCCTTGTGGCCTTTTCATGCGGTCACTTATTTCCTAATTCTTAGATTAATTCAAAACAATATCAAAATTCTGGAATTTTTTTTTGTAGAAAGAACTGTTAAAAAGTTGGTAGTAAACAGACCTCAGAATAGTACTTATAAAGATTTTTTGTTTTTCAAAAACAGAAAACCTCAAAATTCCACGAAGAGCAAAAAGAACACTTCTTGGCAGAAACTTTGGATAAGAGAAAGTGGGAAAACGCTAAAATATAAAGAAAAAGTATGATAAAAATTGACTTCAAGGAAGAATAAAAATTTTCTAGGTCTGAAGCTACGAATAGAACCATGAGACCAAAAACACTTTTTCTCCATGCCAATCCATAAGAGAATCAGGAAAACTATGGTAAGTACACATTTCTAGGCTTACGATTGTTATCCTTCGTACTTACTTCCCCACCTTTGGCGTATAAAGTTTGAAAGCCTGAAATGTCGTCGAAACAACGTATAGTATTTTTTTTTACGTGTTATACAAATTTTATTCAGGCCTTAGAAAAGGGCATTTATTGAGCTGCTATTTTGAAAAACAACAACTTTACTGACGGACAAGGTATACACTGCAAAAACGTTTTCAAAGTTACTGGCGACCAAAATTTTCTTGCTTTACTACATCGTCAAGTATTTCTGGAAATTATTGATTTAAAGTTAAATTTTTTAAAGCGCAAAGCTACACAGTGTATCTGCTGCTGGTATCGAACCACAAGTTTCAGCGTTATTATCCCACAAGCTTACCGTTGAACCGTGTTCAGCAAACGGTTAAGGTACTCGATTCGCAGTTTTAGGGTCACAGTTTCGAATACCCGGCACCGAACCATTTAAACCGGGGAGCGTTATAATGTTAGGGTCAATACCACTTTCGTTGGTAAAAGAGTAACAAAAAAAAAACAGCGGTGGATAATGAGAACTAGCTGCCTGCCGTCTTGTCTAAAACTGCTAAATTAAGAACTGCTAGCACAAATAGTCCTCATATAGCTTTGCGCAAAATTCAAACCAAACAAAATCTTCAACAACGCCCTAATTTTAGCATATAATAGACAATACTGTTTTAATACGAAAGTAACGCTAATAATCATTACTTAGGGCACTCTAACAATAAAGTCCTTGAATAGAATACCTAAAAATGGAAACACTATTATCTTCCTACATTCAATATATATATATACATAAACAATTGAATGTATTCACTAATTGCTTGGAACTAAGCACAAAGATGCACAATGGGTGATTTGGGCTCTGGCAACAACGGGTATTAAAATCCGTTTTTTGTCGGTTTGAGTCCCCAGTCATACCGCTGTGCAAGTGGGGGGCAAAATATATTTCTATTGGGAAAGATGTTTTGTTATTAAACACAAAGCTATATAATGGGCTATCTGTACGCTGCCCACCACGAGTATCAAAACTCCGATTCAAGCGTTGTAAGTCCGCAAACATACTGCTCTGCCAGTGGGGAGCATTGGACATATATGATACGCAATAAGACAGTCAGGTTTGTTTTGTTGCGGTTTTTTTCTTCAAAGTTACATAAGGGCTATCTGCACTAGCCGTCCCTAATTTGATATTTGTAGACTGGATTGTTTGTTTTTGAATTTCGCACAAAGCTACTCGAGGGCTATCTGTGCTAACCGTCCCTAATTACCCAGTGTGAGACTAGACGGAAGGCAGCTAGTCATCACCACTCACCGTCAACTCTTGGGCTACTCTTTTACCAACGAATAGTTGGAATTACCGTCACATTATAATGCCCCCAGGGCTGAAAGGGCGAGCATGTTTGGCGCGACTCAAGCGCGAACCCGCGACCCTCAGATTACGAGTAGCACGCCTTAACACGCTCGGTCATGCCGAGCAAATGTAGACTGGCGAGAACGTTGTTAATTAACAGCATACGCCTTAAACTGTGGATCCACTTTAATGACATAGGTAGGCTTAAACGTCACTCTTTTATCATACTCATGGTTCAAAATGAGAAAAGCGATTTTTTTTTTCGTTTCTAGCAAGTTTAAATTATTAAAATTATGATGAAGTGATTTTAGTGAGTAATTACTTAATAAGTACAGAAAGCTCTAGAAAAACATCGTTAAAAATTCACTATTCGTTTAGAAAATTATTATTACTTTTTTACATTAATCATATCATCTGAATAAATACCGCAATTTTCTATATCGTGTCAGTAAATAAAATTAATCAATTTATTTTAATTGTGTTAAAATAAACGTCCATTAATTTTCTGTTTCTTTTTCACTGAATTCTAAGACACAGTTTTTTACACAGAACTATTTAATTTCTTCACTAAAATCTCAAGTAAAGAATAATAAAGCGTTAAGTTATAGTATCTTTCTTTTACGGCAGATAATACTTTTGAAGTTCCTTATGACTGTTGAAAAGTGCTCGAAGTCAGCAGATACAACTTTATAAAACTAATTAAATTCAGGTCTAGATGAAAAAGATAAACCTAATAACTACAAAGATACTTAATAAAGTTGAAAAAAAAACATGCTGATAATTCTGATAAAAATACGTTGGGTGAGATCTCATCGTGGAAATGTGTAGGATTTACTAAAAATACACAAATACTGCTGTTCCATCACACCCATTGTTACTTGTGTTGGGAAGTTCAGTCATAGATTAGATGATATTTAGGATCTTTTTTGAAGCATGAATCTACTGCAAAAAGTTTTGAGTTTTACAAATAGCTAAGATGAAAGATTTGGTGACTGGGTATATTGTGCTAGCGTGAACATAAAATCTCTGTTAATAACGTAGCTCACGCAGTAGTCAAATTAAGTGCAGTTTTACTGTATAGAGACAATGAGCTTGTTCAAGATTTAACAAAATCTACATTTACCGAATTAATGAAGTTTTAAACTAGTAAATGAAAGAAGCTTAGTAATAGAATTTATGATCAAATGGAATAATATCCAATCGTTTTGAAAGTATTACCTAGTTTAGTTAATTTAATGTTGTGTCATCATAAGAAACAATGGTTCAAAATTGTTCAGAAAGCTTTTTAACTTTTAAAGTGTCGTAGGTATATTGATGGAATTTTTGTTATTGTTACAGTTTATCTGTTGTGCTCCGGAGTCTCTAACTTTGCAGTGATAGACTGATAGGAATGCAGCTAATCAACACCGCCCACCGCCAACTCTTGGGATATATTTGTTCGAGACACGAGGCCTCGCTCAGTCATATCATTTTACGAAGAAGAAAAAACTTTTACAATTATTTTTCGTGTGTTTGAACAATCTACACCGTGGTATTGAATTTACACTGAAATAAGATATAGATTTATAACGTGGAACTGGATATTTTTAATTTAGGTAAAAAGTGTAAGACTGAAAATGTTACAACCAAAGTGTTTGGACTACTTTGCTGTATTGGTAATTTTACAACTTTCAAATATAAAACGAATTGGTTAACATTTAATCTAATAAACTTATAATACTGCTAGTTTTGTTATTTATTTAATACAAAATTGAAGATATAAAAAACTTTTTTTTACTAGCTTAGTTATAAGGCAATGTTAAATCAGTGATTTACTTCCAAAGTTAAAAATATGGTGTACGTGTGTACTAAAATAAACACACTTTTGGGGGGAGGGGTTTACGATACGTATTAACCAAAAGTTCCATATTGAGAAAGTAAATCAGAAAATGTTTATATGTGAATTATAAACATCAGTTTGTTTGTTTGGTAGTTAAACATTAATGTGAAATAACAGCATCTTGAAAGTACGAGATTGAATTGCTAAATTACAACTTTTATTTTTAGCCAATCGATTTATCAGTTCTCGTTTTCAATGAAATTATGTCGGATCAACGGTTTTCCGCCATGGTTCCAGGATAGTAGAGTATTCAACAACAAAGTCAGTCTTATGATTCAAGGTTTTTACAAAACCTAGATAGTTAATGTGAGGAAAGACTATTTGAAAAACAAAACAGTATAGTGTGTTCCAGTGATGGTGGATGTTGATATCACTTTCAATTTAATGGTTCAATATTAGGGACGCTTCTCTCGTGAGGTTCTCCGACTTGTTCATTTAGCCCATAAGATACTGTTCAGGTTTAAAAACACCAATACTATACCTACATAAATAAACTACGAATAACTTTTGGTTTTTGTAATCTCTGTTAAACATTAGACATAAATTTTCTAAATGGCCAAACAAATTTATTTATTTTTATTGCAAATCACAAACTAACACAACGCGCTACCTACTCTGTACCTACCAGGAATGTTGAAATCAAGTTTTTACTGGTGTGAGCCTATAGAGTTTCTATTAAGCCATTAGGAAACAATAAAAATTGTTAATATTTATGATTAAATTCTAAATTAACATTTTCTTACTTTATTTTTCTAATAATTTTACATTTCGTTTTATTCTGGTACAACACGGCTCAAAAAATTCGATCTAAAGAATCAGTTTCTTTTTTGAAAACGTGGTACACAAGTTTGATTTCAATTTCGCGCAAGTTACACGAGAGCTATCTGCGTAAGTCCTCCCTAATTTATCAATGTAGGTTGGTTGGTTGGTTGTTTAGAATTAAGCACAAAGCTGCATAATAGGCTATCAGTGCTCTGCCCACCACGGGTATCGAAACCCGGATTTTAGCGTGTAAGTCCGCAGACATCCGCTGAGCCACTGGGGGGCTTTATCAATGTAAGATTGGAAGCCAGGCAGCTAATCATTACTACCCATTGCTAATTCTTGGACTACTCTTTTATCAACTAACAGTAGGATTGACGGTCACATTATAACGCCCCCACAGCTGAAAGGGCGAGCATGTTTGGTGCGACGGGGATTCGAACCCGCGACTCTTAAATTACAAGTCGAGAGCCTTAACCATCTGGCTTTGCAGGGTCAGGTACATGAGTAATTTATGTAGAAAGATCCATGCAAATATAAAGATAGATAATAAAATAGTTTTACAGAAACAAGTAAAACATTTCTACAGTTTGAATTAGTGTGTAGTCATATTATTATTTTAATTTAATCGTTTATTAAATCTTTTTCGTTTGCCTGAAACTTTGATCTGATTTCCCATCCGCACACTGATTTTTTCACTGATTCTTCTGTTTTTACACTTCGAGTTCCCAATATAAATCAATACAATAATAAAAACCTTTGAACGTTTACGGATAATATTTCTCTTGTTTCTGTTGTTTCTCTTTCTATAGGCCCCCCCCCCGTGGCTCAATGGTATGTCTGCGGACTTACACGCTAAAATCCGGGTTTCGATACCCGTGGTGGGCAGAGCACACATACCCCATTGTGTAGCTTTGTGCTTAATTCAAAACAACAACATCACTTTCTATATTTTTAATAGTTCAAAGGAGATATTAGTTTATTAGAGGGCGCATAACATCAATGACTTAAATATTTTGTGTGTGAAAAAATAAACAAGTACGACTTGAATATGGAGAATCAAAGAGAAAGTGATCTTATGATTGCGTATATTCAGTGCCTGTTATAAAACAAGAATTGCGTCTTTCATTGAAACTGTGCAAATAGGTTTCGTATTAGTGAGTTAGGTTTACATTGTGCTTCAGGAGGTCTATGTAACTGTTAACTGTCGTAAATGAAGTTATGCGTACGAGTAAGCGTAGCCTAAAACAAAGGTTATTCATTTATTACAAAAAAACAAATTAGTTCTCTATCGTTACTAGGACTGGATTTTGTGTTATTTTTACAAATTTATAACAGCACTGTAACATTGGCGGTTATAAAATTGTAGTCTATTATCTGTCACTTGTTAAACACATATTTTGAACTTCGAATATTTTACGTGAAAATCTTATCAAATTCGCCCCCAGTGGCTCAGCGGTATGTTTGCGGACTTACACGCTAAAATCCGGGTTTCGATACCCGTGGTGGGCAGAGCATTGTGTAGCTTTGTGCTTAATTCAAAACAACAACAAAGTTTGAAGAGAATAATGGTTATTTCCTGTACTTTTAAGGGCCTGGCATGGCCAAGCGCGTAAGGCGTGCGACTCGTAATTCGCGGGTTCGCGCCCGCGTCGCGCTAAACATACTCGCCCTCCCAGCCGTGGGGGCGTATAATGTGACGGTCAATCCCACTATTCGTTGGTAAAAGAGTAGCCCAAGAGTTGGTGGTGGGTGGTGATGACTAGCTGCCTTCCCTCTAGTCTTACACTACTAAATTAGGGACGGCTAGCACAGATAGCCCTCGTGTAGCTTTGTGCGAAATTCCAAAACAAACAAACGTATCAAATTCATGATTTTTTTTCAAGTTCTGATCATTTTAACCGATCTTTCAAAAGAGGTTTATCTTCAGGTATAAAAAAATTTAAATACAATACTCTGACAACAACTTTTAGTCTTGAGGCCACCAACTTGAAAAAAATGTCAATCTATCAAAGATTTGTTTTTAAATGTTATCTGTCTTAAATCAAAAACACATCTGTTATTTTCTTTCATTTGTAAAACTAAGGCCAGGCATGGCCAGGTGGTTAAGGCACTCGACTCGTAATCCGAGGGTTACGGGTTCGAATCCTCGTCGCGCCAAACATGCTCACCCTTTCAGCCGTGGGGGCGTTATAATTAACGATCAATCCCACTATTCGTTGGTAAAAGAGTAGCCCAAATGTTGGCAGTGGGTGATGGTGAATAGCTACTTTTCCTTCAGTCTTACGCTATTAAATTAGGGACTGCTGGTCAGATAGCTCACGTGTAGCTTTCGAAATTCAAAAAAAATAAAAAAATCCGACATGACCACGTGGTTAAGGCATTCGACTCGTAATCTAAGAGTCGCGTATTCGAGTCCCCCGTCACACCAAACATGCTCGCCCTTTCAGTCTTTGGGGCATTATAGTAGCATGTTGAGTCCCTCTATTCGTTGGTAAAGGAGTAGTCCAAGAGTTGGTGGTGGATGATGATGACTAGTTAGCTGTGTTCCGTCTAGTCTTACACTGCTGAATTAAGGACGGCTAGCGCAGATAGCTCTCGAGTAGCTTTGAGTGAAATTCAAAACAAAACAAATCATTTGAATGTTGATTTTATTGAGTTTTAAAATAGATATGTTTCTGAAGAACACGTTTATATATCTTTTTACCTATTCAAACAACATTAACAACACCGGGATATTCTGCATGAGACAATATCCAAACAACATTAACAACACCGATATATTTTACCTGAGACAGTATCCAAACAACGTTAGCAGCACCGGTATATTTTACCTGTTAATGTATCCAAACAACATTAACCACACCGGTATATTTTACCTGAGACAGTATCCAAACAACGTTAGCAGCACCGGTATATTTTACCTGTTAATGTATCCAAACAACATTAACAACACCGATATATTTTACCTGAGACAGTATCCAAACAACGTTAGCAGCACCGGTATATTTTACTTGAGACAGTATCCAAACGGCATTGACAACACCGATATATTTTGCCTGAGACGGTATTCACAAAACGTTTAAAAAAACCGTTATAGTTTGTTCATTTGATTACTGAAAACATTGTGATACAATTTAATGTCACTAAATTAAAAAAAGTGTAAAAAAGAATTTTGTCGCGAATTTGTTCGAGTGAAATTAAGGGTGCCCGGCATTAACCACACATTGAAAATTGTGTAGTGTTTGTTGACATTGTTACATATTTTATACAAAATTTAATACTGTATGAGGCTTTGATCTAAGACTTTTAGAACCAATAAGAAAATAGAGAGGGCATTTTTGTTTTTGAAACATGATCGTTTATTCTATGGATGAAGGAAACAGAACTTCAAGGGAATGAAGCAGGTAGCATTTGAGGCTTATTTTAAAGATTGAAAACGGTACATGTTTATAACGTGTCATATTGCTTGAAGAAATCCAAAAAAAAGAAATTAGATAAAAGCTATCAATAGAAGTTGAATGTAGGTGAATTATAGTACCAGAAATATAACACTTAACAAGGAACTACATGGGAGGACAAGTGTATTTATTCACATTCATAAAATGAACATACAATAACATGCCACGTAGATCACAAACAGTGCTGTAACAAAAAACTACCTGGTTGCCTGACTATTAAACAGACATCCATTTAAATTGTTCGACACGATCTCAGGTTGAATATGAAAATCTGAAAAGACATAAAACACCAATTAAAAGCATAAACTTGCTAATTTCACGTGTAGAAAACATTCTATGAATGTGTATGTTTCATTGAACAAGAGGAAATGTTTCTTCCAAAACAAACAGTAATAAAAGAGATAATTAAAGTCCTACAAGCACAAATAATGGTAGAATATAATGAGTTTTAATACCTTCGGGGTATCTACTTTAATACTCTCAGAGTATTTGAGAAATAAAACTTTGAGTTCATTGGATTCGATGAAATAAAAACTGCAACCACTTGATACTAATAACAAAGTGCGAAACAGCACTGAAACTAGAACTATATAAACAGTGAAATAACGTTCTTTGAAACTAATCAAATATTTTAGGCTACGTGACGCAGTATTCCCAAAGAAGTATTTGGTATTATTCTCTATTGATTGTTGTTTTTAAACGTAAAACTACGCAATGGGATATTTGTGTTGTACTGACCTCAAGTATCGAAACCCAATTCTTATCATTATAAGCCATCAGAGTTAGCACTGAGCCAGTAGGCAGAGCATGAAATAAAAGATATGTTTGTAATTTCGCGCAAAGCTACGCAAGGGTTATCTACCCTAGCCGTCTATGATTAAGCAATGTAAGACTTGTGGGAAGGCAGCTACACCCAACGCCAACTCTTTGGCTACTCTTTTACCAACGAATAGTGAGATTGACAATCACATTATAACGCCCCCGCAAGCATATTTGGTGTGACCGAATTTGAACCCGCGACCCTCGGATCACGAGTCAAGTGCCTTAACCATCTGATCATGATAAAAGAGAGAAAAGCTTTAATACGTTTCAACAATATAAATTATTTCCTCTTTTCCCACAAAGTCAAATATAGTGTTATTTGACGTCGTAAATAATATTTATATACTGTCATTGTTGTATGGCACCACACAATAAAAATTTGTGTCTAAATTGTCCAGTCACGACTTTAAAGAAAAACTGAAAATTTGCCTTTCATTAATACATAATTTCCTTTACTAAAATCATATATCTGCTGACAAACTTCTTCAAGACACTTTTGTGCTATGTTTTTGGCTATATTGAATACCAAAGTACAGTGTGAATAAGAACTTCGGCTCTCTCTAGCGGTACAGCGATATTTCTGTGTACTTACAACGCTAGAAACTGGGTTTCGAGACCTGTGGTGGGCAGAACATACATAATCCATTTTGTAGCTTTGTGCTCAATTACAAACACACTAATAAACAAAAACTTCCAAGTGAAAGCAAAGAATAATGTTTATCAGTACGTCAACCACACTACAACTGTTGTATCCGCTACCAACGAAGCTTTTCATTCAATACCAGGATTCTTGAGACCAGCTGGAATGCGACAGAAATTGTGAAGATTGAGACGCTTAACTAAACGGGAAACTAGAAAGCATGTCGTCCTAACTGAGATATTTGTTGTTCAAGACTTACGACGAAAGTAAATTAATGTGTACAATTATACACAGATCTTTATCTACGTTAAAATACTTTTATTTGCGAGATTTCAGCTCTCTCAACGGAGCCTTCACCGAAAGTCCACAAATAGAAGCATTTTAACGGAGAGAAATATCCATGTATAATTTAACATATTATGTCAGACGTATCAGGAATTCACTCTCGTACTCAATACGATTTCGTTACTGTCATATAGTTTAGAAAGAAAGTTAAATGATACTACGAATGAAACGAGTGCGATTATATAAAAAAATCTGTTATTAGTTAAATAAAAATATGCATTTAGATTTTGTATTATTTGAAATATGTATATATATATATATATATAGATACGTTACTACTTTTATAATGCGTGTTTCGTTTAAAGAATTCGTTCAATTTAAAATAATTTCACGTTTCATTATTTTTTATGTGAGCATACAGTTTTCTTGTCACCTGAAATCTCATCAAAAGCGATTTCGCGAACTATTTCAAAATAAAGAAATAACACTGTTAGTTTTAGGCTAGGATATTTTGGATAAGACTGGATAAATGCATCACCTGCTGTTAGCTCTTGCTGAAAGCGGACTCTATCATCAAACAATATATATCATTCCAGTCTGGCGGATTCGCCATGTACATATATTCACGCTTTATAGCTACGCCATTAAATGACTTGATGTGGTGGGTATATGTACTTTATGATACACGTTCCATTTAAAAATAACTCAAAATCCAAGAAGAAATACAATCGGTGAATAACTTACTTTATTTCCCTGTTTTCTTTTCTCTCTTTCTCTTTTTTCCTCCTTGTGTGCCCATTCCCGCTTTCAATAAATTAAATTGTAACATAACATAATGTTTAGAGACAACAAGGGACCTCTTGGTCCATCTCAACTGACCTATCCTCTAAGCCAAACTAAACTATCAAATAAACAAATTTAAAAAATAAAGCAAGCCCTTATCATTCATTTATCAATCAAGTTTTCTTTTCAACTCATTCAAATTTACTGTCTCCACAACATCCGAAAGCAACCTATTCCATAAGACAATGACCTTATTTGAAAAATAAAATTGTTTTAGCTAAAGATAGCTTCTACCTTGCCTGAACCTACAGTCCTCTACTTCTATAATTCTCTTTGTTCAGTGAGAAAAATGTTAATGCATTAAATAATCAATTCCTGTTACAATCTTAAACAATTCAATCAAATACCCTCTAACTCTTCTTTTTTCAAGAGAACATAATTTTGTGGATCTTAAACTCCCCTCTTATGGCATCACAGGTACCATTTTAATAATCTTTCTTTAAATCATTTCTAACATTTTAATGTTTTTCCTAAGGTAAACACAACATTTTTATGCAAAAACGGCTCGTTTGGGTTGAGAAAATATTTTACATAGAAGAGCGAACAACGTTTCGACCTTCTTCGGTCATCGTCAGGTTCACAAAGAAAGAGGTAACTGACCGGAAGCTGACCACAAAATATGACATTCCAGTTAATACTAAATTTATTTAAAAACCAGGCACAAAACTAAGGTCTACACTATGTAAAAACTACACTGACAAACACCACACCAACATTATTTATAAAATACAATGTGATAACTGCCACGACTTCTATATTGGAGAAACAAGTAGAAAAATGGAAACCAGATTCAAAGAACATAAAAAGTCACCTTCACACGTTTTCGAACACTGCAAGTCAAATAAACACAACATAGCCATAGAAAACACTCAAATAGTAAATAAAGAAACAAACAAAAACAAACGCAAAATTAAAGAAGCTTTACTTATACAACAACTTAAACCCAAAATAAACCAATATAAAGGAACGCCATTATACCTATATTAATATTATAGATAAAATTATATATTCAAACATCTAATCCCGCCCTCTACATTACGACACTCAGTTACACAACCCCTTTCAAACATGTGGTCAGCTTCCGGTCAGTTACCTCTTTCTTTGTGAACCTGACGATGACCGAAGAAGGTCGAAACGTTGTTCGCTCTTCTATGTAAAATATTTTCTCAACCCAAACGAGCCGTTTTTGCATATATATTTCTCTACAAGTGGGTTTCTCGACATCATTGAAAACAACAATCCTAATGTGGCCTAACCAGTGATTGCTTCAATAAAATTATAACCACTTCAGACTTGTGTTCAATATTTCTGTAGACAAAGCCAGAAATCATAATTATCCTACTACTAGGAACACCACACTGTTTGAATGACTTAAGACAGGGGTTCCCAAACATGTTAGACCTTTGAATCTTCACATCAGAAAGAAAAAAACATTCTAGATCCTTGATAAACAATGCACTAAAAATAGAAACAATTGGTTACTAGCATCAGATGAAGTGTACTTCAAACTTTTAAAATATAAATCTATTGAAAATATCAATATTTTTAAAAAAGTTTTACATGTGCTTACTTGTTTGTACCCCGCTAGTACAGCGGTATGTCTCCGGATTTACCACGTTAATTCAGGGGTTCGATTCCCCTCGGTGGGCTCAGCAGATAACCCGGTGTGGCTTTGGTATGAGAAAACACACACACACACACTTACTTGTTCAAACATTTCTGCTTGCAAAATTTATATCAGTAAAAGTACAGTATACTTGTTTATTAGCAAAATAGTTCAGTATTTGGAGTTATGGTTGTTACCTGTAAGCACAAATCATCTTCAATAGTTAGCCTGTTTCTATATTTGGTCTTTGTAGTTGTTTACAGTGAAAATGTCTGCTCACAAAAGTATGTTGTTGGAAAGCGCACCAAATTTTTCAAAGCTCTGTTACTTATTTCAAAGTATTCCATGGCTATTTGAATCCAAAATCGTACAATTTATTCTTGCTGAAATTTTGTTTTTAGGATGAAATCAGTTAAAATTTCTAAAAGCTCTTCTTTATCTTCATCTAGTTGCCGTTTTAACTTTGCTGAATGTAAACTACTGTTACTCAACACTGTTCCACATTCAATACGCAACCCACTAGGCCCGTCTTTATTACGTATCCCTGTATGTTTTTGTTGTTGTTTTTTTAATTTCGCGCAAAGCTACAGAAGGGCTATCTGGGCTAGCCGTATGTAATTTAGCAGTGTAAGACTAGAAGGAAGGTAGCTAGTCATTACCACTCGCTCTTGGGCTACTCTTTTACCAATGAATAGTGGTATTGACCGTCACATTATAACGCATCCATGGCTGAAAATGCAAACATGTTTGGTGTGACAGGGATCCGATCCCGCCACCCTCAGATTGCATGTCGAGTGCTTTAACCACCTGGTCATGCCGGGAGTTCTATGAATGATAGAAATATGAACAAATTATCTTTTTATCCATAACGATTCAGCTTACACAGTCAGTGTTTAACCTTCAAGCACAGCTGCTGTTTCTCGATAGAATATACAACAATGGCTTAATTGAAGTGCGTTTCATCACACAATCGAATTAAGTGTCTCAGTAATTACATCATTGCGTAAATTGTTTATATTTTTCTATTTTCTTTGCAACTTTATATTACGATTTTTTGTTTCAGCTTAATCTAAATGAGTTGAATTTCCACGCCACAAAAATTAACGAAATAGTTCTTATAAATAAAGAATAAAAAATTACTTGAATAAAAGTTTGATTGTTTGTTTTTGAATTTTGCTGATATTCAGTTAGTTATCTATGATAACGGTGAAACCAATTATTCTTATATATTTGTCACTTCAAAAGTATTTTCACGGACACAAAATACCTTCTTAATGAAAACTCGTTCAAGCACTTGAGTTTTATCATCGTAAAAAGACATGCTGACCTGAGATCAGTGTTATCATAACGAAGTCAGAAACAAATATATGTGAAAAAAAAGGCTAGGCCGCTTGAGTAATATATTTTTCTAAATGAAAATGGTGACCTGTTATTTTGTCAACCTAAGATCAGTGTTATCATAACGAAGTCAGAAACAAATATATGTGAAAAAAGGCTAGGCCGCGTGAGTAATATATTTTTCTAAATGAAAATGGTGACCTGTTATTTTGTCAATTTGTTTTTAACAGAAACGTTTGAGCCAAATAACAAAATATTAAGCCAGATCTGATGTGCGTATAAATTTAGAACGAAATGAACCAAAATGAAACATGATGTCATACAGTTCATTGGTTTGTTTGTTTTGTTTTTGGAATTTTGCACAAAGTTACTCGAGGGCTATCTGTGCTAGCCGTCCGTAATTTAGCAGTGTAAGAGGGAAGGCAGCTAGTCATCACAACCTACCGCCAACTCTTGGGCTACTCTTTTACCAACGAATAGTAGGATTGACCGTTACATTATACACCCCCACGGCTGGGAAGGCGAGCATGTTTAGCGCGACGCGGGCGCGAACCTCGTACCACTGTCGAAGTTAATAGAAATTGTATTAACACTTTCACTACGAAAACTTCCTCTAAGCTAAGTAAAATCGTCTGGCGTCAGACAGAATAAAATATTAAAAGGCCCAATACGAGATAACCGTGTTAAATTGAAGATCTATTTAGTTTTTATTTCTTTGTGCATCGTATTCTGATTTCATTTTATAGCTTTAGGAAAAAATATTAACATTTTAAAAAAAATTAACATTCTAAAATTTCCTCGCGGATCCTCAGATAGCTGTAGCGGTAGCGGAGTCCAAGGGCGCCACTTTGATAAACCATGACTTAAGAGACTGGTATCAATTCCACAAGTATCCCTTTCTTTCATGACGTAGTTTATTATGACCTATCTGTAGTTTTGTACTCTAATTGTGTTACAAACTTTTACTAAGTCACATAACCAATGAGGGAAATGTTACTTCAGTAAAAGCTGTGTAGATTCAAGTCATGTTTCTTTGTTGTCATATTTTCATAGAGATACTTGCTCTAATGTCTTTCTTTAAATGTGATGCCGAGGATAATTTAAATTTGAATTTATTGGTAAAGTACCTCTGTTGTGAGACTTCTTATCCAACTGTTAATTTTCATTAACATTTTCAGGTTTTTTCACTGGTTTCTTCTTCATAACAAAATTGTCCATGTAGCTACATTGAGTCATCTTGCTCCTTGCCGGCCTTGGGATGACTTGGACACCGTACTTGAAGCCGGGTTATTGATCACAACTCCACTGGAGCGACTCCTGTCTTGCAGAGTACACATTCCGAACTGCTTGGAAATACTAGTGGAAAGCCTGGACTTTCTTGTTATTAACATCGATAATTTCCTGAATCAGCAAAAACGTCTTGCTCACAGTACTCAGCGACACACGTACGTTGGCTTCAATGTGTCTCGTGAAATAATCCTCACCTTATGAAGCGTAGCTATTACACAACTATCATGAGGTGTTTCCTTCCTGGAAGCTATGCCTTCTTCAACACACATTTTAAGAAATGGTTGTGTTTATGTAGTGTGGGATTCATTGCTTGATTGGATAGCAATCAATCACAGAATACCACATCAACATAACTTTCCTACTATACTGTCGTGGTCTGGTTGGACGAGCTCTAAGTGATCCATTTTATGTAGATTCTATACTAATTGGTGTACATACCACACGTGAACACTTATTTCAATTTTAAAGTTTGATAGTATTGTGGTTTATTCTGAAACAGAATATCATGTTTTAGGCTGATATTTTGTGACTGGATTATACATGCATATCTATAATAATTTATGAGTAAAGAATAAAGATGTCAACCGCTCTACATGTACTATATCTAGTGCCGAAGAGACCTTTCGTTAATTCCAGGCCTCTTCATGCTGGCAGGAATACGACAGACACGGTGATAGTTGAAAAGTTATTTCTTTTAGCAAACTGCATGAACAATAAGTGTCTTGGAGTGAACTGTATTGAGTTAAAAACGTTTACAAATTATAATAAAGTTTAATAACAATCAAAAAATTAATTTTAACACCAGTTATTTATTGTTGTTATTTATTTTTATTTCAATTAGTTTCATTTACCATGAAGAATAACTGGGAAGTCAGCAGGCTATTCTAACTTCAAATTACTGAAAATATCACAGTAACAACAGTAAATATAACTACTAAAAACTCTTGTGCCAAAAAGAGCACTCAGACCACATTTTATCATATTCTTCCACCTTGATGAAAGTGACTACTGCCACTCACATGTGTTTTTCCTTACCAGATTATATATATTGTACCTAGAGTAAAAGGACAAAAAGCAGACAAATTTTAAAAAGGTTTTTCCCTCTGCTACTTTTTTTTCTGCCATAATATTTCAGTTGCCGACTTTGTTTACCGTTCATTCTAAAAATATCAACCTTAAACCATCATCAAAATCTATCTCAGGACAGCTGGAATGGGTGTACGCTTTGCACTTCAGTTTCTTTTTGTTCTGAATTAAGCACAAAGCTACACAATGGGCTATATGTGCTCTGCCCACCACGGGTATCGAAACCCGAATTTTAGCGTGTAAGTCCGCAGACATACCGCTGACCCACTGGGGGACTGCCCTTCATAGTATAGTGTCATGTTATAATAAAAGCTTATGTCCATGATGTATGGAATTAGGCTAAAACCTATCTTTGTTAATTTACATAGGTGGTATGCATTTCAGTGATGCGTGATGACGAGAAACTCACTTGAAATAAAAATATATCTTAGGACGGCCGGTATGGGTGTTAGTTTTTTTGTATTTCGCGCAAAGCTACTCGAGAGCTATATGCGCTAGCCATCCCTAATTTAGCATTGTAAGACTAGAGGGAAGGCAGCTAGTCATCACCACCCATCGCCAACTCTTAAGCTACTCTTTTACCAACGAATAGTGGGATTGACCGTCACATTATAACGCCTCCACGGCTGAAAGGGCAAGCATGTTTGGTGCGATCGGGATTCGAATCCGCGACCCTCGAATTACGAGTCGAACGCCTTAACACACGTGGTGTTAACCCAGACAAAGGTGTTAACACTTTTACCAAAATGAAAAACATCGTTGTTCTCTGCTTTTTTGGTAAAAAGTGTTAACATCTATATTCGCCGTCCTGAGATACATTTTTATTTCAAGTGGGTTTCTTGTCATCACGCATCACTGAAATGCATATCACATCCTTAAATTAACAAAGACAGGTTTTAGCCTAATTCCATACATCATGGTCATAAGCTTTTATTATAATATGACATTATACTATGAAGTGCAAAGCGTATACATGGAGTTGAATTAAAATTTTGATCTCCCTTACCTGGTATGGGAACTCTTTTACATGTCCCTAATTATCGCTCACAGATTTACCCTTGTAATTTTTCAGTCATTTAAACCGAAACTACCACCACTAAAACTATCGAATGTTAGTTATTTAGTTAAAGAGATACACACCTGTTATGAATCCCACTTTTAAAAAAAATGAGTTTATTAGTGATTAATACATTTCAAATCCACCCTACCCCAACCATTTCCATATGATAGGAACTAAATATTGTGGGAAAAGTTTTGTTTGTTTGTTTTGTTTTTGAATTTCGCACAAAGCTACTCGACGGCTATCTGTGCTAGCCGTCCCCAATTTAGCAGTGTAAGACTAGAGGGAAGGCAGCTAGTCATCACCACCCACCGCCAACTCTTGGGATACTCTTTTACCAACGAATAGTAGGATTGATCGTAACATTATACGCCCCTACGGCTGGGAGGGCAAGCATGTTTAGCGCGACGCGGGCGCAAACCCACGACCCTCGGATTACGAGTCATACGCCTTACGCGCTTGGCCATACGAGGCTTGGGAAAAGCCATCTACATTCTATACATTCCACTTCTGAAGCACAACTGAAGTAAAGGAAAACAGGTAAAGGAATTCACGCAGTTTCATGTTCAATTTTCTTTCTTTTTTTTAAGAATGCAATTTACTTTTATCCTTTCAGTTATTGACAACAACAAATGTTTTAGCTTTTGTGTATTACGATATAATAAAATGAAATAAACTGAGAATCTTCACTAAATATACAAGTTTAGCAGATTACGGATTTTACTACTACTAACTTCAAATGGATGTACTCAAACTATCTCTTGATACTCTGTTTTTAGGGTATGACCAAATCAAATTATATACTTCCAGAATTTGTTTTGGAATCTAATCTTTTTATTTTCTCAAAAAATTGTAATTATTGTCTTGACAATAAACAACCGCAAAGGAAAACGCATGATTACAGTGATATGTTACGGATGCTAGAAAAAGTAATAGGACAATCAGCTAATAACAATGGGCCCGGGCATGGCCAGGTGGTTAGGGCGCGCGACTCGTAATCTGAGGAACGCGGGTTTTAATCCCGGTTACACCAAACTTGCTCACCCTTTCAACCCCTAGTCTTACACTGCTAAAGTAAGGACGGCTAGTGCAGATAGCTCTCCTGTAGCTTAGCGCGAAATTCAAAAAATAAACAAACAAACATTCATTTTCAGGACATAAATGTTTACTAATTGATCATAACAAAGGCTTGAGTCATACTTATAATTTTTATTTTTGTGTTATTGCTTTGAATTAAATTTTTCTGCTGGCGACATGCTACTTTTAACATCCAACCATAGTTTATTTCTTTGATTTGCTGGATAAAACATAATACAAGCGCAACATATATATCTTTGGAAAGCTCTGTCTATCACCTATCATTTAAAAATTATTATATGATTGTATAATATATATGTACACTTCGAGAAATTTGCCTCAAAACACTGGCGAAATCAAACTGACCCCTTAAAAAGCCTAAATTACAGTTTATGTTATTAAGAAATAATTATTAAAGTCACGAAGATTGCATAATTATATAAACCGAGGAAATTATAACTCATATTATCCTCACTACACGACTCTGCCCGTAAAATGAGCCTTTGAATGAAATGTTTCTAATGAAGTTATAAAGTTATTTATAATTGTATGTGTGCCACAAGAGGTGAACACATATAATGTGATAAGCTTAGAAAATGATATTTCACATTATGTTAGAAACATAATATTTAAGAGTATTTATTTCCAAGGCTTTTCAGAACTTGTTAAGATCTGTTGTTTTAGAGTAATTATTGCTTTTACATTATTAGACAGTTCGTCTACTGAAACATGTATATTGTGACATTTATTTGTGTGAAACATTAGTTTAGCTAGTTTGATTATACTGGAGCAAAATCATATTGAGCTACATGCTGTGTTATGTGCAGAGAATAAAACCACGAATTTTGCTTGTATGTCCAAAGACTTACTGCTGTCCTTCCGAGAGATAAATAGATACGTACGCAACATTTAGCGAAGGATTGCAATTTGAACACCGAAAGGTGTTGTGCTTTTTCCAACTAATGGTACTTTATTTAACCAAGATCAATATAGTTTTGGAGAACCTGATAGAAGAACCATTATCTAGATATCTATATTCATATGAATTGTTTTTACTTCAGCCTTAATATCAATGACTGATTACTTCTTTTCAAACAAGTTGTTCGTAGGAGAGATATGATGAAAGGTTATAAAATAATAATGACTGTATCAATACCGTATAGATAATAAAAAACTGGTATTAAAAAGTCTGTGGAAGTTTTGGTACTACTTGGATTTTTGCTAAAATCCCAAGTAAAAAGTTGTTAAGTACAGAACTCGGAAAGGGACAACTGATTAGCCCCCCCTTCAATGGCTCAGCGGTATGTCTGCGGACTTACACGCAAAAATCCAGTTTTCGATACCCGTGGTGGGCAGAGCACAGATAGCCCATTGTGTAGCTTTGTGCTTAATTCAAAACAACAACGACAACTGATTAAAACGTTTCATATAGAAATGGGCCTGGCACACTCTGGTGGTTAGCATGCTCCACTTGCAAACTGCAGGAAGTGTAACTGAAACAAACAAACTTACTTAGTAGGTTGTAACTGTAACATATCTCATACTTTCTTTCAGAAGTAAATGAAATGGTTTTTGAAAAATTGTGAGGAAATATGAAAGAAATATGTTTTGATGAAAGAAAATGTGATACGGCGAAAGCGCTGCCGTCCATATTCTTCGAATAGGCCGAATTCTGCAGCAAGTAGTGTTCAATTTAATGTTACAACAATATGTTAGCTTGCATGTATACTTTTAATTGCTCAACGATATGAAACAGCATGTTTTACTTTTTCGTCGGTGTAATGCCACATTTACATTGTAGGTTAAGACCTTCACTTGTCCAAAAATGTCCTAAAGGTATCCCGTTACCAGAACATCTTATTGGCCAACTACAACATCTCTAATTTCTTTCTCACTGCTGGAATTCTGACACTAAGCATTGTTCATCATCATGACAAACCCTTGTTCAATGTCTCTCACACACAATAAGTGCTATGATTTGGGCCGTTATCATGGTCAGTCATTAAATACTGCCCCTCAGAAGCACAATAAAATCTGAAGTTCCTTCCACATAGATGCACCCCATACATTACAGATAAGCCTCCACATAAATGATCACGTTAAAAAATGTTACAAAGAATATATTCTTCTATCTCTGGCTCTCTAAACAAGAAAATTGTCAAAAACGATATGTCGTTATGAAGAAATAAGATAATGACTAGTGTATGAAAACTAATGTTTGCTTCCAAATCAAGCGAGCTTTAAAATTTACAAGCGAGTCGCATAATACTACGCGTCAGCTGCTGAACTGAAACAGGTATTTTCCATTGTGGATCGTATTACGAAGTCTGTTTTTTTGCAGTTGATTTCCTAAAATCCATGATCAGGAAATGATGAATTCTAACAACCACACTATGTTCTTTGTTTCCACCTGCCATGAGAATTCCGATTCAATTATATGGAAACAGCTCAAATTTAAGAGATCATCAAAAGAACAAATCAAATTTAAAGGTGAACCGAATTAAGGGTTCTCACGAGTGGTAATACCATCTTCTGGATGGTATTCAAATATATTTTTCCATACCGTATAAAATATTTATATTTTTTATGTGCAATAATCCACTCGAAATAAATGTAAAGCATCAGCGAATGGATTAAAAAACAGTACAAAACCGAAAATGTTTTCTCAGACTTTGATTTGGTTAGAATAATTTTTATGAGATATAATATTCTGAATTATTTTAGCGCAAAACTACTCAATGATTTCCACGCGTTATGTTTGCTGCGGGAATTGGAGTCGAATTCTGGTCTCAGTTTTACCAAGAGGCGAAATATAATAACTATAATTATCCAGCAGTTTGTAAGCTTTTAATTATTTCGTGTTTTTCACAAAGTCTATGAGTACTTGCTCAAACATTTTACTTCCAGGCTAGTTTGCAATTAGCTCTGTTGAATTAATTTATTTTATTAAGCCTAATAATAAAAATAAAATACGGGAAGCCTTACTTAAGGCTTTGGATAGTTTGTGGTACTAAACGTTTTACTGCAGGTAATACATTTTGTAAACGTAATTCATATTTCAAAACTATTTGAAACAATTGATTTCGGAATCATGTTTTGAAAGTCCAGAATGTTTTAAAAGCTAGATAAAATCATCGTAACGTTGATATAGAAGAAGAAAACAAACATTTATAAGCTCTTTGTTTCTTTTATTATTCTTTTAAGTCTAAACGATACGAGCGTTTCTATTTATAAAATACTGAAGAAATAGGAAGAGGCTCATTGTGACCAGAAAAACGTTCTCCCATAATTCAGTAAATATTGGTTACAAGATCATATTAAGAGTATTGAATGTGCTAGCCAATGAATACTTATAACGAAATTTACGACAAGTAGCTAATAATAACCAAACCTGACTTACTTGATTCTTGAACAATAGAATAGATAGTTGCGTAAAATTTCTGATATAAAGCATCGTAATCTAATTCATATAAAGGCTTAGATAGAACATCATTGGTTTGACGATTAATGTTTAGTTATTGTAATGAAGAATTGTAATGAAACTATACCACTTAGGCAGGATAGCTTGCAAAGCATAACAGTTTAAGTAAGTATATTTCAATTAAGTGCTTAGACTGAATGAGCACCATAGGTGTTCTTATTAAGCCTACTTCCCGAGCCCCACATATGAAGCGCCGCCGATGCTATGCATTTTAATTTACTTTTGAGTTTTCTTATTATTATGGGCACCCCATTTACTGAATTCTGCCCATGACTTCAGAATGAATAAAACTATCCCTGATGAGAACAATATAAAGTTTGATGTTTTAGAGATAAAACATTAATATGTTAATAGATATTGTAAATGAAATATGAACCAGAATTGAAAACAAAAAGACAAACTGTACTTTTCATAAACATTTCATTTGTCACAACTATGATTTGTCTAATGATGAATGTAGGGGCGAAGCTTTCGTAATAATAAACGAAATGGTTGTAAAATGTACAACTGTTTTCGTTTTGAACAGTTCTTTAATTCTGAAGCTTTATCATGTATCAACAGTTTCACGAATTAACTGTATAAATATGAAATGTTTTTAGAATATGTCATGCAATATATTTATTTGTGCATAAATTATAAAGTATATTAAAAATAACAGCAAAGACACTGAACCTAGCTTAAAGAGATATCTGCTAGTACAAACGAGTAATATATTTTGATGGTAATCGAACTATAAAAATATAGATTTTTCAAGATTAAGCAAGAGTAAAGAGATTTTTCATTTTTTGTTTGCTTATGCCGAGCCTTTCTTCTCAGTATTGTTATATATCGGTTAAAGAATACACTAAATATATATATTTCAGCCGAGTCACAGCTACTCATAGAATGGCTCTGATATTTTTTCAAGTACAAAATTTTAGCTCGTTGCTCCATATCTTAGCCGATTTGAGATCTAATTGCAGCCATGGTTACCTCTTCTTTTATGATAAAAAGAGGACTGCAGTTGCTCAGCGATAACTTTAAAGACTCATAGCGCTAGAAACTGAGTTTCGATACCCATGGTAGGAACTCCACAGATACCCCATTCTACTTTGTGCTTAACAACAAAACACAAAATGATTACTTATATATTGTAACAGAATTTTTCATTTTCATTGGAAGATAACATCAATGGATTTTCGAATTTTTTTATTCGTTTCTGTTTTACGATATTAGAGGGCGAATTTTGGTGGGTAGCTGGTTTTCCTACTTTAAGGAATATGAGTAAATTTCCATTTCCATGAGACTTGGATGTACCATGATTTTAGGGATAGGTTGGAAAATGCTGCGATATGCAGAGTAGTTATTAATTGTTAGATTACATTACTAATTTAAACAACTCTGTGCTACAATAGTATATTAGCTATTTCAGTCATTGGTTATCGTATACATTCATCTAGGTATGTTGAAATAACATGTTAGCACGCTCCATTCTTCTTTGATGCCTCTTCGTACATAACTTACAGTTTCATTGTTTACAGCAGTGTCATAATGATTATGTATTAAAGCTGAAGCACTTAATTTTTCTCCAGTATGTGTATGCCTCAGGTAAATTATTCAACCTGTGGAAAACAATGGCGAATATTCACACAAACATAAACTTAGTGGCAGTATACCAAAGAGTTTCAGTACTATAAAAATATTTGGTACATTTGACCAATTTGAGATCTAACTAGAGCTATGGCTACTGAGAAGTTCCTCTTGTTTTGTAATGAGAAGGGGATCCCAGTTGCTTAACTTGTTGTTGTTTTGAATTAAGCACAAAGCTACACAATGGGATATCTGTACTCTGCCCACCACGGGTATCGAAACTTGGATTTTAGCGCGTAAGTCTGCAGAAATACCGCTGAGCCACTGGGGGGCAACCCAGTCGCTTAACGATAAATCTAAAGTGTTACAGCGCTTGTAACTGGGATTTGATAATCATGATAGGAAGACCAAAGATATACCATTCTGCTTTGGGCTTAACATCAAGGAATGAAATATGTGCAAGATATGGCATGTCATTTGTGATGATAGTATTGTGTGAAATGTTCGAAACTTCTGTCAGGGTGTAAATACGTGAAGAAAGATTATTACTTAGATTCAATGATTTGTGAATCTAGTGATAAAGAATGTATAGAGTTATTGTTCAAGTGAAATTATCATAGACTGTATCGTAGTAATAGAACAGAGAATAATATTTCGTATTGTTACTTATGCTATTATGTAACTGAACTATTCTCTGCCTACTGATGAAAAAGAGACAATTATTTAAAGAGCTTCGTACATCTTTGATAATCAACAGTGTGAAAAACACTTGTATATGCGTTTAACTTGTTTTAATATATTATTTCAAAATGAGTGACTGGTGTTATTTGCTTATTGTTGCAATTTATTGCCAACAAATCACAGACATCAATTGTAAAGGAATCCGAATTATTAAACCTGACAGTAACAATACTGCCTTAAGATGTCAGTTACGAAGTTCCGGCAAAAATCATCGCATGCAACTACTTCTAACGAAAAAATGCTAACGCTTAATCAGAAGAATACAGACTTCGTATAAAACGTAAAATACTATAAGCAGCTGCGTTATAATTACATAATCATAATTTATTTACGTTATATAAATAGGGAGGTCGGACGACCCTTTCCCTTTGTGTGTGCGACTGACTTGATCAAACAATATGAGTGCCTTTATTAAGTAGTCTGCTATTGTCTAAGGAGCTTTTTAATTGTTTGTTGTACGGCTGTAACAACTCGTGTTTTAAGTACGAGGCTTGTAGCTTTACTAGTTTCTCAATATTCTTCCTTCTATGTATTTGGTATACAAACTCAAAACACATTCATCCTCATTCGAATATAATCAAAGATATCAACAGCCAAAACTGTGAAAGGAGATTTCTTTTTGTGCTCAATAATAAATTTTGCAGATTTTCAATAGATTTTGTAAATATATTCTACTTTGATGAATGTCATTAATACTATTTAATTAAATGACATGCATTACATTTTTGTTATAAAAATCATTAAACCAAGAATATGTCGTTATATAAATATTTGTGATAAAAACTAACTGTAATTTTTACTACTATTTTATAAGATTATGTTTTTTATATATTGATTACAACTTTTAATAGATGATAGTGCTTACATTGTATTAAAGTAAGTGGTGATAATTTATGTTTTATCGTTTCATACCTTTTGTGTTGTAAATAATAGTGATCGTGTTTTTATGCTCAGTATTGTATAATTGAAAGGAATTGAAAGGGTGACGTATTAATTGTACGTAGTCAATTAATTCATTCTGAGATTAAGAGAAAATGTTCCCTAAACAGCATTTATAATTATACTCTTGGCGAATATGGTGTAATATTGTTGAGGTAGTGCTATGTTGAACGTGTATATCTTATATTATATTCCTGTATGTGTTTCTCTAACTTCTACCGAGTTACAAGTTCTTTTACCCACCTCAGAATTTTCACATTGGTTTTATTTTAACTTTTAGTGAATTCAAACTCTTAAAATAAACAGCAAGTTCGCGTTGTTAAAATTATCAACTTTTGGTTCAAAATATATAAAGCTAAGTTGAAATTGCATTAGGCCTACATTGTTGGAGACGTTTGTCGGTTCCAAATATTTTGGAGTATAATAGTTAATATTATAATTTTAAATAAATTTCAATGAGCGAATGAACGACAGAACTTCAAAAGAACTGGAATTAGTGATAAACTGCTATTAAACTTTGTATTTTTATCTAAATCATAAGTGAAGCATAGCAGGTGCAGGAAAAGCATAGAAGCTAAAATGCAATCCATTTATATTGTAAAAACTGTCATTGCATTTTATGTCTAAATAAAATCTAATGTGAGCAAGATAGCAGCTGCTCATTGACAGTGAAACTCTACAGTTGTTAAGCCTGAAATGAAGCTTCAATCATCATAAATTAAAAAAATGAAAGTATGAATGTCATTGAGATTTAGTAATTTGTTGGTTGCTAGTATAATTTATAGCTTAAACTTAAATATGCATACTTCAGTATTATGTATGTATGTCTTTATAATATATATCTATAGTGTACGTTCATTGTGGGAACTACAGTACTAACTACAAGTAGGGTTTGTTTTCTTGGATCTGCTAAGCTGCTTGAGCATTAGGAGATTTTCTTTTTTTTTGTTAATTATTTTTGACTAAGGAGCATTTTCTCCTGGGTGCCATATATTTGGCAATTATTATTTGTAAAGCACTTAAAAAAAACAACAATGCTATACCACATGAAATATCACGTATGAATTTACACTTACCTCAAGACATGAACTGAAGGGTCATGTAATGTGGTGGTCAGAAGATTCTGTGCAGATCAGAACCCTTCTCAAAAGATTGCATGATTCTTGCTGGAATTTTTTTGTTAAAATCTGAAATTTATGAATATTTATTTTTCTGACTACATTTATTACAACCTTGGTGATCAGAACACTTGTTTAGCATGCAAGATGGTTTTCATTCAGTTTTCCATGTTTGTTTTAAAGAAATAATTGAGGATTGAGTCAGCTGTTCACATCTAAATCAAGCAAGATAAAAAAGGACATTTTGTTCTTATGAAGTTCTGCCTTTCACCAAATTAAAACATAATTTCTAGTGACATAAAGCCATTCATTCAGTTGAGGCTATCCTGCTATCCAATAAAAACTTAAATTAAAAACCCAAATCCTAATAGTTTGAGTTTCTAACATTTTTTTCTGTTCACCAGTCATTTTTTACTTTGGGTTTGGGCCAGGTGTGATGCATTTGTATGTGTAGGTATGTAGATCCAAGGGTTCATGGTTCTTATCTTATTACCGTAAAGTCAGTCGTACATTGCACTCTGGAGCATGGGTACATTATTAGAGTGTCAAATCACAATGTGATTAAATCAGTGGTAACATGTCATAGGAAAGTGTTTGGTTTTAAATGAAGCATACTTGTTTTTTGAACATTAGAAATTAATGAAAATTTAAAAATTATAGATTAAATTGTAAAATTATTTGCTCATTGGCAAGATTCTGAAAGGTAGAATTAACTGATCCAAATTATTTTCTGTGAACATGCTATTTCCTTTTAAAAAGGTTTGTGAATATTTGTCTGCAGAGATTTATTATGCGTTTGACCCTTTGAGCACCATCGTCATTCAAATGAAAGGCCAGTCTCAGCACAGTTAATTTGTAATTTTATTTTCAAGTGCTGTTTGTTGTTAATTCAGTGTTTGACAGAAACAAAGTAAAGGAAATGTGAAGTTATTTCTGTACAAGTAGTAGAAACAGCTTCACAAGTGGTATTTTAAATAAATTTGACTTTCAATATTGCAGAGTAGCTGAAGGAATGTTTACTTAGGCCCTAATATATCCACAACTTGCAACATAACAATAAAAAGTGATATAACTCTCAGTAGTAGGCATAAACCAGTAATGAGGGAAAATTAGGTAGGGACCAGGTGGGTCAGTTGACTACTGTTCTTATATATTAGTTACAGAGAAAAAGTTGTTATAATTAAACAGACATACAGACCTTGCAAGAGGGATGGTATTTTGTAAATGTATCACTTCATAACTATTATATTAGGTTCTGTGAAGAACAAAAACTTCAAGGTCCACGTGTTTCATCCTATCAAATTTATGAAGTTTGTAAAATTGTATTCATTTTAAACACTATAAGAAATGTTTTTCAAGTGTTACATTGTTGTTTATTGAATATTTTTGGGTTGTTGACTTATTTTATAGATAAGTTTCAAATGCAAGACAACTAGAGGTTGAAAAATTCATAATTGTTCAAGAACATTGAGTTGGCATTGAATAGTAATTTTTATTGGCATATTTGGTTCCTTATATGGAAAGGTAATTGACAGTGTTAGGTGTGGATAAGTACAGATTAGTTAAGCTTTTAACAAATACAGGTCTTTTCGGGAGTTTTTAAGTTAGAAATGGTAGACTGAGCAAGTCTTCTCATATGCATGTTGAAGTATATTTTGGGCTTGTCTTTTTGCTCAACATATGAAATATTCTTTTATTTTAACTTTGAACTGGTTCATGTTGTGTTATTTTTTAATGTTTTTATTTTACAGTCATGAGAAGTAAGAAACTAAATATTAATTTGGTGAGATATGGAGTAGCTTTCATGTACAAAATGGGTGATTACTGAAACTCGAGATATTCCATAATATAATTTTGTAGGTTTAATACTTAAAGATGGGAATCAGCATTGGAAAAGCTGTTGTGGGATTACTGCTGGTCTGGCTTGTTATTATAATCATCATCAGTGGACCACTTTTCCACAACACCGATCCTGATGAACAAGTTCTGGCACGTCTCACTAGAGCTGTTGGGGAACTGGATGACTTAAAACAGCAAAATATTGAACTCCGTAACCTTTTAAACTCTCTCAAGTTAGTATCACCTTTATATATGTATGTGTGCGTTATTGTGAACCTGCTTCTATATTCAAGCCCAGCTGTTTGCTTAACTATATTATCAGTTTTTATTCATTTGAAAATATTCATGATGTACATACAATGTTCACATAACAGTTTTTCTTGCTCATAATTATTGTTGTGATAAACGTAAAGTTCTTAAGAGTTCAGTTTGTTCTTCCATAGTTTTGATTCACTGTGCAAGATTAATCCAAGAGTAGAAGGCTTAACCTTGTATAGTGTTTTTATAAACGTTTTGTATATTCTAAAAGTATACATACATATGTAATTTCATTGTTCATCTTGTACATTTTATAGAGCTCTATTCAGAGTTTAATTTTTCAAGCTTTAACAATAATTTATTCTTGCAGAATTCCTGCATTAACAGGAAACAAGCCTAAAGAAGAACAGTTTAAGGAACTTCAAGATAAACTTGCAAAAGCCAATGGACTTTTAAGCCAGAAACCATCTGACAAACAAGTTATTCAGAAAAAAGGTAAGCATATATATATTTTTGAAATGTTAACTGTTAGTTGCCGTACACTTTATGAAAGAAGTAAATTTCATTTTCAACATTTTTTACTATGTTTGGCATAACTATGGCAGAATATTTTTTGTATAAAAGTATTTGAAAAAAACTTTTGTTTGTTTCAGGTGAAAGGGAACCGAGCAAAGAATATGAGCTCACAAGAAGAAGAGTAGGAGATGGTGTTATTGAAATGTGGTATTTTATTCGTTCCAAGCTGAAAACCATGAACAAAACACTAAGCTTGGACAAGGAAGCCATTAAAATGCTAACTGAAACACTAGAGGATGTAGCAAATCATAAAAGGTAAGATACAAAAACTGAGTACACTGGATAAGTCCATTAATAGTAATTCTGTATTAATAGTATTATACTTTATACCTTGTAATATATGGGTAGAAATGGCAAAATGTGCTTTACTAATTTCAACTTGCTGTCTTTATACAATTTTATTAAAAGTCTTATAACATCCAAATGTTTTGTTCAGTATTTCTGCTGATATTTCAAAGAAAAAAAATTATTTTCAATATTTTTTTTCATGTCATTCTGTAAATAGTAACACTATGTAACACAAATTTTGTTCCTGGATAGTATGTGTTATTTCTTAACTGTTTATGTTGTAAAAGTACAGAAAATGGCCATTATTCCCTTCAAACTTCGCTTTTGTGACTTGGATGACGAAATTTAAAAATTAATCTATTTTCTTTGTAAAAATAGGCAAATTTGAGTATTTTCATTTACATAAGGTCTGAATTAAACGACATATGAATCAAGATTTTCATGTATTTATGCTAAAGTTATACAAAAATGAACAAAAATGTTTAGAAGTCAGTAGTTTTTCCAGACTTGCGACTGTATTGTAAATCGTTTTCACGTATCAGCTCCCAAATATAGTCTCCCATAATGTTTTTGTTATGTGCTCCCAGATCACAAAAGCTAAGTTTGAAGAGAAAAATGTCTTTTTTTCCATTTACTTTAGGCATAAGCAAATGAGAAATAACATTTTCTACCCAGGAACAAGAAAAAGTAAAAATTTTGTAACATTTTGTAATTAAACTAGATAATGGAATCATAGTAAATACTTTTTTCACAGTAATAGCTTTGGCATTACAGTATGTACTTCCATTAAGTGCAAATATTCAACCTCAGTATCGCTCACTAAATAGCACATTCGTTGTTGCATACAGCTGTTTTTACTAAACGTAAGACAGGAAATCAAGGCTTTTACAGTAAATTGAAATACCTACAAGATTTATTTAGCTGCTAGAAACTTCTTTGGTAAAAGTATAATAAAAGTAACAATATTGGGTACATAATGTCACCAAATGGATATCATAGGAAATTTTTCTTAAATTCTAAGATGACAGGAAGTTTTATAAAAAAAAAAAAAAAAAAAAAAAAAAAAAAATTAAAAATGGTACCCTGCTTAAATTTGTAACTCTGAAAGACGTACCTTGTAATATTTATTTCTGCTATTAAAGCAATTGATTTTTTACATTATTTGGATTTATACAATA
The DNA here is from genome assembly GCA_011833715.1 of Carcinoscorpius rotundicauda. Classification (NCBI taxonomy): domain Eukaryota; kingdom Metazoa; phylum Arthropoda; class Merostomata; order Xiphosura; family Limulidae; genus Carcinoscorpius; species Carcinoscorpius rotundicauda. The sequence continues at coordinate 21,515,771 of CM022393.1, read as the reverse complement.
ACTATTACAAACTTCTTAAAACTATAATCATCTTAAATTCCTATGGTAGAGTGTACCAATCTATAAAATTCACATGGAAATATTGTTATAAGGTAATATACAAATCAAACAACATGTTCATAAAACAAGACAGTAACAGTTGATTTGGAAGTTTGGTACTAAATATTCAGTGTGTTATTGACAGACATTAAGAACCATATTGCCTGTAGCTGTACAATTCACTATATAGAAGCCAAACCATTAAAAATGGCGTTTCATGTTATTGGCAACAAATCTGATTGGATTTGATCAAAAATAGTTAATATAGTCTTAAATAAAATTAGACACATCAGAATTTGTTTTTAATTCAAGTGATTTAAGACTAGTGCAATTTAGTTGTAAATATTAAAATTACATTTTTATTTTTGTTGCCTACTAAAGCATAGTTGAATTTTGTGATTGATGTCTTATGAATTACTTAAGCTAACTAAAAATGTATTATAACTTTCAACAGTGAGGTAAGAATTTTGAGGAATTAATCCTTTGTTTGTTTTTTAAGCTTGCTGTGCTAACAGTTTTCAGAAACTTAAGATATGTAAAAGAACATGAGGCCTTTAAGAGAACAAAAAGTTAAGTCAAAAACATTGTTCAGACTTGTTAGTCATTTACTTATTCGATGTGCAAGTCACACCACTGAGACAGTTTGGATTGTGCTTCTCGTTGCTCACTTTTGGTATCATGACCACATGTAGCATACAGTGTCAACATAATGGTTAGGTGTTTTTTTTTTATTGAAGCTACTTAATGACTGTCTGGATTACAAATACCAGGGAAAATTCTTCTGTGTTTAGAAGCTAGTAAAAAGCTACAGTGGGCTAGATGATGCATTACTGCTTTTTTATATGCAAAAACGGCCGTTTGGGTTGAGAAAATATTTTAAATAGAAGAGCGAACAACGTTTCGACCTTCTTCGGTCATCGTCAGGTTCACTGCTTGTGTGTAATGTGCATTGATGGAAATACTACCTTATTCATTGCAAAATTGGTATCCATTTGAATCAGATTTTGCAGTATTCATTTGGATCAGGTATTTTTCCCATCTCCAGTAAACATAATCTACAACCTGAATAGTGTTAACTGGGATTTCTTGGCTGATATCAGTAGCCAATGATTACGTAATTGTTTGGGATGATATTGACATTTACTATTAGTGCAAGGAAGGAAGAATTGGAAAAATTTGCAACTTTAAAAAAAAAAGTATGTTTTGTAGTAATATTACTAGCAATACAAAAATAATAACAATAAGTTTGAATAATTTATGCTCATGGCTTGCATCTGATTTTTGTTTTGTTTTCCTCATCAGCACTTTCCTCTAATACTTTGACATACATCAAATATGGAGTACTGCTGGGTTTTGTAGAAGTGTTTTTACCTGCTTGCTTTTGTGTCTCTGTGACAGGTCTTCTGTTGTTTTGTGTTGTATTACTGCACTTCGCTTTCATGTGTTCCTCTTGTTTCAACAATAACATTTGTATGTGAAGTAAAACATTTTGTAAGAGTTAATAAAGTGTCTGCCCTCCTTTCTTGGGTCAAGTAAAATTATAGTGCAGTAAAAGGGTTCTAATTCAATTTGACAATTATGGTTCCCACAGTCTTCAACAAAATAGCTTTCACAGTTTTAATTCTGTAGTCTAAATCTGTAACTTTTCTTAAAAGTGTGATAAAGTGACCATGATGAAATACATGTGAAATGGAGACTTAGGTTGAACTTTGTGTAGTTCTTGAAAAAAGGTGCTAAGACTTGCTGGTTTTTCAATCAAACTCCTTTGATGCATGATGAGATGCATAGATTTCATAGTCAAGCAGCCAATGTTACAGAGAATGCTTCTTTTCCAAAGATTTTTCCAGCATATAGTAATTTCTTTTTCACCTTGTCTTTACATTATAACCACTTGAAAGGCATTTTAAACTCAACCTGTACCTATTGTAGATGAGAATAGACTAGCCGAGTTGGTTTCAATTGCTCAACAGTTTGTTGTGTGATAGCTAGTATATTGGACATACCTTTGTTCACAGTAACTTGAGTGTACACCCGAGGCAAGCTTGGTATACTATAGTCTAGAATTGCCTTCACAGTTTGTTTTTTTTACATTATCCCTGATATTGACTTTTGATACTGAAACTTATCCATGATACAAGCATTTTATCGAATGCTACCTAAATACTCCCTGCATTCATAATGTGAGAAAAATGCATTGGTTCAAAAAATTATGTAACACAAAAAATGCAATATCAATTCTTCTGGATAAGCTGGAAATGACAATGTAAACTAAAGTGGGATATAAAGTAAAGTTGAGTAATGTCAAGCCACTATGAAAAGCTGGAAGTGTCAAGTAGTTTTCAACTACACAGGAAATATTAATAACGTAAAATAAAGATGAAGTAATTCTTGATGACAAGAAATCCACTTGAAATAAAAATATATCTCTGAACAACCAGTGTAAATTTTAACACTTTTATCAGTAAAAGTGTTAATACCCATCCCAGCTGTTCTGAGATACACAAGAAAGATAAGAAGATTAGTTAAATCAGATGTGATTAAAAATATAAAATTGGAAATTGTAATAAATAAATGTTGGAAAGGTTAAGGGTAAAAATTGAGAATTTACAGTGTGTGGACAAAAAAAACTTTTTTATGACAAAGAACAAATTAATTATTGGCAATCGTTGATTTCAAGATCATGATTTATTTCATAAACAGAATTTAAAGTTGTAATCCAGTAGTCTTCTCTTATCCATTTGTTGGCTGTAGTTTTGAAATTGGTTTAAATACCAGTGAAAGTCAAATCATTAAAATAATAACCAAACTGGTTCAAGTTTTGGGAAACACTTTATAAAGGAAAGTCTTTTTATTTGTTTATGAAATGGCACATTAGATAACAAGCTTTAGTTCTTGAATGGTACTTTTTGCATGGACGAGGATGGTTTTTTAGACTTCTGCCCTTTCAGAATGAGGCAACATGGACATCAAGAAGTATTTTTCTTAGGCAGTCATTCAGTTGTAGTAGATGAAAATTTTTTTTTGTAGAATGCAGAAAATGTTTTTATTTAAAGTAGCTAGCAGTAACAAGATGAATTCCAAAACATACTTATTTCCCTCACACTACAGCTATTACTCAATTGCTAGGGTTTCTTCCTTTGCCCACCTAAGTATTGGTCTTATTGTTTTTTCCTGTTTGCTCCAGTCTTTTATTCCCCTCTTAATTGTCCTTGACAAAATCTGTCTCATGACACTATCATCTTATGCTAGTGTGCCCTCTATCTTGGTACTTTAGATGAGCACCTCATTCAGGTAATGTTATGCTTACTTGACAAAGCTTTCATTAATGGGTTTCCCTGTACTATGATTGTTGAAGACACACTGAGCATTCTTAATGTTATAATTTTATTTTATTTTTATATTTAAACAAAATTTGTTTGGCAAACCTGCATATTGCGTGAATTCTCAGATTACTGTTTGCTGTACAAAAACAAATCAGGTTTCCTCTATTCTCACTTCTATTGTCTAGAGTCAAAGAAAACTCTAGGGAGGGAATCATTCCCAGTCAAGGCTATCTTTGACCTTATTTTTAGTGAGTTGGAGATGTTTATTCAGTACAGTGAGGTTTAACTATGGGGCTCCTCTGAGGTTGCACTTGTGGATGATTCTGGACATTCTGGAGAAAATTTAGGTCTGCTTCTTCCAGTGCCTTCCTTTACTCTGCCAGATTCTCATTAGGCCAGTTTGAATCAGTTGCTGTTCTTTTGAGAGATAGTAATATTGAGAAAGCTAATTTGGATAAGGGAGTAATCGAGAGTAAATGTAATTGTTTTGTGAAAAGTATTGCCATAAAAGGTGTGCCATCTGTATAATGTTTCTAAGCATGAGGTTTAATGGAGCTTTGTTCTGAAAACTGGTTTTCAGCATGGTCCATAAATATATTAGCATAGTTATGGAGCCATTTTGGTACCCAGTGCAACACCTTGTAGTGTTGCCTTCTCTAAATTATAACATGGCATTGACATTAGCAACACATGAGAGTTTTAAATATTTGTTGTAAAACTTAGTGTTGATATTTGGTCATATTTAAGCATCATCTTTTTGTATTTTTAAATGGCCCTGTGCAGTTCTAGCAGCACAGTGTGAGACATAACTTTCTACTAGGGAGTGTGTAATGAGGCTTCAGACATCAGTGAGGTGGCAAAATCCAATATTGTTTACAAGGAGAAACAACTGATTCTAAATGGTTTGAAATGGTTGAGATATTCAGTTTCATATCTTGCCTCTCCAGATCCATAATGGTGGACCTGGAAAAACTTGAAGATCTAGATGGCATGGCTGTATGGAGACGGAAGGAAGCCCAAGAACTTACTGATATTGTACAGCAGAGGCTCAGGTATCTGCAGGTGAGCTTTCATTGCACACGCTGTTTGTAATTTTTCTAGAATTAGTACCAGTGACCAGATTTGTATGAAATATTATGAAAAGTTTAGTATAAAGCTTCTATATTAAGGTTTAAGAGAAGAAAGGAAACTAGTCATCTCATCAGATACAAATCATTTTCATCTAACTGATTTTCTCATTCAATGTTTTTCAACCAATTATGAACCAATCTTGTAAAACTGCTTCAAGATATCTACTGAACTATATCAAAGTATTGCAGCACAGAGAACAGTGGAACTTAGTTTAAGGTAAAGATATTACTTATTCTGTTCAGAAAACCTCAGTAAATATAATCTTTTAAGCTGCTTTATAGCTCTTTGATTGTAAGTAACTTGTAGTACAATCAAAAAGCTCTACTACTTTATCAGATGTGGCGAGTTGCAAGAGTGTGGCCATACCAAGCCATCCCTACCATAAAAACATCTATCTGATATTTTTATGGCTATATCCTTACCTTATGGTTGGAGATGTGGCTCAAATATTGTTTCATATACTTGCCCGAATTTACACAAAGACTATCTGTGTTTGCCTTCCCTAATTTTGAACAAATAGATTGGAGAGAAGGCAAGTACTTAACAGCATCCACCATTAGCTCCTGAGCTTCTCTGATCAAATGGAAGGACTTGACCATCACTTTTATTTTTTTCTCATTTTCACAATGTGGCATGCTAACCACTAGAATACAGCATCATAAATTTCATCTTTTGTAGAAACTGGACACGGTAAAAGTATGGGTTACTAGCTTTTTAACAGCTGTGATGTTTGTTTGTGTGTTTGTGGTTGATCATTTTAAGTGATAATTGAATCTCTTGTTTTAAGAACATGGTGATATTTAGGAGAACATATTTTTAATATAATTTAAAATTTTGTAACTAACAACAGTTTGAAGCCCCTGTAGAAATTAATCTTTATGGAACCTTTCTTTCTGTGATAGTTTGAAATATTTGTGGGTGTGCTTATTTATTAGTTCCATGTAATTTCAGTTCCTAATTCTCGAAATATCTTTGTCTTTTATTTTGGGTGTGTGATATGTTAGAACCACAAAGTAAAGTAAATAAACTTACATTTGACAACAAGATAGAGGTCTCATACTGATAATATTTTGAATATTGGTGGATTTATTTTAAGACAGCTGAAATATTAGAATAATAACAATTTCAGATTAAATTTTAAGAGACAAACAGTTGTTTGTTTTGGTCTAACTTCCCTTTAAGAAAGACAAAAGATAAGTGCGTACAAAATGAAGAATAATAAAAATTTGCATTAGAAATATGGTGGATGAATATTTTCTCAAAACCACCTGGGTGTTTGATTAACTGTCATGCATGCTTCGAGCACTGAAATTAAGTTCCAGTGTTTAAATGTTTTTATTTAATATATGAAACCCTTTGTATTTACAATATTTTCATATATTTTATTTTTCTGTAACAAACTGGTTGTGATTGATGCACCATTTGTGTGACATTCTTAATAATTTAAATTATTTTATACACTGTGGAAATTGATGGAATAATGCTCTAAATTGTGTGTTTTGATCTCTCTTGTATATAAAAAGGGTTTATATACTTTAAAGGTAACACTAATTTTTTCAGTTTGTTGTACATAAGTTATATATAGATTGCAAGTAAAAATGAAATTATTTTGAACCTGAGAACAGATTAACTCATTAATTACACTGTGTAACAAAATATTTACTTTCTTGTTTCTGGGCAGAAAGTGTTATTTCCCAATTGCTTATGCTTAAAGTAAATGGAAAAGATCTATTTTTCTCTTCAAACTTTACTTTTGTGATCTGGAAGCATATAACAAAAATATGATGGGAGACTATATTTGGGGGCTGATACGTGAAAGCGATTTACATTACAGTTGCAAATCTCGAAAAACTACTCACTTCTAAACATTTTTGTTCATTTTTTATAACTTAAGTATAAATACATGTAAATCTTGATTCATATGTTGTTTTGTTCAGACCTTACGTAAATGAAAATGTGCAAATTTGCCTGTTTTTTCATAGAAAATAGGTTAATTTCTAAATTTCATTATCCAGGTCACAAAAGCAAACTTTGAAGGGAATAATGGCCATTTTTTGTTCTTTTACAACATAATCAGTTAAGAAATAACACATAATATCCGGGAACAAAATTTGTGTTACATAGTGTTATTTAAACTGGAACTGGTTGATTATTGTGTTTTTACTTGCATACTTTTACCCAGTTTTTGTACAGTATAATATTTTGAAATTGTAGTTTACACTCATCCTTTTTTCTCTTTCAGTTACCCTTTTATAAATAATTATCAATAACATTTATTTGTTAAGTTTACTTTTTACCTCTTCTTATTCTTTACCCCTGAGTAGCATGGTGGTATGTCTGCTAACTAACTCTGTTTGAAACTGGATTTTCATACTCATGATGGATGAGACCAGCCATTTTTTTTGGCTTTGGGCTTGACAATAAATGAACAGTTTTGATTCATATATTCAACAACACCTGGAATGAATGAGTTTTTAAATGTTTCTAAATCCTTTCTTTCTTTCTGCATTTATGTAGAATCCAAAAGATTGTAGCAAAGCAAGAAAGCTAACATGTAGTCTGAACAAGGGTTGTGGGTATGGATGTCAGATTCATCATGTTGTATATTGCTTCATTGTGGCCTATGGAACGCAGAGGACTCTAATTCTCAAATCAAAGAACTGGAGGTACTCTCGTCAAGGCTGGGAATCAGTATTTAAACCAGTTAGTGACACCTGTACTGATGAATCAGGAATATCTCGTGGTAGTTGGTCAGGTAAAGTTGCTTAGCATGCATATACCAAAAAAAGTTAAAATTTACTTAGTGATGTTTATATTACTAAGAAAACTTGTTTCTAGACTTTTATTTTAATAAATTTGTATTTTTACATATTAGTATTTTCTGTTGGAGAGTATTGCTAATCCTTGCAAATTATAATGAGTTAAAAAAAGTTTTTGAATATTTCTTTTCATAAAATATTTTCTTATGTCAAGTTCCTTGATAATAAATCAAATGTTCTTAAGGACTGGTTTATTGGTGAAAAACAATTACTATCTTTAACCCTTCTGCTCAGGGTATCCTTTACTGCTTGTGACACAAAGTTTTAGTACCTTAAATTTATACCTTTTTTTTCAAACTCCTTTTTATTTATATCAGTTAGTGTAGCATAAAATTTGAACTTATAATCCATATGTTAATAGTATATAAATTGTTTTAAGTTATACAAGGCAATATTTTAAAAAGTCCAGAATTTTCCCTGGTGTCACACATCATGTATTTTCTCTAAGAATCTTGTCTCATCTTTTTTACCCACCACCCCTTCAAAAATTACAAAATTAAACACAAATTAGTCACTATAAAATCATTATTCAGACAAACAATGATTTTTTAGCCTTCCATTTCATTTGTATACAGAGCTTTTGAATAGAAACTCAAACTCCTCTTACCATATCCACCTGTCAAATCTCTTTCAGCATTAATTTCATTCAGAGTACAACCTTTGTTCCTTGACAAAATTGAAGAGTTAGTTTGGATGAACTTGTAAAGGCTCTTGTTCCATAGTTAGGAAGCTGGGAAAATTTTGGAAGTTAGGGGAATTCATTTATCTTTTTGCATGTTATTAGTCTATGTTTTTTAATGTATTATTTAACTAAATAAAAAATTAGTGCATTACTACCATTAGTATAAAAAAGCTTAAATGTACTCAAGTGACAGGAAGACAAGAAGATTGGGTAAGTACTTTATTTCTAGTTGTTCATGTTTATCCTGTATTATAAAAGTAACTAAAATGTAAAAATAGGGATGTTTCCAGATTAACTAGATTAGGTAAAGTAAATAATAATATAATAATGTATTGTGAACATTCATGTGCCCTAAATAGTAGTTAGACACAGTTCAATGGGCAGTGTAATTTAACTATAAATAGATATATTCTGTTATCAACTTAAAACTAATTAAGGTAAATGAATGCATATTGTTTTACGTTACAATTTGAAGTCATTCTAGAACAAAAGAAACAGAGGTAAGTGGTAATGAGGCTGGTCAGATTGACAGATCCTATAAACAAAAAAGTATAAAGTTATACTAAAAATAAACATTTGAAATGTATTTAGGAGTTTTAGGGATTACACAAAGGAAATTTTAGATGAAGGCAAGTATTTTTAATCTTAACACAAGTTACTTTACACATGGACTGTTCAAAACAAGTACTCAGTATATTAATGGACAAATCTTTATTTTAGTTTATTAAAAACACTTCAGTAAAAAATATTTTTTGCATGTTAAATACTTGTGATGTTAACTGAAAAACTGCCAAATTTTATGAAGATTTACACAATACACTGAAAGTTAGAAATATGAAATCTGTGAAGTACAAAATGATCACATGGTTGGTCAAATTGACTGAGCCTGTGTTGAGAGAGCTATACAGATCAAAATTTGATTTGGCCACCATTATACGTATTAAAAAATAATAATTTTTTGTCACTGCGTTAATTACTTCCATGGATGTATTCTATTCAGTGTGGTTGTTGCTGCAATTGTAACCGAGTGGATAGTATTACAGTATTAATATGGATTAAACCACAATATTTAACATACTTCTATTAGTAACAGGTTAATCTGTACATTTAATGATATCATTTTGTGTTTTTTAGAAGTTAATTTGTGTGTGTGTGTGTGTGTGTGTGTGTAACTGTGCATTATCTGAAGTAGTCTGGTGTATTTCATACAGATTCCAATGATGCTCAGATAGTTGATCTTCCCATTGTTGATAATATTCATCCACGTCCTCCATATTTACCATTAGTCATTCCTCAGGACCTTTCAGAGAGGTTGATTCGTATCCATGGCAACCCTGTTGTATGGTGGATTGGCCAGTTTTTAAAGTATCTTCTGCGTCCACAGGAAGATTTGGCAAAGTTTCTCAAGCATGCAGAGGAGAAAGTGAATTTAAAGCATCCTATAGTAGGGTGAGCTCTCGAATAGTGTGTTTTATCAATGGAATTACTTGTTAGGTTCAGTTATAATAGAAGTACTTTAGTATACATCACTTCGGTATGATAGAAGTAATCCCCAGCCTATGATAGAAGTAATCCCCAGCCTTTAGACCAAATAATGTCAAGTGTCCAGATTATTCTCATGTGAAACACAACTGTTAGCTTGCATTTAGTTGATTGAGGCCTGATTTTATTAAAACATACTTTGACAATATTTCAAGCACTTAATTTTACTTGGAATAGATGAGAATGAATTTTGTTTGGACTTTGATGACTTACATGAAAATATATATGTTGAGATCATGTTGGAAAATATTAACTGTGAGGGTATCCACTTGATGGATCACTCCCTACATTCTGTTTATTTTAAAGTTTTTGTTTTTCTACTTTTCATACATCTAGAAGTTAGAATAGTGCATTGAATTAGTTATGTTAATTAGTGGTTGATTTGCAGTTGTGATAAGTATTTAATGATAACTTTAGTCATTCCCAAATATATGTGTAGATCAGTATCCAAGAAACTGGTAACAAAAACTGAATGGTATATAATGATAAAATGGGTTACACCATTAGAAATACCATGATAAGTTTATCTGACATAATTAAATTTTATAAACCTTTTTCCAAAATTGCTTCAGGTTCACAAGTCAATTTAGTAAAATATTTTATGGCTGCTGTCTTCTGAGTCATAAACTTTAAAGTTAATTTGAATAGTCAGGACCAGATTAAGGCCATTAAAACACAGCCAAGTTATCAAAATGGAAATATTGTACATAAGTATTTCAAGAGTAATAAATTAGTCTGTGACATTTTTTATGGTTATTTCTTCAGCACCAGTACAACTAAAAGTAATTGGTTTGCAAACTTTGAATAAGTAAGTCTAGCAAAGCTAACTTACAACTTAAAAGATGATTGATCTCATGATGTTAATAGAACCATGTTTTCGTGTACTAACATTATATTCAAACAGGTCATGATTAATGCAGGTACTTTGGTCATTGATTATTTCATTAACACTGTTGTGATCAGTTACCTCGTTTCTTGTTGTCCTTTCTGTGTTATCTACTTCCAAAATAATTATTCAAGATCAAAGTAGCTATGTTTTTGAAATTGAGTTAAAAATGATGTAAGTTCAGCAAATTGTGCTCTTTGTTCTTAAACTGACTGTGTGATATTTGAAGAGGTTTTGGTTAATGATCAACAGTTCACGTTTTAATGGTTTCTTTTTTTATTGTAATAAATATTTAAAAGTATACCAAGTGATGTATACTTGTGCTGGGGGTCTATGGATGTTTTAAAATGTAACAACATCCAAAGAAAGATAAAGATGATAATATATTGGTATAAAAGTAACAATACTCATCCAGTGTTTGCCAGTCTTGGCAATTATTTATAATTTTCTCAAGTGATTGGCTGGTAAAAGCAACATCAGTTAGTGAAACTGGTATTTCACAGGTTTAAGTATGTAGACTTGTTTTTAATAAGTTGACTGTGATATTTCTTTGATCATGAAATAACATGCATTTCACTGAACAGTTTGTTTGTAGTGAATTTTTTATTTGACTTTAAGACAATGATGCAAAACAAGGGTAATGTTACGTAAAGGGGAAAAAAACAATTGTTTGTATAAAATAGCAAGGTTAAGACTGATTGGGTTAGATTTTAGGACTGGTTTAATAGATAGGTCTTTTTAAGTTACATTTTAATGGAAAGTTTAGTTATTTTCAAAGCATGAAATGTTGTATGACTGTGTATTTAAAGTTCCAAAAGTATTTGGTAGTTAGCTATAGAGTTTCCATTCCAGTTGGAATCACTAGTGAGATGAATGATATGTGGTGATTATGGTATGAAGGTTAGAGTCAGTCTAACAACAAGTTTAATCTGTATTGCTGTGAATTTATATAGTTTCAAAACTATTTTAATTGCATACTTTTACCTTGCAAAGAGATTTTGGTCCGTTCTCTTCATAGAAGATTTATTATGTTCATTAGTTCTAGGCTTAGATAAAGTTCTTAATGACTGATGTTTGTGGGTTTTGGAAAGTAGGTAATTCCATTCTGTAAACTTCTCTAAAATTTTTAGAATTTTGGTTTTGGTCAAGTGAACAACTAACTGGTTTCCATACAACACCAGGTCCAACAAGCTCATTATACATGTAACACCATCAAATAATATAATTAAATATGATTATCCCAGAGTGGTTTGGCCTTTTACCTACCATGGATGGGCAGCGTGATTTGTGTGTTTAACAAATGTTTATCATCACTTAAGCTTGAATATGCAATTCATAATGAGTGTGTAGGCTAGGTAAACTAACTCGTTAGGGAGAAGAGGCTAGATGCAGACCTGTGTATATTCAGTTCAACTACACAATCTGTGTGCTCTGAGAGGATCTCTCAGTAACTTAAGTAAAAGACACTGTTGGCTTAGTAAATGAGTCACTAGAGTGGCATACCGAAAAATTTATCTTCTTGCAACTGGAAGTTTATGATATTAGTAATATGTATCTTTTCCATCAAATTGAGGTACTAGTCCATTTTGAACTTTTAATGAGGGACTGAAAGATATCCTATTGCTTCTAGACTATTTATGTAGATGTATCAAATTGATGGTTTAAATCCTAAGAAGAACAATTGTCTCCAGGTAATATCATAGATATAGTTTATGCAATTTTGGAATGTTTTTATTAATTTTTATCACAAGTATCCTGCTGAAGTGTAATTAGATTATGTAAAGACAATATTAAACTTTTACAAACAGACTTTATCACATTCTATTGATTATGTTTCAAAGTTACTTTCTGTTGTTTACAGTTGTTTTCTGACTCTGTTGTTTTCAGTGTAAGGCTTCTCTTCTACTGATAGTAATCTCTAAAGACTATTTAAAAAGAAGGGAGTCATTAGGTGTTTTGTTGTTGAATATAACAAGTTAATCATAATATTAACTTAATTGAATATTTAACTTTATTTTTATCGTCTAGTATTTGCTATTAAATATAGTTAAGTTTTTTAGAGTTTACCTTTAGTATAATGCTTAAAAATTTTTTGTGATTTGACTGAATATTACTTGACACATTTGTAATATTTATTTGTTTCTGCAGAGTACACGTGCGACGTACAGACAAAGTAGGAACAGAGGCAGCGTTCCATGGGATAGAAGAGTACATGGAATTTGTAGAAGATTATTACAAGCAGCTAGAACTAAAACAGTCAGTTGAAGAGAGGCGAGTGTTTCTTGCAACAGATGATCCTAAACTGTTAGAGGAGAGTCGAAAAAAGTATGTTATTAGAATGTATTGCTTTACATGTAAGAACCTATTGGATATTTGAGTTTTAGATGTGATGACTGTTGCTGTGTGAAAATTTTCAGTGTAATAATGAGAAAAGTAATTGTTTACAATACCTATTTTCAAAATTTTTACTGCATAGCACCAGTTTCACAGGATCCATATTTGCATATATATTTTATAAAATGCTGGAATATTAATAATTAACTTAGATCAAAGTTGGGTAAGAATCTGTGTGTATGTGTGTCCTGTGCAAAAGTATTAGGACAAGAGAATATTTTGTGTTATTTTCCATTTTATGTAGCTAATTCTTCAATGTCATTATAGAATGTGAATGTCAAACTATGGTAATGTTTTCACTGATCTCTGGAAGAGCCAGAATGGGAATACTTATCATGCTTTATGATTCCCATATACTTGTACTTAGAGCATGTCTTAAGGGTTCTGCTTGAATCAACATGCTGATCAAATTTAGTGTCTGAAATAAGAGTTGTTGTACTCCATGCAGTGTCTCTTAACTATGTAGAAAGAAACTATTAGAGCTTGCATATGGTACCAGTGTATGCTGGAAGAAATCAGTCTAATACCACTCCACAAATAAACCTTGATAAAAACAGTGTTTAACTCTATGTATTAAGTTTTGTTGTCACGCCGTAGCCCAAAAACTGTAGAGAATTGTCAGTAAAATACAGAGTTCACATAAAACCTTTACATGGAACTCGTTAGACTATTTGACAAATTACTATAGACTTGAAATGTTTCCCAAATACTGTCAAGTACACCCTTGATCATGATACAGAGATAGATAAACAAAACCTCATTGGTCACTTGCTCATATAGTACCTATGCAACGTGTGTTACCCACTAGCTTGTGGGTAGAGGTATGAACACTGTTAAAAAAAATGGTGTTCTCAAGATCCTCAGTGGTGGACCATAAACACACAATTTGATGCCAGACTTGGGTTAGCTAACCCTAAAAACCTACTCCCATCATACCTGGATAACATTTTGTATACACTTAGAGGATTATGCTGTATAGAGTCTTAGCCTTCTGTTGCCAGATGTATATAATCAACAGTAAGAAACATGATCTTTAATCATACAGGTTTGTTAAATTATGCTCATAACTTACAGTATATATGTTTATTTGTAATTCAGCATAACATAAAATTAAAAAAAAATGTATGTCCATATTTGGCAACCCATACACTAAATCACACTATTAACTGAACCCATTACAAAGGTCAACTTCCCTGTTAGAAAAGTAAAACTGTCTTAGCTCAAGATAGGTTCTTAAAGAAAAAATGTTTACCCACGATACTATTTCCTTCCTCCTCAGGTTTCCCAAATACACTTTTTTTGGTGACCCAGCCATAGCTAAGAGTGCTGCCATTGGAACTCGTTACTCGTCAGAAGCTTTAAAAGGCATCATTATGGATATTCACTTCCTATCTAAATGTGACTTCTTAGTGTGTACATTTTCTTCTCAGGTAAGGTAGTTTTTTAATGAAGTGAAAAAAATTTACTTAACTTTATTTTTTAAGTAAATTTTATTTTGAATATTCTGTGTATATTTTATGTATCTTCTAGGTTATACCTTTCTAAAGTGTAGTAATTTACTATTATATGCTTTTGAATAATTTTTTATGGTGTGCAAAATTAAGCAAGATTTGATATGAACAATCACATAGTGGCATCTAATTTACCCAATGTTCAACACTGTTACTTAGTTACTCGTTGCAATTTAAATATTGGAAAGCAGTGACTTTATATTGTTTTTAAGTACTTGATTTTGGCTTTAAACTAGCCATACTAAAACAGTGTTTGATCTTTCATGTAACATCTGTAGTTTCTGCTACATTTCAAATGTACATCAACCACTTGGCCCATGTTGAGTCAGAGTAGATCTGATACAGTGGCTTCCTTATTATAACTAGAAATCCATATCCTTCCAATCTGTGGGTTGCATTTGCACTATATCTTTAAATCTTTGAGCTAACTTCTTTAATTTGCAGGTAAACTATAAAGCTTAATTTTCAGAACATTCTAGAAACAATTTTAATAATGCCAGTTGTCAGTATTTACCGTTAAGTAAAGGTTATGCTAATGGTATTTCCCACTCCAAGGTTGATTCAGAATATGAGTACATCTCATAGAGCTGTTAACCAAGAGTTTGGAGAAGGAAATATAAGTAATCTAAAAGACAGCAAAATGTTAAATAAGTTGAAGAGAAGTTGGATAAAGTAACTGATGTTTGTTTCAACCAGAAACTGAAGATGAACCACCATCACATAGATGGCAGCAAAAGGATGGTAAACGTAGTGATGGTGTAGCTTTCAATCCTGCAACATACTTCATAAAATAGTCAAAAAAACAACACTTTTTCTTCAGTAAAGTTCTTCATTTCAAGTTACTGTGTTAGCTAGTTTACCACAATGCTATTGCTTTTAACTTGCAGTGTAAATGCACCATGGATTGATAAATGTGGAAATCGGTGTAGCATATGGAAGATAAAATAAATTACTATTGTTAATGAAAACTAAATCATTACACGAATATGGTTTAATACAACTGTACTTTAAAACACAGTTCTAGCCAATATTTAAATAAATTGCACATTTTTAATGTTTAGTCAAGGTTTTATTTGTAGTTCTTTCTGCAGAAAAATTAGATTTCCAATTTTGGAGACTAAGAAAAGTAATTAACACAATCATGCTAATGACAGTCAGAGAAATATGTGTCATATTAGTACCAAATGTGCTTGTTAATTATAATTGTTGATTTTGTGTTATGTGGTATAACAGTGTTTGATACACCATTTGTCACTTTCCAACGTTTTAAGAAACTGGATTGGTATAAATTTATTTTTCCAAAGATTAGTGCTTTGTTGTGCACTTGTAATATTTGTTTGCCAAATAAAAAATGTTATTGCTGTATAATTTGCTTATTTAAGTGAGTTTGAGAAGTTACTAGAAATGGACTAAACAGTCTTAACACTATATGCAACCATTAAGTCATTAACCTATTTAGATAAACAAGACTACACATTAATTAGAATTAGCCATAGCTAGATAGGAAGCATTGAAAGTAGAAAACAAAAGTCTGAAATCCTGTTCAGTATATTAATCTTTAAATTATTAATTACTCAATGTGCTCATGTTTCTATATTTTCATCCAGCCTATACTGTAAAATGTAAATATATTAACTATTTTGAGAGTTTTTTTATTATCCACGTTAATTTTTTTGCTTAAATCTTGCACTCTTTTTATATTTTGATATTGATAAATACTTTAATGATTTTCATACAGATTATAGAATCAGAAAAAATCATTAACTCTGTGATCAGTTTTTTTGTAATACTACAATGATAGTTTTTGTAAAAACTTCAAGTTTCATTTTAAAATCAATTTAAAGTCTACAAAGATGACCTCCAGTGTTATCACAAGTTTTTCTACCAAGTAGTAAGATTGACACAAATTTGTTTTTATTGAATTATATATTGCACACTGTGATGAGAATCTTTACTGGTTCTATCACACTAGTCTTGTGAAATACCACCAGCACAGTGTTAATTGCATTTTTGATTCACTATAAGCTTTTTACTTACTACATCGTATGTACAACACATTTTCACATACAACAGTTCAGGACTTAAGTAATTTAATTCTGTATTGTTTTACCTGAAAGTTTTTCACATTAAATGAAAGGTAGTTGGAAAATGTCTTTTAAAAATCAAAAACAACTTGAAAATAAGAAGATAGTCTCTTGTGACAGTCAGTTGAATTTATTCCATTTAATGATACCAGTGATTAGTGAATTCTGCTAACAGTTGAGCATTATTTCTGAAATGAGCTATTCAACCATAATTTTAGGTTGACTATGGTTGTGACTTGCATATTCAGAGCTGCTAACTGATTATTTTACAGTCCCACTAATCTATAACATTTTATTGTTTGTCAATGCAGCATTCATCTGACCGTGGTATGTACAATCCAAAAGCATGTTGGCCACTTACCTCCATTTAGACAGTAATATAAAATTAGTGATTGTGGTAAGCAGCCTTAGCATTGTAACTAGATTTTCCATAACAGACATGGTAAACAAGTTTGGTGTTAATATTTTGATGATATGTGCATGGAAATCATTTTAATTTTAATATTGATTAATTTATTTCATCATGATATAATTAACTGATTAATTTATAAGACACTAATCAATGTAATTGCTGCTCATAGGAAACTTATTAAACTGCCCAGCTCTAGTGGTAACATTGGATAAAATAGAACCACAGGTAATTAGCAGCACTTTAGAGATAAAATGTTAGTGTTGCTGCTGTTATTGAATTTTGTGCAAAGTTACTCAATAGATATCTGTGCTAACTAACCCTTATTTACTTGAAAGTTATTATAAACTACTGTAGGTAATACTAGGGATTGGCAAGGTTTTCAAATAATTCATGCTGAAAAACCACCCTATGTAAAGTTGACCATTCAAACTATTGGTTACAATATATTAAGTGCATATATTAATAATATGCTCCAAAAGTTGCTGGTATTTCTAGTGTAACAATTCAAAAATTTCTAAAATAGAAACTTTTTCATCTGCTACCTACCTACCTGATCGTGTCAGTGGGGCTAGCCCCTAGACAGTTTGGACTATTGCTACAAGATTTTTCCAGCTTACTTGACTGATCTGTGGGGATTTTTTTTAATGTTTCACTAAATATATACAGATTTATATAAATACTAACCATATAATGCATGTACTTGAATTTCTTTCAAACCAAATTCAAAAGTAAAAGTAAATGCTCAGCAAAGACAGCAGATGCTGGAACATTCTGGTAGCATATGACTAGTGAGATAGAAAAAGGTTTTCTTTCATTAATCTAGAGGGTTACTTTCTTCAGGAAAGCAAGGACCATCAAGGTAGGTATCAATATGTATATCCTCTGGTTTCTTGAATGCAAAAAAAGAAATTACATAACTTGCTTCTTTTGAGAGGGAGAATTTAGAGTAATGTTTTGGTTCTATGGTTGTAGGAGTTAAGGAAACTGTCTCACTGCAGAATTCATTTGGTTTCATAAATCATAGATCTGGTGAAATACCAATCAGCTTTATATCTGGGATCCAATGCTGCTCCTAAGCAGATAACATTTTATTGATCGTAAAGAGTCAGATGGACATGAACAAAGTTTTTTTAGTGCCTCTTCTAAAGGTGTTAGTCTAGTTACCATATCTGCAAGGATAGTTTGATCACAAAGAGAAAGTTTTGATATACCAGTATCTAAATTATCCAACTTCTAAGTACTCTTTAGTGAAGACTTTATCTTCTCAGTTTCCAAGTTCCATTGTGTTGGTGTTATCAACTGAACTTTGGCCTCTTCCTTAGGTAGTTTAGTTCCTTTGCATTGATTTTTTAATCTAGAACATTATGGCTGATGCTTTGGCAAATAATTTCAAAAGGGGTCCAGCTTTTTTCATGCCATTCCTGACCACAAGCTGTGACATATGAGGAAAGCAAAGATTATTATCAGGAAGAAACTTAGATAAATTGCCTGCTGATTTAAATTCATTCAGAAGTTTCCAGTGTGAATGAAGCTTGTACTTGAAAGAGAAATTAACATACTGTGAGTGTGATAATGACAGTTTAGAAATTTGATGGCTACACAAGCTGAAATTTGTAATATTAAATATTCACTATATCATTCAATTAATACAAATACTATGCCATTGAATACCAAAGTATTCAACGATGAATACAAGTGCTTCCAAAGCTGTATTTGAATACAAATATCACATGTCTGGTCACCACTAATATGAAATAGTGAATACACCAAGAGATTGCATCTGAAATGTCGCTACTTTATTACATACAGTCAAAATTATTTTAAAATGCTTTAAGTATAGGTAATTAAGTAGTTAATGTGTTTATTTTGTTTTCATAGGTGTGTCGCTTAGGTTATGAAATTATGCAGACTGACCATCCAGATGCTTCAAGCTACTTCCACTCATTAGATGATGTATTCTACTTCGGCGGACAAGGTGACCACAACCAAGTAGCCATTTATGACCACATTCCTCGCAGTCCTGCAGAAATTGAACTGAAGAAGGGAGACATTGTAGGTATTGCAGGTAACCACTGGGATGGATACTCCAAAGGTTTTAATCGCCGGATAAAGAAGTCTGGACTTTATCCATCATATAAAACAGAGGAAGTTGTCCAGCTTTATGAATTTCCAACTTACGAAGAAGTTAAAAATCTTCCAGATTCATGATATAAATTATCTTTATTATAAAGTACACCAGAGGCCATAAAATATTCTACTACCTATTTTAAACATTTATATCATTTACATAGGTGATAAAGTAAAAAAAAAAAAATATTCAAAATCTGGTCATTGATACTTTCAAGTCCACTATTTAAGCATGTACAGGCTGGACAAATAATTTGTAATAAATTGTAATATCATAATTGAAACATCTGTTCTTTTTGTTTAAAAGAAATAATTAATTCCAATTTTGGTGACTTCATGTTCTGGGTTAGACAGTATGTGTTTTGCTTACTTAGGAGTTTGTTTTTTTTCTCAAGAAAATCAACTTTTTGATACTGATCAATGTAAAAAGTTATAACTTATCTCATTGGAAGTCTTGCTCATCAAGTGTGAAACTGCATAATAGTTGTAAAGGTCTAAAGGCACTTCATGAGCTAAGCATTTATTTAGCAATAATTTTCACCTTTCACACATACAAATAAATCTAATACCTGAAAGAAGCATCAAGTTGTGAGGACTAATTATCACTTACATGTATCTGGAAAACAACTCTTATTTATGTATTAGAAATTTGGATTACTTGTGATTAATACAGCTTCTGGTATTCCAGTATTGTAATGTTTTGTTCACTCATGACACAAGCCCCCTGGTATTATAGGATTTTAAAAATATGTTTCACTTAAATTGCAGCTTTTCGTTTTTTAAGTGTCTGGGAAATTTTGTTCACTTGGACATCCCTGATGTCTAAGGATCAGAAATAGTATTTTTATTGTTGTGGTTTCCTGTTCTTAGCTCACAAAACATGATTGTAATTATATTTGTAATAATGATGTAGAAATATGTTCCCAAAACCATTTGAACCTGCAGTGGTGGCATTGAAAAGTATGTTACACAAGTCATGTCACTTTATGCGGAATCAGGTGTTAAAACAAAATAGGCTTAATACTAGTGTCTAATGATAATTATAGTTAAATATAACCGTGCTTTTCCAGCTCAGAAAAGGCATTCACACTATAACAACTGGAGTAATGAATGGCTTGTATAGATGTTGTTTTGACCACTATTGTTTCTATTGTGTTCTAGCCCATCTGATGAGCTTTGTGTTGAGTGAAACATGTAATTGGCAGTGTATGGTTGAAATACTATTGTACTATTGAAAACACCTAAGGGACTGAATAAGAAATGCAGTTTTAAAACACATTAGTGCTAATACTTACATCACATGATGAATATAATTGTGTATTTTATATTACTGTTTTTTGTTTTTTTTAATGTATGTATATTAGATTTGTGTTATTTTTGTACACATAAAGAAAACAAATGTATTATACTTTGTTAGACAATCGTTTTTAACTGAGCCAGTTAATTGTCATTGAAAAATATTTGTGTAACACAAAATGATCTCCCTGCAATGAAATATTTTAAAGGTGGTAATCATGTTGAAATGGGATTTTGTTGTCTGTTGATATTCTAAAGTTCCATTTATGTACATGTGACAATTTATTTTAATGGTTTTTCAGTCGGTTATTCTAAAAGAGATTTGTGTATAGTATTTAGATGTTATACATTCAAACTGCTGATTTAGCATGCACTAATATTCAAAAACAAATACTAAATTATATTTTGCTAAAAGAATGACAATTGTATAGATGACCACTTGGCAACTGTTAAATAAATGTTAACTTTCTTATTTTATGTAAACCTTATATGGTCCAGTATTAAATCATTTCATATATAATTTATTTTTATTTTTTTATATTTGTTTTTGATGCTTTGTAATAAAAAGACAAACTCAGAAACAAACATTGTATTTCAAAAAAATGCAAGACGGTTTTTAACTATTTATCACAAGTTGGAAGTTTAAATTGGACATTATTAGCTGATTTTGAAGTTTGTCTTTCAGAAATGCGAATTTCTTCATACTTAAAATTTCCTGTGATACATTAAGCTTTAATTGTTCAAGAATTCATTTTATGCAGACCTCCATTTTTGCACACTGATTTACTTATTGTAACGTGCACGAGACACAGGGTGTGTAAAAAGTGCACTACTTACATTGGCTGTTTCAACTTATTCATGTTTCACAGTTGGAACTGTAATTTTTGCTTAAGCTTTCCCTTTTCATCTGTAAATTTGAGAAGGAAGTGAGTAAAGGTGTGTTGTTTTTTCTTAAAACATATTTGCTACATTTATACTTTTACAGGTTTGTGTTAAAGTAATTATTCAGAAATGTATACATTTTCTTTCTCTGTGTGTTTATCTTTGGTACACAAATCTGTTTTAATGTATTTTAAATCGTCCAAAGTGAAACATAAGTGGTTGAAGCTAAGCAACTTTCTGGTAAAGAATTCAATAAGATAAGTGCTTGTAAGTCAGGCCATTTTAAGCAAAACAGTACAGTAAGGTAAAATTTAGTTGTAATTTGGACAGTTTTGAAGGTTACCTTATCCTGTTAGATAATACAATACAGATAATGTAGTAAAATCATGCTTTTTTACAAATTCATGAAAAAAGTCACTATTTTAGTGAATTGGGCCAACATCCCAATAATGTTTTATTGAATAACTGAAGTTATGAAAATATTCGATGATTTTGAAGAATAGGTTGGATAAAAAGGTTTTTCGTTTCATTGTTTTCAAGTTATAATTCATTTACAGCAGTAACAAGTCACTATTTTAGTGAATTGGGCCAACATCCCAATAATGTTTTATTGAATAACTGAAGTTATGAAAATTCTCGATTTTGAAGAATAGGTTGGATAAAAAGGTTTTTCGTTTCATTGTTTTCAAGTTATAATTCATTTACAGCAGTAACAAATTTCAACATTTGAGTTGGCTTGTGTGGAAGTACCTAATTATGTGTTATCTTAGTCTATAATAGAAATATAAAATATTTTATTATTGTGCCAACTCTATGTTGTACCTAAAACGCAATGCTTGTTACAGGATTAGTGTATAAAATTGTTTTTAGATACATGTAATTCTAGACCTGAAATAAATATATGCATTTTCAGTATCTCAAAATACGATTTTGTGTGTGTGTGTTATGTCAATGAAAATAATTTGTTTTACTGTGATGGTTATACTGGTTACAGTCAGATTCATCCATTGATAACAATAAATCTGAAAACATCAACCCCTTATTATTACACGTGTAACATTGTACAATACTTCAAATCTGATTTTATGTGATTAAATATAAAGAAATATCAGAAGATGAGCAGTAGTTCTAATAGCCCTTATCATAACTACCAGTCTGGAATGGCCAGACGGTTGGGAGTGCTCGCAATCTGAGGGTTACAGGTTCGAATCCCCATTTCAGTTGCCCTTTCAGTTGTTGGATGTTACAGTAGCTGATAAGTTTGGGCCAGTTTATGCAGATAGCTTTCATGTAGATTTGCGTGAAATTTATATTAAAAAACCCGTCAATAACAGTATTTATTACGGCTTCAACTGGGATAGGAAAATAACAGGTATGTTGTTTCATGGGTTTTTCGCTTAGCATGGCCAGGTGGTAAGGGCCCTCGACTCGTAATCTGAGGGTCACGTATTCCATTTAGTTTTACACTGCTAAATTTTGAACGGCAAGCGTAAATAGTCCTTGTGTAGCTTTCCTCGAAATTCAAAAAACCAGCAAATCGTGGGTATTTATGTCATCAGGCAATATGGGGTCATAAAAGACAGAGAAATACAGAAGAATTGTTTCTAGTTTTTTATGTCCGCGAGTTTTGGATTTCATTGTTGGAGTAGGACAGAATTTATGTTTCTCATTATTTAGAACAGGCCTGATAGTCAAAATTCCGTTATTTTGGAGGCATCTGTTTAACAATCTTCAACAAAGTAACCTAAAACTCGTTCTAATGCTTTTATTTTTATTCATTTTCTTCATTGAGGAATCATTCTCCAGAACACTGAGATGGTCTATATAATTTTATGATATTGATCTCGTAAAACTCGTAAATGTTTGTAATACTGTGTCGTCGCATGCTTCCAAAAGAGGATGTTTCTTTTGCAAAGTTGTATATTATATTGTTACCCATAATGCCCCACTCAGAATTTTTTTTAATGTGATTGTTTACATAGGTGGGTATGGTTGATTGAAACATAAATAAAGAGTACTCGGTACAAGATGGATTCAAATGAATTTTTATTTTTGAATTACAGCAAATTTAACGCGGCCAAAGTTTTCTAGTCGTTGGAGAGTCTTAACACGTTGGTTTCCACGTGACCTACTTATCGGCTGGAACACAACCTCTACACTACAGTTTTTATTACTAGTGGTATCGTGGAAAATGTCGACAAAATAGGCTTGAGAATAAACGTGTTAATTAAAGTAAAACGGGAGGTTGTTCTCTGTCTTAATAGGTTAACCATGTCCTAGTCTAAACTGAGTCAGGCTGCGTGCCGAAAAATAGAGTTTTAGACATGATACAGGTGAATGTGAACTGCCTTACGTGTTATGAATGTGGCACTTACTGCTGTTAATAGGTTCAAACAAACCTCAAGTGCTGGCTGGCGGCCCGGCATGACCAGGTGGGTTAAGGCGTGCAATTCGTAATCTGAGGGTCGCTGGTTCGCATCCCTGTCGCGCCAAACATGCTTGCCCTTTCAACCGTTGGGGCGTTATAATGTTACAGTTAGTCCCCCTATTCGTTGGTAAAAGAGTTGGCGGTGAGTGGTGATGACTAGCTGCCTTCCCTCTATCTTGTCTTACACTGCTAAGTTAGGTACGGCTAATAACTTCCTCACGGCTAAGAGGGCGATCATGTTTGGTGTGACGGGGATTCTTTCCCATGACAAGTTTTTACATACAATATGGAGTCTTCTTTCTGGTATGGAACTTCCTTGATATTTTATCGAAGGTTCACGATGAACGATTTAATTTCGGGTTGATAGTATTCCTCATTCTTCACTGGTTACACGTCAGATTTTTCTACCGATGAATTTATGTAATGTTCTCATAAAAATACTAATGTTCGGTGTGAATCCACTGAAGTTAAATAGTTTGCAATGTTCAAAATTTATTCGCGTTCCTTATCAAATATCTGAAGTCCCAGTTTAATAAGCGTTAATTACAAGTATAACTTCCGAGGTTTATAGTATACGAATTATAGTAAACCAATAATATAAACTGTCTATTGAGGAACTACGTTGGTTAATTTATGGGCGTGAGGAAAAATTCAGCCTGTACAACGATGAAGACGATACACTAGTGTTTAAGTACAATATATACTGTTGATTCTTACGCTCTATAACCTCCTAGTGGCACAGCGATAGTGTCTGTAGCCTCACACTACTGGAAACCGGCTTTCGAAAACAGATAGTGTAGTTTTGTGATTGATTCAAAACAAACATGTACTTGTGTATCTCCTACAACTTTAGTGAACAGGTGGGAAATTCCCCATACAGATTTAGCTCTACAAGTTATATACATTTCTAAATAGAAAACATCGATATTAAAATAGATATATGACTGTAAATCCGTCACGAGCGAAAACGATGTTTAATTTGAAAAGGTTTTACGAGGTAGTATTTCTAGACCATTCCATAACATACAATAAATACGATCTTTGTTATCCCGCTAATGATCATTAAAGGATAATATTTTCTCGTTATGAATCAGTTTCTTATGTAATGAGAAGAGATAACTGATAATATTAGAATGCGTAAAATCAGTTGTTCTGTTTATTTTAGTGAAGTGTTTAGTTTTAACGAATTGTTTTAGATCAGTTATCGCGTTTTCTCAGCTAACTGACCGATCAGTCCTGAAATTGCAAAAGTAAGTTTATTTTTGCGCTAGTTGTAACACAGCTATCGTGGCGTTACCGTTGGGACGTCATTTGTAACCTTAAATGTGAAGGCAGCTTGTAAAAACGTTAAGGGAGAAACAAATTAATTTGTTATCGTTTTACGGACTCGATTTCGAATTATTTGTATCAGATAACACAAAAGAACCCGCCCAACGAGAGACTGGAAAGAAAGGATACACATCGTATAAGGTGTGTATTTTATGTTACTAAATATAATACGTTGTGTACGGCATGAAACATACATTTCTACTGAACTGGGATCCGAGCTAATGCTCACTGAAATTAATAAGTTTTGAGTCACGAATGTCATTATAAAACGTATTTTTAAGCTCATTAAAGAAACTAATTATGTCATTGGTCAATACCAAAATTAAAAGTAATCTTCACTTTAGGTTTCATGTGAATTTTACACAAACCGTGTAATTTAAAGGTATTATATTTCTAGATTAACGAAGCCATATAACTTATGGTAATTTGAAACTCTTAGAACTTCTGAATTTCATATTCTTAAATGGGACATATTTTGAATGATAAACAATGATTTTGAAAAGATTTCTGCATAAACAAGTCATTTGCAACGTCTGAAGAACTTCATCTATAAGCATAAGTCATAACCTTTGCAAGTGCTGTTACCTATTGGCGATATTGTGAGTTAAGCACGCAGATATATATTTTATAATGTTGAATTGTGGTTCTGCTTGTCTTATGTATCTTCGTACAATAACTTCAACGTATCAAACGTCAAAGCTAGTAAGCTTAACTACTGTTGTGCAGCTCAAGCTACTGACATTTGCAAGTTTCGTTTGTTTTGAATTTCGCGCAAAGCTAATTTAGGGCTATCTGTGCTAGCCGTTACTAATTTAGCAGTGTAAGACAAGAGGGAAGGCAGCTAGTCATCACCATCCACTGCCAACTCTTGGGCTACTCTTTAACCAACGAATAGTGGGATTGACCGTCACATTTATAACGCTCCCACGACTGAAAGGGCGAGTATGTTTGGTGTGACGGGGATTCGAACCTGCGACCCACAGATTACAAGACGACTGCCTTAACCACCTGGCCATGCCGGGCCATTATTAGAAGAAAATTTCAAAACAGCTTCCTAGAACCAGCATAAGTTCACTTCTTAGCTTCAAGGACAAAAAGGTGTTTCACTTCTCGGAAAAATATTTTAAAACTAAAAATGATCTAGTGATCGTATATTGTCTTAAGAGAATTTATAATACTTGTGTAAAATACTGTCTATTTCAAAATCAGAACGGTTTAACAATATTCAAATAGGAAAAGAGTTAAAAACAACAAAAACAAATGGAACCTATTGCTATGAGGTATGACTTTTTAGCCATCCTCAGGCTAGAAACCATCAGTTTTCTGTAAATTGATGTGTTACGTTATAATACAATATCGGTAAACAAGAGTTTGTACGTATATATTTTTTGTTGGTATGGTTAAAACAAGCTATTGTTGTTGTTGTTGTTTGTAATTAAACACTAACTACACAAAGAACTATCTGTGGTCTGCCAATCACGAGTATTTGTTTGTTTGTTTTGGAATTTCGCACAAAGCTACTCGAAGGCTATCTGTGCTAGCCGTCCCTAATTGAGCAGTGTAAGACTAGAGGGAAGGCAGATAATCATCACCACCCACCGCCAACTCTTGGGCTACTCTTTTACCAACGAAAAGTGGGATTGACCATCACATTATAACGCCCCCATGGCTGGGAGGGCGAGCATGTTTGGCGCGACTCGGGCGCGAACCCGCGACCCTCAGATTACGAAGCGCACGCCTTAACGCACTAGCCCATGCCAGGCCCTATCACGAGTGTCGAAACTCAATTTCTAACGTTGTAAGTCTGCGGACACACCGATGTTCCACTGGGAGTCTAAAAATAAGTTAACTACGAGAAAGAAGACTTAAGTAATTAATTCAATATCTTCATAATTACTCCGGTACTTCATAAAGAGGCATAATTAATTAAAGATTCGCGCTTTGATTTGTTCCTGTCACGCATCAGTCGATATATACAAAAGTAAACTGATAGAATGAAACTTTATGTTTTAAAACATATGTCGTGTTAAAAGCAGGTGAGATGATTTTAAAGGAACCATTTTTATATACCGTTTAAGATATTATTTCCATGTACTATTTAGCAGGGGCGTAGAATTTTACTTCCGATGGGGGGGATGATATTTTCAATTACTTATGTGGACTGTTC
The DNA here is from genome assembly GCA_011833715.1 of Carcinoscorpius rotundicauda. Taxonomy (NCBI): domain Eukaryota; kingdom Metazoa; phylum Arthropoda; class Merostomata; order Xiphosura; family Limulidae; genus Carcinoscorpius; species Carcinoscorpius rotundicauda. The sequence continues at coordinate 21,488,719 of CM022393.1, read as the reverse complement.
AATTTGCAAATTGGTAATCTCTGATTATGTGAACCTGAAAGCTGTAAACATGCAGTCACAGAGTAATCCTGTTGCCATGATACTTGCATATATACTTCGGCCTACTCACTGATACTTACGAACTATTGCTTAGATCGAAAAACTTAGAAGCACGCCTATATTAAAGATGTACATTTCGGCTACTGAAAAAGCCTACATCTAGGCCTAACTATGTAATTCGATTGATAAGAACACGAAAATCACAAGAACAAACACACAATTTGTAGGCCTGTGATGCAATAAAACAATTCAACAGACCAACCTGTAGGGGGGAATGACTGTATGCACCATACCCCCCAACTAAAATGAAGGTGGGATGTATCCCACCCATTCCCCCAGAATCTACGCCCCTCCTATTAAGATAGTTTCATATACTGTTTAAGGTATCATTATATTAGTCTTCTTTCTTGAAATGAAACAATATACTGAGAATTAGTGCCATCAGCGATAAAAGTTCTTTTCTGGCAAAATCTTTGCCAGGAACATAAACAAAGAAAGAAAGGAGACTGGTTCGCCTATGGTGTTTGAAGATGTTGTTTACCTTTGGATTCATGCTCGAATAGAGCAAATCATATTATTTAGAAGCAAAGAAATGATGCTGAAAGAAAGGTAATAAGACGCACAGTAGTCTTGAGAGGTCAAACTCGAATTAGATCAGAAGAAAGTGAGGTGTATGATACTGATTCTGGAGAAGATGGAAAAGATGAAACCTCGAAAACCATTATTACTTTATACAGCTGGGCCCGACACGGCCAAGCGCATAAAGGCGTGCGACTCGTAATCTGAGGGTCGCGGGTTCGCATCCCCGTCGCACCAAACATGCTCGCACTTTCAGCCGTGGGGGCCTTATAATTATACGGTCAATCCCACTATTAGTTGGTAAAACAGTAGCCCAAGAGTTGGCGGTGGGTGGTGATGACTAGCTGCCTTCCCTCTAGTCTTATACTGCTAAATTAGGGACGGCTATCACAGATAGCCTTCGAGTAGCTTTGGGCGAAATTCAAAAAACAAACAAACAAACTTTATACAGCTGTATCTTTTTTCATACTAAATGGATTCTAAATCTGAAAACAATATTCTGAATATTAAAGTCACTGAGCTTATTTCTACCAATCAGCGCCTTCTGGGGCATTATATCTCAAAATTTGCCTAGAGATGTCGGTTTTCCGTCACCGGGGATTTTAAACAGATAAAAAATCAGCGAATAAACTAAGTGACTAAAAGTACACAAAAAGCGACTCGATAAATCACGAACAAATAATAGACAAGTAAGTGTAACGATAGAAGAATAATAGGGAAATTATTAGTTAGACGAAATGACATGTAGATTATAATAAATAAACATTAAACTGGTCAGTGTGATAAATATACTATAAAAAAAGTTAAAGGGGTATCAGATCTTCGTTTTTTTGTTTTTTGTTCAGCATAGAAATATAGAACGAGCTAGGCCCACCACAGGTATCGAAATCCAATTTTTAATGTTATAAATCGCAAAATCACTGGGGACATTGGAAATTCTAATATCACAGCAAAATTACCAAAGAAAAATTAATGTTGATCACCATCCCTACCCTCTGCCCTTCTCAAATCAGACAAAAAATGACTGGTCAATGTGATGTAAAGTGCAGCTAATTTTTTTATTTTATTAAGGACGCTAACAACACATTCATTTTAACCATAATACATCAATGTGTAGCTTTGTACTTAATTCTGAACAAACTAATCAGCTCACATTTAACCATGTATAATATATATATAATCAATTTTTGCATGCATGTAAAAATATGTAATTGGAATATCCAGACAACTATGGATCTGGTATATACATCCCTTATTTTGAAATAGCAATTCGAGTCAAAAGAAAACCACCCAGCAACATCTGCCAGTATTTTTCAATCGAAAATACACAGCGTATTCAGCTGTAGTACTTTTCGATCCACAGCCCGGCACAATAGCCACTACATCACGCCCGGTGTGTGTGTGCATGTATATATATATATATATGACTACAGAACACAAATATTAAAAATTAAAATATAATGGAGTACTAGATATCATGTACTCACTAAGCCTATTTAAATCTTTCTTTTTATCTATTAACGTGGTGAATTGTGACGTGTTTCTAGCATATTCAGTTTCTGAGATGTTGCTCAATTTAACCCAAATCTCAGTTTTTGGTATACAAATTAAAACCGTGTTTATTTAAACGTGAGAAGAATTTTTCTCGACGGTGGATTATTAATGTTCACAATATTCTATTGTATTACTTTACAACAGAAATTGTAAGATTTCACTTGCACAAGAAAAAAAAATCAAAGAAGATTGTTAGAAATAATTTATTACGAACATTTCCGACACGGTTGCGTGGTTACTGTAATTATGTATTATTTATTTTCGTATCTTTAATCAAATAGAACAATAGCGGTACGTTGTTCTGTTGAGATATAATGTAAACTTGAATTTCGCTGTAAATTAATTTTTGTCATTGTCACGAGACGATTTTAAAAATACATTTCAAGAGTAGAATCGTTAATTAAATTATTAAACAGGAAAAACCTACTAGGTTAATTAATAATACAGGCTGTAATATAAATTATACGGAGGTGTTATATTTCTGAGAACTAGAACATATGGTGATTTGTTTGTATGTTTAGTTAAGGATATATACGGAAAATTACTCAAAGGTTATCTCCGTTAGCCGTCCCTAATAATGAAGTAATATATTATAGAGGATAGGAAGCTAGTCAACAGTATTCAGTTGCCAACTCTTGGATTTTGTGTCGTTCTGGTTTTTTTTAGCTAAATTTTGCGCAAAGGTACTAAAGGACTATTTGTGCTAGTTGTCTAAAATTTTGAAGCGATGTATTAGAAGGAAGGCAGCGAGCCAACATCACTCACTGCCAACTTTTAGGGCGCTCTTTATCAATGAATAGTGGGATTGACAACCACTTTGTAACACCCCCTAGGACGAGCACGTTCGATGACGATTTTCGATTCCGTGACTCAAGGATTAAATTCGAGTGCCCTAGCCATGAGAGGCCACCAGCTCTTTTCCAAACAAATGAAGGGATTTAATACGCCCACGGTCTCAGAGTACTGAGTGCAGTTTTATTATTATTTTTCGATAAAGGCCTTAAATCACAGACATTCATAGCCGAACACGATAATCAGTGGGCCACGCTCGGCTTACAGTATGATAAATCAGCTTCAACCATATTGTTTGTTGTTAAGTGCAGAGTTTGTCGCGAATCGAATATCGAGTTTTAGCGTTGTAAGTCCATAAACTTACCGCTAACCGTTTGGCAAAACATTTCGTTTATTATTGCAGGCACGTATTATCCAATCGCCAACTTTAGCTTTTAAATCCATATAGTACCATAGAGATATCGAACCATCGCATTGAAGTTTTAACAGGGTAACTATAGCAACCTCCCGAACTGAAGCACAAAAAAATATTGTTGAAGTTACGGGGAAAATGTTATTACGAACGCCATCTTCTCAGTTTAACATAACTTGTAGTTTTATTTGAATTGATTAGTGATTACGGCGTAAATAATTTCTTATTTGTTTTATAAAAAGAGTATATAAATAAAACTAAGGGCAAGAGAAGAAAACATTTCTATATGTGTTTTGGTTTCGACTGCACGTGGCCACTTGGTTAGCGTACAAGACTGTAAACCCAATGACATAAGACTCGCCTATCAATGCTACACTTTGGGGAAGTTGGTGCGTCGTAACAGAGACAGTCAAATTAGCGGCAAGTACATAATTCTGTCGTTTTATATCTTTGTTTGAAACCGAATATTTTGCCTGACCATTTGATATGAAATAGGAATTTTATAACATTCTTTGTTAACTAGTTCAGCTGGCCGCCAGTTGTCTTCTGAAGCATGGCGAGTGGTCTAGGTACAATGTGAAACTTTGGAATTCTTATTGCTCGGAATGTGTCACTTCCCGGCGAGTTACGTAAAACTTATGTTACAAACGGCGGCAAAAAAAGAAAATCACGAACGACGTTCACAAAGTCGTGGACGTGCGAATATTTCAAAAAATGAACAAAATTATGGTAAACATACTCAGGAAGAATGAAACGTGAAAGTTGTAAAAGTTTTATTTTACATTGACAAAAATATCATATGGTATTACTCTGAAAACTAAAACATTCAAGTTGATCGTTAGAAAGTTGCTCATGCAGTCTCAAATATGTTTATAAAGCGAGCATATATACATTCTTTCATCTGAAAGGATTGTTTTATTTTTGGAATTTCGCGCAAAACTGCACAGGGGCTATCTCTGCTAGTCGTCCCTAATTCAGAGGTGTAAGACTGACTAGAGGACAGGCAGCTAGTCATCACTACCTACCGCCAACTCTTGGGCTACTTTTTTACCAACGATTAGTGGGATTGACCGTCACATTATAACGCCCTCAAGGACGAAAGGGTGAGCATGTTTGGGGTGACAGGGATTCGAACCCGCGACCCTAAGATTAGGAGTCGAACGCCTTAACCCACTTAGCCAATATAAAAGGAAATATTTTCACCATACTGTTTTGCGAAGAAAAATCAAAATCAGGGATTATTTTTGTAACTCACAAAAACCTATAGTTTCATGTGCAAAGACGTCGCTTTTACAATTAGATGTAGGGTGTTTTGTTTTTCGTAACTGTGCTGTTTTCGATATAAACTACATGTTTAATGTAGCTAACCACACGGTTGTCTACTGTACGTATAATATCGGTTTTTACTGAATTCGTTTTATTTGTTTACTTCCTTATTATTTCTTTTATTAAGAATTTTCAGAATTTGATATTATTTATCAACTTGTTTTATGTCAGAATAAGAATGTAGTTTCTTAGCAATCCACATATTAAATCTTTGTTTACGCATTCCTTCTCATGCTGTCATGGTAACAAGTGGCTCGTGCTTGTTGCTTCAAGCTTGGGCTCGTTCGGCCCGTTAGAACGATAGCTTTTGTCACTGATCAAACGACGGAGAGTGATGTGAAATTATTTATAAAAGATTTTCATTAATTTTAAGTAATGAAACATCGTTAAACATTGGATGTCAGTGAAGGTATGATTTTTTCATAAGTTATTTAGAATATCGATTTCCATGTACGAGAACAAAATAATCTGATTGCTAGCCTATCTTTCAAGCCGTTAGCTTCATTTTTAGTTACTTATTTAGATTTGAAACCAGTAGAATTATAAGTACACGCCACATTTTACCATAAAGTAATAGATAAACCCACATAGTGAAATATTTATTAAAACACTCCAGTTAAAGTGTTATGGCAAGAAGATCATTAAGGCGTATTATATACGTTTTCAGTGCGACTTAAAACGATCCGATTTTGTGACGAAGGCGATTTTTTAGGATGGATTTAACTGAGTTATGAAATCTAATTGACTCAACAGCTTCGTTGTATAGACGAGTTGGATTTTACGTGTGTGTGTGAATTACGGTTGACTAGAAAACAACCTTAAACGGCCACGAACGTAACTGTTGCATTTGTTTTCTCTCATTAACTTAGCAATTTCACATTTGGAAGAAGCAGTTATTAACATAAATGTTATATTTACCTGGTAATTTGGAATAAAAGTCGGGAAGGTAAAATCGATTCTAATTTACTTATCAGACCCAACTGGTTTAAACACAAGTAGCAGTCTTACAGAGTAATCCGTTGTGTGAATGTTTGTGTTTTGATTTGTTTGAAGAGCACAAAGCTGCGCAACCCGGCTATCTGTGTCCCGTTCATCGTGTGTATCGAAATTCGGTTTCTCGTGTTGCTAGTCCGGAGACATACCACAACGCTGCTTGTGATTACACTTGGAATAGCCTCTCGGTTACAATATATATATAGCAGATTCTGTCATATTTTAATACACATTTTAAATGTCAGAAGAAATGCTATCAAAAATGAAAGCTTGAAAAACACAGTCATCACGTAAATTGGGTTTTACTTCTCATAATAAGTAAAACACGTTGTTTGGAATTATTATTTACTCGTATATAAAATTATAGATAAAAATTTCCTCTTTATATGCATATATTCTGTCGTGTGATTGGATAAAAAGAACAGAGTGTCAATGTTTAGTAGGCACCCTGATGAGTCCCCTTATCCGAGACGTTAAGCGGATTCTCATAAAAACAACACCTCTACACCTGATACAACTTCAATTTTTTCTTACACAGCTAATTTGTTTCGTGGAGGAAATACAGCTGACAATGAGTCGTAAATACGTTTCAAGACGACAAACCATGACAAACATCTTAAAAAATCAACGCATCATTGAGTTGTTTCATTGCTATGTGGGTACCACCATTGACGTTTCCAACTTCCCAAAGTTTACCAATTTCAAGGAACTTATGAAATATTGCAACTCTTATGTTTCCTTCCCTATTACTGTGTGCCTAAAACTAAACTTGGCTCTAAAAGGGTCGTTTATAAGTAAACGTGGCACTGAAAAGCTTAAAATATACACTAATAATTTGTAAAATTATCCAGAGATCTTTACTTGTTTTTGACAATCCTATCAGGTCAAGCGTTTACAACAGTGGTCTCATAGGCTAATGTTTTTATTCTTTATTGGGGTTAGTGGGGCACAGTCAGAAATTATTGTCAGTGGTAGGCTATTGATAATAATTGTACAAACTATGATAAGTGGGTCTCTTCGTTTATATCATTAAATTTTTATTGTTACTTTGATGATTGTATTGGTTTCCAATGGAGAAAAATATTTTGATATAAGATAATCTATAAAGATATAATAGTACTGTCTGTTCTATGTCCATGTAACTACTTCGCAGAGTGCAGATGGATATTCACAAAAATTTGTACAGAGGGAGATTCATTAAGTCCATGAGGGAGGTAGCAATAGAAATAGCGCTAGATGGCCACAACAGATTGTTCAAAATAACATTGAAGATGCAACAGGAAGGGTTAAATACAAATTTTCAGTTCAGCGTTTTGCGGTTTTTTTAACGTTACTTCGCCCCCTGAAGATGGATCTTTACCAAATTTGACCTGAAGGTTCGTTGGGTCTTTGGAGAAATACGTGCAAATTTTATGGTCGTTTTTGTTTACAATTACATGTAATGGAAGTAACATTTTATGTCCTAAAATGATCTTTAATTAATCATGAATTTACGTAATTTCCACCGAGGGAACAGGTACTCCAGCTAATAAGAAATAAATTACCAAGTCAAAAAAAAAAACAACTTTCGAGACGCCCCTTGTCCCTTACTCCATTGTAACGTGGTCTTTACTACCTGACGAAGAGTGAGTGCCAGTATCGTAGTCCAAAATAAACTTGAAAAAATTTTCATATTAATTTATTCTTTATTATCATTTATCCGAATGTTTTCTCACGTCTCGCGGAACAACGCTCATTCAAGAACACATGGATTTAGGATTATTAAAAAAGCGAATGGAAAACCTTTTGGGGGAGGTCCGTGGTCTACAGGCATGACGCCATTGTTTTACAGCGTTGCAAACTGGAAACGTATTTCAGGACGACCGGTATGGTTGTTTCGACCTTCCTAGGTCATCTTCAGGTTAACAAAGAGATTTTGCAACTGACCGTTGCCGGATACATGTCTCAGGGACGAGAGTATAAACGGGTATGGAATTGTAGGAGACATTGCAGTTAGATGTTAGGTTAATAATTAATATAGGTTCAAAGGTGCTCCTTTATATTGGTTTAATTTTGGTTTTAGTTGCTGAATCAGTAAGGATACTTTGAATTTGCGTTTGTTTATGTTTGTTACCCTACTTAATATCGATATGTTGTGCTTATTTGATTTGCACTGTTCAAAAATGTGTGAAGATGTGTTTTTTGTGTTCTTTGAATCTATTTTCCATTTTTCTACTCGGTTCTCCAATGTAGAAATCGTGGGAGTTGTTGCATTGTATTTCATAAATTATGTTGGTGTTGTGTTTGTCAGTGTAGTTTTTACATAGTATGGACTTTAGTTTTGTACCTGTTTTTTGAATAAATTTGGTGTTTACTGGAATGTTGTGTTTTGTTATAAGTTTTTTCAAATGTAGGTTATTTTGTCACTGATGTCGGGAACATTTGGTATACAGTAGTATAAGGATTTGTAGTTTGTTGTATCTTGGGAGTTATTGTTGTTGGTCTAGGTGTGTGCGTATAATTTTTTTTAGGAAATTTGTTGATGTTGATAAAGTGTTGTTTTATTTTGTTGATTTCATTGTTAATTTTATAAGGTTAACATAGTTTTTTTGGTTGTGTTTTTTTTTATATGTTGAGTTTTTGTTTTATTCCATGTGTATAATTCAGTATGAGTGATTTTTATGTCGATTTCTGTTTCGAAATGTGTATCAGTTCTAGTGATTTTGAAGTAAAGAAATGCTACTTGGTTTTTCCTGTTAAGATATGAACTTAATGTTGGGGTGTATCGAGTTAACCTGATTGGGAAAAAAAACAACTAAGTGTGTGTTCTGTAGATGTGAATCCAGCAATTGTATCAACAATATACCTGTACCAGTATAGTGGTGGGTGTAAGGCTGAACTAATCGCTTGTGACTCAATTTGTGTTATAAAAATGTTGAATAGAACTGACGACACAGGATTCCCCATACTTTGTTTGTTTGTTTTGGAATTTCGCACAAAGCTACTCGAGGGTTATCTGTGCTAGCCGTCCCTAATTTAGCAGTGTAAGACTAGAGGGGAGGCAGCTAGTCATCACCACCCACCGCCAACTCTTGGGCTACTCTTTTACCAACGAAAAGTGGGATTGACCGTCACATTATACACCCCCACGGCTGGGAGGGCGAGCATGTTTGGCGCGACTCGGGCGCGAACCCGAGACCCTCAGATTACGAAGCGCACGCCTTAACGCGCTAAGCCATGCCGGGCCCTTCCCCATACTTAGGCCATTTATTTGTAGGTAGTTTTGATTATTGAACATAAAGTTAGTTTTGGTGGTAGTGAATCCTATAAGTGTTGATAATTGTTATCTATGGGTGTATATCAACGGGTTGGAGTTTTGGATATAAAGTTTTAAAGCTATCTTACAGGCTTCAGTAGTTGGGACTTTTGTGAAGAAAAAGTACCCGGCTGATGTTACATGTTTAAAAAATGCCCATGGCTATATATTTATCGAGATTGTAGCTAAATGATTCGTAGGTTGGCATTATGAGTCCTAGTGAACAATCAGGTTTGGAGGTGCCGTATAGTTGTGGTGTGCGTGAGTCGGTCTTTTGTAGGTAAGAATAAATGTTATCTGAGGTTGAGATGTTTTTTTTTCATTTGCGGTAGTATTCCGTTTAACTGGTTCTCACGTGTTTTTTGTTGAATTTGTGTTCAGTAGTTTAAAATTGTATTTTATCTGACAAGATGTTCATTTTTGAATGTATTCATTAGTGTTTATTACAACTATAGCATTGCTCTTATCTGCGTTTAGAAGTTTGATGTTGTTGTCTTGTTTTAAGTTGGGTCTGTCCTTGGATAACTTTGCTGAATTCACTGGTCAGCCCATCCCACCATAACTTCTTACAGTCCCCAGTTGTGACGTATCTTTAAGTCATCTGAGAATGGTAGACACTCCTGATTGGAAATACTGTCTGTTATCTTTCGAACCATCCTTCCATTCCTATTTATACAGATGGTTCGAAATCAGGTGACTCTGCCATGATTTGTTGTGGTTCAGTGGTTGCGTGCAGAATCCTCTCTACAGTTTCTGTGTTCACTGCTGATCTGTACGCCATTTCTCTTGCCCTGGATCACATAGAAGTTAAGCAGTGCTCAAACTGTACTATCTATACTGACTCTCTTTAGTTCTCTACTGGCCAGGAATCGCTTCAAGTTAGTTCACACCTTGTTCTCGCCGATATTCAAAACCGACTGCCCCATTTCTCTTTAATATCTGCTTCTATCCTGTTTTTCTGGATACCGAGCCACGTTGGTATTCGCAGGAACGAGTTCGCCGACACCGCAGCTAAATCTACCTGTTCTGGCACTATCACCGCTGTGCCTGTTCCATAGATGGACTATGGTTCTGTATTTAAGGCTCGGCTCTATGTCAGCTGGCAGTCGACTTTGAGTGAACAACGCGAAAACAAGCTTTTCCAAATAAAACCTTATGTTGGACTTGGGCCGTCTTGCTTCTGTAAGGATCGGAAAGAGGAAGTTGTTCTAACTAGACTATGCGTTGGTCACAGTCTTTTAACTCTTTGTTTCCTTTTATCTGTAACTGATGCATCAGTGTGTAGTATTACGCATTTTACAGTTTTTAAACTCATCGTTTTCTTTTATCTGGAACTGATGCACCAGTGTGTAGTTTGTGTAACATTCAGATCACTGTAAGCCACATTTTACTTTCTTGTTGTTATTATGACTCTCAACGACGGCACCATTTTAAACATTTTCTGTCCCAAGGTTTGTCCATAACTGTAGACAGTGATGGTTTCACTGTCCACCATGATAATGTTTTTAGTTTTTTAAAGGCCATTAATCTTTTTAATGCCATTTAAGAGTTTTTATTTATACACTAGACCTTTTTTATTATGATTCCCTTTTACATAAAGTTCGATTTGAAATTAGAAATTGGCCGTAACATCAAATAACTCGAAACCAGAACTGGAAAGGTTAACTTCAGGTGACTAACGCTGGTTTCTGTACTTACCTGTAAGTCTTCCTGGTGCGTTACGATAATTACAATTATGCTACAGAAAGTCCTTTTCAGCTTGTATCACTGTAGGTTTTCTCTTAACGCTGTAGACTAGATGTAAACATTGGTTTTATGCTATTTATGTGTTTTATTAAACTTTGTTTTATTTTACCTTAATTTCCTTTTATGAATTTTAATAATTTTAACTTTTTACCAGATGTTTGGCACAGATAGCCTGACTGCTTTGTGCCATAAAACACTAAATGAATCAACCAACCAAGATATATATCGAATTAACATTTTTTTGTGGGAGGCTGTTTTTTAGTTTTCTTTTCTGTGAAATTGTGTTGATAGTTTTGTGTAAAAATTCTTCAAGAAGGTTGTTTTAAGATATTTTGACGTGTTTTGAGGAAATAGATGTTTTCATTTCTACCTGGAAATATAGATTGTTGGTTGTCGGCGGAACTGTTGTCGAAGTTATCTTCTTTCTGGTGGTTGTTTTCTGTTATTTTGTTGGTGTTTTCAGTTTGAGCAGAGTGGATCAAAAATCTTCTAGCTAGGTCTTCCAGACGGGCTTTCATTTCGATGTATGTGGAATATTTCTAGGTATTACTGTGAAGTTGAGTCCTTTGTTGAGTAGATTTATTTCTTCATTGCTTAATTTTCGGTCGGATCTGTTAATTATGAGGTTTGTTGGTGGTTTTTCGTGTTGGCACCTTAATTTATCTAGTGGTCCGGCATGGCCAGATGGGTTAAGGCATTTGACTCTTAATCTGAGGGTCGCGGGTTCAAATACCAGTCGTGCCAAACATGCTCGCCCTTCAGCCGTGGGGACGTTATGATGTGACGGTCAATTCCACTATTTTTTGGTAAAAGAGTAGCCTAAGAGTTGGCGGTGGGTGGTGATGACTAGCTGCCTTCCCTCTAGTCTTACACTGCTAAATTAGGGACGGCTAGCGCAGATAGCCCTCGTGTAGCTTTGGGCGAAATTTAAAAACCAAACAAATAAGTTATCTGGTTTTTTGTTGTGGCGGACCTTCTTTTCTTTGTCGTTCTTACTACTGAGTTGATTGATGCGACGTTGTATGAGTCCATAAATGTCTGGTTCAATGCAGCAGGCCAGTTATTAGTCTAGATTCATTTTTTGTATTTGTAGGTCATTTAATTCTTTATATTTCGTGCTTAGCATGGCTTTTAGTAGAGTTTTTTTTTTCTGTAAATCATGGATAATGTTTGTACACTGGTTAAAATTCTTCGGTAGTTTTATCTTCACAAAATTAGGGATTAGTTTTTTTCCTTTCTGCACTGTTAGATGAAATAAATGTCATTTCTTGAACTGTGCCCCCCAGTGGCTCAGCGGTATGTCTGCGGACTTACACGCTAAAATCCGGGTTTCGATACCCGTGGTGGGCAGAGCATTGTGTAGCTTTGTGCTTAATTCAAAACAACAACAAATTCTTGTACTGATTTGTTATTTACGTATCTATGTTTCGTTACGATTGTATGAGCGTGTACGGTTAACAATGGTGTAATGTAGGGAAGTTGAGACATAATGAAGTTTAAAAAGATAACACAATACGCAAAAAATCGTAAAAGATTTACGCTTCTAGTATAATCGCCGTGGTGAAGTAATTCTAGATGACGAAAGATCCACTTGAAATAAAAATGTATCTCGGATCGGCTGCTACGGGTATTAATGTGTTCTGAGATACATTTTTATTTCCAGTGGGTTTCTCGTCATCAAGAAACTGGGAACATGTTTTGCAGTTTAAATGTAGCTCTGTAATCAGCAATAAAACTACATTAAATTACTTGCTCATTACTGGGTTATTTTTCGCTTTTGATCTATGTATATAAGATTGCGTTGATTAAAAGTTAATTCCAAAAATATTTAGTTTTTGGACTTAAGTAAAAATTATTTGATAATTATATGTAGCCTCTGAAAAAGATAGCCTAAACTACCATCTGGGCGTGGCCCAAAAGATAGTTTACCCGAATTTGGATAAGAGGGTTTATGGCTCAGCTCCAATTACAACAAAAGTGCACTTCGTACTTTGGAGCTGCGAGTGCAGTGAAAGTCAGGTTGAGTATGTTTTGAATCTCGCGTAAAGTTACAAAAGGGCTATCTGCGCTCGCTGTCCCTAATTTAGACCGGAGGGAAGTCAACTAGTCATCATCACCCACCGCTAACTCATGGGCATTTCTTTTACCAAAGAATAGTGGGATTGATCATCACATACTGAAAGGAAGAGCACTTTTGGTGGAACAGGATTCGAACCTACAATCCCCAGATTGCAAGTCGAGTACCTTAATCCCCTGATCATAGTAATGGTAGTAGCTGTTTTGACTACCTGTCTTCTCCTAGCTCAAATAATGGACGCGTGATAGGCCTTGTGTAGCTTTGCGCGAAAGTTTCAAAAATAAGAAAAAAGTTATTACTTGATATTGATACCAGATATTTCTTTATTTTTGCTAAATTGTAATTATATTGTTACTATATATTACGCCCCCAATGGCTCAGAGGAATGTATGCGGATTCAAACCCTAAAAACCGGGTTTCGATACCCATGGTTGGCAGAGCACGGATAGACCATTGAGTAGCTTAATTCAAAACAACAACTATATATTACTTGTTATTAGATATTTCATGACATTGATATTAGATATTTTCCATATTGCTTCAAAATAACATAATTGTAATTAGATATTTTATGATATTATTATTAGTTATTCCAGGATATTAGATATTTCATATTGCTAGCAAATATTACTTGATATTGTTGGTATATATTTCTCAATATTTTTACTAGGCACAAAATCTTTTTTTTTCAAATATACATCTAATTTATATGTATATTTATATTATAAAGAATTTTCTGGTTTTCTTTTATTTCTTTAACGAGATTTGTATAGCACTTTATGTTATCTGTTTATTAAAATATCAATTGTATGGTGTGAATTCTTTGTTGTTTAAGCAGGCGAAACATGATTATAATCAACTAGAAGATGCCCATTGAAATAAGGAAGTGTTCTTAGAAATAGTTACGAATATACATATATAACGTGTTTTCAGTCCATTCCCTTAGTTCATACCGTATATGAATATGATTGTCTGTCTTTTGGGCTATCAGTCGTAATTCCACGCGTTATTTCAATAATAAAAATTGTATAGTGTCTGTTTTTAAGAAAATAAAACTGACTGCAATGCATTGCTGGCAAGAATATTTATGCTTCGATACAATGGATGCATCAAGAACAATAGAGAGGACAGAATTGCTGTAGTAATCACAAAGATTTTTTGCGCTGGAAACCACCGTTCCTTATGATTTTACTGAGTGCAAGGAAAATCGCTTCCCGTTTTTGACAATTTTTCATTTCTGTAAGAAGTATCAAAAGAAAAATATTAATCTCAATTCAAATCAATTTATTTTACATGGTACAATAAAATATTGTATGTGTATAATACGACACCGAAAAATAAAACAAACATATAAATCGAACAACAACAAATAAATATTGAAGCACATTCCTCTCTTCTGCGTTTTTTCTATTCATGCTTCTTCTTTTTTAATTTTTTGTAAAATCTCAACAAAGGATATCAAATTTTGTTCGTGAATTCCCTAAGAAAAATATTTTTAATACAATACAAAGTTTTAGGAATTGTTAAAAATAATGATTTTATTGTAGTGTACTCTAAAAATACGCATTTCGATATGTATATACAGATATAAATTGTACGGTTAACCATTTTGGAGATACAAAGCATGACAGACAAGAGAGACAGACATTTGGACACTTTTTTATATATGAATAAAATTGATTTTAAAAGGGTTATATTATCTTATTATATTTATAAACACTACATTCTTTACTGGGTCTCCTAGGACTATTCTGAAAAGAAGATTTCATAACAGTATTTCAACTACAATTTTTTATCCACCATATCCATTACCATCAACAGCTTCTATTGAGTGAAGATCCTCTTTGAGGTTACGTCCTCGAGAAGAGCGAGAAGGACCTTTTATAGTTATTTCAAAGAAACGAACGGAAAGGACCTTTTATAATTACTTCACAGGAAAGAACGAGAAGGACCCTTTATAGCCACTTCAAAGGAAAGAGTGAAAAGGCCCTTTACTTTCTTCATAAAAGAAAGCGAGGAGGACCTTTTATAGCTACTTCACAGGAAAGAGCGAGGAGGATTTTTAATAGTTATTTCAAAGAAACGAATGAAAAAGACCTTTCATAATTACTTCACAGGAAAGAGCGAGAAGAACCTTTTATAGTTACTTCAAAAGAAAGACTGAAAAGGCCCCTTTTTGTACTCACTTCATAAAAGAAAGCTAGGAGGACCTTTAATAGATATTTCAAAGAAACAAACGAAAAGGAACTTTTATAGATACTTTAAAGGAAAGAGCGAAAAGGCCCTATTTATACTTACTTCATAGAAGAAAGCAAGAAGGACCTTTTATAATTACTTCAACTAGAAGAGCAAGAAAGACGTTTTTGAAGTTACTTCAACCAGAAAATAGTAAATCCAAACTACAAACCTAATTGGCCCAGCATGGCCAAGCGTGTTAAGGCGTTCGACTCGTAATTCAAGGGTCGCGGGTTCGAATCCCGATCACACCAAACATGTTCGCCCTTTCAGCCGTGGTGGCGTTATTAGTTTCGGTCAATCCCACTATTCGTTGGTAAAAGAGTAGCCCAAGAGTTGGAGGTAGGTGGTAATGACTAGCTGCCTTCCCTCTAGTCTTACACTGCTAAATTAGGGACGGCTAGCGTAGATAGCCCTCGAGTAGCTTAGCTCGAAATTCAAAACAAACAAACAAACCTAATTAAAAAGGCTAAATGATTATTTCAGAAAAAAAACCAGATGTGTGGCAATTTCTTCGCTGGACCTACCGCTGTGTAACCAACATCAACCAGACTATAAATAATATAGACAACTTCTGGTTGATTTTAATATAATTATAATGCTTCTTTTTATGATTTATAGATATGGGTTGTGGAGCAACCAAAATCGCTGAGGTAAATGCAGATACAATGCCCTCTGAGGTCGAAGTAGAAACTCCAGTACAACCAGACGAAGGTAAGTAATTAACTGCTATATAATATTTGTTAATAATCTAAGAATGTCGTTAAAAGAAGAAACGCAGGGCTGTTATGTGATGATTAAGTGCCATATGAGGAGTTGAGGTGTCTCTTCATTTGTTTCTTTGTTCATTTTCACTCAAAGCTACTTGAAAACTGCGACATACTAGACGGTCAACACCGTCCACTGCTACCTCTTCGACTACTTTTGATTAACGAAAAGTGGAATTGACTGTATTCTTATAGCGCCCCCACGACTGAAGTGGATGGAATTAGAACCCGCGATCTGTATATTATAAGTAGAGCACTCTAATTATTAGTGCATGCCAAACCGTCGTTTAATAGGGAATCGAAGTGTTTGTATGTAAACATTGAAATACAGAGTAGACGGCAAAGACAGTTTCTGTTAGATCTTTCTAAACACTAAACTTAATCAGTGTGAATTTTGAAATACGTCTTCAAAGTGAAAGCTTTATTAATCAGTTACCTTAAGTTGCTTCCTGTGATTCTTAATCAGTGACGTCCCTCAAGTAAGATATCTGTATTCCTGGGCTGTTGATTCCGTAGAAAGGTGTCCGATTGATTTGATAGAAAGGATAACGTTTTAAAATGCTAAACATGTTGCAACAGGAGTGGAAATTAGGAAAAAGGCTGTGGGTAAGAAGTTGAAGAAGAGAATTATTGGTTGCAGATCTAAACAGGGCAAGAAATAGAATGAACTAGACGAAAAAAATATAAAAGAATAATGATATTAACGAATAGTAAACATGCAGGAGAGAAACATTAAAATGTGAAGTCTAGAGAAATGAAAAAACGTTAAAAAGAATATAAGTGTAGATTCATGGCTTTCTGGAAGCGAGCATTTTACATATGTATAAAACTGAAGTTCATTTCGTTACTCGTAAATTAATTCATGATTATAGATGAATTTTCAAAGTACCTTTAGATGTAACGACACATTCGTTTACATTTATATCAGCAAATGTTACTTGAAAAATCATTATTTTGTAACCATCTCCTCATTCCAACCGAAGGTATAATTAAATTCAGTTTTTTGTCATCAACTACTGATGAAAAGTAATTAGAAGAAGCAGATAGTATTCAATGTATGGTAGGAGTTGCTATCAGAGAACAGCAGCGACATCATTTTAAAAGACTCCCGCTAGTACAACGATAAGTCTACGGATTTACAACGCTAAAATTAGGGTTCGATTCCTCTCGGTGGACTCAACAATTAGCTCGATATGGCTTCGCTATAAGAAATCACACACACACGTGATACGGGAAACCGTATCGATTTGTTGTCAATCGTGTATACTATAAACAATATTTTATGTGTAAAATAAAACAAAATAAATATCAGATACGTAACGACCATTAAACGAAGGAAAACTTCAGCATGACGTCAGAAAACTGTTTTACGTAAATCGTGACGAAGAATGATGCAAAAATGTTTTACATATCATATTCTTAGTATTGTAATTATCAAAGTTAGTGTATTTATACAAAACATGTTTTCTTTTCACTAGAATTGTAACACACTGTGATAAATCGAAAGGTACAGTAGGCTACGTATATATTTTCATTATTTAAAGAAAGCAGGTTTTTTTTGCTGAATAGTTCAGAAGGATAATTTAGTTGCATTAATTTGGCATGTTATTCAAATGTTATATGATCTTTGGTTCGTTGTGGTAAGTCAAAGACAACTAAAAATACCATACATATATTTTACGTTTAGTGTTGTAAGAAGACGCTATGTGACGTCCGCTTCTGTGAGACCATATTAAAATATATAAAAATAAACACCCAGATTATTACTTTAAACACCCAGATTGATACTTGTATTTACAAGACAACGTTATAGTTATAGGAGACCATTTTAGTTATAGGAGCCTGTTATAATTGTAGGAGTCTTTTACAGCTACGAGAATCTATTATAGCCATACAGGTAGTCCGAAAAGACCGGAACCGTAAGCGATATACAGATTTTCTTAATTTCATATATGTAACTGATTATGACTGTCAGTATTGATTTCAGGGAGGTACAGGTGACCATTTTCCCTGAGAAACAACAAAAAAGATCCCACTGAAGTTCAGTATTACTCATTTTTACATTATCTTCCCCCTGTGAATATGTCAGAATTCAACACCAGACGCTGTGAAAGCATGTAAATGTTGAAGTAAACCGGCTGGTAATTCAGACCACTTCAGAGTTACAAGGACAGAGTATAGAATACGTTCTGTAAATTTCGTAGAAGTGTCTATGTTTCCATGTTTTTGTCAAACACCCTGTTAGAATATTTCTCAGCTGCGGGAGTCCGTTATTAATAAGGCCCCTTTTCCTATGCTGTTTTTTCTTCTATATAAATGATTTCCCATTGTCGTCAAAAACTTTAAATAATCAGTGGATATAAAGATATGTTTTAATAACTATCATTACTGGGACAACAGTTTTATTCAACTCCAGATATGATTTAAAACATTATCTTAGAACGTGACTGTGACGTAGCTGCTCGTGAGTCTACTTCAGACACAAAGTATTCAGTAAAAATCTATGTTATTATATTCTAAGAAGAAGAAGCATATTTTTCATTATTCGTATGAAAATATTGATCTTGACTGATTTTAGTTGTCACGTCAGACGAACCCGAAGCTAAGTCGGAAGAAAGTGAGAGCATTGTAAAGAAACATCCTCCGAAAAAATTACAGGTAAGTTCATTTTAGGTTTAGAGAAAGACTTGTTAGGTTCTTAATAAAGATATTTTTATATAAATCATTATTCATTAACATTCCATTAAATGGTTTTTGTTTTTATTAATGCGAACGATGATTATCCATACAACTATTTCATAATAGAATTTCGGGGCTAAGCTTATTTTATTTGCTTAAATATATTATGATAAACGTTCAAGAAAAGTAATATCAAACTTATGACCAAATTAACTTCTGAAGTGATAGTACCAAAACACTATTTTTGCGACGACATATATTGATATTTTAGCGATTTGTTAATTTACAAACGGTCCATAAATATTCGCATTCTTTATCGAAACACCCTCTAGCGCTTAGAAGAACAACCCCAGACGATTCTTACAGCTAAAGAGTTAGAAGCTAATGAGCTATTACCACAGGAACCCAAACAGGAAGGCCTTCTTGGAGTGAGTAGTGTTTTTTCATATAATGTTTGAAGGATATTGTTTAAAATATTCGAAAGTGTTTGAAAAAATCAAAAGACAAATAAATAAAAGTACTTATAGCATATAGGTTTTGAATAGTAAATTTGTTGAATAAAATAGTTTTATGCGTCATTTTAGATCAGCTCGATAAAAACAAAAAACATTTAGTTCTCTTACATTTTTATTATTCGATATTTAAAAAAATAATTAAATTTTCTGTGCTATGGTCACTATGGTGCTGTGGTATATTTTATGGACATGTATCTAAGCAGGCTTAACTAAAAATCAACCTAAACTGAATTTCATTTGTTCGTCTCTATTAGTTCGGCACAGATAGCCTAGTTGCTTTGCGCCATAAAACGCCAAACAACCAGCCTCAACTAGTTCAATTAAGCAATATACGTAACCAACAAGCTCAACCAAACGACACATAAGTCATCAGATTTTGTTTTTGACCATGATTAGCTCAACCAAGCAATATACGAAACCAGCTAGCTTAACCCACAACCGTATCGTGGGCAGTGTAAGTGGTATATTTATACAGAGAGCGTTGACTGCCCGATTGACTAACAAAGATATCTAATGGCTGCTTGGTTACATCAAGACAGTTTCTTCCAGATCGGACAAATAATTTCTTGTCGTCCGTTTAAAGTATTCTTGCAAACAAGGCAACTGCTTGGAAGTCATGCATGTGTAACTTATGTGGCTCTTTATATTAAAAAACTCCAACTATACTGAATGATAAAGTTGTAATTTTTAATGATTATAATAGCTTATATAATATATTGTATATTTAGACAAATATTTGTTATTTGGGGTGGTGGAGGATGGGGTCGTTTGGACTGGTATTGTTGAATTTATATGTTGCACAGGGCGCCATCAAATATTAGTACAACTCTGGCTTAACCAAAGGACATATATTATCAGACTTAGGTTTACCCCTTCAATACGTTCAACTAAACAATAAACGTTTGTTTGTTTGTTTGTTTTGAATTTCGCGCAGAGCTACACGAGGGCTATCTGTGTTAGTCGTCCCTAATTTACCAGTGTAAATCTAGAGGAGAGGCAGTTAGTCATAACCACCCCACCGCCAACTTTTTGGCTACTCTTTTACCAACAAATAGTGGGATTGAGTGTTACATTACAACAGCCCACAGCTGAAAGGGCAAGCATGTTTTGAGGAAGGAGAATCCGAACCCGCGAGCCTCGGATTACGAGTTAAGAGCCCTAGCCACCTGGCAATGCCAGACTACCAACAATAAATGTAACCAGTTATCCTAACCGAAAAACTTGTCATTGGCTTTAATTTATGCGTTTTTAACAGCTTAACCAAACAACACACGTTCAGATTTAGTTTTTACGTTCCCAACTGTCTTTCTTATCAATAAAGAAACTGATACCTACGGTGTACATAACATGATAAAAAAGTAAATACGTTCTAACGTTTGAAAGATGTGTCATGATTTAAGATGTCGGTATGCATCTTGGTTTTAAACCGTTGGAATGAAATTTGACTAAATTTGAAAAAGAAACCACAGCAAAAATTAAATAAAGGGTGTTCACTAAGAATGGTAAGTTTCACGAAGCATTAAAAATTTGATGTGTTTAGAAATGAAGTTTGGTTTGTTTTTAATTTCGCGCAAAGCTACACGACAGCTATCTGCGCTAACCGTCTCTAATTTAACGGTGTAAGACCAGAGGAAAGGCAGCTGGTCATCACCATCCACTGCCAGCACTTGAGAAACTCTTTTACCAAGGAATAGTGGGATTGACCGAAACATTATATCGTCCCCACGACTGAAAGGGCGAGCATGTCTTATGCGTCGGAGATTCGAGCCCGCGACTCTCGGATTAGTAGTTGAGTCCTTTAATCACCCAGCCATGTTGAACCTAGGCTTGAATTCTACGTGACATTAGATATTTAAATATTAGTACATTTCATTGTTGTTGTATAAAGTAAGCATATTTAACTTTGATTTAAAGGTAGCCTATAGAGGTTCAGAAAAATGATTCCGGGTTTACAACGCTAAAATCACGGGTTCTATTTCCCATTATGATAAACTAAGGCACATTACTTTTTTTTTCTATTAAATATACATTCTAATTCTGTTTTTAAAAAAGAACGAACATTCCACTTCTTTGGTAATCATACATGCATGATACTTCGGTTTTAAAATATGTACATTTCTTCAGTGTTTTATGTTTAAAAAATTTAACTTCTTGAAAGCAAGATGCACTTAAAACCTAATATTAACAAAAAACATTCATCTTCTTATAGATAAGCCTAAACTTTATTGCTGAACTAAATACATTTTGTTTAATTAGATAAGTCTCAGGTTTTGAAAATATTCATTAAAGTGTTCGATCCTAACACTTTCACAATGGCTCCATTCCCATTTATTGATTTTTAATTCCAAAGACTATATTCACTTCTTTTTTACTTCTAGGCCCAGCATGGCCGGGTGGGTAAGGCACTTAACTACTAATCCGAGAGTCGCGGGCTCGAATCTCCCGGTAATAACTAGCTGCTTTCCCTCTGGTCTTACACTGCTAAATTATGGACGGCTAACGCAGATAGCTGTCGTGTAGCTTTGCGCGAAATTAAAAACAAACCAAACTTCATTTCTGAGCATACCAAATTTTTTAACGGTTCATGCAACTTACTGTTTTGAATGAGCACCCTTTATTTAAATTTTGTTGTGGTATCTTTTTTAAATTTAGTCAAATTAAATTTCATGTCAGTTTTTTTTTGTTGTTTTTTTGTTTTGGAATTTCGCACAAAGCTACTCGAGGGCTATCTGTGCTAGCCGTCCCTAATTTTGCAGTGTAAGACTAGAGGGAAGGCAGCTAGTCATCACCACCCACCGCCAACTCTTGGGCTACTCTTTTACCAACGAATAGTGGGATTGACCGTCACATTATACACCCCCACGGCTGGGAGGGCGAGCATGTTTAGCGCGACGCGGGCGCGAACCCGCGACCCTCGGATTACGAGTGCACGCCTTAACGCGCTCGGCCATGCCAGGCCTTTCATGTCAGACTTAATGAAGATGCATCGAAAGAGGTTAGAACTAGAGAAGTAGTTTATTTAAGTTTAAATTTAGAGGACTAATCTACATAGTTTAAGCTAAGAGGAGTAGTTTATCTAAGTCAAGTATTAAAGGAGTAGTTTATCTTAGTTTAAGTCTAAAGGAGTAATTTACCTAAGTTTAAAACTGGAGGAGTAATTTACATAAGTTTAAGCCAAGAGGAGTAGTTTATCTTAGTTTAACTCCAGACGAGTAGTTTATCTGAGTTAAAAACTAGAGAGGCAGCTAATTTAAGTTTAAAACGGGAGTGGACATAGATGTACTGTACTAAAACTAAATAGTATAGCATACGTAAAAGTACAGACAATTGAAATTATGTTAAAACAAGAATGAGTACATTATTTTACTGAAGGAAAAGAAAAATCGCTAAATTCATTGAATCATTATCATCCATTATGAGACTGTCTGTTTGCTATATATTCGTAAAAAAGTAAATGAAATAATAGATAGGTAGTTGAATAACATAGCAGCCATCAAGAGGAGTTTGATAAAGAAAATGTTCATGCGTACTTATTTTCTATAGATTCCAGAAGAAACTCCTACAGATTCCCAGGAATAAATTGTGGCAGCGCCGTATATTTTGCACAACAGAAATGAAAAGTTTCTTCTGAAGCTTCGTTAGTTAAATATGCACTGACTATGTGTTGAAATATGAGTGTCGTGTTGACACTTTAGAAGGATGCTTCAACTCCAATTCGTTTCCGTACATTGGACTTCAGAAATAAATGAGATAAAATGTCAGAAAATCGAAACTGTTTTTTATTATGATGCCGTCCAGAGAGAGACATTTATAAACAGCACGAAGCTATGGTTTAGTTTCTAGATGAATAATTTTCTAGCATAAACAAGTATGGAGCTTATTTCCATCAAATAGTTTTCGTAATTGAGTATGACAAAGTGTTGAGGATTCAGAATTCTTTCTGATATTGACATCGAGAAGAGGAACTGTGTTAAATAAGAAATAAAACGAAATGTTCATAAAAACTACAGACCGTGGTGTAGCCTTTAGATGGATTACATGGTTATCAGAACATCTAACAAACTTGTTTCAATACAAGTGTCTTCGATAACACCAGTATTAAAGGTCTTGAATTTTGTATGGTGGTGCTCTCTAGAGGATACTATTGAAAAACCACTATTGTAATAAATAAAATAAGGCTGTAAATTCGTACATACAAGACACCTGGGAAGATCTTATTTAAAATACTCAACAAACTTGTTTCAGTCAATTTGCCTTCCAAACCATCTCTTGATAAAATGTCCAAAGCTCGGGAAGTTTGACTGGTGGCGACTTCTGGAGGAGGATCTACGTGAAAAATAAATCTATTCTAAAAAGAAAAAAAGATTTTAAATGAGTAGGTACAAGATACCTGACAAATCGTATTCAGACCACGTAATAGTTCTTCATACTTCAACCGGTCTACTGTTGTTTTTCTTTTATCAACGATAAACGATTTTAGCATGCTATGTGAGGACAAGAATATTGCTGAAAGTTACTAAATACATAAATACGTTTGAAGATGGAAACAAATTAACACGTGCAACGTGTAAAGATATATCTCGTTGTTTGTAGTTAAAACACTTCAGTAGCTGTGTTTTCAAGTGTTTGATCAAAAAATGTTGAAAAAGTATCCTTGAGCAAGCTAATTTCGACCGGTTCATCATAAAACAATCCAACACAATTCCTTGAAGCTGACCATTGTAAAAACAAAGAAATAAAAAATACTCAACATGAACAATTATACTGGTGAACGTAAGTTTCAAATCAAAGTTACATGAATTAGGTATTGTTTATAATTACAATGTGCACATATTCGATGTTTAAGGCCCCCCAGTGGCTCAGCGGTATGTCTGCGGACTTACACGCTAAAATCCGGGTTTCGATACCCGTGGTGGGCAGAGCACAGATAGCCCATTGTGTAGCTTTGTGCTTAATTCAAAACAACAACAATCTATGTTTAAGTTGACAAATTATGAGTTTGAAAACCTTTTCAATTAAGTAAGTTCAATCCTTATACTTTTTTTTGCTGTAACAGAACGATGTTTGGTTCACTGAAGAAAATTAAACTCTAAATTTTGACTCAAACGGTAGAGTCTGTCTAATAAAGACTTTTGACTCTAAATCAGAGAACTCTGACATTTTTTTCAAAGAAAACTTTATTAATAGTTTAATGGTAGTGAAAGTCCTCTCTTGTTCTCTTAGTTATTAGTTTTGTGCTTACGTATGATCTGGTTTAATGACACTATTTTGAACACAATTCACATCATTTTCACTCTTAACCTTCATCTGGACGTGTCTGAACTTGAACCATGGTGTTGATGAATGAATAGTTCACTCATGACTTTCATATACACGTGTCTAAACTTGAGCTATATATATTGTGAGTGAATAAATGGTTCACTCATTACTTTCTTATGGACGAGTCTAAGCTTGAACCATTTTGTTGATGAATGAATGGTTCACTCATAACTTTCTTATGGAAGAGTCTAAGCTTGAACCATTTTGTTGATGAATGAATGGTTCACTCATAACTTTCTTATGGAAGAGTCTAAGCTTGAACCATTTTGTTGATGAATGAATGGTTCACTCATAACTTTCTTATGGAAGAGTCTAAGCTTGAACCATTTTGTTGATGAATGAATGGTTCACTCATAACTTTCTTATGGAAGAGTCTAAGCTCGAACCTTATTGTTGATGAATAAATGATTCACTCTTCTACACATGAGAGTGTATAAGCTTGTACCGTGTTATTGGTGTATGAATGGTTCATTCATAACTTTCTTATGGACGTGTCTAAGCTTGAATCATATTGTTGATGAATGAATGGTTCACTCATAACTTTCATGAGAGCACGTCTAAACTTTAATCCATATTGATGGTGAATGAGTGATTTACTCTTCTCCACATAAATGTATCTAAGCTAGAACCACGTTACTGGTGCATGAGTAGTTCATTTCGAATTTTCTCTCTGACGTAACTAATCTTGAATTATTTCGTTGTTGTGTAAGTGGCCAACTCCAACCCTTCACACGGAGTCGTCTCAGCTACAGCCACGCTGTTGATGGAATAGTGGCTCACCGATAAATTCAACACAGAGGTAAGTTATGTTGTTGGTGTGTGAGTGATTCGTTTCAAATCACAACACAGAGGACCCACGCTCGAGCCACGTTGTTAGTGTGCGAATGGCTAACTATTAATCCTCACGCAGAGCTGGCTACTTGAGTCACATTGTTATCACGTTAGTACACGTTTACTTTTATGTTTATATATAAGTTAACTGTTTAAATGTTCAAATAAAAGCTATAAAACAATAGTGTATTTCTTCTTTTATGTGCTTCTGTACAACGTCTGTGTAACAGCTGTTGGTTCTATATAAACACTTGAAAAGTTCTGTCAATTCCACTTCGAGTGAAGTATTTGTAAAATATTAAGTTTTGTTTTGAGCTTACTTACTAATTATAAGTATTGTTTCATTAGAAGTGACAATCTTTACTGCAAGGAAAAGGGTTAATTTAAAATTTAAAACCTTTGTTTGTTTGTTTTTGAATTTCGCACAAAGTTACTCGAGAGCTATCTGCGCTAGCCGTCCCCAATTTAGCAGTGTAAGACTAGAGGGAAGGCAGCTAGTCATCACCACCCACCACCAACTCTTGGGCTACTCTTTTACCAACGAATAGTGGGATTGACCGTCACATTATAACGCCCCCACGGCTGAAAGGGCGAGCATGTTTAGCGCGACGCGGGCACGAACCCGCGACCCTCGGATTACGAGTCGCAGGCCTTAACACGCATGGCCTTGCCGGGTCTCTAAAACCTTTACCTTTAAAAATTTGCGTATTTAAGAATTATCGCACCAATGATTAAAAGGTCGAACGTGTTTTTAAAATATTCTTTCTCATGGCAGAGGCTGTTACTTACAAAAATAATATTTGTAAACTACACTTTTTAAAATATTTCTGTAAACAGTTTCAGACTAAACAACAGAGCGATGTCGTTTTGGAATGATTTTGAAACGTAAAATATTTCTCTCAAATTTCGATCGTGAAGGTATTGGAAATGAAAATTATTAGGAATATCAAGTGAAGTAATACCCTTATGTGTACAGTTTGATCAGTAAGTATTTCACGATAGAAGACCGACACCTTTCTGCTGCACTTGTTAAAGTTTTTAATTTGTCTTTCAAAAACTCACCGATTACAAAGCTGTTCATTGTATTTGAATACCAAAGTTTCACCACAACGATTGTAGTGAATCACAGCAAAGAGAGGCTGCCTTCTTAACTTCAAGCAAGATGTGTTTTTGTTTTATTGGATATTAGAACGTCGTTTTTGTTTAACGGGTAAGGCGACATCTCTATTTGTAGCAAAAAATTTAAAACCATCTTCTAGTATATATATTTTACATCTAGACCAGTGGGTCCCCAACGTTTTGTGCTCACGGGACACAAAGAAAACAATGTTAATTAACCTCGTGGTACACTCGTCTGTCTCCACAGCCAGAAAGAAGAAAGTTTTACTGATTTGTTTGTTTTTATTGAATTCGCGCAAAGCTACTCGAGGGCTATATGCGCTAGCCGTCCCTAATTTAGCAGTGTAATACTAGAGGGAAGGCAGCTAGTCATCACCACCCACCGCCAACTCTTGGACTACTCTTTTACCAACGAATAGTGGGATTGACCGCACATTAAAATGCCCCCACGGCTGAAAGGACGAGCAAATTTGGTGTGACCCTTGGATTACGAGTCGAACGCCTTAACACACTTGGCCATGCCGAGACTAGTTTTACTCATTAAAAACATGAAATACGCTATCGGTAGGCTGTTTTTAATAAATAAGAATGCTCTCAATTGAATAATAATGTTGGCCTAAATAAACTTTATTGTTTTACATGGTTATGAAAAAGCGTACTTGATGCCATACATTCACAAAATTTCGCAGTACACCGTCTGGCATTCTGAAGAAGAACTTTAATAACTGTTTTGACATTTTCAGTTAAAACAGTTTGACTGTGCTGAAAAATGATATTGTACGCGAAAAATAACAAGAATATAAGGCTGAGTTAAATAAACAGAATTTAATATCTAAAATCAAGGAAAATAATTATACAATACATTAAATACCATGAAGACACTTAGGGTGTCACCTACCATGTAAAATTCTAAGCATAAACTCGCCTTAACTTGCATTTAACTTAACATTGTTAAGTCTAAAAAGCTGTGTTAGCACAATTGCTAAGTTAAATCAGTGTCGTATTGAAGTTTAAACCTTTTTCAGATGTAACCATATATGTTTATAACGTTACGTTCAACTTTTGACACTACTTAAAAGAGTCTGAATAACACAGTTCAGTTGTAAATATTCCTGATTGACATTTTTACGTAAATTCAACTGCAATAGAGATGGGCGTAGACTTCAAGGAATTTCATTTCCCATGTTTGAAAGTCTGCATGTCTTTCGTTGCATAAACATTGGTTCATTACATCTCAGATCCCCGAAACTCTTGCACGTTATATGGATCGTCCGTGGCCATTAGACCCCTGACCGTAACTATCGCTGCCTTCCATAGAATAACTCGAGCCTCTCCCCCTTAAAAAAAGTCATGCTCACGCCCATGAAAGATTGTATCTTTATTTTAGGCGACTTCGCCAAACGAGCAAAATGGCTTTTCGAAGCGCTATTTAAAACACCACACTTTTTTATTAGCACCTGTACCTTCTATGAACACATTTAATATTTAAAGCACCACATGGATTATAAATGTTGTTTTATGTAATAATTTCGTGTTTTTCCTGTAATTTGTGAAAAACAATTAAATCACTGTGTGACGTATTTATGACGCCATATCTGCACCCTGCGTGTTCATAAACGAATTTGAATTTTGAATTTGAATTTCGCTCATAGCTACTTGAGGGCTATCTGCGCTAGCTGTCTCTAATTTAGCAGTGTAAGACTAGAGGGAAAGCAGCTAGTCATCACCACCCACTTCCAACTCTTGGGCTACTCTTTTTACCAACGAATACTGGGATTGACCGTTACATTAATACATTAGGGCTGAAAGGGCGAGCGTGTTTGGAGCGACGGGAATTTGAACCCACGACCCTCGGATTACGAGTCGAACACCTTAACACACTTGGCCATGCCGGGCCGTTTATAAACGAATGCCACCCGCTTCGCGAACATTTTATCCAAGTGTTTCTCAATTTTTGACCATAAATGACAATTTTTCACTTGTGTAAAATGTTTCAACACAAATTATGTTTAAGACTTTTTCTCGTGTTCATGACTTAAACGGAAAATGTTACATAACACCAGAAGATGTGATTGATTGACTTGTTTTATTATAAAAGTCTTCTTTACTTGATATCATCATTTCTTATGATGAACCAAAATCGCATTCGTTTGAAAAATGTGACTGTAGAACACAAATTATTTTAGTAACAAACAGTTGAATGTAAAAGCAAAAAATTCGTTTTTTAATTTCGCGTAAAGATACACGAGGGTTATCTGCACTAGCCTTCCATAATTCACTAGTATAAGACCAGAAGGAAGGCAGCTAGTCATCACCACCGATCGCCAACTCTTGGGTCACTCTTTTACCAACGAATAGTGGGATGGACCGTCAGTATATAACGCCCCCAAGGCTGAAAAGGCGAGCATGTTTGGTGTGACGGGGACTTGAACCCGCGACCCTGAGATTATGATTCGAGCGCCCTAACCATCTGGTCATGCCGGGCCTAAGATATGTGCATAAAAATATATCTATTTGTAAACAAATATCTAAGCTGATCAACAACAATTTTCAACATACATGTGTATGTTTACAACTGAGTTTAAAACAATATATAAGAATTCATTATGAACGCTTACATTTTACTCTTTTTCCTAAATACAAAAGACAAAAAAATGTGAGAACGGATTTGAAATTTTAGTCCTTGTTATTACAGTCAGTTCCTTGGGGGGAAATCATTAGATACCGCGCAGAAGGTAGCGTCTCTTTGTTTAAGTCCAGATTTAACATACCTTTTGACATACTGTTGTTGTTGGGTTTTTTTCATGATCAATTTCAGTAGTCTGACATATGGCCAGATAGATAGGGCGCTTGACCCGTAATCTGAGGGTCGCGGACTCAAATCCCCGTCTAATCAAACATCTGCGCTCTGTTAGCCGTGACGACGATATAATGTGACGGTCAATCCCACTATTCATTAGTAAAAGAGTAGCCCAAGAGTTGACGATAGTTGGTAATGACTAGCTGTCTTCCCTCTAGTCTTTTATTCCCAAATTAGGGACAGCTAGCGCAGATAGCCCTCGAATAGTTTTGTTCGAAATTCAAAACAAAACAGTCCTTTTTCGGCACGTTTCTACTGATGTATGTGTGCGTTCTACATATATGTTTATTAACACTAACACAAAAAAAAGAAAACACCTAAGATGGGCCAGGGAAGTTCTGTATACAATTCGTTACTTAAACAAATAAGTGAGAGAGTGAAAACAAATGACCCTGATAACGGCTCTATATTAAACACGGATCTTCTTAAAATGAACACCAAAGGATCTTAACGTATCGTACACCCACCTACTTCATCACAAACGAAAAGCGCTAAAGACTTCAGTTATGATTCATTTTATTGGCACCAGAGCAAGTGCTCACTACAGAGCAGAGAGTTGACTTAATCACGATAATGTGGATATCTCTAATCAACACAAATGGCCAACAAAACTAAAAACTGAAAGCTTTGGCAACTGTTTTGGTTCTATTTCGATCCCAGTAATGAGCTATAACGGTACTGAAGGCGATCACCCACTTCTTTTGCCATGTTGGATATAAGTTAAAAATCCCATAGCTATGGAGAACCGTTTTTAGATTTACATTTTTTTTAAAGTTTGTCACACAGGTGGCGCCAGAAGCAAATATACAATGATGGAGAGGGACTCTTAAATTTTTCAAAGTCAAAATATAGGACCATTATTTTAAGCGTAAAATTTAGAGTGTAAATATTTCGGGTTGTTGTGTTTTATAGTAATATAAATATAACTTCAAACAATCAATATTTTTTATTTTTGTTTAAAATTGAATTCGGTGGTTGATGAATATTATTACTACTAAAATTGAAAACGTTATTACACTGGTATTATATTTTGAAATAAATATTTCACACTTGCTGTTTCATACCGCTTGTAGTACAAGAATCAATAGATACGCACAAAAATAAACTTTGTCGTGATACAAAATTCCAACGTCCGGCAGAAGGTTGTTGCTAACCAATTAAAATCCATCAAGAGAAAGGAAATATTTTCTATGTCTCTTCAGTTCTTAACGAGTGCACACAACACACAAATTAGTAGGGACCATAACGCTAACATTTGACCTAAAATTAACACAACAATTACAGTACTTAACCGTCAGGTAACACTAATGACCATAACATCGTTTGTAAAAAATATTGCTGAATATTTTATTAACGAGTCGTTTACTATACTTTCGCCAACCGTTCCAGCGTTCTTATTACGAATTAACGTTTACTCTTTTAAATTCTACCATAACTTTGACTTGGAAAAAAACAGACTGGTTTCTTCTCCACTGCAGTCTTTGTGTCATGACAAAGTTTCTTTTTCTCGTCGTCATGATTATTACTAATTTATAAGAACATAAATACTGTAAAGTGTACAAATGACATTGAAATACTAATATTTATAAAACGAAAGAAGTGTTTTACTCGATGTTTTTAATTAAATCAGCGTCTATAGCCGTTCAGTGTCTTTTCTAATTCTGCAGGCTGAGTGTGATGGGATAATCCATACAAAGAGGTGAATTTTCCACATGCTTATAGTGTAAGCAAATACTGGGAAATGGCCCTCAAACCATTACCTGATTAAGGGTGGATTTAGTGGTGATCTATATGGTTACAACACTAAACGTTTGAAATATCATTAAGTATGAGGTGGCTTATATCGTTCCGACCGTTGTGGCGTGAACGACGTTTTAAAGTTGGTAAAGCATGATTGTAATTAAGTTACTACTCATCAGACATCATTAGTGGGCCTGCTATGTTTTTCTTAACAATACATTCCATATCTGGCTTCTTAGGGACTTGTAAGAATTAGAAGAGTATAGGCGCATGAGGTAGGAAGAGGACAACCTCCCTATCTTGTAATACATACGGTTATTCAGGCACAGTTAGAATCATTTCAATATCCCTACCATCACTACGTAAATCAAGATTAATATAATGATCAAATGAAACCGTTTCCTGGTGGGTAGTCCCCTTATGGAATACTTATTTTCTAAACTTCAGTTTTATTACTCTTAACCTCACTTGGGCAAAACACCTACAGACACCCCATCCCCCTTTGAAAAATTCCCTTGTACTTCTGTGTACAGTATCAGTATTTCAACCATAATGGATATAGTGAACACGGTGCAGGTGAATTATCATTATTACACACTCTTCTAATTTTTGAAATTCCCTAAGGGATTAGATATATAATGAAGTTTTTAAAAGTATAATAGGACTGATAATAATGCCTAGTAACAAGAAAAGTCATTATACACGATTGTTTCCTGATATTTGCTCAGAATTACTCAAGTGCTGCCAAATGGGACTGATAAATCAAAGGAAAAGTAGTAAGTCAATGTTGGCCACCGCTGAGTCTGGGGATACTCGTACCTGATTGAACAGCTGGGTTTGACCGTCACCCTTATAACGTCCGCATGGCTACAAAATGCGAAATACGAGCTTTAGTTTTATTTTTTGTGATAATGGAACCCGAATTTCAGATCCTAAATCCCTATCCAGCAAGCTAACCATTGTATCATGCTGAACCCACCTCATATGTGACACAAGATTGATTGTCGATACATAATTTTAGTACCTGCAGTTGCCTCGCTAGTATTTTTATCATATCTATGATATTAATTAATTTATATGATAAGAAATGAATGCTTGATCAATTGTTTATGACGTCACAAACAAAAGAAATAAACGGTCTGCATCTTAAGCCATCTTCTACCTTCCAAATACAATTTAAAATCTCAGTATTATTACCCACTTTATTATAGTACATACAGCTTTATAACAACGTATGGTATAATAGAACACTACTTTAACTATTTCAGTTCAGTAGAAATTGATATGAACACAGACATTTTCCATAGCAGTCAAATTGTCCCTGTATGTCACGGGTTCGAATATCCTCACGCCAAACATGCTCGCCTTTTTAGCTATGAGAAGTTATAAGTGCGGTCAATCCCACTATTCGTTGGTATGAGAGTAGCCCAAGAGTTGTCGGTGGGTGGTGATAATTAGCTGCCTTCCCTCTAGTTTTACATTGCTAAATTAGTGGCGGCTAGCACAGATACCCCTCGTGTAGCTTTGCGCGAAATTCAAAACAAACAAGAATTCAAATTTTCGTTCTAGAGATTTCTATATGATGTCAATATTACGTGAGAAAAAACCACATAAATTCACACTTGAAGAAACAATATTTGGGGCAATCAAAGTACACGTATTTGATATCCTACAAAATGTCAGTCATATATTCAAGTTTTAGAATATTTGGATATTATTTATCTTTTTAAAATAACAAAATGTTTCTCCATGAATAGGCAGAAACAATAATGACTTCAGAATGCAAACCAAAGTACTGTCTTGATCTTGTTCTGTGTTTCTTGTTATTGTTTTATATTTATAACACTTGTTATGCACGTAGTATTTTTCAGAAGGCAATTATTGTACTTTCTGTCGAAGATCATCTATACGCCTTTGTGATGGTAGCGTAAGCAGTCATTACTAATTTTACTACAACAAACTACACAAAGAAATGGTGATGTGTTATCTGGGATGAAAAGTCTGGTTTGGTTTGAACTAAGCACAAAGCTACACAATGGACTATCTGTGCTCTACCAACCATAACACCAAGATTTTTGCGGTGTGAGTCCGCAGACATACTGCTGTGCCACTGAGGGGCCGTAATGAAAAGAAACAAAATTAAAGCAAGTAACTGGCAGAAAAAACACTGAAACAATAATAGTATATTAATAGTAGAAACAGCAGCAGTAGTAACAGTATTATGATCGAAACTGTCTTATGAATTATGTTGAAGTATTCTTTTAATAAATTTATTTGAAATTTGTTGGATCAATCTCATTAAATATTTTTGTATCCATACGTGGCTATCAAATTTAAAACTTAATATTAAATTAATATAGTTATTCCCAAATATAATTACTAGTTCCTAGTTTCATTTAATATTCAGAACAGACTTTTTATCAGTGTCAAAACGTCACATTCACCGTAAAGTTCCCATAGTAACTAAGCTTTAATACCATAAAATATTTAAGATTTAAGTTTTACTACAAAATCATATAATTAGTATGGATGAGTGGTTTTACAGAATCATTATTATGAACATAACTTAGTGAAAACCTTTACTGTGTTGATTCAGTATTTAATAATATACTTTTTACACACAAAAAGTGAGTTGTATAAACCTAACTTTGACCTGCAATAAAGAAAAAAAAATTTCACCACGTGAGAATTTGTGTGAATTGTTTCCGCACTTCTTAGATACCCGTATGTTTTAAGATCAAAACATGATCGTTATAGAAAATGTCCGGGTACCATATTTTGTGTCAATTTGAACTGCACAATTTTGGACTCGTCGGCGCTCGATTTCCTTAACTAGCAAATATATA
The DNA here is from genome assembly GCA_011833715.1 of Carcinoscorpius rotundicauda. Lineage (NCBI taxonomy): Eukaryota > Metazoa > Arthropoda > Merostomata > Xiphosura > Limulidae > Carcinoscorpius > Carcinoscorpius rotundicauda. The sequence continues at coordinate 21,454,995 of CM022393.1, read as the reverse complement.
AATAAACAAAATATTTTATTGGGTATTTTGATAGGCTAAAAACCTGATTAAGGAAACTTACTCCCATAGTTTTCTGAAACCAATAAACATATTTTCAAGAAAGTAGTTTGTTACAATGAAAATTCATTAGCATTTAATATATGATTTACAAGTTTTAAATGTATAATAGTCATAAATGTGTATAACTAGGTGCCTGTTAAGTTACTTCGATGTATTTTATCTCTTCATAGTCTAATTTCCTTCTTTGATGATGGTATTTGTAGCTTGTCATATTGGTTAACAAAACCTAAATCACTAGCATAACAAGCTCGTGACAGTTAAAATGCGACATAAATTAGGTGCGAGATAGTAATAAACAACACAGCTTTTATTTAACGGAGGTGTTCTATGCTGTTGAAGAAAAAACGATGGTCTAACCCGTTATTGCTTTCTACTTTCTGACGGTTAAATCTACCAACAAACTTTTTATGTGTTGTCTGACCTGCAATAAAGAAAAAAAAAATTCACCACGTGTGTCACGGAGTGTGTTGAAAAAAAAACATCATAAATGTGTCATATAATTTTCATTAGAATTATTGATAGTGAAAGATTTCTCAAAACACTCCACTTATTTCAGTTCTGATTTTAAAATCTCTCATTATTACGAAATTCCCAGAAAATGTGCTTTGGATCGATAAACAAGGTGAATGTTGTATTTTTGTTTCAAATGCACATCGCGATGCAGTCCTTCACGATGGGATACGTGAAGTTCAGCTACGTCCATTGTAAATAAATTTAAACGTAAAGATAACGAACAGAAAACATACTAATCCAACTAATAAATAAATCGGGAGTGTATTGAGCATTTTTATAAAGACACGTGTCTGTAGAAAGTTTAAATAACTTCTAATGTAAAAATGTTAAGTCTTAAATTCGCTTTAAAATCATGCATAGAGCATAAAATAGATAGTTAAGAAAATATAGAAAAGTAGACAATGCTAAGATAATCTTGAAATTTACACAGGCCCGTGAATTTAAACTTCATAAAAGTTGTTTTGGTTTCAAAAACAGTTTTTCTGTAATTCAACTATGAAAATTTCGAAAACAATAGTAATTTTTTATCAAGTAAGGGTTTTTACAAATCTAGAAGAAAAAACTCTAACTTCGCTCAAATTATTATTTCGTTTATCCTAATGAATATTTTTCATTATTACGTTAGGGTTCTAGAACGATCGATAAAATTCTCACGTCTCGATTGGTCTAGAGAAATCTATAGCCAGTGGTTGTCAACATTTTAATCGTAACAAAATGTGACCGGATTCAATGAAAACAATTCATTTATGTAAAAGTACATATTTTATTTTGTGAAATATCTGTACGTAATGGAGATAAACTGATATAATTTTCGATTTCAACTTACAGGAGTTACTGTAAAAGAAGTAAAATTTGAGAACAATAAAACCATCACAGGCCTAGGATGTTGGCCGGTAAATCCTGTTTTATCCAGTACTTAAGCTTTTAAAGGAACACCAGATTTCTGTGAAAAAGCTAACTTCAGAGGATAATGATAACATTTTTTACATGACAGTTATGTTGTTTTAAATTACTACTAGTTATCACGATTTAGCGATGACATCAGGCGCTGCCCAGAAACACATAAAATAGAGTTAGATTTAAACTTACTTTAGCGATAGAGTAGTTGTAGAGTTATATAGACTGAAACAAGAAGAAAAAAACGAAGAATATGGTAAATTGGTCAAAATAATAATGAAAAATATACACTGTGGTAAACAAAAAAATAATTTGATCTGAGTAACACTATTTTTCCTTCCCAATTTGTAAAAACAAATCCTTACACGATAGAAAAAATATGAATATTATTTTCGAAATATACGTACCTGAATTATAGAAAATCCGTTATTGGAACCAAATTAACTTTTATGAAGATTAAATTTGCAGGTTTCGATGATCTGTAAAAGGTAAGTCAGAGTAGGAAAATGATTGTTTGTTTGTTTTGAATTTCTCGCAGCTACACGAGAGCTATCTGCGCTAGCCGTCACTAATTTAGCAGTTTAAGACAAGAGGGAAGGCAGCTAGTCATCACCACTCACCGCCAACTCTTGAGCTGCTCTTTTACAAACGAATAGTGGGACTGACCATAACATTATAACGTCTCCACGGTTGAAAGGGCGTAAATGTCTGGTGCAACAGGGATTCAAACCCGCGACCCTCAGATTACGAGTCGAACGTCTTAACCCACCTAGCCATAGGAAAATGAAATTAATGTCATTGGGAAAATGTGACGTCATGTAAGAAACGTAAAATAAACATGTTATGAAAGAGATATGTCTTAGAAAAATAAAAACGGTGATATAAGTGGAAAAGTCTGGGAAAAATAAATCTATGTTGTATCGAAGGGTTGGATCTAAGTAGTTAGAAGGCCAGTTTGGTTCGAAAGATGTTCTTCTGTTTCGAAAAGTTAACCGTATTGATATAAAAGTGCTACATATAAGTATAGGTAAGTTATGATGATATACTAGAGTGCAGCCACATCGGGCATTTTGCGAGTCCACCAAGAATAACTAAACCAATTATTTTAACAGTTAAAATCCAGACTTGTAACTATCTCACCAGGGGACCTTTACTGAGTGGCTCAACTGTACATAAAAAACAAACAAAGCAACATTAAGTTTCAGTGTATCAAAGATGCCTATATATATATATATATATAAAAGAAGCAACAACAGTAACTTCCAGTGTATAATGGAAAAATTAATTTTTAATTTATGGTCAGTACCATTAATCAACTCAGTTATTCATTAAAAAATGTCAATGTAAAAAACAAAGCAGCAGTGCCTTCCATTGGAAAATATAAGAGGTATTATTTTGATACAAAATCCAAGAAGTAGGGAGCATCAGGTGTTTATAAAGCAGTTAAAATAATAGTACGCAATGTTATGAAATACAACATGCATGCAACGTAAATATGATCAAGATAGGTATTTTTAAGTGATATTATTAACAAATGCTTAGAAACGAAATTTATAGAGTTTTTACATAAAGATTATCTAACGAATTCTGTATAAGGTAAAAACTATACTTATGTATTTCTCTAAAAATCCAGCATTACATATTTAATTAAAGATGCTACTAAATCTGACAGTATGAGAAAACTGATAAGGCAATATTCATGATTAGAGAAAAAATAAATATCTGATTTATCACAAAATATAAACTGTTAATGGATTCTTATATCGTGGCTGATTTTGAACGCCATATTAACGATTTATTTACTCAAGTCTAAATTGTACATGGAACAAACAAACTTGACACAGACAACTATCTCGGATATCTATCAAAAATTTTCATGTTTAGTTTTTTTGTAATTTAAAAAAAATTGCAGATATTCAAACATTTTTTTCTCCTGACATCGAAGACTTTTAACTCAGAAGCTTCTGAAATTCCCGGATGGTGGAGATACGAGTACAGAGATTAAACCTTATGTACTTCTCTAAACATCAAAAGAACAAGTACATGTTTCAGTTTATTTTTGTCATAACTAAATTTATGTATGAAAACATATCTGTTTGTCTACAAGTGTATTTTGTTAGCTTGCGAGTGAAGTTTGAATCAACTCAAATGAAACTCACCTCACTCGAGGATAATACAACTCAAGGTATCCTATATAAGATTTTTACGTGAAACTATGCATTCATCATTAATTCTCGAAACAAAGACCAACATGGATCTTTTACTGCTCGTTATGTGTTCTTGCATCTTGTGTACCCAAATAGGCAGGGGCCAACTGACAGAGAACGAGATGGCCAGGGCAGTCCAGATGCTGGAGATGGCCAGACCCAAAGGAGGATGGCACAGCACGTCGGTGTGTCACCAAGCGTCATCATCGCTGCACAACAGCCATAGAAGACTGTTACATCATGATTACCGCTCTGCGGGACAGGTTAGCTACGGCTCGGTCACTGCAAAATGACCTTCAACATTCCACTGAAACCAGTATGTCCACTCAAATAGTTCGCAATCGTCTGCACGAAGGTCGCCTTAGGGCAAGACGGTCCGCAAGAGGTGTTATTCTGACAGTGCGACACTATACAGCCTGGTTGAAGTTTGCTCGTCAGCAACTGGACTGGGAACTTTGTCAATGGCCCACCGTGCTGCAGACAGATGAGAGCAGGTTCAGTGTGTCTCGTGATGATGGACGTGCGAGAGTGTGGAGACGCCAAGGAAAGCGATTCTACACCTGTAACGTTGTGCAAGTCGACGCTTATGGAGGAGGTTTTGTAGTGGTCTGGGCAGGCATATGCTTGGGTGGCCGCACGGAACGCATGACGATATAAAGACGAAATTCTACAACCCATTGTGAGGCCTTTTGCCGGTGCTGTCGGCGATGGGCTCATTCTCATGCAGGTTAACGAACGAGCCCATGTCGCCAGACTGGACATGAACTTCCTTGACGAGAAAGGAATAGAGACTTTTGAGTGGCCCGCCAGATCTCCAGATTTAAATCTGATTGAACATTGCTGGGATGTGTTGTCGAAGCGGGTTAGTGAACGCCAGAATGTACAGGAACTCCGACAAGCCCTGGTAGACAGTGGGCTGCCATACCCCAAGATAACATCGACACAGTGATTCGAAGTGTGCCTAATCGGTGTCATGAGTGTGTCACAGCCATGTTTGAATATTTCAAACATTTCTTAAATAAACGCATATAAACTGTTTGAAGTATTGTTTCATGTGGGATATCAAATTTGGTGATATTGGCCATTCAAAAAAGAATTATACACCTATGTCTCATCACACATTAAAAATAGATACAGATGGAACTGAAATGAGGCAAATACCTAAAAAAAATAAAATTATTATTATCTTTGTTCCTTTAATTTTTTTAGCAGTTTATTTACATATTTCAAAAGGATGTTTTTCTTTTCAAAAACGCCCCCCAGTGGCTCAGCGGTATGTCTGCGGACTTACACGCTAAAATCCAGGTTTCGATAACCGTGGTGGGCAGAGCACAGATAGCCCATTGTGTAGCTTTGTACTTAATTCAAAACAAATAAACAAACAAAAACTTTTCGAAAACTAAGTTATGATCTGTTCTGAATTAAAACTTTATTGAAAATTAATATTTTTAGACATTCATGCAAAATAGTTTATTATGCGAACAAAAGGATATTTTATCATGTGAGCAGTAAATACTGTGTCAGGATAGTAACTGTAAATATTAATTCATTAATTGGCCTATTGGAAATATTTAATTACGTATGACACGAAATATTATTTAGTTTCTGATAAATATTTTGTGATTTTAACTCATTTTCATTTCACTTTCTTAAACATTTTTCGTCTTTTGACAACATTTCTTTCTTCCATAGTTTCTTGTACTTGTGTCTGATCAGGTAAGTATCTTTTGAAATTATATTTACAAAACGATTTATACTGACGCAACCATTTCCGACTTAAGCTAATGAACATTTATTTTCCGTCCAACAATACTTTTCACGGAAGGCGTTCTTTATGAAAAAAATGTTGCGTTATTTTTGAATTTCGCGCAAAGCTACTCGAGGGCTATCTGCGTTATCCGTCAGTAATCTAGCAGTGTAAGACTAGAGGAAAGGCAACTAGTCATCATCACCCACCGCCAGCTCTTGGGCTACTCTTTTACTGACGAATAGTGGGATTGACCGGCACATTACAACACCCCTACGATTGAAACGGCGAGCATGTTTGGTGCGAGCAGGATTCGAATTGTTGTGAATCAGAATGTTAAAAACAATGAATATATAACACGTAAACCAATTCGTGTATCGTAAAACAACAACAACAAAAATATTCGAACTCGTGTGATAAAATATATTTTGAGAAGTGGCACAGAAGTCCGTGGTAAGAAAATATGAATGTTTATTACACAGTAAACCAGTGAACCAACATTTTTTTTTAAAAAACTTAAGCCAAAACAAAAACACGAAATTGGCAATGATTTTGGATAAACGATTTAACAAAGTGATTAATTAACCTGTTAAAAAGATGCAAAATATTCATGAGCAATCAACACAACTTTTTAAAATTTATCAAAATATCTTTACACACTTTATATATATATTGTAATGCACAATGAACAAATTTAACACCACTTACACCAAAACAGACAATAATACTGATAAACAAAGATCAAGTCACATGTCACGAAACTACCACCCAGTAAGTGATGTACAACACGCACGTACACATGCCTACATAAATCGAGCACCACCTAGAATACTGATATTTATGGTATTTTTTATTGTTTTTTTTTTTACCCCTCCTTTAAGTCTTCTATATTGGACTCCAGTTCGGGAGGGCTTTTTGGGAACCAAGACTGTCGTCTGTAGTCTAAATTATCACAGTGAATTTCACAACAATACGCAATCTTGCTGGCAATACGAGTGCAGTCAGCTAAGTAAAGCAAGCAACAAGAGCTCTTCTCTGAGTCACCGTTATGTCTCTCCTTTTACTCTTTGCTTTGGATTCGCTTCACTGTGAGTGGGTCATCACTTAACCGTTTTTACTATTTTAGAACTCGTCACGTGATTACCTTCTTAACCCTACTGTAAGCACGATTCGTTCAATTAAACTCATGTCAACGACAAAGTGAAAACTCGAGAAGACGGAGTTTCGCCGCTAAACAGACTTTTTAAAGAAGTGTCACACGCTTTTTACTGAAAAATTGTCACCCTATTTGATAATCCACCTTGCAATGAAACCATGGAGAGTTATATAAATAAAATACGTCTCACTGTAAATTTACGTTACTGTTTTAAGAATTTCTTTATACGTTTACTTTCACAATATTTTTAAGCAGGTAGTGAGAATAGGATAGCCATTTAATGACCACGCAACTTACGTAAATAAGAGGACATCGTAAACATACCATTTTAGTGACACTCAGTTAATTAACCTCTGACTTCAGACTGGAATAATTGGTAAAAAAAAAACAGTTCAGATTTAGCAATAAAGTTAATAGAATGATACCGAATAAAAGTCTAGTAACGTAACAAGTACTTTTAACATTATTGGTTTGCATCCTAGATTTACATGGTTCATAGCTGCATTTAACTTAACGTATACAATTTGAGAAGAAACGAATTTTGGAGGCAGAATCAAAACAAAGAATGTAAATGCTGCATTATATATATGTATATATATATAAAATATATTTCTAAAAGGCTAGCAAACAATAGCTTTTCAGACATGACCACTGATCATATAATACAATTATTACATGTAGAATGCCATCTTCAATTTTTCAGAGCAATACTGGTTATATTTCAGTCTTTATATCATCACAAAGACTTTGTGGTTAGGATTATTAATTTATTTTTAATAGATCCAGTATTGGAAGATTTTAGAATTGATCATTTCTTTTTTATCTAGTCCAATTCATCCTAAAATAAGATTTTTTGTCGTTTTGTAAAAAAATAATTTTTCACTTTTATTTTTTAGGGGAAAAAGGAAAGTGTTTTATTTTGACAGGAATATTTGAGACTATTAATGATTCAATACACTTTAAAACAAAGTGTATAACAGAAAAGAAAATAATTTTATTATTTAGCTTTCTGCGTGTCAAAAAAAGAAATAAATAAGTTACGATAAAACCATCTTAAATATTCTTCTGTTGTTTGGATGATAAAAGAACTAAAGCTACATCACCAGTTTCGGTTCTTCTGCAGCTTGTCACCAACTATACCTAACAGTTTTCAGTTCGTGAACCAATACATGCAGTCTTGGTTTTGTTAAAACGATGCAAAATTATATTCAAAATCAACTATGTGGGAGTTTGTTAAATATATAATAAATTTATAGCCTGGAAATGTTTAATATTTAACAGATAAATCTGTTTTGAAGCATACATTGTTGATGTATCCTTACATAGCCCTGTAGTTTACATATTGTAGTTTTGTCTGAGGCTAGTGCTAGTTTCCTAGAAAGTTTTAGATATATCTTTTCAGCATAATCTTTATCTTTAGTTTTCTTTGAAGCAGAAACTATAATTTCTGAATCGTTCTTTCTTTAGTTTGTTACGACCATCAGGTCTCAATGTAAACTCTTTCTCCATGTTAAAGCCATTAATCTGTAATTACTTCCGATTTTTGATCAACCCAGTAGAACATATTTCATAAACTTTTCACAAGAATTCTTGCGTTTCCTTAAAATTAGTAACTCTATCAAAAAAGCTCTTATTTCATATCAAATCCAAACTTTAAAGAAAAAAAGACACAAGTTTCAACCGAAATAATTTCTATATTAAACACAACTATAATAATTTCATTATCTAGTCAGATACATTCTTCCAGCCGAGATAAAAACCAAAATAAAATTTGTGTTTAACTTCAAACAAACAAAATATTTTTATATCTCTTCAACAGATTTGACTGTCACTCCTACGTCTCCTTTAAACCTGGCTTCAGTTCTTTCAGTCGGGCAAATATTTATTACCAATTACCAAAATCAACAATAAGTTTCTATTAAACTACTACAGAGCACATTGCTGTTCGGTCATATTTTGTGCTTTGTAATTCCTTTTTAGTTTGTCACTTTTTCAGAAAAAGTAAGCTGTCCCTCTGTCAGAGAAATCATTATTTTTCATTATACAGAAAAAACTAACAAAAAATCACAAAACGTATTACACAAAAAGTGTTGCTACCTTTTTGAAGGGTGCACTACTTTTTCCTGCGCTAGCGTAAATGTAACACCTTTCACGTTACTTTATATCGTTCTCGGATTTTCTCAAATTTAAAAAAACAAACAAACAATACAACAGTAAATTCGCTCCTTAACTTCCAGGTGAGACTTCTTCAGTCCTCAATCATATAGATGCTTATACAACAGACCAAGAATGAGCTGTGTGCGACTGCGCACATGAGTTCTGTCGTAAAGGCAGACAGCAACGAGGCAGGTGGTTTGTAAGTAATGCCAATAGTTTCTGTCTTTCCAATTGTAGACTCTGGATTTCCGTTTTTAATGCAAAATTATCTGCTTCCAGGTGATCCGACTCCTAAAAATATAATGGCAAAGCAATTAGAGAAATACAAAGTGAGAAAAGTGTTATATTTGAAGCTACTGATATCAAATAACAGGTTTTAATTACTTTGCGATCGTATGTGCAGTCACATCACCACAAACATAATTTGCTTGATTGGTAACGCCATTAAAAAAATATCTTAGTGACCTTAGAAGTTTCACATTCTAACTTTACTGAAATTCGTCTCTAGGCCTTATCAGTTTTCTTCAAGACAATTAAAGCACAGGTGTGTGCGGTAGTGTCTATCATGTGAACATCTTTTCTAAACTGTCGAAGCATGGTTATACATGTATTTAAATATACGTGTCATGAGACATTAGTATTAAGTCTATTATATTTTTAACACTGCATATCATATATAGTTTCTTAGGAGTTTCCAAAAATTAGAGTAGTGTACAAAAGTAATATTCCACCCACATCCATTGCCGACGACGTGTTTCGTTCAGTCCAGAGCTCATCGGGCTAAAATGGGAGTTTAGAACATCTTGACAGTAAAAGAGCAAACAGCCCATCTAATAGTTTTACGCTCAAACATACAAACAGACAAATAAGTGGCTCGATAATGTCTTAATTGTTACCAAAACGACAGTCAGTCTCGCTGTTTAATTAGACGAAGCTGCTAGCTAACGGCTCTGAAGCAGATGAGTAGATAGGATGGCGGTGAACTGAACAGATAACCCAGCGTGGCTTTCCCAAAATGAAAAACACACACAAACACACGTATAAGATGGTGTTCAGGTGAAGAATGAATTACATTTAATTTTCCTTTCCTCCTTCACACCAGAAATTATTACGTCATCCCTGATTAAGAAAATGCGTCCCAACTCGCCGAAATTCGTTTAAAAAATTTCTGTGTAACGTGTAAGTCACGATTTTATAAGACTCGCTGAACAAACCACGAGTTATTAAGCAGAACAAGTCATGACACTCTAGGATTTATCAGAAATATTTCGTTAGGTACACGAACAGGTTCTGTACGTAATACATCAGAACTTGAATGTAAGACGTCGACACAACAGAGCCACATTAACAACAAAAATGTGAATCAAACCGGTAAGGCATGCTAGCTTTCATTAGGCAGGAAGACAACACAGAAAATAAACTAAAATAAAGCTTAACATCCAAAAATCGTTGGTAAAAACACAATCATTTATCAAAGAGAAACAAGTGTATGATAAATGGATTTTACAGAAGATAGATTTAAAATGCTAAATATTCTTTTTTCTACTTAATTGGTAAGGTACTTACTATAGCTAGTTTATATGGTAAGGTACTTACTATAGCTAATTTATATGGTAAGATACTTACTATAGCTAGTTTATATGGTAAGGTACTTACTACAGTTAATTTATATGGTAAGGTACTTACTACAGTTACTTCATATGGTAAGGTACTTACTACAGTTACTTCATATGGTAAGGTACTTACTATAGCTAGTTTATATGGTAAGGTACTTACTACAGTTACTTCATATGGTAAGGTACTTACTATAGCTAGTTTATATGGTAAGGTACTTACTACAGTTAATTTATATGGTAAGGTACTTACTACAGTTACTTCATATGGTAAGGTACTTACTATAGCTAGTTTATATCGTAAGGTACTTACTACAGTTAGTTTATATGGTAAGGTACTTACTACAGTTACTTCATATGGTAAGGTACTTACTATAGCTAATTTATATGGTAAGATACTCACTACAGTTAATTTATATGGTAAGGCACTTACTACAGTTAGTTCATATGGTAAGGTACTTACTACAGTTACTTCATATGGTAAGGTACTTACTATAGCTAGTTTATATGGTAAGGTACTTACTATAGCTAGTTTATATGGTAAAGTACTTACTATAGTTAGTTTATATGTTCTTTCCTTCTTAAGTTTTCTGCATTTGGCGGCTGCTACTTTGTTCCTCTCTTTTCTCCTCATCCTCCGCATTTCGTCCTCTAGGGTAAGCTGTATATATATATACACATGAGAAATTATTATACTGAATCCTTGAAAACACAAAGAACTGCATCTTACAAAATGCCTAAATGGCTTCAATTACGTGTATATATGTAAATATATATGCAGTATTTGCTTTTGTACATATATATTACTTAGTTTTTAACAATATATAACGGAAAAGTGTGCATAAGTAATACAATCACTTTGTGAAATATAGAAAAGAGCCAATTAATCACTGTGTCTCAGCGACATCTTCTGGCGGTAAAGACAACAAGGTATAGTCTTACTCAACTCATTGAAGTTTACTTGAATTTTTGTTATGGCGCCAGAAAAGAAGGAATGCTTCAGTCATAATGAACACGTCAATGTAGAGAGGTTTTACGTGTTATTACATAGGCTTAACTAACTAGGCTTTTCCGCTTGACGTTTTTACTTTAAGGATAGCAATTAATTTTACTGGTACGAAAGACTCAAAAACTTGTTATTCAAAACTAGAGTGTGAAAGTTTAACATTGGTGTTAAAGAATGACCTGTAGAGAAAATTTAAGATTATTTTTAGACTTAAGCGTTTAGTTCATTTATTTTGTTTTTGAGTTTACGTATTATATACGGTGTTGGGTAACTCTTATCCGAACTTAAATTTGCTATGTTCTTACTGTTACAGTTAGTTCGAGCCCTTTAGAAAATCAATAGCAAAACTAAATTACTGCCTGGAACACCGAAACTTTACTCCAACGTAATATCTCTTTTCTTTAACAAATCAGGATATCTTGAATGGAATCGCTAAAATATTTGATCCTTGAACACAATTTTAAACTGATGAACGTGGGCAATTTACCTTCAAATTATATTGAAACAGCTTTAAATAAGCAAATCAGCCAATCGCGTGAAAACCACAACGACATGAAGCTGGGGTAGAACGGAATGTATCGAAACTACAGTTGACGATGTTCGACGGTCGTAGATAGTACGACGTCATCAAAATGATTTATATTTTTTGAAGACTATATAATAAACATTTTCAATGCAAAATATTCACACACTCAGGTAATAAAAAGGGTGTGTTCAGATGGGGAACCTAGAATTTCCGAGATGGGGATATTTATAATTAATGGCATTGAAAACAAATGAATATGAATTAATTTAGGGGACAAAGACTATTCAATACAATAATAGTAATAATAGTTGGGGGGTTTCCGAACAAGTGAGATCTCACAAAATACAAAAGTCAATGGCAAAAGCTGTCTATGTACCCCAAGCAACAGTACGCAACATGAAAGTGATACAAGGCGCATGCACATGTTTAATTCTGTAACTGCTTGATGGATATTCGTGTTGTTCCTTACAAATACATAACTGGTCAAGTTGCTGAATCCAGTATCTATAGATTTGTATATGACTGGACTGTTGAAACGGTTCCTCTGATATCATCATACCCGTACACAAGATGGTTTGTAGGGAACGACAAGGATGGTAAGTGGGCTTTGGACATGACAATCTTACGACGTAGCGTTTTGCAACGGAAACTACGCTGCAGTACTTTTGTCCACATGTATAGTTATCAGACGGAACACAAATGTATGTGGCGACATAGATATAAACGATGTGGTGAGACTTCAAACTCTCATAATCTAACACACTCAACGTCTGTGTTCAGTCTGTTATTGTTTACACGCTTATCTAGTGATGAAACGGTTAAGTATACGTTAATTACTGATAGGTGAACCTACTTATACTTTAGTTTACGATTTACAACAACATCTTATTTATCACTACGGTACTTTAATTTCGTATTACTAATGTTCTTTCAAATCTAGATAAATTTAACAACCAGCAAGAACAAATAATGGATTATCTCTCTTCTACGCTTTTGTATGAATTACAACCAATATCTTGGGAATACTTTTATAATTTGTTCATTAAATGTCTTTTGTATACAAGGTTTAATTTAGTGTAAAACCGTATTAAGATGACTGTGCTCAGTTCACCGGGTGAAATCAAACCTCAAATTTGAACGTTGTAAGTCCGAGAGCTTAATGCTGTCTCACTGGAGGATTCCATTATATCACATTCAATAAACATTCAACATGGATTACAATCAATATCTTGTGAATATTTCCAGAGCTTTTGAGTATAACATTTTAATATCTGCTATCTGATGCCTACTAATCAATACGAATTACAATAAATATTTTATTAATATTTCATGTCTTATTTAACGAAAACATTTAATATCATGTTCCTCGGTAATATTTGAGATCCCTAATTTGTACAAACATAGAGCATTTTCTCAAGATTAATTTAGATCACTACAAAAGCTAAGAGAATGCATGTGGTGTTTTAGCACCCATTTATCCATTACTATTCTCTGGTTACATTGTTTTTGCTTGTAACTAGCACCCCCTTAATGACCTGATTACAGTTTTATAAGTGTCAGTCGTATATTCCTTATTGTCCTCAATAGTGGGGTTTTGAAGAAACATATTTCACCTTTCAAGAACATACGTTATGTTGATGATTTTGTCATGCGTTAATATGCTATTATTTATTTTTGGTATTTTTAAAAATTATACTTCCGGAGTTATTTGGAATGTAACTACAACAATTGTGACAAGACAATACAGTAAAGATTAATTAGCATATTTTTATTAAAATGTTAAAAATCTAGCTTATTATTACAGACAGTTCGGATCAAATGTATTCTTATTTTCAACAAGAATATCAGGTGACCACTCACTGACCAAATCTAACCTTTTTCTTTTCTAGCTTTTCAAGTTTGTCTTTAAACTTGGCAGCTATCCAGCAGGATGTTACTACGACGACTTTCGTAAACACTTAGTTAATCCGTGTTTATTACCACAAACAGTCAGTTGATCCGTGTTTACTACCATAAGCTCTCAGTTGATCCGTGTTTACTACCATAAGCTCTCAGTTGATTCGTGTTTACTACCATAAACTCTCAGTTGATCCGTGATTATTACCATAAACTCTCAGTTGATCCGTGTTTACTGCCATAAACTCTCAGTTGATCTGTGTTTATTACCATAAACTCTCAGCTCATCTGCGTTTATTACCATAAACTCTCAGTTCATCTGTGTTTACTGCCATAAACTCTCAGTTGATCTGTGTTTATTACCATAAACTCTCGGTTCATTTGTGTTTATTACCATAAACTCTCAGTTCATCTGTGTTTGTTACCATAACAATGAAATGAAAGAATTCCAGTGGTTCGGACCATCAGTCTTTCAAGAATTTTTTCTTGTATTTTATATGTGGTTGGTGTCGATATTCATTTGTTATTTTATTTTTCCTATTCATACATGTACAATCATTGTATTTGAAAATAATGATGGTATAATCCACTTTACCTGCTATCATATAACGCAGAAATAAATAGATTAATTAGTTAAACACTTTAACCAAAATTATGATTCATTTTACATCCTAAATGGTTTGGTAAGTATGAGACGGCGAATCAAAGGTGCACGAAAACGTACACTCTAACGTAGAACAATAGACTTTAGAACTGAGAACGATGTCAAAATGTGTGGATGGAAAAAAATGTCACAGCTGAACAATCAAGTATTATGTCATTATCCTCCATGTTGAGGCACCAAGGTAACAAACAACAAATACAGAAACGCCGAAACGTTACATCTTGTCAATATTTCGTAGAATTTATGTCTTCTATCAAAGTGATTGCAATATTCGTTAGACACGTATTGAAGCATTCGTCAATCAATAAGCACCTTGCTTTAGTTTCTACGTGTGAAAGGGCTATATTAGCAAGGATTATTTTAAAACTAAATTTCTTCCGAGTAAATAGATGATTAATAATGATTATTTCTGGAAGAATTATTTACACTAATTTTTTTTTATTTTCAAGCGTTTAAAAAGCTGTCAGTAAACCCTTGCAAATTAAAATTTTAAATGTACGGTTGTTTTTTTTCTTTGAATTTCGCACAAAGCTACTCGTGGGATATCTGAGCTAGTCGTCCCTAATTTAGTAGTGTAAGACAACAGGGAAGGCAGCTAGTCATCACCACCCACCGGCAACTCTTAGACTATTTTTTTACCAACTAATAGTGGAACTGACCGTTACATTATAACGCCCCTACGGCTAAAAGGACGAGCATATTTGGTGAGAGTTGGATTGGAACTCGCGACCCATAAATTACGAGTCGAATGCCTTAGCCCACATGGCCGTGCCGGGCGTTAAATGTACAGCTGTTTGTTTTCAACATATGTGTAAATGAAGAATTAAAATTGTTCATTAATGGTTTTCGCGTCTTACAAACAAGACTTTTTTATTATTATTATCTGGAAATCTAGTTTTAAGTCATGGATACTATTGCGTCTTTCCTTTTTTTATTTTTTTCAAGGCGCTACCTCGCCAAATAAACATCTTGTATATCACTTGATAACATAACATGGAAGGAGAAGCTATGTGTCCTTAAGGAATATTTCTGGTTCATGAAAAGTATCTTCACTGATAGTTACTCTAGCGTTATGCAGTGATAACGAAAATTGGACCATGGCTTTTATTAGTCTAACGAAGGTACACTAGCAGACATCCGTGTCTGTTTCGTATAGCGTGGTGACGTGTGTCAAGGAAATTATCGATTTCAAATGTATCATGTCAAGTTCATCAGATAAACATTTGATGCCAGTTTCTATTTTGGTACTCTTAACTCTGGAATATGTTTTTATTATTTATCTTTGGTTGTTTGGTTTAAATCTTGCGCAATGAAACACTTGGGCTATCTACGCTAGCTGTTTTTAATCTAGTGGTATACTAGAGGGACGATAGCTGGTCAACACTACCCACTACTTTTACCAACGAATAGCGGAATTAATTGTTACATTATAATGTCTCTACGGCTGCCTAAGCACTGGTCATGCGTGGCTTCGACAAATGAAGCTTGCTTTCTTATGCTTTATTACAGGTATTTTTTTGTATATTTTTATAACTTTCGTCTAACTTAAAAACTGACCTGATTTTGATAAGGTTCTCGATGTTCTAGTATAATCTGGTCCTTGCCCTGAATCTGTCTCTTCGTCTGTATGGTCATCTTCAACCCTTCCTTAACAAGTAATGACATGGTGGCCTGGACACTAGTGGGGGAGGGAATACTGCACGAGCTAGTGGACGGAGAGCTTGGATTCAGAAGAAACTGCGGGGGCGAGTTCAAAACCTGTGTGGCTGGTACTTCTGGAAGAATTGGCATCTCGATTAATTCGCTGAGAACATCGGGAGTTTGGGGTCTCATTCTATTTTTCTGGCTATCTTCTAAGGGGTGAGTAGTGCCCAAAAGCCCCCAAGTGTCAAACTTAGGATAGTCGGGAGTAGTGGGCGACGTGGCGTCATAGCCAAACATGGTGGCGTTAGTGGAGAAAACTGCTAAATTTCAACTCATTAACTATGGAAAATAAGTCTGTGTAGCTGAATATTTCCAGATTTCTGCATCAAATCGTTTTAGATGGTCTCTCTTTTTTCTTACGTGTCATTACCCTTCGCATCAGGATCCAAAGGTCATATCAAACTGAAAAACAAATTATAATATGGATGAACCACTTGTATTATCATCACTTGCATTGACATTTTATAACAATTAGAAAGACACGATCAGCGTTCCTAATCATCAACGGCGCTGATAAAGCAAGTTTATTTCAACACCACTGACTTATGATAATACCTTTTAACATTGAACAATGAGATGTTACAATAAATTACATTTTTAATAGTGATGAAATATCGTGAAATATATTATCATCAAAGTACGCCTTTAAAGAATCCTCACGTGACCATTCATGGATTTTACAATATTATTAATCCTAAAATGGCTTAAACAGGTCTTTAAAACAAAAATCGAATTTCGATTAATTTTAAATTACACATTTACGAAAATAAAACGAAAAGTTATAGCCAACTTTAAGAAACAATCTACACAAAAAAAAAGTTCTCCATCGAAAGAAATAAGTAATATAGTCATAGAATTTTGAACAGAAAGATGATTGGCAAGAAATCATTTAAATAATGTTACGATTTTGTAAAGGAAGAAATAAAAAGTTGAAAAATAACTGGCGCATGTCCGATATATGGAAGTAAACCTTTGCCTGATTTTTAACTGATGTTGAAAACAATGTGTGTTGCAGTGCTTTTTTAAACAGTAAAAGAAAAAATAAAGTGTGTTTGATGTTTTAATAAGAATAATTTCATCTTCTACAGCTCACGACTGTTTAAATTCTGTGCTATGAAAGCCTAGAATAGTAGTTGTTAACAAACTACTGAAAGTCCAAACTTAAATATATAGAATAACCTATCTTCGGTAAAATCACTTTGTATTATGTGCATGACATTTAAGCATGACGTTCATTTAAGTTGCTCCAATTCACCCGTTTTTTTGTGTGCGTGTGTTAAGTTAGATTATATTCATTTATCATAAGGGTCGAGTGAAGTTATACTACAATCGAGTGCCCCGCATGGCTAGGCGGTAAGAGCGCTCGACTTGTACTCTCGGGTTTTGAATCCCCGTTACACCAAACATGCTTGCCCTTTCAACTGTTGTACGTTATAATGTAACGGTTAGTCACTCTATTTGTTGATAAAAGAGTAGGCCAAAAGCTAGCGGTGAATAGTGATAACCAGCTGCCTTCCCTCTAGTCTTACACTGTTAAATTAAGGACGGTAAGGGAGAAGGCAACTAATCATCACCACCAACCGCCAATCCCTAAGACTACTCTTTTACCAACTAATAGTGTGATTGGCCGTCACATTATAATACTCCAACGGCTGAAAGGGCGAGCATATTTGGTGTAACGGGAATTCGAACCCGCGACCCTCGAATTACGAGTCGAGTGCCTTAATCACCTGATCATGCCGGGGCCTGTTGAGAGAAAGACCGGAAGTTCCATGATGTTTTTCTGAGTATGTTTGTTCAAACATAATTTTAAAATAAATAAACTCTGCGGTTTATTTCAGAAATAAAATGTGTTTTTACTTATCCACTGCATTGTTCATTATTAATAATCTGAACCACAAAGCTAGAGTACCTTGATCAGAAATTGTTAAAACTGTATACACCCTGTGCACCAATGTTTAAATACTATACACATCGACGGGAAAAAAAAAAACGTATCATGTAACATGTACAAGCTACAAAAGGATTATAATTCCAATGTGTTTAACAGTTTGTTTGTTGTATTTTGCATGAATCTGCATGAGGACTATATGAGTTAACAGTCCCTATTTTTTAAATGATAAACTCTAAGGGTAAACAGTTAGTTAAAACAATTTATTAAGCATTAGGTTGCTCTAGTCTGATCCCACAGTGGAACGTGGCCATCACTTTTATAACACAACCTTGCCTCCACCGTGAGGAAAGCGATTTTGTTTGGATAACGATACGAACCATGAAACCTCGGGATGTTAACTCAACCATAAAAAACAAGCAAAAAAAGTAATCCACAAGATATATTCTGGTATTGTATTCTGTAAGTATTGGCTGAAAATAGTTGAAAAATAAAAAACCAATATGGGAAAAATAGCAGTATTTATAGGAAAAACAAACAACAAAAACACGATCAGAACACCATAAGAGTTAAGGGGTAAAAAAATAAGGTAAATGAGACAAAAGCTTCCCACAACTTGCTACAAAAGGCTATAAACAATTGGATTTTAACACGTTTTGAGTTTAAACACGTGGTATCTGTCGTCTCTGTGTCGTCTTTACCTTCTCTGTCTTCTCTTTAATTTGTTTTTATTTTTAACGTCGCTTTGGTTCCCACTTCCGTAAATAACTTTCTTAATGAGGAAAATTTTACTGTTCCTACGTTGTAAGCAGTTGTGTTAGTTATTTCCTCTTTATAAATGTTTCGTTTTTGGCATAGTGTTCGAAAATTATATTTTGTTGTTGTTGTTTTG
Organism: Carcinoscorpius rotundicauda; assembly: GCA_011833715.1. Lineage (NCBI taxonomy): Eukaryota > Metazoa > Arthropoda > Merostomata > Xiphosura > Limulidae > Carcinoscorpius > Carcinoscorpius rotundicauda. The sequence continues at coordinate 21,436,066 of CM022393.1, read as the reverse complement.
GATTAAGCACAAAGCTACACAATGGGCTATCTGTGCTCTGCCCACCACGGGTATCGAAACCCGGATTTTAGCGTGTAAGTCAGCAGACATACCGCTGAGCCAATGGGGGGGCCGAAAATTATATATATATATATACATAACGAAATAAAGTAATACAATAAATTGTAATGTTATGTTTATACATAAATAAATAGTTCTTAATAAATTAATAAAATGAGTGATTTTGAAACGTATATCAACAATTAGATGCTTGTTGAAACAATTAAAAGATTTTTTTATAGTAATGAATAACTGTAAAATATGCAGTCAATTCTATCTCTTGGATCATTGGCTCGGCATGGCCAAGTGTGTTAAGACATCGTAAAACTGTGATGTCATTCTCTTCTGGACAAGTGTACTACCCATGTGACTGTAAGTTATTGCAGTCAAAAATTAAAAAGAGTGTTTTTTTTCAAATTTTTACCAGTTTCACTAGTAAAAATATTGTTGAGCGCTTTTATATAGTATAATTTATTTTGTGGCCCGGCATGACTATGCGTGTTAAGGCGTGCGACTCATAATTTGAGGGTCGCGGGATCGCATTCCAGTCGCGCCAAATAAGCTCGTCCTTTCAGCCATGGGGGTGTTATAATGTGACGGTCAATCCTACTATTTGTTGGTAAAAGAGTAGCCCAAGAACTGGCGGTGAAGACTAGCTGCCTTCCCTCTAGTCTTGCACTGTTAAATTAGGAGCGGCTAGCGCAGATAGCCCTCGAGTAGCTTTGCGCGAAATTCAAAAAACAAACAAGGAACATTTTAATAGAGAGTTCATATTCAGTAACTAGTCGTGCGGAAATTTTTCCTGCTGGATGCAGCTGTTCCTTGTCATTTTATTGAGTGCAAGAATAGACAGTTACGGAAATGAGCGCTTTTTGGCAGTTAGCATCCTGTAAGAAGTGTGAAGTTGGAGACATTCGATTAAAATAAATTTATTCAACGCAGTACAATAATGTCATGCATGTGTATACTACCCACATTAATATATGTGCGAGTGTATAAATAAACCGAACAACAAATATCTACTAAAACAAGTCCTTCTCGTTCTGCATTTCTTCCTTTCAATTCTTCTATCTACGAAATATTTCATTCAATCGGTCAATGAAGCAAATCCCGTTATCTTGGTGAAATTCCGTCACAGAAAGAAAGATTTTTGTTTGTAATAAATTTGTCTGAGATTGATTGTTCAGCACGTATTTTAGAGAATTGTAATTTTCCCGTATTTTACTCTTAAAAAGAATGCTTTATATTTATACTATGATTAACCGTTCAGAAAATACAAAATTGCAGATAGACACTTGGCTTTTATATATATATTGATATACAGCAATAATAATTTACTTAATGTATCCTAAGGGCACACAAACTTTTCTCCCTACAAAGATTCGCTAAACATGCTCGCCCTCCCAGCCGTGGGGGTGTATAATGTGACGGTCAATCCCACTATTCGTTGGTAAAAGAGTAGCCCAAGAGTTGGCGGTGGGTGGTGATGACTAGCTGCCTTCCCTCTAGTCTTACACTGCTAAATTAGGGACGGCTAGCACAGATAGCCCTCGAGTAGCTTTGTGCGAAATTCCAAAAAAAACAAACAATACAAAGAAACGCAGTAGTGGAATGACGTAACCCAACATAGCACAAAACTAATCGTATGGTGAGAAAATATAAAATATGCCCTAGTTTTGGAGGTGTCTGAAAACATACAATCCAGACGGTGGTAGGGATATACGCCTGTCAGATTTGTCCTCACTTGGCCTTACAGCTTGGGAATATAGAACCAGATGTGGGTGCTCTAATGAAAAACATCCCACATCTTTACCACCTGTCTGAAGCCGATTGTGGGAAAGTGACTGATGTAGAAAAAATGTATTAATGGTAGGAAAAAATTAAGAATTATAAAAATATGTACACGTGTGAAAGTGTGTGTGTGTATTTATGACTGGTATCATTTTAGTAAAATAGTTGATCATTCTATATGATCAACTCGGACCTTAAGTTATTGGATTATTATCGTTGAATAGTAATGGTGTTATTTATATGTCTATCATGATATTTTTAAATATCGTCAAATGGTTTTAAATGAAAATTTTTACAAGGGAGAAAGAGTAAACGAAATACGAGAACGAACTTATTTTCCTACTAAAATAAACTCGTCTTTAAGAACAATCAGCTCATATATTTTATTTATTTTTTGGTATATCTTTACATTTGTGCAGAAAGCAAGAGTCTTTATTTTCAGGTTAAGAAGTTTAGGTACCTTGAAAGTGGAAGAACGTGGTTTCTTACGAGTTTCGATAATCGAAGTAATTATACTGTTATTTAGATAAATATATTTGTACGTAGGAAAATTATAATTGAACTAATAGTTTGCGAGATTTATAATATAAAGGGCGTTTTATATCTAAACTAAGACTCTAGACAAAAGTTTGTGTGTATACATGATGTTAGAAAAAAATACATAGGTTCAAAAAGTCTTGATAGAAATGTGAATTGGTTCATGTTCTTCAAGTTGTGGTAGATTCATGATGTTAAAAAAGACGAAGCATTCGTGTAATCGAAGACGATTCTAGTCATTATCATTTGATAGTGTAAAATTCCTATATCCGAAAGTTTAATTAAAATTAGTATGACATAAATAACAGTAATAATAAGCTATTTCAGTTGCAAATATACTATGTACCTTATGTCCCCATTACTTAACTCTAAAGTTAAAAAATAATATTTTTCAGATGTATATCCGGCATGAAGATTTAACGTAAAATGTTGGTTAAGAAAGTGCCAAAATTTTCTTTCACTCTAGTTACCTATTGTCCTGAGGCACTCCCCTTCGATGTCATGTGTATTTTCTCCGGGAGAGATTTTTACAAAATAAAGTCTACTATATAAAAACGTTCAACAATATTTTTACAAGTGAAACTGGTAAAATTTGAAGAAACACTCTTCCTTATTTTTGGATTGCAATATCCAACAGTGACATGGATAGAATATAATATCATAGTTTTGTGTACTCTTATTTTTTTTATTGGAATGGCCAACAATAGTATAGATAGCACCACAGCCTGAAAATAATTTGCTTTATAGTTCTGTATATGCAATAGAATGCTTTGTTAGCCTGGGAAAAAATTCACCACTTAAAATGGATTGAATACAGTGAAGGTGTCGTCCTTTGTGACTACAATAATTTTGAATGTGTTTTGTGATATTAATAAAGATTGTCTTCATTGCATTTTACAGTTATTCAAATTTGTTTTATTTCAGAACTCAAACAAAATCAGAGAAGTCAATTTACCTCACAGAAGATTTCTGGTGAATTTCCTGGCTACACTTAATAGAAATCGGTAAACATGAAAATACCACACTACTGATGTTATCACAAAACGACAACTCCGAATACAGTAATAAGTTAAACTGAAGTTATGTTTCCATAACTTAAAGTCCATTCAGGACTAAAGCGGCGTAAAATCCTTTTAATATCGAGTTTTATTCACAGCCAAGTTCTCAATTGCCTCTGGAAATAATTACGCAACAAGTACAAAATATGCTTAAAAGAAATTTAATCTAACGTTTATGTTTGCATAATAAATAATAATCGATTCTATATGTTTTTTTAATTTTCGACATATTAAAAAGTTGAACTAACTAAAATTAATGTAAACTACATTTACAAGTGATAAAATAGTGCTATTACTATAATTAATTATGAGGTTCCCGCTAGTACAGCGATAAGTTTACGGATTTACAACGCTAAAATCACGGGTTTAATTCCTCTTGGTGAATTGTCTGATGTGGCTTTGCTATAAGAGAAACGTACATACAAACTTACATTAATTATGGGATATTTATATTAAGTTGAATTAAGCAGAGTTAAGTAACGTTTCGTTGTGAAGTTTTCATTTTCAGTTATTACCAGTTTATTATGAGAAAGATTGTAGTTGTCATATTTATTCAAATCACCAACTAAACTATATTTTGTTATTTAGTACGTATTTCCTTATTAGAGTTGTGTTAACAGTTTAACATTGTGAACAAAAATTGTTGGCAAAAATAAGGTTTGAGATAATTAAAATTATTGTTGTTATCTTTCATAAAATTTTGACATTGAAATAAAAGAGAAACTTTGAAATAGCCGGTTGATCAGGGCGCTCGTCTCCCATTCTGAAGGTTGCGGGTTCAGATTTCCCTCACATCAAACATACTCACCCTTTCAGCCATGGGGGCGTTACAATATTCGATCAATCCAACTTTGCGCTGGCTAAAGACTAACCCAAGAGTTGGCAGTAGGTGATAATAACTAGCTGCCTTCCCTCTATTCTTACACCACTAAATTCGGGACGGCTAATGTAAATAAGCCTCGTGTATCCTTGCGCGAAATTCAAAATAAACGCTTTCGATGAGGGCTTACGAACGTTTTGCTCTTAAGTAACAAATAAATCAAACATAACATGCTGGCCTTTATCTGCTTGCTATATGGTTCCCAGCCTCCTATTACCCTCATGTAAGTTCATGTAAGTTTTATTGCGTCTTAATATTTTATTTGACCTAAATAAAATAAAATCACACCTACTTTAGTAAGTCTACATGTTACTGAGACTAGCATACCATGTAATTCATAGAAAATCCGTAAGAAAATAAATCCTTGAATGTCTATATGTTTGTTTGGGTTTTTATAGCACACATATAGCAGAACAAATAGAGGGTTTCTATTTGAGTATAAACATTTGAAATAATTATTAATGTCAGTTATTTAAATTAAAAAATAACACTGTTAATGATGGATTTAGACTGGGATATCTGGGGCTCACCAACAAAAAAGTAAAATAATATTCATTATCAGTTAATCTTGAATGAATGTTGTTTTATTGTTAACTATGTTAAGTCTGACACATTAAATGATCATGTGTGTACTGCATTAGTGTGAAGGATAACTCATCGAGGCGATGTCTTACCCATTACGTAATCATGTGCATATTATATTAGAATCAAGAATAAGTTTTGCCAACATTTTTAGTGTCTGCCTTTTCTCTAAAATCAATGTTAGAAACACACGTTTCCACCAATGCAGTCTTAGCATTTCTCTGTGAAGTTAAGATAAAGTCAATATAAGTTAAGACTTACTCTTATGTGGTGAGGAGATTTAAAATAGATTTCAACAGCGATATTAACATCAGTTACTCACATGTACGACATTTATTTGTTAAGCGCAAAGCCACACAATGGGCTCTCTGTGTCATGCCCAACGCGAGTATCGAAAAACAAATTTTTAGCGTTATAAGCCTTTAGACTTATCGCTGAGTCATTGGAGAAGGGGTATTTATTTCATTGCTATTATCAAGTTGGTTGGAATCATGGGTTGTATTTTATAGTGTTCATAAAATTTATTAGGTATAAAATGTTCGATTAAGCAGATAATTCGAAACGTAGAAACACAAGTGACATATAAACATTGACTGTGGCTTTGGTTTGCTGGGACACTAACAACAATACAAAAGACGGTTTAAGAAACTTATTAACTTGGTTACTTTCTAACAACAACTCTATTAAACCAAAAGACGCATTTTGACACTAATATTCCTGATGTTAAACCCGTTTTCAACAGCAACTTTGACTTTGAACCTCTGTAAGACTGTTTAGTTTTAATATGCCATATTTGTATGACTGGGTCTCTGATTTATCTACTTCTACCCTGTCAATGGGATTAACGCAATTTGTTTGTTTGTTTTTTGGAAATTCGCACAAAGCTACTCGAGGGCTATCTGTGCTAGCCGTCCCAAATTTTGCAGTGTAAGACTAGAGGGAAGGCAGCTAGTCATCACCACCCACCGCCAACTCTTGGGCTACTCTTTTACCAACGAATAGTGGGATTGACCGTCACATTATACACCCCCACGGCTGGGAGGGCGAGCATGTTTAGCGCGAAGCGAGCGCGAACCCGCGACCCTCGGATTACGAGTGCACGCCTTAACCCGCTCGGCCATGCCAGGCCCGCAATTTGTTTGTCACAGTTTCAATAGACGTAGTTGCGACTTTGGGATTTCAGTCACTACCATTACTGATAGCCTATACGAGCACCTAAGCCAAATTATTATTGTATCGTACAACGAGATACTAACTACTAACTAGTTCCATACTATGATTCGACTGCTAATATGCTGCCGTGTTCTGGATTAACTAATAGTGTGCAGGATTCGATCGTTGGTCATCCTGAATAATGTCTCGAATTTTATTTAATTGACAAAGTATTGCCCATATTTATAATGAAATTGAGGATTTAGAAAACTTAACTGTAAATTAGCTAATGAAATAGACAGTAAACCTTTCTCCATAAATATAAATATATAACTTAATTTCCAAAATACTGAAGTTTAAGTTACCTATCGACAATCCATGATGTCAGATATTAAATGGAAAAACGTGATAAAGCCATCCTTCAAGATATGATCAAATATCGCCATACAATGTGTAGAATAATATTAATAGCCTATGTCAAAAGATAGGTAACGCAATAGATAACATACGTTTCATCAAGATACATACAACTATTCGAATTACATACGAACACAAACGAACAAAATAACTACACACAAAGAAACTCGATTCACACATTAACGTTTTAACAGAAAGCCTCATAATACCAAAAACACATCTAAACGTCCCTAACGACCATTAACAGGGCCTCGAAAAAGTATCCTCAGTAAAGAACTGTACTTCGTTCTAACCCATAAACTACTCATCTTATATGTAGCTACAGAAAAAAAACTTAAAACATATCAGAATAAAAATAAAGTAAGGAGTCCAGAAATTAATGAAGTCTAAACCCATCCAATGACATTGTCCAAGTATAAAATAACTGTCCTCAGGAACTTAGAGGAAGACTACATTGGAACTACGGACAAAGAGGATTACTCCATCAAATCCAAAAGTTGAAAGTGACCACTCCATAAAGTCTAACTGAAATGTTAACGTAGAGAGAACAGTTAACCAACTGTGAGTTTGATAAAATGAGAAAGTACCTGAAAAAGAAACAGACAATTAATAGTACAAAACAGTACCACAAGCGAGAAACAAAGATAAAAGAAATTTTATAGGTTTACTTACCTGGTAACAAACTCAGCAAACGTGACATAGAAGTCAGCAAAATATGAATACCTCTTTTGAAACCATTTAAATATTTAGGTGTAGAAGACCAAATATCAAATCACAGTCACACATGATTTCCTGAAGACGACATTAGCTTAGCAGATAAACATGTTAGTGATTCGTATCTATTTACGATAATAATAATTAGATTAGACTGGACCCAGCATGGCCAGGTTGGTTAAGGCGTTCAACTCGTAACTTGAGGGTCGCGGCTTCGAATCCCCCGTCACACCGGCATGCTTGTCCTTGCAGGCGCGGGGGCGTTATAATGTGACGTTCAATCTCACTATTCGTTGGTAAAACAGTAGTCCAAGAGTTGGCGGTGGGTGGTGATGGCTAGCAGCCTTCCCACTGGTCTGACAGTGCTAAATTAGGGATGGCAAGCGCAAATAGTCCTCGTGTAGCTTTGCGCGAATTTCGAAACAAACAAACAAGAATAGACTGGAGCAGTCGTACAGGTTACTAAGGATGGTAATGATATCAGTTACAGGTTAACACACTGATTTCCTGCCAATAAACGTATGCACTGTGCTTATCAACCTGTAAAACTCTTGGTAAAAACGAGTTGGTTATCAATAGGAAAAGATATAAGATTCTACCTAATTTATTTTTCAATATACGCATCCTTTTGCACGTTGATCTTGACCTGAAAAGGTCAGATACTACATGGACATCTTCCCTCCTTGACAATGTTATTTCTTAAGCACACTTAAACGTTTCTCCGTAGATATGTCCGAGTATATTGTACGTTGCGATTCTCTTAGCTTGCATGTGCATGCTGTATTTACAAGTTACTTCACATGCGCATACCTGTTGGAGACAGCCCATTGTATTTAGACACAGATAAAACCTTTTTTTTTTTAAATACAAAATTAAGGACAATAAGTCTAGCAATGAAAATTAGCGATTGGTTTTTATATAAAATTCCTTGGAAATATTTGACCGAAATGTTAAGAAATCTGTTTAACAAATAATGTATATTTGTGTTCCTGTGTAAGAATTGTGAATTTCTAATTATTCGTCCAATAAAAACCTGCTGGTTTATAGGTGTCCCTGGATGTCCAGTGGTGCCGTGTTTATACATGTTGTTATCGGTATATGCAAGCTTCAGATATTTTGTAGAAATGAGTTTTGATTTTTGTCAGTACTCTTACTGACATAGTTCGTTGTCTCACTGATTTTATACATTATTATTTGGAAGTTTGTAGTCGTAAATAATATATCAGATTTACTTCAGACTCGGAATATGCGCTGATAAAAAGCATTATTTTTTGATGAAAGATATCCCAAATCATTTAACGTATAAAATTAAGCTCAACAGATATCAGCATATCCAGTTTAAATACAGTGTACCAAACCAGCATTTACATCTTGCAATTAATTATATTTAACGTTATTATTATTATTAGGTAATACATCACATTACTTCCAAGTGATCGTAGGAGTATAGACTAATGTAACCCAATGATTAAACTCTTGACAGTTTCATGCCCGGCATGTCCAGGTAGGTCAAGGCGTTCGACTCTTAACCTGAGAGTCACGGGTTCGAATCCCGGTGGCACCAAACATGCTCGCCCTTTCAGCCGTGGTGGCGTTATAATGTTACGGTCAATCCCACTATTCGTTGGTAAAAGAGTAGCCCAAGAGTTGGCAGTGGGTGGTGATGACTAGCTGCCTCTAGTCTTACACTGCTAAATTAGGGACGGCTAGCGCAGACAGCTCTTGTGTAGTTTTGCGCGAAATTCGAAACAAACTAAACCAGTTATCTATCAAATATAAATTTAAGCAAAAACGAGACTGAAATTTGCCTAAATCAAAATATAGCTTATATTGGATTTATTATTTACTTCATAAAGCATATAAAACTTTATCAATAATGTATCCAGGGTGATAAGGCTCTTAATTCCCTTTCCCAATGCGAAAAAAAAATAAATAATAAATATATTGAAACTAGTAGAAAAACTGATATGCAAATAGTAAAAATATTCTATTTTTGTGTATGTTATGCATTGTTCATATTCCTGCGTGAAAAAGGCATCTGGACCGCCTGTAATTTATAAATGATTGAAGGTAGGCATAAAGAATTTCTTATTTTAAAATATTTATGATCGATTAAAAACTCAACATAGGTCGATGAAAGACACCATTTCATCGATATGGCCATCAAACTTTTCACCACTCTCTCATAACCCATTAATTTATTCCAGATACCTTGTTTGTTCGTTTGTTGTCAAGCAACTTGTTATCTGTGCTATGCCCACCAGGGGTATCAAAACCCAGTTTTTAGTGTTAAACTTTCAACAACTTGCCACTGGTGGATTCTGTGATTCACTTTAAGATTTTGATTTTCTAACAGTTAGCCCTGAATATAAAAGCGTGTATGTTCTCGATAGTAACAGAAAGTACTAGACATTCATATTTATTATTGCTCATTCACAGTGGTAGTGATTGGTAAAAACACTAACATGAAGTGTAAGGATTTAGTCTTAGCGAGATGTCAAAAGTCTCTAGGACATTTTGTTCTGGCGCATCAATTTAGTGAAAATTAAGTGTCCTAATGCAAGAGCACTAGAAGTTATGGATCGAAAGACTTGAAACCTTGGTAGTCACTTTTTGTACTTTTATTATAGTTATAAAGTGCTATCTGATACATTCGTACTCCAAAATATTTTGTTGAAAATGTTTACACTGAGTAAAAGAGGGAGCCACATATATACATTTTCTTTTTCTCTTTTTTCTTTACAAAACCGGAACCCATTACGTCACGTTTCTTCCAACTAGAGTTTTACGTAGTACAAAGTGATCTCACTCAACGTTCAGACGTAACTAAATCTTTGACGTCAACAGTGACCTTACGTAAAATGACGATTTAGTGACGTACGTTATTGGTGGAATTTGAATTAAGGAAGTGTAATTCAGTTCCAAAAGTCGTTAATATTCTAAAGAAATATCAAATAGTTTAGATTTTGAAACTATATTTTCAACCATTTTCATGTAGTTTAAAATGTTTTCTATACAACGATATAAGTTTGTCAGTGTACATATCTCCACTTTTCCATTTAACCACCACACAACTATACAAGTTTGTTTTTGGAATTTCGCACAAAGCTACTCGAGGGCTATCTGTGCTAGCCGTCCCTAATTTAGCAGTGTAAGATTAGAGGGAAGGCAGTTAGTCATCACCACCCACCGCCAACTCTTGGGCTACTCTTTTACCAACGAATAGTGGGATTGGCCGCACATTATACACCCCCACGGCTGGGAGGGCGAGCATGTTTAGCGTGACGTGGGCGCGAACCCGCGACCCTCGGATTACGAGCGCACGCCTTAACACGCTCGGCTGCTATCTGCGCTAGCCGCCCCTATTTTTGCAGTGTAAGACTAGAGAGAAGACAACTAGTCGTCAACGCCCAACGCCAACTGTTGGGCTGCTCTTTTATCAACGAATCGTGGGATTGACCGTAACATTATAACGCCCCCACGGTTGAAAATGCGAGAGTGTTTGTTGTAAAGGGGATTCGAACCCGCGACCCTCAGATTACGAGTTGAGTTCCGGGCTTACTGTACAAGTAAACCAGTGTAAAAGACTCTATATAATAACAATAAAGTACACCAATGAACATATTTTTACTTGCTTACAAAGCAACTATACAAGTACAAGTTTACATAGTTCTGCTTACCTCTAAACTTCACTGTACAAATAGAATGAAAAATGTGTTCCTGAAAAGCACGTGCTTTCTTTTTACAGTTTAAATTACATTTTAATAAAATAATAACACACGTAACATCTTTTAAATTTGCTTCCTTAAAACTAAAAACGATTTAGATTATTGGAATACTCTGTTTCGGTTCTCAAAATGGCTGATATGAGTAATAAAATTTTAATTAAAATAAAGTGTTACTACCCATAATAACTGTCGTCATAATACATTTTTACTGCAAGTGGGTTTCTCGTCATCACGAATCTGTTCCGATTCCTTCCTTCTTTTCTTCCTTACCTATCTATTCAGTATATTAATAATATGTTACGGTTTCTAATTACTTAGTGGTTAAAGTAATAATAATATTTAATGGTTTCTATTTATTTAGCGGTTAGAGTAATAATAATATTTTATGGCCTCTAGTTTTTTTCGTGATTAGAGTAGTAATAATGATATTTTGTGTCTCTAATTAATGAGTGGTTAGAGTAAAAATATTCTATGGCCTCTAAATTTTTCGTGATTAGAGTAATAAAACTAATATTTTATGGTCTAGTTTAGTGGTTATAGTAATAATACAGGGTGTTCGGAATGTCACTGTGCAGTTTTGTGATCATATTTTATTCAGTCTCTTTCAAGCCAGCATCTGATAACGGTGTTTAGAAACAAAATAAGAAGGATCCAGGCCTGTATTGATGCTAACGGGGGTCACTTTCAACATTGTTTATAATTGTCATTCATATTTACCTCCTGTATTCTATATTGAAACAAGTCTGTTAATTAATATACAAGTGCACAATGACTTTCCAACACCCTGTATTTAATGGGTCTACTTATTTAGTGGTTAGAGTAGTAATAAGAATATTTAATGGTCTCTATTTAGTGGTTAGAGTAATAACAATATTTAAATGGTCACTAGTAAATGGTTGGAGTACTAATCGTAATATTTTATGGTATCTTGTTATTTGGTAGTTAAAGTACATGTAATAATATTAATATTTTATGGTCTAGTTATTTAGTGGTTAGAGTAATAATAATAATATTTCACGGTTTCTAGTTATTTAGTGGTTAGAGTAATAATAATAATATTTAATGTTCTCTAGTTAAATAGTGATAAGAGTAATAATAATACTTAATGATCTAGTTAATTATTGGTTAAAGTAATAATAATATTTAACGGTTTCTAGTTATTTAGTGGTTAGAGTAATAATAATATCTTATGGTCTCTAGTTATTTAGTGGTTAGAGTACCAGACTGGTACTTGGTCGAAAAATTTTGTTATCGTAATGTTGAAATTGTGATTGATGTCATTGTTGTTTCACGATTGAAGTGTTTATGAACTCCATGTAGTTAAAACTATACAAAACGGTCAATATTTTTAGGCTTACGAAACCCTCTCTTTCGAAAATTAGGCATCACTTCATGCATGAATTTTGCATCGCTGTTTTGCATTAGGAAATGTCCTTCGACGCCTTAGCGATAAACGTGAGGACTAATAAACGTAATACTAAAATTTGTGATTCGATCTTTGCGTTAGGCTCTAAATAAATAGTCCACCATGCAGATTTGTGCTCAAACAAACTTCAGAAAACAGAGATTTGAGGAAATTTAAATTCAATTGAGTGAGGCACAGGAAAGGGCTGTTCAAACAACAGCCTTGAACCTCTACTATTTAAATTACTTCTCTTACCATAACATAGCGCCAGCTCAGTTTTGGTTTAATTACAAAGTCCAGGAAAGAAGTAACGAGACGCTGTGTTGGAAAGAATGGATTTCTTCAACACTAGGTTTGGTGACATTCACTTTATCTTTACTTAATATGTTAATGTCCATTTTTTGTTATATTTTACCTTTCTATCATTTGTTATGGTTATATTCACAGAAGTGAAACCTATGTTGTTCGCAAATTAACAGTCTTTTGAATGAATCAACACCATTGGTGGAGTAGTCATTTAATTTCACGTGCTACTCAATTTTTCTTAGTTTCAATAACCAAAGTAACAATGGAAAACTATTTGTAAAATACAAACTGAACAATTTCTAAGAGAAAAGTAACTTATTTACTAGTCTATCAGTATACAAGTTTACTAGTGTATAAAAGTTCTATCTAACAACAGTAAATGTCTGCAGGTGTACAAAATTCTGTTTAAGCACCATACTCGTCTATTGGTGTAAAAAATTATATTTAACCACCATACATGTCTACCGGTGTACAAAATGCTATATAGCCACCATAAATGTCTACTAGTGTACAAAAATCTACTTAACTAATATTTAAGTCCGCCAGTGTACATAATACTAATTAACAAATACAAAGTCTACCTATTTACAAAATGCTACTTAATCAGCATACATGTTTACAGATGGGCAAAATTATATTTAAATCTATTCACAGTTTACAAAATTCTACTTAACTAGCATAGAATACCACGAACGCACATAATTTTGTTGAAATCTCTCTATTAGATACCAAGCACTTTGAATATTAAATGAAGATGGACAAAAACATATTGTGTTCAAAAGATATTTTGAAGAGATAGATAAAAACACATTGTGTTCAAAAGATATTTTAAGGAGAGTTTGCGTTAGCCATCCCAAATTTAGCAGTAATAAACAATATGGAAAGCAGCAAACCACCCACCGCCAACTCTTGGGCTACTCTTTTACCAACGACGAGTAGGATTGACTTTAACATTTAGATAGTTGGAAAGGCGAGCTTGTTTGGTGATGATGGAATTCGAATGCACTACCATTTTAAGGAGAAAAAACAAGAAACTAAAATATAACATTGGCTAAAGTTGGAAATTCTACGATTTGATATATTTGCATAAGGGTTAAAAAAACAAATGCCAGTGCAACTCTTATTGTTTAGAGGTTTCTTTGCACCATGAATATATAAGATTGTAGAATAAGCATCACGTCTGCCTTTAACACGTATTTAACAAACTCCGTGTGTTATTATTTAGGAACTACCAGCTTCAGTGAAGAGCATTCAAATTCTATAGTGTAGATGTCATAACAGCACTTTATTTCCATTAATTGGACAGAATGATTAAAAAAGTTGGTTACGCTTTGAACCAAAAAGTTATGACAGTGTGCCAGAAAAGTATATAGTATTGTTAGATTTTTTTATGATTTTTTTTTAATTTTGCGCAAAGCTACTCAAGGGCCATCTGCGCCAGCCGTTCCTAATTTAGTAGTGCAAGACGAAAGGAAAGGCAGCTAGTCATCACCACCCACCGCCAACTGTTGGGCTACTCTTTTACCAACGAGTGGTGGAATTGACCGTAACTTTATAACACCCCTACCATGTTTGATGTAACGGGGATTCGAACCCGCGACCTTCGGATTATGAGTCGAACGCCTTAACCCACCTGGCCGTGCCGGGCATGTGATAATTATTACAACTACTTTGTAAAATATTTTAGATCATGTTTAAAAAAAAAACAACGTAACCAGTGAAAAAAACATCGATGTAAACAAATCAATTAATTTTATTTAAATAATTCACACAAGTGTTAGAGGAGAAACAGTTTGTTGAAAAACATGTTTAAAATTTTATTATTTATTTATTTATAATTTTAACGTAAACAAAACAACGGTATTAGTATTTCAGTCACGTATTCATTTTTATAGGAAATTAAACTACGCCCCCCAGTGGCTCAGCGGTATGTCTGCGGACCTACACCGCTAAAACCCGGGTTTCGATACCCGTGGGGGGCAGACCACAGATAGCTCAATGTGTAGTTTTGTGCTTAAATTAAAAACAATAACAAATTAAACTTATGCTTGAAAGTTGATAGGTTCACATATTAAAGTGTTCTAGGACGTTCATTGCGATATTTTAGTGATTCCTTCAGGGGAGTGGCCTTCCTGCCCTTATGTCCCTAAACTGTCCCGTTTTCTCTGTCGTAAAAATTGTCAACTACTACTCTGAATTTACTTGCTGTTAGTTGTTAAGGGGGAAGAGGACCTAATATTTAAAATAAATGAAATACAGGTTCTTGTCGGAGTCTACGTTTAAAAATTGTAATTTCAAGTTTTGAAACCGACAAAAATCATTGTTTAGTCTCAGATCATAAAGTAATTTACGATTTATTTATTTACAAATGTGCACCAAAGACAATCAACAGGGTCCACGGTTTCCTCTGACACTCCCACCCCCAAAAATCTTGTCTTGCAATGCTTGAAAAGTGCTCTTGTTTTGTTAATGAGCCTTTGTTCTTTTAATGTCCTCCACGCAGTACTGATGTTTTAATTACCTTTAGTTTATCTTTGGGACTCCAGTACATTTAGACCTAACTCACTAGAATTATAAAACAAAGCAAGAGATTATTTTATCGATACAATTCAAAAGGTGTGAATTGTTAAGATAATACGTATTTTTTTCTGTTTGTGTGTGCATTTCAATACACTTACGTCTAAATACGCCAAAGAATTAAGCTCACAGCAGACACAATTGAAGATATTTTATCTAATCTATGCTACACACGACGACAGCAAAATGTATACAAGAACTGAATGTTATCGGCATTACCATCGACAAACAAGCACAGAAACGTAAAGGAAGTTCACATGCTTTCCTTTCTGATAAGGACCTGACTGAAGAGTTAAATCGCAATTAAATGTTTAGAGATAGCGCTAGTCATATCAGGAAACATTCCAATAAGACGTTATCAGATCGTGCAACATTCCGATAAGACGATATCAGAATAAGTTGCCACGTGATCTATCAACCAGGGTTTCTTTTTATTTTAAAAGAGTTTTGTAGACGAACACCTGTCACCAGATCTATCCACTTTAGAGAGAGAGAGAAAGAAACAAAAACTTAAGAGTTACCCATATAACATCTACCAGGGATGCTACTAGAATAGATACCTCTCTTACAACTATTATTGGAAAACTTTATTTTGAAAAGTTGTGAAATAAAACTGAAGCCAACAGAATAATGTATTTCCCAAAGATAACTGAATAATCCTGAAAAAAAATCAGATTAATTTTTGGAGGTTTGTCCAAATCGAAACGATGGTTAGACCATCTAAAAGTTCATGTTACTCATTCTACAAAACTTCTTAAAAGTTTAGCCTTTTTCATATATATATATGTGAAGAACAAAGATGAATAGTAAACCCAACAGTAGAATAACCCAGTAGAGTGTTATCAATCCATGGTGGAAGATGTTACAATAGAATGTTAGTAAGAGATTCGTGAAATCATATCAGAAAATAAATATCTGCTGCCTATCCTAGTTTAAAAGTTGAAATATTATTTTTATAGAAACATATCAGTTATAGCTTTTTCAGAAAACTTACCCTTTCGATTTATGTTTTATTCACACAGAAATATTTGTGCTTGTTTTATGCCAAGTGACAAATAAAAGAAATTGTGCAACAACAAGCAGTTATTACGGGATCAAATAAAGGAGACGACAAGACATGCGTTATTTTTATAAGTTCAGATGAAAGAAGCAAACGGCAGGCTTGTTATGATATGAAATATAAAATGGTACAGTAATTATTATGGTATTAAATAAAGTAAACGACAAGACTTATAGTAGTTGTCATGGGATCAAATAATACAACCCATTTAGTCATGTACTGATAACCGAATTGTGCGCTTCTCCTAAATTATGAAAGCACTATCACTTTAAGTTTTGTTTAAATTTAATGGAAATTATTCAACATCAACATGAGAAATTCTAACACCTGTTTGTGAATATTCACAAATTTTTATCACACCAAAAGGGTAACAGCCTATAGCCGAAACGTGTGAAAGCAGTAGCCTCCCCCTCCCAGTGGCACAGAGACATGTCTTCAGACTCGCATCGCTGGAAACCGGATTTCAATACTCGTGGTGGGCAGAGCACAGATACCCCATTGTGTAGCTTTGTGCTTAATTCTAAAACAAACAAACAAATCAAAGTAGTAAAACTGTGCCAAGCTACATTATGGGCGAGCTACACTGTGTCTACCGCGAGGAATTTAAACCCCGAATTTGAGCAGTATAACTTCTCAGTCTATCAGAGAACTACCGGATAAATGCGTCAGCAGTTTTAGACCAGTACTTCCATCTTTTCTCGAGACATTTCGAAAAATGTGTATGTCGTAGAAAACATTTTTTTTCTCTCTCATTGTATTTCAGTTATTTCTCTTTGCTGAAGTTTTCTGACAGGGCGTGATACCCTCTGAAACCTATCGGAGTAAACAGCAAGCCTGACATGACAAGGTGGTTAGTGATCGTAATCTGAGGGTCGCGGATTTAAATCCCCGTCACACCAAACGTGCTCGTCCTTTCAGCCGCGGGGGTGCTATAACTCTACAATCAATTCCACTATTCGTTGGTAAAAGAGTAACCCAAAAGTTGGAGGTGGGTGGTGATGACTAACTGCCAATCCTCTCGTCTTACACTGCTAAATTAGGGTCGGCTAGTGCAGACAGCCTTCGTGTAGCTTTGCACGAAATTCGAAAACAAACAAACTGAATAGCAAAACGAAATACCAATACAAGCTTGTTGGCATTTGTTACTTGCCAGAAACTTGTTAAAACTATCAAAGCGTAAAGTTATTAATGTGAGGTGGAGAACAAAAAGAAAGTTTACAGTATTTTGTTATTTAAGGTTAAACATATCATAAAACATCTGAACATTGGTAACATCTTCATACAAGAAAGCAATTCATGTTCAGCATTGTCTAGTATAAGGTCTTGGCTGGATGCCCATAGTTTGAGTTCAAATGTCAAACTTGTGATCCAATGTAATGATAGAAATTACAAATACTTTACAATTTATTAATCAAAACCACATAGAATATTCCGACTCTAAGCATACTAGTGCCATTTTTTACAACTACCAAGCATAAAAAACAAAGTAAGCATTTTTTTCATAGTTTTCTTCTGTTTTCTTAACTTCAGAATTTTTTTTTAACTTAATTATTTTCTATCATAAGAAAACAATTACAAGAAAAATGGGTTGTATCACATTTCTTGAAATTTAGGATTGACGTGTGTATCACGTATTAGTATACATAACACGTGCGTGTTCTAACCTTTACTGAGAGCGTGGGCTACCGCTAGAGATCTTGATTAAGGACGAGGGGGTGTGATAAGTAGAGTCATGAGGGCATTTCTCTTTCATGCTCAGTTATGACTAAAATGATAAAATGTTAAAGATTACCACTGACAAAAACAACACAATCAGCACGGTAATTAAACCTACTTCAAGAACTGTTAATGCGTGAAGTAAAATTTTAAATCTGTTGCCATGACACCAACAAGGATTTCGTTATGTTAAAAACTAAAGCGTCAAACAGGCTGGCGAAGAAAGTGGTAATGGAAGATTGGATTAGCTAATTGCTAATTAGTGCCTGAAAGTAAAACTGGATGGCCGACACCTGAAGGGATGTGAAAAGATCTGAGCTATACGACACGTAAAAACATACCAGTCCACCTTGAACTTCCACTTGTGAATAATAATTCTGTAAAATGTTTTAACGATAAAACAATTCTAGCAGTATGCAAGATTCTGTCACTTCTTTTAAAACCTTCAATTAGTTTCATAAAGTGGTGTCGGAAGGGGTTGGAAAATGGGGTGCTTTTCTAGACATGCAGATAATATAAAACACAACTGTTATTTTAGTCGTACATATAAAACTGGAGATGCTACAGCACCCCCGGTTACGACGCCTTTGTTTTAATATTTTTTCGTGCGATTGTTTTGAACTTCGCGCAATGCTACTTGAGGGCTATCTGTGCTAGCCGTCCCTAATTTAGCAGTGTAAGACTAGAGGGAAGACAGCTAGTCATCACCACCCACAGCCAACTCTTGGGCTACTCTTTTACCAACGAAAAGTGGGATTGACCGTCACATTATACACCCCCACGGCTGGGAGGGCGAGCATGTTTGGTGTGACGGTGATTCGAACCGGCGACCCTCAGATTACGAGTCGAGTGTCTTAACTACCAGACCATGTCGGGTTCTTTTTCATGAAATAAATTCAAGCTACTTTGTATTTAAACAGAGTTTACTTAACAGAGATTAAGTACTGATATAAAACATGTCATAAATGTAACTCAGACTAGAATTTCTCCATGGATAATTTTTATGCTAAGCTGTTTTATAATTCAGCATTATACAAAATATTTTAAAAAGTATACTACACCTGTATACTGATATGAATATTTTTATTCATGCCTTAAAATGTACCTGCCCGGACTCTTTCTGAACTTTTATAAAATTGTTCATCTAAATGAATGACTTCATGTCGTGCAGTGTCTTAACATCGTAATCTACATGATATAAAGACTTTTTTCTTCTAAATTTTAACCTGCATTATGTGTCTAAGGAATGGCATGGCCTAGCGCGTTAAGGCGTGCGCTTTGTGATCTGAGGGTCGCGCCAAACATGCTCGCCCTCCCAGCCGTGGGGGTGTATAATGTGACGGTCAATCCCACTTTTCGTTGGTAAAAGAGTAGCCCAAGAGTTGGCTGTGGGTGGTGATGACTAGCTGCCTTCCCTCTAGTCTTACACTGCTAAATTAGGGACGGCTAGCACAGATAGCCCTCGAGTAGCTTTGTGCGAAATTCCAAAACAAACAAACTTGTGATGTCGTTTATATGCACAGGGTCTACACCAATCAAATATTTGCATTTTAAATTAGCAACGATTACTGACATAATTACTCTTATATTGCTGTAGTTTGCATGTTCAAGGGGCCTGGCATGGCCGAGCGCGTTAGGGCGTGCACTCGTAATCCGACTGTCGCGGGTTCGTGCCCGCGTCGCGCTTAACATGCTCGCCCTCCCAGCCGTGGGGGTGTATAATGTGACGGTCAATCCCACTATTCGTTGGTAAAAGAGTAGCCCAACAGTTGGCGGTGGGTGGTGATGACTAGCTGCCTTCCCTCTAGTCTTACACTGCAAAATTAGGGACGGCTAGCACAGATAGCCCTCGAGTAGCTTTGTGCGAAATTAAAAAAAAACACAAAAAAACATGTTCAAGGTATACACCAATCAAATATTTGCATTTTAAAAATATTTCAGTCTATTGGACTGATTTATTCTCACATGAAATAAAAATCCATATTAACCTGTTATATTTTAGACAACATCACGTGATACGTATATAACAAACAGACATATAATAAAAAAATAATAACACAAAGTGTTTAGTCTCTTCTGTAACTGTTAATGTAAATCGTAATGAACAGCACAGTGGCTTCAAACTTCAAATCCTTTATATGTAGCGCAATTTCCGCAGTTTATGTCTATTCAATATATATCTAAAATATTCCATTCACTGTTGAAATATCAATATTTTAACTAAAGTAAATTAATATATATCACGTGCAAGATAATGTGAAATACACTGTTAACCTGATTATTACTATTTATTTTAATATAATATGATTGTACTAGCACAATGCATTCTTAAGGGAATCTAAATATAAACCCACTGCAAAAACCCACAAATTTAACTTTTACGATAAAAATGAGAAAAATATTTTTACCCTTTTAAAATAAGTAGTTTGATCAAAATACACTATTTTAATAAATCACTTGTAAGTTTTGAAAGTATTTTGTAAGAAGGAAACTGGACAATGAAAATGGAGTGATATTCAAATATAGCTGAACAAATAAGGATGAAGAAAGTTAAGATGGCTAAGAAGGAGAACTGAAACTAAGTGTGTGTTTAAACTTTTATCTCAGAACGGCTGGTATGGGTTTTAACACTTTTATTGATATTCCTAGGTGTGTGTGTGTGTGTTTTCTTTTAGCAAAGCCACATAGGGCTATCTACTGAGTTCAGCTAGAGGAATCGAACCCCTGATTTTAGCGTAATAGATCTGCTGTAATTAGGACAAAAATGGAAATAAAAAAGTGTTAGAATTCCATAATATGGTGATATGTTAAAAATGAACAAGTAAAGAATGAATAATAAAAGTACTGTGAAGGAACGATTTGAACAGTTAACTTGGACGATTTCAGTCAGTTTTATCATACATGTGAATATATATGAAGATGAGATTGGAGCAGGAACAAATGATGTGCATTGCAAAAAATAAAGTAAACTTAATAAAGGCGGAAGATATGGAAAAAAGAGAATGTGTAATAAGGCGGAAGAATGTGAAATATTTCTCGAGTTACAATGATTAGCAAGAGGAAGGAAGATGAAACAACAGTGTTAAACAATGTGTGTTTCTTATACCAAAGTAATATCGGGCTATCTGCTGAGTTCACCGAAGGGAATCGAACCCATGATTGTTGCTTTGTAAATCTATAAACTTAACATGAAATGAGGTTAAAATACAGGAGGACGAATTTGAGAACAATAAAAACCTATTGGATGAACACCCACAAAAATAATTAATACCCCTAATTAACACGCATCAAACATACAGATAGCGTAAATAAACACCTACTTACTTTATTTTACAATGCAACTGCATAATAGACCGACTTCGTTGTAATGAAACACAATATCTACGGTTGTAAGACCTCACTGTCATTCACCACTGAGCCACGTGGGTATATAAATGTGTATATGTATATATAAAAAAAAAAGTGTCATAATAAAATCAAACAGGATATCAATATTTTCTGTGACAAAAAATAAACGAATTTTGTTTCGTAAAGTGAATATATTTTATTCATTATTAGAAGATTTTAAACTCTAAAACAAAACACGTTTTTACGATATTAGGTCACCGCGTCTGTGTACACATGTAGTGAACACTTTTCCGAGAAACGTACAAGCAAATCCAGATTTACTTAAAATTATTCAGTTTAGTTTGTTTTCGTTTTAAGTGCAAAGATACACAATAGACAACTTGCTCTAAGCCCACAAGTAGATGAAACTCCTTCTTTTAACATTATAAGCCTCACGTTTACTCTGAACCGTCGGGAGGATGGGAACAACATTCTTCAGTTGTAAAGTTAGTGTAGTGATCAAACTTTCCAGTTAATTAGATTTGAATATCCAAGTTTAATAAGTTAATTAAAACAAGCGACTGTCCGAAAAGTAAAGATTGGCCCCCCAGTCTGTGGACTTACACGCTAAAATCCGGGTTTCGATACCCGTGGTGGGCAGAGCACAGATAGCCCATTGTGTAGCTTTGTGCTTAATTCAAAACAACAACAAAACAAAAAGTAAAGATTGAAATGGAGTCTTATTAACTTTGGGAATTGTGATAAGTAACTGCTTAGAAATAATAGTATAATAAAAAAATTATTATGGGTTGCTAAATATAATATTTTAAAAACATGACTAAAAGTAAAATTCTAGAATGTTTGAGAATATACAGTTAAAAGTTCTTAACTTAATTATGTTCAATTGTGTAGAAAAATAATTACCCAATAATCAATACGAATGTTCTAATAGTCATCAAATTTAGCTTACATAGCGAACCATGTTCCTGTAAAATGTGCAGTCTGTGGATTAGGAAAACCTGTACACTCTACACCCACAGATAAAGAATGTTTGACGCCTGCTTTTTGGACCTAGACTGTATGGCGTTAACCTACCAACCGCTATTCTCTGAGTCAACTGCCGGATGTAAACTTAGTGCGTGATACTTATTTGCATGTATATCCGCGTGTTAATTAATTTTATATTTGTATTGAAGGTACAAAAGAAAATGATTGAAATAAGTTGTTAAGAGATCGTTTAAATACGTTTTATATATTGTTATTTTATTTACATTCACATTTCTTCCACAATATTATTCAAGCTCGTTTTCGTTTTGTCTGTTTTAAGGTTTACAAATGAACTAGAAATCTCCATCCCAGTGAATAACCTAAAATAACTTGGTAGTTAGGGAGTTCGACTAGCAACCCACGTGTCGTGGATTCGAATTCCTGTTACCAAACAAGTTCATTTTTTTTAGCAGTGAGGGTGTTATAATATAACGGTTATTCCCATTATTCGCTGATAAAAGAGCATAACTGTTGTTTTTTTCTGAATTTCGAACGAGGACTATCTGCGCTACGTATTCCTAATTTAGCAGCAATATACTAGAGGGAAATCAACTTATAAAGGCCATTTATCGCCAACTCTTAGGGTACTACTTTTACAACGACTAATGTGATTAATCCTCACGTTATAACAGCTGAAAATGCAAGCATGTTCGGTGACGGAGATTCGAATTAACGATCCTCAGATCACGAATCGAGCACTCTAACGACCAAGCCATGCCAGGCTCCTGGTAGGTAGAGTAGCCCAAGAGTAGGTGGATGGTGCTGATTACTTGCTTTTCCTATAGTTCATCACTGCTAAGTTACAGACAGCTAGCGTGGATATTCATTATTGAAGTATTGCGCGAAATTCAAAGCAAACAATCTATGACGGAAATGACGTCTTGTTTGCGTTGAATAACACACGGAAGAAACCTAAACAATGTGAAAATAAGGCACATTTAATTTAATATGAATGCCATTCAAAACTAAATAATTTAGAGAAAAAAGGAATTATTATTTAAAATGTTGTACATAAAATTATTTTTAAGTATAATTTAATTGTCTTCCAGTTTTTTTTTTCCAATACGGACATTTTATTGTCAATCTGTTTCATTTTGTATGGAACATTAAACCCTCACTATTATCTCTGATCATCATTTGGATTTTCCAATTGGTCTCTTGTCACTTGATCGTCATGTGTTCACTTTCACTGTCTAGAAACGTTCATCCATACGCCCTACTCACCTCACTGGACTTCAATGAGCAGTAGTTCAACTATTCCTGTCATCTTTGAAACCTTTTCTTCTTTCTTTTCAACTATGTATCTCCTATAATCCACCTCAAGCATCACCAGTTTATTTCCATCAGAATTTACTCATATGGTGCCCCTAGAGGCTTAGCGGTAAATCTCAAACACTGTAGTCCTTAAAATCGGGTTTTGATATCAGTAGTGGACACAGCACAGATGATGCCTAGATAACAACAAACACGGTTTCCATGGCTTCATCAGAAAGCTTGTTTTTTTACTTCAAGCTCTGCAGCTACCCTGTCTTCTTAGTTTTCCATCATCATCTGAATTTCCTTATTACACTATCAGTCGGAGAAGTTTAACATTTTTCAATACGAATACCTTATGTAACCCTTAATTTATATAGAAATATTTTAAAGATTTTAGATTGTTATGAAACAACTATCACCAAAACCAGATCTTACTCTTTTACTTAGCATGAAAATAATGCATGCTTTCGTAATTGGCAAACTCTGTTTCACCTCGTCAATGGATTAATATTGTTTTTAAGCTCCCTGTAATTTATTTCCAGGAGTCGGAGCTTATTTCACAGCTTTTGTGTTATTTGTGGTCGCATAATTAATATGAATGGAAAATGTCAACAATATCCCCATGATTTACATCTATCGAGAATTCGTCTATGTGTTTCGTGGTTTGTCATGTTAGGGTTAGCTCGATTGTGTTCTGATACTTTTGAGATTTAATT
The DNA here is from genome assembly GCA_011833715.1 of Carcinoscorpius rotundicauda. Taxonomy (NCBI): domain Eukaryota; kingdom Metazoa; phylum Arthropoda; class Merostomata; order Xiphosura; family Limulidae; genus Carcinoscorpius; species Carcinoscorpius rotundicauda. Next base: position 21,411,757 of record CM022393.1, on the reverse strand, counting down.
TCTGTCTCTGGCTGAGAAATATGAGGAAATCTTGTTAGTTTCTGACATTTTCGCAAAGCTACACTGCCACAGGGAAGATAACTTGTCAATAGCACCCAACATCAACACTTGGAGATACTCCAATCGAGTATTGTAATTCGACTGTCACTCTTATAACTCAGCAATGGCCCAAAGTGCAGAGTTTTACACTGTGACAACGAGAAGTAAGTAATAGATCCTTGGATTCACATCATGGCGTTTTCATGTAGGTGAGATTGCAAATATTTTCCTTTGGAAACACTATATTATTCACATTTTAAATAATTTCATTATCTAATTAGTTTCTTTGAAAATATGCCTTGAAATATCATTGTTATGGTTCATGGGCTAAACACTGACCTCAGTCTGGTTACTAGTTACTTCCTAATCTGTTTTTATTGTTAGGTACGAATTAGTTTACATCCTATGTTTCGGTTTTTAGTCCTTTGCAGTCGTCAGCGAAATATTGAATTATATAGTTTTATGGTTTATTAATACTGGTTTGGTTTATGTTGTTTGGATGCGAGTAACTGTTTATTACCTCCTCTTAGCGTTTGTCTGTATTTTCTTTATAATCGAATGGTGATAATTTACATTGTAAAAAAAATGTTGCCATGTTGTGTTTTCTTCCTCCTTACCATTCCCTATATTATAATCAGTGCTCACTCTGGAAACTAGGCAGTCTACAATGTTCGCCTTTAAGTGGTTTTATCTATATTTAAGGTATCTTTAGGTTTCTTGTGAGCTTCTGTGATTTGAGTTATTGTTCCTGGTGATAATCACGGCTAAATCTTGTAAACTTTTTCTTTCTGTTTCAATCGTGAAATGTATCGATGTGTCTTATGTGTTCAAATGTGTGGTCATATTACAAGTCTTACGTCAACATCTTCCAGCTAAATCCTAGATCTTGAAGATGTTGGTTTGAGAGTATTATCCTCGAAATGCTCAGGAAAGAGGTTAATGAGAACTGGTGAGCCCATGGCTGGGCCTTCTTAGTGTTGGTAATACACTGTATTATCTAGTTGTAAGGAAGTTAGTTTGATACAGAAAGTTCTGTTAGAGCGAACATTGTCGGGTAAGGGGGCTACGTTCTTTGAGAGTTATATCATTTTCCGGCTGATAATAAAAAGTATGTAATGTGTCAAGAGTTCGTGCGTTATTGCATAGGTTAGATACATGAAAACTGACCATTGTATCCTGTGAGGTTGTCGTGTCTGCTTTTACTATGTCTACAAACTAGAGTTCGACATCTACAAGATAGCAGGCTGAGGGACGCAGCCGTGAATCTCTAGGTGACAATGGGACAAAAAGTGAAATTTCTTTGTGAAATGTATGTTTACCGTCGTTGAAAATAAATTAAAGAGTATTTAATTCTTTTACCCGAATCCATTTCGACCAAAAAACGACAACAAAAATGGGTAATTGAAAAATGAAACAACAGAATATAAATCTAGAAACTCCTACATACATAAATATTCTCTTATTGTCTCTTTATAAATTAAACTTGCTAGTTCTTCAAACACTGGCATCCCACATTTTAACAACTTTCCATTCTTCAATGAAGTCAAATAAAACATTTTACTTGGACTTCCTAGACCGTAATATAAGGGTCGCGAGTTCAAATCGCCGTCACACTAAAACGTGTTCGCCCTTTCGACCGTGGGGGTATTATAATATGATAGTCGATCCCACTATTCTTTGGTAAAATAGTAGCCCAAGAGTTGACGGTGAATGGTGGTGACTAGCTGCCTTCTCTCTAGTTTTACACTGCAAAATTAGGGACGGCCAGCGCAGATAATTCTCATGTAGCTGTTCGCGAAATTCAACACACCCCAAACCAAACCTAGGCCGATAATAAAGCACTGTTTATCAGTTTGTTATGTATGTTTGAATAAATTAAATGTTATGATTGAACAAATCATATTCATTTCTTCAGAAGATAGCTTTTCTCAGCTTTAAAATTTAATCGAATTTCATTTGAAATATTTGACATGGAACGAAAAATATAGCACAATTGCGCAAAAGGAAACAAATGTTTTAACGGTGTAAGACATAATTAAAACTCATTTCTTTTAGAAGGTTCTTAAAATACAAACAATATTAGAGCTTCAATTATATGTATATTAAGATTTGAGCGTCTGTAGTCAAAGCCTCTGAAACTATCCCGTTTGTAGCGATTAACTGAGAGGTAGGAGAGCATTGATTTAATATTGTATCCGTTATATCCTATTAATTTTTAAATTGTGTTTCATTTATTAAGGTTTGCGAGAAATTATGTTTCGTTTGTTTTTAAAATAAAAAGTTTTTTGCATATCTTTATTTTAGTACTGCGTTAATTCATTTCAAAAACAATGTGGGACAATGGCTAAGTCGAGACCTAATGTAACGACTAGGGTAAACAGCCACGTAAGAGACCCCAAGTTTCGGGTAGAACTGTTAACCATAAGACGGACAGTCAGCCAACAGCACTCATTACATATGTGACTACTCTTAACCGTATACCGTTTGTTTTGTTTGTTTAAGAATTTCGACCAAAGCTACACAAGGGCTATCTGCGCTAACCGTCCCTAATTTAGCAGTATAAGACTAGAGGGAAGGCAGATAGTTATCACCACTCACCGACAACTCTTGGGTTACTCTTTTACCAAAGAATAGTGGAATTGACAGTAACATTATAACGTCGAGCACGTTTGATGCAACAGGGAGTCGAATCCGCGACCCTCAGATTACAGATTACACCGAATACTAAATGAAGTTGGTGAATAAAGTTCTAAGTCCTAATAGCTGAAAGTTCAGCACAGCGGTCTGCACTCAGACATCATAAACATTAGGCCTATAGGAAATACACAATTGAGAAAAAGCATAATTTCAAGAAAAAACAACTTAAAGTATTTTTAATTTCAAAAAAAGAAACAAACAACATTTCATTTTTGATGAAACACACAAATCATACCGACTTATAAATTTGCCATAAAATAAACACTGGATTAAATGTTTGAAAGTTTTTACCATATATTACTGTTAATTCGTGATGACAACTAGCTACAGTTGGAACTGCAGTTGGTTCCAATTTAGTTGAACAAGAATACTCTACAACATGCGTTTTTCTTACAAATTGTAACGAAATGTGAAATTGTAAAATTTGAAACCTGGAGTTTCAAGAGGAAAAAAAGTCTGTTCAATCCGAAACTGGAGTTTTAAGACGGAAAATAGACAGTCTGTTCCATTCGAAACTAGAGTTTCAAGAGAAATTTCATCTAAAAATAAAGTTTCAAGAGGAAAAATAGACAGTCTGTTCCATCCAAAACTAGAGTTTCAAGAGGAAAAATAAACAGTCTGTTCCATACGAAACTAGAGTTCAAGAGGAAGAATAAACAGTGTGTTCCGTCTGAAACTACAGTTTCAAGAGAAAAAAAATATACAGTCTGTTCCATTATATATATATTGGCTTACTTCTGCGTTCTGAATTTTGGAAAAACATGTGAACGCTTAATAGCCATAAGTCACCATTAAGACTTCATAGAAAATAAGTACGCAAAATCATTTTTATACATAGTTTAGAGTTATTGTTTATGTGATATTTTAAGTAATCCCGTGTAGTAAATCCTTGAAGCAATATATCCAACTCCCTTGATCATGGTAATCAGTATTAAACTTTAGACAACCTAAATGTAGGTGCTTTGTTTCAATAAACCCTTATACATCTATGTCAATTTGCGTGTATGTCATTGGATATAGCCCCGAGAGCCCTAAAATCCGCGTGGCCTCTATGTGGGTCTCAAATTCTAAAATACCCTACATCTCCGTATTTAAAACGGCCCCCTCAACATGAACAACAAATTCTCAAAAACGTCGGCTCAGTCAGACGTGAAATCCTCCCAGAAAATCCCTTGATCTGCCATATCTTTACCCCATGACTCTTTCAAAATAATTATTCTTCGTTCGTATTCTATGGAGACACGACGACATCTACAGACAAAATATCGAGTACTCTCCTAAAAAATGCAGGAGAAATTCAAACATTAATTACTATAAGGTATGTCGTTCCCTTAAATAAGTCCTTAGCTAAGATTATATAATGTTTTATATATAGTGGTTATATAGTGTTTAATTACTATAAGGTATGTCGTTCCCTTAAACAAGTCCATAGCTAAGATTATGTAGTGTTTTATATATAGTGGTTATGTAGTGTTTAATTACTATAAGGCATAGCGTTCCCTTAACCAGATCTTTAGGTAAGATTATATGGTTTATAAGTCAAACTGTTAATTTTTATTACAGTAATATTTCATTGGTGGATGATCTGATGTCATAGAATTAGATAGAGTTCGTGCTTCACGCTATCATGACGCATAGATGTGTGATGTGTGTGTGTATACTTAAACTAAGTATTTCACAAGAAAAACTGTAATGACTAATTCTTTTTTAAATATTATTTACGATTTTAGCTGCAAATGTAAATGTTTGGCGGTAAAGGAAAGTGTATTTCTACTACAAAGAAAACTAAAAACAATTGGCAATTTGATAAAAGTTTTTTTTTAAACTTTTGACACTGATCTTATAGATAGCAAGATACACTAATGATGAACTATGTTCTGAGGATCAGAACTTCAAAATATGTAGCAATTTATTTTAAACCATCAGCTGTATAGAAAGGTTTACAGAATTCACAACGATTCTTAGTTTAGGGTGTCGGAATAAATATTCTTCCTGTGAGAATATTAAGACGGGTTTTCAAATACTTTGTAGCTCACTATCCATGAAAACATTTTAATAGTTCGTACAATTTCGGTCAATAATTCTCTGAAAATATATTAAGCGTTTAATCCGACCCGAGTCTAGAACAACACAGATTCACTGTGTTCTGTCAGATTTTATCTCCAATCCGTTATCAAAAGTTTATATCGGATAACTTATGGAGCCTAGAAATCCGAATACTGGACGGAAGTTTGTTGTATGTTAAAATAATTTATCATTATGTAAGTTAAAGTATTGAACATTGTGACAAAAAATACACTTACCAACTTTATCAGGACTATATTCTACCTTTCATGTTCAAATAATAGAAGTAACGTACAAATGAATAGAGTATATTGTCTAATGTGAAAATTCTAACTATTTATGGCATTTAATCATCACTGCTAAGGCTTAGTACTATTGTGTTAACATTAATAAGATTGATTCCGTTCAGTAAAAGGTATATAGTTTTACACTTTATGAATGTAATAAAATATGCTCCACAGTAATTGCTGAAATTCGATAGCTAACATCACGTGTGTTTGAGTACTGCTTAAAACTGTAGACAGAATATTTCTCCAGAATCTAGAGTAAAAGTACTTATAACTCATATACTCATAACGAGGAAGTGAAAATGGTCGTAATCAGACGTGAACGTGATTTGTTAGTAAAACGTAATACATGTTAATGATACGAAACCGTATAAAATCGAACAGACGTTAACACGATTTCCTAGCAAAATGCAATGCATAACGAAAAAGTGAAGCGCACAGAATCGAGCATAATTGAGTTTAATATACTAGCAGAATGTACGTAACATCAAAGTGAAACCGTCTCAGATCGAATATATTTTTAAGAAGATGTCCTAGAAAAATGTAGTACATAACAAAAGTGAAACATTCAGAATCGAACATACTTTTGAGATGATTTCCTAGGAAAATGTAATATAAACAAAGACGTGAACCTCTCAGAATCGAAAGTACATGAATTATCTATACTTTAGAACTATATAATGTTACTTATAAATAAATAGATAAAGCTTTTAGAATCGAACATACTTGAACTTGAAGTACTTGTATTTTAAACTCATAAAGTGAAACACCAAACAAGTTAGCTAAAGTGCACAGAGTCAAACATACTAGAAATACATCTACTGAAAGCGATTTGTTATTAACTGAAGATACTCAGAACAGAAGATTGCTTATATCTCGATTTGCTAAAAAAAATGTTGTTCACAACGAGATCATAAATTTACTGGTAATCGAATTCCCCTGAACTTGATTTTCTCGTACTTTAAAATCTATAAAATGTTACTCATAAAAAGGAAATGAAATCGCCCAGATTCGAACATACTTGAACTCCATTTGCTAGTAACATATTATCTTATCATGATTAACTGAAATATCTTAGAGCACGACACGCTTGAATTTAAAATCCTAGTAAAGTGTTTTATAAAATGCTAACAACAACCACTAGGTAACGAATGAGGTCAGTTTTCAAGATTTGGGTATACCACACTCATTTCTTTTCAGCGATGGTCATAAATCAACGGACCTACCTGTGAAAGGATTGTTGTTCCTTCCCTTAGAGTATAAAATCTTGCCTACTGCGGTAAATCAATGTCTTCTTAATACATGCGCAATGTTGTACACATCAGTTTCCGTACACTGAATGTCAACTTGAGTTTGTAACTCACACGTTTCTCTTACTACATTGGTAAGCTTTCTCCTCCGTTTTCCTGGACCATTATATGTCATTTTCCCCAGAACATTTTATACGAAGGGGAAGGGCGGGAAAGAATGATGTCACACAACTTCTCTGTGATTGGACAATAGTTGAGCGAACGCCTTCAGTGTTAATTAAGTAAAGAGTTGAAATACACACCATAATGGCAATGGATCAAGGTCTTTTTCACCCTAGGACTCTTCCATTAAGTGAAATAACCACTTCCTAAGATAACACTTGACGAAAGCTGCTGTTATAGATATAGTCCAACGAAAACATTTTGTTTGTATAATACGCAATCTTCGTCCCTAGTCTAAGCTTGTTAAATTTTGCTACAAACAATACAATAACATTAAATTATTTATTAGTGTTTTGCATAACGTTTTGATAGTTGTAAGTGGTATCTAAATATTTGACGGAAACAGCTATTGAAGTGAATTTTTAAGGAACTTTATATCTGATTGTTTTTCACTCAAAGCATAATTTAATAGGTAGACAAATTTCTTTCGTCAAATATTTCATCGGAGTTTAACCAGGTAAGGAAAGGTCACGTGGTTAATAGCACTCGTCTCATACTTTGAAGGTCGCAGGTTCGACTCCTCGTCACACGTGTTCTCCTTTTCATCGTGGGACGTTATGTAACAGTCAATCCCACTATACGGTGATAAAAGAGTAGCCCACGACTTGGCGATGGGTGGTGATGACTATCTACCTTCCTTTTAGCTTCACACTGCTAAATTAGGAACGGTTAGCGCAAAAAGCGCTCGTGTAGCTTTGTGCGAAATTCAAATTCTAATCCTTTCATTCCGCCATCTAGTGACATTTTACTAACTTAATTTTTTTACTTTCTGTACTATATTTTAGAATTTGAAATACAATATAATTGATGTAAAGATAATTTCGCTTGGTTCCTTTTTACTTCGTAATTACAGCATACGATTTATGAAATAATTTGACGATTTCTATAGGACTTATTCTTTCTTTCACAAATTAGAAGTGAGAAATGTTTAGTTGCCTATCCAATTGTACCAGTAAGCTTCGTTAAATAAATTTGCTTATTAAAGTTAATCTATTTAATATTCCAGTGAAGTATATTCATCTTCCAACGAGTCCATCACTAGTACAGCGGTATGTCTAGGATTTACAACGCTAAAATCAGGGGTTCGATTCCCCTCGGTGGGCTCAGCAGATAACCCGATGTGGCTTTGCTATAAGAAAACACACACATCTTCTAACGATAAGAACTCAGTCACCGTTGGTAAACAAAAAACTGCGTGTTCAAACTCCGTCTTGTCAATAACATTTCATTAAATATATTAAAATAAACAAGTTATATGACTACAGAAATCTCCTACAAAAGAAATCATTGCATAATCATTTCTTCTAGCAAAACACTGTTACTCACACGCTAGTACAATAGTTTGAGTTTCACATGTCTCAGTGCTTCGTATTTTCAATTATTTCAGTTTTGAAAAATTGTTTAAGATTTTGCTTATTCGTTTGTTGAATTTTGTGCAAAGCTACTGGGGTGGTAGGTTTGAAGAAAGGTAGGGAGTTAACACCAACTATTCGACTACACGTTACCAACGAATAGTGAGATTCATCGTCACGTTATAACTTCCACATGTCTGAAAGACTGAACATGTTCGGAGACGTGGTTCGATCCCACAGTGTGAAGAATGCAATTCGAGTTCCCTAACCATCACGCCGTGCCACGTCTGTATTTATCAACAAATATTTTAATCAACATATAACACGTCACGAGATGTGCTAAGATGTATATGTTTTATATTGCAGCCTTACACTTGAATTATGATAGAGTAGTCCGCTGTAGCTCAATAAACGGTAGTGCCAGCTAGCTAAAGCTAGCGCTGATGTCACTTAGTACTAAAGCCATTAAGTAATGAACGAGCATATATTTCGAGATTCAGTTATACCACACTCATTTCTTTTCGGGTCGTGGTCATGAAAATCGTAAATATTCTTGTATTTTAGTATTGTTCTGTTAATTCGGTCGACAGCCTTTATGCAAACCTATGTTGTGGCTTGTATAATATATTACTTTTTAACTGGTCTGGTTAGTGTATTTCATATATCAAAACTGGTCTGCTTTTATCAATATTTTCTACATCACCAACTACATGGCCTGGCATGGCCGAGCGCGTTAAGGCGTGCGCTCGTAATTCGCGGGTTCGCGCCCGCGTCGCGCTAAACATGCTCGCCTTCCCAGCCGTGGAGGCGTTATAGTGTGACGGTCAATCCCACTATTCGTTGGTAAAAGAGTAGCCCAAGAGTTGGCGGTTGGTGGTGATGACTATCTGCCTTCCCTCCAGGGAATGCTAAATTAGGGACGGCTAGCGCAGATAGCCCTCGAGTAGCTTTGTGCGAAATTCCAAAACAACAAACAAACAAAAATCACCAACTACACAAATATAGGGTTTCATTTTAGCAGCTTTTGAATAATCCAGAACTATTCCCTTTTTCTAAATTATTATCGCTTTCCCTAAACGCCTTCTGGTGACTAAAATTCAAGTTTCGAAATGCGAGGTGGGGTAAAGAACAAATATACTATCGTGTAATATTGCGCTTAGCAACAAATAAAATAAGTAAACTCGAAACAAAGAAACAGAAACGTCACAAATGATTTGTGTTATTCAGTCAGGAACAACATAAATGTGGCATGAAAAATATATTTAGTATTTTCTCATCTCCTTTAATTGGTAACGTAAACAATCCATGTTCACAAAGAATTTACAAACGTTTTTGCACATACACGTGCATGTAGTTTTTACATGAACTTACTCACGGTCAGGATTACTACAAAGAGAATAGTGATTTTATTTTTCCACTGGTAGGTTAGATAATACCTTGAGATCACATGCTAACAACAACACTGTTTGATGATATTATAGTACCAAGTATATACTGGTGTGCTTTCGTTACTGTACTATATTGACGTTATTGTTCACATGAGTAGAGTGGATATTAAGTAACTGCCTGACAAGTAAAAGAGAAGGTAGCATATAATCGGACAAATATAAAGGAGTTGTTGTTCTAGTCTGTATTAGTTGCTTTGGTATTTGTTCCAGAAAACACACATACACACCTGTTACGTATGAAACAGTGTACTTTTGCTCTAATCTTCTTCAAAACATATCAATTTTTTTATTCAAAAACTTTCTCTGTACTTAGTATATAATCATGCGCAGTTACGTATCAGAAGTTATAGGATATCAAATTGTTCGTCGATTTCATTCGGTTTTTGGACAGATATTACGCCTGTAGGAAGCGCCATTGACGTTTTCCTAATAGATACGAAGAGTAATTTTTTCAACCAAGATGAATAGCTGCCTAAGCATGTACTACACCACATCCTTTGAATTTCCTATTGAAAAGACAGTCTTCTCTCATCTGTTCTCCACGCAAACGTCGAATACAAATCCTACTATCAACTTTAACAAGTTTACGTGGAGAACAGATGAGAGAAGACTGTCTTTTTAATAGGAAACACAAAGGATGTGGTGCAGTGCATGATTAGGCAGATATTCATCTTGGTTGGAAAAATTGCTCTTCGTATCCATTAGGAAAACGTCAATCGCTCTTCCTACAGGCGTAATATGGAGATGATATGTCATGCCATATGCTCAAGAAAGATTTGGAAACAATTTTATGTTCCAGGATGATAGTATTACTGCTCATAGCGCGTTTACTGTACATGATTATCTCGATCAAAAGGATCTTAAAAATTGCAATGGCTAACAAAGTATTCATATTGTACTCCCAGAACTAACCAGCTATTATAGCTAAGTTGCAACATTTTCTGGTTAAAACTTGAAACAACAATATACTTCAATAATCTTTTTGAAAGCATGTCGCATCGTTTCGGAGGTTATTAAAGTAGAGGAAGACTAACCAACTAGTGAATGATTAATATATATAATATGAGTTGGTATAAGGTTATATACACTATTTATAATAATTTTATGTATTTTTTGCAATTACATAATTTAGATAAGTACTTGTTATGATAAGTAAAAGGCTAAATTGCACATCATTCAACAGGTATTTTATAAAATTGTTTACTGTCCTAATAAATCGTTCATGACGTTTATAGAATTTTGTTTAATCATACAAATTACACATATAAATATTTAATATAACATTCATTTCTTAGCTTGAAAACACTAAGTATATTTGTATTTCATCTTAATCATAACGGTCTTATATATTACAAAAATATGCATACATTTCGGCAAAAAACTGACTGTAGATAAAGATTATTTTACACTTTCTAAAACTAAAACACATATAATGTCTACTCTTTTGCTTTCTTTAAAACAATAAAGTCGGAAAAAACGTATTATTTTGGATATCAGACTTTCACCAATGCTGTGAGGGCTCATGAATACAATCTTGCTCCAGCTGAAGATCCAGGAAGGGGAACTGTAACAGCCTGGATTCTATAGTGCTGTTGACTGATTTCTGCCACTAATGACTGATGGCAGTACACAGAAGGTCTTAGTGACTTAGGATTATCACAGTGACTTGCAGCTTGGTAAATATGAGCCTGAATGAGGTGGTGGCTATATAACACTCAAACATTCGCTGACCTGAACAGTTCAGATCCATCTCTAGTTCATGCCATCCTAGACGAGTCAAATGAGACTGGAAATACTATGAGAGGACGACATTCACCAGTCTGAGTAATTTTACTAGCATGGAAAGACATTGCATTATGACATTTCAAGTGATGGTAAGCATGCTTTCAGTGTTACCATGAGTCATGGGGAAACCTGGAGTCATGCAGAACTCATATATACACTGTCTTTGGAACCAAATGAGGGGTTTGACATCGGTTCAAACACAGGTGACCCTGTGTATACCTCGTACACTGTATTCCTTATATTTAGGACATCTCATTATGGTGCTGGCTAATATCTATGGCAGAATGGTTCCCGTGAATGAGGTTAAGTAGAATTCTCCCCTATGTTAAAAAATGTAGCTGAAGAAAACTCTGGGGTGTTACTGACTTCAGAAAAGATGGCGCAAAACAAGATGGTGAGTTTGGATGATCTGACACAAAACCTGAATGAGCACTTACAAAAGAAGAAACTTTGTAATTAAAATGTTTTGACTCAATTGACTGCTAAATCATCTAGTTGGTGGAGTTCAAGAATTAACAAGGGATCCCTCAAACATCTAGTCCACTTATAAAGACACTCTACACTGCCTATAGAGGAAAGTATTTTGTAACAACGTCGAGATATCACAATTTTATTGCAGGAATACCAAGCAAGTGAGCATAACATCAACTGAGAGTTAGAAATGTTTTTCACATCAACAGAGGCAGTAACTGTGGAGGCAATATACTCAATGTTTAAACAACCCACAAAACGAACAAGACCATAATAACGATTGTAACACATTCAAGCTGCTCTTTTAAAATATCTACACTGCAAGAAGTTCGAGTTTTGTTGAGGTAAGAAAGCTAGCTTGAAGTCATGACACTAGCTTGAAGTTTTATACGCAAAAACGGCTCGTGTAGGTTGAGAAAATATTTCAAATAGAAGAGCGAACAACGTTTCGACCTTCTTTGGTCATTGTCAGGTTCACAAAGAAGAAGAAGGTCGAAACGTTGTTCGCTCTTCTATTTGAAATATTTTCTCAACCCAAACGAGCCGTTTTTGCGTATAAAATTCTCAACAAGTGGGTTTCTCGACATCACTGACTAGCTTGAAGTCATGACACTAGCTTAAGTCATGACATAGCTTGACGTATAGGATGCAAGAAGTAGCTTTTAACAAAGGCTTTGGTAATCAGTTTTGTTGTCTCAAGGATAGGTTATATCAATTTACATCCAATAAAGATATATAAGCAATAGATGAAGTTTCTAATTGATACAAAAGCTTTCAGGACACTGATTGAAACTCGAACAAAGCAAACATACTGGCCAGTCATTACTGGCTTCATTCTGGTAAATGCTGAACAAATAATTATGAATTTAAAGGCATCTCTAAACACTATCAACAGGTGAATTGTATCTCACTGAAAAATAATTCAGTTATGACCAACAACAATAGCTGTACGTGTGCATATTAAAAATGACACGACTTTCAAAAATATAATTGATGTTTTAATTTTTGTTGTGAATACAGTGTATTATATTGTTATAATGCAGCCAAGACGTGACATGCATTGTTCAATGTGCAAAAATTATGCATAATTAGTTTTAGCAGTAATTTGTCTAAGAGATGACAAATTTCATGTCTTGCTTGATAGTTATGAATATTCATTTACTCAATTTCATAATGGAATAGTTACAGGCATAATAATAAAAGTAGACCCAGTCACGAGTGACAATACCACTAGAGTGCTGCATCCAAGAGTGATTACAAAGTTGCTAACGTATCTGAGATCAGATTGTGAAAGTGATAAAGGATAACCTGGTTTCTAACATGAAACACGTTAAGCCAGGTTTCACATGAAATGCCATCCATTTTACACATGACCGTGGCTTTTACCTACACATACGAGAGTGATTGAGAAGGGAGAATTTGTTTTGTTTTTTGGATTTCGTGCAAAGCTACACAAAGGCTATCTGCGCTAGCCGTTTCTAATTTTTCAGTGTAAGACTAGAGGGAAGGCAGCTAGTCATCACCACCCACCGCCAACTGTTGGGCTACTCTTTTACCAACGAATAATGGAATTGACCGTAACATTATAACGCCCCCACGGCTGAAAGGACGAGTATGTTTGGGGCGACTGAGATTTGAACCCACGACCCTTCAATTACGAGTCGAGTGCCTTAACCATCTGGCCATGACGCGCCATAAAAGCAGGAAGAAACCATAGACCATTACCAAATTTGCCAACATAAAGTAGCTTTCTATTTCCATATGTCAAGAGAGAACGGAAAACAGTGATACCATCCTCTACCATATTTCCTTCTCCTTTATTTCCAAGTTGACTAGGTTTTCTTAAATTCTAAAATTACCAACAAACTCTATCAAATTTCAATTTCCTGTCACACAAAAAATGGTATAACTCATCCACTTTCTATTAAAACTTCTTGTCCAACAATATAGTAGTCAATTACAAAGGCAAAAACCAACATTAAAATACAATAAAAAAGGTTACACGGACCACTTACCCTTTTGGTTGGGATAGTATTCTGTGCGTCACAAAGCAAAGAAATAGAAACAAATAAAAAAACATTAACAAGGAGAAGTTAAATGGTATGAAACGTTCTAACTATGAAAAGCATACTTTTAACATAACTATAAGAAAACAACCCTTGAAGACAAAAAATAAAACAAAACCTCAAACAATAAAATCTACTCACTAAATAAAAAATATTTAACAATACAGTTAAAAATATCTTTCGCCACCTGAGGTATCTAATTTAAAAGGGAATGTAAAACAATAAGTTTAGCACAACAAACAAAAAATAACCTTTAAAATAAAATAAAATTTAACAACACAAAAGTTACCATTGCAACATACATTAAGGCACCAGACTCAAGGTATAAAAACCTACTGTTATTAGACCTCCGCCAGTACAGCGGTAAGTCTCCTGATTTACAACGCTAAAATCAGGTGTTCGATTCCCCTCGCTGGGCTCAGCAGATGGCCCGATGTGGCTTTGTTATAAGAAAAACACACAAGAAACACTGCAACATACATCAGAAATTCACAGACAGAGTCAAGAGTAACCTCTCAAACAAATCACACGAAATCCACTACCAAACATATCTTCAGTAATGGTCGAAAAATCTAAATTAATACATTAAAAATAATAACATGCGGGTTCAAGTCCCGGTCGCACCAAACATGTTCGCCCTTTCAGCCGTTGGGGTGTTATTTGTGATGGTCAATCCTACTATTGGTTGGTAAAAGAGTAGCCTAAGAGTTGGCGGTGGGTGGTGAAAACTAGCTGCCTTCCCTCTAGTCTTACACTGCTAAATTAGGGACGGCTAGCGCAGATAGCCCTCATGTAGCTTTGTGCACAGTTCAAAACAAACAAACAATAACATAGGAAGAACAGACATAAAAAAATTCAGAAATAATAAAACTGTTTAAATTTTCCTCAAAATCATAACTCTTGAACATAACAGTAAAACAAACCATTCATGATATTAAAATGCCATGATATATAATCGTTTCTGTAGTACATCATCAAAATCAAATCACCCTCTATACAGCAGCTTTCAGATATCCAACACATCTCATCACCTTTCTCTGTTATACATCTTGCTAACAATGGAGTATGTATTAGAGACAATACTTCAGATCGTCATAAAAGCACGGTAATTTTAGGAGTAACATACTTAAATAGGTTGATTATTTTCTCATTAGGAACCATTTGAAATTAGTTTTGGTTCATAAACGGCAATCATTTTGAAAATAGGTGCCAAAGCAATATGTTCTCCTGATTTAGTTATACACATTTCATCTAAAATAACTATATTTTATATTTTCTTAATTGTTTTTTCAAAATTCAAGTAGGTATTGTAAACATTATTATTGTAACTTGGTTACATAAACATTTTTTTGCGAAAAGTATTGTCAATAAAGTTTTCTTTTCAGCTGTTTTGATACTTCCTATGAAATGAAATATATTGTTTGATAGTGAAGCTTTTATAACTTATAAAGGACAAAACGGTAGTAAAATGCACGACATAGATTATTTTTATTTTGGAAACAAGACACTTTGATGTGCTAGAGATAAATGTGTGGAATTCACGCACTGTTTAGTAGACATGCGACAAGTAAAATTGTTGAGCAGACACACCGTAGTCCTTCAGAACGATCCATCCAAAGTTCCGATGTCCAAAACACATTATTTTTTACTAAACAAACAAAAACAAACGTCTTTATTTTCCAAGTGTTTACTTGTGGCTAAGCACAAAGCTACACAGGAGGTTACCTGTGCTCTGCCCACCAAGGTATCTTTTTCAAATAACTCAAGCTGTAATGACGTTTAGTTTCATGAACCATAAGCCATGCCACCATGAGGAGGGAGATGGTACGTAGGTTGTAGCCATGCCACCAAGATAAGGGAAATGGTAATAGGTTGTAAAAAAGTATCTACACTTTTGATAACAGGAAAAGCAACACAGGGGGATGAACGGGAAGTGTATAATAAAGTTAATGGTGCATTCATTCAAATCTTGAAAACAAAAGAGGTATAACACTGGTTTAATGCTTCACCACCCTTATGTATGACAAAACTGACAATACTAAAACTTTTAAAGAAGCCCACAAACAGTTATTCACACTGAAGGAAAGATGGAATGAAAACATTTTACATACTAGTGTGCTTACACCTGCGAACAGCAGTAACATATCCAGACGCACATCTAGTACCATGACAGAAAGCAAAATTCCAAAATATCAACTTCCAGGGCAAGTGGTCTGATGAGGTTCCCATGGGTGCACTTCAACAGTCAGACTCAAAAAGTCCTATGCTTTCATTGTGCCAAGGCGGAAAATAGAGGCCTTTTTACGGGGAAATTGGAGAAGCCAGTGAAGTATACCTTCATATCCACCGGTTTTTGCAACTGGAAAAAGGCAAAACAGAAATTCAACAAACACAAATCCTCCTCTCGACACAGATTCGCTATATGTCCAGAAGGTTCACCTGATGTGACTGTTCACAGTAACTGTCCAGCTACATGATGGAAAAAAGAAGCAGCAGGAAGAATGCAAAGGAAGTCTGGCTAAAATATTCAGAAGTTCACGTTTCTTATTGCGTCAAGGTTTAGCATTACATGGATATATTGATACAGAGGGGAACTTCCTACAGTTAATGAAGCTCCTGGAAGAGGAAGATCCTGAGTTGACGGCATACTTGTCAAAGAAAACCACATTCACATCACCCCAGGCTCAGAATGAAATAATGATGTTCATCCATCAAATACTGAGGAACATAGCACACAAAGTGTAGCAAAGTAAAATCTTTGAATTAATGGTTGATGGTACTCAAGGTGTTACAGGCGCCAAACAGGAAGCAATATGTGTACGATACGTAAATAAGCAATATGTGTACGATACGTAAATAAGACATTTCTTGGTTTGTACAATTTTTCCAATACAACTTGTGAAACAATATCCACGACTATACTTGATGTACTGACTAGATTCAATTTACCACTGTCAGGATTAAGAGCACAAACGTATGATAAAGCCGTTAACATGAGTAGCGCGTACAATGGATGCCGGGCAAAAATAAAAGAGAAGCAACCGTCAGCTTTGTTTTTTCATTGCGGAGCACACAAGGCTAATTTAATAATGCAACATGCAGTTGAAGCTTATGAATGTATTCGAGATTCTATCCAGTGGGTATATGAACTTGGTGTCTTGCTTCAGAGACAGGCAAATACAAGACAATCTTTGAAAATATTGTATCGTCAGATAGCCACAATGGTCCAGTTAAATACATCCGCTCACTGTGTCCAACACGCTGGTTGTGCCGCCTATCTGCAATTACATGTGCTAATTATCACTACAGCGACATTGTTGATTCTTTGTCTGAATTAGCAAATAAAAAATCAGATGTAGCAGTAAAAACACGAGGTCTGTTGGACAGATTTGACAAAGGAAAGACAGTTTTAGGACTGTTGATGGCTCAGCATTCATTAGCTGCATTAGAGGAACTAATCCGTGCATTCCAAGCAAAATCAGCGACAATATCTGGCATGATTGAAGCATCTGCAATGACAGTTGAGCAATTACGGGTATTGCAAACAGAGGAAAATTACAACAAGATATTTTATGAAGCTGAGAGAAAGCTAGCTTCCCTAGATCTGGTGCCTATTGAGCTACCATGCACTCGCAGACCCCCCAGAAGGATCACAGGTGATGGCTCAGCACACCATTCTGCAACAGTTAGAGATCACTACAGAAGCCAATATTTTGAATTTGTGGACACAGTCATAAAACATCTGACCACTAGATTCAATGCAGACAACAATGACTTGAGGCAATATCTGGCACTTGAGAACATGATCACATCTGGCAAGATTGACAACTCGGTTATAAACTTCTATCCATAAATCTCTGCACAACAACTCGAGTTTCAGTTGCCCATGTTCAAAGGAACAACAAAAGCAGTATCTCTGAAAAGTGCGAAAGATGCTTACTGTAAAATGCATGAAACAAGCCAGCAGATGTTTAGTGAAGTGTTTCTTCTCATGAAAATTTTGCTTGTATGTCCAATATTCAGCTGCCAATGTGAACGCAGCTTTTCTGCATTAAGACGATTGAAAACGTGGTTAAGGTCAACTATGTCTCAGTGCCACCTCAACCATGTGGCAGTTTGTCACACTCACAAAGATGAGGTCGACAAGATAAATATATAATAGCTTATGAAAGAATTCATAAACAGATCATCACAAAAGAGGTCTATGTTTGGGAATATATAGACTAGAAGACAAAATGAATCTTACTTCAATGAAAAGTATGAATAATTATGTGCTACATTGTATTGATTTGTAATTTTCAAGAGTTCGCAAAGACATTTTAATTATTTTTATTAAACAACATGAACAGTTTTTCAGTAGAAATAAACTTATCAAGGGTAAGTACTATTTTTGTTAATATTTGAAAACGTAATTCATGCAATGAAGGTTATTTGTAACCTTGTCAAGTATAAAGACCATCTTTTATACTGTGTAGTGTGCAGGAATAATTTCATGTGGCAGTTAATTTGTGACACATTTGTCTTTATTCTATTAACATTTTGAAAACTGTTCACAACACCTCACTTACACAAACCTACATGGAAACCTTGAAATATCGTGGCAACAAGATTACTCTGTGACAGCATGTTTACAGCTTTCAGGTTCACGTGATCAGAGATTACCAATTTGCAAATTGAACACTCCACATAAATGGTTGAAAAAATCATCCTCCCCATCGGGTGTAAAAAATCTACGCCCATGATTTATACATGTACATGGAAGTTATTTTTCTGTACTTTTTCTCGAAACTGAGCTGCTTTTTGTCTTTATTAGTGCAAAATTTAACCAAAGAAACAGAATAGATGTAAACATCGTACTTATGATGCAAATACATAAGTATATCATGTGTTTAAAATGATCACAATCTGTATTCACTGACAAAGTCAAAACTATCGTACAGCGTGCATGTGTGCAAACACTCATACAGTTGCTTCTTCAGATGAAGGGTTTCAAATGGCTACTTTCTTCTCTCGAGCTAGGTTTCTGTGGAACTAACACTAAAATTACAAAAGTCAGAATGAAAGAGAACCAAATTCTTGTTATCGTAACGAAGTTTTCGTCCCTTCTTTGCAATGGCATCACCACATGTTTGGGCATTCATCAGATATGACATACAGACATCATTTACTCGACCAACTGAAGATATTACAGTAGTTGATCATTTTCAAATCAATTTGCGATGTTACTGCAAATTTCTTTGGGCAAAGACACAGAGGCCACTTCAGACTTTTCTTGAACAACGTGCCTCTGTCAAATCTGCATAGAAAGTAACTAAAGAAAAAACATAACTCTTAAATTAACAACAGCAAATATAAAACCTAAGATATGTCTTCATGTTATACTTTCCTTTTGCAACTCGTTCAGGTTTGTCCTCAAGTTGGCAATTAAAAACCAACTAAAAACCAATAAACTTTAATTTCATGATATGTTCAAGGAACACGTTAACTTTTTGTTTCAAGAAAAATACATGGGTGGCTCGATAGCAATTAACTACACTTGAATACACTATAAAACCTTCTAAGTAGAATTTAGACTGAAACACATAATATTATAACAAAGCCCTTTAACTTCAAAATACCCCAGTAGACCAATAGTAAGATTACGAACTTACAACGCTAAAATCCATGATTCAGTTCCCCTTAGTGGACATAGCAGATAGCACAATGTGGTTTTGCTTTAACATAAAAAAGCAAAGGAAAATCTTTTATTTGTGATTCATAACCACCCAAAATTCAGCAGTGAAACGGTAGATTGTGCAACAAAATCATAATATAGAATCACAACTTACATATTGTTTTATTTATATTATTAAAGCAGTCTGTGGATCACTGGTTTGAACCCCTCTTACAGAAGAAACTCGCTCTTTTAGCCGTAAGGTAGTTATAATGTTACGGTTAAATGCACTATTCGCTGGGAAAAAGAGTAGCCCAAAATTTGGCGGTGAGAAGTGGTAACTATCTGCCTTCCCTGTACTCTTCTAGTGCTAAATTAGAGATGGCTAACTCAGATAGCCCTCACATAGTTTTGCGCAAAATTTAAAACAAACCACACCTTGCTTAAATACCAAACCGATCAAGTTTTTAGAAAACTTTGACTACAGACACTTTTGATAAAAAAAAGAAATATTTTTTTATTGTATAGTAGAATAACTAAATGTCTCTCTCCTGATCTTCCTAAATGGTTAATCACAGTAGACTTGCAACTGTAATCAAAAGTATAACTGGAAGACAGCAGATGAAAGTTTTGTTTAAGGAGCAAAATAATTAATAATAGGCCTGAGTACAATTTTTTTTTCATTTTAACTTAATGACAAAAAATTACTTATAGTTGTACAGTATATTTTGCAGTTAGTTACTGCTATATAACATAATGATAAACCAGCTTTGATACATATTTGGAGCCTTTTGACGACATATACATTTGACGTCTTGATATAACGGGGCATACTTTCAAGTGTGTTCAACAGGAAGGGATAGAATGTTAATAAACTGCTTAAAGAGTTAAAAAATTATTGGAATTTATAATTCTATAACCATGACCATTCTCATAAAACAATTTCAATTACTCCCATTAACTAACATACGCATACACAGCTTTTTCACAAATTCGGGCCCCCCAGTGGCTCAGCGGTATGTCTGCGGGCTTACACGCTAAAATCCGGGTTTCGATGCCCGTGGTGGGCAGAGCACAGATAGCCTATTGTGTAGTTTTGTGCTTAATTCAAAACAACAATACAAATTCGGATAATTTAAAGAGCTTTAAGATACTTATAGTTGATGACTAGGCCTAAAGAAAAAAGATATTTAATGTTTTACTCCTGTGAAGTAATTGAACAAATGAAAATCAGCCATCACAGCAGACTATTGTCAATTCTCTAGATGTGTCTCAAACTGGCATTAGTAGAATCTACAACTTCTTCGAATCCAATGGCGTAGTTATTTGGACATGTGACATGCCGTCATCCAAAACACGAACAGGTGACCACTATCTGTCAGTAGTGACTCGCCACAATTGTAAATTGTGGATACCTACTCAGACACTTAATTAGACATTTTCAGCTTACACTTAGTCTTCTTGTCAATGTACAAGCAGTTAGAAACGGACTTCAGTGTGCAGTGTGTGTATCAGCTGCTTAGTTTGTTTGCTTGTTTTGGAATTTCGCGCAAAACTACACGAGGACAATCTGCGCTAGCCGTCCATAATCTAGCAGTGTAAAACTAGAGAGAAGGCAGCTATTTATCACCACCTACCACCAACTCTTGGGATACTATTTTACCAACAAATAATGGGATTGACTGAAACATTATAACACCTCCACGGGTAAAATGGCGAGCATGTCTAGTGTGACATGGATTCAAACATGAGGTCCTTAGATTACGACTCAAGCGCCTTTATCATCTGGCCATGTCGGTCAGTTATAAAAATAAATAGCTCGTTGTGTTTTAAAATGCAGTCAAATGCGTCTTTCATCAAACGTGTTAACTGTACCTTGTTATTATTTATGGTCTTAATCCTTTGGAACAAACAATGCTTACCAATCTCGCCTTGATCGATTAATTATGAGTAACACAATTCTAAAGATACCTGAAGTATTAATACAATCGATAAAGAATATCCAATTACAAGTTTAACGTGGTAAGCTCATTCATTCATACAAGATATAGTTACACATTTAAAGCGGTCACTGTACCAATTCAAACGAGTAAAAACCATAGTCCTTAACTTATCAGTGCATTCATCCGTTCCAGATAAAGTTGTGTTTGATTTGTTAAAATAAACAAACACCAGACTAAGATATAAATATGGCCTTGCCAGAACAATCATTCACATCAGGTAAACTATAAGCTTGACCTGGTCAAAACAAACATCCACACTAGACAAAGCTATGAATCTGACCTGGACAGGAAATCATCTGCATCAGATAAAATATATGAGTCTAGCCTGATCAGAACAACAGTCCGCACTGAATAAAGTTACGAGTCTTACTTGGTTATAACAACCATCCGTACCAGATAAAGCTTTCAGTCTGACCTAGTCAAGACATCCATCTGTACCAAATAAAGAGACGAGTTTGACCTGATCAGAGCGTCCATTCGTACCAACATAAAGCTATAGATAAAGTCTGATTTGGTCAGAACAACTGTCCGCACCAAATGAAGCTATGGATATGATGTGGTTAGAAAATCAGGCAAAGATACAACACTAGATTATGATTCAAGACTTTAATAAAAGTTTCGTTGGTAAAGTAGAATATGAAATGTTTGCTAAACTGAAAACATCAGCTTTTTACCAAATTAAATCTATTAAGATCAGGAACACAAACGACGAAGGAAAATAGTTACTAGGACAGTACGTGCTATCACTCTCAATCCAAGCATAAAAAAGGCTCTAAACCTGACTTGAATATCACACCCGTTGAATGGTACATCTAGGACTTACTGTTGAGGTTAAATAGTGGTCAAATTTTATTGGATAAAAAAGGGTTTTCGTTTTAAAGAAATTTCTTTTTATTCTTTTTAATTACCAAAATTTCATCAAACTCCATTTACACATTTTGGCGGTAGTCTGACGCTGTTTCAAGCTGCCATTAAAAACATTTCCAAAAATATCATGTTCTGGGACTTCTTTCGACTGAAGGTACACAGTATGAATATCCTTTCTGTCCAAAACAAACAAAAATGATTCCACATTTTCACATCACTAAACCTTATATCAGATGTGGAGCTAATGTGGGGAAAGAATTCTCTAATGAAAAAATCTCCCCGATGGGCACATCTCTGTGTCCATTCACAGCAAATCCTACTATTTATTTCATTTAATTAGCACAACTATATATACAGTTACATAATAATACGCACTAACACTAAACTGGTGAGACGTCAGTTCAAATCAACTTTATCTGTGGGTTCACACTAAACACGTCCCCAAGTGGCACAGCGGTGTGACTTCGGACTCACAAAGCGAAAACCTGGTTTCGATACTCGTGGTGGGAAAAGCATAGTTAGCCCATTGTGTAGCTTTGTGCTTAGTTATAAAACAAACAAACACACTAAATGCTATTATAGTTATTTTATACGTCAGAAGCAAAAAAGAAAACAGGTTCAGGTTCGCAAACTGCTGTGTTCGAGACTATCACAAAAGAAGCTCGGATTTTCTGGTGGTGTATAGTTGTTCAATACCACAGGGTGGTGTATAGTTGTTCAATACCACAGGGTGGTGTATAGTTGTTCAATAGCACAAGGTGGTATATAGTTGTTCAATACCACAGGGTGGTGTATAGTTGTTCAATACCACAGGGTGGTGTATAGTTGTTCAATACCACAGGGTGGTGTATAGTTGTTCAATACCACAGGGTGGTGTATAGTTGTTCAATAGCACAAGGTGGTATATAGTTGTTCAATACCACAGGGTGGTGTATAGTTGTTCAATACCACAGGGTGGTGTATAGTTGTTCAATACCACAGGGTGGTGTATAGTTGTTCAATACCACAGGGTGGTGTATAGTTGTTCAATACCACAGGGTGGTGTATAGTTGTTCAATACCACAGGGTGGTGTATAGTTGTTCAATACCACAGGGTGGTGTATAGTTGTTCAATACCACAGGGTGGTGTATAGTTGTTCAATACCACAGGGTGGTGTATAGTTGTTCAATACCACAAGGTGGTTATAGTTGTTCAATACCACAGGGTGGTGTATAGTTGTTCAATACCACAGGGTGGTGTATAGTTGTTCAATACCACAGGGTGGTGTATAGTTGTTCAATACCACAGGGTGATGTATAGTTGTTCAATACCACAAGGTGGTTATAGTTGTTCAATACCACAGGGTGGTGTATAGTTGTTCAATACCACAGGGTGGTGTATAGTTGTTCAATACCACAGGGTGGTGTATAGTTGTTCAATACCACAAGGTGGTTATAGTTGTTCAATACCACAGGGTGGTGTATAGTTGTTCAATACCACAGGGTGGTGTATAGTTGTTCAATACCACAGGGTGGTGTATAGTTGTTCAATACCACAAGGTTTCTCCTTGCAATATAGACAGTTGTCGTAAACTTTAAGCTGGCTACCTGTCGTTGTCTTTTGAGACCTTCTTTTGTTCCTAACGTCGATGTTTTCAAGTGTTCACGTCTCCACCAGTATTTACATCTTGCGGAACTTTGCTACTTTATTTTTACTATTCGTTGTAAGTTAGTTAGCGTAGATGTTGAGGTGATGATATTTCTTTCACCTGAACTCCTGCTTGACGTGTGTGTGACGTCATCGCCTACTTTATATACAAGCACATTCCACGAAGTACAACAAGACATTACACACACACCTTGACCTTTGAACGAAAAGTTGTACTGAATTTTCATTTATAATTTAATGTTTTGTTTCTTTTAAGTTTTGTTACAGTCTGATTATTTATTCTTTCTCTCTGTTTCTATCTGTCATTTACTATATTTCATAACATCGCCCAACTCTAATATGTTAAAAGTCAATGTCTCTAGCCTCTATTCTAGATATGACGGTGGCGCAAACATAAGTGTTATCAGATGCATTAAGAACCGACATAAAAATTAGTACATCTTCTTTCTCTCGTTCACAGTTTCTAAGCGACTGATGCCTATTGTCTGAGTCTGTACTTAGCTAAAACATAGTAAACGAAGTCGTATATGATGGGTTTGTTGGACTTTGCACAAATCTACTTGAGAGCCATCTGCGATATTCGTCCTAAAGTTGAAAGTGATATAATGAAGGGAAGTATAACTCCCAGCCATATCTTGACCTACTCTTTTAAAATAGAACAATGAGGATTAAGGAGTTCGGCTAGTAATCTGAGGGTAACAGGTTCGAATCCCCATCGCCCCAAACATGTTCTCCCTTTCAGCCGTGGGGGCGTTATAATGGTACGGTCAATTCCACTATTCGTTGGTAAATGCGTAGCCCAAGAGTTAGCGGTGGATGGTGATGACTAGATGCCTTCCCTCTAATCTTGCACTGCATAATTAGGGACGGCTAGCGCAGATAGCCCTCGAGTAGCTTTGCACGAAATTCAAAACAAACAGAACAGTGAGATTGACCGTCATTTTATAATACCTTTGTAACTAAAAGGACAAGTACTGTCGGTGAAAGGATTTGAACTTACAATCTGTATATTACGAGTAGAGTGCCACTAATTGAAATGGCCATAAAAAATTTCGCGTTTTTTGGAAGTTAATCGATTATAGTTTCATCACTGTAGGCTGGAATTCAATATCAGAGCAAATAATAAATACTGCACGAGGGCTATCTACGCTAGCCGTTCTTAATTTTGCAGTGTAAGCTTAGATGGACCGTCACATTATATCATCCCCATGGCTGAAAGGGCTAACATGTTCGGTGCGACGAGGATTCGAACCCGCGACCCTCAGATTACGAGTGAAGTGCCTTAACCACCTGGCCATCCCGAGCCTTTTCGAATGAAAAGTAAAATATATTTCTTGTGAAAGTCTGAAATGATTAGAATTTTTTTGCCTCAATTCTTTCGTAAATTATTAAATCCTGAAAGCGCAATCTCCCTGTGGGTCAGTGGTAAGCATTCGGACTTTCAAACATTAAAATCCTGAATTCTATTACCTTTGGTAGACAGAGCGTGGACAACCCGTTGTGTAGCTTTGCAGTACAACAAACAAACATACTTTTGTCATACAGCTGTATCTACTAAATTTATTAAGGAAGCCAAAACCTACAAAATTTGATTTCTCAAATATGCATCTCCAGCTTCGGTAACCGTAAACAGACGTAAGAGCTGTCTGGCTTCGAGAAACTAAAGTCCATCATGAACTATATCTTCTGAACCTAAAGTGGCTTTTCCCAGCATCAATCATTCTTCAAACGTTCACTGATCACGATTATTTTCAACAACATTTTGCATTATTGAAATAGTTCTCTTAAAAATAAGCAGCGATTTATTTTCACTCGGTGCTAAACAAATACTTGACATAAAATCTCCCTCCTTGACAGGTGTACCCTCAGTATCACAGAGGATTGAATCTCCCTCCTTGACAGGTGTATCCTCAGTATCACAGAGGATTGTCTTCGGACTTGCAACGATAGCAACCAGGTTTCGATACTCGTGACAGGTAGAGCAAATTTAGCCCATTGTGAAACTTTGTACTTAATCATAAAACAATCAACATTGACAGAAGTTTATATAACAGAGAATATTTAGGGATATTTATTCCTATGCAAGCAAATGACCACAACTAAATTGGGAACAGGCAATGAAAAAGGAAGTATTATAGGAGGAATTGGAGTCCTATAACTCTCGAAATTTGGATAAATGAACGTGACTTTTTTAATTATGCTGATTGGCGGTTTTCCCCTTTATTAGGTTCAAATGGCAATCATGTAAAGTTCTGCTGTTCCTACACACATGTTTTGTTATTGAAAATTTTATATTCCTCTATCTCAGTACTAAATTTTTAAATTTAATCTTCTATAACTGCAAATGATTAGGTATCGCTCTTTAATTCTATTAGAATTGGCCCTACATGGCCAGGTTGGTTAAGTCGTTCGACTTCGTAATGTGAGGGTGGCGGGTTCGAATCCCTATCGCACCAAACATGCTCGCCCTTTCAGCCGTGGTGGTGTTATAATGTGACGGTCAATTCCACTATTCGTTGGTAAAAAGAGTAGCCCAAGAGTTGGCTGTGGGTGTTGATGACTAGTTGCCTTCTCTTTGGTCTTACACTGCTAAATTAGGGATGGCTAGCACAAACAGCCCTTGTGTAGCTTTGCGCGTAATTCAAAAAATAACAAACGAGTCATTCTATTAACTCTGAAAATAAAAATGCGTGTTTTGCAAAATAAATAAAAACAAAGGAAAATACTGGAACTTTAATTTCTTGGTGGAAAATAATTAGTATAAAAACATCCAAAACTAAATTGTGATAAATACGGAGTCCAGGATGGGACATGGAAGAAAATAATATCATCTCGTGATGATGACTTATTTTACTGAGCGCACGATAATTATTTCAAAATTTTGTTTGTTTCTGAACTTCGCATGAAGTTACACGAATGATATTTGTGTTGGCCGTTCATAATTTAGTGTCATAACCACCCACCGCCGACTCGTGGGCTGCTCTTTTACCGTCACATTATAACGCTCTTACAGACAAAAGGTCGAGTCTCTTTGGAAGTACGGAGATTCAAACCCGTAACCCTCAGTTTAAACGTCGAACCCACTAACTACCTGGTCATGCCGGACCTATTTCGAAAGGTAAAAGTCCTTTTGTAGAAATAATAAGTCGTATGGTTTGCCTTGTTGTTAAGCGCGCAGTTACACAATGTGTTATCTGTGCACTAACCACCACCAGGGGTATCAAAATCCGATCTTTTGTTGTCACAAGCCTGCTGACTTAATGGTGAGTTGATGGGGAATAGTATGCTTATAAGTAAGAATACTCCATTACATTTATCATAACTGTAAAATTGAAAAACAAAATTATTTTAGCAGTTTTTTTGCGTTATTTTTATCTGTTTGTTTTGTTGTTGTTTTTTCGCGTGAGTTAATCTCTCATCACTGAAGTATTGTTTATTCCAGTAATTCATTCATCATCCATGTGATGTCACGTGAAGTATATACGTGGGCACTGCAATTCAGCTTTTGAATTTAGACTTTGTCGCTAGTGCGTCATAGATGAATTTCTGTAAAACAGGTTCAGTTATGACTGGAACTACATTTATCGCTCAGATCAAACTGTTAATCTTCGTAATGGTTAAAAACGTAATTCACGGGGGTGTGAATGAATACCCTATTCTAACTACTCCAAAATAACGAGTACCCTGTTCTAACTACTCCAAAAGGTCAACAAGCCTTCTTCCTGTAGAAGCGTTTAGAACACCTACTCTTTGTAAATACACTGTTACTAGCTTTTCGAGTGACTTAAACATTTTTAGTCGAATTCGACGTGCAGGGTTACTGATGTAGTTCATGTGGTCCAGAAGTTCACCAAAAAGTTATTACATTAATTTGAACCTTTTCGTTTTGTTTTAGTTTTTGTCACGCGATGTGCTGCATTTTTTAACATTCATGATTTCCCAAAAACAGTTGTAATCACCTTATTCTAAGAAAATCCTAACATGTTAATATCTGGCAGAGCTCCTCTCAGTTCTAACCATCGTGCACTAAGAAATATCTAAAATATAACTGCAAAATAAATATGAAGCAATCATGTCTTCAAAATGTGGCACGTGTATTAAGTTTGATGTTAGAACAACTTAGCACCTTATATTCTACAGTAAGGTCATAAAGTACTTGGGGCGGATTGGTTTCATGGAAAAACTCCGGATTTCGAAGCTGGATAGCCGAATTCGAATGAGTATGATACCACAAAATATTCCCGGTAGTTTAAGAAGTAACTGTGTAATAAGAGTGAGAGTTAATACACTAATGTTAATGATAGGCTGTCCTGCCTCTGGTCAGTAGTAAAGAAATATAAATGATGGCAGATAGCCGCAGTAGCTTTGTCATAAATACAGTGTAATATATAAAGTGCGATTACAGAGAGTTACTTTTCCTTTAAACGTATTGTTTGTTTTTCAATTTCGCGCAAAGCTACACGAGAGCTATCTGCGCTAGCCGTCCCTAATTTAGTAGTGTAAGACTAGAGGGAAGGCAGTTAGTCATCACCGCCAACTCTTGGGCTACTATTTTTACCAACGAATAGTGAAATTTACAGTAGCATTATAACACCCCCACGGCTGAAAGGGCGAGAATGTTTGGTGTGATGGGAATTCGAACCCGCGACCCTTAAATTACGAGTGGAGCACCTTAACCACCTGGCCATGCCATATTAGATAAGCTAACCTTATGTTTCAAACAGTGATGAGAAGTAAAGCTGGCGAATGTATCGATCTGTAATTACAAAAACATGTAAAACATTTACTTTATTTTTATTAGAAGTTAATATCCATTAAGGAAGCAAACATTTAATGAAACAATGTTAGAATGTTCTCTTTCTTTTGTTATTAACCCTAGCGACCTCATTAGATGTTAATTGCATTGTTGAAGGTAATAATTGATTAACTAACTGATTTATTTCTATCTCTCAATCCAAAACCAAAAGTTTGTTAAAAAAGAAAAAGAAATATGCCCTAATTGAAGGTGTTTTTAATTCTCTTTCCATGGCAAAAACCCTAAATTAAAATAGCCAATACACATGGTTGAACTGTGTCCAGTTACCACACAGTGAATTACGGTAATGAAACAAACCAACTTTTAGTGATGCAAGATAATAGTTTATAAGAAAGTGGAAATGTGCCCTATTTCAGGGTCTCTTTTATCCTCACTTTTGGGTAAAGATCTTCAAAAAATAGTTCTATAAACCACCTGACAGTTACATCCACAAAAACTAAGAGATGGTTACTAACACACACACAGAGAGACAATAAATTACATTTATAACAAGAAGTGCAAAGTTCAAAATTGACTGTCACTGCGAGTATAGAAGCCCAAGTTTTATCGCAGAGGAACCAGAGAGGATGATAAGTTCTTTATTTGACTTTTCTCTTGTTGGGACAGTAAAATGTTTCTGTTGTGCGCACCAAGGTTATCGAAACCAAAGTTTTAGTGTGTCATAAGCCTTCAGACTTAACGTTGAGGAACTTGGGAAAGAGCAAGCATAGTAAAAATAACGTTTTGAGAACTAAACGCTGAACGACAATAATTTATAGGTTCTAACTATCCAAGAGAGATAAATAAAAGTCTGATGTGTTTACACTGCTAAGACAAATAAAGCTTTAAATATATGTTTTGTTGTCGTTGTTTTATTTCCAGAGTTTGATGTAAATTTCCTCAATAGATGAGAAATCTAAATACCAAGACACAAACTACAGTAGCTACAAGTATTTTATAGCTTTATGCTGCTAACACCCATTTTTTTGCTGGACCCAAATGTTCTTTAGTACCCAATATACACTGCATAACCAAAAGTATGTTAACATCCTTTCTAATTAGTAGATTCCGCTATTTCAGCCACACCCATTGCTAAAAGATGCATAAACTCCAGTATACAGTCATGCAATTTCCATATACAAACATTGGTAGTAGAATGGGTCGTACTGAAGAACTTAGTTACTTTCAACATGGCACTGTCATAGGATGCCATCTTTCTTTTCAACAAGTCAGTTCCTCAAATTTCTGCCCTGCTAGAGCTCTTCCAGTCAACTGTAAGTGCTGTTATTGTAAAGTGGAAATGTCTAGGAGCAACAATAGCTCAGCGACGAAATGGTAGGCCACACAAGCTAACAGAACGGGATCGCCGAGTGCTAAAGCACGTAGCGCATAAAAATCGTTTGTCCACAGTTGCAACACTCACTACCGAGTTCCAACCTACCTCTGGAAGCAACGTTAAAACAAGAACTGCTCATGAAATGGGTTTCCATAGCCTAGCAGCTGCACACAAGCCTAACATCATCATACGCAATGCCAAGCGTCTACTGGAGTGGTGTAAAGCACACCGTCATTGGATTCTGGAGCAGTGGAAAGGCGTTTTCTGGAGTGATGAATCACACTTCACTATCTGGCAGTCTGACAGATGAATCTGGGTTTAGTGAATGCCAAGATAACGCTATCTGCCTGATTGCATTGTTTCAACTGTAAAGTTTTGTGGAGGAGGAATAATAGTCTGGGGTTGTTTTTTCATAGTTTGGGTTAAACTCTTTAGTTCCAGTGAAGGAAAAGCTTAATGCTACAGCATATAATGACATTCTAGAGAATTGTGTACTTCCAACTTTGTGGCAACAGTTTGTGGAAGGCCCTTTCTTGTTTCAACATAAAAATGTACTCATGTACAAAGCGAGGTCCATAAACACATGGTTTGCCGAGGTTGGTGTGGAAGAGCTTGACTGACCTGCACAGAGCCCTGACCTCGACCCGATCGAACATCTTTGGGATGAATTGGACCGCCGAATTGAACCAGGCCTTCTCGCCCAACATCAGTGCCCGACCTCACTAATGCTCTTGTGGCTGAATAGGAGCGAATCTTCGTAGTGGTGGTCCAAAATCTGGTGAAAAACCTTCCCAGAAAAGTGGGGACCAACTCCATATTAATGCCAATGGTTTTGAAATGATACATTCAACAAACACATATGGGTGTGATGGTCGGATGTTCAGATACTTTTAGCCATTTTGTATATATATACATATGTATATTAAAAACAACCCTAAACTTCAAAAACAAATTTAAATAAATAAAGAATTAAAAGCACATGTTTTGGATCAGTTCAAGAAGTCAGGTTTTACTGACTCTCAACAAGTTGTATTATCGCTTTTAAATAATTTACCATCCTCTCACTACTGGGTTGGGCATTACCTAGTGGTTAATTTGCACAGCTCCGGATCGAAGATTCCAAGTTTCGCACCGGATATATCGCTATATACGCTCAGCTCTTTTAGCTATGAAAACTTCATATCTGTGATACTTAATCTCTGAGTTCGGGTACCGGTCAAGGTAACGCCTGCTGTTAAGCTGGTTAGAAGTTCTGATCTTATAACACCAGATTTTACTGAGTTTTAGGTTTTTGAATACCTGAACATATTGAATGTACACAAAGTTAGATGAGAAAGCTTAACATGTAGGTTAAAGTTTGTTACATTAATTGAAAAAGTAGTGAATAAAGTTGAGAGGGAAAAAAACGAACTTTACACTCCAGATACATATAGCATAATATGTTTGTATTTAAACCAGGGTTTCACTTTTGTGGCTTCTTTAGGGTTAATATACATTATTCCAGTTCAATTGTGCATGTTATAACCCAAAAGAAGCCACAAAAGCGAAACGTTGGTTTAAATAAAAGCATGTTATTTTATATGTATCTATCGTGTAAAGGTCAGTTATTTTTTCTTAACTTTCATCAAAACATGCAAATCCTTCCAATTTGCAATGGAAATTGAAGTGGTGATTGAAGATTTTATCCAAATGATATTAAAAACGATCTCTTTTAGTTTGGTTTGAATTTCGCGCAAAGCTACACGGGAGCTATTTGTGCTAGCCGTCCCTAATTTAGCAGTGTAAGACTAGAGGGAAGGCAGTTAATCATCACCACCCACCTCCAACTATTTGGTTACTCTTTTACCAATGAATAGTGGTATTGACAGACACCTTATCACATACCCACGGCTAAAAGGACTAGCATGTTTGGTGTAAAAGGGATTCAAACCCGCGTCCCTCGGATTACCAGTCGAGTGCTTTAACCACCTTTTAGAATCACTTATATTTACGACACACATGCTTAGGGCTGGTATTTTCCCATTTGAACGGTACCTTAGCAACGTATGAGTTGGAAATTTCTAAGTTTTGAGAATAGCGGGATATCTGACATTACATAAAAATATGGCAAACTTCATGTTAAAAACTACTTATTTAGGTGATAAGACAGATAAAAAGAAAGTTGTCAACAATTAGGATTGACAAAATTTAAATACATTTAAAAATCGTCTATTTCGTGTTTAATTGAATACATGTGCCAAAACTGTTTGTTTCTCGTGCACTCTGTCCACCACAGAGATAATGTAGAGGATAATACATCTGATTCACATCAACCTGACCCAGGCTGAAGACCATTGTTAACGTTTCCTAAGCATCTGGGCCCGACATGGCCAGGTGGTTAAAGCACTCGACTATTAACCCGAATGTTACGGGTTCGAATCCACGTCAAACCAAACATGCAAGCCCTTTTCGTCGTGGGGGCGTTATAATGTCACGGTAGTCCCACTATTCGTTGGTAAAAGAGTAGCCCAAGAGTTGACGATGGGTGGTGATGACTAGCTGCCTTCCCTGTAGTCTTACACTGCTAAATTAGGAATGGCTGGCGCAGCTAGCCATCGTGTAGCTTTGCGCGAATTTTAAAACAAACCAAACCTAAAAGCATCTTTAAAAAAAGTTCTGAAAGCTTTACAGCGTCCTTGTAGTTTATTGACATAAACTGTGAGTGAATTTATCAATACAAATAAGACCATATTTTCACGCCTTCTTATGACTCAGTAATAACTCTAAAATCTTATAATCCCGATAATCTAGCTTCGATAGCTACGGCTAACAAAGCATATGCCGTCCATTGTGCAGTTATTTTGGCTATCAACAACCAAGCCTTATTTTCAAATCAATTACAATAATATAATAATAATATATATATTAATTTACCTGAATTGATCGTCGGCTGATCCGAATCAAAATTCACTGTATTATTTTATCTCACACTGCGTTCAATCCATAATACTCTTTTTTTTAAGATTCTTTTTTTCAATTATTCGTTTTAGCTTTACTGTACGGCTTGTCTTTATTGTAGTTCTAGAAATATTCGTTAGGGTGCAGAAATTTACAGGAAATAAAACAATTTCAAGTTACCAGTTTGCTTCAGTACCAGTCATTGTGACCTTTATTTTTTTCCAGCTGAATTTACGTGACTTTAATAAACACAGAAATATTATTTCTCTTAAATTTTCGTTTACAACCTATGTGTGTGATATCGAAGACGGATATAACATGCTCTACTGCATAACTGACCGCTTCTCATGATCATGACGGTATTTGTGCGTAGGTCTGAGCTTTACACTAAACATTACCGTGATCGTATTACCTCATGCTAACCTTGGGTAGCCCACATATAAACTTATTTCTACTTTTTAATTTTCTTTTTCGTTGTGGTATAGTATAAATGCTTAAACATACTACGCCTCCTTTTTCATGTGATAATGACACAATACCACTCAAGTGCCACGTGCTGACTCGTAGGCGAATTGGCATTTCGCCAAAATTCACTGATCAATCAGTAAAATCTAAAATTTAATAAATTTTCCTTAAAATCAAATAACATTGTAGGACAGCGGTAAGTCTACACTCTCACGTTTGGCAACGAGTTTTTAGATTATTGAGGACCTTGATGGGTCAGGTATATTTACTATGTCTTTCCTCCCCCCTCTTGAATTAATAATCTAAGAGTCATCAGATGTTACTGATAGTATTCTAAAACAAAACACTGGTTAAAATTCGTATTTTTAGGGCTTTGTCCTTCAATATAATAAGAGTACTGTTTAGTATATTTGTTTAGAATTTCGCACAAAGCTACGTGAGGGCTATCTGTGCTAACTTCTCTCTGTGTTTTTCTTATAGCAAAGCCACATCGGGCTATCTGCTCAGCCCACCGAGGATAATCGAGCCCCTGATTTTAGCGTTGTAAATCCGGAGACACCATTGTACTAGCGGGAGGCGTTAACTCCTCTCTAATTTTTCAGTGTAAGACTAGACGGAAGGCAGCTAGTCATCACCACCCACTGCCAACTGTTGGGCTACTCTTTTACCAACGAATAGTGGGATTGACCGTCACATTATAACGCCCCCTCGACTGAAATGGCGAGCATGTTTGGTGTGACGGGGATTCGAACCCGCGACCCTCGAATTACGAATCGAATGCCTTAACCACCTGGCCATGCTGGGCCGCATTTAGTGTAATTTTAAATTTTTCGCATAATTTGGTCAAAAATTATTGCAACCAATTCGTACTGTCGTATTTTGCTTCACTTGGTTGTGTAAGGTCATTAACAATTCCGAAATCAACTTGCACTTATACACAAAAGACACTCACTAACGGTTATTTATACATAAAACACCTTTCTTAAAAAGAAAGATGATGTCTAACTCTTGGTATGATAATTTTAATGTCCAGTAAAGGTGGTCTTGTTTCTGACGTGGAGATTTAATGGTGAGAAGCACTTAACCCTAACGACATTGTGTATGATGTGGCGATCCATTTCTGTTAACAACTTATTTTTGTTTAAACTATTATTACAGTAGCTGAACGATAAATATATCAGTCTGCCTATCAGTGAAAACAGGTTTTTATATTTATATGGCCATCCCCGCTAGTACAGCGGTATGTCTCCGGATTTACAACGCTAAAATCAGCTGTTCGATTCCCCTCGGTGAGCTGAACAGATAGCCCGATGTGGCTTTGCTAGAAGATAAACACGCAAACATGCTATACTTATGTGAACATTTGGGGTTTGGTATTCTGAAAATTGGGGTAAGCATTGAATTTTGTATTAGTTGCCATTTCTTAAGATTTGTTTTTGCTACATTTAACCATGCTGGATATACATATGATATTACTAGTCTGACATATTGTTTATAAATGTTAATAATGTTTCATGTGGATGCTCCGGTATTTTTAACTCTTTCAAATAACGAAAAAATGTGGCAGTAAGATATATGTTTTTTCCAAGTTAATTTTAAAATTTACGTTAGGCCTAAACATTTTGCTGCCGAATTGGTATCAGGTATAATTTAAGAGGGTTTCGACGAAAGTTAATTGATTTTGCGAATAATATTAATTTTGTTTTCGTTGTATTAATTTTGAGTACATATTTCTGACAGTACTCTAATATTTGGTTTTAAACTGGTTCTAAATTGTTTGATGCTATTGAGGGTGTCTACGAAGAAGTAAGCCACAGTGCATTTCTTTTCGTCAAAGCAATCTATTACTGTTTCAGTAAGCCTGTGTGATCAAATGAGCGTGTGTAATAATGCTTAGAAACACCTGAAGAAATAGGAAGTTGTATATGTATATAAACACAAACATACCTTTCTGTGTGTGTGTGTGTGTGTGTATATATATATATGAGACCATATATGAAATGCTGTTTTAGAAAATTAATAGATAGATACATACTTCACCGTATAAAACCATTTAAGTGTGGGTAAAACGAAGGCAAGAAACTAAAAAAAAATTCAATTAGGCTAGAAAGGTTTATTCATAACATAAGTAACTTCCATCCTTCATTGTCATGACAATTCCAATTCATCACTACCATTTTTGGATATTCTTCTTTTTATATCTTCTGATAAATAGCATTATAAACCTACAGACACCCATAACTATTTGTATTTTAATTCTACCACCCCATGCATATGAAAAAACATCCGAAAATCTCAGTTCATTAGCCGATGTAAACTGTGTAGTGAACTGAATTATTTTAATGCCCACTAACAGAATTGGAATCATTTTTCGAAAATCGTAACTACCCCAAAAACATCTTTCAAATCTGTAAATCGAGACTACAACTACCTCTCATCTCTCGCGGAAACAAACTCTTAAACTGTCCGATACCAGGTTGACCCTTATCCTCACATACCACACTTACAACAAACAAGTTAAGTACAGTATTCTAAATTTTTTTTGTTTACAATTTAAAGGAGTCTAACACTATTCAACATATTCTTCCATGCCAATATTGTAAACTGCGTAATAGTAGTAGACTTAAATCGCACATTACTATAAGTAGCTTATTCCTGAAATAGGAAACTGTAACACGTGTGCTTACATTGCTCAAGAGTCCTAAATCGAGTTTTTATATTAAGGATCAATATAACTGTACTTCAAATCGCGTCATGTATTCTATCGTTTGCTCATGTTACGCAAAATTATACATATAAGAAACCAGTAATTATCACCAGAACGTACCCTAATTCACCTAAGAGATACAATAAATTGTAATTCAGATAAACTTGTGGCCCGACACTTCAATTTGCACAGCCATATCCTTGACAATTTCAAAATATTTATTTTGAAGGTGACTCAACAAGCAAAAATAACCGTAAATTACAAGAAAACAACATAATGTTTCACCTGGGAACTTTCTATCCAATGGGTTTTGGTTGTTTTGAATTTTGCGCAAAGATACATGAGGGCTATCTGCGTTAGCTATCCCTAATTTAGCAGTGTAAGACTAGAGAGAAGGCAGCTAGTCATCACCACCCACCGCCAACTATTGTGCTACTCTTTTACCAACGAATAGTGGGATTGACCGAAACTTATAACGCCCCCATGGCTGAAAAGACGAGCATGTTTGGTGCGACTGTTCTTGTTGTGTTTTAAAAGCTTTGTTTAATTGTTCCTTAAAAACTTCCCCTTTTTTGTTTATTTGTGTAAATTGTTATTGAAGTGTAAAGTTAGATATTTGTGAGTCTTTTCATTGTTTGTGAATCTTTTCAACTGCGTCCAAACTTTCTTAGAGTCAGTATACTAATTTAAGTTGAAACAATAACTGTCCCAACCATCTTGTTTTTACTGTTTCATATTTTATTTCTTATAAAATTAATTTGTGAGTTAATATTTGTATATCTTGTATTCATCTGTTGTCTTCTGAGTAATGTTTTCATAATGTCTATTATATGTACATGTGGTTTCCTTTTTGTGTAAGAATTATATTATTATTGTTGTTTTTTCAGCGGCATTTTCAATGATAGCATCCTTGGTTCAATTTTCCGCAGTGACCACAGCAGATAGGCAAATGTGGGTTTGATCTACAATAAATAAACAAAGTAAAAAACTCGAAATATTTATTATTTTTTTAAATATTTTCATTTAAATGCAGACTACGTATGTTTTTAGTTAGAAATTATTTTTTACCTTTCTGGCTTAAAATAAGGCGCAGCATTTCAGTTTGTATTTTGCACTCAACAAAATCCATCTGCATCTAAAACTGCAAAAATACAGAAAACAATACATAAAATAAATTTAACATTAGAAAAATTAATATTTTCCCCAAAATTTGATACATTAGCTCATTACTAAAATTTCAAAACTTAGGTGATTTGTAGCTATCTCTGAGTTACATTTACTTTACAATGTTTGTATAGTTTGATTGAAACGAATGACGCTGATAAAATAGACTTATGAAATTGATTCAAAACCTAATGTTTTACGCTGAGTCAGACGCGTGTTACGTAGGTCGACTCTATAAAACTTCCTTCGTCCAACACTCATCAATCACCAAGAGCTATGCCAACACCCACTACTACAACGGATTCAGAGTGCATTGCTCGCTTTCACTCCACGCGTCTTTCTGAAATGTCTTCCTGGTCCCACAGTCTTCCCAGAATCAACGTATTTGCTTAAAACTGCAAACATTTCGATGTTCCCAAAGCAAGACAATATATTAGTCCCTTCTCAACAATCAAAAACTTACAAAACCTTTTAGGCATCTTCTATAACCATTATTAACCTCTCTTTTTTCCACCCACAATTTAAAAGTTTTACTTGTATGTTATAACTTTTAAAAAAACTGGCCAATATTTTGTAATAACATTATATACATATTCTTGACCTAGCATGGCCAAGAGTGTTAATGCATTCTACTCTAATCTGAGGATGGAGGGTTCGAATTACCGTCTCACAAAACATGCCTGCTCTTTCAGCCATGGGGGCGATATAAATCACAGCCAATCCCACTATTCGTTGGTAAAAGAGAAGCCCAATAGTTGGCGGTAGGTGGTGATGACTAGCTGCCTTCCCTCTAGTCTTACACTGCTAAATTAGAGATGGCTAGCACAGATAGCCCTCGAGTAGCTTTGCGCGAAATTCAAAACAAAACCAGACACTCTTCTCGCTAGTTGCGGTGTCGAATCGTACAGCAAGTGACAAACATCGAACTTTTGTTGGAACTAATAACTCTCACGATAGTTGTCATTAAAAGACATAATAAAAAGCGTATACCACAACAGACATTGCATACATAATAATCGGCAGGAATCAATAATTTATGTGGATTTTTTTCTCTGATGCGGTGAGCCATTTTAGAGACCGAGAAACGAGTAAGTAAGAAGAAACCTGTAGAAAACCCACAAACTTCTAACCCATTTTCTAATTATTATTTTCTACTCAAGTTAACGTTTTCAGAAGGAAAATAATAATAATAAATAAATAATACATAATAAAAGGAATAATTGCAAAACAACTATAAATGTTAGGCTCAGTTAGCCCTATTCATGATTGTCTCATGCATAACCAATTTCCAAGATACAGGCCTTTCAGTGTCATAGCAATTTGTTTGCGGACTTCCAATGCTACAAACAGGATTTCAGTAGCCGTGGTGGGAAACCCATTGTGTAGCTTTGTGCTCAACTGCAAACCAAGACATGGTGTTGTTAACAGTTCGATGTATTATATGTATACAAATCTCATTTTAACCGTTAAATTAATCTATGTTTTGTTTTTTACCAAATCTGTTGCCCGAGTGAGATCAACAACTCGAATGTTAAATTAAATTAGTTAGATGAGTTACAAATCCACTTTCTGGCCTTCTGTATGGTAAACTGATTAATCACATCTGTCTTGAGCAATGGTGTAACGCAGATGGTTTTTAATCATTCCAACTTAGTAACTAACGGATCGATCTCTCTCTGCGACAATGACAGTGATTTTGCAGAAAACCTGAAGTGTTACACAGCGGTTAAGAAGAGTGACTGAATGATATTATGTTATAAGCTTTAAAAAAAAATCAGTATTGACTGACAAACATTTCTTTTTGTCTTCGCAAGGGGTCCTCTTTAGTACCATGAGTCTGTGGAAACGTTTCCCCGCAATCTTGAAAAATGGAACACTGATTATCTCCAAAACACGTCTTTGAACTTTACTGTACAAAATTAACACAGCCATAATTAGGCTGACGAGACTGGATACATTACACGAAACAAGAATTTCTTTCAAATAAATATCGTAAAATGTACAGATAACACATACTGATATTTTGAAAACTGATAACTAAAATATTGATGTCTATCACGTGTATGTCTACTGCAGTGTTGTAGTGGTTTCTATTGTTAGAAAGGTTACTTTGTATTATTTGGCAACGAGAATAATTGAAATCACCGTCCAATTAACAATATTAAAACATTTTATTTCTTCAATTTCCATATTCATTGAAACAACGTTCACCGACGAAACTTTACAAATAAGTCTATACAAATCTAACAGAAGTTAGATTTGAAATTTCATATATTTTTTTAAGAAGAGATGAATATATGAAATATGTAGAACTAATTGACTGACAGTAACAACAACTGACTTACGTTCTCATTAACACGACATCTCACTCTAGCCTCATTTTATTTTTGAATATTACTCAAATTGTTTCCTAAACTGTGGATAAATATTCCAGACATTAAGGTCAAGCCAATCACGTTATGTTAATCCTCATTATGGCTAAATAAGCAGTATAACTTAGTTGATGTGTCTTTATCAATAATAGGCTTAGCTTGGGCTGGTGGTTAGGGCACGCAATGTGCAGGTCGCGAGTTTGAATACTATCACCTAACGTGCTCGCCCTTTCAGTCGTGGAGACGTTATGATGTTATGGCCAATCCCACAATTCGCAAGAAAATAGTATCCTTTATTCTTGTCTAATTCCTCAAAGCTAAAGATCGTTAGCTTAAATTAAGAATGGTTTTCTCTAAAATAGGGAAGCTGTAACAATGTGACATATTCATAAATAACTTGAATGTAACTGTTTCAGAAGAAAACTAACAAATAAATACAGTTTGATAAAACATAAACTCGCGCGAGGTTAGTAACCGTCATCTTTAATTGGATACAGTAAGAATACAATATCTTATAAACAGTCTGTCACCATATTTGCATCTCTTCCTTAAAATGAGTTAGGTGTTATTTTACTTTTTAAATACACACCCGACATTCAGTTTGGATTGATGTAAATTTGGGCAAAACAATAAAACTATTCCAGTTAATATTAGTTGTAACTATACTAAAATCAGACAAGAAAACAGCCCTTTCTAATCACAAAACTGTTCAAAAACCCTCTTTCTCTCCATCATATGCTCCTCAATTTACCTGTTACTTTTATGTCGTTCACCACCGGTAGTGGGTCACGTATTTCATCATATCAGGTATATATATTACCAGTGTTTCCTTAATACCTTTTTACCCGTTAATACGTTCAGTGTAAAGCACTAATTAAAAACGTTGTATCAAAGCATCCCTTGGTTTAATTGTAAGACAATATTTTTATTTGCATTTGTTGACTGATTTCTGTTATTAGAGATTCACAAAATGTAAAATGGGGCCAATCGGCAACTGTGTTCATTTAACAGCTGACGTTAGAAAACAGTTTTTTAAGAGCAATACAAGAACCTCGATCATCTGTTTGTGTGTGAAAGATGCTAAATTTTTAAATATAATTTAACTATCTGAAGTACCCCTTCAATGTACAAGGAAGGCGTAACGGAGTGACACGACGGAGTCTGATCCAAACGTCTACCATCCTATGTAACTGTCCAGAGAGACCTGAAGTAAATTCTAGCTTTGATGACAATCGGATCAGAAGTTTGATAGTTATAAGCGGTTACAACGTATGGATATGGCCTGGGGCTCTCGAGACTTAACATAAGAAACTGGATCCAAATTTCCAATATCATTTTCCGAGGGGCGAGATGGAGCTAAGTGTACAGGTCAAGTTTGGTTCGTCGATTATAATCACACACACACTTAAAGGTTTACGATAAGTAATGGTTCATTCATAAACTACAAGTTACAGATTTCTTCGTGAAAAGCTACAAAATTCTACACGTATTCTCTGTTCAGAGATGATAAGCGAACTCCGAACTTGAGCGTCGTCAACCCGTAAACTTAACGACTCTTTCACCATCGGGCTGAATTATTAGTAAGCGATTAAACTATAATAAAACAACACCGCCCGAATAAAATTTGACTTCGACTCGGAGCACAGATTTTAGTTTAGAGTTGATGTAGTAATATCTTGTAATTTTAGAAACATCAGTCAGTCATTTGGTAGTTTGTTTTTTCTTTGCCTTAAGTGAACTTGTTTGTCACTTATTTTAGAATAATAGTTTAACAATTTTTTTTTATATTTGAACCGATCTAAAATAGATTAAAATACAAATACCATCCAACATTTTTCTAGTGCGAACTAACTGAAGAAATTGCGTGAAATCAGAGTTGAATTTGAAAACTTCAAAAGCGGCCATTTTCATTAAATTTGGTGGAGCTGTTAAATATTTACATTTCCGTATCCAGCTAAAAAGAGTTGTTCAAAGCCCTTCTAGTAGCGAATGATTTTGATTGGTTCCATGGTCTCTGGCTATATTTGAAATCTTTACTCTTCCTTGTTAGTCCTTCTCAATAGGCTTAATAAGGAAATCGGATATTTCAAAATGTTTCGTGGCATGATGAAATAATACCTTCCTATTAAATGAAATGGAACAATTCTGAAACAAAAAGATCAAAATAAATACCCGTAAAACACGGATAATATTATTAACAAACTCGACTAAACGAATCCACGATTACATTTAGATGGGTTAGTTTGTTTGTTTGAAATTAAGCACAAAGCTATACAATGGGTGATTTCAGCTCTGCCCACCATGGGTATCGAAACCTTAATTCTAGCGGCGCGAGTCTGCAGACATACCGCTCCACTACTGATGTTTATCCTGATGGGACGATCCTGGATATCGCCACATGAACAAAAAATCATAGGACTACTTTATGATTCAAAACTAAAGTGAATTGAACATATAAAGATAATCAAAAATTCTATCTTGCCCAGGACGAATCTTACAGGTAATAATCAAGGAACATCACCAAGCACTACACTCAAAATTTATAAATCATACATTAGGATAGTCGCAAAGTACTCCTGCATGACATGTTTACATTAGGACAGTCGCAAAGCACTCCTGCATGACATGGTTAAACGTTTCTAATACACAGATAGAACACCTAGAGAAAACAAAAAACTCTACACTCACAAAAGCCTAGGCCCAGCACGGCCAGGTAGTTAGAGAACTTAACTCGCAATATGAGGATCGTGAATTCGAATCCCTGTCATACCAAACATGCTCGTCCTTTCAGCTTTAGGGCGTTGTAATGTGGCAGTCACTCCCACTATTTGGTGGAAAAAGAGTAGCCTAAGAGTTGGCGGCGGGTGATGCTGCTTTCCCTCTAGTCTTACACTGTTAAATTAAGCACTAAAAGCACAGATAGCCCTCGTGTAGCATTGCGCTACGCTGATACGTAAGGTATCAAGATTAGCTCCAACGTATGGTATCAAGACTATCTCCCACTTATGGTATCAAGACTAGCTCCCACATATGGTATCAAGACTAGCTCCCACGAATGGCATCAAGACTAGCTCCCACGTATGGTATCAAGACTAGCTCCCACGTATGGTATCAAGACTAGCTCCCACGAATGGCATCAAGACTAGCTCCCACATATGGTATCAAGACTAGCTCCCACGTATGGTATCAATACTAACTCCCACGTATGGTATCAATACTATCTCCCACTTATGGTATCAAGACTAGCTCCCACATATGGTATCAAGACTAGCTCCCACGAATGGCATCAAGACTAGCTCCCACGTATGGTATCAAGACTAGCTCCCACGTATGGTATCAAGACTAGCTCCCACGAATGGCATCAAGACTAGCTCCCACGTATGGTATCAAGACTAGCTCCCACGAATGGCATCAAGACTAGCTCCCACGTATGGTATCAAGACTAGCTCCCACGTATGGTATCAAGACTAGCTCCCACGAATGGTATCAAGACTACCTCCCACGAATGGTATCAAGACTAGCTCCCACGTATGGTATCAAGACTATCTCCCACTTATGGTATCAAGACTAGCTCCCACATATGGTATCAAGACTAGCTCCCACGAATGGCATCAAGACTAGCTCCCATATATGGTATCAAGACTAGCTCCCACGAATGGAATAAAAAACTGGAGAAAATTTAATTTCCTTTTATTAATCACCGTGGATACCGTAGGCTCTACTTTATCAGAGGACATTCTTGAGTAGTTTATGAACAATTCCAATGAAAAACAACATAGACTAGTAAAATATTGCGTGGATTTAGCTATAGCACTATCCAATACCGATGAACCTTAATCAGGTTTTGAGAGAATTGACTTAGCTGTGGAAGTTGAACGCCTTGGTATTCCAGAGGTATCTTCACTTCGCTTTATGCATACATTTCTTTCAGGTTGTTACTTACAGCTCTCGTGATTTATATTGTATGAACTCGACATTTACTTTTTAGTACCTTAAAGAATTTGTGTCGTAAATAATTTGAAATAATACGTTACTAGTATTAATACTACCCCCCGCTAGTCCAGCGGTACGTCTCCGAATGTACAACTCTAAAATCACGGGTTCGATTCTCCGCGGTGGGCTGAGAAATTGTCCACCACATGGAGGGTTGTGCAGTAGGCTAACAACCTACTCACTTAGAAAAACCAGCCTCTTACAGAAACCGCAGTGATTGTGGCCCTATGTTCCTTAAGGAATTAAGTGGCATATGATGATGAATATTAATACTACTTATTATTCAAATCCTACATAAATAACGTGTTAACATGGCTAGTAAAAGACAACTAGGACATCACACACGTAATATTCAGTCGACAATTAAATTTATTTTTTCGTAAGGTTCTTTGTCCTTGTTCTTTTTTCCCATTCATTGTTAAGACCTCAAACTGTTAAGATAGTTAATACAATATTCACGCCCCGAGTTATAATCAACAGGCTACATAAAGACTTTTTCTCTCGATCGGTTCGCAATTATGAGCCAAAAGCCCGTTCAATTTCTGAGTAAGTAAGAAATTTACGAAAAGGGGAATCCTAAAATAAACCAAACCTCCGGAAGATGTAAGATATGTATGTGCCAACCATGGAACTTTAACCCTTCTGCGGAATGCCAGCCTGCTTATTGTTTTTTTCTGAGAAACAAAGACCAATTCATTGCCAACGAAGAGACACACGAAGCCACATAATCTAATCGACCACAGTCACTTAGCAGTTCCTTATGTCCCCTAAGTCACGTTCTTCTTCTTCTGACGCCCTTCCCACAGCAACTATAAAGTCCCAACTGGTAGATTCACTTTCAAGTAGCAAACCTTATCAATTAGTTGTTCTTTTTTCAAACAAAGTTAATTTATTTCTGTTACGTTTGCCAATCTTTCCTCCACTTTAATCCTCAAGTAATCTCAACCCTTTTTGGTTTCAACGGGCGTTAATTAGGAAGAATATTCGGCGCTTG
This sequence comes from Carcinoscorpius rotundicauda, assembly GCA_011833715.1. NCBI lineage: Eukaryota > Metazoa > Arthropoda > Merostomata > Xiphosura > Limulidae > Carcinoscorpius > Carcinoscorpius rotundicauda. Next base: position 21,367,142 of record CM022393.1, on the reverse strand, counting down.
ACCAGTGAGAGTGGGTTTTCTCTGGCTACTCTCCCCGCACGTCAAATTCTCCAAGCATTGGATTTGTGCATTCGTTTCTGAGAAACCCCGAGAAACAATCGGGAGGTCTTAAACTCCGGGTGACCATAAAACGAAACACCTGCCAAGTTGAACAAATAAAGTTTCATAATGTTTTTGTCCAGGGTTTCTGATGGGTGGTGTAATTCTCCAAAATTGGTACAAATAAAAAAATGAGAATATACTGAAACAAAATCTCTCTTTTTAGCTCTCATGACTTTGCATATGGTGAGACTTGTTTTTCCAAAGTTTAAGTTGGTTAATACTTTATCTGAGATCGTCCGTTTCACAGGCAGGGTCACGTTCCCCATCGAAAGGAATGTTGATTTAACGGAATATTTTCGGTGAATTTGTATTTAGATCAATCAAAAGGTAAAATGTCACACTTTATTGGTTTATTTCAGTTTGAAATTAGGCACAAAGCTACATAATGGGTTGTCTGTTCCCTGCCCACCAGGAATATCGAAACCCGGTTTCTAACGTTGTAAGCCTGGAGATATGCCGCTGTGCCACTGGAGGGAATGCACATTTTATTAACATTTTATTTACCAACGATTAGTGGGATTGACCGAAACTTTATACCGCCCCCACGGCTGAAAGGATGAGCATGTTTGGTATAACGGGAATTCGAACCAGCGATCCTCGGAATACGAGTCGAGTTCCTTAACCACCTGACCATGACGGGCCGAAAGAGCAAACGGGGCTGCTTTCGTGTGTTCCAAGGCAAATGGGGTCCCCACAAATTTTAGGGTTGGATACTGTATATGAAGAGTGTTGTTAAAAAAAACTATTAGGAAGGAGGTTAGTTTTTTAATGCTTCTTTTAAATTGAAAGTTTTATTTGAAATTATATCATAATTATGAATTAATAACTTTTTTTCAAGCCAGAGTTGTGTTGTTAAAATAAGAGTGTGTGTGTTTTTTATAGCAAAGCCAAATTGGGCTCTCTTCTGAGTCCACCGAGGGGAAACAAACCCCTAATTTTAGCGTTGTAAATGCGTGAAGATACCACGCATTTACAACGCCAAAACAAGAAGGAATCGAAACAAGAGAAACAGTTAAAAACTGAACATATAGTTTTTTAAAAACGTATTTACTTAGAAATATACACTTATCTGATGACAAAGGTGTACATTTAACAGAGAAGGAACACTTGTACCAAAAAGAATTATATGCATAAGAGCAGGGATATATTTTTACCACCATCTTGTGTCTTGTCTTAATCCGCATCCGTACGATAAGCTGTAATTAAATTGTAAAGAGCACAAAATGTTGTAATGACAACGTGCCTTATTCTTGTGGAAATTGCGAGGAAATAATTATATAATGCGTATCATATCGTTACAAAAGTAACTATAAAGGCTATACTTGGCCTAGAATAACGTTTTTGTAAAGCGAGGGTAAACCTCAGAAGAAAACTTATAACATGTCTCACCTTTAACATTTCCGTAATCTAACAGGACTTCGTCTAATTATGCCAAGGCCAACGTTCGACCTTCACGCTATGTGTGAGGCATCGTGAGTCAGGCAACAGAGAATCAGAATACTTAAGTAATAAGGTACTATCTTAATTCGAATACAACCTGTTTGATTTAGCTATTATGTATGCTTAACTCATAAATTAAATTAATAAAAATTAATTAATTAAGAAAATGGTAGCTGTTGAAACGTGTAAACAAGTAATGCATACTTATTAGCACTTTCTACTCACGCACCACTAAGTTGTACGAAGATATTTTTTGTCAGACACGTCATTTTCAGGAATAAAAAAGAAAAATGCAATGATCGAACAGCGTCTTAAATTTTACAATACAGAAAATTAGCAGATTGTTTCGTTACGTCAACAAAATGTTGTTAGCTTAGACAAGAAAGTTTCGCGAAATTTTCCTGACAGGAATTTCTTGCTTCACTTCTAACCCTTTTTTTTCATTTATTTCTAAACAAAATAATTTTAGTATGTGGCCTGGCATGGCCAAGTGGTTAAGGCACTTGATTTATATTATGAAGCTGACGGGTTTGAATCCCCGTCACACCAAACATTCTCACCCTTTCAGCCGTGGGGACATTATAATGTTATGGTCAATCTCACTATTCGTTGATAAAAGAGTAATCCAATAGTTGGCGGCGGGTGGTGATGACTAGCTGTCTTCCCTCTAGTTTTACACTGCAAAATTGGGGACGGCTAGCGCAGATAGCCCTCGCATAGCCGTGGGCGAAATTTAAAAAATGATGTGTGTGTGTTAATTTTTAAATTTAAAATGTCTTGTACCACCTTTGTCATGACATCAATATTGTTAAATTCAAGACATCTAGACTCTCCATTGGATATAATCCAACAAATAGAATTTTTATATTTGATATTTTAAAAGAACTAGCTTAAAATAAGCTGCAACTACGCGTTAACTGGGGAACACAATGTAAAAATCCTACTCAGCCCCCTTGCGAAAGTATTTGAAAGAATTTTTTGCTCTGTCAACTCGATATGGTATTGATTCATGAATTAAACTCACTTTAATTAAAATAAAGCTGATTATCTGTCTATTGCCTTCACATTAAAATTCAAGTTAACGTGTATTTATTCTACGTAAAGTGACATGCATCAAAAAGGATATATTTGATAGTGTTTGTGCAAGCCTATTTTAAGTTTCTATACGTTTCGCTGAGACATATTCTTTCCTCCATACTTTGTTTCGGATACTTTTTTCTAGCGTGTTACTTTAAACATGCTGAATGAGGTAACTACCAGTTCTCGATAGTTGTGACTCTCAGGTGGTATGTTGCTTAAAATCATCAATGTGGGTCATTTTAAGTATGAAGCAATGTATTAAAATAAAAAGCTTGTTTTTTCACCGTTCTACCATTAACTATCAAATTTATTTCCAGCTGAGCTTAATATGCCTCTCATGGTACTTTTCCATCATAGTTTGTTGAGCGATGTTGTTGCTTTGTTTGTTTGTTTTTGAATTTTACGCAAAGCTACATGAAGGCTATCTACGCTAGCTGTCCCTAATTTAGCAGTATAAGACTGGAGGAAAGGCAGCTAGTCATCATCACCCACTGCCAACTCTTGGGCTACTCTTTTACCAACGAATAGTGGGATTGACCGTCCCACACGGCTAAAAGGACGAGCATGTTTGGTGCGACGGGGATTCGAACCCGCGACCCTCAGATGAATCAAATAAAAAAAAAACAGTTGACTAGCTCATGACTAATTGAATAACAAACCAAACTACTTAATACCTCACTGTCTACTTTATTAACAGACATTGGACTTACAAACTTGCTAATTACACATGTCCTGAAAAGCTATCTTACTAAACTAAGCATTTTAATCATTACGTCCTTGTCATGATTATCTCCCTCTAGTAAGTAAGCATCTAAATTAAAGTATTAAAAATATAGCTTACAAATCTATATTATTATTAAATTTATGCGTGCACCTGCTAGTTGTCGTAATTACTTAGTAGTTTTACGGATGACTATAAAAATCTTAAAGGCAAATATAGCGTACAATTATAAAAATGGAACTCTTGCAAAATGATAAAGATAAAAAGTATGTAGCGTAGTTACTCAGGTTAAAATTTCTAATTGAACGGCATACTGTAGTGAAAAATGCAATGAAACGGCGTCTTTCAATGCTTAAAAGAGTGGCTGAGAAAATGTGTGGGCATTTAAATATTACTTAGGCAATAAGTAATATTAAGTCATTTCAATAATTTTTAACGTGGTTTTACGAATTCAAGAGCTAATGTTGGGAATCGCAACTTTGTTTGAACCTGAAATCTCAATACTTACAACTGCAGTATAGAGCTCTCTAATTGGATATGCATGATATGAGATACATACATGCAGTGACTCAGAAGTGTATTGGCATGTAAATAATTCAGTTGTTGTTGTTTTGAATTAAGCACAAAGCTACACAATGGGCTATCTGTGCTCTGCCCACCACGGGTATCGAAACCCGGATTTTAGCGTGTAAGTCCGCAGACACACCGCTGAGCCACTGGGGGGCAAATAATTCAGAAATTGAGAGATATACAAATATAATTGTTAGTGATATGGAATTAAGTGTTGTTGGCAGAACCGGATTAAGGGCAACTGATGCCCTAAGCACAGCCCAGCAATGGTGCCCCCTTCAGCCCTTCCATTGCTTAACTGACAAGACATTAAAACTTAGTAAGTTCTAAAAGTAAAATCAAAGTTTGAAAGTTTATAACCCTTCTTTAGTTTTTTTTTAGGCCAGACCCCAAAACTACATTAAATAAAAACTTCTTTATTTTATTTAACAGATTGAGCAAGAATCAAAATCAAGTAATGACTGAGGCCTTTTACTTGCCCCCCAGTGGCTCAGCGGTATGTCTGCGGACTTACACGCTAAAATCCAGGTTTCGATACCCGTGGTGGGCAGAGCACAGATAGCCCATTGTGTAGCTTTGTGCTTAATTAAAAAAAAAACAGCCTTTTACTTAGAAATAATGAGGGAAATCACTTTTTGATTAATGAAAATTAAAAAACATTACTTTTACTGTATATTTGTTTTCACACTGAGTTAATAATTTTCACATTGATGTTAAAAATTCTCACTTTGATGTTTACAAATTCACACTCTGATATTAACAAAAATTTAAAATTTATTCAAAACCCTTTTATTCAAAAAATTTCCACTTTGATGTTAACAAATTCTCACTTAAAACCCTGCAAGCAAATTATTTACTTATATTTTAATATTTATTTAAATTTTAAAAAAAGTTTTCTTCTGGATTTTTTAATTGCAAAGCCTTTGATGAAGTTCTCAAAACTAATTTGGCGTAACAAATCTGCTTCTATACTTAGCAGAGACAAGGCATCTAGTCTATCTTGTCGCATAGTTGTTTCGTTGGGATTTTTAACGCGCTTGAGTTGAGAAAATGAACACTCAGCTGTGCAATTTGTGAATGTTCATGTTAAAAATATACGCAATGCAATGTCTACTTAATTTTGTCTTTTAAAATTATTTTATAGAGTTCAGCATGACTGATTCTTGTTGTTACAGTTTTATTGTACTGAACTTATGGTGCACATATGAGTGAAACTGCTGAAGCTCGGCAGAGAGATCAGTCTCCAAGTCCTCTGGTTAAGCATCAATTAGCTTTTGGAAACACTGAGAGTCCCTTTCAGTTTCAGCAGATGAAGTGACGTCATCTGACACATCACTTAGGAAAGAAAATCAGTTTGCTGTCTTTATACTCCTCTTCTCTTCTTCTCATTTTTAGTTTGTCAACAACTGTGTAGGTGGTGATACAAAATTTATCTCTGGCATTCAGATCTACTTCTTGTGCATCTCCGTCTTTGAGTACTTTCTTTCTAACACGTTTGCATGTTTTAGCTGCATTGTAATCAACATCTGGTAGTATTTTTTTTTTGCAACTGCTTCAAATCTTTTAAAGTTATCCCTTAAAATGCGTATATTGGTCAGCTAATGACCCGTACAGATCTGCTCATGTTTTTAAGTTCACATCCTCATTTTGCAGAACTTGACTTGCTCAATGAAACTTCTTCAAAATCTCATCCCACATGGTCAACATAAAAACAAATTCTAGCTCTTGCATCTTATTTGCAATATTGTCTACTTCTCTTCCAGTGGCTCTCTTTTGTGACTGGTCTTCAACTAGACATTCTAAAGCTTCCAAAATCTTAAAGAAAGGCTTTAAAATTGCTGTTGTTGCCATGGCATGTGCCTCCCATCTGGTATCAGAAAGAGGTTTTAACACACTTTCATTTCCAATACAAGCTTTAAAAACTTTCCACCGGCTGGTTGAGGCTGGAGAAAATGTATAGAGCAAATGCATTGTAGAGAAAAAATTAACTGACACTTCAGCCTACCAGATTTGGTGAATGGGCTGCACAGGACACATATATGGCAAGCTTATTTTCTTCTAAAATATTTTGCTGCATCCCCTTGTAACGCCCAGACATGTTAGCAGCATTGTCGTAAAACTGACCCCTACCTTTGAAAAATTAAATTTACAAACTTCATGTCAGTACTGCAATACTGGTTTGCCATTTCCTCACCGGTATGGATTTTAAATTTCAGAAAGGTTAAAAAGTGTTCAATAGGCTGCCCATTTTTAAGCATCGAAGTACAACACTTAACTGATCTATATGTGACAGATCTGGTGTCAAGTCAACTGGCAAGCTAAAATAACCAGAATAATTCACTTCATCAACAATGAACGAGTGGACCTTCTGAGCCATTTGTTCAATGAGTTCTTCACAGGTGGTTTTGGACAAGAAGGATTTCTTTCCCAAAATATCCATATTTCGAAATGTGCCCTACGAAAAATGGATCAAGCTGACTTATGAGTTCAATCAGCCCTAAAATATTCCCATTCTGCAGTAAACCAAATTTTTAATCTGTTCCTCGTAAAGCCAGGCCACGTTCAGCTAACCGAGAAACAACCGCTATTACACTCTTCAAGACATGTTCCCAGTAATTGCACTCTTCTTTAATTTGTTTTTCCAACTCTTCTCGCAAGCCTAATCCTTCTCTGCGAATTAAATATGTTAACTTAGTTTCGTTGAGTAGTGCTTCTTTCATGATGATCAATTACAATAGTATTTCACCAGTCACAGAACCCTTCTTTTTCAACAAAACTCGAGGAAAATATAGGGCCAAAAAGTTTATAAACAAAGCAGTAAACTTACCCTGTTGATGGTGAATACAAAAACCATTCTCTCTTGTATTTCTCACCATTGGCTTTTACCCCAAAGAAAAGTTTTTACGAATAGTATCTCGTTGGTTTATCACTATTGAAAAGCTGGCAAGATTTGCCAAACGGCTCATTGTGGTGTTGACAGTCAGTGGGTCCACAAGCAATCCAATAAGCCACATCATTAGCAGAGAAATCGAGCCACAACCCTGGATCTTTTGCTTTAGTTTCTTTATCTTTTGTAGATTGAAGCATTTTACCATGGTCCAGTAGATTTTCATTTTTAGCAAGTATTACAACTTCAGACTGTCTTGTAAAGCAACTTGCATCTAAATTAACAGAAAGGATATCAGAAGAATTTACTGATCTAGTGAGGTCAGTTGTGAGACTTCTGCCAGTTGAGTCAGCCTGTAACACCTCAACGTTATCATTATGTTCTGACTCTGAAGTGGATAAAGTGGTACTTGTAGGTGTGGAGCTTGGTTCAATTTCAATCTTGTCAGAGTCAGACGCAGTACAAGTGACTCCTGATGGCGAAAATGGGTTTTGATTTGGAAGATCATGTTGTGTAAGTTGTGTGAAAAAAATTAGTCAGGTTTCTAGTCTTGACCACTAAATCCAAAGCGTTTTGTTGGTTCGTTTATTTTTGGCAGTTTTCTCTTTTGTGCACCACTTAACTGAACACATTTCATGTTACAGAAATACAAAATACAGAAACAAAAATAAAAAACAAAAGAACATTGATCATATATAGTTGTAATGATTAGAAAAACACTGAAATTCATAAAGAAAAACGTTGGTAAGACAGTAAAACATATTAAGTCTATATTTAGACAAAGATTGTCAGAAAGTTATCCTAAGACCGAGGCCCATCAACACATAAACATGAATTAATAAATACCTTTATTGATTTGCTGCATTCTGATTGGTTGAAAGCCATTCGAGACTTGTTTCAATCCATTTTAGGAGAATTAGTTTTCAGTCATTGCAAAAGTTTCGCTGAGGTTGTTGCTATGGTATCTGTATGCAAGAAGCAATGTCAATGGTAATATGCAAACCCATTGCGAAGCAAAACGTGTTCCAAAACAATTTGTGATCATTTTGTACTGGTACATACATAACGTATAATCAATTGTAAAATGTGCTGCACATTAAACTACTAAATACTGGGTTAGGCCTAAGCTAAAGTACCTTAATCCTAATCAGATATCTGAAGAATGAGTTGTAACCTCGACTTTCAGCTCAGTTTTGACGTAGAGACTTTATATGAGCTATCAAACCATACATCAACAAAATAGGCATATCTCTTTATCTGCCCGCCTGGATGCAAAAGCAAATTCAAAACGACGGCCTTAAATTGGGAATAGTGATATCATTATTCCAGGCTACAGTGGCGTTTTCAGTGCACTTAGACTAAACTAGTTACAGAGTTTAAGCCTAACGTTATTGTCACTGAGTTCTCAGATAGCAACACTAACGTTAGACCTAATGCTGTTACATTGCAACTGAGGCCACCAACATTAAATCTAGTACTCAGTACTAACCTTGCTCAAATGAACTTGTTCAATTCATGTACTTTTTCAGACAGTCCTAAATTGATTTTGTTGATTTGTCAGTACTTTACAGTATCTTTGTATGACCACGGTGCCACAGTACTGTACTACTACTAGTAGTATAGTGTATAGATAACAACCTTAAGAATCGTGTTGTCGTACATGTCGAAGTAGTTACGCAATTTGACCTAAAATGCCGAATTATTGCCTTTAGACTGCTCCGATCAGTTAATTGTTTTCCCAGCCGTTCATAAATGTAATAGAACACATTCTGATCCGAATTTCAGTCGCAAAATAGTTTATTTACTCCTAAACGTTTGTTGTCGTCTCTGTTTTTCTGTCTTGGATTGTTCGTTTGTCTCATAAAAAATATCATCAGAGGGTCGAGTCGGAGCATTATGACGTCAGGATAGGATCAAGGAAGAAGTAAGGAGAATATAATTGTGATCTACATTTTTGGGCCTAAAAATGGCATATTTGTCACAATTTTGTTGGCTATGTACCCCTTAAGTAAATTTCAGCTTCAGATCTGTTCATTTTACAACATAATCACAAGAGAATACCTACATGCCCAAATACTCTTACAGGTTACATGTAATCTATGAACGGTGGCATTCTGTAATTTTTTTTCTTGGTATGATAAATTTCAAAACATGTACTCACACACAAAGAAAGTTGTTTTTTTACAGCAAGTTGTTTGAGTCAAAAACTTACGACTCATAAAAGCTTCAGTGAGAAACACACTTATGAAAATATTACAAAACACACATGAATAATGTAATACTAACGTAAATAAAACTAAAACAAACGATACAATAACCCAGAAATAACGTACGAAAACAGAAACCGATAAAAACATAAAAGTCGCAACGTTTCTGTACACATCTGTCACCATTCCGTTTGACTTATGTTTCTGTGGTATTACACTCTTATATTTCTGTAAATGTGACTGAATAAAGTAGTAAAAGGTAAAACAAAGCAGTACCACTGACTATAAGTTATTATAAGTAGCCACAACAGAAGGAATGATTGAGAAAAATACTTCATCTTCAAGGTCAAATATCATAACGTACAATCATCTTTTACCTGAAGTTTTATCAACACTTTTCACTGCTCTTTACAGTAATGTTCTGCAAATCAATGACTTCTTACTTCAGATACACAGTTTAGTAGTTTCTCGAAATGTTAGTCTCTCACCGAGCCAAAGAAAACGTTCTTTTAACAATTCTCGAACACGGCAGATAAAGACAAAAAAAAATTCGACTGTAGTTGAGAGTAGCAGCAAATGAGTTAGGGCAAAAACTAGGGGAAAACTCTGTGGTGCCCCTTTCCTTAATTTGCTTAATAGTTAATCCAGGGCTGGTTGTAGGTTTACGCCGTGACAAAACCATTCAGGTTGTTTCAATGTTACCTTCAAAGTCATGTCCTTCGGAAAGTTTATTATTTTATTATTATGAATCATACATTCAGAATATTAATAGTAAAAGAGTAGACAGTAGTAAAAATTTTAAACCAACGGTTAGCAAAATTCGCTCTTCGGAAACAACATTTATCGGTAGGTGTAAATGCATCTTTATCAAGCACGTGGAGTTGTGTCACAGAAGATCAAATTCCAACCACAGAACAGGTTTTTGCACAAACTTAAGTTTGAGATGCAAGGTGTGAGATTTATAAAAGCGGGTCATTGTGCCCTTTAAGGATACAAGTGTGTGTGTGTTTCTTATAGCAAAGCCACAAAGGGCTATCTGCTCAGTCCACCGAGGGGAATCGAACCCCTAATATTAGCGTTTTAAATCCGGAGACATACCGCTGTACTAGCGGGGGTCTTAACGATACAAAGAGGTTAAAAGTGTTAAAATAAACGCCCCTTACATATACTAGTGAAAAAGCATTGTGCTGGAGCTGCTTCCAAATTACCCAAGTAATGACCCAGCAATTCAGTTCAGTAGATTCCAACTATAATATAATCGAGCTATTAACTAAAAGTATGTCAAGAGATCCCAAATTCTGCACAGGCCACATTTTTCTGATGAAACATTAACATTTTTGACTCGAAACAGTCGTCTGCCCCCACACCCAGTATCAATTTTAAGCTTTGCACAATGTGAGTAGACAAGGTGATTAAGGCGTTTGTAATCTGAGGGTCCCGGACTCGAATCCCCGCCACACCAAACATGCACCCCTTTCAGCCGTGGGGGCGTTTTAATGTGACGGTCAATCCCACTATTTGTCGGCAAAAGTGTAGCCCAAGAGTTGGCGGTGGGTGGTAATGACTAGCTGCCCTCCATCTAGTCTTACACTGCTAAATTAGAAATGTCTAGTACAGATAACCCTTGTGTAGCTTTGCGCGAAATTCAAAACAAACAAGCATAAGGTGTGTTGGCTTTTGATCTCGCAGATTAGAATCACTCTTTCAAATATTGTCCTGCCTGGGTCTAATATTCAGAAACTTCAAGAATTAATTTGCTTTGTGTATTCGGGACCTTCGTATATCACATATTTTCAATGGCCTAAATTACCTCTCCTTTAATTAATTTTGAAACTCAGATTTTATTTAGTTTTCTTTATCAAAACATGTTTTTCCCCTCACATTTTTCTGCGATTCTCAGTGTTATATGATTACTGTTAAAAAAGTAATACTTTTATGAAAACATACATTCATATGAAATTTTGATAATAATAAACGTGTATCGTTTTGTTACATGTCAATTATTCTATGCTGTTTCAGTCTTTGATTTAATCTTAAAATAGCTAGATAATTTTACACAAATTACTGTGGTTTAGTTTAGAATTTGATACTTTTCTTTAAAAAATCTAATGGAACCTCTGAGTGTTCATGAAATCTTCAGAAAACAAAGCTTACTCTGCTCAAGATCATCCATTTTTATCTTGATTTGCACTGTAAAAATGAGTTCAAAATGTTCGTGACGTTTAATTTAATAGAAACAACAACAAATGTTGGTCAGCTATTCGGCCCGGCACGGCCAAGCGTGTTAAGGCGTGCGACTCGTAATCTGAGGGTCACGGGTTCGCATCCCCGTTGCGCCAAACATGCTCGCCCTTTCAGCCGTGGGGGCGTTATAAGTAACAGTCAATCCAACTATTCGTTGGTAAAAGAGTAGCCCTAGAGTTGGCGGTTGGTGGTGATAACTAGCTGCCTCCCCTCTTGTCGGAACATCTGCTAAATAAGGGACGGCTAGCACAGATAGCCCTCGAGTAGCTTTGTGCGAATTTCAAAAACAAACAAAACAAACAAGCGTCAGCTATTTACCCGATTGGTTAACAGTAAGTTTTGAGACTTAAAAAAAACGCTAAAATCCGGGATTCTCGCAGTAGATATAACGCAGATAGCGCCGTGTGTAGCTTTGTGTTAAAAAGAAACATATACTTGATACCGCATAGGTGACAAATATATCAAAATAGTATGATAGAAATTGCATGTGTACCACTTGGAATATTGAGCGTGAAATATCTGTGCAAAATTACATCTCTCACATAAAAATTACAAGTCACAAAAAGATAAAACAGATAAGAATTAAAATTTAAACAAAAAAGGTAAAATAGAAATTTATAGGTAAGAAAAGTGTTCATTTGAAATAGATAGGTGTAGGGTCCACACTTTGTAGGTTAATTCCATATTCTATCGTTCTTTTTTGTGAATGTCTGTTGGAAAAGTATTATGTCCCAGAATAGAAAAATCGTTAATGCCCGGCATGGCCAGGTGGGTAAATCGTTCGATTCATAATCTGAGGGTCACAGGTTCAAATCCCCGTCACACCAAATTTGCACACCCTTTCAGCCGTGGGGGCATTATAATGTAACAGTCAATCCCACTATTCGTTAGTAAAAACAGAGTAGCCCAAGAGTTAGCGATATGTGGTGATGACTAGGTGCCTTCACTTTAGTCTTACACTGCTAAATTAGGGACGGCTAGCGTAGATATCCCTGTAGCTTGGAATGAAATTCCGAAACAAACAAACAAAAATCCTCAACCGTATAATTGTGGAGAGTTAAGTGTTTGGTTCTGAAATTTAAGATTTTCGATCACCGAGTCAATGTCCTTTTTGTCCAATATACGAAGCATTGCATTTGTGTGTGAATTATATAGTGAACGGTACGTATAAAAAGACTGTGTTGTGCCAAATATTGTTTTTTTCTTCGTGTATGTGTAATGCTGTTTAGGTCGGGCAGGTGAAACGTTTCGTTTACACGTGTCTGAAGTATCATTTGGGTTCTGAGGTTACGGTGTACCAGGATTTATTTTAGGTTTTTGTCATGTTTGTGAGAAATAATGAATAGATTCTTGAAAAAAAGAGAAGAGAGATTTAGTGGTGGGATCTCTAGTAATTACTGCGTAATTGGCCAGTATAACATCTTTGATCCTGTGGGTCTAATAGTATGTTAGCACAAATGGAATGTTATCAGTGTGTTCTTTCTTGATATGGTTGAATGTATGCTCCTGAGTGTAGGAGCTAGTTTTGACGCGCAGAATAAGTTATTTATTATGAATTTCGTTTTTCGAGGTCTGATAACAATCAGATCGACTTAATACAATGAAAACAAATTATCTCAATCTTTTATGTTCCTTTGTTACTCGCTTTTGATTGAATTATAATGTTTTTATTCTCTGATCGCTTTAACAGGAACCCCACCATAATTACCCCCACAGCGTTTACATTTAACGAAAACATCACACCTTCAACCTTGCATTTACCCTCGAGAATAAACACTTTCGTACGTTTACTCGGTTCTTCTATAGGTGTTATAATTAAACGCAAAAGTACACAAAGGCCCATCTGTGCTCTGTCCACTACGGGTATCGAAACTGAATTTCTATCGGTATAAATCCGCAGACATTCCGCTGTGTCACTGAGGGCTCTTCTAAAGGTGAATCACTTTCAATAGAAAATGGAGTTATATCGAAATCTTGACGCAAACAGAAGAAAAGGCGTCACCTTTCAAATGATTTATCTGCAAAAGGTGCTCCAATTAATTTGAAAAGTATCTAATTCAAATGCTCAATTCTATACGATTAAAATGAATTTTAATTTTTTTTGCTGGATAGTGTGATGACCAAAATATCCAGTAATTTCTCTACAATGTGCCCTCGATTTTAAGGTTTAAAAAATGGAGTTTTCACAGTCTACTCTTTCGTAATCCTGAGAACGAACACTAACTACCAAACATTTACATATCACAAAATATGATTACAAAGAAAACGTTTAAACTTACAGCTATTAAAGCCTCGTTTGCAAACATATCCTAATCTTAATGTTAGGTAAGCAGCCGAAATAATATACAAAAAGAACACCAGCTGTTAAAAAACATTTATACAATGATTCGATTCTCGATATTGGAATATGCTGTTTAATAGCCTTAAGTGTACGAGAGGTTCATTCCTTAGAACCATAAATAACCTGATTTCAAATACAAATGTTTCAATATAATGTTCATTGCGGCAATAAAACATATCTACAAATGTAATAATCTGTTGCGATATTCAGCATTTAATTCACATTAAATGTTAACGTACTTGACACTCCGTTTTCCATTGAAAGATCAGGTGAGCATTATTAAAGCATTTTAACTTCTCTATTTCAAGGAATTTGTTCGGGCGTTTCTCCTAAACTTTAGAGTAATAAAACTTAGAAATAACACGTTGCTTTGCACCATATTTCTACCGTAGGTTTACATTGACACATTAATAAATAATATTTTTCCATTCCAATAACTTGTACATCTGCAAGGTAACAACTGTATCAGACCACAAACGTTTTGATTCTTAGCCTCCATCTTATTCAACAGCATGATGTAATCTATTTTTTCTTCAATTCACCTCCTATCCTGTGTAAACCATTGTACTATTTTTATATAACACGCTGTAAATATTTAATATTAATATTTAGTAATAACTACCCGAACCATTTAAAGTTATTTAAATTCATTTAGAATGACCTAAAAATCGTGTTTACAGTTCCTAAAAGAAAATCCACTGATGAGCCAGGTCTAAGTTTACAGACCTACAATGCTAAAATTTGGTGTTACATTACTCAAAGGGAAGTGTAGACAGCTGGTCACTAAATAAAACAGTTATTGAGAAATATTTCAAGTCTTACAATTTGCTTTTTTTTTAATTCTCTGGAGACAAATGATTTCTTCTATTACATGTGTTTGTAGTATAGTGTATGTTTTTCAAGTGTATATGTGTGCAATTAGCTTAGGTCAAACAAAGTTGCAAGTTAAATGTTTTCACAATCCTTTTAATAACTGACATTTCACTATTATCACCTAAAAGGTTTACATCTGACAGAATATTATTGCAAAGTTTCTTAAAGTGTTGATGAATATTTACATTAACAGTTCAAAATATCACTTTCAAACTACCAGGGAAGGATGAAACTCGTTAAACTAAAGTACATCTGCAGTCCTGTGATAAATAAAAGATATACATATATAATATGTAATCTGTATAGAACTTTCTTGGTGATAGCTTGACGTGTATTTATTTGAAATTCTCATCTTGTAGGGTATACTACAAAAAGAATAATTATTCTGATATACCCACAATTGTTTTACACATGGAAACAGCAAATTATAACGAAAACATCTGGACCTTTAACAAATCTGGCATTATATTTTATTGATATTTTTTCTGAATTCTACAGCAATTACTTTACCACTTGTGAAAATGTACAATGATAAAGTACATTAAGAGTCTGTAAAAAAATCGTTTTTCCTTTAGACTTTTAACAGTTGAATGACCACACACGTCTAAGATTTTCACTTTTTAACGCCCATGTAATATTATTTCCACAGGGAAACATGTACAGGTAAAACGTTACTACATTTGTTTTTGAACTTACTCTTTCTATCACAATCAGTTCACACCTTGCTGTCTTTAAGGGTACAACTCTCCAGTAGTCTTGTTTAAAGCATAATATAGAGAACTACTTTTCATTAAAGAAAAAATGGGGACTTCTCCAGTTTTGATAATTAGCTAAGAGCTGATTCTATTAGTAAGAATTACAAAAATAAAAGGTTAAGATAATAAAGATAGGCTATTAGTGTTATAGTCAATTGACTAGGAAATGCAAAATTTAATAAGAACAAAGATTTATTCTTCACATGTATTCATAAAGTAAAAAATTGTAAATGAATTATAAGCATTATTTCATCAACAATGGCTGTGATTTCACTGAATTAAAAGAAACGCAATCACAAGTTTCGATACAGGAAACAAACGTGGGAGCACAACCAACACAATAAAACTAAGAGTTCTGTGAATTTTAAATTTTACCTTGCTTAACTGTATACACAAGGTTTTCATTATTGTTGTTTAATTCTTAGCTCTGCTTATAATAAGGTATCTATCTGTCTAAAAGTCAAACTCTAAAGGTATGTTAACAAATACGTGTGGTATCAAACACTTTATTAGTCAATGGTCATTCTTACTAATAAAATTAAAAAAAAACTTTTTCCCACAACTGAAACAATAAAAGGAGGACTTACAGCTGTTTATGGTGTAGCTTACCATTTATACCTTATGTTTCAGCTTAGAGAGTGCAGTAAAATATGAAGCTAAAAGCTGTACATTTAATGATGCAGGCAATGGCATGTAAGTTAGTAATAAGTAGTTCTTTAAATGTATTGCTGCTAATTTTTTGACCACCAGCCATAATTAAGTTTTAAGGAAAACAAAAGTCCAGTGTATTAAAAATATGCCTAATTCATTTTTATTACTGTATGTGTGTGTGTGTGTTTAATTTTCTGCCAATTCTGTATTACACAATGCTTATGATGTATAATGTTATACACTTTTCACATAAGTAATAAATAAATGTACTCGTACAATTGTGAGATACCATTATCAATGCTTGTTGTACAATGGTATAAAAATAAAAAAAAAAGTCTGTTTGCAATGTACGTTTTTGTTATAAGACCAAATACAAGTTTAATCTGAACGTCTGGGTAAAATATTCTGTCAAATTATGTTGTGCAAGTCCTCAAAACCAAAACACAAGTTGGCAAGTTTTTCGAGTACTTGTTGGGCCGAGGAACACCAGAATGCACCACAGACCTGCATATTACTTCACATGCTGTCCTTTTCATGAATCAATATATATATATACAACAGTATGAAACAAATTCTCAAATTGAAAGATGTCACAAACAGATGCTATTGCTTTCTGAATCCCTTTAAAATTGGGTAGATATTTTCAAATGCTTCATATATTTCAGATCGTACCTTGGCTCCTGGAAAATAAAATAAAAAAAAACATTCAAATTTATTAATAGAGATAAATATAACTGTGTGCACCATTAACAAACACATCAATCAGTAATGTTACACTGTACTGTTAACAATGTTTACCCTATACTTTTGCTCTAGTGTTACAAAAATATTTAACTATATTGTCTTGAATCTAGAGATAGGTAATTACTGAAATGTACTAATTGTTTAATTGGATGACACTTATTTTCATAAAGCAGCTACAGGAAAGAATAAAAACAGCTTAAAACATTATATCATACTGGGCATAATAAACTGGGAATGGTACAGATGGCTCATTATACATTTTTGTATTTAGAAACAAATAAATATAATGTCAATATTTCAACTACTTGAATATTCAAAACAATTTAAAATGATAACTGGAAACCCAATTTACTATCAATCAATTTTTTTTAACCGTAATCCTAATCAACTAAGCAGAATAATCAGTTAGTCAAAATAATAATGAAAAATCAAAAAATATTTTGTTTAATGGATAGTTTAAATAATCAAACAGTCATATTTAGAAACATTAATTTCAATTTGTTAATTGGTTCCTTTGTAAATTCATTTTACTGAATCACCTGAATGACCAAAAATGTTTATTTTTGATTAGTTGATTGTTAAAGGAGAATTAATCGATTTAATCATAATTTAAATTTCTGGATAGCTGAAAAAAATTGAAAACAATTAACAATAAACCAGTTATTTTACACTAACTGATGTAATCAATGCTCGCGGTGATTGTGTTGAATATCTTACCCAGCTTTGACTTCAAGTAGTTTACTTACCTTGTTTGATGATATAACAATATATTTAACTAAACATTAGACCTAATTTAACATGAACAACATAATGAATTATTTTTAACCCTGTTCTAACAAACATTAACATGTTTCTTCAATTAAATTGGTTGTTAATTGAATTTTTAACAATAGAAAATGAATTTGCTCTTAAATACTGTGAAGTAATATCACTAAAAATTCAATATTCACATGTATAAAACATTTGTTGTTCATTAAAAATAATACAAAATTAATTATGCACATGTATAAACACATTATTCAGTGCATTATTTTATTAACCCAGGAAAAATCAAGTTACATTTGTAGGTGTTAAGATTTTTTTTTATTATTATGTTAACTTATGACGTGTGTGCAGGTGTATTAACAACTTTTAAAGATATTTCCTGATGAAATAATGGAAGACCAAAGAGCTTACATACTGTTACAGAAACAAGTGAATTGTACATTTTTGCCCCACACATTTCTTAATTTGTCCATTATGGCTCAAAATCAGAGTTGTAAAAAATATTTCAGATTCTATGAAACACTATATATATACAGTATAATATTTTAAGACTTACAGCACTTTAAGTGCAGCTTTAAAGTGTTCATATATATATATATACTGCATTTCATAGAATCCTTTGTAATTCATTATCAAGCTCAAATGATAAATTATGCTAGTATGGAACAAAAAACTATATTGGGTAGCAATTTGTGGGAGACAAAATATAGATCTGAAATGCTATATTACCTTAGATTTTGAGTTACTATGGACAAATGAAAATGAATATGAAGGAAAAATTGTGCAATTAAGTTGTTTTTGTACCTATCTATATAACTTTTAATTTTACTAAAAATCATGCAACAAACTTTTCTCCTTTTACCTCTGAAGTTTTATACAGTTTAAACTGTGATTTCAACAAATTGCATTAGAATGGTATATTTTAAGATGTGATTTGAACCAGAAGGAAGTATAAGAAATAGAACAACAGTGACGTAATTTAAAAAAAAAAATCAAAAATGTTTTCTGTAGATGAAATGTTTATAATTATTTTAATATTAAGCTGTGATAATTTATATGTTTTCCCCTCAAAATATTGACCTACAAGTGATAATATTTACATACAAAATAGCTACCACTACAACATGTATATTTCATTTTTTACTCCTGGGTAATATAAAACTTGTTACATTGCTACCTTGATAAAATGATATCAATATGAACATACCAGTAAGAACAACTTTGCCAGAAACAAAAATCAACAATACAATTCTTGGTTTCACCATTCGATAGATAAGACCAGGAAACAGTTCTGGTTCATAACTGCAAAGACAAAAAACACCAAACACTTTGATGCAGTAAATCATTTGTTATTATCCTTCTCTAATCAAAATATACAAGTTTTAAATGAAATTTTCCTTATATTGGTTAACAGGATTATTCCTTTATTTTAGGTATTGATATAAGGGGGTACACAGTTGACAGACAAAATGTCATAATATAACAAATACATTAGTAGCAATAAATATGAAATTAATCAATTACTCCTGAACACCCCTTTGTCACTAATTAATACTGGCTTTTAAGAATTTGTAATCATTACATCTGGTTGAAATATAAAAAGACAGAACTAAGCTTCTTGTAACAGTTAACTGTGTGTTATGTGCAGTTTTCCCTATAAGCTGCATAACCACACAACAACAACTTAATTATTCCAGCTGCACACATCCTCAGTAATGGGGGGAGTCTCAACACATTAACAGCCTTAATGACCCTGGGAGCATTGCAAAATGACCTAATTATCCAACAGGGTCATGGTTGAAAAATCCCCCCATCGCTTTTGGAAATTGTATATATAACAGTGCTTTCTAACACTAAATATTCAAACACTCAGATCATAAAGATGTGTTCAGATCAAAGAATCAAAATGGGGATATCCTTTTTCTTTAACATAACTTGAAAACAAATGAATATTAATAAATATTTAGTCATTATCTTATTCAAGAGTCCAGCAATAAGTCTTAACCCAACTTTGGTAAGTAAAGTGTAAAGTTTAAGAAGTAAGAATCTACAAATGCATGTCAGTAGTTAAAGCCATCCATATTTTACAGACAACAGTACGTAACATAATCAATAAGAATCTCCACCTGTAAACATGGCCAACAAGATATGGGTTCAATAAAACAAGATTTCCAATCACACCTTTTAAACTGTCACACATTTCAAGTAACTAGTGAACAAACTGTGTATTTATGCTATTCCAAATTAATGCATTATGTTCAAATTGACAAACACTGTGCCTATAAGTTTTTTATTCCATAAAACTGTTGAAACAGACAATAAGAAACTGCCATTATAATACTATAGATGGACTGTGAGAACTGCAGGGAAGAGGGTGTGTGCTTTGAACATAAAAACCTTATGAAGGAATCTAATTCAATGGAAACTACACTGTAAGGCTGTTGTCTAGATTTACAGTTGTCAGAAGAAGCATGACCATACATGGCAACATACACTGTAAGGATGTGATGAGGAACCACAATCATTTTATTACAATGTGTGTTTGTAATTTATTTTACAGTAAAATAAGCATTAAAGTTACCTAATGATAGGTAGTAGGTATATACCTGTATATACTCCAAGTTGCAAAATATGCTGACGTACAAAGTACAAACAAAAATGACATATACACAAACCACAATATTTCTTTACTGACTATATTTACATGTATAAACAAACTGACATTTAGTTTTTATAAACAATAATGTTGTTAAAAAATTCTCTAATAACATGCAAGAACTTGGTTATAAATAATTATCACAGCCTGAACCCAGTTATAAAAGTTATATTTTGTGAATATTATGCTTATAGTAACATACAAATTTCACTTGCATTAAAATTTTTAAATCAGACATGATGCACTGTAAAAAGGCCTCAAAATTTTACTAAGAAACAACTGATAATTTTGAATATGTAATAATACAAGAAACTGAATTGAATTTTTAATATAGTGTGTGTGTGTGTGTGTGTGTGTGTGTGAAATAAGATGAAACAGTTTTTACCTTGAGAACTGGCTATGGGTTAAAACAAGTCCTTCTAACCTTATTGGAAACTTCACATCACAACTGCCCACCATGTTCTGAATTTTAAAGTCTAGAAACTTGGCCTGTTAACAAAAATGTGCTCAATGTTACTTCAAGAGATAAAAATAAATACTGACTACAAAAAGTGATGATATCACAAGCCACATGTAATTTAAAACATT
This sequence comes from Carcinoscorpius rotundicauda, assembly GCA_011833715.1. Lineage (NCBI taxonomy): Eukaryota > Metazoa > Arthropoda > Merostomata > Xiphosura > Limulidae > Carcinoscorpius > Carcinoscorpius rotundicauda. Next base: position 21,346,518 of record CM022393.1, on the reverse strand, counting down.
TTTTTCATGTAAGAGTATGTTGTAACTGAATTATGAAAGAATATTTTGAAATAAAATAAACTACAATAAATAAGTTGAAATAACAAATACAAATAAGTTTAAATTACAGTTTACACATTTTGTCTATCACCCATAAAGCGATTTAAACTCTTTATATTTACACTTGTATTTATTAACACAAAACTGTCACATTTATACTATTACACAAGAAATCCAAAGTTGTTTAAATTCATGATGTTTATACTTTTATACATTAAACACAAAACTATCTATAATCTTAACATCTGTGTCATTATAATTTTTTTTTAAATTAATGAGGTTGACAACTGTAGTGTTCAAATATGTCCAGTTCTGTGAAACAAATAATGGGACTGAATTTCTCTTTTATAATGTGCCTAAAGTGTAAGTCATATTTCACAACACTGCATCTCGATCTCCAAACCTATAAATTTGAAACCAAAAACAAATACAACGCACCCCCTCCTTTTCAAATGTAGAGTATCCTATGTTTGTTTTTATTTTCAAACCTTTTTTTTTGAAATTTTAATTGCAACACGTATAACCATAAATGTTTAACATAATAAGAATATTTATATATAATTGTAAGTATAACAAAGGTTACCTTGTACTTTCAACTGTAGCTTAATGCTTGGAATGTGCACTTTGCTGGGGGATCTTTGTCCCCAAGACTCATTAAAAGAGAGTAAATTTGTAGCCAACTAGAGACTTTGCCAAACCCCATGACCCTGGAATTCAGAAGTCTGGTCAACAGAGTCCACTTTCTGAGAAGAAGCTTGTGAACCATGTAGAAGTGGAATCTCAGTTCCAGACCTTGTAGATGATGACCAAATGTTGTGGAAAATACATAGGTTTGAAACATGTTATGGAAAGGTTTGAAACATGTTACAGAAGGGTTTGAAACATGTTACAGAAGGGTTTGAAACATGTTACAGAAAGGTTTGAAACATGTTACAGAAAGGTTTGAACTAAGGGTAGAATGGCAATGATAGAGCAAATTGTAAAAAGTGAAGAGCTAAATCGTGGCTCAAAGCTGGAACGACCCACTTGTCTGGAGCAAAACAAGTCTACAAATAATAAGAAAACTGGAATGAATGAAGTCTCATATGTTATGTATAAAGCGTTTGGAATGCCATGTCGTGTTTGGATTTCCATATCTATCGGTCAAATTTTTTTGTTGTTGTTTTGAAGTTCAAATCAATAAAATATGTTGTTATTCATGTAGAAATTTCTAGAATTAGGTAGATCGATCATTTGTCTATAAATAAAATGTATTTTGGCATGGTGTCTGTACGAGACGAATCCAGATTACACTGGAATTCTGCAGAAGTTACGCGATTGTTCGAGAATACAGTAGGCCTACTAGTATATAAACAGACGGCGAAGCGAGGAGAGTCAGTCACTCATTCGTTTTCATTCGATTCAAGAGATGTTGTCGTCGTTTGACAATTTTTCAACGTTTGCTGTGTGTTTATTCAACTTGGATTTGTGACTGGAGCTAGATCTACAAAAGCTGTGATTTTATTTTGTCAATTTTTATGATTCATTCGAATTACTGGTTATGCTGAAGGTCAACACGTATAGGACTGTTTAGGGGAGACCGGGGCAAGTTGGAAAACGACAAATTTGAGACATTCATCAAAAATATCGTGAAAAGAGCTTTGTCAAATTTATTACACTGTGAATTGTTTCTAGACTTCTCCATTCAAACTTCGGAATTTCTTCATGGGACCAAATTCACACCCTAGACTGGAATTTTGGATTTCTGATCTGGATTTTTGGACTTTCATTCTGGATCATTATATTGGACACAGGCCAGTACCATTTTGTATTATAATTAATTTTGAAGGTTGAAACTGAACATCTGTCATTGTTATTATATAATTTATTTTATATCTGTCACATATATAATAGTTTATTGTAATAAATTATATAAGCTGTTATCTGTGTCTTTCTGTTGCATTCAGTCCACATAAAAAAACATAGCACATAGGACCTGAAATAACTGAATGATTACTTACCATTAGGACAATGGCATCAACTTTAGGTGGAAAAAAGATGTTAAAGGGGGAAAAGTTGAGAAACTGTAACTAAATATGGAGGAAAGGGTTGATGAGGTCCTGGGATAGATGGAGAAAAGGGAGACTGTAACAGACTTGAAATTAATAAGGAAAGAAAGAATGATGGTGATCTGTTTGAACACTTGATTACAGGTAATAAGTGGCACTGATACAGAGGTCTCAGTGGAGTAAATGGGCAAAAAAAAAGGTTAATAAGGAAGGAGGTAGGCAAACTTACATGTGAAGGTACTATAGAGTTCCAAATAATCATACATGTATGATTATTTATTCTCGGATGTTTTCCGCCCTGTACAATACATATTTAGGACTGTGTGATCATTAAAATTAAGCTAACAAGGCAGGGAAATCTGCTGGTAATGCTTACCTGAAAAAGTCTTGGTCAACTTGCTTTCTAGGCAAATCTGCAAACAAGTATCACTTGCACTAATCATTGCAAGCAAATTAGTATTTGTTTATATGTTTTTGAATTTTGCACAAAGCTACACAAGAGCTAGCCTCACTAGCTGTCTCCATAATTTAGCAGTGTAAGACTAGAGAAAAGGTAGCTAGTCATCACCTTCCACCACCAAATCTTGGGCTACTCTCTTACTAACAAATAGTGGGATTGACCATAACATTATAATGCCCCCACAGTCAAAAGGGCAAGCATGTTTGGTGTGACTGGGATTCAAAATCAAGCACCTTAACCCTCTGGTCATGCTGGGCCAACTTGAGTCAAGTGAAAGCAGGCTAGGCCATCTAACTGTAACATTCTGTGACCTATCAAGAGCCATGTCAAAAAGCAGTGTATAGACTTTGACCTATTCAAAACTAAAGGTAGAAGTGTTTCCATTGACTTAAAGGGAAATTGCCAAGTTTCCAGTCCTTAACTAGCCAGTTTGCTTAGATTGTTAACAAAATTAACACTACAGCATGTTTATTTTATTATCAGCAAAGATTCGATTTAAAAAAGTGTGTACACATTTTTAACTCCCTTGTCTTTTGATAGCCAACTGCCCGAAAGATCACGTGACATGTAGAATGGACAAAAACATCCCTCTACTTTTTGGTGGACATGATCTCAGCAGGTAAAGAATTCTACTGATATTTGATAATTGTGAATAACATGTGTAATCACTTAGGCAGAAAAAGTAGTTAACTAAAAATCAATGTTAGCATGTGAATTCATACTGAAGGTTGAAAACTGTGTTGTTGAAATATATTTTACTTCAACAAGTTGCTGAACAAAGAACATGGCTGTTATGGATAAGTTGAGGAAAAACAATTGGAATTTAGCATATGAATCTAGGGGATACATTTGTCCCAGGAAGTGTATCACATTTCTATTGGTGCATTATCATGCAACATTTAAAATATGTATTTCACATCAACTTTGAGCAAAAACTTTCACAAGAGTGGTGGTGATATGCATGCTTCTAAGGCAGATTAGAGTAACTTCAAAATCAAGATATTTGTCTCTGCATGGATATCAGTGATTGTATTAGAATACACATCTCACATGTTATAATATATAATATTTTATCTATCTGTAAACTCACTTCAAATCCAAGCTTTTGGACAATACGAGCATATTTTCTTGCTGCTAATCTTGACTGTTCTTCACTAAAGAAAAAAGAAAAATTGTTAACCTTTTATTAGAGTTCATTTCATTCAACATGAAAAACGTTTTAAACTTTGCCAGATACAAAATGCTGACAACACAACCAGTACTACAGATATTCTTATCTGTAAGAAACTTAAGAGGGTGCACAATGTTAATAAATGACCAGTTGCAAATATAAGGAATATACACACAAGTATACAATCTGTTGGATTAGTATTATCAGTTCTATGTAAATATACATTACAGAGGATTTGCAGGTCAAAATAATTACCAATGAACGAAATAATGGAACTAATGCACACAAATCACACTGAGAATTTGTGAGCATACTAATCTCTTATCAGAAAGAAAAGAATCTAGAAATACACGCTTTAACTGCAATACAAAATCATGACTGCATGACAAATTTTATCAATTGTTCTGAAAGAAATCAACAATTTACACTTTGTTTTTGCTTTTTAAAATGAAACTAATTACACACACACACACATACATATATATATATATATATATATACATACACACATACATATATATACACACACACACATACACTACAGCAAGAATCCTTTAGATGGTAAAACATTATGTACTTAGTCACAAATCAATATTCAAATACGCTAATTATATAGTAAGGCTTAATTTCTAATAGTACCTTTTGGCCCCTGTGCAAACCATTTTCCCTGAACTGAAAATCAGTGCTGTTGTTCTTGGTTCTCGTATCCTCATTATTACAGCAGCAAAACGTTTTGGGTTATACTCTGCGTTTCGAGCATGAAGAGCTATTTTCTTCAGATCCAACTTGCAACCAAGGTTAACTGTTGATACGATATTCCTACAAATAGATGAAAAGTGTTCAACATAACCAATAAGCAACTTACTTTCTTTATGATTCAGTACAATTCTTCCTATTACTATTTTTAATACAAAAATATTTAAAACTTATATCCTAGGTAGTTTAAATTTTGTATAATTGTAAAAGTTTAGGTTGGAGAGAGAAATTTTACCAGTTAGAATTACTTTTATTTAATGTATATAACTGATTAAGATAACTGACACGTCATGTATTTTCCTTCAAACACTTTGTCATATACTTTATACAAGAAGCTAAGAAGTAGATTCTTTGCACATTTATTAAAACAATTCTAATTCTAATAAGACAAAACAATAAACATGTTAGATTTGTCCTTTTATTGAATGTTTTTTTTTCTATACTTCATCGTTTTTCCTTTGTCTTACCCTATTAGCAATTTATATTACTATACGATATCAGTTAAGATATGATTTATGTGTTTGATCATATACCCTCAGACTGCAAGTTTCTTAAGCAATCACCATATAGCAAGTCATTGACCTTTAGAAGGCTTACACAATGCTTTATATTGTTACATTTTCTCATCATTACCATGGATAAAGAAAAAGGAGGGAATTTAAAATAGAGAGATCTCATTTTTTTCTGAAATTAATTTGATATGCGACACATTAATCTTTCATTTACCATGGTGCTTGGATTCCCATATACATGCAGAAGTGAGAGCAAAGAGACATCTCTTCATCCCATAAAAGATGATAATATTCCTGTAAGGAAGTGACAGACAGTACAATGAAAAGAAAATAATGGATTACAAACAGGTTATGGACTGTGGTCGAAATAGTATTTCTTATGAATAACAGATTAGAACTTGTGTATATGAAGCCTCCACAACAAAATGGACAATCTAGAAATTCCCTTTATAAAGTATAACTACATCCAAAGAAGGCTGAAAAAGAGAAAATGAAACTGAACCAGCTAGCACAGAGTTAAAAGTAGCATTTAGTAATATCAGAAACAGATTTAAGGAATCACCCAAGGTAACAAGAAAACCAAAGGAAATACATACAGAAACAAACCTATCAAGTTTTACAAAAAATATTTCTGCAAAGTGAAAAGAAAACAGAAAGTGATGATTGAGAAAGGATACAAACATATTTTGAAACCTAACATTCATTACAAAAAAACCTAAGTACAAGTGGACTATTTTTAGGTGAGTAAATTTAAATACTTCCGAGCCCAGAATAGTTGTTCCTGTCTCAAAATATAGAATATGGAAAGTATTTTAAATAACTCAAACATTCTTCACACTGATGACTATCTCCTTCTATACTGTATAATGAAATTCCAACACTCCAAACTTATGGCTTATACAACATAACTCCACCAAATGTTGAAGATGAATTTCTGAACAGAGGGAGATAAATCAGTTCAATCATATGGTGTTTAAAATCACTACAAAGGTGGTCAAAACAAACAAGCAATCAATTCAGCACACTGGTCTTTCAACTACTGAGATCGGAATACAAAGGTAATCATCCATGATGGCATAAACGGACGCGTTGCAATGATGTAGACAATCATCCTCCTCCACACAAAGAAGCCCAAAAGACACCATCCAAGGCTTGGAATGACAAAATTATGTATACCTCACTCAACCAAAGAAACAAATTATTTGGCCTGGAATTATGAGCCTTCATCCTTGCTCCCCAACCAAATTGTGCAAATAGCATTCCACGTGCCCTTGAATTTATGGAAAGAATGTGAAACATTGTGCTTAACCAAGGATCACTCATTGTTTGGAATTATTAAGAGAAAGTAGAATTTCTTCCATGAACAATATCAAAGCTGACAGTGATCAAAGAGAAGAGTCATGCCCACCCTAGCCAGATAGCATGGTGTCAAATCTGAACCAGAGTTATGAATAGGCTCCCACAAAGGCTGGTGCCACTCCTACTGACACCTGGGAAAAACAACCGTATCCCAGAGTGGGAGGATACCGAACTTTTCCCTCATCTCCAAAAGTGAAGGAACACACTCTAATTTGAAGGAAAATCCTATGGCAACCACCCCAGTAACTAGAACCTGACTGTGATAAGAGCTCCCAAGATCCACCAGTAGAATCTGAAGGGTAATGCACATTGTAGAGTAATTTGGTACAAAGCTCTGGCAACAGTGAAATAGGTGAACCTAGTTCCTAAAATGTTTGATAGCAAATAAATCACAACTTTTTAATCTGATGATTAGTAGAGACAGACAGGACTCCTTTTTTGCTTTACTCATGAAAATCTGTGAGTGGCAGTCCAAGAAAATACTAAAACACCATCTGGAGGCACCTAGATGGTCTTATGGTAAACATCATTTCTACTTAGCCTGTAGTAATTATAATGAATATGGTTGCTAGCACAGAACGAAAATGATAAAGCATACCTGCCTGGACAATACTTCCCACAGATTTGGATCCTGTGAAAAGTAAAGAGGATCCTGAAATAAAAACAAAAAAACATTGAACGATGGAGAAAATTAGTCACCCTTGGTTAAAATCTAGTCAATTTGATCAAAATAGCTAAAGGGTTAGCTGAAAACCTAAAAAAAAGAAACTGCTAGGTCATGTAAGTAATGAGATAGGAAAGTTTTAAAGTACACATACAGCCTGCAAAATGTCTTTCAGGGACAAATCAACTGGGCAGCTAATGTCATTGAAATATAATGAATCTGGTGGTATGTGGCTTGGAGAAAAATCCTCTCCTCTAATAATAATCCATTATAGACAATGTGAATCAATCTGAGGAGCCACCTCATTAAAGTAACTGGAGATAAATCATTTGAAATCAAAGGATCTCAATGAATAAACAATCAATTCCTAGTACCTATAAATGAGTTAGCAGTATGAATCACATAAAATCCAAGGACCCTAACCAGACATATCAAATGATTAGGGTCCAATCAGTCATAAAGATGAGAAATGGCTGGCAAAAAGATTGGTGAAAACATTTTTCCCCTTCTCTCCAATGCACATGTATTGCAAATAACTCCAACCAATGATTTCCACAGACAAATAACAACAAAAAATATAAATTAAATGAAAGGTGATAAAAAGAACATGAAGGTAAAGGCTTGAAAGGATGATGAAGCAATGCATGTGAAACAACCTTAAACTCCCACTTTGGTTATTGAAAAAAAACATTTGGGCCAAGGAATGCAAAAAGATAAAACCAGATATCACTGGGGAGAAAAACCTACCTATAGACATTCCTGCAGATACCTAATAAAAGAAAACCATGATTGGGCTGCCCAATACTGCATTACCAAGAGAATTCAAATATTGAAATACAGCTGACAAGGATGCCTTACATAGGACAATAGCAAACAAAGTAAATCTGTTTCAAAATCCAAATCATAAAACATGATATTGTAGATACTTTAGGATGAAGAGGATTTAAATTCCTTTTCATACATCACTGATGATAAGTATACCATTTCCTCTGATAAATGGCCATAGTTCATCAATGGAGAAATTTAATTAAATATAGAAAAAAATTACAAGTTAAATCTTCATGCTGGGCAAAGGACCTCATAATTTCCAAGCATGAAGATTGAGTTTCTGAACACCTTGGTATAAAATGCCTGATTGAGATAGCCTAAATTGGAAGTGGTAGAGGTAGGCATTCCTGCAGATACCTTATAAGTGGAAACTATAATTGGGGTGGCCAATACTTCATTACCAAGAGAACTCAAGAGGGAGTAGAAGAAATGATAGAACTATGGAAAATAGAAAAATTGCAAAAAACACATTTAGATGCAAACTGATCCAGTGTTGACGGAATGCATTTACTGCCAGTGCTTGAGGTTGAAGTAAAGGAAACCAAAACAACAGCAGTTGAGAATTAAAATAAGATGCAAAAGAATCAACCATTGGAGACCCAAGCTGAGTGCTCCACTGAAAAAATCCTGTGATGTAACATCAATTCTGTCAAAAGAATCCAGTTGAGTCAAGATAAAAAAAATAAACTGCAATTAAGTTAATCACTCCTGAGAACATGACATGCTTAGAGGCTGATACAATGGGAGTGAACCCAGTAAAGAAAATCCAAAGTGCAAAAATAAAAAACTCAAGAATGTGTACCACCTTAATGAGAAATATGAAATACCATTATGAAATTGTTGGAATGTAAAGACAATTTTTCCCTTCATAAGTATCAGACCTTGTACAATTTTGAGAATGGTGATGTGGAAGATAGATTCATCTTTCTTCCAAAAATTCTGGAATGCTTTATCTTGAATAGAAGTGTTGTTCCAACACAATCACCACTCACAGTTTATGATGTTATATTTGAGTAAAGAGATTGGATGATCCAAAAGAGAAGAGTGCACGATCTATTGGTCAAGCAGTAACAATTGAAGGGATATCACATGTGCTCATTCCAAAAAATGAGAAACATAATCATCTGCACAGTAGGAAAAAGAGACTAAGTAAAAATCTGACTGTATTTTCCATAACTTAAAGCCTGATGGGAGTCCAATGAGCTTGACTCAAGTATGTGTTGAAAAACACACCCAGATGGACATGATATTGAGTTGGTGACAGAATGGATTTCTCTACTCTGATAAAGAAGCTCACCATTGTGGCTTATGAATGAATAATAAGGGTGTGTTATGCTACCCACTGATGAGATGGTGCCAGAAAGAGCCAGTTGTCTTTATAATGATGAGTGCACAACCCGAAGAAATGCAGGTGACAAGTGAATGCTTAAACAACTCTGCAAAAGACAAAGTGCTGATGTAAGGCCAAAAGGGACAGCCCTGACCTGCAGCATCTGACCCTTGTGTACAAATTGTAGAAAACTTTAGAATGATTATGCTATAGGAATACAGAGATAAGTGTTTATAACATTAAACCTGATTATCCAAACCTGGTGCAAGGTGCCATTAGAGGTTGAAAAAATTCCATTGTAAAATGAGGAGGGTCCAAAAATTGATTATGCCAAGAAAGATCAACAATTTGACACCAATCTCCTGTCTGTTTTGGGTATAACAAAAAAGTAGGAATAAAATCCCAGATGAAAGAGAGCAATCCTCTCTACTGCCCCTTTGGATAACAGCTCTTTTATGTCTTATGGTGCATATTTTCTCATAGCAAAGCTACATCGGGTTATCTTCTGAGTCCACCAAGGGGAATCAAAACACCAATTTTAACACTGTAAATCGGTAGACTTACTGATGTACCAGTAGGGGGAACAAAGCTCCACCTGCTATGAATCTGTTGAAAAAGCAACAGATTGTGAAGATAATGGACAAGGTGACGTAAATGAAATGACCAACCCTTACTTCAAAACTTGGAGTACTCATCGAACCATTATGAAAGAACTCCAGATGTCCAGAAAATGATGTAATCATGCTCTCCCACACACACAAATAAGATGAGGATGGGCAAAATTAAGAAAACCAATTGATTGAGGAACTGAAGTTTGGAGTCAAAAAATGCAAGGATTGACAGCCCCTAATGTTCAACAGGTACCAAAGAAAGGTGAAAGGCAAACAAATAAAGAATATGAACCAGAGGAATCAATCCATTATTCTTATATATCTGGAACTCTAGCCAACAAAATAGGATGTTGAAAAAGAGCTTTCCATAACACCCTGAAAGCAATTGACAGTAAACTCACATTTTCCAACAAGACATCTCTACCCAATAAATCCCAACAACAAACAAGCCAGGATACCAAGGAAAGAACTGAAGACAACAACCTAAGTGAAATAGATGTTAACAAACACCCAACTTGCCCTCAACTTCCTGTGGAGAATGTTGATAGGCTTCAGAGAAAAACTGGATCAAATATAAATACCTCAGGACATCATTAGAGCAAGAGGAATATGAAAAACTGATCTGTTTAGAGTGATAACAAATTTCAACCTAGAACCAACAGGTCCAATAGGAGTTACTAAGTATACTTGGCTTATAATTGCCAAGGCATGCTATTCAGATAAATGTGTAGGGCAAGGCATAGCTATCCCACCATGCAGCTAAGTGGAAAAATCTACCACATGAGCAATAATATCAGGAAAAGAAGAAAGAACTAAATTAGTCACTTGCCATCCTTTCTGCCAACAAGGAAGGAGTATACTCAAATGTAAAGAGGGAAGTCCCAAACCTCACAAACTTGATTAATCAACTGAAGAAAAAGGGCTAGAGGTGACTAATCAAAATTGTCATCTGTCAAGGCCTACCTAGTATGAACATATAAATGTAGAAATTCAGTCAATGTCAAAAGATGCAATTCAAATTGTTAATAATCTCAACATTCCTGTAAAGAAATCTGTGTTGCACACTTTGTCAAAAGAGTGATTACACTATCTGAGTGACCCACTTCCCAGAAAGGGAAAGAATCTTTCTGATGATATGCAATAGTTTCAAAAGATTCATTGGAAATTTGAAAACAAAGAAACAGAAGAGAAAAAAGAAAGCAAAATTTTCACTTAATTTCCAAACTGAAAGGTCTCAAGGCTTAGAAGTAATGTTCTTCTCAGTGGAACAAATCTCACCAGCCTCCTCTATAATTTTCTGGGTATTGGAGGGTCATAAAAAGTGGTCATTGATTGCAAATTGTCCAATAAATAGGACATTTAAGTTGTTAACTGAGATAAATAAGACTGATATGATAAAAGTTGAGAAATGAGAAGTCTGTAATTTTTAAAGGAGCCAGTTTGTTGCAGAATGGAGTAATGGCAATGTGTAGGAAAAGTGTAGGTCAGAAGGTGGAATGTTATAAATAAATGCTTTCACTACTTTCCAAAATGTTGTGCAGAAGAGTGGAGTGTTATAAATAAATGTTTTCACTACTTTCCAAAATGTTGTGCATCCATAAAAGATCAGAAACAAAGGAAGGTTTCAAAAATATAATCACCAGATGAGCCTTACTGTAAAAGAAACTAGTCTTTTTGTGGAAAACCTCAAATATGAGCTGAGCAAATAATAAAATCTAAGTCGAACATATTTGAAAAGTCTCAAAAAATTTGTTTGCAAAGCAGTGAAAAATTATTTAAAGAAGACTCCAATCTTTTCTACAGAAGATAAATTCTGAAAGAAAAATTAGAAACTAGGAAAGTCAGCTGATTAAAAAAAATATTCAAATAAACAGACATAAAACTGTTGTTTTCAATGAGATGCAATAATGTTTAGGTCTGTTTATAGACATAAGAATAGTGGTATTTCAGTATGTATAACAGTTGTAGCAAATTGACAAAACCCTAGATCTGACAAAATTTGTCCTAATACATGGTGATGGCAAAGTTACTTCTAACTTGGCAGAAGTTACTTCTGTGCCTCTTGATTGATTCAAACAATTACCAACACATGAAATAAGAGTGGGAATTGAATGATAAAACAATTTTCTGTTCTTTATTGTACTTAGAAATACAGATTTTATTATTTTGATGAACTATTTTACAATAATTACAACCTTGTGTCAAGAAGAAAGTTGTATTACTCAGAACTGAAATAAACACCGTGAAACCAAATGCAAACTCTGTGAACAAAGTTATCTCAAAACATTATGGTTACACCACATTCATGTGGTTTTTCAAGAAAAAATTATTACAGGGTTTTATGTTATAATACAAGGCCCAATCTAATATACAAAAAAAAAGAAAACTTAATATAGCTTTAAAAAAATTACTCAATTTTCAGACAAATTTAATCTGTTGATTAACTTCGAGTTTTCATCTCAAAAGACAGCACATTCAAATGTTATTTCAAATATATATCTATATTGTACTTTATGTCTAATGCAGTTGTAGTTGTTAATGTATTTTCCTATTGCATTAGTTTGTACTTCACATGCATTTTTAAACATCAATTAAGCAAAAAATTTAACTTAATTGTGAAGTAGATTACTTTATGCTCAAAAAAACCAAAACTAAAACAGCTGTAACTAAGGTATGTAGTTTTAATGCATTATCAGTTTTGAAATACTGGATAAATTATATTAGGAAATGATTTTTATCAAAAACAATTAACAAACGTATATTTTGTTCCAGATTTGAACACTACTTTTATGTTTAAGCACATTATTCAAAAATCTCTAATTACATTTCATCATTCCACAAAGTATAAATGTTGTATACTTTATGTTTTTCAAATCATATACTTTTCTCATGAGTTACAATTATTAAACAACAAAAATAATATTTCTTAACTAAACCAAAACAATAAGTGTATGTTTTATTCCTAATTAGGATTTCAAATGGGCATACATTTAACAAATTTCAAACTTGCTTCATAAGTTTACTGAACCAATAAAACATTACACAAGCAGCATGTTCAATTAACAATAACACACAGCATCTTTTGTTGAGCCTTATTCACTTCTTAGATCTCTCACTAGGCCATAACTAAATCTAAATTTTTCTAAGCCTAACACTTGTAAATCATCTTCTGTTACTGAAACAGAATAATTAAAATAAATATTTAAGTTGGATATTTTTGTATGTTACAAATAAAGTCAAGTAGCTGCTAGAGAAGTTTTTCTCAAAGACATTTCAAACACTGCAACAATTTCCTACTTCAATATTTCTCTTAACAGGTTCACAACACCTGCAAATCACAAGTTCTACACAACATTTCAAAGCACAGAAAATGAGTTTTATCTCATGCTTAGTTTCACCCTATAATTTGCCAAACACGAAATACAGACAGCTACACCAGATCATGATGAATCAGGCATATAAGAAAATAATTGGTCAAGTGATTAAAACTAGGCTTATATATGCCCAGATGCAATGATTTATACACCAAGCTGTTCAAAGTATTAATAATACAGATCACAGATGATAAACTCTGTTTTAATTACAACTGCTTCACATTAGACAGCATTTATTTACATACTAAAATATTTTTTTTGTTAAATTTCACTTTGAACTTCATTAAATATGACATATTTTAGTAGAAACAAGCATTATAGTTCTATGTCAATAAAAAATGATGGAAAAAGGTTTCAAATTACATTTTTGAAATTTTGATTAAATTGTATCTCACAAACCTTTGTTTCAAGATGTGTATTATTTCAACAATTATGCACTGGAAATTGTGTAAATATATGTTGTTACCATCTTCAAATGCAAACACATATGAAAGTAACTACCATATGATGGAGGCAAATAAACTTGCAAACAAATTACATAATTAAATTAATTTTAATATTTTCCTAAAATTAGGGTTAACTGTAAATTTCAAATACTTTTAAACTTTATTTCATGTGGCTTTATTACCAACTAAATAAACTTCTTAGAAATGAGAATTTGTTTTTAACCAAACCATTTTCCACAAATACAGTAATTTCCATTGGAACAATGAAGAAATAAATATTAATTTGCAAAGTAAACGAAGTACCTTAAGCATCACAAAAATAACAACTTTAGGTTTAAAGATACATGTTCAGACAACATTATCAATTTAATATAATCAAACATCTTAACCCATTCACTAGAGCTGGAATGTATATTCACAGAACACTTGAAAATATACATCCCAGCTACAGTACAAAGGTTAAGAGCAAAAAACTGTATTCATGTTCAAACCTTTCATCATAAGTATCTCAGGATGAAAAAGAAGGTCAAAAAGCTGCTCTCTGCGCTATTAGTAAAAATGATAATACCCATTCTAGCTGTCCTGAGATACATTTTTACTTCAAGTGGGTTTCTTGATATCACAAATTACTTTTACCATATACTTAAGTCAGTTGCTGCTTATAAAACAACGCAATTTACTATTTCTCAAATAAATCGAATATTTCTAAAACTTAAATATCTCCTTTAAAATCTAAGAAATACTTACTGAAGTTGTGGTACAATGCCAGGATCAGCTGATGAAGGAGTTATTGGGGTCATAGGTGTCATAGGAGGTCCTGGGGTTGGTGGAAACAGTGCTCCAGATGAGCTTGTTCCAGAAGTACTTGCTACAGCTACATTTTGCTACAGATAGATAGTGACCACAAGATATCAAAAAATGTTTGAAATAAAAATTCTTATGAAAAGCTAAACCTGTGTATACAAATAGTTTAATATCATGTAATGTATCACAAATATTTCTATGTTGATATATCTTTTGTTAATACATACTTTTTAGTCAGAGCTACTGTTAAGAGCAACAGCAAAAATTGTTCATACAATATTATAATCACATAATGTCTAAATTATTGTGCTTATTATTTAGAACTCAGGCAGAGAAAAGCATGTGATTCAGTAAAATTCCATACATAAAATTGCAAGCTGTAAGTGTTTTATTCAAATGTTTCTAAGAGATGAGTATACTAAGAAGCTTGTATTACATTTATTATGTGATATTACTGTAAGTAAATATGATTTCAGACAACTAACTGCATGACATATGAAGAGTCAAGGTGAACAAAAAGTTGATCTTGTAATCAGTTGATTCCAGTGGAAGATAACTTTCTTATTCTCACAGAGCAGTCGGTCTTGGGAATGAGTTGCCTTCAAATGTGGTGGGTGCAGTTAAATTAAGAGAGTTGAAGGGAAAGCTTGATAAGTGTTTCAAATATAAGGACTGGCATAGGTTTTTTTGTTTGTTTGTTTTTAGTTTAATTCAGAAGATTGGATAGGTTAGTTCAGACATGTGCAACTTCCTATAGGGTATAGACCACAGAGTAGTTTTTAATTGTATTTACAGACTACACTATATAAAGCAAAAATGTAGCTAATAATCCATCATTAAACAGAAAATCAGACCCCTTTTGCAAATCCTCTCTTTCAGGATCTTCTAAAAGTTTTTTTCTTACATTTAATATTACATTATTTATAACCAATAGAAAGCCAAGGTTTTCATCTATCAACTGATGTATTATATTACACTGTTCTTCTGTACAGAGAATTGTAAATTCCTCTTTTATTACAAGCTTCCTTTCCAAGGAAAAATATCAACTAGTTTGGATGAATTTGAAACGTTTCTTGTTGCATACACAAAAGAGAGAAAAACTGTCATAGTTATGGAACATTGTCTGCTTTGTGCATGTTATTATTCAATGCTCTTTGGTGCATTATTTTTAATCAAGTAAAAATTACTTAATGCACTACTAACATTAGTATAAAAAAAAAGTGGGGATCAGTGACAGTGATCAGCAAAAATAAAACTTAGTTTTATTGAAGTTTAAGGTTCTTAATTTTATAAACAAATATTTTTTTAATAATTCTCAATCTCCCCTAATATGAGAACTATGTCTTCCCTCTTGTCTAATTGTTTTACCACCTCCCTGAAAAGTACAAAATTTCAGGTATATTATTCATTATGATATATTCATCATTCAGGCAAAACATAATTTACATTACCTTCAATCTTATTTAGTAACAGAAAAATATAATGGAAAATCATACCCCTATTAATACATCCACCTGTCAGATCCTCTGTTTCAGAACTTACCAATAGTTCATTCTGACATTCAAGATACTATTTAAAACCAATAGAAAGCCAAAGTATCTCTATTAAATGATGAATTATGGTGTTGTCTGTACAGAGAATTGTCTATTTTCCTTCGAGTTCAAACTTTATTCTCACAGAAAACACTGATGAGCTTAGCTGAATTTTTAATAGCTTCTGTTATACAGTTAGAAAACCAGAAATATTGTGATATGGAACATTTTTGATTTTTTGCTTGTTATCAATCTGTGTTCTTTGATGCATTATTTATTTAAACAAATTATTTAATGCAGTAGTACAATTAGTATCACAAAATAAGGTTAAGGTTAAGCTTCATCAAGAATCAAGAGCAAAAAACCCAGGTACAGATTTTATTTATGTGTATTTGTTATTTATTATTAAAAGATAACTACAAGGTAAAAAACTCCTTAGGTTAATTAAGGTTTGATTAGGTAAAATAACTAATGAAAAAGTTGAGTTTTGGGCAGCTCTTGGGCAGGATTCAATTACATTTTAAGAACGCGTTACAGACTGAACAAACACCACTAGATGAATCAAGAGATCAATTGCTGCCCTTCAACTGTACGCACATACAGAAAGAATTGTGTACAAGTGTGTACTGGATTTTATAGCAAAGCTAAATCAGGCTATTGCTGCGTCCGCTGATGGGAATTAAACCTCTAATTTTCATTTTTTAAATGTGTGGACTTACCACGTCCCCTTCAGAGACTTGTGTGTATATCTGATAATATACATTATAATGAACAATTGCTACTAACACCACTTCTAAAGTATGTATATTATACACCATGTATATTAACAGTTGCACTATACAAACTATGAGTAATGTCTTTTGATAACCTAGCAAAACACTCCACTGTTTTGTAGGTATTCTTTTTTAGGTAGCAAATAAGATACAAAATTTATTGCAAAGTGTAAACTTAAATATGTTCTTTTAAGTTATTTCAAGATATCTGCATCACCATAGCTTTCACATTACACATTAAAATTTTAAGATCATGGAAAAGTTTTCAATTACAATATATAAAATCTGTTTCGAAAAAAACAACAATAATCTTTTAGAATTTATTAATACGTGAACATATGAGAATCTATTAGTCATGCAAAATAATTCAGATTATGATTAAATCAATAAATAGCTGATTGAAATTAATGTTCATGCTCATTACCTTTGTTTTTGTCGTTCCAACTACCAGTCTCATGTGAGAATAACTGATCAGTGAGTTAGACAATCAATTACCAAACTCCACTAACTGCCTAGCCATAATTAATATGTACATATATTTTTTTTAATTTTCCAACCATTCAGTAACAACACTTTATAAATGCAACAAGTTCTAGTAACTGATGGTGGAAATGATATCAAATAAACATCACTGTGTCAGTCATATATTTATTAAATTGAGATATCATAACAGACAAAACAAGTTACAAAAAAATTCAATTCAACAAAAAATAAAATAATTTTAAAACTATTTAACACCTTTTGAGCTGCACAGTGGTCAAGAGTATATGCAGTTCTAAATTGGGTGATATAGCATTTCTCATTGAAAGGGTAATCTAAGTTCCTGCCTCTAGCCATATGACCTGGAACAACAAACAGGGAAGTTTATCCACTTCCCCCCCCCACTACACCACTTGTATTACAAATGAAGATGTATTTTAACTAATTCATGTTGTTACAACTCAATCTTCCCTTTTTTCATGTTGTTATGATGTTACTGATGATTCTAATGCATCATCCATACTTTTCTTAGAAAACAACATCTAAGTACCATTTAACTTGACTTTCAGAAGACTAAGAGCTCCAAAAGAGGTTAATTTATATGTTGAATGTCAATAAGACTGGTTTAATGGTAGATAGCAAAGAATAATGATAAATTTATAATTTTATCAACTGAACCTTTGCTCTTTTTGATTTACATCAATGACACAGATGAAGGAACAGTCAATAAATTACCCAAATTTACCAAAATCTGAAGAAGAAAGGTCAACCTTTCGAAAATGCTTGGGTTAAATGGTTTCTATTTCATTTTTATCAAGACTTCTTGAACCTACATGTTTTTGAAACATCTTAATTTGCAAATGATATTAAGCTCTATAGTATTGCTAGCTGTGAAGAGGATGCTGTTGATTTACAAAAAAGTTTAGATCATTTAGTGAGTTGAACAAATAAATGACAGACTGGTTTTAATTATAATAAATACAAGATAATTCACATGGAATGTTACAATTTCCATCATAAGTATAACAGTGTCACAAAAGAAAATAATCTTGGTATAACAGTTAAACAGACTCTTACACCATCCAAGCAGTGTACTGTTGCTAGTGGTAGGTCGAACAGGATTTTATGTTGTATCTATGGAAATAATGAATACAAGTCCAAAGAGGTTACAATTTCATTGAACAAGTCACTGTTTAGGCCACATTTAGAGTATTATGTTTAGACCTAAGAAAAACATTGAATTGTTGGAAAGAGTTCATAGAAGGGTTACTAGAAAGTGCATGGAATAAATAGATTGTCATATAAGATGAGGTTGAAATCTCTCAAACTGTTTTCTCTTGAAATAAAAGAGTTAGGCAAGATCTGATTGATGTGTTTAAGATTGTAAAGGAAATTGATATTGTTGATAAATCATCATTTTTCATATTTATCAGTGACAATTATAGAACTAGGGAACATAAATATAGGATAGGAACCATTTTTAGCTAAGACAGTTCTATTTTTTAACAAGATGGTTGGCCGATAAAATGGGTTGCATTTAGATATTATAGAGACAATAAACTTAAGAAAAGGCTTAATAAGTACACACATTATAAAGGCTGGCTTTAAATTTTTTGTTGTTGTTTTAAAATTAATTTAGTTTAGAGTGTGAAATAACCAATATAGACCAATGGGTTTCATGCTGTCCTAAAACATTAAATTAATGAGACAAGTAGGAATCCTTAGGGGTCCTTTAAAAGTTTTGTATTATGTGTTTAGATGTGTGTGTGTGTGTGCATATATATTTCTTATGTACAATAATTTTTCTAAATTCACTGATCACACCAAATTCTTGAGTAAAGCTAATTCTCTGAAAATCCTTCTACTTATCAAAAAGAGACTTCAAAAGTGAGTGAATAGGTCAGAATACAAAATGTTTAGTCTAAATATCTTAGTCTCATGACACTATAAATATTTTTTATTATATTGGTCTTCCAGTCATGCCTAGCTAACACTGCATAGCTTGTAATGACACAGTGTACATGCACTCATGTTACATACCAAGTAATATAAAACTGACCTTTAGTCTTCCCTGCCTTGACTGTGTTTTAATGGAGTAGGATTTTTGTAATATACAGTAACATTTCAATCATTATACATTAAATGTATATATAAAATAAAAAGGTATAAAGTTCTTATTTAACATTCTAATTTGTCAAACTTGACTACAAACTAAGTATTTTGACATCACAAACATCTAATTTCAAATAGTGCTGCATTTAATATACCATGTAGCTCACCAAAAGCTATATTTTACTGTTTTTAATATTTATTTTAAATTAAGAAATTTACTCATATATAATATTAAAACTTGAATTAAAATTATAAAAATTTGATTCTAAACTGACTGACATAAACTCGTGAAATAGTAGTTCAATGCCATTTTGAATGCAAGTCAACAAATGTGATGACATGGCCTTTGACTCATGGCCCATTGTAAAATTTTAACAGAGCAAACAGTGATGCAGAATTCCAACTAACACTAAAAGAGTTGTACAACATAAATGAAGTACAAATACGACCACCTTAAGTTTTTATATTAAATTTCTTATTTCTGTATTAATGCTACTCACAATGATAATAATACCAATAACAATTAAAATTTTTTACATTGTTATCCATTTTTCAAAAGTTTTCCAAATTCCTTTATCTAAGTATTACAGATATGATTTATACTTGTAAGTTTTAATATCTTTTATATACATCAATCCATCATGATAGCAGTGACTCAAAAATAACATCATTAAAAACCATTCTATAGAAATGTATTTTATTGTCACTATGGGGAACATTTAATTAAACATAATTATTTCAATTTTGAAAAAAAACATTTGCCAAAGAATTTTCAATTTTCAAGCACATTTTATTGGTAATGAGATAAAGTATAAATGCCACAAAAATTCAGAAGAAATTTGAACCATCCACAGAACCTTCAATAAGTTAACAGACATCTGTGTCACTATTATATTAACACTATAACAACTGTGAACAGTTCTGGTCTTATCTAACAAAGGATTACAAATTAGTGAAAAAATTCAAGAGGGCAACTGTAATGATTTTTATAGATGTAGGCCAAAATCTTATTTTATTTTCAAAAATGGACAAAAGGTGATCTTACTGACACTTACAAGGTTACTCCGGTTGTCAAAAGGATAAAAAATTTTGATTACCTTATGTCATATTCTGAAAATAAGGGAATAAGAGAACATAAGTCTAAGATCTGTAACAGTCAAGTTTGGTTCCATTTAAGAGTCTTAGATTTCTATCAGGTTGTATGAAAAATAATGGTGGATTTTTATATTAAAAATTTTAGGCATTTATAAGGATAAGAAACCTCTTTTGTGACTTCATATACACCATTGAAAAAAAGCTTTCTTTGATTCATTAGTGCTTTTGTTCTTTTCTGAAACTTCATTTCCAATATTTCAGACTCTTACAATTAATGCTGAAAAAAACACAAAGTTACACATTTTTTTTGCATTAAATCAAACTTGTTCATAATGAATCACAAACAGCTCACAACAATAACCAAGCATGGGGTGAAGAAACCATCTCCAAATATACTGTACAGCATTTGTTCCAAAAGTTTAGTAATGAAGATAGGAGTCATGAAGATAAGGAGAGCAGAGAATATCCTTCTTCTGTGGAAAATGACCAACTGAGAGTATTAGTGGAAAGAAGCCTAAGCCAAACTATTTGAGAAATGACAAGAGAATTGATTGTTGGTATTTCTACACTTTCAGACCATCCCAAACAAACTGGAAAAGTGAAAAATCTCAACAAGTTGGTTCCACACAAACTCCATTTTGAACTGTGCTCTATGCTGATTTTGAACAACAAAAATGACCTATTTTTTGATTAAATTGTCATCTGGACAATGACTCAACTGTGACAAGGCTCCAAAACACTTGTCAAAGCCAAAGTTGCACCAACAGAATAATGTGGTCACTGTATAGTAATCTGCAGCCAGTATTATCTATTACATCTTGCTCAACCAGGGCCAGAATATCACTACAGAGGTTTACTGACAAGAATTTGAAGAAATGCAAAGAAAGATGCATGGGAAAAACCAGCATTAGTCAATTAAAGAAGACCAATCTTCTTCTTACAATAATGCTTGGCCACATGTTGCTCAAATTATGCCCCAGAAGCTCAACAACTTGAATTTCAAAACATTGCCTCATCCTCCTTCCTCCCCCTTCTGTCACCAATCAATTACTACAGCATTTGAATAACTTTTTACAGGACAAAATATTCAACAACAGACAAGCAGCTGAAAATGGCTTTAAAGGATTTTTTTTAGTTCCAGGATTTCAGAGTTTTATCATCGTAGCATAAATAATCTTGTTTCTTGTTGGCAAAAATGTGTGCATTCACTAAGTTGCTATTTTGATTAATAAAGTTGCTTCTGAATTTTTTTATTTCTTACTAAAGTTAAAATCCAATATTATTTTTCTAACAACTTAATAACATGGAAAAACGCTTGTAAAAAGAGTTGCCATCAGTTGTAATATAGCATCAGCAATCCACAGAAATTTAACAAAAATAAATGATTTTTTGTAAAATAAAAGGCTGGGTTTGCTTTTTCCTTTTCTCACGTATGAGTTTGGAAAATAGCCTTGAAGGAACAATTGGGCCCCTGTTTGTTTGTATGATGTTAGCCAGCACTTTAGTACAAATTATCCCTCAGAGTATTTCACATTTAAATTTAACATTAATTATGTGGACTTCAAACTATTTCAGTGTCTTTATAAGAACTGATTCAAAATGCAAGCATTTAGCAACAATTTTAAGGGGATGCTATTCACACTACTAAAAATGCCAATAGTGATTATTGGATTTATTATATTCTTGTTGCTACCAACTTCCACCAATTTTCTATTAATACCTCTATCCATTTGACCTAGATGTATACATAGTTAGTGTAAATTATGTCCCTAGTGTTCCAAAAATTGCACTCTTAAATGATAAATGAGAAAAGGTTTTTCAAGTCTTATCCACTATCACATAGTTATGTCATCTCACTCCAAATTACAAGTATAAAACAATCTTTATTTAAAATATACACCTAATAATTATTCTTTTATGTTTTCAATACCTGAAACTTGTCTGCCAGAATGTCCAAAAAACTGTCATGGCAGAAATAATCTGTAAACACCGAGGTGCTTGATATTGTGTTGTCAATTATTTTGAAAGCAATATTTAATAAAGTAAATGAATATATCTGTAGAGTTGTTTGAAATAATCTGAAAAAGTTTTGGTTTGACACTTTAGATTATGATAGTTTTGACTCAATACAAATTCCCCCTCTCAAAAAAAAAGTACTTACAATTAATTCATAGCCAAAGTCCCATACAAAAGTCATCCATAAAACTGAAAGATTAGAGTGCAAATTTCTTCACTTTATCCTTTATGAAAATAAGCTTACAAGATTGGTGAAAACAAAATATTACAATACACCTGTAATTATTTCTGCAAATATAGATTATCCATTTCTGAGTGTTGTGTCAAATCCACATATTTGTTTGGCATATGAGTATTACAAGGCAATGCTAGCAAGGATGTAAAGTATTCTCAACAGCTAATTTATTTATATTGTTCAATGCCAGTCACCTCTGATATTATACATATTGACTCGTCCAAACAGATTGTAAAAAGGTATTTTATTTTTAGCCAGTACCACTGAAAAAGATGGAACAGCTATCTAAAGTTATTAAATATCACTTAAAATTGGTATTTAAATTTTTTTAAAAACATGGAAAAAGGTTTAATGTCCTATGGTCCTTTCTGACTTGGAACTTTACACTGGTTTAAAGTTTTTATGATTCTCCTAAACTTAAGTACATAACTAGATCTCATCATCACCTAAAACAAATTGATGCATCATCATTTTTATTTTAAGGCTAGGCCCAAAATATTTTGTTCCATGAACCTGTTTTGACCAAAACACATAGATTATTGAGAAATGTTTCTTTTATTTTTTATAAACTGAAAAATATTAAACTATATTTAGACACTTAACATGTTATTAATTCATTTCCAAGATTACCACAAACTGTTGCTACTTATACAGGTAGACAAAACAGATATTAACTTATAGAAGTATCAACTATCTCAGCCAGCAAGAATTGGGTTTGGTTTGTTTTGAATTTCATGTAAACCTACACTAGGGCTATCTGTGCTAACCATCCTTAATTTAGTAGTGTAAGACTAGAGGGAAGGCAGCTGATCATCACCACCCACTGCCGACTCTTGGGCTACTCTTTTACCAATGAATAGTGGGATTGACCATCACATTATAATGCCTTCACAGCTGAAAGAGTGAGCATGTTTGGTGTGACAAAGATCTGAACCCTTGACCTTTGGATTAGAAGTCAAGTGCCTCAACCAGCTGGTCATGCCAGACAAGTTCTTGGTCATAGAAAAAAAAAAAAGTAACAAGTATATATTGTCATTTTCTATTTTTAAAATTTAAATTTTTCTTTCACCTTCCCCCCCAAAAAAAAAATCTAGAATTTAGAGGCAGCAAAAACCAAACATCAAAATCCTTTTTTGGTATAACCTATTCTTACTTTTCCAATAGAAATGATTGGTAGTTACTTCAAATCTGAATCATACAGGAAGTGATTACTCCTGTGGATGGCTAGTAGGAAAGAAAAGAGCACAAGCCACTCTATCAACATTATAATTTGTAAGATTAATAATGGTACACACTCAATCTGGTTATCCACCGCTGTCTTTTTTTTTCATATAATCATCTAATATTCTACAACAGAGTAAAGCCCAGTGCTCAGGTACAAAACACATAAAATAGCATGGACAAGTTAGGGTAGCAGGAATCACAAGTATCACAAGCTATGTAACACTCACTTACTGGAGTTTGTGGTTGTATTAAGCTTTGAGGAGTTAACCCGGAGCTAGCAGTATATGGTTGAATAACACTAACAGAAGAATTTCTGTGTTGGGGTGTTGAAGGTTGAGACTGTGCTTGAGAATGTGATGGTGAATCATGTTGTTGTGGTTGTAAAGGCGAAGGTTGCAGTTGACGCTGAAGTTGTTGAATATGTTGTTCTTCAGCTGGATCAGGTTGACCTCCAACTGAAAGAGGCGTCCCGAGATTCAAACTAAATCCTGGACTCGAAATATCCATATTTTATAGTATTATTAACTATCTCTTACAAGCATATACGTATTTTCTTTTTAACTATATCGTAGTAATATTTTCATACTCGTGCATTTTTATACTGCTGTTCCAACTAGGCCTATCACAACGAACAAACGAAATCAAACTTGACTACTATTGAAACACCAACTCGCAGTCAGCTTACCGCTTTCGAGCATACCATAATGAGTTAGTAACCTAATAATACTTAGCGTTATTTTCGAAATATTTGATGTTTTAGTTTGAACCATAGAAAATGTTTGATCTAATGAAATTGATAACAAAAAAATTAATGTTTTGTTTAGGTTAACTTGGAACACAATTGATGTTTTTATACTGTTGTTACTTCCGACGGCCAAATTTCATAAAATAACTTTATGTACTTACGTAAAATCCATGAATATGTTCTGTTTTAAGAATAAGTAAAATTAAAGTTAAGAATACCAAATTGTGCAAATATTTTTTGTTCTCACTTCTGATGTTCATATGCGATACTGTGTTATCGCCTACAGAATGCATATTTCTTCTCGTGATTCACGGCATGCGCACGTTCTGCCAATATTGCAACAATACAAATTGCAACATTAAACACCTTTATGTGACTGACTGATTGATAGACCACTGTATTGCGGTTTCGGGTTAAAAAGTTGGCAATGAACCACCAGTGACTCTCCATACAATACAGATTGTTTTGCAGTTTCTGGGATAAAACTATTCTCGAACCTGAAGTACACCAGTCAAAAGCACCCATAAACTCTCAACTCACGCAGGCTGATAAAATTATATATCAAATAAAGAAAACAAAATCAATATCTGTGGCACAGTAAGACAAATAAATTACTAAAATAAGGCAGAAACATGGTTCTCCTGCTTTTCAAGTTTTTAATATATTATACAACGTGGCATCATATCACTGGAACTTACTATGTGTTTTACTTCCTCTAACTAGCAAGTTACAGCATTAAAATGTAGGTTGAAATACTGCCTTCTCACTAGATTGTGAAGTCTTTGGAGCATTAGGAAGTTATTCGTTTAACAAATCGTGATCTCGGTGACACAGAGGTATGTCTGCAAATTTACAACGCTATAAACCGGGTTTCAATACCCGTGGTAAGCAGATCAAAAATAACCCATAGTGTAGTTTTGTGCTTACTTACAAACACCAACAAGTCTTTTTTTGTGATATTCTCTTTAAAGTGATGCTGGCATGGCCAGGTGGTTAGGGCGCTAGACTCGCAATCTGAGGGTTGCAGGTTTGAATTCCTGTCGTACCAAACATACTCGCCCTTTCAGCGGTAAATCCCACTATTCGTTAGTTAAAAACTAGCCCACCAGTTGTTGGTGGGTGGTGATAACTAGATACCTTGGCCCGGCATGGCCAAGCGCTTTAAGGCGTGCGACTCGTAATCTGAGGGTCGCGGGTTCACATCCCCGTCGCACCAAACATGCTCGGCCTTTCAGCCGTGGGGGCGTTATAATCTGACGGTCAATCCCACTATTCGTTGGTAATAGTGTAGCCCAAGAGTTGGCAGTGGGTGGTGATGACTAGCTGCCTTCCCTCTTGTCTTATACTGCTAAATTAGGGATGGCTAGCACAGATAGTCCTCGAGTAGCTTTGTGCGAAATTCAAAAACAAACAAACAAACTGGATACCTTCCCTTTAGTCTTACACTACTAAATTAGAGATGGCTAATGCACATAGTTCTGGTGTAGTTTTGCGCAAAATCAAAAAGAAACAAACTTTTCCAAAGCCCAAATTATATTGATGGACAGTATTTTGTTCCTTGTTATTACAAGCCATCCTGTTTTTGAAGGAGTTTATCTGATGAATCTACTTTTATCTCATACTTTGATCAACCTCTAGTAGTATTCTCGACAGGAAACCTTGCTCCTCTACTGGTTTATGTCCTGGTAACACATTATTCTCTGGAGCTACCAAGTTGCCATTCTGTCGCCAAAATAATTCGAAAGATGGTCATGAAGGATGACCTTTGGCTTGAATTGCCTCTCCTCAAAACACTCATGTAACATTAGAGTTTGTCCACTTTCACAACAAGAAGTGTTCAGTTGTACCATGTCACCTCAATGGAATTCAGTTTTATCAGCACTTACAGTATAACTATCTTTCACTTTATTGTAAGCCAGTTTAAGTTGTTGTTGGGAGTTATAGGGTGGAGGTAAAGCCATGTACGAGTGATGTCGAGAAAACTTACTTGTAGAGAAATATATCTGTAAAAACTGCTCGTTTGGGTTGAGAAAATTTGAACCTTGTGAACCTGACGATGACCGAAGACGGTCGAAAAATTGTTCACTTCTATACGTAAAAACATTTTCTCAATCCAAACGAGCAGTTTTTACAAATATAAGTCATATACGGCATTGTTACTCTTACATCCTTTCCAATCACCTGTCAATTACGAGAAGCTGGAGTATTTGATTCCACAATACCCAGTCGTTAAATGAATAGTTAACTGCTGACATGAACATCTCGCTTTTTGTTGAAACAAAAATCATTGTTCCTATTTCCACTTTGTATTTAAGCTATGGTTCAATAGCTGCCTCATAATGAACAGGAATTTACTGGTTACAGAATATAAAGCTGGTTGTACCTCACAGCCATGTCTCAGCATAAATTCAGTCCTCATTATGTTCTCAATGTTGATTACCCACAAATCATGAAATTTGAAGAAGCTTCCTTATGTAAAAGTAAAGTCTATATTATGTTTGCTTGCTGTTCACGTTACTCTTTTCTCTTTTGCCAACTCTGGAAGCAGTTTCTAATCTTTCATTAAAAATTTATATTAAGCAGTTATAGCTATGAAACTATTGTTAATCAGTATACTGGAAGGTCCTCCATCAATAAACACTTACACTAATTCCTTCAAATAATGAACTTCTTATCTCATTTTTGACAGATGAAGTATTCTCAGTTGATCTTAGCTCATAAATCTAAATAATTTCTGTTTTCCAATATCTAGTTAACCCTTTGTTGTTCTGTTGATATGGATAGACTAAAAGTCTCATCCTCAAAATTCGTCTCTTTTAATGATAATTGTTGTTGATTATTTACAATCTCAGTTGTAATGATCAGGTTTCTAACGTCTATAAAAGTACCGTTTTACAAGTATCTTCTGGACCAGAGTTCTTTTTCACTAAAGGCTCTTGTCCGCAATTTTTGGGAATATATCATTTTAAGCTACACTTGTTTTGCTTCATTTCCTCCATTTTGTGAAGCTAGATGTCTAACTACTCCTTTATTTTAGTATTCCTAGTCTCTTGTCAGAAAGTTGTTGTTGTTGTTTTGAATTAAGCACAAAGCTACACAATGGGCTATCTGTGCTCTGCCCACCACGGGTATCGAAACCCGGATTTTAGCGTGTAAGTCCGCAGACATACCGCTGAGCCACTGGGGGGCTTGTCAGAAAGAGTTGATATTTCAACACAAAATGATCTAATGATCCTGCAAATTATAAATGGTATCTTTATTTGTTTCTCTATGAGATTAATAGATTCTAGTTCCATCATTGACTACAGAACTCCTTTAAGAATGTACTTCTGCTTTTGTTCAGCCTAATGCTCATGTCCTTGTCTTCAATATCATCTATATTAAAGGTATGTGCTAATGAATCCACTATTCACGTAAAGTGTCTTGTTAAGGTAATTGGGCGAACCTCTCTAAATGTTTTACAAGTTCAGAGAAGATTCCTTCTTTTTTTGTGCTTATTATGGAACTTTGCTCTGATGCCTCCTTCTTGAGTATCACTACAGACCTGCTAGATAAGTCAGATATCAATGCTTGATAGTGTTTATTTCTTCCAACTGGAAAGTTACTTAATGTTCTTCAAGCTAGTTCTCTCAAATGGACAGCTAAAGGAAGAGCCTGTTGTTCAATATTCCATCTGACCATTTTGGAAATTATTTCAAACTGACCCTGATATGCCTTCCATGATAACATTTCCTCACACTCAGTTGGTTTTTTAATCTGTTGCTGTTCTTGTATTGGAAAATTAAATTCTGGAAGTGTTTTTGTTAATGGCACGGCTGGAGTAGTCTGAGATAGTCCTTCAGTGACAGATGGTAAAGTTTTAGTAGCAACATATATTGACCAAATAAGTTCTCCCATTCCATATTTTGTAACATATCGTGTTTTAAGCTGGAACTCAAGAGTCAGTGCAGAAAGAGGAGGGTTGACTTAATCTTTGTACACATCAATTCGTTTTCCAAATGCTTCATTGTTTTATTAATGTTTTTCTACCTCATTGATGTTTTTTGTTTACTTTGTCAGTTTTATCCTTAAAATCTTGCTGTACTTCGTTGATTTTATTATTTCAACTTTTCCAGACTGCTTCAGTCTTGTTGATGTAGTTTCTTTCTACATCTTTAACTATCTCATTGATCTTGACTTCAGTCACAATTTTTGTTTCATTATACTTTCATATATAGTACATCTCTTACTAGGTCCGGCATGGCCACGTGGGTTAAGGCGTTCGACTCGTAATGTGAGGGTCGTGAGTTCGAATCCAGGTCGCATCAAACATGCTCGCCCTTTCAGCCGTGGAGGCGTTATAATGAGACGGTCAATCCCACTATTCGTTGGTAAAAGAGTAGCCCAAGAGTTGGCGGTGGGTGGTGATGACTAGCTGCCTTCCCTCTAGTCTTACACTGCTAAATTAGGGACAGCTAGCGCAGGTAGCCCTCGAGTAGCTTTGTGCGAAATTCAAAACAAACAACAAACAAGTATCATAATGGCTTTGAGTGACCATTGCTTTATCAAGTGCTGATTTCCTGCTCCACTTTCCCATTCACACAAGAAATATTGAAATTTCTTATAACTGGATTATTGACCTAATAAAATACCAAGGACTTTTGTGTCTCCACAAAGTCGTCAGCCACGTTGTTTGTGTTTTACCTTATTAAGAAGAACCTCGATATTTTCACGTTTACTTCAAGTGAACCTAATAAACGACAGGAACAGCTGTATATACAATATCTCTGAGAAGAACACATTTTAGACTTCTCTTGGAAGTATCAATGAACGATCGCCAATAATTTTTTATATACGTAAAAATGGCTGGTATGGATAGAGAAAGCACTATGTAGAGGAGCGAACAATGTTTCGATCTTCTTCGGTCATATATACTGCAGTTCCTAGCACTGACATTAATTCAGCAATATTGAAAGAAACCAGTAACCTTCTTGCAAAAGGCATGGTATAAACTATTCCTCACAATCTCTATAGAACTAAAATGATATTATTGTAGAAAGTAAGTTCTTAGCCTAAAGTCTGGACCCCAAAATATGTAAAGAACCCTTTGAAGGCTCAAATCTTTCATAAAATCATTAAGTTCACCTTTTGTGAAAATTTGTGGTTCATCAGGCGTTTCAGGTTGAAAACAATCCCAGTAATCATTTCTACTGATTCAAAACCAAACGTAATTGTATCACGAGTCTCTGATGGAGTGAGTACAGGTGCATCATGTCGTTTAATAACCTGTCTTATAGAAAATTAAAGAATCGGGTAAGAAATTTCATTTTAATCTCTAGTGTTGTTATCTTGCACGATACATGAGTAAAAATAGCCCTCACCTCCGTGGTTTATAGGCATGTGCCAAACCATAGGAAATCCGAAAAGTAAATACCTTGACTTACCTTGAATTCATTTTGTCATCTCTTCGACATAAATAGTACAAAGTCTATGCAGAGCCCATGATTTATTTTCATGGGCTCAAGTTTTATTCAAAAATAAATGTAATACACTTTTTGATGATTTCCGTAATGCTCTACCTTTGTTTCTACACAGAAAATTTACCACAAATGAAACAGAATATTCTTGGATCATTGACACAACCTGTTGTTGGCATACAAAAGAATAAGTAATATTGAAAAGAAAAAACTATGTCAAAGTGCATGGAAAAACAAATACTCTTAAGAAATTAGACGTCATGCGCCTTGTTATCGTTATACAATAATGGTGTGTTTCTAGAACGATCGATAAGACTCTCACGTTGCTATTGGTCTACAAAGATCTATACCTAATGATTGTCAACATTTTAGGCATAATAGAATATGATACGATCTCATTAAAAATGATTCACTATGTAAAAGTACATGCGACGTTTGTAAAAAATCTGGACGTGTTGGAGAAAATGGATATCGTCCCCAGATTCAGTGTGTGAAATTAAACACGTGAAAAATACAAAACATTAAAACCGCTGCAAGTCTGTGCTACCCTAAATGTTCCTGTCCAGAGTTTTGTTTTCGGTCTGGCGTGGCCAAGCGCGTAAAGCGTGCGACTCGTAATCCGAGGTTCGCGGTTTTGCGCCTGCGTCGCACTAAACATGCTTGCCCCCCCTCCCAGCCGTGGGGGCGTATAATGTGACAGTCAATCCCACTATTCGTTGGTAAAAGAGTAGCCCAAGAATTGGCGGTGGGTGGTGATGACTAGCTGCCTTCTCTCCAGTCTTACACTGCTAAATTAGGGACGGCTAGCACAGATAGCTCTCGAGTAGCTTTGTGTGAAATTCAAAAACAAACAAACAGTTATTTTTCTTTTGTATTTCCTTTCTTAACCTTAGGCTTGTATAGTAATTTTTTTTCCTGGTTTTATTTTAATGTTCTGTGCTTTCTTTTTACCTCTTTTTTTTCTCGACATTCAACAGCGTTAGTCAAATTTTATTGGCTTTAAAATGTTATTTCCATTCTCTGCATCGCTTCATCTTCATAGCTTTCATCAATCGCATAGTTAACTTTACTAAGGCTAGTATTTCTTGCATACATTGCATTACATTTCTACCATTTAACAGAAAGATAGGACCTTCTTTGTGTGGAATCATTTTCAGGACTTCTGTGACAGAATAGTAACAAAAGAAGTTGCTCATCCTGGTTTTTCTGATCTTCTTCACAATACTGAAAGATCACATTTAAAAATGTCATGTTAATCTACTTAACTGTTAACAGCTGGGCAATCAACAGTAGTTTCGATTTTCTGTGCGGTTAGTGTATTACAAAATTCTTTCATCAGCAGTTTATACCTTGACTTGTTAATACATATTGTGGTATGCCATGATTAGCCAAAGTTTTATTCACATGTATTTTAGTATTTGCCCCCCAGTGGCTCAGCGGTATGTTTGTGGACTTACATGCTAAAATCAGGGTTTCGATACCCGTGGTGGGCAGAGCACAGATAGCCCATTGTGTAGCTTTGTGCTTAATTCAAAACAACAACAAGTTTTAGTATTTTATTTTCGGCTTTCCTATAATGTAAGCAGATTACTTCTGGAAATCAAGCTAAATAGTCAACAATGAATAAAACATTTAATTCCCGCATAAGATGTAGATGATGGACCTAAAATATTCATAGCTGTTAGCTGTAAAGGTGTGGTTAAACTAGATGTTCTTTGTAAAGGGACATTCTTTAAGTAAGGACCAGTTCTTTGTTTTTGACATTTGAAGCACAATTCACACTAATTTTGGTCTTTTCTCATATTCATCCAATAGTACGTTTACTAATTATACTGTAAGTTTTTGCGAATAATAAGTGAGCTGCAAATGGAGAATCATAATAAGTTTCATCGCTTTATACTGTAAACTGTGAGGTATAACTACGTTTAATGTCTTATCAATATACCCTTTATCTTCTGAACTAACGTGAATTTTGTATTATCTCCCTCTGATAATTTATTTCTGGTCTTATCTTTCTTCTTTTCACTGATGACGTGGTCAAAATCTCAGAAAATCTCATAATTATTACCAGTTTCTGATTGTAATTCTGAGATTTTATTAACTGTTGTTTTTCCTTGTTTTCTGTTACACCAAAACTCATTAAAAGCCACAAAGAACATTAAACGACCATCCTTTGCAGGAACTAATACAACTGGAAATGCATATGGACTACTGTCTTCTATTACATCTAGCTCAAGCATTTCCCTGTACTTTTGTGGCACTCTATATGGTTTTTGTGCTATAAGTATATTGTCACTTATCTTATGTTTAACCTTACTTTTACATCCATTAGAACCACCTTCTCCTATAAATATTTCTCTGTATAAATTGATATGGATGTGACTTCTGTTTATATTTATCTTCCACATCTTATAAGATAAGTTCCGATATATTTTGCTGTGAGATGACTGTTTCTGGTTAAGTTCTCTATTATGCTGTTCTTCAGTGGCTATTTTTTCTCTGCTGCTAACTTCATTTGACACAATGTGCTTACGTCGTATTATTTTTCCATATTTATGTTTAACACCTTAGTTGGCACAATGTCTTTCTCAGATATTTCACTGATATAAGCAGCTATACAAACTCGTAGTTTTCTATTTCTACACACTAAATTAACACTTCTTCATTTCTGTTTTAGCATCGCCCCCCTTCAGTGGCTCAGCGATATGTCTGCGGATTTACACGTTAAAATCCGGGTTTCGATACCCGTGGTGGGCAGAGCACAGATAGCCCATTGTGTAGCTTTGTTCTTAATTCAAAACAAACAAAGACAAGGTTTAGCATCAATAATAAACTGACTTCTGGCAGGCATTTCTGCTCCTTTAAATCTTATAACCACTGTTTCTGTCACATTATCCTGCTTGAATACTCTGCTGCTTACATAATGCATAAGAGTCATCTGAAGCTTCTAACTTATCAGTTAACTATTTTATATTGTTAATCTTAGTTTGTTTGACTTATTCTCCTAACCTTTTTCTTAATGTTATCGGAAATTTTGTTAATATTACTATTACCGCTAGTGTCTTTAATAGGCTAAGTTGTTTTCCATTCTATTTTCTTTAACTTGATCTCTCTTCAAGCACTTCATATTCATATCATGCTAACTCTGTTTACATCACTGCATTAAGGATGATCAGTGCTTTAATATATTGATGGTTGATCCTTAGCCTTGCTAATTCTAATGTTTTTCATTTGACTATTAGCCTGTATCAGCGAGAATATGTCAGTCGTTGTAACTTTAGCACATAAAGCTAAAAGTGCTATTCCTTCAAAACGTAAGATCTCCATTTCTATGCACACCTTACCTCTAGTGAGAGATACACTACATGGCCAAAAGTATGTGGACCCTCCTTCTAATTAGTGGATTCGGCTATTTCAGCCACACCCATTGCTAACAGATCATAGAATCAAGCATACAGGCATGCAATCTCAATAGACAAACACTGGAAGTAGAATGGGTCGTAATGAAGAGCTCACTGACTTTTAACATGGCACTGTCATAGGATGCCACCTTTTCAACAAGTCAGTTCGTCAAATTTCTGCCCTGCTAGAGCTGCCTCGGTCAACTGTAACTGCTGTTATTCTGGAGTGAAAACGTCTAGAAGCAACGACAGCTCAGCCACGAAGCGGTAGGCCACACAAGCTCACAGAACGGACCGCCGAGTGCTGAAGCGCGTAGCTCGTAAAAATCGTCTGCCTACAGTTGCAATACTCACTACCGAGTTCCAAACTGCCTCTGGAAGCAACGTCAGCACAATAACTGTTCTTTGAGAGCTTTATGAAATGGGTTTCCATGGCCGAGCAGCCACACACAAGCCTAAGATTACTCTTTGCAATGCCAAGCATTAGCTGGAATGGGGTAAGTCATTGGACTCTGGATCAGTGGAAACGCATTCTCTGGGGTGATGAATCACGCTTCACTATCTGGCAGTCTGATGGACGAATCTGGATTTGACAGATGCCAGGAGAACACTATCTGCCTGAATGCATAGTACCAACTGTAAAGTTTTGTGAAGGAGGAATAATGGTCTGGGGCTGTTTTTCATGGTTTGGGTCAGGCTCTTTAGTTCCAGTGAAAGCAAATCTTAATGCTACAGCATACAATGACATTCTAGAGAATTTCGTGCTTCAAACTTTGTAACAACAGTTTGGGGAAGGGCCTTTTTTGTTTCAGCATGACAATGCCCCCGTGCATAAAGCGTGGTCCAGAAAGACATGGTTTGCTGAGATTGGTGTGGAAGAACTTGACTGGCCTGCACAGGCCATTGACTTTAACACCATCGAACATATTTGGGATGGATTGAAACGCCAACTGCGAGCCAGGCTTTTTCGCTCGACCTCACTAATGCTCTTTTAGCTGAATAGGAGCGAATCCGCACAGCCACGTTTCAAAATTTAATGAAAAAAACCTTCCCAGAAAAGTGGAGGCTGTTATAGCAGCAAAGGGAGGACCAACTCGACATTAATTTACATGGTTTTGAAATTAAAAATTTAACAAGCACATGTGGGTGTGATGGTCGGATGTCCACATACATTTGGCCATGTAGTGTATTTCCGTGTCGAAATTGCGAAAGAAATCTTGCTCTAAAATATCACCTGTCTCTACATTTATTTTCTTAAAGGTTTGTTTTGTTTTTTGTTGTGTTTTTTTGTTTTTTGAATTAAGCACAAAGCTACACAATGGGCTATCTGTGCTCTACCCACCACGGGTATCGAAACCCGGATTTTAGCGTGTAAGTCCGCAGACATACCGTTGAGTCACTTGGGGGCTGTTAAAGGTTTAAAATGAGTTTTAAACTTCCAAATTTATTATTCTTAATTGAACGCTATATTTGCCTAACATTTTAACAGAATTTCCTGTTATAGACGTTAATACACTTTTGGAGACTTCTTTCAAAGCATTAGTTAATAATATCAGATTTTAGTTTACTAAGTTTGCACATAGCAATGAGAATCGAGCAGCTGACATTCTATACACTCTATCTGAATAGGCCCGGCACAACCAGGTGTATAAGACACTAGACTCGCAATCCGAAGGTCGCGAGTTTGAATCCCCGTCACACAAAATATGCTCTCCCTTTCAACCGTGGGGACGGTATAATGTGAAGATCAATCCCCCTATTCGTTGGTAAAAGAGTAGCGCAAGTGTTAGCGGTGGGTGGTGATGACTAGCTGTCTTCCTCTAGTCTTACACTGCTAAATTAGGGACGGCTAGCGCAGATAGCCCTCGTGTCGCTTTGTGCGAAATTCAAAACAAACTGAATATGAACAACTGATCTAACTTTATTGACCCTATTAACATAAGATTTCTTATTACAAACGGCCAGAACCACTTCTAATTTCATTCCATAATTTCAGCTGTAATTATGTTTTTTGAGCTCCTAACACTCATTTAGCTTCTTTTATTGTTTCTCACAAATCTTCCTCTGAAAGTTCAAACCTTTGTGGTCTTCGCGTTCTCTGTTTTTAGTGAGTGTCTGTAATTTCTTCTTATATAATATTTTAATCCGCAATTAAAACAAACTATCTGCTCATTATTTTTATGAAAACAGTTTCTACTGTATGTCCTACGTTGTTAAAGTTAAAACATCTTAAACCTTAGAGCTTACTTTGGTTTTTGTTTCATCAGCTTGTTTTATCATTTGTATCGCTGCTTATTGTATTTATATCAGAATACTGAGATAAGTAAATTTGTTTTTCTTCTCTTGTTGTCACTTCAATTAAGTCCAACAAATTCCCATCAGTTGTGTTCATTTTCTTTACATTGTGCCTTGTTATGTTACTAATTAAACCTTGCTCATAATCAAACTGTAGAGTTTCTTGTATCATTAACATACCCGGCATGGCCACGTTGGTTAAGGCATTCGACTCCTAATCCGAGGTCGCGGGTTCGAATCCCTGTCGCACCAAACATGCACGCCCTTTCAGGAGTGGAAGCGTTATAATGTGAGCGTCAATCCCATTATTCGTTGGTAAAAGAGTAACTCAAGAGTTGGCGGTGGGTGGTAATGACTAGCTGCCTTCCCTCAAGTCTTACACTACTAAATTAGGGACAGCTAATGCATATAACCCTCGTGTAACTATACTTGGAATTAAAGAAACAAACAGACAAGTATCATTAATTCGTATCTACAATCCATTTTTCTTATTTGGTATTGTGGTCACTGTTGTCTACTTTATATACATAATATTTTTATATGCTGCTTTCTCCAAAACTATACCTTATACACATATGTTAAAAACTAAAATGTACTTCTTGGAAAACCATTAAATATGTATTCCACAAATAATTAAATACATAGTGAATGAACAGCTCAGTGTACTGTTCAAGATATGTCACAACTCAGAGAGAGGACAGTATTCTAAAATATATTTTTCATGTTTTGATTTCTGTGTCTGTTTGCTAAAAGATGTTAACAACGATGATGATGAAACAATATATCTGGAACGTACATGAAAGTTAAAAATCTGTAAATTTCGTGCTGTATGAAGAAATAATTATTAAAAAACAATTACAAAACCTTGCGTCTTCTGTAAGTAGATTATGTATGTGTGTGTTTTCTTATAGCAAAGCCATATCGGGCTGTCTTCTGAGTCCAGAGATAGAAATCGAATCTCTGATTTTAGCGTTGTAAATCCGTAGACAGTAGGGAGCATAAATGAAGTAACTTTCGTGATATAAATACAAGAATCAGTGAAGCAGTTAACAGTTAGTTAATAAGTATTGAATGAGTGATTCAGTTTAATGTCAGCAAAGTTCTTTGGTCTCAGAAGCTGTAGTTATGATGACCATCATCATATTACATTACTTAATTTGTTACCTGATCGTTGAATTTAACGAAAAGCCACTCTTGAAAGATTGCATTTAAAATGAGACCTTTATTAGTTTCGGTGTGAATTTCGCACACACCTACACGAGGGCTAACTGTCCCTAATTTAGTAGTGTAAGACTAGAGGGAAGGCAGCTAATCATCACCACCCACTGCCGACTCTTGGGCTACTCTTTTACCAATGAATAGTGGGATTGACCATCACATTATAATGCCCTCACGGCTGAAAGGGTGAGCATGTTTGGTGTGACAGGGATATGAACCCTTGATCCACAGATTACAAGTGGAGTGTTTTAACCATCCGGCCATGCCGGGCCATTAGTTTCGGAATCTATTTTGAAAATATTATTTATAGAATGAGGTCTAAAGGTCATAAAAAGTATGTATTCGTTATCATTACGTGGACATGATTTGCCATTATTTTAACCGAATAATCTAAAATAACTTGTCCAATGAAAGAATATATTACAATAATACACTCCAATCCATTAGTTATTTACAATTGTTATACGAAAATTCGTTCCTGCTCAGTACATACATGCTTTAAACAAGAAGCCTTTCATAATTTTCAGATTTTAGGTTGAAATCCTTTTTCTCACTTTATGTAAGGCTTCTTCTTAACACGTGGTTATTAAACCACGTTAATAAATATAAATTTTCACAAAGACGGCAAAATACCACGGACTCAAATCTTTATTAGACTGACACACACACGCAAAACTAAAAGTCAACCTATTGTGACTATTGTTAAATAAAATAATAGTAAATAACTTTATATTCATCCGTACAAGACATGTTTTTATTGAAAGACCAATGGTTTCATCTGTACACACAACCATTTGCAAATTCACTCTAGTTTTAACAACGTGATTTTTGATCGTGTGGATAATCGTTCTTTGATTGTTGGACTTGAGAATTCCCTCTCAGATTAAAATATATTTCACTGGTTCATCTGAGTGTCTTACTACAAAAGCCTATGGACCTTGCAACCTATTATATATTGGTAACACATCACAAAGTTGCCCCCCCCACCAATTGCCGTTGATGTCTGTAGGCTAAAACGCTAGAAACCTGGTTTCGATACACGTGGTGAACATAGCATAGACAACCCATTTAAAGCTTTATGCTTAACTTTGAACTAACAGACAAGCTGTGAAGGAAGTGAATGATTTCACGAACGCAGGAAAACCGTCATTGTTAGTAATAACGACGAGAGAGTCTGCTGCAGTTAAAAGTTCATCACATGAGCACGAGAAACAGCGACCTCTGGATAAACGAGATATTTCATTTTATTTAATGTGTCATTCAGATTATGTATACATATACACTCAACTCGAACAAACAAAGTTTTGTTTTATTTTTTTCTCTGTGTTTCGAATTATCTTTGTGTACGTTTTAATTCACTCATATTTATTTTATTTTATTAATTTATTATATATTATTTATGTGAGATCCATCAGTATGTCGACGGTAAACTTATAAACTTACACCAATAAAATATGGGACTCGATACCTCGCGAAGAACAGAGCTCATAAAGGCTAGGTCCATTATGTAGCTTTGAACTGAAACAATAACAGTTTATCTTGTTTAACTGCATTGCTTGTTTAACATACAAAATGGTGTATTCAGCAATTAATGCACGCACGATGCAATATATATACTCTTCAAAACAAGAAACGCAAAAGGGATATTTTTTTATTTTAAAGAGAAATATATGTAATAACGTTACATGCTCATAGTATGTGATGTTACACGTGTTAAGGCACTGATTGTCAGACCAAAATGACAATGAAAGTTGTGCACTTTGAAAAAGGAGGAAAACATCGATTTTTCGCCAAAACGCACGTGTGTCCAATAAATTTGTTTGAGATATCTGCGTGTTCTGCAAGTGCAACATGTGCAAAATCCCTATAAAAGTGACGGGTTCTCGGTTTCCATAGCTCAGTGTTAAGCCCCCGACACGCAATACAGTTACGCCAAGACTGCCTGAAGAACAACGTAACAACGCCATTGGTCGATTAGAAGCAGGCGAATCTCAATAAGATGTTGCCAGAGCTGTGAATGTTCACCCAAGCACCATCACAAAGTTATGGAATCGTCACCAACAACATAGATCAACTAGTGACCGTCCACGATCTGGTACACCTCGTGTGACCACGCCTGCACAAGATTGCTACATCCGATTACGTCACCTTCGATATAGGACCACTATTGCGACGTCTACTGCTTCAACCGTACCAGGGATGCGTAGAATTTCCGATCAGACCGTACGCAACCGTCTACGAGATGCAGGAATCCGACCTCGACGTCCAGTCAGAAGCGTCATCCTCACCAAGCAACATCGTCAAGCACGGCTGCAGTGGACTCGGGCACATCGGGTATGGCCTCATCGACGATGAAGGCATGTTTAGTTCAGCGATGAATCACATTTTGTGCTTCGTAGGCATGATGGAAGAACCCGTGTTTACCGTCGCCGAGGTGAACGTTTTGCAGCAAACTGTGCGCAGGATGTTAACAGATTTGGTGGTGACAGCATCATGATGTGGGCTGCCATCGCCTACAGTGCCAGAACAGACCTTTTGCACATTCGAGGAAATCTTACGGCTCAACGATACGTCGACGAGATTCTTAGGCCCTATGTCAACGACGTTTTTTAACATGACAACGCCCGTCCTCACACAGCCCGACTCACCACTGTCTTCTTGAGACACCACAACATCAACGTTCTTCCCTGGCCCTCCAGATCACCAGATTTAAACCCCATCGAACATCTTTGGGACGAGTTGGACCGATGTTTGATACGGCGACAACCTCAACTGCAGACTGTACCTCAGCTCGCAGTAGCTTTGCAGGTGGAGTGGACAGCCATTCCACAGGATGTGATTCGTCATCTCATCGCTTCCATGGGCAGGAGATGCCAAGCAGTTATTGATGCTAACGGGGGACATACCCGTTATTGACGTTGAGTGACGTTAAACTTCAACTAGTGAGCGTGGACTTCGCCTTTGCAGACTTTGGATGTTCAGCAGTGAATGTGCAAAGTTTCACACATGTCATACAGAACTAACCGGAATAAACTTGTTAACAGTTTGTCTCATATTTTGCCTTTAGCGTTTCTTTTTTTGAAGAGTAAATATTCTATTTCTTTATTTCGTTGATATGATTCGAATTTGTTTAGTTTTTATGACAGTTTTAGTACCCTGATGAAGGGCTTTGGTCTGAAACTTTAACTTTCATCGTTTCATAATAACTTTACTTTTTTTTTTCAATCTGCTGTTGCTTATTTTTCCCAGATATATATTTTTCAATCTTACTTTTACAACATTCCTACAGCTGAAAGTCTGTAGCGTGATTAGTGTTGTTAGCTTTGATCGTTGGACCTTCTGATCTGTCGCTCAGGACGTTGTACACTTGGACTCGTTCTTTGCTGTTTACCCCTGATTGGGCATAATTTCAGTTTCGTACAGATCAAATTACCATATCCAAAACTAAAAAAGAACAATCTTATTTTACAAAATATTTGTCAGTCTGCTACTTTTTACATAGCGAGTTACGATGGTTAAGTAAATATTTTTTTGTTATAAATGTAATATAATGTAAAAAAAAACAATCAAAATTGAATATTATCTTGTATTATTGTACATCAGATGCACCTCACAAAGCTGTTTGAATTTTATCCTCACGTAATACATCTCAAAAAGCCATTTTGATTATATCCTCGCGTGATAGTCTCAAAAAGCTGTTTGGATTATATCCTAGCGTGTACATCTCACAAAGCTGTTTAGATTATTTCCTAGCGTGATACATCTCACAAAGCTGTTTGGATTATTTCCTAGCGTATACATTTCCTGGATAATTCATGTCTAATGAGATCTGAGTGAATAAATAATTTTCGATTTTTTGCTTGTAACTAGTTCGAAGGTGTGTGTGTGTGTATTTCAGTCAACTACAAAAACCTTTGTTTACTCCAAGTGCATATTAATATA
This sequence comes from Carcinoscorpius rotundicauda, assembly GCA_011833715.1. NCBI lineage: Eukaryota > Metazoa > Arthropoda > Merostomata > Xiphosura > Limulidae > Carcinoscorpius > Carcinoscorpius rotundicauda. Next base: position 21,305,592 of record CM022393.1, on the reverse strand, counting down.
AATTGCAGATTGTGTTAATACGAATAAGCTATAAACAAAAACACTCTAAGCTTTTACCTGAAAAAGTACAATATTTTATCGAACTTTCCATATATATATATATTATTAAATTATAAAAGTAAATAAAACTGTATACAGTAAAAACCACAGCTCATAAGTTTACCATTTATACACGATAGAGGTACATTTGTATTTCCGTCAAACGTGTTTTATGAAGACTGGTTCATTACTATTCCAACACATAAATGCAGTGATACTTCTAGTTTTCATTCCCACCGTACCATCTTTCTGTCTTAGCACCCTTACATGAATAGCATAGCTTATGCTCAGTTTTTTTTCTAAATTTTGTGCATAAGTTGTGCACGTAAGTACGATATTTTTGTTAACCGGATGTTTAAAGGTTGTTAAAAGTTACACACAACAAAGGCTAGAACCTGCATCTCTTTAATCCTGTTTTCAGTCACTGAGTAAAAGGTGGAGGAGGACACATGTTAAGAGTTGAACTTGTATTTGTGGTAATAGGTATGATTTTGGGCTGTTTGGCAAAATTTTGACACCTACAGCTTGGCATTTTGGTATACCATACTAGGGCCAGTTTTATTGGTGGAAAGTTTAGTGTATCGTAATCCTTTTTATCTGTGTCCTGTGTTAATTTTATGGGGGGGAATATTTCTTACTACTCCATAATTCACTTTAGTCAGCGGAAATTTGTAAGCCGGTCTATCTGTTGAATTCAAGACAAACATTTATTACAAATGAATATTTTGTTTGTTCACGTGTGTACTTATTTTCCTTTACTCTACCAGTTTGATAGCGTCATAAGTAAAAAAAAAAAAAATGTAATGATCATGACTAGATAGAAAAAAGCACCAGATTTGGCACATTCACCTTTAGAGGTATGGATAACATTATTTAAAGGGGTGCCTTGGACTTGAAACGCTAGAATACCCTGTGTTAGTCAACAGAAACCTTGCTTGTTATTTTGTTTTAAAACGTTTTATTCCACCTTTAGTGTAATTTTATTGACGGACCTCACCTACAATAGTTTGACTATTAGCATAATAATCACTTCTACAAAAATATTGTTTTAAATTGTTCTGTTTGTTTGTTTTGAATTTCGGGCAAATTTACTCAAGGGCTATCTGCACTAGCCGTCCCTAATTTAGGGGTGTAAGACAAAAGAGAAGGTAGCTAGTCATTACCACCCACTGCCAACTCTTGGGCTACTCTTTTACCAACGATTGATCGTCATATAATAACGCCGCCACGGCTGAAAGGGCGAGCATGTTTGATACAACGGGGATTCGAACCCGCGACCCTCAGATTACGAGTTGAACGCCTTAACCCACCTGGCCATGCCGGGCCTCTTAAATTGTTCTCATTTCTTGAAACTTATTGTTTAAATCCAGTTGGGGATTAATTATTTTTTCTTTTTAAAATGCAATGAATATAAATTGGAAGGCATGCGCATTTAGTTGGTTGTGTGCTGGTACTTGAAGGTGACAGCCTTTAGAAGAACAGATTACATGAATTCGATTAGAAAGTTTTAAAATTTCGAAAACTTCAAGCCTTATCCATGGAAAAGGGCTTTTAATGCAATGACACTGTCGAGATATTTTTCAAAATCAAACTAAATAGCATTTATCCTGCCACTTAAAATTTGCTCTTTTCAAACTGAGAAGTCTCAAGAGAAGGAACATAAACATGTTAATTTTGTAATTAAGTATGTAAGATGATGGAGACCGTAGTCAATCCAGATATCAATCCCTCAGCTTCTCTTTCAACCTCGATGTTTGCATGAACTCATCTGGAAATCTGCATGTCTGTAGCACCTTGCAGCTTCCACAGGATCTCTGGAAGATATCACCAAAATTACAGAACATGGCATTATTGGCAAAAATCTCAGAAGAACGCTTAATGATAATTGAAGCCAATTACCAAATAAATGTCCGAAAACCTACAACAGTTAGGAATCCGTGTAGGGAAGTCTAAGCGCCTTAGACACCAATGAAGATAAGATCTGGAAGCCAAGTGTCGAGTGAAAAACAGAGGGTACCTTTATAAGCTGTTTGAGCTGTGCAGTTGTTTGCTTTCTTTTTAATTTTGTGCAAAGATACTCGAGGTCTATTTCCGCTAGCCATTTCTAATTTAATAATAATAAACTAGAGGGAAGACATTTAGTCAACAGCATCCACTACCAACTTTTGGGCTACTATTTTACTAACAAATAGTGGGATTGACCATCACATTATGATACCCCCACGATTGAAAGGGAAAGAACATTTTGTACCAAGAATTTGAGTCTGTGATTCACAAATTCCAAGTTGAGAACCCATACTACCAGGCCAAGCTGCACAACCTCTAAGAAAATCGGTTAGATGATCTAAGAGTTCATAAAGCCATAAACAAGATTAGACTTATAATCCAACTCTTGGAATATTTTGTAGAAAAGGGCTAACAGCAGGCAGACAGGAGAATATATTCCGTTGGTACTTAACAGGTGTCTAAAGAAATTTCTCAAAGAAGCTTTAGTTTTTCATGATTATACATCTGAAGCCCTTTCTATAGCTAAAATTGTAAACATTTTAAGAATAGACACTTTCCATTTTCTTGGTAGTTTTCCTCATGACTCCCAATGTCAGCCTGTACCCATAAACTTCAAGTTCTAGATATTCATGTTGTTAAATGTTCCAAACTTAAACCATTAAGACTCTCAAGCATGCTTGATCATATCGCAGTGTATTCACTTCAATGCTACAAATAAATCATCAACATTTATAAAACCGACATTATACAAATAAAAAAAAATATCTTCTTTTGTATTTGGGCCTAAACATTCACTCCGTGAAAAACATTTAAAACCTTGAAATATTAACTATGACGGGTCATAGAGGTAGAAATTTGGCTAGTTACTTCTAGATGCCAGCACTTTGATAAGGTTGGTTTAGTGTGTTTCACAAACCTGCAAAAAGAGAAGTTTTTGGATAACATGAACCACAACCCTTCCTTTACAACAGCACATGAATCTTTTGATAACAATGTTGTTAGTATATTTCATTTCCCAACTGCAACATGATGTGGTTCCTACGGGAACCCATTAACATACTCTCAACTCCAAGAATGGTCTGTTTGAAATTAAACACAAAGCTAAAATTTGGCTACCTGTATTCCGTTTGTTTTTGTTTATTGAATTTCGCGCAAAGCTACCCGAGGGCTGTCTGCGCCAACTGTCCCCAATTTAGCAGTTTAAGACTAGAGGGAAGGCAGCTAGTCATCACCACCCACCACCAACTTTGGGGCTACTCTTTTAGAAGTCTTGCCTTCGAATAATTCCTGTATTGTTGTTAATATATTAGTATAAGACCAAATATAAGGTGTAGTACATATTTAATAAAAAAAAATTCACGAAGATTTCTCCTGTGCTGTTATAGCATCACAACCATAATAATGTGTAGCATTCATTGCGATATAATTTGTTACCTGACCAGAAGTATGCTTAGTACTCTGTTTCTGCAAGTCACGATATTTACGTTAGCTTACCTAGCTATAACTGCTCTTCTCTCAGTAGTTTCATTGAAAACAAAACAGGTAACTTTGAAGAATACGTTTGTATTAGTCTTTAAAATGAAGGTATAGTCATTATTATTTTGTTACATATCAGCTGTCAATTTTTTAGAGAAATGTTAAGACAAAGGGTACCGAGAGATCAGATCTGAGCTCAGACTCCGTTATTTCACTCCCCGAGGGGTTCTAAGGGTACACACCGAGTTTGGTAATAATTAGTAATGATTGGGCACACACACACATACTTTTGTCAAATAAACGTTTGGATTGAATGCACGTTGTGGAAACTTTATTGTACTGATTACCAGAGTCGTATGCGACTTTAACTTAACGTTCCCATTCCCAATAGAACATTCTCGTTTTCCTTTAAATTGTATCTACATAAAGAATAAACATATAGATCAAGAAAAGGAGTAAACATGGCATCCTTGATGAAGTAGAGACCAAATGGATAGTTGTAGCAGCTAAATCTTACAAATTTCGTAAATGTCGTAAAAAGCCACCAGATGCACTAGCCATCCCTATTTTTGAAGTGGAAAATGAAGGCAGCTATTGAATACCACATTATACTGCACCCCAGCCCCAAAATTTAGTGTGTTTTTTTGGCAGTAATGAGGTGGGAACAATGAAACTTTAGATTCATAGTCCAACATTCCAGCCACCAGGGCGCAAATAGCCCAGTTGCTTTGCGCCATAAAACGCCAAACCAACCACCAGTTACGCTACAAAGTTATATGGGATATCAAAATATCATGAAATATTTTCTTTATAAAGTTGATAAATCTAAATATATTTTCACCTGGTGTTATCCACTTAATGAGCCTGTGACTTTAATATCATAAAACACATGAATTTTCAATTTTTTTTTCATACAGGCTGCCTTCAACGTTAAGCGCAAATAAACACAGTTATTTGTAATCTGCCTTCTGCGTATGGAAACTTGATTTTTAGAGTTGAAAAACTTCATCCTGCTTTAATACATTGAAAATAATTTTAAGAGCATCATATATATATATATTAATTTTTTTATTTTTTGTTTTAATTTATAATGTATATTAACTAACATTTAAAATAATCCGTAAAATCATAAATATAAGTATATTAAAAATCCCTACATTAAACTGTTATGGCATTATAATTTATACATTTTTGAGTTACGATCCTAAATCTTGCATATCCTATTTCAGCTCTCAATGGGATACTCTTGAACAGTGGTGTTCCATGATTGTAACATGTTTTAACTGATCAAACTTCAGTATTATACTACTCGGAAACATAACTTTAACTGATTTTGAAGTTTTTATTACAAATTTTTAGTTCCATCTGCAGCAATTTCACTACCTTAGTTTTACCTATTCCCCAAAACAAACATGTCACATCCAGATCTGTATAGACGCTATAAAGTTTAAGAAAAAATCTTTTTGCATTTACACATAGTTGGGGAGATTTATTATACTTATTCCTGCATTCACCCACTCGACAGTTGAATATGGTGCACTAAACATTCAACGACACCTAAGAGCACCCTTCTATTTTACAATTCTTAATAGGATTTTATGAATATCAAGGCAATCTAATATTGATTACTTCTTTGCAACATAATTAACTGCAATAGTTTATATGTTTTGCTTTCATTCACAATTTGATAAAGTTCAAGCTTGATGAATTTGCTTCAGCAGGCTTTCCATAACATTTTCTGTAAGCTGCTCTCAGTGTTAAATTTATACATTTCTGAAGCTGTGGCAAGAACATGAATCCTGAAGAAGGGAGTAAGATCAGTTTATTATATTTTGTCCTTCTACACCCTGAAGTGTGCATCTGTCATAATATCAGTTACAACATACTGCAACAAGCCTTGTAAGTTCCTGCACAGCATCTGCAGGTACTGAGGAGGTGTCCTCTAGACTTGGAACTTTGTGGCCAGCCTGCACCAATTTCCTACTTTGGTTTTACCTGTTCCCCAAAACAAAATAATGTATAGTAAACAGATTTGCAAGAGATGCTATCATCTCATGAAAAATATTTTTGTGTCTACACACAATTGCCTGTACCTCAACATGTGTAGACTCTTAACTCCATAAATCCCAATGGCCACTTCCAACACCCAGCCAAGAACACCAAATTACCCATCAAATAGTGACAGTGTTCGATAATACATGTCTCTTCAGCTGAAAACTAATCCAAACTAAGTTGTTATCCACAAAATTACAGAAACTGAAATTTTATTAGGTGTATTAATAATTATTAGAAAATCATGTAAATACTTCTTGCAAAACAAGCATAAAATTACAAGTTTTAGAGAGTTAAGATTGACACCGTTATTATGGGGCATGTCACTTGTTACTGTTGGCAGGAATAAATTAGGAGTACAAACTTGTCATTGTCATCCATTGATAGTATGTGATGTACCTTCTTTAATGATGGACATCAACTGTTGAATGGTGATGGCATCAGTCTCCATATTAGTTGTGACTGATTTCAACTGGAGCTGGATCACTTATTATTACAAGCTTGTGCTGATGTATATTCAACTGCTCTTATCTTGTAGTACTTTCACAATCAATCTATTGGATCTTGTAAGCTACAATTAACACAACTCCAATAATCAAATCACCATTACAAAACTTAAAACATTCAGAAATATTATGAACTTTCAACTGGCAGGTAATCAAAAATTTTGGAAACTTTGGTCTTATCACTTCTGGTTCATATGCTCTCAAGAAAACATGTGCAGATGATCAAGACTTTATCATTACTCACTAATTCCTTCCTTTTAGTAGCTCTATTTACACTTTTCACAAGATCTAAATCTTCCATATTGTAAAACCAAAACTAAAAATTCTTTTATAAAAAACTGCAGTTGAAGTAAAAGAATAGATGGTAATGAAACTACAATATGTTTAACAAATACAAGAATAAGCTGTATTATGTGATTCTTTAGATACTGTGCAATAAATAATAAATCTTCAAACATTAATTCAAGATAATACATGTATAAATCAATTATAATCATCCCTTACATTCCCCCCATAAACAAGTCTTCAAAAAATATTAGTTTTATTGGATTATAGGCATTAATAATGTGCTAAATGTTACCTTACTTTTGCTAAAATCATTAACTATCCTGTTACAAAGAAAACAAGCAAATGAAATATGATTTGCCCTCCAAGTTTGATGACTGAAATAGTTACATAATTACTTGTTTATCCATCATTTTTACAGATATTTCTATAAGTATACTTTGAAGGAGTGTAAAAATTAACAAAATTCTTATATAATCAGTTACAGAAATTCTACAATAGATATGTTGCAATTTACAAACATTTTAATGAATTAAGCAGCATGCATTTTCACCCATCCATGTTACACTGCACATAAAATTGTAATGCAATTTAAACGCAGTACAACAATTACAATATATAAAACAAAATGTGACAGGAAGAATATGGATAATTTAGGTCACCACATTAAATAAAAATCAGTAAGATTATTGTAGCCCTTCATATCCAAACTGTTATTCAACAATAGTTCATACCACTCTGAAAGAACTCCACATCATTATGGAATACATCTCATAAATTAATAACTGTAATGAAACAAAAAATTATGTCAAAAAAATGTCTGCAAGAAGGCTTCCAAAACTTAAGCCTATTGCCCCTAGCATATGACTTTATAGCCTTTTCACTAGGACCTCCTCAGGAAGATTGTCCAACCCAAAAAAAGATGATACCTTGAGTCACATCATTTCTATGTTCTAGAAAATAACGCAAGTTATCTCTTCTGATGCTTCAATTTTCTAGTACACCATTTCCATCTTTGGATTTCTTCCATAGGAAAACCACAACTCTACATAATACTCTAGCTAATGTCATGTATATACAGTAATTTACAGATTTTTATAGTGTTTAATGTTCCTAAACACTAAACAGAAAACTAAGGTTTTAATAACAACTAAATCTTTCTCCTTTTTTTCATAACAATATTTCTTCTACACTGTTAGTTTAAACTTGCAAAAGTTCTATCTGAAGCGTACAACCTCAAAATTAAATTTAACTTTGACAGTTCTTTTTTTTCATTAGCTTAGTACAATTACAAAATTTGAAAACATTACCATTTAAAAAACTATCCAAATTATGGTTTCAAGTAATACCAGTAAACACATTATTCCAATATACTCATTTATATTATCATTACTTTTTCTTTCTACAACTAACTCAATCTTCTATCCACTTTTTGAACATAAAACTAATTTTATAGAAATTCCACTTACAGGTAAGTCTTCTATGATGGATTTTATTAACTCTTAAAATATCAAAGCTACACACCATCAAGTGGAAAGGACTTATTCATAAAGGTAGAAACACTATAAAAAGTTTCAAACTATAAGGCATGAAAACTTTTTTCTAAAACCATGCTAAGAATAATTAATTAAACAGTAATTGTTAGTACTTTAACAACAGATTTCTGTCATGACAACAAACAAAAACAAGACTATAGTCTTTGGCACTTGCTTGACTCTGTTTATAAAAAGGCAAACTTGTAATCTTCTAGTAATTCATAATTTCCATAACATCAGGATAATTTTAAGAAATACGAACCAAATATTCATTTACTAAACTTCTTCAACCTACTGTTAAAAACTGTTCATGTTGCAAAACATAGTTTTATTTAAACATACACGTACAAATCTTAAAAATGTACAACTATTGATTGATATTTATCTTTAAGGAATATTTCTCTAGATTTCTATTAATCCTTTTTTTATCTAAGCATCACCATTATTTAAAATTAACAACTGCAAACATTTTGACTTCTTCTGTATCCAGCATGCTATACTGAAATTCCAAAAACACTAATATTCTGCAGAATCTATTTTACAAAAAACAATATATAAATATATTAAACAACAACATGGAGATAATTTAACTAAATAGATGCAGTTTAAAAATTTTCGAATAATAAATTAAATCTAGTAACAAGCATACAATTCAACTATTACTGTGTCATTATAAAAAACTGTGTGTGTGTGTGTGTGTGTGTGAGAGCTAAGTATGAAAAAGCTTTCCAGTTGTAATCACAAAATTACTGTTTTAAAATTTCAATGTTTAATCTCCTTTATAATTTTCAAATTAAAAAATTCAAAATATTTTAATTAAGGTTTCTTTTCATATAATTTTTTTTGAATTTATCAGGCCTGGAATATGCAATAAAATGTATTTAAAACCTTTTTTTCCCATCATTTAATTGAAGTTGTGGTAAAAAAAAACTATTCTAATGTGCACGTAAGTGGATTGCATTACTTGGATCATGCAACATTTCCAAATCAAAATTCTTTATAAATCATATTCATAAAGTATAATTCACATATATTGATTTTTGTGTTAGCTATTAGTCCTGCACCTAATGATCAAAGAAATTGCCATACAACTATTGCAACCTTCAAAAAAATTGTCACTAAGGTCAAAAATTATTTTGCTAACAAACATTTCAAAAATTACAAAAATAAATTTTAAAAACGTCTAATGGAAATCAATTATGGACTTTTGAGAAAATGTAATATATAATCAAAATTGTTATTCTATTAAATACAAATAAAAACCACAACACTGTAAACCCTCATCTCGTACTTCTATAAATTTCCAAGACTTCAGAAGAAGGAATAAAATTCAATTTCTAAACTCAAACTTTTAACCCTTAAACAGCACCCATCATCAACTGATGCTGCTACCTATAACATTCCCACTATTTAAGGGTTAAACGAGATCTTTCTACAAATGCAGATTGGAACTCTTATTATAAAAATTAACATAAGCAGTCGCACCTGCACTATTACAGAGGGAAATCAGACTCAGTGGAAACACCTGTTAAGTAGGAACAATGCAGTCACTTACAGTGGAAAATTACACTAATTAGGATATTAATGTTAGTGTAAACAAAAAACTAAAATATATATCATGTTGTATGTAACAAATTTAACAGTGGGATATTAGACTTGATTCATATATACTTAGTAATAATTACACGTGGTAATATTCAAGAAAATATTTATTAATGCTACCTACTTAAGCAATCAAGCAAGCACGCATAAGGTCGTCTGTCTGGCTGATACCTCACCTGCACGAGGGTGAATAAATATTATCTACTTAGCACATAAAATTCTCGTAATTTTAACCCAAGTAATTCACTCAATCTCTTAAAATCCTCAGTCTTCCTGCAACAGAATCACAAAAGACCACAAAAAATGAGAAAGCAAAAATGATTTGATGCTCACTAGCTTGACTTGACCAATTTACTTGACAACTAATTCAGGTTTTAAAAATCTGCAAACAAGAAATACCACACACAAATAATAGGTGTTTGGATACCTCTCATAAGAAAGTTTTCCAATGTTTATGAAAATTTAAGATATTATTAAAAAATAAATGTCTATATTTAGATTTCTGAAAATTTCACACTAGAAATCCTAATGAAAAATCAAGAAAATCTGGAGCTCTAGAGATCAACTGTTAGGGTCGAAGTGAAAATTTACACAAGCATGTTGTACATGGTCATTCAACAGAAAACACACTAAACATCTAGGTAGTTGTTGTCTCACTTTTAAGTTCAATATTTTGTTCTCCATAAGTTACTTTTCTCACACAATAATACCAGTACCTGCTTTGTTTAACAAGTAACGTTATTTGGATATTACACATAGTTTAAGTTTCCCAAGGGAAACCAACATCAGATGTTTCACCAAAAATTATTTTCAAAATACACACAATATTCATTCAACATAATCCCAGCTTGACCATCATCTACAACAAACTTAGAATGCACCACATTATTTATTAATATGGTAGTCTGAATGGTTAAAAAGTACTTTGTTGAAACTGCTACACGGTATAATCCTTTAGCTCAATTGGTAGAGCACTTCCCTAATGTCCAAAAGGTTTCCAATTCACTTTCAAGTCTAAGAGATGAAAAACTGGTGTCCAACTTATATTAAGAACCCATATTACTTACGAACATTCGCAGTCTTACAGTGGGAATTAGTGCTACATATAAACATTTGCATTCTCACAGAGAAATACATATTGTGTTTAAACATCTGTACTGTTATACTGGGAATTCATATTAAATATATATGTGCCAATGCTACTAAGAAGTTGCTATAAATAGAAACAAAAAATAACCAGTGTGTATATCACGTTTCATGTGATGTCATTACATTAAAATCCTTATGTTTAATTCATATGCATGTGCAAGCTGCAATTACTAGTGATTCTCACAAAAACAGTAAACACCTACATTATACAACCAGGTTTACACCAATAAGTTGCTTATCTGAAGGCTTATTCAGAAGAGGATGAATGTGTCGTAACCACTTAGCACACACAATATATTCTAATAGGATACTTTAACCAGAGTGTACATGAAAACCTCTCAATGTCTGTTCACATGCACAGTAGACAAATATCATTGTCACCAAATCTTAAAAGACAGTTAATTATATCTTAAGTATATACAAATCAACACTTCATTGGTTGCATGACACAATTCCTTTTTCTAATTGATAATCACAACTGGCTTCATGACATACACACGTGAACACAAGTTTCCAAAATATAAAATTTATTTGACAGCTCACAAACTGTTTACTACTAGCAATACACAAAACTTTGGCAAATAAATTTTATACATGGTATACACATAAAAATACTTTGATTTGACTTCCTTGTGCAACTACTACACACCATTAATTAGTCGTACCAACCACAGCATACAAGAAACAGCTAAATATAGCTTTAGTTCTGCAACACTGCCAAGGTCATTTTAAGAATATGTTGATTTTAAAGCAACACATTGGACATAATAATAATATTTACATTTTTTGCAGCATATAATTTCAAAACACATCTTGGATTTTCTAATAACTCCTTTTTAAAAGGTTGAGAGCATTTTAGTTTTTATAAAAGCTTAAATTATTCAAACAAACGTTTTTAACTTATCCTCAACAGCTGAACTGACAAATCTGGTTGTCTTCACTACTGACCATAAAGATTTTACCAAGCAAGAAACAGTTCTGGTATACTTCAAGTTAAAAATGCAATAAACATAATAAAGTTCCTAAGTACAGACATTCAAAGTGTTGTTTTTTTAATCTTCAAAAGTTAATTGGCCCGGTCCATGGTTCCTCATATACCTGCGGTAACTTTTGTACTTTGCATTTTCTGCAAGTTTAGCTTTCATTTCATCTTCTTTTTGTTTTTTCCAAACTTTAAAATTTTCCTCTTTCCATAGTTCTTTTTTCAAGTAAAACAGTTTTTCTTCCTCTTCTATTGAATTCCACTGAGAGTCATTACATTTTAATTTCTTTCTTATAAGATAAAATTTTTCCTCTTCTCCAAACTCTTCTTTACAAATGTTGAACTTCCACACCCATTTAAAGTACCACACAATGTAAGCTCCAATGGTATACGGTAGTAAAATGAGTTGAATCCATAAAATATCTTTGACTGAAGGTTTGGAATATCCTCCTTTAATATCAACCTTTTCTTCAAGAACTTTCCTCAGAATTGCTTCTTCTTCCTCTTTTATCACCTCTTTTGGACGACGGTCCTTCTTTTTAGAAGAGTTTAGTAAGCCTTCTTGTTTTGCTATATCAACTGCCTTTAGCCTATATTTTGGAACAGTCACTAAATAATCAACAGCAGCCTTATAACGTGACCATGCACCCCAGTACTGAACAACTGAAATTACTGTTATTGTTACTGCCAAGACAATTCTTACATCTACTTTAGGTGCAACTCTTCTCCTGTAGTAACGATAATAATGTCTGTATACCTCATCAGGATTATCCAACATGTAGTCATAATCTGCTCTAGATTCTTCATCTCTTAAGATTTCATAAGCTGTTGCCAACTGAGTAAACTGTTCCTCAGCCTTTTTTTTAGCTTCTGTAGACCGATGCATATCTGGATGATATTTCCTTGCCAAACGTCTATAAGCACGTGCAATCTCACTTTTAGATGATTCTCGAGGAACACCGAGAACATCGTAACAGTTTTCTTTACCACAGTACAGCCCTTCTAGCTCCATAAAACCATGTATAGCTTCTACCATGATTAATACCAATATCAAGGTGAAAATATTTGAAAGAGTAAATCCTCTGTCGATATTCAAAAACATTTTTAAGCCAATAAAATGAACCCTCACTTCCTGGAACAGTAGAATTGTTGTACGTCTCTTTAATTACTTAAGTAATTAGTAGATTAACTTTACATAATTTACACTTAAAGTTCTTTAACTTGAAGTTTAATTATGATTCCAAAAAGCCAATTTTTAACCTGATTTCCGGTGGGCCGCAAACTGGCAACCCATCACTTTCTTTACTAAAACAAGAATAGGACCGATTATGAGGTTTAAAATGAAATGTTACTTAATTTAGGCTTACAATTTTAATTTAATTTTAAGAGTATACAACTTACAAGTCTACTACGAGAGTATAATATATTAAGAATAAGAAGGCCAATATTATCAATTGCTAATATTTTTAAATACTATATGATAATAACTGAAAATAATACGAAACTAATTCAATAATGTTTGCAACAGCATTGCCACGTTTATAAACTTCTTGTGATCGTACATCAATTTTAACATAAATAATCATGCACTCATCGTGTTCTACGCACTACAATAATTCGCCCTCTATTAAATTTGACATTATTTATTTTTATATTTTTGTTGAGTTGACGGCAGTGTATTTAGTTACATATTATATCTGTAATGAACAAGATAGTTGTTGATTTCAGGCTTCCATACCTATTATAGAAAAATTTTTATCTAAGTATATACACGTAATATTTTACAGAGTATCTATGCAGTTGTGGTATTCTTGATATGATGTTTCTTGGTCGTAAACTTGTGCTAATTTTTTCACAATCCACACAGGTAAAGGCTGGAAACTGCAACAATATAATAATAGTTTATATTTGTTTCTGTACGGACTTTTTGAAGGGTAGCCTATTGAAAAATCGTTACAATAACCTTTGCACTAGGTTTGACTCAACACCATGTATAGAGCATTGTTTGTGATACGGTGTATTATCAGTTGCACTGATTTCCCTAAGAGTCAGTGGTGTTGTCCTGCGGGATTGTGAAATAGCATCAAGCTTTCATTTCATGTTTCCTTTCATAAAATACGAATTATTTTCAGTGTTGTTTTCTTATACATTTTGCTCGACAGGATTTTAATCGTGTCTTTAACATAAAAATATTAAATTAAATTAGTTTTTATCATTAGCTAAAACTTTCTGGCCCTTCCATATAATGTTTCTTTGAAATAATATAGTTGAGCAATGACTAGGCTCCCCAGTTTATAATCAATTAATTATCATGGGCGTTATGATAAATAATTAACTTGATAATTATCTATTATGTCGATAGGGAAATGTGTGTGTGTGTCTTATTATAGTAAAGCCACAGTAGGCAATTGGGAAATAAGGGAGATTGTTGCAGCCTTCACTTCTGAATTTAATAGTATATGGCTGCTAAGAAAAATACAATAGACTCAACAGAAAAAAAAAATCATTATGGAGCAAATCTAGATTATCTGACTTTAACTAAGTTTAATACTAAAAGAAACTGTGTAATACACAATGAATTAATCTTTCTTTACACTCGATAATAATAAAAATATACATAATGAAGAACAACATATTTACTGCAGAACTCTCTATATTCAAGAAGTTATTTCTTTGATAGATTGTTTAGAAAGAGTATTCACCCTAAAATTTTGTAGAATGGACAGCACCTGAAGGCGGAAGACTTTCGAAACGTCGTTCTCTACATTTGTGTCTCCACAACAGGCAGTTGCCATCCATTCTACAAAGTTTCATCAAGAAGTTATTTATCTTGACAAATGGCAGTGTTTTCACGACACGTGTACAACCCACTTAAGAGTTCGTCATTCTCATTGAAACGTCAAAAAGGTTATATTATCGAGATATCATCTGAACTGGCAGTGAAGAATGTTGCTGGCAAACCTTTACACATAATCGATACATCTTTGTAGAAATATTTTGAATGGAAAGATAAAAATTATATTTTAGGTCAATAACTCAAAACAAGATTTATCAAGAACAAAAAGAATTTAGTGACTTTCTTGACAGAGGTTCAAGAGGTTCTTGACAGAATTTTAGTGACTAAAATATTTTAATTTCTACATTGATATAATAAATAATAAATACATGGTAAGCTTAAATACCATACTATGGAACATGTAAACTTGTGAAAGGCCGGACTTTCTTTGTTTTACAAGAATGCCTAAGTCACGTATTTACTAAGATCCCCCCTCTCTCTCTCTAGATTCCTCTTGTTTGGTCCGGCATGGCCGCGTGGTTAGGATGTTCGACTTGCAATTTGAAGGTCAAGGGTTTAAATCTCCACCCCACCAAACATGCTCGCCCTTTCAGCCGTAGGGGTATTATAATGTGACGGTCAATCCCACTGCTTGATGGTGGGCCATAATGATTAGATGCCTTCCTTGTAGTGTTTCACTGCTAAATTAGGGATATAAAAACCAGATGGTGCTCATATAGTTTTGAGCGAAATTCAGAACAAACCAAACAATCCTTTTGCTCTTCATTTTCTTAGTCGTTGTAACTATCATCAGTAATTAGGCAAGAGACAAGAAGCATTCCACATATCTTTAATAATACAAAACTGTGTTTGTTGATTAAAACTTTTTTATGTGTTAAAACTACACTTGTTTTCTTGTAACGATCACGTTCAACTTGTTTTGTTAACAGTATTACATCTGTATTTTATGGAAATTTTTGGTTTTTCTGTTGGAACTCAGTGATATCAATGCCATATACTAAATGAAAAGAAACATGTTGCTGCTATTTAAAAAAAAGTTTTTATTCTAAATATTATGACGCACTTATTTTTTTACTGACTATTTCGTTAATCACGCTATCATGGCAGGCACGTTTCTCAAAGCACTCAAAACTTATAGTAAATATAAAAAGTTATAATGATAGTAAGGACCCTATACAAGAAAATGACAAAGTCTGAGATGGGCAGTCTTCTGAAGTTAGAAATTTTACGAAATACAGTAAGAGTAACGTCGGCATTCCTATTCCATTCCACGTAGACACTCAATGCTTTGTGCATTATACAATCTGTGTTTGCAGGGAGTCGACCCTTATATTATGTACGAAGTCAAAGAGAAAAAAACAATACACATCATACGAAATATAAAATTCACATATTCCTAGGATAATTACTTTAAAAAACAAAGGTTTATTTAAGGCAATGTTTTAAACGTACATTTTTATTTGAAAATACTCATTTTCTACGAATAAAATTTCATACCTGTTCAGTCTAGGCATATATTTGCATGTAGCTATACATTCATCATATATAAAGAATTTGATTACAAAAAACTGTAGATCTTATTGTATTCTTAAACATACCCCCATAACATTCTCCACCTGCAACTTAACATTTTACATCTTGAACTTATGTTATCAACTATCCAATACAAACAATAAATCATCGTAAATTGTCTCAAAAAGGTGCTAGCTAATTGTATTACCTTACAATGTATAAAGTTAGCTACCATATCAAATAATACTTTTATTAATAATTGAGTATAAAAAACAGTAAATAAGATAAATAGAGAATGGAAATTTAAAAACTTGCAAATAGGGACTGTAAAAAGTCAGTAAACTACTATTTTGGCTCCAAGCTGTTATTTAGAATTATATTTACAATTTATTGAGAAATATTTGCATGCCTCAATTAACAAGTAGATTTGTATCAGGCATTCTTTCTATATTTTAAAAGCCTCCCCCTGCAAAGGCACAGTAGTATGCCTGCAGACTTGCAACCAAAAATCCGCGTTTTGATAGACGTAGTGGACAGAGTACAGAGTCTATTGTGTAATTTTATGTTTAATTACAAAGTTGATATTTTAGCCAATGTTGGAAGCACTTACCGGAGCGCATCAAACCAACAACAACAATCAAATCTCAACATTAAATATAACTTAATACTTTAACATGGATTTTGTAACGAAAAACACTTTCCGAAAAAACAGCAATTAATTTCTGATTATATGCTTTCGTTTTAATTTGTCTTTGTTAAGTGCTGGTTGTACTGCTTCTTTTGGTTTCTTTATATATTATACGTATAATTTATGAACGACAAGTTCCTGTTAGTTTATCTATGCCTTCTATACTCTTCACTACACTAAATTTTAAAATGAAAGTAAAACACACAAAGCTAGCCCTTACCATTCAAATACTTATTAAGCCTTCCATAAAACACTATTAAAATAATTAAGATACTATATTTGAAAGTAATTTATTCCAGAAGTCAATCAACTTGCTGGAAAAATAAATCTATCTTAGCTGTAGCTTTACTCTTACTATATTTGTGTTCTATAGTCTTACTATCATCATCATTAAATACAAAAAAGATGATACATTAAAACTATAAGCTCTCTTTATAGTCTTAAACACATGAATCAGCTTCCTTATAATTATTTTTTCTCCAAAAGAAAGCAATTTCAGAAAGCTTAAACATTCTCGTATGACAATCTTTCTATTCTAAGTATCATTACAGTAGCCGTCTACTAAACATGTCTCACAAATTCAACGTATTTTCAAAGGTAAAGAGTCTAAGACTGAACTCAGTATTCTAAATGTGTCTACGCAGTGGCATATACAATTACACTTTAAACACTTTAGACTTGTAAAATTTTATTTACCCTATGTGTAACAACACTACATTGCTTGGATAGTTCACGAGACTGAACAGCCAAAAAACCAAGATCCTTTTATCCATAACAGTAATAAGGTTATTCTCATCAAAATTAGACTCATAATTCAAACTGTGATATTCCCTTAATATATTCTTGTATACAATGTCATAACACAAACCGCATTTTACCTTTCTAGTTTATACTTTCTTGTGGAAAGTTCTGAATAAAGTTTGAATAGTCCATTTACAACTAATTGCACCAATAGTATATGGAATTTCGTATCGGTGTGAATAGTGGCCACAGATTACTGGTTCTATCTTGCCGTCGATCTGTCGAGTTACAGTATTTCAAAGAATAATTTCTGTGAACTGTTGCATCTACCTGTTTGAATAGAAAATATACAGTTGACAAGAGATTTTCTTTGTTTCTAATAGCTGCGAGTACAGAAGGAAAGAATTACCTATCAGGATTTGTTTGTTTTGTTGAATTTTGTGCTAAACTACCCAAGCACTGCCATTCTTTAGCAGTGATAGAGGAAAAGACAGATAGCCAACATCACTCAGTACCAACTATTGGGTTAATTTTTACCAACAAACAGTGACACTAACCATCACGTCATAAAACACTCCAAAGCTGGAATATCAGGCATATTCTTCTTGACTTTCAAAGCTTATAAGTTACTTTAACAGTGCACAGTCCATTCACACGATAAACTTTATATCCTGCAGGTAGTTTTCTATAGTTTGCCAAAGGTCTTAAATTAGTGCAGGTGATTACACGTTTCATTCCATCCTGAAACTGTGACAACATTTCTTCAGTTCTATTGGTATTGGTACCTAGCCCGGCATGACCAGGTGGTTATGGCGCTCGACTCGTAATCTGAAGATCGCGGGCTTAAATCCCCGTCACATCAAACATGATTGCAATTTCAGCTGTGGGGACGTTATAACGTCACGGTCAATCCCACTATTCGTTGGTAAAGGTGTAGCCCAAGAGTTGGTGATGGGTGGTGATGACTAGCTACCTTTCGTCTAGTCTTAAACTGGTAAATTATGGATGGCTAGCGAAAAAACCCTCGTGTAACTTTGCGCAAAATTAGAAAAACAAACAAATCACCATAATAATGTATAATAAATGGTCTAATAAGAATTACATAGAATGAATTATATGAATTTAAATAACATCTGTAAATAGATAAACGTAGCTTTGGGCGAAATTCAAAAACAAACAAAGAGTGGTACCACTATCCAGCAGAAATTCTTAATTTCATTGTGGATATAATGAAAGTAGAGTTTCGACCTAAACATGTTTTTTACAACAATAATGCTTCGTGAAATTTGTCAGACCATTTGACATGTGAATCAATTTTAAGGCAAACTGACAAAAATGGAGCAATTTCAGAAAATCTGCCCACAAAAACATCAGTAATAACCCAATATTTATGGTAGAAATTCAACTTTTGTGCATAGAAGCATTTATATTCCTGATTTTAACTTCAAGCCTGTCTTTCTCATCTACCGAATCACTAAATTAGGTTTTAATTAGTAGTGACGATCGCGCGACCAAAAACCGAGAAACATTGACTTTTATCCTCATTGCAACCCTCTTAAATGTAATCTCCATTACTATCTGAAAAGGTTATTTTTATGTAAATGAAAATAAAAGTGTGTATCTGTATTTTCATGAAGCATATGAAAAGGTTCAACATAGAAGGCTTGTAAAAAAAACATCTGTAAGGGTTGGGGATAAGTTAGCAAATTGAATAAAAGATTAGTTGAATAGAAGAATATAGAGGGTTGTTACCAATGGAGTTTAGTCAAACTAGATAAATATCACAATGAGGTACTTCAGAGTTCAATCTTAGGACCTTTCTCTTTCTGACTTACATCAATAATAAAGATGTAGGAAAGGTGAATAAATGACTTAAATTTAAAGATGACATTAAGCTCCAGGATTTTAGTAACTGTGAAGACGATGATGCTAATTTAGAGAACTTAAATCATTTTCTAAGTTGGTTAAAAATGACGAATGGGTTTTAATTACAAAAAGTGCAGATAACACATACAGGATATCATAATTTGAATTATAAATATAATTTCGATGTGTGTGTGTTTCTTATAGCAAAACCACATCGGGCTATCTGCTGAGTCTACCGAGGGGAATCGCACCCCTAATTTTAGCGCTATAAATCCGTAGACCTACCGCTATACCAGCGGGGAACGAATATGATCTGGATGGATTTGTTTTTTTCTTATTTTACGCAATGCTACACGAGAGCTATCTGTGCCAGCTGTCCCTAATTTAGCAATGTAAGACTAGAGGGAAAGCAGATAGTTATCACTACCCACTGCCAACTCTTGGGCTACTCTTTTTTACCAACGTATAGTAAGATTGACCGTAACATTATAACGCCCCTACGGCTGAAAAGGCGAGCATGTTTGGTGCGACAGGGATGCGAACCCGCGATCCTCAGATTACGAGACGCACGCCTTAATCCACCTGGCCATACCAGGCCTTTAACAATGGGAAAAGTGAGACTACAAACACATGTATAATGTTTTTTTCAGAGTAGGAAGTCATCTTATCTAATATAGTTTTATGTTTTTAATAGGATGGTTGGTCTTTTTAACGGATTGCCTTCAGATGTTGTGAAAGAAAGAAATTAAAATAATTTTTTTTTTAAATCTCAAAGCCAGCCCTTGTCATTCATACACCTCTCAAGCTTTCTTTTAAACTTACTTACTTATAGTTTTCATTTCATTTAGAAGATGGATCAGCAGAGATGAACCAATAGGTTCCATGTTGTTACAAAACGTTATGTTATGTTATTACGTAAGTTGAATGACATGATGCCAAACTTATAATACCCATCTTGAATGTCAAAAGGAGTCATAGGTCTTTTTTGTTACTCAATTAAACCTGCCGGCATCTGAATCCTAAGTCTAAGATGTTGAACTACTGGGCACCTTAGTTCACTTAGTTGGTTGAAAACCGTTGCAAAGTAACTCTTGATGTTTCATTTCTTGTTGAACAGATCATTGTTTAGATTAATGCTGCCTGAGAAGCAAGTAATGAATTTCGTGTGTTGGTTCTTACACCAAATTACATCAAACCAACGTATTAAACCTCATCTGTAATGAATAACGATACACCCCTTGTTGACACAAATGTATTATGATTCTATCTATAACATATACATTCCATTGCTCTTGGATTTGGTTTGGCTGCCCATGTGACTGTACAGCGAAAACAGTTGACATGTTGCATAGGAAAAATGATTGACAATTTCCACAGTACAAAAATTTCTAGGATACCAATCCCAGAATCCCATTAGTACACAACTACCTGAAAAGCTAGGCTAACCTGATTGATTGGAGTTATATTACTTTTCTGGAGCCAAAGCTGAAGCAGCTATAGTTTGCTGAAAACCTTTGTGTACCTACTGTGTAGTTAGGTGAAACTAAGTCTCAGATACCTTGTCGCATGTAGTCGTGTTGCATCATAAACATCACGGAAGGATTAAAAAGTCCTAATTACTTACTGAGAGCCAGTATGGTTTGTGTTGCAATGCTAGAATTGTTTAGTTGCTGGTTTGCTTGTCAAAGCTCGAACTTCGCGTTATGTCCATATTTCATGAGGGTGCTCTGTCTGAAGCACAGAAAGTGTTGGTTTGTTCTTCTCTTGTGTGCCCCCTGCTAGTACAGCGGTAAATCTACGGATTTACAACGCTAAAATCAAGGGTTCGATTCCCATCGGTTGATTCAGCAGATAGCCCGATGTGGCTTTGTTATAAGAAAACACACATACACACTCCTCTCTTGTGATTTATTCGAAGTTGCGGTTTTTAATCTTTTCTCTGTAGTAACTATCTTCGTTATAGTGAGAAGATCTCTCACGAGGTAGTGCTTTAATAAATTTACTTATGACTATATGCTATTAAATCTTTAAATCTGCTGAATATTTCTGACCAAAAGAAAAGGGATTCATATATTTGAATGTGATTTACAATTCAGGTAAAGCAAAACATATGTAAATATAATAAATTTAGTACATTATTTTATTGAATAATTTTTAGATAAACTCTGAAGAAAGCCGAATTTTTATTTAAATGTGAGTGAATAGATTTCAGGCGATGGGCAAACGCTTTGCAGATTGAATTTTGGTTTTGGCATTGGTAAAGGTTTCAGGAGTGAAGAGTGGAATAGTTATCAAATATTCCATTAGATGGCGCTAAACGTATTACACTACTTGGACGTTCTGCAGGATTGTGGGTAGACTTATGCGGAAAATTGAGATGGATCGGTAAGTCGCCGAAATACTACGAAACTAGATGTCTGCCGAACTTGTTTTGGGTAAGCTTGTATAATTCTGATTGATCCTAAGTATTCACTACTTTGCTGTAGTGTAAACTGCCTTTTTATTTTATAAGAAATGATGATCCAAAATTGTTAGTGTCAGAACTGACTTGGTGGATAAGCGATTTTGAATATGCCGTACTACAACCCGAGTGCAATGCATCTCGAAAATGTGTAATGAAGTACTGTGGATTGTAATGTAACCTAATACAGGCCTATATTGTAGTATTATCGTATTGTATACAGTAACTTAGTAAAAATCATCAATAAAATTTAACGTTATGAAAATATTATATTTATTTACATGAAAGAAAGCATCCAAATTATTTTTTTGGAAAATCACAGATTTGAAAGTTTTGTCATTTGATAACGATATGGTTAAAAATTGAATATTAAAATGGTAAATCATATTAACATATTTAAATTATGAAATTTATGGAAAAGAAAAAAATATTAACATGATATAATATAGATATTATTTGTAAGGACAAAGGGGCTATGAAATCATCAATAAATGTTTTTTGTTATTGTTCCAAGGTAATATAGGGTTAGCATTGCCACTAGCCACTGCTGTTTTATTTTACTTTTAAAAAAACATTTAACACATCTTGAATTTTATAAGCATGATTTTGAAAGTACAAGGTGCTCAGTAGTCTGCTAGTTCAGTGTAGTGAGATAAATTTCTTAGTTTCAGACCTAGTCTCCAAGTTATTTTTCTATTTTCCTTTTTTTTCCTTCTGTTGACAGTTTGATAGTGCATTTGATTTGTCTTTTACATTTTACATGAAATATATAGTAGCAAGAAAAATCACATCAGTTGTTAAGTATTCCTTGGTTTATTAAACTGAGAAAATTGAAATTACTTTAAATAAATTACAGGAGTGTTTATTTTTTTTGCTTTTATCATTTTTGTCAGTTGAAAAACTAAATGTTTTGACAAATGTTTCACAAAAGTGTTAATATTTATAACATATGCACACACCATCATTATTATGGAGCACAATTATTATTGCGGTCAGTGGAGAGTCTGTTAAAAAATTTCTTGCACAGAGAATTTTTATATTGTGCTGGTCACTTTTACCTGAGCTGACACCCAAAATAGCTCAAACTGTATAATAATTTGAATGATAAAATACTTTTTTCAAGAAATTGCATCTCCATTATAAAATTATTCAACAAAAAGTCAACATTCTTTACCCTTAGAATTATTTGCATTTGAAAGGTATTACATCTTAAATTATTTATCCAATTAAATGAAATCTTGTAAAATGTATAAAAAAATATAGTACTTAGATTTAAACAGGTTGTACCAGAAAATTGTTGTAGTTTATCTAATATTTAATTATAATCAATTATATAAATTCTATAGGCATCAGAGCTTGAAATGTGGTATTAATAGCTTATGTTTCAATTTTAGAAAAGGTTTGGGAGAAACATGCATTAGGTACATCAGAAAAATATAATAGAATAATAAGAGTTAAAAAGGTATTAGGTTTTTTAGTACTTACAAATTTAGTGTCAAATTGCAGCAAACTGTATGTATAAAAAAGGTGTTGAGATTCATGTCTTATATATGCTATACATGTGTACATATTAATTAGAAACATTTCTTAGTTTTGAGAAATTATTGGAAAAATAAATGAAATATTAAAGTAATATGTATGACAAAATTTATAATTTTGTTTGTAGTTGTTTGATCCACGTGTGTGTAATAGAATAATACAAATTAGTTTAATATAGTAAGTAACTGATCTGTTTGAATACTGATACAAATTAAAATACCACTGTTGAACTTGGGTATATGCCTTATGTGAACAGCGAGTTATACTTTTTATCAAAGGGCACATTTAAGATCTTAGCCATTTCTCTTCATGGTTTCTGTGCTGTCTAATTTAGTTCATATAACTTGTATCTTTCTAGATAATTTTTTATTGTTTTAACAACAGCCTTTATAGGTTCATAACAACAAACATTTGTTGTTACTGTAAAGCAGCAAAGGTATACAGAAAAGCACTATTGACAGGAGTATTTATTTTATTAACAAAATAAATTATTTCTCTTCATTAAGGTCTTTAGTGGCTCAAAAGTAAGTTTGAAGGCTTGTGATACCCATGGAGGATGTAGCACTGATGGCCCAATGTGTAGCTATGTTTAACAACAAATGAATGAATAAATTCTATATAAAATCTTTGATATGTGGAAGAATACTGACTACAGCTTTAAACTTAAACATTTTAAAGTAAGAAAATAATACTTAAAAATTATAAAAAAATTGATTTACTTCCACCTTTAGAATCTTATTTAAGATTTAGATATGTAGCTTTTTTGAAATTAATGTAGATTACTTTGAACATCAATTGTTTTGTAACTTTTCTGAATTCATAATTAGTAATATTTTGCTGGTGAGTTTCATAGACTCTGAAGTACTCATCTGAGTTAGTATACTAGAAAGTGGTTGGACATTGTAAAGAAATGTGTGGTTGGACATTGTAAAGAAATGTGCATCATTTGATTAATAATTCTACCAGATATTTAAAGTATATTGGAGTTTGTTTTGTTAGTTATTCAGCATAATGAAGCCTGCTCTAATGTTAAAAGTATTAATGCATAAAGAATAAAAAAATGCATATGTAGATTTCATCTTGTGTGTTGCTGTCTTACAAAAGTATTCAGATCATTTAGTGAATTGTCCAAATAAATGGCAGATGGTTTTAATTATGATAAATACAAGATATTGTATGTGTGGGTTATCGTGATTTGAAATAAAGTATAATTTGAATGTGAATAACCTTAACAGTGTCATGAAAAAAAGGGATCTTGATGTAATTGTTGATCAGTCTCTGGAGCCATCCAAGGAATGTGCTGTTGTTAGTGGTAGGACAAATAGGATTTTAGGTTGTGTCTCCAGAAATATTGAATATAAGACTAAAGAGAGTATAATTTCATTGTACAAGTCACTGGTTAAGTCACATTTGGAGTATTGTGTCCAGTCTTGGGCTCCTTATCTTAGGAAAGGCACTGACTTGTTGGAAAGAGTCCAGAGGAGGATTACTTGCATGCTAGCTGGGATTGAAGGGTTGTCATATGAGGAGAGGTTGAATTCTCTCAGATTGTTTTACCTTGAAAAACAGAGTTAGGGATGATCTGATTTAAGTGTTTAAGATTGTAACAGGAATTGACAGTGTTGATGCATTAACATTTGTTATACTTAACAGTAAGAATTATAGAACTAGGGGACAAATATAAATTTAGGTGAAGTAGAAGCCATCTTCAGCTAAGAAAATTTTATTTTTCAAATTAGGTAATTGTCTTATGGAATGGATTATCTTCAGATGTTGTGGAGGCAGTAAATTTGAGTGAGTTTAAAAGAAAGCTTGATAGGTATATAAATGATAAGGGCTAGCTTTAAATGTTTTTTTTTAATTTGGCTCAGTGAATGGAACAGTCAAGGTGGTTCCTTGTTGTCTCTAAACATTAAGATACTAGTAAAAGCTTCTGTTATGTGTCCCATATATTTTATATAATGTTATTTTAATATTTATTCTTCTAGCTTGTTAACATGAATGTTTTCGTTACTGGAATGCCTTCATAGGGCATTTTGCCACAACTGATTTTGCACAAGTATTAGAGAAGTGATGTAGTTGCACATTTTCACTTAAATGTTTTCATTAAGATGAATTTGGTTTACATAAAACAGATAGTGCACTATACAAGTTTTTATTTGTTCTCTAATATGGTAATAAATGCTCAACCAATTTGTGCTTAAGTAAATATCTTAAATATAACAATATCATAAACCATGCATTATCAAGAACCTTCGTAAGTTTAGAAGTAATTAGTTTTTCATAATAGTAAACATTTATATATAAAGAAACCAAATAACTTGTAAATCTTCATATTACTGGGAGAACAAAATCTATCGCAATCCTTGTAGTTGATCTTAATATTAAAACACAGCTCAAGTTTAAACATGAACTAAATTATTATTATGAAGTTATTCTGTAATACATTAGACTCCTACATAAATATTATAAACTAAAGTTGCAAACAATATTTATACATTTCAGAGCAAATTTTGAACATTTTTAATTTAAAAAAAAATGTTTGCTTTAAGATTTGTTCTCCATGTTTCTGTATGGGTCATCTTAAGTTATCTGTTAAAAAGTGTTACTGTATGAATTGTCTCAAGTTATCCACTTAAAAAAAATTTAATGAATTAGTCTATTTTCACAAGTTTTTCATATGTTTGTTAATGTGCTATTTTAACTTTTGTATGATTAATTGAATCAGTTAAAGAAACAATATAAGCATTTGCAGTGCATGTTTTTTACTTTAGGTGATGCTCAAGAATTATAAACTAGACATTATTGTAGTTTGAATTGTTCTTCAGTAACTATTTTCAAGAACATTGTTGCTTTTGAATACCTTCATTTTTCATTTTTATTTTTGTGTTCTGTAATTGTATACATAATTTAACATAAGTGAAAACAATAAATGTGTATTTACTTGCAAACTCTTTGTTATATAATATTCTGAAGAAAGTAGTAAATACATGAAATGTATATAAATTAATGTTACTGTCAAAGGATTGGTATTTGGTTTAAAAATCTTGGATAAAGTTAACTATAGAGAAGTAGGAAGAATGTGTGAATACATGTTAATTATAGAAACATTTTCTATTGATTTTCTATTCGTGAATATCACATTTTGATAGTATAATTGTGAAATTACTAAAAGGTATGTGTGAATTTTTATTTGTAAACAAAAGTATTTCAAGAATTGTAATTTGATACAAATGCTCCACACAAGCATAAATGTTTGGGTGCTTGTGCTGACAGCCTAAGCTAACAATAGCAATATGTATGGCTAACAGAACAAAAAAAAAACTATTTTTGGCTCTCTCTTATTTGTAAAAGTTGAAAGTGTCTGATAACAGACTGGCTTAGAAAATTCTAAAAAATGTACCTCAAGACAAGTAGATTATGGTCCTTAAGTCTTAAAAACAATGATCACATTGGTAGTGAAGTTACTCACCCTTACCTATGAATTTTACAGAGGTTACCATCTGGTAATGTTTACTTCAGAGTAAACAAATCAATTTTTTTTTTCTCAGACAGTATATACAATATATGTTTTGGTTCATTTATAAGGGGAGAAGAAAGTTTTAACTCTAACATGATTAAAAATTTGAAATGAAGCTTGTCAGTTAACAAGTAGAATTATTTCTACTCTGGTCTTTTGTGCACGTGTAATGGGAATGTATTACTGATGAATGATATTAATGTTCAGAACAAGAATAGTAAAAAGTGCAAGATAATGTCAACACTTAAGCTGTATCCATTCAGTTTAATTTTACCAACAGAAAGAAAATGGTATATATTTCTAATTAAGTAAAAAAATCTGATATTGTAGTTACAGTTCCTTGTTGTAAAAGTATTTGTTTTTTATTACAGGAGAACGAGAAATTTAGATATTTTTATTATTTATCAACATCAAACTATCTCTGTATAACCAAGCATAGAAAAAGCAACATTTATTAACATTTTAGAAAATATCAATCTGTCCAATGAGCTTGTATGACTAAAGTCATAAGCAGACAATGCACCATTTATTCAGTTTACATGTTCACCTGGGATAGAATTGTCACTTGTTGGTTGATATAATTATGCACCAGAGTATTTTAAGCAGCTTGCTCAAGCATGAAGCCTACATTTTTTGCCATGAAGTATATCTTCTAAAAACTGAGCTGAACAATCTTAAATTACAAATAAAAAAAATTTCTTATATTCATTGTCATATACACATGAAAATAATGTTTGACCATAAGGAGTCCTTTCTGTATGATAATATCTATTGAAGCTATGATCACCCATAAAATTTGTTTCATCTTCATGATTTTGTATTAATAATTATACTCTTCACATTGACTTGTTGTATGACATCTTATTGATTGTTACAGTCTGTCCTAATTTGACCTCAGTTTGATATGTTTTAGGCATCTTGGGAAGTAAGTATTTTGAGACATTTTTTGTAACTTTTTCCTTGGGTTCTGCATTTGAATGACAGCATAGTCTTTGTTAATAAATTTTGGTTTACATCTTAGCTATTGCAAAAAGAGAAGTTAATGGCTGTGCATCTTGCAGAGTCCTCTCGTATTTGAAAATGTTTGTTTTAATTTAATAAGTTTAGCTTTATTTTTGTTCTACATTTTAACAAATAAACTAGTGGTGATAGCTGTTTAACTATAATACTTTTAAAAAGTTCATCTTTGTGTAACTGACAAATGTATATTACTTGTGTTAACATCTTGATCTTGTAAAGTATTCAATAGGCAAGTTTTTGTGTTTGTTATGTTCCTGTTTAAAGATTTATTTGGTCTTAGCTGCTGTTATTCTTGCCAATTTGTTACTTGTTTTTCTGTAGTTAGTCGGAGACTTGTAAGAAGTTCATTGCTCTTATGTAAAGAAAGATCAAAAACACTGATGTATAAAAAGAAAGATATTTCCTTTAGGATATTTCATGCCCCTGGCTTATTACTATTGAAATTGAAACACTTATAGTCAAAGAAAAGACATCTAGTGATGAAAAGTCTGTTTTTGTTACAAAAGATAACTTTAGGATTAAAATTGCTTTAGGAAGAGTCCTGATAAGTGTCAACATGTTTTGATGGTTAATGTGTTACTGTTTCTTTTAGTATGATTATATCCACTTGTCATTAAACTCGTGTCATAGAAGATAAAAATTGGACATATTAATTTGAACTGGGCAAGAAATGTAATTATCCAGACAAGTAAAATATATCAAACAAAACTAAGAACTGCCCAAAAAATTGAATTGTAGCTATTGTGGGATTTTAATTATTTGAAAATGATTGATAATTCATGTGAAAAGATGAGCTGTGTTTCAGTTTTTATAAATGTACTATATTAAAAAGGAATTTAACATAATTTATGATTTTTGTTTTGGTAAAGAGACAGATAAAACCAACAAATAAGCATAATACCTAGACTGACCACATGAAATCAAAACTGAGTTTTTCAGTACTTTTAATGAATATACTACATCAGTATAATAGTATTACTTCAGTGATTCTGTTTGGGAATGTTATTACAGTTAAAACACCACTCTATAACAGAAAAATTGGTTAGCTGTCCACAAGCACCTTTTTGTTCCTAACAATATTGTTATTTTTGGGATACAATTTTAGTTTATTCTAATAAAAAAAAGTTCAGTTCTGGTTTTAATAAACTCTTAGATGAACCTTTAACTGAAAAAAAAAATTCAACTGTATTTTGTACTATTTATGAGCAGATCCTTTTGCTGAAAGATTTCCAGAGAAAAAAAACATACAAAAAGTCTAGCATCTTAAAATGAATTTTGATTAAGATACTCGTTGTGATATATAATTAAAACAATTAAGATATTCGTTTATGCCAGTCGATAAAGATTAACAATTATCTGTAAAATAGTGTAATGGTACATTTCTGTTCTTTCGTGTAATTTCCTTGTGTATTTATGAAGATAGTTTCAACACTGTTGTTATAGTCAGTATCTGTATGTACAGCTAAACTGATAAACAGTTCTGCAGTTCCTACAATGGTGAAAAATATCTTGAGGAACTTCATATTCAAATCACTATGACAAGTGAAGACTTACTGCAACCTGGACATGTAGTTAAAGAAAGATGGAAAGTGGTAAGTTCAAATACTTCTAAAGTTATCTAAAACTTTGCTCTTAAATGTGTGGGTAAAACTTTTTAAATTTCCCTAGTACATACTTTCTTCGTGATATTTGTGTTTATGGGTTATATCTTTATTAAAGTAACAATGTGTATGTAATTATAAGTCCTGAAATTACTGGTGTGGATCATATGATATTAACAGTATTTTTAACACATTTTTCTAAACTATTTATGCACCTAGATCCTTGAAGAATCTTTTGTGTTACTGGTTACAGGGTCCTTAACAAGTCACACAAAAACACGTAATGTAAAATAATGTCAATACTGGAGTTAATAATATTCATTGCAGTTTGAGTCCCCCAGTGTATTTATGTACAAAAGTGATTTTATATTCTCAATTCTGTACATGAAAAGATGTAACAGATTGAAATATTTATAAAAGTACTCAGTATGACATAATATGTGGACCCCAAAGACATGAACAATAAAAAAATAACTTGGTTGGTTGAGGGTTAGGGACTGAAGGTTTTTTTTTCCCCCCCTCTGTAGATTGTGAGTTTTTCATTAGTTGTTACATTTGTGATTGAAAAGATTGAGAGAGTAATGATATGTTAATGTACTTCTATCATTTGTACAAGGATTGACAGATAGAAATGTTAATGTGAGCACATTGAAATACCAATACAAAATATCTACAGTACTTTATAAAGTAGTAGCACTACAGACAAATTATGTTAAATGAGTGTGACACTTTTTCCATTAGTACTTTATAGAATATTCTTCATAATTAGTTCCTTCAACAAGTACATGCATGCAGTTATTTTCACTGGATTAAGTGTGTTCATCATTTTGTTAAGTGTTGTAGACTTAAAACAAGATTACACAGTTTTCAGTGTTTGATTGGAAAATAAGTATTTTATATATTTATACGTGTAACTCCTTCAGAAATACATTTGAAAAGGTTGTGTGGTGTAAGAGTTGCTCTTCAGCCTTAAGTTGTGCTTACTTTACCTTGGTAATCTCAGACTGCATCCTTGAATTGGCAAGGATGTTTTTAACAGCTTCCATTAGAGTTATGAAAAATCCCAACCTTGAATTCATGAACAACTAAAACTGTATATGTGCTAAATTATCATGCATACAGATTGAATAAAGATTTTTAGAAAAATACAATTCAGCATTCATATACTTTTATTATTTAAATTTAATTTAGTTGAGGGCTTGTTAGCTTAGTAGGAATTTTTGTTTGAATAAATTTTGGCTCTGGCACAATTTCTAGTTGATTAGACCTCTCCAGTACTACTGTTATCAAGTTGCATGATCTGTGAAGTGAAAGTTGAGATAACTTTGGGCAGAAAAATAGATTAACAAGGAACACTGGAAACTGGCACAACTGCAGAAACTGAAACAAACACTAAATATTCTAGGAAAACATCAGTGTAGCCTGCAACACATAGTTGGCAAAATTCCTCAAAGTTTGAGTTTAATTTGTTGTAAACTGTAGTGTACTGATGCTGCTTGTAGGAGTGTTAGTGGTAGTGTAATAAGAATCAGACACTACATGTAAAGCTTTATTGTGCTGTTTGTGTAAGAATTTACTTGTGTTCAAAACTTTTTGAAGACATGTTCAAAAATAAAAGTAGCAATTTTTAAATACAAGTACAATTTGGTATTAATGTCATCTGTTTAATCTTATTGTATATTTATTAATAAAAGGGCCCAGCATGGCCAGGTGGGTTAAGGTGTTTGATTTGTACTTCGATGGTCACAGGTTCAAATCCCCATCGCATCAAATATGCTCACTCTTTCTGCCATGGGGGCGTTATTAAGTGACAGTTAATCCTGCTGTTCATTGATAAAAGAGTAGCTCAAGACTTGGTAGTGGGTGGTGAAGACTAGTTGCCTTCCCTCTAATCTTACACTGCCAAATTAGAGACGGCTAGTGCAGGTAGCCCTTGTGTAATTTTCCATGAAATTCAAAAACAAACAAACAATTAATAAAATGTTGAATGCTATGAAAGCATAAACTGTCAAAAATTATGATACTAAAGCCTAGAATTTAAAAAAATATGATAATCTCT
Organism: Carcinoscorpius rotundicauda; assembly: GCA_011833715.1. NCBI lineage: Eukaryota > Metazoa > Arthropoda > Merostomata > Xiphosura > Limulidae > Carcinoscorpius > Carcinoscorpius rotundicauda. The sequence goes on along the minus strand of CM022393.1, from coordinate 21,274,155 downwards.
TGGGTTTAAATGCCTTTTTACCATTCACAAATTAATAATTGCAATTTTGTTTCAAAGGCTTATACCTTTTGTGATCTGTCAACAGAAGATTATAATTTTGTGGATAGCTTTAATAGCTGTGATAGATTCATAGTGTCCAATCCCCTTTTCACCTTAGAGGTTGTGTAAGGTAAAAGTATACTATGCTGAGAAGAATATTTTTCCTTCTGTTGGTTTCCTGTCCAGTTTTTCTTGTTTGGCTCCTTACCCTCAATTGTTCAAGATAAATACAATCCAATACTTTTCACTTTGGTTCTGGATTCTGCTTAGGCTCTGCTTTATTCCACCACTCACTATTGTTGTAGTCAATGCAAGTTACATTTTATCTTTTAAAGTTCAGCATCTGACAGTCCATTTCTCTTTTACTATAACAGTATTTCTTTCCTGCTCTATCTCTGTGAGCATCCCTGTTTACAGTATTTGAGAAGGAAATTTACCTGGTTTAAGTTTAAAACTTTTACAGTTAAAATGCATTCCAAGCAGGCTGTTACTTCTGAAATACTTTGCAACCCACCTCTTTTTATCCAGGATGGATGTTATGATATTCTGACTGCAACAGAGAAGTCTGGCTTTTGACTGAGAGTTTATGTAGTTTACTTAATGCTTGTGCAATAAGTTATGTGCATGGTAGAGACTGAATAACTTTGGATAAGATGATGCACTGTGTGAAGGACCTTCATAACCAGATATCAGATGGTTGTTGACAGAATGAAAAGGACTCACCAACAACTGTAACAATGTAAAAATTGATTGAAATATATTTTCTTCATTACCCTATAAAAAGTTGCAAAGATATGTATTATACTTAAGAAATTATATGCAAATTTAGAAATGATTAGACAACTCTACACTGTTTTCTAACATAAATTCTTGCACACTTAATATTTGAGCTTTTAATTTGATCGATGCAATAAAAATAGTGATATAAATTTTCACATTTCCTCTGTTTTATAAAAATGTGGTAGAATTTTATAAGGTCTCTTAAAGTTTAAATACTTTTTAAGGTAAAGAAGATTGGAGGAGGTGGATTTGGTGAGATTTATGAGGGATTAGACCTTGTAACGAAAGAGTTGGTTGCCATCAAACTAGAGTCAGCTAAGCAAGCTAAACAAGTACTCAAAATGGAAGTGGCTGTCCTGAAGAAACTTCAAGGTTTGAGAAATTAGTATTCATTTCTGGACCTCAAAAATGTTTACTTTGAAAATATTTAACCTGTTTATTATAGTATGTTATTCATTGTGTCTTATAATGTATTTATAATGAGCATTTTTTCTGAAATAACATGCCATACTTATTATGCTTATACAATTCCCTATTACATACATGTTTGTTCATTTATTCATTATTTTTGCAAACACAACACTCTTGGTATAAAATATATTTCATCTAACTTTTTATGTAGTTCTATGTATATCATATACGTATCAAGGTTTTTCTATTCTGTTTGGTCCCCCAGAAGCTGAAAAGTGGGTTTCAGTACTTACGGTGAATACAGGACAGAAACCATTGTATAGCTTTGTGCTAAATAACAAACAAAAACCCATTTCATGTGTATGATAACACTGAAGACAAGCTTACTGGTTTTATCCTTCTGGTTTAGTCCAGTGTATGTTTTAAACTTACTCTTATTAGCATGGTATCTATCTAGTTTGAAACACAGAACACATCCAAATAAGGAAAATGTGTCAAATCTGTTGCATACATATTTGCAGGGAAGGAACATGTCTGTAGATTTTGTGGATGTGGACGCAACGATCGTTTCAACTACGTTGTGATGCAGTTACAAGGGAAGAATCTGGCAGAATTACGTCGTAGTCAACCTCGTAGCGCCTTTAGCCTCAGTACAACACTGCGGTTGGGGTTGCAAATATTAAAAGCCATTGAAAGCATTCATGAAGTTGGATTTCTCCACAGAGATGTTAAACCTGTGAGATTTTGAAATATACTTTATTAAGCACTTACAGTTTTAGTTATTCTTCTCAGTTTTTTTTTTACATTATGCATATATCTGAAAAGCTAGAGAAGTGATAGAAAAAAATTAATGTGAGGGTTGTTGCTAAAAAGTTCTTAACTGATACTTTATATTTTATTTAATATGGATTTTAAACATAACTCTTGTTTATAAGTGTTTAAAAATCATTCTCTGAGACCCTACCCTTACTAGGAATTTCACTATTACTCATCTAGTTAGTAGAGATGTGTGTGTGTGAGATTTTTTGACTGGTTTGTTGTTGGAAATTTCTGGTCAGAGATGCTTTGTTAGAAAGTGTTTATTTACTGTCTTCAGCCCTTTAGTGGTTATGGAAAGTTTTTTTCTCAATCCCATGTTGTTTGCTGCAATTTCAGAGATGTTGGAAACGAATATGACTAGCTCACGAGAAGGAGGAACAGTGGAAATACATTTTACATCACTCTCTGGACATAAGGAAGTTTTTTCATGATGGATTCATAGGTACCTCATGTTCTGGATTCAGGGTTGGTTACTCAATTTACATCACTTCTACCATTATCTGTACAACTTGGTGCTTTTTCACCTTCAACTGATCCATAGCCATAAGAAAATTTTGTCAAAAGGGCAGTAGAGAGGGTTGATTTTGTTTTTTCAGTATTTTACTCTTTATTTGTCATACCCACAAAGACAGGAAATTGGCATCCAGATATCAATCTGTCTTAACCAATTCTTAGATCCTTCTTGCTTTACAGTGGAATCTTTTCTCAATCTATAATAGTTCTTTGCACCAAGGTTCTGGATTACTAAATTCAATGTTACTGATTATTATCTCCATATTCCCATAGCTGAGATTTCTCAGATCTGTGCACAGGACTCTACCTATTGGTCTTGCTTCTTATACAATGTTGTTTGTGGTTTTTGTTGGGTTTTTTTCATCAGCTGCATTCCTTGGGCTTATACACACATCATTATATGGGTGATTGGTTTCTTCCAGAGCTATTCTGTCAATCAGCAGAACAACACTCATTCCTTAGGTGTGTTTTTTCAATAACCACTTAAGTTGGACTTAACCAATTTCTGTTTGGTTTTAAGCCAAGGAAAGAACCATACCACTGTACAAAGGGTTCTCTTTTTGAGGATGTGAGCATCCATCAAGTCTCTCATTCCTTAAGGACAAGAGTATATGAGGTCTCTTCACTGGTCACTCTGCAACCGATAAATCATGCATTCCTATCCTTTGAATCATCCTGTTTCATTACTCAGGAGCAACATTATCAGTTGTAAATGGTGATTAGATTGGAATAACACTACTATTGGAGTACCCCTTCCACCACCTCATCCTGAGATCGTTCACAGATGCATCTTTTCAGGAATGTGGAGCTTAGCTTCATGGCCAGGAGTTCCAAGGTATTGAGATGGAAGATGAGCCTACCCTCCATATCAATGTTCTCTAACTCTCTGCAATACACCAGGCAATGGTTCAAATATAGTATTACCTGAAGAGAAAAACTGTTGTGATACACTCCAACAATTCAGTGATGGTATTTCAGATTCCTAATTAAAGAGTTGCTCTTTCTTAAGACTTGTTTTCATATGATGGATCTCCTCAACTGGGCTCATTCTCATTGTATTAATTCTTTAACTTGTCATGTTTCAGAAACAAAGTATTTAATTACAGATCACTTGTTTGAACCAAAATAGGTTGTTCTGACAGAATAATGTTACATTATTGGGTTTTATTGGATTTGCTCTCATTTTAATGCCTTTACAGCTCATTGAAATTCTCAGTTTCATTTGTTTTAGTCTCTAATACCTCATTCTCAAGTGTTGGCAGCAGAGCATTCATTTATGACTGGACAGGATTTCATCTGTAAACCTTTCTCATGTTTCAGCTATTGCCCTGGATTATTACTGGTTCATCTCACTCCCTGTTACACCATATTGACTGGCTCAAACATGGTTTCTGCAGGGCTCCACATTGGCAGTCTCTGTCAAGAGAATCTTGGACATTCATTACCCAGAGAAAATTGGTTTGGAAATTCATTTATCATATTTGGAAGCTCTGTAATTCTTTGCTGATATAATGGTTTAATTTCTAAAGTTTCTCTGTATTTAACTAAATTCCTCCCTAGTTCAGCCAGTGGTGTATTAAGTGGAAGTGACATTCTAGAAGGCATCCTTCTCCAATATTTTTTATCATTACAAATATCAGAAGGATTTTGAGTCCCAAGTGTTATCAGGCCTACTCGAATTCTTTCATTTTATTTAGCCCAAAATACATTTTTACATACATTGTCTCATCCTCCCTTTGAGTCCTAAGTTTTGTGTTCATTGTTTCAAGTGTATTTTTGTTTTGTTGTTGGCTTGTAGATGTCATCAGGCAGTTATTTGCAGTTCATGTGCATTGAACTCCTTATCCTTCTACATATGTTCTATTTTATCTCAATAGGTGTTTGATTCTCAAGACTAGAACATCCAGGGAAGGGGAAACTCGGATGTTTTCTGTATGGAACCTCCTTCTCACTGATGTTTCCAACCATTTCTTACTTTTTTGACCAATCCAGTCCTGATTGTTTGTCCTGTCATGACCCTCAAATGTTATTTGGCTCATGCTAACTCATTTTGAAGTACTAGAAATCAATTGTTCATTCATTTGGATGTAACTTGTCTTCCACTACTTTAACAAGGTGCCTTTGCAAACTGATTTAGATAGCCTATAATGGATTATCATTGCACAAGAGGAATCTATTGGGTGTCATATCTCACCAGATTCATCATCTCTCTACGTTACAAGCAACCTGGTGGAATTGCATTCTAGAAGACATTGTATGGGCTGGTATGTGGACTATTAATATTTTCCTATCTTATTACTGACATAATCTGGTAGTTTCTTATTCTGTGGGTTTTAGGCTACCCCATCTGTTAGATTTTAACCAGAGGTATATTCCTCAATCATTTTATTTTTCTGTGGAATCCACTCTGTGGCAGCTGTTGCCTGGGCAAGTATGTTTTTTTCTTTTCAAATCTGCACTAGCAACTACTTTCATTATAATTACTACAGGTTGATGCAGGCTCAGTTAAAAAGGAGTGTTCCATAAGACCAATCTACTTGCCTACCAGATGTTATTACCTTGTTACTATGGGCTCCCATTCTTGGTCTATCATGAGTAAAATTAAATGGGATCTGTCCATCCTTGTTAGTCTTCAGGCTGAATAAATTGGTATTGGTCTGTTTTCAAAATGTAGGGAACTTAGTTCATCTCTTGCACAGTTTTGAGGGCTCCCCAATGTGTTATTACACCCCTTTCCCAGACTTTACTAGTGGGGCTCAGAAGTTCTTAGCACCCCCAAGTTTCCAATTGCTGAGGTGGTAGACAGAGGCTTTTTCTCCAGAGTATTTTGCCCTCTACTTTGGCCCCTGGATGTTTTTCCCTCATGTCGGTAAGAGTGGCACCAGCCTACCTGAGAAACTACTTGTAATTCAGGTTCAAATATGACACTTAGCTATCTGGTTGGGGGGTTCGTGGCCCTTCTCTTTGATCATTGTTGGTTTTGTATATTGTTTGTAAAAGGATGATCACTCTCTCCTCATAATTTCAAATGCAAAGTGGTCCCATCCTAAGTCATTAGTTGAACACAGGTTCCATATCCTCCATAATTCCAGGGGTAAGTAGAATACTTCTTGTCCACTTGATTGGGGATTGAGGATGAATGTTCATAATTCCAGACCAGATGAGTTCTATTCCTTTGGTTTAGTACAGCATATATCATTCCAAGCCTGGGGTGTTGCCTTCTAGATTTTATTCAGGTGGAGGAAAAGTTTGTCCACTTCAGTTTAGCTTTATCTCTCACCATGATTCCAGTAGTGCAAAATACATCACTCTCTGGTTACAGGTTGTGGTCACAACAGCCCTAACCATCAATGTTGAATGTAACTACCATGACTCCTTAATTCAAACCCTAAGTTGTGGAACTTCAGCCATCTGGTTGGGCTGGTCTGTGTTATCAGTAATATTTATATCACCTTTGATACAAGAACTAAGTCCCAGGTGAAGAGCATCCCTGTACTTGATGTAGTGCTATTGTACTATCTTTATCTTGATAAACTCCTGTTCTGTATGGATTGTGCATCAGCTCTTCCATCTGCTCAGTGTGGAATTCTAACTATATTGTCAGCAGAGGTAAGTATTAATGGAAATACATTTTCAGTTTAAGAAAATGTTAACATCCACTTTATGGATTGAGTATCATTTCTTAAGTTAACATTTTCCTTACATGAAAATGTGTTTCAGATAAGTAGTCACCTTTACTGGTAGAGGGCTATAGTGTAATGCTGATTGCATCATACACTGGGAAAGTATACATTCCTATGTGTAGGAGCAAGAATGTTGTTCAAAGACTTGGGGAATGTGCCAAGTGTTTCTGGCAGTGGCATGAACTATTTGTTTTACATAAGTGTATAATCTAAAATACATTTTTATTTAAGGTAAATGCTCATGCTAAGGAAAAAATCTATAATTTCAGTATGTTACTTTTATGTATAATGTTTTATTAATATCATAGTTTTAAAACTATTTGGATGATGTTCACTATGGTAAACAGCTGAGTAAAATAACATTTAAGTAAACATGATATAGCATGAATGATACATCAAAAACAAAATTTTAACATTTGAACTAATAGCTCTTACAATTGTTAAGAAATAAAGGAAAACTATCATCCAGGAGTTTTGTTTTGACTAAAACATTTATTTGTGTATGACTGAGATTTGTTTTTCTATGAATTAGCACAGGAAACAATATATTACATTCTACAAGTTGTAGCAGTTTCCTGCTAATATGTTTTCACATTTTTCAAGTGATTTATGCCAGTTTTAAATATTCAGTTTCATTAAGACTTTTTTCTCATTCAAAAGTCCTCTTGCTGATAAAGATGGTCAAATATTGGAGAACTACAAGAAAAGTAAAGAGTCATTTCTACTTGAAAATTAATTTATAGAGGTTTTCTGATTATCATAAAAGCTATATTGAAAACTTTTGTAACTTCTCAACACAGTGCTAAAGTATTAAAGTAATATTTTAGAGCTAAAAATCCTATGGCCAAAGAAAACCTTTTGTAATAAAAAATTCAGCACTTAATTTTTCTGTAGATTCACGGAAATAAATTACAGTAATATACATGTAAATGAAGCAACAAACCACTTGTTTTATTTTTTTTATCAGTCTAATTTCTCCATGGGACGGCAAGCTCACAATTGTCGTAAAGTGTACATGCTTGATTTTGGTCTTGCTCGGCAGTATGTTACAGCATCTGGAGAAGTACGACCTCCCCGATCTGCAGCAGGATTTAGAGGAACTGTTCGCTATGCTTCCATTAATGCTCACAAAAACAAGGTGAGAAGAATATTTCTGATATTTTATTTGAAATAGAAATTAATATAAAAATGTTTTTTTTCATGATTTTGTAAATATGTTAATACACAATTACTACAATAAATGGTTAATACCTTAGCCAGTGACAAACGCAATGAATGTAATTTTTTGTATGTGTCCTTATAGTTTAAGTATGTTTTAGTGATAAAAGAATTTGTTGATTTTGTACTTCTGAATATGATCTTATAGTGATAACTTGGTGATGAAAGAATCTGAAGACTTGTCTTCTGATTATGTCTGTATAGCTTGTAGATTTTATGATACTGAATAAGTCCTTATATTGGGTGCTACCTTACCAATAAAAGAACTTGTGTGACAGTGATAGTTTGTACCAGCTTTATCCAAGATAGCTTTACCACTTTGCAGTGACAACAGTTGATGTGCCTATTGTTTGGATATTGGAATATGAAAATATGTAGATTATCTCAAGGTACTATAGATAAAGCACCAGTTATGGCTTATTGTCATGAAGATTGTCCCTTTATTGTACATATATATGCTAGTGATAGTAGAACGTATGTATGTTGTTTTTGTGCTGAGTATTGATACTGTACATCAAAGAAAGAATTGCTTGAAGTTTCAGTATTTGTCAGTCATCATTGCCACTTGTTTGTTGGAACACACATCATTGGAATAGCTTACAAACTTTAAGTGTCTTAAAGTTATGGTTGGATGTTCCTCTACAAGAGTACCAGTTTGTTGTACAACATTTGTTGTACAGCATAAAATTCTAAATGGAATTTTTTGCCAACCCATAAGATTATGTTCAATTGTCCAGTGTTTAGATCTTGTAAACCATTTAGTTATTAGTCATTATAGCAGCAGTGACTAAGAACCATGCAAGAAGTGACAGTTCTACATGTGAGTGGACATTGCAGATGACCAGTCATAGGAACTTCAGGGCTTGAATCTTGCATGGATCAAGGATTTAACTTCAACAGATAATTCATCACATTGTTTTTAGTCTGAAGTACTTGGTCTTAGCTCAATCATTAATTGCTGTGCAATAAGGTATTGTTGCCTATCACAAACTGATGAATGTAGTGTTGACTAGCACAGTATCTATCATTAAGGTAATCAATTGTAATTGCAGAATAAAATGCTGTAGTGTCATTATGAAAAAACAAACAAAATAATAGAACATGGGACGTGTTGGTCCATCTCGGTCATCCCATCCTCTAAATTAAAATTATTTTTTAAAAAATCTTAAAGTTAGAACTTATTATTCATGTACTTATCAAGCTCACTTACCTACTATACTCTTCATGAGCCAACCGGGTTTTTTTACTTGCAGTTCACCCTTTTTTTTCTAAAATGAATGTTTACCTTAAATGTTCCACTGCCAGTACAGTGGTAAGTCTGCGGATATACAACACTAAAAACGGGTTAAATTCCCCTTGGTGGGCTCAGTAGATAGCCCGATGCAGCTTTGCTGTAAGAAAACACAAACACTTACGTTAAATGATTAAAAATTTATCTTTCAGAATTTACCACATCTGATCAGTGTATCCAAATAACTTGGTTGTCCAGTTCAAAACAGATAATTCTTGTTGCATTCCTTCAAAATTTGTTATTTTGAAATTTGAAACCAAAATATCATTATTCCTTATTCCCATATGCAGTAAACTACTGAACCTAATAAAGCAATGATTACTTTCATCCACAAGTTTCCTAATTTCCACCTTCTCAATTATTTCTGTATTTGAAGTTAACAATACATCAAAAATAGCATTGTTTCTAGCAGGTTCCTTGACTAATTGGTGAAGATAGATTTTTGGAAATTGTTTGAAATGGCTTTCTTCTTCATGGCTCGACTAAAATATCCATAATTATGAATTTATCAACAACTAAACTATTAATCTCATAGTAAAATTTCTCACTAATTTTATCAGTTTGGTGGTTTGTAACAAATTCTCACTAAAATTATTTTTCTTTTATATCCACTAACAGAAACCCAAATAGATTTTGTTTCCTTGCTGTTATTTATGATATCCTAGACTTCATGAGGATGTAACTCACAATTTACATATAAAGCCACTCCTTCCACTCTCTTTAGTACAATATTCATATTAAATAACTATTTTAAAGACATTTTTGTGATCAAAATCTTCCATTCTTACCAGTGCTAGGCCCAGGATTGGTAGGTTTTGACTTTTAATCTGGGGTTTATGGGTTCAAATCCCTTTAACACAAAAAAAATCCTTGCCTTTTCAGCTGTGGGGGTATTGTAACATGACAGTCAATTCCCATTTGTAAATGAGTAGCCCAAGAGTTGGCAGTGGGCTGTGATGACTAGCTGCTTTACATCTAATCTTAAACTACCAAATTAGTGATGGCTAGAGGAGATAGCCCTTATGTAGCTTTGTATGAAATTAAAAAATAAACAGAAGAAATCTACCAGTGCTCCAAAGTCATCTGTTTTATTTCTTATACTTTTAGCATTACAATAGTACCAATTAAGCCTATAACTATATCTGTACTAATTTCTTGGGCTAAAATTTTCTCAGCTTTTTATTCTTTTGCTCTGCAGTGTTACAGCAATACACCTGTGAACTAACAGATACCACAATTCATTAACTGTCAGGATCAAATTTTTAGTGAAATATATATACTAAAGATTTGTTTATGGGAATAGTCTGTTTCAGTACTAGTCTGAGTGTAAAATGATTTATTGTTATGATTAAAAATTATTTTTCATAAAAAAATCTCATTATTTGCATAATCTCTAAAATCTTCTAAATACATTTCAAATGTTTGTTTTCACTAAGACTTTATATTTCATTTTCTAAACTCTAACTGTGTGGGGTCTTTCACACAACCAACCTTGTAAGCATTATAAAAAAATTAGGAAATATAAATTATGCTTTTTTGGTGCTAGGCTGACTACATATCATGACACAAAAATACAAATGTTTAGTCTAAGTAGCTTAAGTCTCGTAATTTTATATATATAATTATTAATATTATATTGGCCTTCCAGTTATGCCTAGCTAACATTATATAGCTTGCATTGATGCAGTGCAGGTGCACTAGAGCTGGATATCCAGTAATATAAGACTGACCTTTAGTCTTGACTGTATTTTAGTGGACAAGTATTTTGTAATATAGTCACATTCTGTTATTATACATTATATATATTATTACTATCTAGAAATAAGCTATTAAACTTTTCATAAAATATAGAACAATAAATCAAGAAGTACAGCAAACAATTATCTGTTCTTGCTATGACCTTTGTACTTAGTTGGTAAGCCTTTTAAAATTTTGCATGTGATAGATACCAAACAAAATTCATTTTTAGGTTTTATCTGTGCATATGTATAATAAAATAAAAATTGTAAATAATGATACTGATACCATAGAATTCAAATTATTTATTCAGCTTAGTAACTAAGATGTATTCAGATTTTTAAAAAATATGAAACTTTGATAAGACTAAAGGCACAACATACCTCCTTGAAATCTTGGATCAAAAGAATGTAGTAGCCTTTCAACAAATCAAAATGGCTGAGAAAACCACTGGAGATATTCTAAGCTGTTGATTGGTTTTTCACATCATACACATCATATGTTGAAGTAAGTGTATATAATACCTTTTCCAAAAATGGAAACAGGTGAATGGGGCCATTGTCTTTGATGCAGTACATAAGCCATATATCAACAGAATAAAAGGATATGAGGTCCTTATTTTATATTCTACCTTGATAACATTAGCAATTTGAATTCCTAATTTGTATGAAACTACAGATCTAGTATTTTAAAATCACAAACATGTAATTTGTGTTGCATTCAACATACCACGTGACTTACTAAAATCTATATTTAGACGTGTCCTTTTAATATTCACTTTTAAAATTAAGAAATTAACTTGTATGTAATATTAAAGATTGAATTTTCTAAGTTTGATACCAAACTTACAAATGTGATCACATGGCATTTGATGTGCGATTTGTCATAAGTAAAAACTAGTCTTCTAAAAGAACAGTGAGGGAGTTGTTCTGTAGCACAGCTTGAGAAATTAACACTGATTGTATAAATCAGTTGAAATGCTTGTTTATCTGGATTTTTCACCACCTCCAGATGGTAGTATTACTCGGAAAACGGTGATTTGGGCTGACTGCCATATTATGATGGCAAAAGTAACTCTTGTTTTCTCTTATTAATCTACTATGTTGGATCATGTGTGAGTGTATGTATTTTACAGTTGATAACATTATGTGATCTCCATAGATGTTTTATGGCACAAAAAGCCACTTATGGTTGTTTCTGTTCATGATTAATTGTGATGAGATTATTTGAGTTGGATTAAGTATAATTATTTGAGTGATATTTGAAGAATAACAATAATTTGGTCCACATGGAGGAAACTGACACATTTTCCATTACTGTATAAATAGGGCCAGTTGCTAAAATTTTGATATTATGTATGCTAAGTATTACTTACTGTAGGAGCTGCAAATGCTGTACGCATGCATTTCACCCTAAATTTGTTGTAAAATGTAGTTATTCAATTAATTGATTATTCCATGTTTTAAACATGTTTATATTTTCTGTGGTATTTTATATTTTGAATAATGTCATTTGTTTCATTTTGTGCATCTTAAATATGTTTATATTAATGTATGACTGACCATTGTAGTAATTTTATGATTTGATCTTGTATCAAAATCTTGATTCTTTCTAATGTGATGTTTATATTGTGATTTTAATTTATTTTGCTTGAATTTTATTTTTATTTTCTGATTGTTGGAATTTTATTGCTTTTCCATATATTTATGTAGGTTTTGTGGCCTCTTGTGTGTCATTTGACAAAGTACTGCATATAACAAACCATAATTAATATTATGGTTTTAATATTTGGATCTGGAAGATCCTGAGATAAAGGACAAAGAACGTCCTAGTTGAAGTAATTACTGATCTCACCCTTTCATAATTAGTCTAGAATCTTTTTATTCAGGAATATTCAGATAAAATTTCTAAATTTGTGGAAGGTCCTCTGCATGTAATTATGGCATCATTAGTTATTGGATTTTAAAAAGTCAAACGTGCTAATCCTTCAAATGAGGTAAAGGTTACATACAACGGCTAAAACTTTGTATCACACTGGTCCTGTGTTTATGTCCACTCCATTGACCATCTTAATGGGAGACAGATTATTGTAAATATTGGTATGAACTATGATTTTTCCATTTTTTATCTATTTTGAAGATTCAGTGATGTGTGTGTATCAGGATTATGGTATACCTCACTTGGACCCATCATCTAATTAGATAGTTTTGTATAGGATAGCTCATACTGTCTTTATCTTATACAAACATCTTAGAATATTCCTCTTTACCCCAAGAATAAGCAATAATCTGTTATAAATAATACAGAAACTGGTCACTGTGTTAAGACTTGCATTATTATTTCTAATAAATAATGCTTATTTTTGTAGAAACTTTTAGAAATCTATTGAATATTAGTGTACTTGGATATCACAGATTATTGAATTTTGTTCTTGTGATGGACGACAGAATGTGTGCCATTATTGTGGTAAATATACAAGTGACTAAAGAACTAGTTAATAAATCATTGGGTACATCTTTATATTACTGATTTATATAGTAGCAACTAAAGCTAGATTGTATATATTTTTAGAAAAAGTTACAAAGTTTAATGTCTAATGTTTAAAATAAAGGATATTTGTTTAGAAGTATATGAAAGGGAGTAATGTTTCTATTACTTCTGTGTGGAGGGAGATGATTTCATTTTTAATTTAAAAAAGAAAGCTGTTAAACATTAAATTAAGAACAAAGCTAGTGAAGTCACAAAATTTAGAGTTAATGTTTATCACATTAAATGTGGTTTAGGTCAAATCTTGACCTTTATACTGGCCTCTATGACATGGTTGGTTATACATTATGAATTTACTATTGGAATATTTGGTGTTGATAGTTTGTTTTCTGTTTTGCTTTACAATTCATTTATTTCATATCTGCTTGTATACTGTTAGTAGTTGCTTGCTTTTTTGCTTTTAATTTGTGAAAGCTAAACTGCCTTCATCAAACTTGTAATGAAAAATTTCATTTCATTCAGTTAAAAAATGGAATAATAATAAATTTTGCCTAAGATCCATTTTTTCTGGTCAGTGATACTTGCATGCTATTTATTTTTATTTATAACTTTCTAAATAATTTTCAAAGTTTAGGGTAAATATTTAAGAAAATTATAATGTGGAAAAGAGTTTCTTTTATTTGCAAACATTAGCACCTGTATTTGTGAAATGGCTCATATAAAATCATATGATTTTTAAGTAAGATTACAATTTACTATTTTCATATTCTGTAGGAGATGGGCAGACATGATGACCTTTGGTCTCTCTTCTACATGTTAGTGGAATTTGTGAATGGACAGCTTCCTTGGCGAAAAGTTAAAGATAAGGAACAGGTTATTACAATGAAACCAGAAGTTTAAGAAACTTACAGTAACATTTGGACTGTAGTTTTAGATAAGTATCAATACAACAAATGTAGGAAATGAGGAACTTATTAATTCTCTGATTAGCATTGTATCTCATGTTGTGCAGACAATACTTAAAACAAATCAAAATCACTCTAAGATTTCAATGAGGCTAAGCCTAAAAGTACATTATTTTTAGTTTAAGTTTCAACATAACATAATTGTATGAATATGTCTTTACAATTGGTTTAAGAAACTGAAAACTTGTTTTCTAAACTGATTTCTAAAAAAAAATGAAAAAATATTAGATTGACTATAACTTTTATAATTAATAAACTAAAATGAATAGTCTGAAATCTTTGTTAACTTCACAGTAATTTGAAGTTCAAAGTATCAGCTTTCCTGATAGGTTGGCTGGATGAAAGAAAAATATGACCATCGTGTTCTGCTGAAACATCTCCCTTCAGACTTCAGACAATTTCTTGACCACATTTGCTCCTTGAACTATTATGAAAAGCCTGATTATGATATGCTTGCAGGACTGTTTGAACGATGCATGAAACGACGAGGAGTTAGAGACAGTGATCCATTTGACTGGGAAAAAATTTATATTGATACTTCTTCTACAACCACCACTTCTACTTCTGCTGTTGTCTCCAAACCTATCCTTCCAGAGTAAGTGCTGTACTAAATGTAGGTAGATTACTCATAATAACATTTTGATCATTCAGGCAAAGTATAATTTACATTGCCTGCAAAAGGGAAATATAATGGAAAATCAGATCCTCTCTTACCACATCTACCTGTCACATCCTCTTTTTCAGAACTTGCCAATAGTTTTCTGACATGTAAGACTATGTAATTTATAACCAATGGAAAGCCAATGTTTCTCTCTATCAAATCATGTATTATGTTGTCTGTACAGAGAAGTGTATTTTCTTTCCAGCTCAAACTTCATTCCCTCAGGAATAACAAGATTAGTGGAATTTTTAACAGCTTTTGTTTTAGTTATAAATCTAGAAAATTTGTGATATTTATGGAACATTGTTTCCTTTTCGCATCTTGTTATTCTGTGTTCTTTTATGTATTATTTAAACAGAAATTATTTAATGCAGTGGTATAATTAATATAACAAAGTAGGATTAAGCTTCATCAACAATTTAGAACAAATGACCCAGGTAACTAATTTATTTTTTTATGTCTGTTCTTTATTATTACAAGAATAACTAAAATGTTAACATTGAAAACTTGTTAGATTAGCTAAATTAAAATAAATAATATTAATAATAATTATTTTTATGAGATATACTTAAAAATAGTTCATGTAATTTGACACCATAGTGTAAGCTACACATTTGTAATGTAATTTACAACTTATGTGGCTCAAATTATATTTATACATGGTTCAAAGGGCAATAAAACTATAATTTTTGTATAAATAATGAATACTGTTACAAGATTTAATGTACTTAGGATAAACAGTTTTATGTTCAATTTGTAGTCATTACAGAAAGAAAATTAGGGGACACTTATAATTATCTCCTAATTTTTTATGGTGGTCAAATCATCGACCTTCTATAGAGTTAGGATAAAGTAAATGTTTTTTTCTTTAAAAAAAATTTGATATTTATTTAGGAGATTTTAGGGGTTATATAAATGATACTTAAAGAATTTCAGGGGAAGAGAAGTATTTTTAATCTTATGAAATGAAAATTACTTTGTACTCATAAAGGGAAATGGCATTTAGTATGAATTGTAAACAAGGTTTTTCATTGAACATTAATGTTATTTTCCACTTGCAGAAAGTAAATGTAATTCACATTGTAAATAGTTTTACCTTGACACTGAAATGATTTTTTTTAAGTTTATTAAATTTTACTTATGAGAACCTGTGAAAATTAGTTTGGGACCCTTGAAAAACTTACTGGAACTTTTACCTCAAAAAAAGTTTTGAGGTGGGATTCTAGTGAGAAACCCTGTCTTTGGAGTTTCAGCATAAATATAACAAAGATTACACTGCAAGCCATTTGAAACATAGGCCTGATGTAGAATTTTAAAAAAATTGTGATGAACTTTATAGTTGACAAAAATGCTTTATAACATAAATTACAAAATGTAAAAATGTACTGTTAACTTTTTAGTTCCACGGTGCTATTAGATTGTGCAAAGGAAATTCAGTAAAGTACATGTTGTCTGTGTATAGGCTTAGAATCAGAATATCAATTTGTATTTGTTCATCTGCAGCACTGTTCCTCTGGCAACTCAAGGAACAGAGAACATGGTTGAAAATAATGTTATGGTTACTTACGAAGACCATGGAGAGAACTACACACCAGATGGATACTGCGAAGCTGTACGTGTTAAGGACTCTTACTCTAAAGAAGATCCACGAGTGAAGTATAGAACATCAGGAAATTTTACCTCAGAACCCACAGGAAGAGTTGTAATCCCAGATAACCATCAACGTGTGATGGCTACCAAGTCCACAACAGTGTGTGAGAACATCAACCTTATCAATAATAATAATACCCAGAAAGAGAAACAAGTTGATGTGGAAGTGGAACACTCAAAAGTTCAGGTAGGCTCAATTTTGTGTTTGAAAACCAAATGAAAGATATAAAGATATAAAGGGTGCTCAGCATAACAGACTTGGGTATTTATCATGTTTGTAGGCATAATGCAATTGATGTAGTTTAATATTTTTATGAGAGAAAAGCTATCTAATTCTTATCAGCAGGAGAATTTCTCAATGTTTCATGAAGGGAACAGTTAACTGGGTTTTAATAATGCAAATCATGGAAATTAATAGTGTAATGAGTCTCATAAAAGAACAACAACAAAAGGCATAAACAAAAAAAGAGAAACCCAACTTTAATTGGAGGTTTAAAATAAAGAAAAAATGCACTAATTATATGGATTTAACCTTTAATGGTCCATATTAAACTTGGTTATTTATGCTTGAGTGAACAGTTTTGTGGTTATATAAAATTGTGCTTGCATTTTCTAATTATTTTAGGGACAGAAAGAATTCAAGAAAAAGAAAGATAATGTCCAACAGAAAGTGAAGGCTTGGGAGATTAGAGAATCAGATCATGTGTTATCAGTAACAAAGCCAATACAGAAGACTGTAGCACATGGTAAAACTAGAGAAATGTCTGTGTGTCAAAAGGAATTGCCTGGATTTCAGAGAGATACAATCCAAGAAAATGTAAAAAGAGAATTAGGGGTAAGGAATGACAGTCCACAAACCAAAGATATAGATTTCACTGAACAAGTGTCTGGTAATCAAGCTTATGAAATACCAAAAACTACCCAAAGTGAAGTAAGTAGGTGTACACCCCCATTAAGCACCCCACCAACTGAATCCAGACACCTCCGAGATTCTGCAGTTGTACATCGAGAGTCTAAACCTCGGCGGCTTCACCCAGTCAGGACTCGTTACAGGGATGTATCTGTGACACAATTTGCCATAGCAGATGATGATAATATTTCAGCAATGCAGCAGGTGACAAAGGGTGGAGCTACAGCTTTGACTCTTGCATCTAAATGGCAGGTTTCTTTTGATGACAGTGAAGAAACTGACAATGAATTGGAGGAACATGTCACTGCTACATCTCCTGAACATCGACCTCTGAGGCGTGACCAGTCTGGTGCTCATCTTCATAAGTCGGAAAAACATTCTACAGACAAAGAAAAGTGTCATGCCAAATTAAGAGAAAAGCAAACAGAACCTTTGTTTGATAAAAAACATGGGGAGAAGGAAGAAGAGCTTCTAGTTGCTGAGAAGAATAAAACAGCTAGAAGAAAATCTTCTTTGAAATCCAGTGTGTTACAAAAAGTCAGACCACACTTTAGAGATGATAGATTGAAGGACAAGTTTTACATCCAAAGAAGAGCATTGCCACTGATCTCATCATGTAATAGAAACATACAACGGTCATGGAGTTTTCCACGACTCCCATATGGGGTACACTCGATTCTTTTAGTGTCTGTAAAACATAATAATTCAGAATTTACACAAAAACACTTTCAAAAAGGAGAACTTAATTATGTGGTAGATGGTAAACAAACTAACATCATGTCTAGAAGAGCTTCTTTACCCAGTCTTCAGTTATGCTTTACAGATGATGTGAAAAATCATTATCCTGATATTGAAAGGAAAGGAACTGGTCTTAAAGAATTAATAGAAAAATTTGAATTTCAAAACAGTAAAACTGTGTTGGATCAACAGATTATAAATTCTGTGAATAGTATTAAGGCAGAGGAAGCTACAAAAATGTCTGAAGAAGCTGCAACAGAAAGCAGTAAATCGGGAACAAGATCCATAAGTCCACACTCTAGGGGCATTCTGAAAAAACTTAATATTGAAAAGTCTGCATCTCAAGAACATCCACATTTTGTTTCACGAAAAGTTGTTCATATCTCTGGTGATGAAAGAAGAGTTTCTTTAGGTTCACAAGAAGTTCATAAGAAATTGAAAACCAATACAAATAAAAGTGAAACTGGAAAAATTCATGAACCAGAACATAATGTTTCCAATTGTGCTGTTACAGGCAACAATAATTTAAAAGCTAAAAGAGATGAATCTGCAGAAATCTTTCTAAGAGGGAATGAGATGAGTGGTACTTTACTTTTGCAAAAGAAACAAAAAGAATTAGTATCTGATAACTATAATCAAAATTCATTATTAGCCAGTCTCTCTGATTTACCTGAAACTTATCAATTATCTACACTTAAAAGCTCCGAAATACATATACCTAACGATTCTTGTTGGAAAACCTCCCAAGTTGTTTCATCTGTGGAAAAGTGCATAACTGATAGCTCTTCAACAAAAAAGCATTGTGACGAAAAAATGTCTGAAAAAATTCTCACATCAGAAAAAAAAGGGGTTAAAATAATAGACACATCTTATTGTAGAAAAGATAAATATAATATAGACACTTCTTCACAGAAACAAGTACCTGATCCTACACAGTCAGTGGTCAGCAGTGTTGCTGATGCCCCACGATCTCGCATTCCAATTCGACTAGAGGAATCCCAGAAAGAGATTCAGAAAGACTTGGATAACAGTAGTGTGTTGAAGAGTCAGACTGTACCAGCTTTGGATGAACTGAATCAACAAGTAAAGCCAAAGGGGGCTCAAGAAAAAGAAAGGTCAGAATTTTCAGTTGAAAACATCCACCGAGAAGTTCTTAAAAATGAGTTTGTATTGGAAAAACTTGACAGACATAGCATACAAGGCTCAGAGCACCCTTCCAGTTTTGGAAGTTTACCAACGTACAGGAGTGTATGTCAGATGTATATCTTATCTGAGCCTTCTGTGGAAGTTTCTATTAGAGATTGGCAAGATGAAACAAATGCTGGATTAACTGAGAAAAAATTAAATAATTACTGTGAAGAGAACTGTGAACAAGTTGGAAAAAGTTTAGGAAAAACTGAAGGTATTAAAAGCATTGGCATGGCCAATCAAAAAATGCCCGAACCTTGTAACGGTGTTGAAATAAGACTGTCTCATTCCATTGATAAAAAAGAGATGGCTAAAATCAGTGAAAGCAATAAAGAAGCTAGTAAAAAACCCAAAAATGATGTTACTGGAAATCAAAACAAAAGATTAGATGAAGCAACAAACAAATATACAATCGGTAAAATTGAAATTAATGAAATACCTGATTTAACAAAAAACATTATCAGCAACTTCCTTGAAAGAAAATTGGGTGAAATCAGTGAAAAAACTGAAGTATTAGAAGTTGATACTGCTAAAGTGTGTGGAAAAATGAAAGAAGTTACACTTGAAATTAGTGAAAATGTTGATCTAAGAAGAGAAAGTATCAGTGTAAAATCTGACGAAGATGTAGCTGATATCAATAAAAAGTGGGAGGGTGAGCTTATCAAACAAAAGCATGAAAAAGAAATAAATGAAACTAATGTAAGAGATGATAAAGAATTACTAGAAGTAACTAAAAAACCTGTAAGTGAAATACCTAATGGTAAGTCACTACAATATACTTGTTATCCCAAAGAAATATCTTCCGGCAATGTAAAAGCTACAGAAATAACTGAAATGAATGAAAATGTTAAAGCTTATAAAATGACTAAAGAAGAAAATGGAGGAGTAACAGCTGAAAGAATCCAAGAAGAAAATAAAGATTTTATCTTAAAAGACAGTTTCTCACTACAGCAGTTTCAGAGATCTTTAAATGATGACTCCAGTTCAAAAGTGCCATCCCATTTTCATCATTCTAGATACAATCGTAGCATCAGTTGGGAACCTCAAACTCAGCAAGAAAAACCAGAGGTTCTTCAACGTCGAGAGAGCTCTCAAGAAAAGCCTGTAAAAAATGGAAGATTGTTTAAGCCTCAGTCATACAAAAAGTTGCAACCACCTGGAATTGCTTCTGGGGAATCTCGTATTCCTAGACCAAGAATTAGACAACAGCTTTCTGATCCTAGTGGGAAGCTCTATAATTATAATGTCAGCATACATGCATTTGGAGAAGATTTGCATGATTCAAACCTGGTTACTTCTGGAATTAAAAGTAAGGTGCCTCATTGCATAGAAGAAGACATCCAGAAATTACCAGCTTCTTTAACTAAAGAAGTAGGTCAGTCACCCAGGGCATCACCAGAAAATTTACCCACTTATGTTCAGGATTTATCTAGGTGAGTATTCATTCATAATAGCTGTGACTTCTAATTTGGGAATGACATTTTGATCAACAGTGTTTTAGTATTACTGATTTCTCCAGACACTGCGTGTGAGGAGCATTTCCTAGAATAGTGAGTTCTGCTGTGTAAAAACCAAGGCATTACAATAATTTACTGACATGTGCAGGTTTCATCTACATAAACATGTTATGGTAATAACTGTTGCTATTCGTTTTCTTTTTTTTCAGTATTGCAATCAGAGATTTGTCAGCCTCACTGAATTTTTTTCAAGATAGTATGCATGCATAATATTTCCTATGTTTTTCATAAAACCGAGATGGTAAACATCAGTCCAAATGTGACGAGAGCAGCACCTTATTTTATATTTTCTTCTCAGAATTAGAACTCATCAGCTGATTACATTCCATTTCACTAATCACTTATTTTCACATGAAATGGAGAGAAAATATGGCAAACATTTCAACAATGTTTTAAAAACTTGTAACCTGAAAATCTACGTGACAAATTGTAAGTGTTGAAATGATCACACAGTCACCATTTCATTTTTAAAAATATGCAGTAATTCCCATTTATCCACAATAATCAAATTAATTTTCAAATAATGAACATGTTTTATTGTGAGGATAGTAAATGTTTTGATATAAAACATATAACTGCTATTAGAAATCATCAAGTAGCCAGTTAGCCAATTCATTTTAGTGAGTTGTTTGAATACCACAAATATAAAAATATTATTCAATAAATAAGAATTTCTCTTGTCCAAATATTTTGTTGGCACCTGATACACTTATTAAAAGTACCCTAACCTGGTATTTTTTCCTCTAAAAAAATTTATTGAGCTTCTAACGGATGTAATTTAACACTTAAATTTTTTTCTTCGACTATACATTTTCCTATCAAAACAAAACCTACATCTAAAACCACTATATTTACAATGATGTGAAAAGTCTAATTCATGATGTATCATATATGACATGCATCCTATTGACCATGGCTGTTCCAAAAATGCGTAGAAATTTTGCCAGCCATACACCACATGACAAACTTGTGTTTGAATGCTGGAGGTAGAATCTACCCTGTATGATGAATTGGCAGTCAGTGGGCTAAATGTTCTTTATAGTTATTTCAAAAACTGCTACTTTATTATTAAATAAATTCACCTGACATGGCATCATGAAATAAATCGGGAAGCAAGATCTATACAAAAACTAAGGAGAAAAGAAGACTTTAAAAATCAATGCATAATGTACTTTCTAAGTGGTGATAAGTTTTTAGAAAAAGTTTACTTTGGTTGGAGAGAAAAATATACATGAAGATGTTTCATCTGATACAAAATAATACAAAACCTTTAACAAGCAGAAACTGACTAACAGCATTATGTAGGATTCTCCCAATAAATTTTCTCAAAACCACAATACTAAAACTACTTGTAATGTATCCTATCAGTTGTGTTCTAGGTTACTTGGTGAAAGTAATGTTAAGCCCTATCCATAATGAATTCATTTCTTTCTACAATAATGTGTACAGGGTATGTTTAGTGGTAAGCCTAACTTCACAGACATTTTACTTTAAATTCCAAGATGCACTTAATTTCTTAAAAAATAACGTAATCAATTATTTCTACAAATGTCCTGAACAACAAATATGCAGAATTACTAAGTTAATAATAACTCGATCACTAACAAGTAGACACATTAATTCCCTCTGTCTGGCAATTTTATATTGTATTAGTTTTCTACATTCTACAGAGGCCTAAAACTTTAAGTAAATAAAACACTAAAATATAGTTAACAACACGGGCATTTTCTAGAAAATAATTAAAATTATGAAATTTTCAAAAATCTTTTTATATGAAGTTAATAAAAATTACTACCCACCTTAAAAAAACAAATGAACTTTTAAATAAAATATTTTAAAAAATACAACCAGTTTTGACCATAGATTGATATCAGGTGTGATTCAGTTTGAATGTCTCATTGGAAATAAAAATTATGTAACAAGATATGTAATATGGGCAATACAACCAATAATGCTGATATTCATATAAAAAGTAGGATAAAAAAAAACAAAATTTGATATACACAGTATTTGCTTTCAAATTTTTGTATACATAGAAATGTGGTTAATTGTACAACCTTTTACAGTTTTTTGATATTTCAAAAGTGTTTCAAGTATGCATTCCATCTAGTGAGTTTCTGTATTTCAAATTTAATGTGTTGTTAAACATGTTTTAAAAACGTTTTTTTTCAACAGTTAAAGATGTATTCATTTAGATGGCACCTAATATAGGCCTATGGCCAAAACTAATCTAAACTTTTAAAATCTTTTATGTGTTAGGTTTATTAAAGTAACAAAGTTTATCTAACATAAAATGCTGTTTGAAAATGTCCAAGCACCG
Organism: Carcinoscorpius rotundicauda; assembly: GCA_011833715.1. Classification (NCBI taxonomy): domain Eukaryota; kingdom Metazoa; phylum Arthropoda; class Merostomata; order Xiphosura; family Limulidae; genus Carcinoscorpius; species Carcinoscorpius rotundicauda. The sequence continues at coordinate 21,251,228 of CM022393.1, read as the reverse complement.
TCAGAAGATCACAATGTTTAATTAATTTGCTATTTTTTTAATAATTTAATTGACTGATACAGTAATGTTATTTAAATCATGGTATATATATAAAAGTTTGCAGTAGATGCTGCCAATTGGTTGCCTTTGCTCTAATTAGCAGTTAAAAATTGGTGAGAGTGACAAGTTGCTTTAGTAGCTTTGCTGTCAAAGAGGAAGCAAAGTGTGCAGTTGGAATTGAACTAAAGACCATAAAAAAATTCAACTAAAATAAAAAATGTATAATTAATAGGCATGGTGCAGCTGACCAATTTTTTTAGCTATATTCTTAACAACAAACTTGCATAATAGCAATATTTGAGTTATTAAATAATTCACAGTTACAAATGCATATTTCAGTCAGTCGATTATTTTTTGGGACACTTGCTTTAGTCATAGTCTGGGTTGATTAATTATTGTAAAATTCAGAAACATTAATTTGGATTAAATGATTATTTGTTATTATTGATACAAACAAATTTTTGACAGTTTGTTAGAATAATCAAAAATGCTAATTTTAATTAACTAGTTTAATCATACTCTCAATTAATTAACTATTTGAATAATTAGAAACAATAACTTCATTAAATAGACGTAATGTATCTCAGAATGGCTGGTGTTGTTAGTAACACTTTTATTGATAAGCAGAGAACAACATAGAAAACTTGCTAGCAACCAGTTAGTGACCCTTATAGAATTCACTACCACCAAAACTAACTTTATGTTCAATAACCAAAACTACCTACAAATAAATGACCTAAGTATGGAATATCCCGTGTCACCAGTTCTAGCCAACATTTTTATGACAGATTGAATCACAAGCGATCAATTCAGCCTTATATACACCACTATACTGGTACATTATTCTCATGTCTTTACTGCATCAAAATTTCAAACCCAGGAGTATTTAAAACACCCATTTGAAATGGAGACATAATTTGAATAAAAGAGGGAGAGGAAAAGTAGATACCATAGCTAAACCTTTAATCTTTTTCCATGATTTATCCCCAGTCTGAAATAAGTGTTCAACAGCTACTTGGCTGTCAGCTGAATGATCTAGTTTCTACAGAGGACAATTTCTTCCCAGCCAGTAGTTTATTCTTAAGTTTAGGAGTAGAGAAACATCATCAAATAAGTCTACTTTATCTGTAGATTCCAAATTTATCTTTGATTTTATAAAAAAAAGAGATTATCATGAGTGTAAATCATATTTTTTACACAATAATATTTTAGTGTGAAGGGAGCCAAAACTTATTTTAAATCAACAAAAGTCTGGTTCTGTATGTCTAACTCTATCCTTATTGTGCTAAAAACATGTAGGTCCAAGAAGTCTTGATAAAACTGGTATAGAAACTCTTATAACCCAAGTTCTTTTGAAAGAACTCAAGTTTTAATGTTTTCTGTTTCAATCCAATCGTTATTGCATAATTTTGTTTTTTGTCATTACACATTAGGCCTAAAAATTCTTTGCAAAGACAGGTTTAGGATTTGTAGAAAAGTTTTTAAGTATGTTTTGATGCATTCTGTCAAATTAAGTGTTAAGTTACTTTCAGTTTTTTTATAGTTTCATCTGTATTCTTATATCGATTTTGCATACCCCCTCCTTGTAGCATATGTATTTTCCATAAAGATTGTAAGCTGAAATCCTTGTTTCTAATTTCCATTAAAATACCTAAGTAAAATAATAGTTACAGTTGATTTATAGATACTAAGCCAAATCTTCTTAACATTTAATTGTTGTAAAATTATCATTCAATAACAAACATGACATAATTATCCACAATTTCAAACAAAGTATTTGGTTATTTACAAGAATTCTGAAATTAGATTTTCATCACCAGTCATCATGCACCTTAGGCTGTTTTGTGTACTTCATAGAAATGAGTGAAAATGTCAATCATTGATTAAATATATATATTTAATGTTATAAAAAAATTTATATATTGAATACTTTAATATTAGATAAAATATTTTATCTAAGCCTCATGAAAGGTATATTGCAATTACAACCTATTTATACATAGTTACTCACAGATTGTTTTTGGTAATATTATTATAACTTACATTGTAAAAGCTATTTGATGTGTCAGGTTTGTGTTTTACTGTTGTATTAAAGGACTGATACAACATTAACATTTATTATTTCAATTTATTAAACATGTTTTTTATTGATTGTTGGTATGTTTTTGAATTTTGTGCAAAGCTACATGAGGATTATCTGTGCTAGCCATCCCTAATTTAGCAGTGTTAGACTAGAGGGGAGGCAGCTAGTCATCACCACCTTCTGCCAACTCTTGAGCTACTCTTTTACCAACAAATAGTTGGATTGACCATCACATTATAATGCCCCCATGGCTGAGAGGGGAGCATGTTTGGTATGACAGGGATTTGAACATGCAACCCTCAGATTTCAAGTTGAATGCCTTAACCCACCTGGCTTTGCCAGGCTAGGTTTTTTATTGAAATCTGCTTGGAATATTTGCATTTTTTTATTTATCGTATGATTAAAAAACTGGTGTCAGTAAGTAGATAAAGAATATTATTTGCATGTTTAAAATTTGCTTGTTCCAGATGTGCTGTGTGTGTTATAACTCAGGAAAGTAAGTGGTGTATTGTTACAAGCCTAATACTTACAAAACATAAATTTTATACCTTAACGAATGTTAAAAAACAGTAACACAGTTATAAATTTGAAACATGACACGATGTAAAATAAGTAAACACACTGATAGTTTAACACTAAAGTAGCCTTATAGTTAGTAATGGGTGCTGCCAGATATTTGATTTCTATTTAGCAGATTAAAATGAGGAAAAGTGATAGCTAGACTCATTAGCTGTGCCAGAACTCAAAAATAAACATAATGACCTAACTGAAAGAGTAAGTTTTGTAGTAATGAGAACAGAACTCTAAGAACCTTAACTCATAAGTCAGTATACCTGATCACTAGGCTATGCTGGAATAAAACTGAATCAACTTGAATCAATAACAATAAGAAACCCTCATGATGCTAAAAATTAGGTTTTTATACCCAGTGTGTGTAAACATAGCCCAGATAACCCATTTTGTGTAAGTTTATACTTTAAAAAAAAAAATGGTAATGTTTTGATTACGTGATTAGTTGAAATAAGCAAAAATAATAATTAAAAATCTAATTTTAATTAGTTGATTATTTTAAACTCCTATAAATCATCAGTTATTACCTAAACATAGGTAAAGTACTACAAAATAATGAAAAATCATAATGACAATATTTGGATTACTGGATAGTTGGAATAGTAAAAAATGATAACTACAAACACTAATTTATTATTTGCTTGATGATAACAATCTAATTATAATTTAATTCAATTATTGGATAGTTGCAATAGTTAAAAAGATTTTAAACACTACTTTTGTACCATTAATGAAGTAAGTTATATTGAGTAAAATTAAGTAAAAACACTTGAAATCAGATAATGTAATTGATGTTCACAGATAGTAATTGCCAAGCTGTGCTTATAATGTAATAGGTGTATGTCAATTACATGAAAAATTTACTCTCATGAATCCAACAAAGAATTTGGTTACTCAGATGAATTACAAATGAAAGAAAAGTGCTTGTTATTTTTTTAACATATTGATTTAGTGAAAAATGTGATGCCTCGTCTAAGATTTACAGAAGTTTCATGTAGTTGTTGTAGCTACACAACAGAACAAAGTTGTATCAGACAGTTTATTGTTAGTCATCATTGATCTACTCAGTGAAATTAAGTTCATAAGATTCTAATTCATAATAACCATTTGTTTAATTATATCTTGATTAAAGTAATTTAATCATGTATACAATAGCTTGTGTTTATGTTACTTTGTTTACATAAATTTAAGAGCTGGTTTATGTTTTTAAGCCTATTGAAGATGAAATATTGCTGTATTAGTACACTTCAAAACGGATTTGATGCAACTCCTTATACTGGAATTGATGTTACTGTCTCAAAATTTATATATCAGATGGTGACAGTATCTAATTACATGTTTTTTGAAAGCTAATCCAAACCATGTTAACATCCACCTTTTGTAAATTGACCAGAAATTTTGTAAGGTTTGATTATAATTATTAGGACATCATGAAAATAATGCTGAAAATATGTGCAAAAAAAAGTATTCGTTTAGAGAGTTAAATGTATTTATTTAATACTGCAAGTACTTGCTTACTCGAGACTCAGAACGATTTTGAAACTGCATATTGATATTGATGTGGTGAATAACACAATCATGTGGCCTTTTATTATTAACCTTAACATCAGTTTGCAACTGACTTCACAAGTGTATAAGACAGTTGTCTATAGTGTTACTTATTTCCATAGGAAATACACATACTGTACAGTTTCAACAGAAGAATATGCTGTTTCGGCAAGTGAGGCTTCACACAGTAGTTCACCAGAATGATTGGAACTATGAGCTTCAACACAGAAATGAAAATGGAAACATACTGGTCCACAGATAAGAATCTTGTATACTTGATTCATGTTACTCAAGGATTAAATGAAGAGTCAGTGATATTGTTTTTGATAGCAATATCTCCTAATTTATTTTATTAGAGTTGATAGACAGAGAAGACTTGAAATTTACATTTTAAAAAGTTCTGCATATATAAACAGTTTTCAAGATCAAATCTAGTCAGTTTGTTAACTTTGTTTTTATTGCAGGTGCAAGATTTAGTGTTACTGGTAATATCTTTGTTGTTGCTTCTGCAATTTATTTGTTGTAATAAAAGTTATTCAGTATTGTTAAGTACAATTTAAAAATATAAATTACAATGTGTGTTGTTTTATATTGCACCAATAAAAAAAAACTGAATGTTGTAAAGTATTTAGGTAAATGGGTAAAAAAAAAAGTGTAGAAGGTTTTACAAAAAACCTGAATACTCTGGGTGAAAGGAAATTTGATGAAGCAAGTAAACCAATATTAAGTTGGGTGATGTAAAACATGTATATAACTATTGTGGTCTCTGTGTTGGCTTAAATAGAAATATTTTATTTTGTGCAGTTTTTAGCTTGTTTTTATTAAATATGTATTTTTCATTCTCTGCTAGGTATTCTCAGTGTCTAAGAAAACAGGTGTGATTTTTATGGCAGCTATGTACAATGCAATATTAAATGTTTTTAGTAAGTGCTACAAATTGTATAAAGTGTATAGTTATTTGTCCAAGCTGTGAGGTTACACAATGATTTACTCTTCTCTACTAGGTTATTATACATGTAGTGTTGCTTATTATTTAAAAAAAAAAAGCTAACTTATTTTTGTCTTAATAGCCTGATCTTGAAAATGTTTAGTTTTGGGTTTAATTGCCAAGTAGCTTGCGTAGTTTAACACGTCCTGTTAGGCTTCAAATCTAGGTTCGAAATTCTTGTTTTTTTTCTCATCACATCTTCACGTTTAGCATGTATCTAATATATGTATTAAGCTAAAAGAAAAAAGACTGACATTGTACTTATTATAATATATTTCACCACTATTGTGGTAGTGCTAATGCTATTGTGCTAGACGTGTACAGCTGTACAGATAGTTGAGTATGATGTACTTGCATTATGATGTGTGAATATCTGTTGTCTGAGAAAATGCATTTATGTGAATGAGAAGATACTATCCTAATAGTATACTTGCATTATGATTGTATGCATACCTTTGTTTGTGCACTTAAATGTATGGGAAAAGAAATTATCTTTTCCCTTGACCTATACAAGGGTAGTAGTTATCTGAGAGAAATGTAATTACTTTTTTTCACACTTAAAAACGAAATGTACCAAAAATCTAGTCGTGTATGCACAACCATAATGTTTATTAGTTCTGATCTGTAATGATTTCATTTCTTCACCTTCCTACATGATGTCAGCTCTCTTTTCTATATGAATAGAATTATATTTTCCCTGGGTAAAAGCTTGCCTCAGAATTTACCCATTTAGGTGAAACATCTTTTTATCGATTCTGTGTAGCTGAGATTTAGTCACATGCTGCATTATTGGAATTATTGAAAAAATATATTAATAAACAGCTGCATTTCTTCTCACTTACACAAATTGTGAAATGTTTGAAAAAGGGTTGTCTCAGTTTGGTCATTCTGAAATTTTGTCGGTCATAAACTGCATATAATTATATAAGAATCTTGCCTTGATTTTCTAGCATATAAGTGCCAATTTGTTGATTTTTGCCAAAAGGCATAAAACTTGTATTGTTTTTGTTTCTCACTGTTACACACCAGGTGCTTTTTGGCAATATTGTTTACTGGAACAGTAAGTAGCTAAGTGATTTGTTTCTTTGTAATTTGTATTCAGTATTTATGAAATTAGATTTGTTGAAATACTTGTAATCAGTGTTACAATGTTTAATTAATGTTAAATAAAATTCCAGGGTACTACTTAAAAGATTTTTTAGTTTACTTAACAAAAGAACAGTATGTAAAGTGTCTTTCATGTGAAGAAAATTCAGCTGGTCGCTGTTAATATTTTAGTAATTTTGCCACAAGACTATCTGAAACTAATGTGTTTTGTTGGTTAAGTGTTATAAAGTTGCATGTATTGAGGTTTTCCAGTGTTAAATAATCTTTTGAGGTCAGAATTTAATCCACCAACATGAGTACTGTAGATTGTCCACTGCAATTTTTAATATGTTGTATGTTTGTAGCTTTTTTCTTTTTTTCCCCAGAAACTCAGTGGAATTTCTGTAGATTATCCATTACACAATTTCATTTTTTACAGAATAGTCATTGGAAAAGAATCTCAAATACTTTTCAGGGGTTACCAAGGATGAAAAGTTAATTGATTTTTTGTTTTGCTAGATATATCAATTTTTGTTTTTTTTAGATATTATCCTTTGTGAAAGACATCTTAATGGATTCTAAAGGTTATCAAGTATGATATCATATTTGTGGATTCTGTAAGTTATCCAGTGTGAAACTTTAGTGGCAGTTTTGTAGAGCAACTAGTAAGAGATATATTAATTCTCTAGTTTACAAAGCATGAGCTTTTGTTTGTATCGTGTTAAATATTCAGTAAATTATTTCAAGTGTTGTCTAGTTTGAAGTTATCTCTAGAATTTGTAGATTATCCATGATAATGTTATTAATTTCAATGTTACATTATCTACTATGTGTGTTTTCTCTGTAAACTATCCATTGTGATGTCATACTTGTATAATTATATAAATTATCCATTTTGATATTGTGTGTGTTAAGTCAAGTGTGCAATAATTTGTCATCCCTGGTTATTATTCAGATAATCTATGCTTTCTGGATTAATTAGTTTGTTACTTTATATCTAAGGGTATCATGCACTTTGATGCAATTTTGCAATTGTAGTTTGATTTTTTTTTCTATTGTTATTCTCCTGTTTTGTAGGTTACTTTTTGTGACATCTGTACTGCCCACCTGATTAGAATAGTGATCTGAAAAAATTCAACATATTTCTGAACCAAAAATATATATCTATGTAAATGAGGTATTGACATATCCAATTTCTCTTGATTAGTTCTAAAAAAAATTATTCTAACTGGTAACAAAAAAGCTCATTCAGAAAGACCAATGTTACATAACTGCTTAGTTTGAGAGAAATAGAATATTAACTTATAGTGTTTGTACCTTGGTCATGTTTATTCTTTCTTAAATTGCAAAGCATTGTTGATTTCCATAAAGGAGTTATCAGGGTTGTGATCCACTAGCGTAATTTTCTTTTTTATATATATAAGAAAATGTGATTTTAATAGAAGGAAATTTTGTTCTCAGTTGAGCTCTACAGGCCTTATTTTCTTCTCCATTCTTTTATATGTGTTTCTACTTTCTCTCTCTAGTTTCTGTGGTATTTGTAGGCCATTATTTAAGGTTGAACTAAAGGAATGTGAAACTTGTATATAACTGTGTGCTTGCTGTGCACACCTTGAAGTGAAAATGTCACACAACTACAACTTATTTAAAACTTATTAGGTGTTGTATGAGAATTGTGTGGCAATAAATTATCTGCATATTAGAATGGGAAAATTATGGACAGTAGTCCAGAACAATAAGTGTGAAACCTTTTAGTAGCTAATGTTATTTAATTTCTTTGTTGGTGCATATTCAAAGGTCAACCAAGCAGTATAGATAAAAGCTGAAGCAACATCATTTTAGTCGTGTTAGTTCTCTGCTATAGTTTCAGAATATATTATTCCCTAAAAATAACTATTCCTATTTGTAATTAATGAGAATATGAAAGAATGTTTTGTACATTTCTATTTGGTGCTAATTCAAATAGCCAAAAATAGAAAAAAACAATAGTGGAGTTAAAATATGACCTTTTTACGTACATATTTTAACTTGATGTATTTAATCCTTTCTACTTGAGCTAAAATGTGAAGTTGAAAGCATGGTTTGACACATTCATTATATAGTTTGTCTTCTAATTTCAAGGCAATTGAAAAGTGGAAAATGTGAAAATATATTTATCAGTGAAAAAGTCTGTAAAGTATAAGCTTTGTGTTTTTTAACACTTAATGTACTTTTTTAACCCTAAATGAAACTAATTGTTGATGAAGTTGCCTTTGCTGAAAATGTGATTATAAAATGTGAGTGCATATGTAATACGTTAGTGCAGTCTTAGTCATACATTTTGTTCTTAATATATATTGAAGTATCTCAGTCAGGAAATTAAAAGTAAATATTAAATATAAATTATTTAAATATTAAATTATTTGAAAAAACTTCAATGTATCTGTGGATACAAAACTTGGCAAAAGCTTTTCTAAAGTTCTGTTTGGAATAACAGTATGTAAACTGGAAACACAAAAGGAAGTTTTTGGGGATAATTAGTGAATTGAGATCGTGTTACTATTATTGTTTAAAGTTAACTTGTAAAAGGTTACAATTTTTAATAAAATAGGTTGTAGTTGGAAGGTTTCGAGTTTACTAGCTTTGTTTGTGTTTAGTGACCTAATTCAATATGTAATAAATTTTCTTCATCTTAATATAGTATTTTGTTTTTAACATTACCTTTCAAACTAAGGAGAAGAAATTGAAATTTGAAATGAATTATGACTTGGCTGAATATAGTTAACTCCTCTTGATTTATTACACACAGTTATCTTTCGGTTTTCAAAAAGGTATGACATTCCTCTGAAACTGATAAGGTCCTCATAGGTTACATAATGTAATAGAGTTATTTGTTAAATGTTATATTGGTCAGATATTAAAGTATCTTGCAGTTATCCATCTGCAGTAAATTGGTTATTTTGTTATTCACAAAACAAGCATAATTCTGGTTTTTGTTTTGAGATTGTAAGAACATTTCATAAAAGCAAGCAACTGAAACGTTTAAATGTGGAACTTCATTGTACATTTTTGTAATTGTTTTTATTCTAAAAAAACAAAAGTATATCGTATAGACATGTTTTAAAACAATCTGTTAAATTATAGTAGAAGCAAATAAAGCCCAAGTAAATTGAAAATTTCTTGAATATTTTATCAACAGTTTTTAGTTAAATATTTAAGATTAATTGTACTGTTACGTTTGCTTCCGAGAGTGTTATTACTAGTGATAGAGAAATATCAAGTGAACAGAAAGATAAATTAACATCTCAGCACAGAATACAGTATTGTTTTTTAAAACTGAGGAGCATATAATTTATGATGGACATTTTCAAACCTTAAATTATATTTATTTGTAAAAAAATAGTGATAAAAATTCCACTAATAAAAGATGCGTATTCAGGTACTTGAGAATATATTTGGGAAAACTCCCATACAATATGTACGAGTATTTGCTGATCTCGGACAGATCATGTCCAAATCTGTGAAGTCAATGCATTTTTTCCATCAGCTTTTTCTACTTTTTTTAAAAACAAAATTTTGAACTTTTTCTGATGTTTTATTTGTTATATTAGACTTCATTGACTCCTATGAGTGAAACCACTCCCCTATCTAATATTGTGAGTTAATTACTTGTTTATATTCAGAATGTGGTTTGCCTACAGCTATTATCATTCCATTTCAAACACTAAGTGAAGAGTGAATGCATTAGGGTATTTTTTTACAATTTGAATCAGTTATTTTTATTTTTAAATATGTACATTGAAATTACAAAAATATGTTAATAGATATGAGCTCAGGGAGTGAACAGGTAGTTAGCACCTTTCTCAGGCTGAAAGAGTTAATAACTATTTAAGAGTCTAAATCAAGAATGGCAGAGAAACCAAAATTATTTAGACCAGTTGGGGGATGCCATACCAATATATATATATAACCAGCCTTAAACGTTTTTAATGCAGTACATCTGAATTACACAATTGAAAGAAACAGTGCTGTTTGTGAACTTTAAAACAAAGTACCTCAGTATTTGGAAGAGCTGTACTACAATGAAAGAGAGCTGACATTCTTGCCAAAAAAGTCACTCCAGAGTGCTGTTTTTAAGGCATGGTGAGTAAGCCTATTACAACTAATCATGAAGTAAATTATATAGATTGCAGTCACAGTTGGGAGAGACACCTTGAAACCATTTGGCATAATCTATATATGAGCAAGCAGAATTTATATTAAGAAATATGGCTGCCAAACCAAAGTACTTTATAAAAGGTATTGATATGAGATAAAAATACTTTTTTATAAGTCACTTTCAGTGATGTCAGAAGTTCTAAGAAGAATTCCCAGGCATACATATTATTTGGAGATCTTGACACCAACCAGGACACTTCCCAGACAATAACTGCCTTTAAACAATCGCAAGTACAACAACAAAAATATAGAAACCCAACCTTATTTAGGTGCATTCAGAACACTATCTTACAGTTCAGCATCTTGAAAAAAGAGACAAAACAGATAAGTTGTTTGTACACATCTTTCATTGACAGAAATGGTCCTGGCCAAAGAAACCAGATCCTAGAAAGAATTTAACTTTCCCAGATACTTTGTACTGCAAACTTATGAAATGGAAGATCATTCATGAATCTAAAGACTTTCAGGAATATTTTATGACTGGCTGAGACTGGTGTTCACAAACCTAGTAGGTGAAGAGAATGGGATCAAAACTCCAGTTTTATGTCATGAAACATTATTCTTGTAACAAACTACTCTTTGGAAGTTATAGATACTTCAGTCAAACTAGAAATCAGTACCTTGTATGTGTTGCAAAGTGTACCATAAAAAAATCTCAAAACTATTCTCATTCCTTTTGATATTTACATAGAGGAATATTTAACTGAATTTAAACCTCCATTGGATCATGTAGAACAGATAAAGAAAACTGAAAAGGAGAAAATTAAAGAATAGAGCAGGCCAGACTACAGTATTAAACAAAGTCACAAATGTATTAAAAACAAAAGCTTCTGCTAAGCCTGAAACCCAAAGATGTAACAGATATGAAACGTGTATCTGAAACCAGGCTTCTGACAGAGGTGATCAAATATTAATGTAATACTCAATGTCTACCTTAAACAAATCTTAGCCACTTAATATAGGGATATAAAAAGCAACCTTCAACTCCTGTAAATGTGTGGGTGTGCAGACATGTAACTGAAAAGTAGAAAAAGAAAGCTTAAAAAAGTATCGGTAACAAAGTGGAATGAAATAAAATGCCAAGAACCAATAAAAGAACACTTGTTCGGATCTGATGCCATTCTCTGGTGCATCTCAAGAATTACTTATAAGAAAAGGATTAATGGAACTTTTATAGCATTATTCTGTTAAGAGTCTATCGGTATTGAAATCCACAACTGGATGGGAACATTACATATGTTAATCTAGAAGTAAAACATATATCTAAACATGGAATCTCAAGAAAGGAAAATAAACAATTCATTTCCTCCAGACTTGGGCAGTACTACCAAAGAAATATCTATGGTCAAGATTTATTTGGGAGTAAATACAAGAAAGTAAAAATCATCAAATCAGAGGGAAGACCAACACAAAAAAAAATCTTCTGCCCTACTCAAACTCAGTGTATCTACCTCAGTGGAAGATTAAAAAAAAAAAAAATAGGTCAAGTGCTTAAATGGTTAAGATGGCTTGGATCCAGAACTTATAGACTGAAATAATCACATAGAAACTTCTTTTTCAAATGCATTATCTCAAGCTCCAAATAAAACATGGGGATCCAAAGAAAAAGCAATGTAAGCGAGTGAAAAACAAACAGAACTGACTATAAAAAAAAAAAAACTAACCGAAGCAAAAAAAGAAATTGGAAAGTCAGAACAGCAGTTGATACATGATTTGAACAAACATTATTCAGAAACATACATTACAGAAAAGAAATTCATTTTATGTAATAATAATCTGCACAGCCTCACTTTTGTACATGAAATGAATGGTTTATTCTCCATCTTGCCCCGTCATCTGTTGAAATAAGCACTTTACACATTTCTACTTTCAATATACAACATCAAAGTGTTCTGAATGACCCACTCGCTCCTAAACAATATATAATGTATGTATATAGTTGTTTAAAACTATTTAGATCTAAACTACATTGACAGAGAGACAGTTATATTCCTTCACTGTTACTTATTAAAATGTTTCATCAGTTATGTACCCTTGCCAGTTATGATATTCTCAGGCATAATGTAAGTGGTAGAATATATTGACTCGTATATATGAACACTAGTCATGTACGTATTAAATGTAAACTAAAAGCATCTGTCATGAATTATGTATGTTTAATGTTGTATATCACACTGTAAAGTAGAATATCTTTGGATTAACAAGGAATTCATACACTGAGAAAATAAAAGATATTAAACAAGTATATGTATGTTATTTCAAGATAATTCTAATTAGGTCTGCTTTCAATCTATCCGATTTCCTATTATTGTGCTTATAAACTTGAACTTCTAAGCTCAAACCATAACTTGCCTTTATGGTAGTATCTTATCTGGCTAACTTTAGTTCTAAGCAGAATCTAAATGATTTTGAAGTATCTATTACCCTTGCATACATTCTTCAAGAATTTTTATAACATCAGTAGAAGTTGTCTTTCAAGAAACATTCTAATCTAAGCAGATGTTCACATCAAAAGTTATATAATGGTCAATTTTATGCCGGACTTATAGTAGACACGCACGCACACAACCCAATCAATATTTGTAACAAAAAACATTACAGATAATAATTAAATCTTGCTGCATAATACTACCTTAAGTTATATTTTGATTTTATTAATTTGCTCAGACACCAAATAAATAATCTTTACTAGTGTTAAGATGCTGGAATACATAAGTTTCAGGTAGAGAATTACAATCAGATTAGTTCAAACAGTGCGATTTGGGTCCTTGAGTTTTTTCTCTACTAGGAATTTGTTAGTTTCATTCTCTGTTTAATTTAAAGTCTTAAAGAATACGAATGTGGCTCAGAATTCATGTTCAGTTCATTGTGATGAATTTTTGTTGTATTTTCTGAAATATTTTATTAGATTTGGTCATTTCAGCAGATAACCAAGATGTCATTTTTCACTACTTTATTTACACATTGATTTATTATGGAGAACTTACAAAGGTTTAAACATAAAACTTAGTTTCTTCATTATGTTTCCAGCTTGTTTTCATACGTTCTCAATTACTCGGTGTCTGTTAGGTAAATCATGCAAAACACGCTATGAAATCCAGTTTTTATGCCTATTTTCACACCTTTTAACTTAGTTTGATCAATTTCTGTATACTGCTGTAGCCTAAAGTTGCAATAACATTGTTGTAAAGTAATGTGTAGTTTTAACATTTTTCGTACAGTAAGAAGCAGCATCCCGTGTTTTCTTCAGGTATGTGATGGTTTGTAAAACCCTCCTACAGCACTCAAAAACCAAAAAAAATCATTTGTCACCCTCTTTGTTTTCTTCAAATTGTTTTATGTCAGTGTTTAATGCAAAAAATAATTTTTTAATATTAACAAAATTCTGTAAATAAACAAATTTATACTTTTTCCAATACTTAAAACTGGGGGGTTCTGAAGCCAAAGAAATGGTCATTACAAAATTTTAGTCTTTCTTTAGTTGACAAATCTCTAAGAAATTCATTATGTCAACAATTTGTTTTGGCTTGCAAGTTGAAACTTTTTTCTTTGTCAAAAATGGTATTTAACTAGTAACTTTGCATGATGACATCATCAAGTAACAGAAGCTCTACCAACAGATGTGTGCAACCTCCATGCAACAACTTTTTCTGTGAGTTGCACTTGTGATAACCTCATTCATTGATGAAGCACGAAAAAACAAAGTGCACCAGAAGTTGGGGAGGATATGTGGGAAATGTTTGAGGAAAATGAGTATCTATAGAAAATTCATTTTCAATAGAGAAAAATCTCAACTTCCAAGCAGATAACTCACCCCTACACACAAGCTTCCTTCAGAAGACATAAGTGTGATACCAGACAGCAGGGGCTCCATAGAGGCACACCTGTGGGAAACTGCATCTTGTTTTGATCAGCGTATATTCTTTTCCTATAAAATACATGAGAAAGAGTCTAACAAGCTTCCTGTCACAGAGACAGGCAGAATGAGAACATGATAGCAAAAGTACTTGGAAACAAATGGACAGCTGATACACATAGTTGGGAAACTTTATGCCATACTTTGTGGGCTCACCTACCTGACTACAGGAAGAATGCATGTATTATTTTGTCTGTACATTGTGTGCTCACCTCAATTCTACTGCACATGTTCTGGCTAAAGAAGGAGGGCACAATAGATATTTACTATTTGTTTTGAGGTGTGACCTGCACTGCACTGTTTCCACCACTCTATTTCTCACCATCCTGTGGTAAGCCCAACTGTTAAGGATTATCCATGGTCCGGTAACTAGGAACCAGTAAGTAATAAGGGTTGTCTCTGTTCTACTTGAAATAGAAGAGGAGATAATTTGCACTGGAGAGACATAGAGTAATGCCCAAATTCTTATTGGACCTCCAGCCAGAAAGTTCTTTTAATGTAGATGGCACAATGAGCAACTGCAAAAGTCGTCGGCATGTCCACCTAGAGGATTTCATTTAAGGGCCAGGAAAGATGAAAAGAAAAATTTGATAAAGACAACTAACAAAATGTGAAATAGTCTGCAAGCATCCACATCCAAAGGTGAAAATACCAAACAAAGGAATTAACAAACTCATTCAGCAAGTTAAAATGAGAAAGTTAGGGATCTACAAAAAGAGGGGTCTGTGATAAGCAATGCTACTCTCCCTGAACATAACACTGTGTTGGTAGAATTAACACTGGTCAAGACAAATCTAATGCAAATTGGCTCAGAAGAGTATGTCTAACACCCAAAAGCAAAGAGTAAAAAAAAAATAGGCGCCTCCTGCTTGGTTGATGTAAGAAACTACATGCAAATTTATGGAGTGAATCATGACTAAGAGACCCACCAGTAGGAGCAGGAAAGAGAACATAACATTAAGAAGTTTTGGCATACTGATGTTGAGAGTACACTTGTCCTACCTTCAAATGCCAAAAGTCATGTTATCTTCCAAAGATACACCTCAAACAGGAAGAAAAGCATCAGTGAAGAGACAGATCTAATTTGGAAGTTGGAAAGGGAATGTCAGATGTAGTATGGATACAATCCAATCACCATGGCAATTCCTTGAGGAGAGGAGAAGTTGAAAAAATAAGGATAATAGAACTGAAGACAAAAGCCATTGGATCTTTAACGTCCAAAAGAATGAAGGGTTTCACGGAAATAAGAGCCCTTAATAGCAAAATAACTATTTTCACATAATGAGAATGGGAAGTACAAATCCTGATAACCAGCAGGCAAATAGGAAAAGCCTGAACCTGGCCGAGACAAAAGATGAAATGCCCATTAACACCAAGTATTGATTGGTCATTAAAAGGACTTGTATGAGAAGTCCCTTTCCCAAACTAAATAGCCTTCTGTAAGAGAAGGGATGCATGACAAGGGGATACCATCCAAATGGGCCAAGAAGTCGGTTGTCCAAGAAAATGAATGCCAGTTGCAGCCTGCAAATATGGCAAGTAAAGGCCTTCATAATACCAATAAAAACAAAAGTAGTTTATGCTTATGTTGAAAAGAATGAGAAATTGTGATAATGATAGAACATAGAAAACATATGGATGACGGGTCAGAAAGGACTTGTAATAAGTGAGGTGTCTGACACGTGAACCACAGTTAACCAAAGACTTTTCTTTTTTTCACCCAAAGACCATAGAGGAAGAAGGAAAAGAAGAGAGACCAGAGTTAAAAAAATGCTTGTCAGCAAGAAATAAGACCAACAGCAGGAAGAGGAAGAGATGAGTAACTACACTGTTGGATGTGAAATGATAGTCACAGACAAGAAAAACAATGAACCAAATATATGGTAGAAAGTAGATGAGAAAAAGGGGAAGACCTGGAAGCTGAAAGGAGAAGGTTAGGGGGAACAGAACCAGATGAGAGATAGGAGCAAAGGACAAGGATGGGAAAGAAAAATCTGAGAATATAACGAAGACTATTTTGACAGTTGCATAACATTTGTCTAGGTCTACAGAGAAATGAACATCACTGAAGATATGCAGGCAAAGATAGAGACACCATCAAAGACTGTACATTAGAATAAATATAATAAGAAGGAACATTAATTCTAATGTTAAGAGAACAATTTAGAGAGAGACAGAACAGAAAAAGTGGACCAAGCTAAGCTAGCAATGAAAAAGAAACAATCTTCTTCAGAAAACCTCTCTGGAGCATGATAAGGAGCTTCAGACAAAGGGTGAAAGTAGAAAATGCAGTACAGAAAGACAGAGAAAAAAAATTGCAAAAACAGGGAACTATAGAATGAAACAGAAAATAATGGGCTTGATACCCAAGCAGACCAAATAAGTACCAGAAAGAAAAGGAAACAAAATGTCTGCAAGTCAAAAACAACAACAGTCATGAACATGAAGTCGATGAGGCATTCAGGTGTGGGAGAAGAGTTATTAGAAAAAGGAAGCAGTATAAACCTTAATTAAAAGCAAGAAGAGAAAATATGGTGAACCCAAAAATAGGAATTGTGAAGAAAAATTTATATACACAGGGTGGCCTGTAAATCCCTACCCATCCATATGTTATGTTATATTAAGTAATACTAGTGATGAGTTGAAGGCAGCTGTTACCATGGCATTTGGTATAATAACCCCTGCTATGTTGAGTAAAATGTTTCACAGAACATGGCACTGCATAATATTAAGCAGTGAGAATAAGGGACAGCACATAGATACACTGGATACACAACATATATGGATGGGTAGGGACTTATGGGCCACCCTGTATATTAATAGCATATGTAAAAAAATCTGAGGATAAAATAAAGAAAGATTAAAAGGATAAGTTTATTTCATGCTTGGTACAACAGTACCCACAGGAAATTAGTTCAAATTTGCAGTTAAAAAAAACAACATATCCTGGCTGAAGAGATAGAATTTCGGCCGACAGGACAGAAAGCCAAACGAGCACATTAAACATTAGTTGCAATGTCCCTGAAACTTAACAAGCCTCCAAAAGAAATAGCAGAAATAAGGCCTGTGTGTGTCATTCACACAGAACTAAGTATAAGCCATCAACATTTGAAAATTTATAGTGAAAAATTATAGCTCGTGAAACACAAGCCATAGAAAACAAAAACTAAAGTTTCATAAAATTGAACTTTGATAATTTTCTATCACATTTGTTCAATGCATTGCTAAAGAGAAGAATGAAGTTATTGCAAGTGGATAGAGGGAGTTACTGTCTGCAGAGGTTGTGTCACCCTCTTATTGGTGGAAAGCTTTTGTTACATTATGATTTCACCAGTGGAATTCATGTTAAAAGATGTGAAATTAGGATATAGTTGCCTGGAAGCTAGTAGCATGTACATTTTGTAGGATAACATTTCTGTGTGAGAGGCAAGTTATTGTCGGAAATTTTCATATATCTTAGTAGAGACCTGATAACAAATGATCTTATAGTTCTGAAACTAGTATTAGAATTTCTCTATAAACATTTGTTTTTTAATTATGTAAGCCTTACTTGTTAAGAGTTGATTCACAACATAAGAATTCTTACACAATCAGCATCACCAAGAAGTTTGATTTTGACCAGTTTCTCACCTTAATTCCTTAAAATGTTGATAGGTAGTTTGTTTTTATTATTCAGAAAACCACTAACAAGTTTAACAAACTAAATTTTATTCTGTCACTTCAAACTATATTACACATATTGTTTGTTTGTTTGTTTAGAATTAAACACAAAGCTACTCAATGGGCTATCTGTGCTGTGCCCACCATGGGTATCGAAACCTGGTTTTCAGTGTGTAAGTCCACAGACATACCACTTTGCCACTGGGGGGCATATTACACATATAATGGCCATAAGTTGTTTCTTTTTCTAAATGATGTTGCTTAAGCCTTGTTTCAAGACATGAATTAGTATCTTTGGTTTGAAGACTGAATATTACAACTTCTAAATGTTAATTGTCCTAGCATTCTCTTAAAATATGGTACAGAGTTAGGAAAGATAATTAATTCACATACACAAATTTATGTTTGTCAGACTTTACACACGTTTTTCAAAACCATTCTATGAGTACTTCTTTATTTGTAACAAAATTCAACAACTTTAATCATGTTTGTCTAACTTGACAGGAAGGGAGGTCACATTCTCTCTTATTATGATGTTTTAATTCATGAGTTAAAAAAACATTTTAAAAATAAAAGTATGCACTATATTAGGATAATGATTACACTGGTTTGTAGTCCAACTTGGATTCTAATTTTTTGTTATCAGATACTTTACGTACAGCTTTCAGGAAGTCCTCTTCAATTACATACTCACGATCAGCTCGTATAGCAAACATACCTGAAGAAAAGAAATGGTCATTTTACTCGTATCGGAGTTATTGGATTAAGATAAAATAAAATTTGAGTAACTTGTACAAAAAAAGAGTGGATCTGTGATTCATATTCATTTTTACAAATGATGTACAGCTTTTGTGAATAGAATAAATATCATTTTAATACAGAAATAAATTAATACACCTATCATAATCCAAACAATATATATGCTACTTGAGATTCTTTACAAAGAAGGCCTGTGGAAATAATCTATTCTTAAAAAAATATTAATGTAAAGAAAAGACAACTTTCTATTAGCAGCATAAAATATTTTCCTTAGGTTAATAAAGACCAATCAGTGATGAAAGAGTGAAACCTAACAATCAATGTGGCAAAGAAAGTAGTGAAATGAGAACTATCTTTGTTAGCTCTAACTGGCAGCACTAATATACAAGAAACAAATATTACATATTATAACAATGGCTGAAATTTGAAACAGATGAGCTAAAACTTACACGCCTGTCTTTATATAATTTTAAACTCATGCTACTGAGATGTCTACCAATTTATTTAAATACAACAATTTACTGCAACCTCCCACATACCTAAATTTTTATAAAATCCATCACAAAAAATCACTACTATATGAGTTGTGAAAGTATATAAATGTTGTATTTTCAATCTATAAAACAAACTTTTCAAGTAATAACTATCACATTAAGAAATTTAGCATAATTATGTTTATTCAAAACTGAATCACACAAAAATGGAAACGTTTGTTATTGATGATTTTATAATAATACCAACCAGCCTCAGTACAAACATTTCTCAAGTCTGCACCATTAAATCCATCTGACAGTTTTACAACTGACTCCCAGTCTGTTAAATAAACAAAATACACATTAACGGCATTACAAAACAAAGTCTAAACATAATATGATAATTTAGGTAGCTATACAAATCTAAATGTACACGCTAAAGGTTACTTAAGTCAACATTTCATCTGCAGCTTGAGTTACACATTAAGTACATTTTTACCTCTAAATCTACTGCAGTAAGTAGCACAAAATAGGCTATTATCTAAATATTTTCCAAAAATGCAAAACCCTGAACTTTAACATGATATTACTACAACTGGAGTTCTCAGTTATTTTTATTTTTCTGTATCATAATATCTTAACAGTCACTGTTTCACATTCCTTTGACACCCAACGTTTACATAAATGAAGATTTTAATAATCAGGAATATAAGATTATGAAGAAAATTATAGCCCAGGAAAATGACAAGAATAAAACACCATTATTTAACTTTAATCAGGACAGTGTAATTCATCTGCAAATAATTTCTAACCTATATCTCCATGTTTTATAATTGGTTGAGCGTGAATTTTAAGGATCTCCAATCGAGCTTGTTCATTTGGACGAGGAATTTCTGAAAATATAACATTTTACTTTATAAGATTTTGGATTACAAGAAGAAGTACATTTCATATTCAGAAAACATTTTCATGAAAGTTCAAACTTCACAGAATTGTATCACATTATGAATTTAATGACAGTACTTTATACATTAACAATTAAAAATCATAAACAGAAACTGCACCCATCACCCAATGATTGTTCACTACTACTCAATTCTAGTAACTTTCATTCAGCACTCTTCAATTATGTACCAGTCATACAAAGATACATAGGTAGAATATGTACTGGGGTAACATTGTTCATATTATGTACCAGTCATACAAAGATACATAGGTAGAATATGTACTGGGGTAACATTGTTCAAATTATGTACCAGTCATACAAAGATACATAGGTAGAATACGTACTGGGGTAACATTGTTCACATTATGTACCAGTCATACAAAGATACATAGGTAGAATATGTACTGGGGTAACATTGTTCACATTATGTACCAGTCATACAAAGATACATAGGTAGAATACATACTGAGGTAATATTGTTCACATTATGTACCAGTCATACAAAGATACATAGGTAGAATACATACTGAGGTAACATTGTTCACATTATGTACCAGTCATACAAAGATACATAGGTAGAATATGTACTGGGGTAACATTGTTCATATTATGTACCAGTCATACAAAGATACATAGGTAGAATATGTACCGGGGTAACATTGTTCATATTATGTACCAGTCATACAAAGATACATAGGTAGAATATGTACTGGGGTAACATTGTTCACATTATGTACCAGTCATACAAAGATACATAGGTAGAATACATACTGAGGTAACATTGTTCACATTATGTACCAGTCATACAAAGATACATAGGTAGAATATGTACTGGGGTAACATTGTTCAAATTATGTACCAGTCATACAAAGATACATAGGTAGAATACGTACTGAGGTAACATTGTTCACATTATGTACCAGTCAAACAAAGATACATAGGTAAAATATGTACTGGGGTAACATTGTTCATATTATGTACCAGTCATACAAAGATACATAGGTAGAATATGTACTGGGGTAACATTATTCATATTATGTACCAGTCATACAAAGATACATAGGTAGAATACGTACTGGGGTAACATTGTTCACATTATGTACCAGTCATACAAAGATACATAGGTAGAATACATACTGAGGTAACATTGTTCACATTATGTACCAGTCATACAAAGATACATAGGTAGAATACGTACTGGGGTAACATTGTTCACATTATGTACCAGTCATACAAAGATACATAGGTAGAATACGTACTGGGGTAACATTGTTCACATTATGTACCAGTCATACAAAGATACATAGGTAGAATACGTACTGGGGTAACATTGTTCACATTATGTACCAGTCATACAAAGATACATAGGTAGAATAAGTACTGGGGTAACATTGTTCACATTATGTACCAGTCATACAAAGATACATAGGTAGAATACGTACTGGGGTAACATTGTTCACATTATGTACCAGTTATACAAAGATACATAGGTAGAATACATACTGAGGTAACATTGTTCACATTATGTACCAGTCATACAAAGATACATAGGTAGAATACATACTGAGGTAACATTGTTCACATTATGTACCAGTCATACAAAGATACATAGGTAGAATATGTACTGGGGTAACATCGTTCACATTATGTACCAGTCATACAAAGATACATAGGTAGAATACGTACTGGGGTAACATTGTTCACATTATGTACCAGTCATACAAAGATACATAGGTAGAATACGTACTGGGGTAACATTGTTCACATTATGTTGTTAGAAATAATAGAGACAAAACCTTGTACAGTAAACTATACAATATCTTCTTTAGCGAAACATGTACTTTAGAATAATTACTTCAAAAAGTTGTAGTTGCTAGTGGCCACAAATATGAAAATTTTTAGTATTAAATTGGAAGTGGACAATGGATACTTTCCAACATTCTGTTCTTCATTCAGAACACCATTTAAAATCACTGCTGAATAAAAATCAAAAGTTTTAAGTCTTCATATTTTATAGATACTTCAAAACTAATCTAAAATGCCATTTGAAATATCCATACCAATTTTTCTATCAAGACGACCTGGTCGTAACAAAGCAGGGTCAAGAGTGTCTGGTCTGTTAGTAGCCATTATAATCTTCACCTTCCCCAAAGAGTCAAAACCATCCATCTGGTTCAACAACTACAAACACAGAACATCTGCAACTTTAGATAAGACTATAAAATCCTGTAGCAAGAGGGTTAACAAAAAATATCCTCAATCATCCTAAAATGAGAATCATGACATTTGTTTTCTTGGTATTGCCCCTTCCATAATTTATTTATTACCCCTTTCTAAAATACACAATTTAATGTAAATTATTTATTATAATATACACATTACTAAGGCAAACTCCCATTTTGCTTCCATTCAGTCATCCTTCTTTACAGGCATAAATTAGAAAATCAAGTCCCACATCCAATTATACATATATTGCCAATAATTCTCATTGACATTTTAAATCAATTACAACTAATAGAAAGGTACAGTTTTAAATTAGCACAAGATGTATAATACTATTACATTTTCAGTACAAAGTTTTTTTCAATTTTTGTCTTCAGTTTCAAAGACTATTTTAGCAGTGTTCATATCAAAATGCTACAAAAATTAAGTTCTTCTGTCTTTGATACAAAGCCAGTTACATTATATTTATAGGACATTATTTGTTTTGTGTCTTTTATTATTCTATGTTCTTGGGTGCATTATTTAAGTAAAATAAAAATTAGTTATTATATTAGAACCAACATAGGGTTAAATGAAATCAGCAACCAACATCAAAAAATGAAGTAAAATGTAAGAATAATAGTTTTTGTTTTTCATGTTTGTTTTCACTTATTGTAAAAATTAGAAACCTATTAGGTTAGATAAAGTGATAGAAGATATTGAAAAAATAATTATATTACTAATAACTCTTAAAGAACTTGCATAGCAATATTATTCATTAAACACAGTTAAAGGGCCAATAAAACAATAAATTTAAAAATAGACAGAAGTAAATTGTTTCTAGTCTATTTAGGATAAACAATTGTAGTTTTCTGTTACAATCGTTCTAGAAAGACAAAATGGGTATTTTACAATGCTACTAATAATTTTTGTCACATTCAGTATTATATTGTACTGATTAAATTTTGCCTTTATAACCATCTGCCAAAAGTGGTCAATATTGCAGAAGAGAGCCTGTATACTGATTTATGTAGCAATTAAATCAATTACATTATAAGAGTTTAAATATGTCAGTATTATTCTGTACTAGCTTGAGTACCGTCCCCTGGATGGAAGCTATGTAAATTTGTGATAAATGAAAAGTTATCTTCGGATATTGAAGTTGCTTCCCTTATAATTATAACAAACACAAAAATGCCCATAAAAATGTCAAAACACAAACTGGTAAACCACAAGGTTGCATATATTTTTGCACAGACCTAACAAACCTTCGTGCCAAATTTGGTGAAGATATAAAAATGGGGGGAGTAGTAATTATAAAAAAATGCCCACAAAAAAATCTGAAATTTTATATATATTATCCCACTGAAAGAACCTCCATTCCAAATTTGGTTAAAATCCATCCATAGGAGTAGTAACGTCCCACATTTAAATTACAGGACTGAAATCATACAATGAAATTTTTGGGTTTGACATTACAATCCTCTTTAAATAATCTATCTATTCAGCCTTCTTGAAGCATATGAGTTTTGTCTTCAGCCTGTTTTCTACGTAAATGGCTGTTTCACAATTAACATTTGTTACACAAAATCAACTTCACACATTAATAAATTGATTACCATGGAGCTTAATTACTCTTTTACATAAATTTCCCTTTTCTGGGTTTAAGTGTTTTTAACAAACTCTGAACATAGGCCATTCATTTTGTACCAAGTGTTTTTTTCCAGCATCGTTTGAAATTTAGCGTTTTTTGCTTCTATAAAATTTTGCAGTATCAATAACAGCTCCATCTGCTGGACCTTTGTGAAACATAAAGGGCTCAAGTATGGATGAGGTTTCCATCTTGTTGTGTAAGCCTATCAATGATGTTCTGATGATGTCTGTATATATTTACTTATCAGCTGCTTTATTTCTGAAAGAGAAAGTTTTACACCCATCATCTTCCAAAGTGCTCACCCCAAATATTACACAAATATTCTAAACTTTTCAGATGAAAAATGTATTTCTAATCTTAACATGAAGATCACTTAGAGCAATCAACATTGATTCCATATATTCAAGGACAACTCTTTGAGTAAAAATACTTAATCGAAAAATCTTACTCTTTAGTCTATAAAAGAGTTTTAATATTTATCAAAACCTTACCAAATTTTACAATGGTACATTAGATACTTTCATTGTTTGAGTAATGTACACCTTCATGGTTGCAAGGTATGTCAAATACATAATCCTCAGTTCACAAGATTCAAATTAGGAAATCAACTCTTGGAAGTGCCTGTCATATTATGGGCAAAGATGTATACATTGTAACTTGTATGGCAAGGACTTTTTTAACAGCAATACCTAATGATTGAAATGTCTCCTGTTTGTACAAAATTTATAAAAAAGTATACTGATTTAAAAGATTTATGCTCTAAAATATCATGAAAACGAATGGTTAGAAGAACATAAAGATTAGCACAAGTAAGAAGCACAATAATCTGAAGTGTCAGAAATTTCATAAATCATTCAAATATATACTCATAAACAATAAATAAATAGTTTATTTTGAACTGCTTTGGAGCTTTGAAAGTTAATATTTTAAGAATTTAATACTGAGGTTGAAGATGGGTGTATTAAAAACTGTTAAACATTATTGAATTAAAAAGTTTTTAATTTTTACATAGAATAAATATATTATGAAATACACTATAAAAGAACATTAATTGTGTACAAATATAATAAGAAATATAAACAAAATATTTTCTTTTAATTTTTGCCTTTAGTAACAAGTAACTATCAACTTTGGCTTATATGAGCACTTGGAAAAAATATTTAATGTAACCTTAAGTAAAGGTCTAAGAAGTCAAACAATTCTGGTGAAAACTGTATATATTATCCATTTTAGGAATGACTGGGTGTCACTGAGATTTTTCCCCCCAGTGAAAGTTATAAATTTCTAATACTCAAATGCTTACCTCCTATCATATAAATAGCTATTCTGGTTCAGTGTGCAAAATAATTTTTATGCCTGCCATCAGCCTTTTATCTCCCCTCCATTGGAATTGACTTATTATTATAAGTGAGTACTGCATCACTTCTGAACTAGGTATACACACTTCATTTCATTAACCCATTCAGGAGGATGCTTCCATGGTTCATCACTCCAGCAGCTCAGAACTGGAAAGTAGTAAGGACTGCCAAACTCCACTGGAAAAAAAAAAAGGAGAGAGGGATGTAGCAGAGAATCCAGAGGTAAGTTGACAAATTGCATGAAAAGACTCTTGAAAAAAAGTGTGGGATAAAGAGGAAGAAACCAATAAAATAAAGAGCCAAACTCAACTGACAAAAGGTGAGAGGAATATAGTCATGAACAAAGGACAGCTAACAAGGAAGAAAGAAGGCATGAATGT
This sequence comes from Carcinoscorpius rotundicauda, assembly GCA_011833715.1. Lineage (NCBI taxonomy): Eukaryota > Metazoa > Arthropoda > Merostomata > Xiphosura > Limulidae > Carcinoscorpius > Carcinoscorpius rotundicauda. The sequence continues at coordinate 21,225,369 of CM022393.1, read as the reverse complement.
CTAACAGAACGTACAGAGCCAAAGCAGGTCCAAAGGGCAGTGCATACACAGATAAACCACCACATGAATAATAAACCTAAGACGGCGTCTTGAGTGACAAGATATGCAAATAAGCATTTACGACATTTCTCTTTATCTATTACCTTGAAGAAAAAGCCCACCAAAGGGCGAGAAATGACTCCAAGGTAAAACATGGCAGATTTAAAATCAGATTGAGGTTAGATAAATCCAGTAGAGATCACCAGTCTCTGGTATAGCAAAATGACAAAAAACAGCCTGGAAAAAGATGATAAACAGGTACAATGCCCCTTTTAAACAAAAAATCTTGTACTTTCTTGGCTAGATGCTGGCTGTTGACAGAATTCCAACTCATGGGGAAGGACAAGGGTACCAGAGACAAAATAAATGGGAAGAAAACTGATGGACAAGTCCATCTGATAAATACTCAAAGAACCCATGGATCTACAGTGAAAGATTGTCAAAGGGTGACAAATTCATACATCAAGCTCCCATTGAACCAGAACCTCTGGTTAGTCTCCAGTACTGTTAGTGCCATGCCCATCAATACTAAATAAAACAAAAAGATGAGAAACACATGAAAAGGAGATAGGGATGGGTAGGTAAAAGCCAGGAAAAGAAAGGATTAGGGACTTGTCATGCTCAACAAACATGTAACCAAAAGGAAAAAGCTAAAGAGTTGATGTACAGATTAAAAGCATGATTCCAAAGTCTCAGGCACATGATCAAAAACATAGCAAGAAAGAAAAAATACAGAAATTCCAAAAAGAGGTACCAAACATACCTGGGACAAGGTCCCATTGTCATACAGAAATCACAAAATTCAAACCACAAGTGTAGAGCAAGAGCCAAAGATAATAAATGAACCAATGTGGATGTAATAAGGAATCACAGGTAAATGAGGAATGGGATAAAACATCACATACCTAAAAAAATCATGTAAACAAATGCCATAGTAGGCCTAGATGATCCTGTAGAAGAGGGAGGGGAAACACATGGTAAATTCTGGGGTTGTATAAAGGCTATCAAATCTTCATCAGCCAAAAGAGGTTTAACTTGTTCAGGAGGATTTGTTGGGCAAGTTCAGGAGAAGAAGGTTGATCTATATAATATGTACTGGAGAGTCCTGGGAAACAGTGCTCTGGAAACTGCAATAGGTGAATCAAGTTCCTTACATTTTTAAAAGTAAACTAATCCCAATTTATTCAAACTAAAGAATTACAGGGATGCGAGGGATCCCCTTTAGCTTTACTCATAACAGTACATAATTATAAAGTAATATCATCTAATAGATACTCAGATGGTCTTATGGAACATTCCATTTCAATAAAGCGTAATGCAACCTGTAGTAATTATGGTGAAAATAGTCATTAACATGAGAAAACATATCTGTCTGGGCAACATATGGCATAGGGATTGGTTAAATGCAACTTGAGTAGTGAAAAAACACACTTGATGAGCCAGATATTGTTTCAGAGACAGAATAGATTTTTCTAGTCTGAAAAGAAAGCATACTGAAAGGAGAATCTGCAAGTGTTATTCTTCTAATTGATGGGATGGTGCCAGAAAAACCAGTCATTCTTATAATGATGTGTTCACAAGCCCAAGAAATACAGATAACAAAAAAGACTCAACACTACACAAGACATAGTGCTGATACAAGACCAAAAAAGAGAGCTCTGAAATGAAACATCTGACCCTTGTGCATATATCTTAAAAACCTCTGTGAAAATTTTGCCATTGGACAATGGAGTTAAGCGTCAATGACATCAAACGTGGTCATCTAAGGTGCTCCACTCACCATGGATCTGTTGAAAGAGAAAAAGCAACAAGTTGTAAGGATAGTGATTAAGGTGATGTAAAGTGAATACCAAACCTCAATCCAAAAAGATTGAAGATAAATTCCTCAAAACAGCTGTGAGAGTAAGGCAAATTTCAAAAAACCTTTGTCTGTTTAAAGTGATCACAACTTCCAATCTAGACCCCAAAAAGTCCAAAAGGGAATCCATTCATTACAAATCTAAATATACTTCCTCCTAGCAATGATAAATCAAAGCATACTATTCTAACAAACCAGGGGTGATAAAGCATACTAACCAACGAATCATGCAACTCAGCATCTAATCTACCAGCATAAACAGAAATATTGGTAGAAGTAAAAAAACCCAGTAGTCTCTTGTCATCCTCTCTCCCAACAAGCGAGAAGTAAAATGCAATAGGAGGGAGAAACCCCAAAATCTCACAAATCTGAGAAACAAACTGAAGAAAAATGGACTGGAGGAGACTGATCAAAATGATTCTCTACTGAGGTCGACCCAGGAAAAGAAAGAACTGGAAAAGTGAGTCTGAATTCTTCCCAGCTAGTCCCAGGTCACCTGCAAAAGCTGCCTCAGTAATCCCTGTAAAGACACTCTTGACTGAGAATGACCCCCTTCCTCGGCTGTTGACAAACACCTGATAGCAGAAGTGGAATGGAATAAAACTGGTTGGTCGTCCTTAGTAAAACCATTAACTTGAGAATTCATATCCAACAGTACTTTGTTGTTGTTGTTAAAGTAATTTATCAAAAAATTAAGGTTAAACCATAGAAACACCAACCATATACAAAGACACAAAGTAAATTGTGAATAATCACAACAATCCTGTTTATGAAAACTGATATCAAATACTTTGTCAAGGCAAAACGTGATTAAACCACCTGAATGAGGTGCTAATATAGAGTATCTATATAGAGGGCACACTGAAGTTGGTGAAGACTTTTGCAAATTAAATTTACCAAGGGCATTCAAGTGGGGTATACAAAACTGTAGATCTAGAAATAGTTGTATTGTCACTGGGGGTATATTTTGGAATTTGATATGATATTTTGTACTTGAAAAAGTTTTGTAGAAACCCTAAGCAAAATGTTCCAATTAATGATCAACACATTGTTGAAATACAAATAAACACTTTAGTTATATCAGGCCAAAATGTTACACACTTCCATTAACGTCCTCTGGATTTCCCTGTCAGCTGATGTGCCTTCTGAAAAGCGTCTTCCACCTGGATAATAGTAATGAATAAAATAAAAGCATTATCCAAGCTAGACCATATTAGCATCTTATGCACAAAAGGAATTCAAAAATACAGTAACAATCAACATTAAGTTTACTTCAAATAAAACAAGAAAAAAATCAAAATGCATAAAATTTCAATAAGTTTCATTTCTACGTCACTGAAATTAGTGAACATGTTTACAGCCAAGAACCTTCCTTACAGAACTTACTGAGTTATGAAGATTAATAACAAATGTCCTTACCAATGGCATCAATTTCATCCATAAATATGACACATGGTTGATGATCTCGAGCATAGTTGAACATTTCTCGAATCAAACGCGCACTTTCTCCTATGTATTTGTCAACGATAGCACTGGAAACAACCTGGAAGAAAATATATTTTATAATAAATACAAATAATATACATTAGTATCATAAAAGGAGACTTCTCTACCATAATGTTTTTGTAACTTCTTAAAAATAGAAATATAAATGAATTCATCTCATTATAATTGAATTCCAAATTATCATTTGCAAAAATTTCAAGCATTAACGAGATCAAAAATCAACTATTAAGTGTTACAGTAAAATTTATCTCATTATCATACAAGTTTTCATAAATTACCCACAAGTGTTTTATATGAAACAAAAACCAAAATTCACAAAATTCACCAAAATTTCCACTCTAAAATAAGTCTAATGAAATCACGTTTACCTTAAGAAAATTAGAATCAATTTGACTAGCTACAGCTCTAGCTAAAAGTGTCTTTCCTGTTCCTGGAGGTCCAAACAAAAGACAACCTTTAGGTGGTGTAATACCAACTCTCTGGAAAAGCTCTGGATTTAATAATGGCAGCTCAATCACCTAAAGGAAAAGTAACAGTGTACAGTAATTACATATTTGATTTCAATTGGCTACCTGTGCTATGCACACCAACAGTATCAAAATCAGATTTTTAGCATTATAATCTCTCAGACTTTCTAATGGATAACTGGATCAGTTATATTTAACTTATTATATATTAAAATGTTAACTAGTGATAAAATCAAGAAAATAACTTTAAATACTACAAATTAAATTATTTTTTGCACATAATAATATCTGATAAACTCATGTCTATATTATTAAGATAATTCAGCATTAGGCTAAAACACACAGTAAAAAGTTTTTTAACTTATTACTTATGAATAAGAACTACCCGTAAAAACGAAGACAACTAAAATAGAACCTTCCCTTACAAAAACTATGGTTGTTAGTGACGAGATTATCTAAAAACTATATGCAACAAACAAGACAAAAAAGTTGAAGTTTTAAACCAAATGGAGTGTAATTATGCCTACATTTGCTCCTTAACATGTTCTATAACTTGGATATTTTAATTAATATCATATGTAAAACAGATACGAATAAGTGATAAATTTTAAAACAGTAATAGAACTGCATTTAACCATCCATAATAACTAAAGGTTCCTAAGGTAAACAGTCTAACCTCCCTCAGTTCTCTAATTTGTTCTCCCAATCCACCAATAGTAGAATAAGATACATTTCCAGGATCTTCATGTGACATGTTATACACTAATGGATCTACCTCTCGAGGAAGATACCTGTAAAAATCAAACGATTTTTCATCTCTTTATGTGTCACATTTTATATGGTAAAAAAAGTGATATAAAAAAGTAGCAAAATATTTTACTAATATCTTTAGAAAAATGATATTTTGTTAGGTGCTTCTTTTAAGTATAAGAAGGAGAGACAGTAAACATTTTAAATTACTCTTAATCTTGAGTGTATGCATATTTCATATCTATGATAAGAAAGGAGGAAAAAAATTAGTATTCCAGAAACTGAAACTAAAAAGTATTATTTGAAATGTTTTACCTAGCCTTTATAGAACTAAAAAAATACAAAAATTGAATTATAAACCTCATAATTGTAAGGGTTGTCATATCCAAAGCAACTCTTGTTCCTGATTTTAGTCGAGCCTTGTCCAGTTGACGACGACATCCCACTACGTACCTAGGGCCATTGGTTGCCTTAACAATGACTGTAAGAAAGTTTTCATTTCATTGTTTTAAAACATTTAAGACCTCTAAAACATAACTAACAATAAATGCACAATGACAAAACCAAATCTAAACAGCTTTGTTGAGAACAGTTCTACTGTACTTTTCAAAAACCAGTCGATAAATAATGATTGATTAAAAATAATGTTGATCATGCTTCAACCTTAACATCTTGCAATTTGAAAGCAGAACAAAATGTTTCCAACAAGAACCTTTTGTCACAAAAACAACAAAATTTGAAAACCCACCAAAAAGGATATCTTAACTTAGTAATTATGTTAATATACAGTTGCATAAGATATATATATGAATAACATACTGGATGTGAAAACATATGCATATTAGTTAAAAAGTAAAATTTTTTGTAATTTTTGACAGAAAGTCTCCAATACCTGTGTTGGCAATTTCATGTGCCCTCCATGATCAAACTGTTTGTATAACAAAGTTAAAAAAGTGTGGATTTGAGCTTAATTTTAATACATCCGAGTATTACAAATATAACATGATATATTCAAATTTATCAGTTTACAATAATATTTGTTAAATTGATGAACTATGAGAAATTCCCTTAAAAATTGCTATTAAAGTAAAAATGCATATTTGCTCAGATGTTGCTAAATATCTGAGAGTTTAGAATCCACCAATAAATATTAGGGGACAGGATAATAGCTTTACCCAGAAAGGAGCAAGTGTGGTTGTCCTCATCTCCCACCCTTCCCCATAAAAACAAATTACCTAGTTTTTGATTTTGTTCAATCTCGTATTTTACACACAAAGAATTCACACTATGTTTTTGTTTTACAGTAATTTCAAGAACCAATCATGCAATCATTTCTTTGCCTTTGAGAATTATGTAAAGTTTACTGAAACTTTCAGTGCAAACTATCTCACTGAATCTTGACAAACAGTAACCTACTTAATGATGAGTATCTGGTATGTTTATTATTGTGCAGGAAAACAATGAATATCTAAAAGTCTTTGCAGGATTATACTAATTTGTACAACTTTAAAGTATATCAATAAATACTTAATGGAAATTCAATTGCTTTAACAGTGTTCTATAATGTTTAATTATATCAAAAATACAAAAAAAAAACTTTTAATGAAAAAAAACAACACTAAAACTCCAAGACACTAACACCAATTTGTTGGATGTTGTACACACTAAAGAATATTTTTCTTTTCATTTTACAACCTTTTACAAACATTACACAAAAGTGTATTTTTTTTATACAAACAACAAGACATAATTATTAAAACTAACATAACTAACAGGACCCGATAAAAAGTTTATTAGATTCTTTAATTATTTTAAACATTTCACAAACACTGGACCCATCAACTATCCACCCATAGCTTCCAAATAGAAGTTCTGATTCTAGTTTTAATATTACTATTATTTAAATTACATATTAAACAACTAGTGTTTAGTAAGACTACTTACATTTTTCTTCAGTTAATTGCTTTAAAACTTCTCCCACAATCTGGAATCAAAAGATATTACAGTTACTACCAACAATATTTGAGACAATAATGGCCTTGTTATTATCACTCAACAGCAAACTAAAATAGTATCCATCAAAAACAAGTAGTTTAAATGACAACAGCCTGAGATTAATGCTGCATATTTTAATATTTATTAATTCTATCTTTATTAAATAGTAATCCAAATGTAACAACGTAATTACAATGGCAATCACTGAGTTTTTTTAAATTCTACTTTATCTGTTGTATCAATAATGTTTTTCATACATGATTGATAATATTCAAAATCAAAATGGATCTATGCATGTCAGTTTCATTTAAGAATACCTATTGTTATTCACAACTAAACAAAATTAAACAAATTAAGTCAAATAAGTGTATTAAAAGTTAAGTTTTTTGCTCTCTTAAAACAAAAATATATTTCAAAACAAGTTAATCATTTGATAGTTTCATTTAAAATTTTTGAATTATGATTTGTTTCTTTAACATAAATACAAATTAGATATATTAGCCTATTAAAATAGTGAACCCTCAAATCCTTCAAATTCTAAAGATGTCAGACAACAGAGCATAATAAAAGTGAATTTTTGTATAGCAATATTAAATGTAGGAGGAATATAATAAACTAGTATGTAGTAGATACGTTTTTATCTGTTACAATACTAAGTGTAAAGAAATACCTAAAATATTGTGTCAAATCACTCATTTTCTATGTTAGAATACACAGGAACATTAGTGAAATTAAATACAATATCCATACTGTTTTTGTAAGAGTTATTTGTTATAGGATCCGTAACCCACAAATTCATGGACTCATAATTTGTAAATGCTTTAAAAAAAGTACGCTTAAAAAGCTATTGAACCCCTTGGACTGAAAAACTAAATCTAATCATCCAATAAAAGTAGGTAAAAATAAAGTAGAAATCTTGTGCAATGCAAAAAAGAATGTAGTTCACATTTGTAATGTGAATATTTTTCAGATTTAGACATCTAGAAATCTAAACTGACAGTTATACAACAGTACACACCTTGTGATATGAATGTGTGTGAAATAATAAAAGATGGTGAAAATTTAAAAACATTTTGTATATTTTTGGTGTCAAACTTCATCTATGCTTTTTAAATTTTTTATGCAAATCATTTTTGAAGTCAAGATAACTAATTTTGAAATATATACAGGAAACATAATTCGTATATATGAAGAGCAAGTGTATTCTAAAGCACAAAACATTAAAAGTACATTTTCAAACCTGTTTCACCATTTCAAATATGGGACCAAAAATATGCAGATCTAGCTTCAATATGCATAGGTTTCTAACTACAAGTGCATGTGTTAAAAGTCTAAACAAAAAAAGATATATTCTAAAAGTGACAATTTAAATATAGAAAAGTAATTATATTCTTACCTGTCCTACACTCTGTAATGCCTTTAGATCATTTTCAGATTTCTCATATTGCTTGTTCAAGTCTTTTAGCTGTTCTCGAACTGAAAATGATAAAAATTACTGAGCATTATTTTGTGTAACATCCTAATAAAACAGAGATGCAATAGTTGGAATTTCTAGAGACCAGAAGAACACCAATTACTAGTGATCATATTCCAAACAATTTTTAACAGTTTTATTATTCACTGCAATTTCATGCACTTTAATACATAAAAACTAAGACAAAAAAGTCAAATTTTACAAGAATGAATTTTGTTTGTTTTGGAATTTTGCACAAAGCTATTCGAGGGCTATCTACACTACCCATCCCTAATTTAGCAGTGTAAGACTAGAGAGAAGGCAGCTAGCCATCAGCATCCATCACCAACTCTTAGACTACTCTTTTATCAATGAATAGTAGGATTGATATTCACATTATAATGCCCCAATGGCTGAAAGGGCGAGCATGTTTGGCACAATGAGGATGCAAACCCGCGACCCTCAGATTACGAGTCGCACGCCTTAACACACTTGGCCATGCCGGGCCTTACAAGTATAAAACTAATAAAACTGACAGAATATATTAAATGGCATGTAGCTTTATCAGCAACATTTTAAATATTGTTGGATCAGCTACAATGAAACTAACATAACTACTATTACACATCAGATCAGCTTAACCAATAAACCACATGACAATATAAATTAAAGCTAAGCTACATTATACTATGAAACATTTTGCATTATGCAGAAAATTTAACCTTTCTTTTTAAAAAATCCAGACTGACAAGTATGATTAGTTTATTAATCAAATACGCCTAATAACAAAAGATGAGTACACTGGAAGTAAATCTGTTTCAGGTTTTCTACAAAGTTACACAAGGGACATCTGAATGACAGAATTATCTAATTACATTCTTGAAGGAAAAAATGCATCAGCATTTGAAATTGTTTTTTTTTATTTATCTACTGATGGTCAACTTCCTTGTGTACAAATTTAAAAAAAGCAACAATCATATATTGTAATAAAACTTAGTGTAAATATTAAACTAAATGACACTTCAAAGAATATGCAAAAACCTAATGTTTATCTCTACACTAAACCAAAGAACTACTTATAAAGAAGTAAATAAGATTTTGAAACTTGAAACAATGGTATTTTTTTAATCTGGAAGTATTTAACTTCATTAGTAAATATTTTTTGTGAAATACAAAGTAATATAATTCTTTTTTATTACATTACAAACACTTATGTTTACACAACAGCAAGTTTTAATATAGGAATCACATCATGAAATTTAACCTTTCATCACTAGCATATTTTGCCTACTTTAGAGTTTCATGACTTAAGCCTCAGTATTTAGCCCATTCTAATATCCAAAACTATTAAAACAATATCTTCTCATAGTGTAAACTTTAATAAATTCCAGAATATTTATTTATACAAAAAGAAAGCTCAATCATGGAATACTAAGTAATAAATATAACAAAATGATTTTTAACTTAGCATCAAATCAATACACACTAGAAGATGGCAAGTTATTCCAATTGTAGAGCTAGAGTAAATGTGATATTGTTTGGTATTTTTTAGGTAGTAAGTCAGTCTTGTGGCACATTGGGATGATATGTGTCACACAATATTGCAAGATATGCGATGTCCATTTGGAGATCTCTTTAGTAAATGTAACACACGTATACATGAATACTTATGCTAATTAATCATTAATTTATATTTTTTAGTCATGAATTACTGATAAAGCTACCTACTACATGTGATGATGACAAATATATGTGTGATTTACAATATAGTTTTGAGAAAATAATGTTTTTATAATCTATACACATTCAACACTACGTGATAAGACAAGGAAATGGCTGAATAAGAATAGTGAGGGTTACAAAGACAACAACCTAGAAATTAACTATATTTCATAGCACAAGATTTCAATAATAATAATAAATGGAGAATAGAGTACCAGTGAGGAAAACTTCACTTCTGTTGATAAATCCAAATAGCATGTAAGAACTAACAGTATCATACTATTTACTAGTCAACCATTGACAAAAAGAAATAACTAAGATGAAGACAGTAAAAATTAAAATATCAAATGAATCATATTTCACCTCTCTATTCCCATTTTAATATTCAAATTACTGGTAATTGAAAAACACAACAGTTACTGAAGAAATTCTGGAAATTACGAGGTAGGTGGGTATTCCAATAATAAAAGTTAAAACTGTGGAGTCTGGTTAATCAACGAGATTGATTACTGACCATACTTACAATAATATAATTTTACGTTATGAAAATTGAAAGTTCAAGCCAAATACTTATTTCTAATTGTCACTAGACCACAGAACTATGAAGAAACATATTTAAACAATATTTTATAAGCAATAATGATTGTCAACCATGATAACATACCGTTTCACCAATATATTCATTTAAATAATATGTAACGTTTGGTCTGATAATCTGTTGATTGGCATCAAACTTGCTGATTCATCGTAACCTACAGTAACACTACTATAAATTACTTTAACGCGTAATTTGCAATAGCAAATTTATGAGTAGCCTTAGACTTTGAAGTTTGCATTACACTTTATATCATTACTACAACTAATCATATTACTTTCGGTTTCACGGGTTTAGACATACGTTTATTAAACTTTACCTTCTTTTAGTCTACTTTCTATCTCTTTATGTTCCAACAATTTTTTCCGATAATCTCGCAAAACTTTTTCTCTGCCCGAATCAACCACAGCACCCGCTGCCATCTTTGTTATGACTAAGCTAGTCTGCTCGAGAAAATATTTGCAGCAATGATATGCTTGCAAAATCCTAAAAATCACCAAGTAATCCTGAAAGGTTAAATAAATTACATTTTATATAAATTTCACGAGCTCTCTCTGTTTTACTACTAAGCGTACCTATATCGATGTTGTATTCCATAAAAATTCCGCTGTAACACTTGGGAATATGAAGTATAGTATCAAAAAGCAGAATTAAAAAAAAGGAATAAAAAAGTAGCATCACTGCAAAATTAAGGTTTGGTTTGTTTTGAATTTCGCGCAAAGCTACACGAGGGTTATCTACGCTAGCAGCACCTAATTTAGCAGTGTATAACTAGAGGGAAGGCAGCTAGACATCACTACACACCGCCAACTCTTGGACTACTCTTTTACCGACGAATAGTGGGATTGATCGTAATAATATAATGACCGCAGGGTTGAAAGGGCAAGCATGTTTGGTGTGACGGGGATTCAAACCCATGACCCTCGGTTATGCCTGGCCAATGCAAAATCTAGGGCGGTAACCTCAGGTAGCTATTTTGTAACTTTAGCGAATTTCAAAACAAACCATCGTTAAGGAAAGAACGACTGCACATATCCAAGGACAAGTTGTTGTTTTTGAATTAAGCACAAAGCTACACAATGGGCTATCTGTGCTCTGCCCACCACGGGTATCGAAACCCGGATTTTAGCGTGCAAGTCCGCAGACATACCGCTGAGCCACTGGGGGGCTCCAAGGACAAACATGGATCTAGAAACCTTACAGATTCATTTATATAAACAAAAAGAATATATGTCAACGGAAAAGTTTAGAATTCTGTATATGGTTTTTGACTTAAAGTGGGAAAATGTATTATTTTTTGCGCAACATAAAATTAATTACCTACTGCTGATTTCTCCCTAAAAGAAGAAGAGTACTTGTTAGAGCCTTCTTGCAACTGAACGTTAAAGTTCAAGAGAAATTCTCTATTATAATTCGGGTTTCAGTGAACACCTTCAAGATTGCAGACAAAACAGTTATTTTCTTATGCTATTTGGCCTTGCATGATAGGCCTGGCATGGCCGAGCGCGTTAAGGCGTGCGCTCGTAATCCGAGGGTCGCGGGTTCGCGCCCGAGTCGCGCTAAAACATGCTCGCCCTCCCAGCCGTGGGGGTGTATAATGTTACGGTCAATCCCACTATTCGTTGGTAAAAGAGTAGCCCAAGAGTTGGCGGTGGGTGGTGATGACTAGCTGCCTTCCCTCTAGTCTTACACTGCTAAATTAGGGACGGCTAGCACAGATAGCCCTCGAGTAGCTTTGTGCGAAATTCCAAAACAAACAAAAAACAAACAAAGCCTTGCATGATTTTATGGTTAAGGTGTTGGACTCACAATCTAAGTGTCGAGGAGTCAAAGTTCTGTCACCGAACATGTGCGCTCTTTCAGCTGTAGAGGCATCATAATGCAACGGTCATTTCCGTTATTCATTAATAAAACAGTAGCTCAAGAGTTAGAGGTAAGTAGCGTTAACTAGTGCCTTCTCTCTTGTCTAGCACTACTAGATTATAGACGGCTAGCGCAAATAGCCCTCATGTAGCTTTACGCGTAATTCAAATCAAACTAAACTCTCTTAGGTTGAGGTCTGGCATAGCCAGGAAGGGTTAAGGCGTTCGACTGTTATCCGAGTGTGGCGGGTTCGAATCCTGTCACACCAAATATGCTCTCCCTTTCAGCCGTGGGAGCGTTGTAATGTGACAGTTAGTCCAACTATTCGTTGGTAAAAGAGTGAACCAAGAGTTGGCGGTGGGTAGTGATGACTAGCTACCACTGCTCTAGTCTTACATTGCTAAATTAGGGACGGATAGCGCAGATAGCTCTGGTGTTACTTTGTGCGAAATTCAAAAACAAACAAACTCTTAGGTTCAGTTCTTTTGAAATTGTTACATGCTGGGAAAAAGCTCTAAGCTTTGGACAGACACTCTTTGCAACCTACCAATCAGTATCAGAATGAGTGACACTGATTGGAATTTTGGAAGGCTGTAATTTCCTGCCAAATAGATCAGATATTGAAAGTGAATTTAAAAAAAAAAGTATTTTAAAGTAAACAGAATAATGATTATACTTAAATGACCAATTTTCATTCTTAAAATGAGTCTTGTTTGAGTTTCATGTGACTGTACCTTTCAAAGCACAAATATATGGTGAATTCATCTTTAATTCAAAACGTGGAAGCCATGTGTCATGATATAGAAACGAAGGAAGTAGTATGTGTATTTTTCTTATAATATAGCCACAATGGGGCTGTCTGCCGAGTCAACCGAGGTAGCGGTTTAAGAAAAAAGTTGTCCGAAAATCAATATATTTTTTAAAGCTCAAGTACAATTCCGTTGATAAGCATGATAAGTTAGTGGAATTCTGCAATATTGATAAAGTAATTTGTAGCATCTGGTCAAAATGTATGTATGAAACCTTAAACAAATATTCTATTTCACATCCTCCACGTGCAAAATTTCACAAGGCTATGCAAGCTCGCAAATGAGTACGAAGTTTGTAGTTTGAGAAAATCATTTTCGGTATGATTTTTGTCTATAGCTCTATTTTTAGGAAAAATTATTGTATTTTAAGAAATTATTTATAAATAACATAAATGCATATGTAACATATTATAACCGAAATGTGGCTGCATTGTATTTTATAAAATATTAGTTCACTAGAACAAACAGAAACCAGAAAACTGTAAAAGCCAGTTTTATAATATTGGAATGGTAGGATGATGTCACTTGCCTGTTGCGTCGCCTCATTGCACCTTTTGTAATATTGGACAGGACTGAAAGATCAATGAAATTATATATATATGGGTAGAAGTATAATGTTATGACATTTTAGTTATTTAGAATAAACATTTTTGGTATCGTATTACAATATATAGCCATTATTGAACGAAAGAAAAGTGTAATTTTTGTCTATCGATCAAATCTATACAGAGATACAAATAACGAAAATAAAAGATAAAATATATTTTTTTTCTTTAAAAACGTTCAATTATTATCTGGAGATTGTAAAGGTTCCGCATACTAAATTTAACAATTTTCTGATGCATAAAAGCATCTTTAATCTTAGAATAAGAATTATTTTATATGTTATGTCATGTGACGGGGTCGTGGGCTGACTAGCGGGCACACCGAATGGGTTGAATCGGTTTAGCTGCTAAACTCCATTTGTCATGGAGTCCTCCGATTATGAAACGATAAGCTTACGAGTTTGCAACGCTAATATCAGGGGTTCCATTCCCCTTGGTGAACTCAGCAGACAGCTCAATGTGGTTTTGCTATAAGAAAACAAACAATTCAGCATGCGAGAAGTCTCGGTTTTAGTATCGAGCTAGGATGAACTCAAATGACAGAGAAAAATCAGTGTTGAACTAGTGGTCATTCTATGGCTGTTTACATTTATTCCATATTCAGAATTTACCTTTTGTTTGTTTATGATAAAACCAAAAATATTTGGCATCATTCTTAACTTTCAACTGTTAACCACAGGAGAAACAACTAGCCTGCAGCATTCACCACAAACTATTGTACTCTTCCATCAATGAATTGTAAGATTGCCCTTCGCACATACTGCTCTCACAGCTGAAGGAGTGTGCATAATATTTGGAGCTGTGCTAGAAATGACTAATAACAGATATTATTACTAACTTTCTTTCACATATCATTTTTGTGGTGTCAATTTGAATCTAAAAACTTGAATCATGAAACAATCAAGTGAAAACAAATCACAGTAATATTTGATTCACAAACACTTAAATAGTGTACCAATATTTTAAAAAACACAGCTTGAGATGGGCTAGTGTCTTCCAAGGATACAGATACAGAGCTAAAGTGATAAGTTTATAACTATTTAAATATGCAGTCTTTAACTTAATAAAATAATTGTTACACTTTCACAGATGTTTAATAAATCAATTAACATATAACGTAAAGTATACGTGGAACATTTGCACAAAAAATTTGGAAAACTGAATATACATGACAAAAGGTATATCCCAATCTAGTTATTAAAGGGTGAAAATTAGGCTATTTGCAGTTCATTACAAAACTACACTATTAACTCAATCTAGAGCATTAAATCATGTGGAAAGTGAAGTCTGTAGTTAGAAGTTTCCAAATAAATAAACATTAAGATGAGGCTGTTCCACTTGTATCATTATGTCTTTAACAAAATTTGAAACTTGATGAACATCAAGAGACAAAACTTTATAAACTCCATTCAGCCACATAACTACAAAGTCCCCAGATAAACTTCAGCATGCTTTTGGTCTGTTTACCATATAGTCTTCAAAATCTTCATACACACATAGAGTAGAATTTGTATTAAGCCCGTTACAGTATTTTGAGTTAGTATGTTGAGTTTTGTGCAAAGTTTACTAAGGCCTATCTATGCTAGCTATTCCTAATTTTGAAGTGATAAACTGGAGGGCAACTAACTACTCAAAACCACCCACTACAAACTCTCTTCCAATAAATAGTGGGATTAACCAACACATTATAACATCTACACAAGCATGTTTCAATATCTTGGATCATAGGTTGTGAGTGGAGCATTTTAATCACCAGGTCCTGTGACAATGAAAATTATAATAATGAGAAAAAACATATAACCATGGGTAATAGAATGAATGTGAACAGACACAAGGAATCCCAATTAAGCAATGGCATTTGTGACTCTAGCAACAACTACTATTATATTACCTCTAATTTTGTACGTAAATACATTTTAATGGCCATTATGCTATCTTTCGTACAAGTACATACAAATATAGTAACATATTACATTTGTGTTTAACAAATATTATAGAGATTATTTCAAGTTTTCTGTTTAATCATTTATCATAAACAGAAATTAAAGACCTCACTTAAACTTAGAACTGAAATTTGTACGTGTGTGTGTGTGTGCATGTGGAAAAACTTCTACAAGGTTTAATTCTGAATATAAAATTCATTTGTTAAACATGTCAAAATGAGTTGAAACCATAACCATCACACTTTAAGACACAAGATATATTATGAGTGTCAACAAAATATTTCCTCCTTGTATGAAGTATGAGTGAAACAAATTTTAAAATCATCTTGAACTAAACTAACAAACCCAGTATTTCATTTTAAATGTGAATCAGACAATTACATTATGAAGACTGGATGTTAAAAATAATACAATATCACACACATTATTTAGTTTTAATTCCACATATTTTATAAGTATATCCATATTATTTGAAACACTAGATACATAGTGAATACCGAGATGGAAAACACACACACAAATGTTTATAATATGTCAAATCCTACAAAACACTTCTCAGAGTTTTGAGTCATAAATCAACTTGAAGATCAGCTTGCATTTTTTGTAATTTTCTTATCTATTTGTGATTTGAATGTATTAACAACAAATGTCTCACTAGGATAAAATAGCATTTTTAATGTTGGATTTTGATTCTGGTTTAGCTTTGTTTATTAAGTACCCATACTGTTTTAGCAAGCAAATTAAACAATACATTCAGTATTCTTCTGCTTGGTTTTAGTCAATAATGCATACTGGTTTTATTTACTGAGAAGTAGTAGACTAGTTACTGTACAAACAGTCATTGAAGATGGTAAAGTACACAACTAAGTATAGTTTTTTCTAAATGCTCTTTTTAAAATACATTAGGCTGGAATCATAAACACAAGAAACATACAAAAACATTTTTTTCTATTATACAAAATCTAACTAGGTATCTTGCAGCAAGAATTCTTAATATGCAATTTATGAACTTTTTTCAACTTTTTAAAGAGAAAAACATTACATTTTACAGAAAAAATGCTTTCTTTTGTTTTTCAAAATATCCATGCATACAATTATTAGGCTTAGTGTAATATTTCAAAGTTTGTCAATAGTGATTATGACAAGAAAAAGTAATTTTCCTCTACTTAAAGAAGTTCCATAATTCTTAGGTACTTAATTTTTTTTATGTAAAAAGTATACAGTGCAGATAGGAAAATGATTTGGGTTAGAAAGTATTAAAACACTTGCAAAGTTAGACTAAATTTTGCATGGAATTACACAATCAGTCTAAGTTTTTGATCCAAGATGTACTCATATTTCAATTACGTATCTGAGTTCTGAAAGAAGAATATACCTTTATTATCAAAAACTCAATTTTACTTTCACATTTATCAACCTATACAGCACTTTTTTGATATTTCAGTGGTAGATTTCTTGTCATATACCTCGCCAAACCTTGATCTTTCAGAGACAAATTTCATGTTATATGCTACACCAAATCTAATAAGTTATAAATCAAACAATCACCTTGGAAACTAAATTTAAAATAAATTCTGTCTTATTTATTACAGAATTAAAGATGCAAAGACCCTTTCTCAGGATTCATAAAGGCTAATCAAATTTTTAAGACATCAAAGGGATTTTTGACATCATCAATATGCCACCTCATTGTGTAATATACCTCTCATTTTTGAAACATAACTTTTGGAATAATGTTCTCTAGCAGTATTAAGATGTTTCTGGTAAACACACTATTTTCATTTCACACTTAGTTACAACTTACAATGTAGCTGTAATATACTTTTCATTCTAAAAGAACTTTTACTGGATAATTACACAATATTTGAACTCTATTTCACCAAATACCTTGTTTTGAAATAAATACTGCAATTGTTTCACAGTATTGTGAAATTCTAACTCCCCAAAACTTTTGTAACAAATGATATTTAGGTTTAATGAGAGCCCAAGTTTGCTTGATCACAGGAAGTATCTTTAAGTTGTACACTGTGCTTAAAAAAAACTTGGCACAAAACAACAAAGTATATAATTTACTCCAAGGAATTGTACACAAGCAACTGCTTTAGTACTTTTGTCTGGCTTGTCTCTCTGATCTCGCCAGCTAGAAACATTTCATCAACCACGCTGTATACCTAGCAGAGAAAAAAACAATCTAGGTTATAACTTCCCAAACTACATTAACAGTTACAAAATTGTTTATTAACAGTAGTTTACAAATTCACTTAAATTTTACATTTAACTTTTACAAAGACATAAATAATTCATTGATAAATTTAATTTCACAAACATCGTAGACAAACATACCTAGAGGAAAGAAGTAGATAATGCTTTTTGAGAAAGTTATACAACATATTTACATAAAATGAGATAATGATATCTACATGCAATTTAACTAGAAGTATGATCTAGGTATTTGTAACCATTACTTTTAGTACATTATGAAGCTATTCAATCTTAATTTGTAGTTAGTTTGACTAAGTTGTCAACTTACAGGCAACAGAAAATATATACTTTAATTGTTTTCAGTTAAAAACAATTTATTTGGTTTGTTCTGAATTTTACACAAAGCTACTCAAGGGCTATCTGTGCTAGCCATTCCTAATTTAGCAGTTTAAGACTAGAGTCATCACCACTAACTGCCAATACTTGGGCTACTCTTTCACCAATGACTAGTGAAATTGACCATCACATTATAATGCCCCCACAGCTAAAAGGGTTAGCATGTTTGGTGGGATGGGGATTTGAACCTGCAACCCTCAAATTACAAGTTCAGTACCTTAACCATCTGATCATGCTTGGCCAAAAACAATTTATCCTGGAATGCAAGTTATATTATCTCATAAGTTCATATTTCAATCGACTTTTCACTGTTCTTTAACTACTTAACATGGTCAACAGCATAAAATGTCCAAAGCCACTCTATAGGTTAGTTAGAAGTTACTTTTCAACAGATGTTCTACTTTAAACAAATTCACTGCAATCTTTCTTTATCTTTTATTCTCAGGTGGAGTTTTTAGTATCTGCTGTAGGCTTAGTGTGTATACAAAAAAGATATCAAAGTTGAAGTAATTTGTTTACCTTAAAAAATTTTGATTACTCACACATTGTAAACTTCAAACAAAGAGGTAGAGAGGTTATTATCTGCGAGTAGTTATAGAAAGAAGGCATATTCTAGAAATATCTGGAAAATTGGTAGTTCTATTCCTATATAAGGATTAGCTGGAATATTCTAGTATTAAAGGTCACAAAATATCTAAAATATTAAATAAATATATTCTAGCATAGAAACTTTTAGTTGGTCTGTGAATCTACAGGGTGGTCGCTAGAAAAGCGGAAAATTTGTCAAACAGCTATTTATTTTTACAAAGAATAACTTTTACAAAGTTTTTTGAAGGCATATGTTATATTACACTCATAGATGCTCAAAATTATCAAAATAATTCATTTTATTCATGATGTAAAGAAATCAAAATAGAAATGAGTAAGCACGCATTTTATTCATGATCTCATCTGACCCTCAAATTTTCCGCTTTTCTTGCGACCACCCTGTAATTACTGATTAATTATTCAGCCAATGTGAATAAATTTATTTTAGTCCTGAAATGTTAATATAGTTTTCTCTGAAGTGTTTGACAAAAAATGGAGTTATTTCAAAAGCAAGGGTCAACATCATCGATGTGTGCACATTTTGTAATCAACAAATAAATAGCAATACCATTGCTTCAATGAGGATAAGTCTGATAAAATGTTAGAAATCTTCACAACAAGTTTGTAAGATTAATGTGGACCAAATCACCATGAAAGGTCCACAACTTCAATGTACTTAATGAACAAACATTAAGTAAGAGAAATAAAAAAACAAAAAACACCTCACATATGTTCGTGAAAAAAGATCCAAACTATTTTACCTTGTAGAAGTTAAACACCAGATCTAATTCACAAACATTATGGAAATATTCGTTGAGCACCTCAACAAAATTGTGAATGGCTTCTAGGTAAGCTAAGTTGTTGTCACTGATGTCCACACAGATACAAAAATAAAGACCAGCATATCTTCTGTACACTATCTTGAAGTTACGGAACTGTACATAAAAAGTCTTACCTGAATAATTATCATTCATAAATATAAACAAATATTTATGCGTATGTCTTATAAAATTTCCAATACATTTAGATACAAAATTCAAAAATGAATCCTTATGTATTTGAGTAAATACTATAAACACTAACTGACAGAGGCAGGTTCACAACATTGTATATAATACGTAAGCCTAGATACATTTACTGAGCTTACATTTTTCATTAGAAATGTTTTTTAAATTATTTTCACCTCTGAGAAATTTATGATCATTATATTCTACAATAATACAAACATGTGTTTTCATGTTTTACTGTGCCAACTTACTAAAATGAAAGAAAAACATAGAGAGCAAGCTACAAAACTTCAATAAACCAACACAGGAAAAGAAACATTTTCCATTATGTATGCATTACCACACCAGACAAAACTTAAATTTTATACTTTGCACTATAAACTTCTTATAAAATATTAATAAAAACAAATTTTACTTTCTGATTAATTCTTACCTCTACAAAATTTGTATGTTTGGCATCTCGAACAGTGACAACTGCATGAACTTCTTCTATCAGTTTCTGCTTTTCATCATCATCAAAATTCATATACCATTTGGCAAGACGCGTCTTACCAGCTCTGTTCTGGATGAGTATGAAACGTATCTGAAATAATAAATTCCTAAATAACTGAAACTATCCAGTAGTTTCAATCTCATATGTGAAACATTAATGAATTTGCTGTGAAAGTAAAAGTATGTGTCAACAGGTTACAAATATTGCAAAGTTGGTAGATTCTATATGTATGAATTGACAAGATACTCAATAGACATAATACAAATGCTACAAAAATCAAATCAAGGTGACAGAGAGGTTTACTTTAAAATGATTGTTATTGTTTCTATACCCATTAAGCCCAAAACAAGAAAATAAACAACTACTAAGATGTGAAACCAGAAAGTGACCAACTTACAAGTTGTTCATCTTTCTTCCCTCTATATAACAACTTTATTGCTCTTGTCAGTTTAAACCTAAATCCACTCTATGTGCTTCTGTCCATTATACAATGTCATCATTTAGTCAAAATAACCAGTATAAAACAACATAATTTCAGTGTGAACGATGTCGTTATTAACCTTCGATGTTAGCTTTCTTGCAGAAATATGGTGTCCTTCAAAAGGCTTAATGCTTTAATTGTGACCGTGATGCACATTTCCCACTGCACTAGGAATCATGTTGAGGCTGCAGTGAATGAGTTAAAATTGATTAGATTTGATCTGAGTTTTGCACAAAGCTACTGGAGGGCTATCTGTGTTAACTGTTATAAAACACTTAATACCAGGACATTATTGCGACAGAATAAATTCTCACCAAATTAGCCTCTATTCATTAGGCTCATGTGTAAAGAAAAATTCATACATGTTTATTTATGATTTGTTTTGTTTCATTTTGAGTTTCGCACAAATTTATACACGAGGGCCATCTGCACTAGCCGCCCCTAATTTAGCTGTGTAAGATTAGAGGGAAGACAACGGGTCATCACCATCCACTGCCAAATCTTGAGTTACTCTTTTACCAACCAATGGTGGAATTGACCCTCACATTATAATGCCCCCACAGCTGAAAGAGCGAGCATGTTTGGTGTGACAGGGATTCGAACCCGCAATTATCAGATTACATATTGAGTGCCATGGTAGGCCTAAGGGGTTAAGTACAACCCCTTAATTACTCGTTTGAATTATTATATTTACACATACCACTATCAATACTGTATTACTACGAGTATCATTAGTTTTAGTACTGTATTTGTACATTAACATTGTAAGTCAAATATGCAGCTAAGCACTTAAGTAGGTTTTTTTTGTATTAAAAATATATATATATAGTACTTAGCATATTTGAGGAAAAGCAGCTTATAGTATTATAAGTGATAGAATAACTGTAAATTGCTTTACTTCAGTCCAAATATTGACATATTATGCTAATTACTATAGTTATTTATACATTATATTAATACTACACTGACTATTGTCCATAATATTTGATAATACTTCGAATTTTATCCAAACGTTAAAAAAATCTAAGTATGAAACAAAATCACAGAATAAACGTATTTTAGAACCAACCATTTCACTAATGACCTGACAGTGACACTATACGTAAAAAAGCTGAAAAGTTTAAGAAAAAATTTGAAGGATTTTTCTCAGACACTCCCACTCTACGATAACAAGATCACAAACACCTCACCACACAGACACACTTGTCTATCGATTTTGATTAATAAAAGGGGCCGTTGCACTAAATATTTCTTCAAACATAGCATAACATACAATTAAAGAAACGTATATAAAAGACAGTCTGTTATTACTTAAAAGTAAATACACAGTTTTTAGTGATTCAGTTAAGTACAATTCGATACGAAAAATCAATTTTTCTAAATCACATTTTTAAATTTACAAAGATAAAAATGCTGATTTTTATTTTTTTGTTTATCGCACACATGGAACTTCAAAACAATTTGAGGTTCGCGGGCTTGAATTCCCGTCACACTAAACATGCTTGCCCTTTCAGCTGTGGGGTGTTATAATGTGTTGATCAGTCCCATTATTCGTTGATAAAAGAGGAGCCCAAGAGTTAGCGGTAGGTGGTGATGACCAGTTGCCTTCCTCTAGTCTTACACTGCTAAATTAGAGCGACTAGCGCAAATAGCCTTCGAGTAGTTTTGCGTGAAATTCAAAACAAATCAAATATATATACATACACAGTTACGACAGAAAGTGTTCGTACCCCTGCGTCGTGAGTAGTTTTTTAAAAGGTATCACGATTAGGATAATGAAAATAAAGTACATCATAAATATTACACTAACGCGCATCTTCATAAATTTTTATGTAAATTGAACGACAAATAAACTTTTTATAAACAAATAACCAAACATAGTAGGGGCAGAAAGCTGAAAGTGTTCGCGCGTCTACTTTAATGGTCAGTTGTGTAACCTTTCACGTAAATTACTTGGCGCAATATCTCCTCATAGCCCTTCATGATCGCTTTACAGTACTCGACTGGTATATTCTTCCATTCTTTTTTACAGAAGGCCTCCAGCTTTTGCAAGTTTCTTGGATGACGCTGATGAACCCTGGTCTTTAACTCATGCCAAACGTTTTCAATTTAGTTGAGATCGGGTGACTGCGATGGCCACTCCAGAACGCTTATATGCAAACAGGATTGCACATATTTCGATGTGTGTATAGGGTCATTGTCGTGCTGGAAGATCCAACGACGCTCAAGCCGCAAGTTCCGAGCATCATTCTTGATATAAGTGTCTAGAATATCAACGTATTCTTCATTTTTCATGATTCCATTGACGCGATGAAGGCTACCTACACCAGAAGAGCTGAAAGATTTTGTTTGTTTGTTTTTTGGAATTTCGCACAAAGCTACTCGAGGGCTATCTGTGCTAGCCGTCCCTAATTTTGCAATGTAAGACTAGAGGGAAGGCAGCTAGTCATCACCACCCACCGCCAACTCTTGGGCTACTCTTTTACCAACGAATAGTGGGATTGACCGTAACATTATACACCCCCACGGCTGGGAGGGCGAGCATGTTTTAGCGCGACGCGGGCGCGAACCCGCGACCCTCGGATTACGAGTGCACGCCTTAACGCGCTCGGCCATGCCAGACCAGAGCTGAAAGAACCCAATAGCATGATCAAGCTACCTCCGTGTTTAATTGTAGGGACGCTGTTCTTTGGAAGACTTCGTTCCCCATTACGAAAATATATCGAACATTATTGTGGCCGAAAAGCTCGATTTTAGTCTCGTCTGGCCAAAGAATACTCTTCCAACAGGTAAAGAATTTATCTACATGCTTTCTTACATACCTCAATCATGCTTCTAAATGAACAGGCTTTAGATGTGGAGTTCTACGAGGACGGCATGCTTTGAACCCAGAAGAGCGTAACATGTTCGTAACTCTTGAAATGTTTGCTTCAACCCCAGTTTCCCTTACCAGTATGTCATTACGTGTTAAACGAGGGTTCCTACTAACTTCTCTGAAAATCTTCCTTTTAGTTATCTCTGGAATTTTGGTGGGCGTCCGGAACGAGGGAGATCAGCAGTTGATCCTGTGAGTTTAAACTTGGCAATTATGCTTTGAACAGTAGATTTCGGCGCATTAAGTTATGTAGCACCACCGAAAAGAGACATACGAGACTTGTATTTTAAAATAATTCGTTTTTTTTTTAAATCACTGGTCAGTTATTTCCATGATGACCAAGCAGATAATGACGAAGACGGCGCTAAATTGCCAGAAGTACATTTTTTGCTGGCTAAATTCCAATAATTATGAACTCAGTGTCTGGTTCTCGAATGGTTTAATGTAGTTTTTTGCCAAACTAAACAAAAGTTTTCCAGGAATATCAGTTTTTTTTCACACGTTTTGAACTGTATGAACACTTTCTGTTCCTCCTATTTTTGGTTATTTGTTTATAAACAGTTTATTTGTCGTTTAATTTACATAAAAATTTATGTAGATGCGTGTTAGTATAGTATTTATAATATATTGTACTTCTATCAGCTTAATGTGATACTTTTTAAGTTATGGGCCCGGCATGGCCAAGCGTGTTAAGGAGTGCGAGTCGTAATCTGAGGGTCGCGGGTTCGCATCCCTGTCGCGCCAAACATGTTGACCCTTTCAGCCGTGGGGGCGTTATAATGTGACGGTCAATCCCACTATTCGTTGGTAAAAAGAGTAGCCCAGGAGTTGGCGATGGATGGTGAAGACTAGCTGCCTTCCCTCTAGTCTTACACTGCTAAATTAGAGACGGCTAGTCGCACGCCTTAACATGCTTGGCCATGCCAGACCCCATCAACTCCAGGAAAGTAGGTTAGATTTTGTCAGTACGCAGCGTGTGATTAATAAATATTTCTTAATAAAGTTGTAGGAAATAAAATACAGGTTTAATTTTAATGCTTTTAGTGCATACTGAAATTTTAATACCATTATATATATGTAAACGACCATCCGCTTCAGGAAAGTAGATTAGGTTAATTTTATTTGGATTACTCTTTTATCAAAAACCAAATAGTATACCAGTATACAGTAAATAACGGTTATAAGAACCGCAACTTTGGGAATTCCGAAAATGTTGAACTTTACAGGTCTAACTGCTAGTGTGGAAAGCAAGAGTAGTATCTAAGATGCCTTGCCTCTTTGGTTGTGGTGATAATTCCACGGGGCCCCTTTTTCTTCAATTAAGCTGAATTGCAGTCACCTACGTTGGTCTTAGTAGAATTACCAAACACTGACAGTTGGTAACTGAATGATAATAACTCACGATAAATTTTTCACGTAAATGACGCAATAGACTTCAGTCTTTAGGTCTATTCAGTGGTTCACTGCAATTCTCTAATGAATGCAAATAGTTGTCAAGCATTTTAGAAACTTCATGCTCCGCTAACAAGTGAGAATTGAAAACTTCAATTGAATACAAATTCTGATAAGTCCGACCAGCTTAAAATGTAAGGTTAATCTTCACAACCTTACACTTTCTCTGTAGACGTCATGTAGATATAGTTTTATGTCTTTATTAGGTCATTCATAGCAAGTCCACTTGTCACTGTGATTTCAGAACATGTTTGTTTCGAACGCTAATAGATGTTCAAACCATATAGCTTCATGTAGACAACAGACATACACCTATTTTAGTCTTTTCTCTCAAAGTGCCAATCCGTGATAATTGCTACTGATCAGTGAATTAAACTGACTCACATACGCCTTAATTCTTCTATTATTATTTAGTTGATATACACAAGGAGTGTAGATCCAATAAGAAAAGGAGGGTTACAACTGCAAGCAGAAGCCTTACAACGGTAACTGAAATCAAGGTTACTAGTTTACAAACAATAACGAAAGTGCGTTTAACCTAGAAAGCTTTGTAATTCGTTTATTTGGAGCCCCAACCTGTCTTCTGAAAGAAGTTTAACATAATTTGAATAAATAATAGAAATCAGTTGTGACTTCACAAACAATTCGACTGTTCTGCCGCCATTAATTTTACCTAGGTTTATTGAAGTTCTTGCAAAGCTACTTGACACTCGAAAACTTTGTTAACCAATCCTAAAATGAATTGACAGGCTGGAGTAACGGTTCCTTAATGTTTTGTTCACGGACACCTCACTTTGGATGAGGGAGGGGATCCAAGCAAACCACATAATAAAAATATAATTTTAAGAAACAGAACAAGCACAAAAAATTACTGCATTAATATTAACCACAAATTTACTTTTACACTTATTTCTTATTTCATCAACAAAATTCTCTATTGTGAAATGATGAAAATCACGACTCACACATGTACATAATAGCAAATTCTATTACGAAATGAACTGCTTTATCTGCAAGTTTTGGGTTTCTTCATTTTTCTGAATCCAAAAGTCTAATAGTGAATATCTTTCAAAGTTTGGTCTTAAAGTTCCATTTCAGTAAAGTTTCTATAAGCGCTCTCCTTCTTCCATAAATAAATCAGCAATAATGCGTGAAAACTCCAAAGTAAAGAATAAATTTTACCATTTTAACTCAACTGTGATATAACACAGCGTTTCAGACTTATTCACTTAAATATATATTTCTTCTTAAATAAACGAATTTTGTAAGGTCTCAAGTGCCGAGTTTATTTTTTAGATCTACAAGACCTGGTATGGGCACGTGATTATAGCGCTCGACTCGTAATCTGAAATTGCTGGTTCGAATCCCTGTCACACTAAACATGCTCCCCATTTCAGTCGTGGGGAGCGTTCTAATGTGACAGCCAATCCCACTATTTGTTGGTAAAAGAGTAGCCCAAGAGTTGGCGGTAGGTGGTGATTACTATTTGCCTGCCCTTTAGTCTTACACTACTAAATTTGGGACTGCTAGCGCAGATAGCCCTTGAGTAGCTTTGCGCGAAATTAAAAGAAAACCAAATCTCCAGGGATTGCTAGTAATATTTTACATTCATACGTTTTAAAAATATATTAATTTTTGCTTTCAATTCATAAGATTAGAGATGGTGATAGTGCAATTCAGTTGTTTAAAACAAGTATTATAACAATGAAAAGTGTTGAATGGTTATTATTCATCATTATGTTAGTTGCATTTTATTTTTAAAAAATCACATTTGAACTTTTCAGAACAATATTTCGGTTCAGAAATGAAATGTGTTTTAGTAAACGTATTTGTTACCTGTAAACCTTTCCAGCAGTTGTTCATTCTTAACAGGTGGACTCGTGTTGTCATCACCTATGTGAAGTAACTCTTATTAAATAAGGTTAAAACACGACAGAAAGTTATCCAGACATAATGGTGGTTCAATACTTTATTTTCATAGTATCTGAGTTCGAATCTTGTATCAGCTTTTGTGTTCTTAAATCCCTTCGCATCTTGGAGGACGTCATTGTTTACATACCCCTTTCCAACAAACTGGTGAATTGGTACCTGAGCAATTTTTTTTTCTTTTGGGATAACTATAGAAACAGCTTAGAATAACGGGAGGAGCTTGATCAGCACACTGGAATTCCTGTGCCGTGAAGGGGATTTCTAACCTTGCAGGGGAGAATAGGTAGTTTAGGTTAGTTTAATACACATACTGTACATAGCTTGAATGGTCATAGATGAAACGTGTTTTCACAGTTCAGCTCAGTAATGTGAAATGGCTATTGTAAGAGTGCTCACCATGAAGTATATCACCAAGTAAGGCCAAAATTTAGTTATTACTGCTCATATCACTAGCAGTTTGTTTGTTTGTTTTGGAATTTCGCACAAAGCTACTCGAGGGCTATCTGTGCTAGCCGTCCCTAATTTAGCAGTGTAAGACTAGAGGGAAGGCAGCTAGTCATCACCACCCACCGCCAACTCTTGGGCTACTCTTTTACCAACGAAAAGTGGGATTGACCGTTACATTATACACCCCCACGGCTGGGAGGGCGAGTATGTTTAGCGCGAAGCGGGCGCGAACGAGTCACACGCCTTACGCGCTTGGCATCGCTAGCAGAAACCTCAGAGTTAATTAAAGTATTTCTTGTAAAAATGTATCTCAGAATGGCTGGTATGAGTATTAACACTTTTACCAATAAAGCAGAGAACAACGTTTCGACCATCCTAGGTCATCTTCATGTTAACCTGAAGATGACGTAGGAGAGTCAGTACGTTGTTCCCTGCTTTATTAGTAAAATTGTTAATACCCATACTAGCCGTTTTTAATATATTTTTATTTCAAGTAGATATCTTGTTATCAAGAAGTACTTCTTGTTGTGTAACCAACGGGTCCACTACATGAACCTTCTTCTTCTTTACTAGTTGTTCTATCTGTTTTACAGACCAGAAGCCAATAGACCTTCAGGAGATAGCTCCGATAACTGGGCAAGGTTCCGAGCTGCTAGAACTGAAACCTGTGCACCCACTGTAAACTTTTTGACAGTTTTCCTTGAGGAAAAATCACATATAAGGTCCAAAGATGGTGGCATTCAAAAATAATTTTAGTACTGACAAGAACGGTTGTGATGGTAGTAGCAGCTTTCTGCCAAATTATAAGATTAAAGTCTCCAACCATAAACAATGAAGAAAAGCAGCATCAGTTATTGTTAAAATGATTCAGTCTCTCCAAATCCTGTCTTTTTGACAGCTCACACCTCCCAAATGGAATACCCGATTCCAATATTTTTGATGGGATGTCAAATATCTTCAAGAAATAGTTAACAAAATTTCATGTTTATTGTTCTGCCACCCCAAAAACTAAATCTCCTCTGGTTGTAAGCAACAATTCCATTATTACAAATACATCATGGTAGAGAACAAATTTACTGTATGAATTCAATATGGTTGGTAAAAAAATTAGGAAGCAGACATGAAAACACAAAGTTAATCAATGTGCATTTCAAATATAAAAAATCATCTCACAATTAAGAGTGGTAGGTGGATGATTCAGTAAAGGTTACCAATTATGATAATCAGTTACTAAATGGAAAGTTTACACTATTTTACTTAAGCACGTGGACTATGGATAAAACAATACTCATATAATAAAGACCATAAGTTTATTGAAAAAGAATATGAAATTGATATACATCAAATATAATAACAACTCAAGATATTAAAACGTGATATAAAATGTCGCGGACCCAAATATAAATCACTTTAATCAAACGCCCTTAAGCACTGACGAGTTTTGATTACAAACGTGTGATGAGTATTTTTAAGTTCTAATTTTCTTCTTCACCAGGCTAAAAAAAGAAGGAAATATATGAGTTTGTGTGCAAAACACTGTATATAAACAAGTAGTTACTTCAACAGACTTGGATTTCATTTTGGTCAGAAAAATGATGTTATATTTATAAGCCAGTCCATTAAAATAATGATTAATGACTTTAAGATTGTTTAAGAAAAAAAAAACATTATTTCATGAATTATACAGTTTGCTGATAAGATCTACATAATTTTCCATCTTTTTTTCTCGCATATAATTCCAAATTTATTAATATATATTGGAAAATTACAGACATCCAAGTATTATATCAAATAGATTTATGAACTTCAAATGTAAATTCTACACTTATCATAAAATAAAACAAATAGATGCATCAGAAGGCTCTAATTTTAGTAACGTACCTCAAGGCAGATGGCATTAAACAATTGGAGGATAATATGCTAGTGATGTCTTTCAAACCATTAACTGACCTAAAAGCAACATTCATAAAGAAATATCGATCAAAAAGTTTCAGGTGAATTTCGTGCAAACCTACACGAGAGCAATTTGCGCCAGCTGTCCCAAACTGAAGTGATAGACTAGATGGATTGCAGCCAGTTAACCCATGTAAGATCAAGTAGTGGGATATAAACATTACTGTTAAAATGAGCCTACGGCCTAAACATGTGGAGCGTAATTTATCTTTTTTGTTTGTTTTCTATCTTTGCTGTAAGGGGATGTGAACCATGAAAACATGGTCTAGCCTGGCTTGCTAAACACAAGGCTGTGCTGCTCAGCCCAGTTAATTTATTATGTAGTCTGTTACAGAAATTACAATTTTAAGCAACATTTGAGAGTGAATTTACATTCAAAAAAGCTATTTTAATTACACTTTGAGATTATAACAAGGTTTTAATATCATTTACAAATTTCTATGTGGCCACTATTTATTTTATATATGTTCGAGTAAATGCTCGTATATAATAAAATAGGAACTAGTTTTTCTGTTTAAATAAACATGAATAAGAAATGTGTTAATATCAGTAGAGGGGTACCCACGTTCCCAAATTCAGTTGAAAAAATACACGTATCCCTTAACAGAGTAATTAGAAAATCATCAAAATGAAAATTTGGCAATAATTCCAATAAGCATATTTTGTATCCAAATAAACACATAAATTAGAATAAATTTAAACTGCCTGTCACTGAATGTGGCTTATCATCTTAAGGAAGTGTGACTTTGAATATGGTCTACTACTAATTCACCTATAACTATTTAGTTTCAAACATTAATTTATTTTCTTCTATTTCATGGGGGAGAACTGAAGAAATAAAAGTTATTATACAAAAAATGGAGTATGAACAAGTAGGCACCCTAACTGTATACAGTAAACTGCTATCATTCAAATAGGCATTGTGTTTGACAAGTCCTATAATGTAGTTTAAAAATCATGGAATACATAAAAATACTGATATGACCATGTTTAGCTTTCAAAATTGCTAATAAATAAAACACAACAACAACAAAAATGCTAAAATAGGATGGATATAAACTTGGCTAGGAGTTTCAAGCAGGTTGAAATATATGTTCCAAAATATTAGTAAATGCATGAGTTATAAGAATGCATCTTAATAACCTTAAAGATATAACACAAGAGGTCACTGGAGTAAAAGATCCATCATTCACGCAACAGTGCTAAAAGATGTATTTGTAGAACATTAGTTTCAAATGAAAGGTTTATGAAATATACATACTCTTTCAGATGATTACACCCAAACCATAGGTAAAAGTTTACAGATGAAAAAGAAACTTAAGTCAAAGAAATCGAGTTTAAGTTACATTTTTGAATTTCACTTTCACACACAAAAAACAACTTAATTTTTCATGACTGTCATCTTTATCAGTTCATCACTTATTTTAAATATTCTGAAACTTTCAGTTTTGTTTAAATGTAATTTCACTCATCTATCACATAATTTAAATCTTTTGGTTGTAGCCAACTAACACACACAGCTTTCCTCATTGCTGTTTTAAAGAAAGTAATGGAAATGAAAAAATCACAACTTTTTTGTTTTTAAACTTATGACTAAAGCTCTTTTAAAATGCAAATTATTTGTTTATAACAACAAATATATGTATTTGGAAGTTACTGGGTTACTGCTATTTACTTAGTCTTTTGAAACAATTTTAAGATTTAAATACAGACAGTACAGAGTCTAGCCTAACTTACACTTAAGCTCACATCAACTTTGTAGCAAACATTGAAACATTTAGCAATAGAGTTAGTATATTTTGATAACCATTTTGCATATTAGCCATTACGTGCTAAGAGTTCTTAATATTAGTATGCATAGTGATTTATATAGACTTATGTGTCCGTCATGTGTAGAGAAAAACATGTTGAATGGTCCTCGTGGCAGTGAACTGTTTCAGCAAAGAATCAAATTTAATAAATAGTAACTTAACACACACTGGACATTCAAAAACTAGTTTGATTACAAAATGTGCACTGTCTCAAAACACAAGTTAAAGTTAGAAGACAACTAAGAAAATGTCATATGCATTACCTAAAAAACAAAATGATATTAAATTAACTACATTTTTAACTCATGGCTTGAAATTTTTTTCTAATGATGTTGGAAACAGCCACTCTAAAAATGTACTAGAAGCACAAGAAAAAATTATAAATGTGACTAGGTCACAAAAGTAGTTAGGTTCAATTTATCCATCCTAGTACAAATATTAATTATTTATTACTTCATTAACATAAAAATACTAGTATAGCATCAGTTTGCTGCCAGCTTCTGCCACAGTGTACTCTCATCTTGTTGTCAATGATTTACACATTGCTTACGACATTTATTTCTCCAATCCTTGAAGTTATTTCACTAAATGAGGGACGAGCAGTGGGATGATAATTCCAGCAACCTTGAAGCATCTCTGTCAACAACTTAGGAGAAGCCTCTGGTTGGCTCCATATCAGCTGATGGTCTTTCAGTAACTGCAATATCACATCATCTGTTTTAGTAGCAAAAGGAAACTCTGCCTGTGTGAACACTTCCCAAACAAGCACTGCAAAAGACCATACATCACTCTTTGTAGACCAGTTGTCTTCAAACACAGCTTCTGGAGCAGCCCATCGAAGTGGTACTACTTTATTCTGGTAACGACTGTATTCTTGGGCATAGGTGTCTTCATACAAACCAGGGTTACTAATCTTTATGTCTAATCGAGATGTGATCAGACAATTTCTAGTTGCTAAGTCCTTGTGGATGAGCTGCTGAGATGAAAAGTATTCCATTCCAGTTGCCACCTGGTGACAGACACCAATAACTTGAGATGTGGATAGTGGTGGTGGTTTAGGACCTTTGCGAGAATTTTCTTTCCTTGTGGCCAACAAAAACTGCTTTAAATCACCCTATATTAAAGCAGAGTAAATTGATGTTCAAATGAAAGTAAGAGCAGATAGACATTGAATTATTATACCTCAAAATGTACATAGCTCTTTTATTTTATTGTTGATGTATTAAAAAAATAAAATACAATAGAAATGACACAAATCACAAACTAAATATAAAAGATACTATGGTCAATTGATTCAATAACAGAAAAAAAAAAAAACAGGTGAAAATCATTCTACTTGAAATGCAAACCTAAGCTGGCTATTTGCAGTATATTTTCTACAAGGTCAACAGCTGACATTTCTTAAAACTTCTGTAGTGACATATTTTTATTTATTTTTACCTCAATGATAAAAACCAAAACCTCTATACTGAATAATAATGTTTACATGAATTTCCTTTAGTGTAATATACACATAATGGAAAAAATAAAACATTTAATTCATTGGTTATATCTGTGATGGCCAATTTATATTTATGGAAATAAGTTGGTTAAAAATAAATAGACAAAATGGGAAAAATTCAGATACACACACACACACACACCAAAAGTCATAACTACATATTTTAACACTGGGATCTATTACTTTATTTAATAATAATAATAATTAATCAATCATAATTAACAAATAGTGTTCTTATATATATTTTTAAAATGATGACATTTCCAGGTAGTACTCTTAGTCAGTTCATACAGATTACAACAAAAAGTTACATACATAGAATTTAAAAAGTTGCATGTGTAATATTTTGAACACTGAGCACGAAATGTGGAAATAATGTTTATACACTGGACAAACAGGACACTGATTCAACAAGGGAGCACGAGGACATCTCAACCATATTAAACTATGAAAATGAGACAGACCTATAGACAAACATTTCACCATCAGCAAGAATACAGTTGTGAACTTTTGATTCAATGACTTATAAGTGCTCTAACAGACATTCACAAGAAGATTAATCTACAACCTGGAGATCCTACAACCATATGGTTTAAATAAACACTTTTCTTCCCTATAAATTCTAATTTTTCCACATTTTTTGTTTCAATTTTAATCTATTTTTTCTTTTCATGAATTGTACTATTTACATCAAAGATATAGATTTTCAGAAAGATTTCATGCTCAATGTTCAAAATATTAAACATGCAACCTTTCAGTTCTATGTATGCACCTCTGTTGTAAAGTGTATGATCTGACAAGGAGTACCAGATTCAAAGGCCGTTACTTGAAATAAAAATATAAAGATACTTTTTTCAAACCTATTTTTATTTTGATACATTTGTTGCCTATGTGATTAACTATATACTACTTTTATAAAAGCTGAGTAATCATAACCAACTACTTCATAACTCACCCAATCACTGTACTCTAAAACCATCAGAAAAGGCTCAGTATCCAAGCATTGACCCAAAAGTTTTGTCCAATTCTTGTGACTAAGAGTACGAAACATATCAGTTTCTTTCCTGTATTCTGCATGAATGTCTTCATCTTTTGTTTGCAGTGCTTTCACCATAACAACAGTTTCAGTTTTATGGTCATTAACATCTCGAGCTTTAGCTAGGAATACTTCACCAAACTTTCCATGTCCTCGGATGGGGATAAAAAGCAATATTATATTATAGTATATGAGTTAATCCTTTAATTCATAGATTACAAAATGAAAAGAATATTCTAATACATTACAATTTCTTTTAAAAGGGAAAACTAGCCAAACAACCTTAAGAAGTAAGATAATTTATCATAAAACTACAGAAGTAAAATTTGTTTATAAGTTCAACATACGAAGGATTTATAAAAATTTCCAATTCCTGTGTTTCAAAAATAATAGACTACTAATCCAGAGCATGAAATTTTCGGTTCTGTGTATGTATGTAATGAACACATTTTGAAACAAATGAATTATCTAAAGCCCGGTAATAGTTTTTGTGTATCTAGAACCTTGAAATCTTGCAGTATTTTATAATAATAAAAAACTTGAAGGTAATGTATCTTAAAGCTACAAGTAAGTAAAACATAAGCTTCTACATCTCATGTCAATAATTTTTCCATATATAGGGTGAGAGCTTTACATGAAATATTGTAAATTTGTAAAACATTCTATGAAGAAAAAAGGGTGTTCTGAGTTCTGTAATGACTTACAAACTTAGGAGAAAATTACTGAAATAAGTTCTTTAATACTCAATGTTAATTGCACTTAATATTCTAATATGAAAGTTTTTTCTTTCAACTACCAAGGAAATTGTAAAGGCTACCTCTATCAAATTGTTGTCTTTATATTTATTTAGCAATCTTTCTATATGTGAATACTTCTCTTTGGAAAAGCCTTTTATATCCTTCCATCTATACCCATTTACCTGTGCTGGTATCACACTGTAAAACAGTCGGGGATTTATAGCGAATCAAAGCTAAACATACTATCCATGATACCACAGTTTACATATGCAGTGTTATACTTTGTTAGTAACTATAAAATTCAGGTAACAACATGTTAACATACATGTAAATTAATGATCAGTCATCATGGTAACATAAAAATAGGAAAAGTTTCCATAGTTGCATGTCAGTAATCAAAACCAGTTCTCATTGAAACAAAGTAATATCCAACTGGAAGTGAATTGCGGTACAGCCTAGTCATCATGGATATATACGTGAAGATACTTTATTAAGACTTTTACAACAAGATTAACACTTCAAATTATATAAAAGCAAGCCTTTTGTATAATGTAAAAACTATAAAGAGATCATAAACTCATGAGATTCACCTACCTAGCAGCATCATTGTCTGAAGGTTATTCCTAGAAAACTGAAAATTGTCATATGAAGACCTGTTGACAGGTTGAGAACTAGAACCAGGAACATTCACAACACACTCATTCTTATCATCACCATTTACTTGTTCACCAGATCCAAGATTAACCTTGTCTTTCATTTCAGTATCACCTTGTACATCATCATCAGGTTTCGCCACTAGAATTATAATTATTAATAGAATCACTCTGTATGACAGTATCACCTTGTACATCATCATCAGGTTTCGCCACTAGAATTATAATTATTAATAGAATCACTCTGTATGACAGTATCACCTTGTACATCATCATCAGGTTTCGCCACTAGAATTATAATTATTAATAGAATCACTCTGTATGACAGTTGGCACAAATTTTAACCATAATTTTAAATTGAGCTATAAAAATCTACAAAAATTGTTGAAAAATGTATAGTTTAAAGTATTCTTACTGATTATTTGTTTCTTTGTTTTGAATATTTGAAAAATCTACATAGGTCATACTTAATTTCCAACCAATAAACTAGAGGGAAAGAAAAGGCAACAGTATTTACTGGCAACTCTTGAGTTATTGTACTCAAACTGTATTTTACCACTACTCATATAATGCACCTATGGCCACAAAATGCAAAATGTGATATTTTTGGGGTAAAATGACAGGAGCTCTTTTAGTAACTATCGATCATGCTAATCTCATGGCCATGCTCAGCTCACTTAGTGAATAATGGTGCCAATGAATGATAAAAAGCGATCAAAGAACCTACTGTTGGATTGTAGGTTGCAGTGATTATAGCTTGTTGACTTTTTAATGACTAAACACACAGCTCACAGAATCTGCCTAAGAACCTACTGTTGGATTGTAGGTTGCAGTGATTATAGCTTGTTGACTTTTTAATGACTAAACACACAGCTCACAGAATCTGCCTAAGAACCTACTGTTGGATTGTAGGTTGCAGTGATTATAGCTTGTTGACTTTTTAATGACTAAACACACAGCTCACAGAATCTGCCTAAGAACCTACTGTTGGATTGTAGGTTGCAGTGATTATAGCTTGTTGACTTTTTAATGACTAAACACACAGCTCACAGAATCTGCCTAAGAACCTACTGTTGGATTGTAGGTTGCAGTGATTATAGCTTGTTGACTTTTTAATGACTAAACACACAGCTCACTGAATCTGCCTTCCACACATTCCAAAGAACACAGTGAACACTACTAACAATTTATTAATCCATAAGACGATCATATGAAACATACAATGTCGAAACAGAACAAATAATTAAAACATGACACTAATGTATATCATACAGATACTGGGCATTGGGAAACACAAAGTCAAAATTATCTTCAATCATTTCAATATCATTTCTCATCTTTCTCTCTCTGTTAGTTATTCTAAGTTAATATTTATACTTTCATAGTAAGTTTTATGCACTTGGCTCCAAGCTAGGTGATTCCACATTATGTTTTTATTTTGGGCTTATTACACAAACACTTACAAGGTTTCATGACACCTCCCTCTGTTGAATCCCCATAATGGATCATAATGGGCAGACAGTAATCAAAAGTATTCTGTCTGGATAAATGCATTTTGGATTTCATGATTACTAATATTTTTAGAAGCATGACAATGATGTAACATATACTGGCTTTTATATATTATAGGTTAGATAGTAATTTTGTTCTCTCTCAAATGTTGTAAATACTGAGCTTAAGATTACTTCTAATTGTCACAGAACTTAATTAACTGGGCTTTAAAAGGTAACAGATACTGTTTTTCATTCAAAACATTCAAAATTCATGAAACATTCTAAAAGTTGTTTTTCTTAGTGTAAGTGTGTAAAACATGTTAATATTTTTCTATAATTTGCATTTTCAGCAGGTAATAAATGTCTAGCATTGGATAGGTATCAAAACTGCTCCATCCAAAAACTTTTCAATTTGTATGTCTCATCTCAGTAATTACATAACACCTGTTCACTGTTAAGTCTTAATAAACCAATAAAAATAAGAAAAACTTCCTTTAAGGTAGCAGTACTATTTTTAATCACAATCAGTTGAACTGACTGAAGCAGTATCTGTGAAACTTTACTCGATATTGTTTATAATAACTATAATGTGTGTATTTCCAAGTCTGTTGGACTAAAAAAACGACAACAGTTTTTAATAAATTATTTTTACTAACTTGCCTCTAAATTTCTGAAGCCTTTACTAAGTCAGTCTGAGTTAAAGATGATTTTTATGTTAAGATTAAAACTACTTTTCTTCTTCTTACAGTTTTTGCATTTCATTTGGATAACTCTAGAAATTCCTTATGAATATGTTTTCATGTTAATAATGTTAAAATATGTATAAAAATGAAAAACATACATATACACACATACACACGTATAAATAAATAAATATATATATCAAAACAAGGACTTGTAATACTCAATGTTTACTTGAGCTCCTTTGCACTTGAAATATCTTAGACATTTTTCCACAAGCCTTTTTCAGTTTCCAAACTTGGATGTTAAAAACAAAATTTACGAATCTTTCAAATATGCATTTTAGAATGCAAAATATACCAGTTATTAAAATAAAATGTCCCATACCTACTACAAGATATTTAGCTTTCTAAAACTATTATTAGGTTTAAAAAAAATTCACAAATAATTCTGAACATTAAAGTATGATTACTATATTCCGGGCATTTCTGCTAATGGTTTGCACATAAAAACTAAACAATGACTAGTAACATTCATACAGAGGAAAATCCACTCTTTCTATTGGTTAAACTTGAATGTGTCAGACAGATAACGTTTGAGAAGAAAAACAATCTAAAAATCAGCAAGAGGGAAACGAGCTCTCTGATGGGTTTGAAAAACATTCACATTCAAGCAAATCAAGAATGTTGAAGGTTTAAATATTTTATTTAGGTTTGTAATTATGAATATTTTGTTAATAATTCATTGTAAATTACAGCTGTCTATTTCTGTTGTTATAAGATTCTGAAACAGAGAAACTGGAGCTCAGACATGTAAGAAAAATAAAGACTGTGAATTGTTTAAATATTTCTTTTCAAAATTAAGATTAATACAATATGAATATACTAAGATATTTGCATAATCTAACATGAATGTACTAGGATAGCTGCTTCATGTAATATGAATGTACTGAGATAGCTGCTTCATATAATATGAATGTACCAAGATAGCTGTTTCATGTAACATAAATGTACTGAGATAGCTGTTTTGTGCAACATGAATGTACTGAGATAGCTGTTTCATGCAACATGAATGTACTGAGATAGCTGTTTCATGTAACATGAATGTACTGAGATAGCTATTTCATGCAACATGAATATACTGAGATAGCTGTTTCATGTAACATGAATGTACTGACATAGCTGTTTCATGTGACGTGAATGTACTGAGATAGCTATTTCATGTAACATAAATGTACTGAGACAGCTGTTTAATGTGACATGAATATACTGAGACAGCTGTTTCATGTAACATGAATGTACTGAGACAGCTGTTTAATGTGACATGAATGTACTGAGACAGCTGTTTCATGTCACATGAATGTACTGAGACGGCTGTTTCATGTAACATGAATGTACTAAGACAGCTGTTTCATGTAACATGAATGTACTAAGACAGCTGTTTCATGTGACATGAATGTACTGAGACAGCTGTTTAATGTGACATGAATGTACTGAGACAGCTGTTTAATGTGACATGAATGTACTGAGACAGCTGTTTCATGTAACATGAATGTACTGAGACAGCTGTTTAATGTGACATGAATATACTGAGACAGCTGTTTCATGTAACATGAATGTACTGAGACAGCTGTTTAATGTGACATGAATGTACTGAGACAGCTGTTTCATGTAACATGAATGTACTAAGACAGCTGTTTCATGTAACATGAATGTACTAAGACAGCTGTTTCATGTGACATGAATGTACTGAGACAGCTGTTTAATGTGACATGAATGTACTGAGACAGCTGTTTCATGTAACATGAATGTACTAAGACAGCTGTTTGCCACACAAGTTTATAGCCAGTCAAAGCAAACAGCAGCTTTTATTCCAGTTAATGGAAACATGTGACAAAAACCTCTACTGAATCTAACTGTGGTAGGGACATCAGAAACAATAACTTGAAATTAATTTAGCATGCAAACCTGGATCTCTGATTGCTATCTTTAGTTGACTCACTTTTCTATAGGACAAAGGTTGATAGTACCTGTTACAGAATAATCACACTTCTCTGTTGTAGATGCTGAACAAAGGAAATTACCAAAGATCCTTGATTCTATTTGTTTTCAAGATTAGATCTTAACACATTTTCATGGCAAACTTTGTGTTTTTCTACCAGTAACTTCAGTCATACGATCTACTTAAACGATACAGACCAAAAATGTGTAGTGATAATGCCAATTACATGTAATTTATATATGAAAAATGGGAGAAAACACCTTTTGATTTTCTTTTAAACATTCATGCATGTGAATTTCTATCACATCATCTTTACTGAATTTGTTCCACTGTTGCAGTTAGCACAGCAGTTGACTCATGTATCTCTTAAAACAGTCTAATGGTCTACTTTTCTTTCTATCACATAGCATATCAAAAGTTAGTCTATACAACTAATGTTTTAATTTTTTCCACATCTCTCTTGAAACCTTGGCATAAACTGTTTAAAAAATCCAATAATTAAGAAACAAATAAACCAGAGTTCCTTAAATCATCACCAATATTGTCTGGTACTGTTGCTCTTTTTCAGTCCTGCCTTTTAATGATGTGTATTCTACACATAAATTTGATTTGGTAACTACAGAACAACCTATGTGCAATGGGTTTAAAATCGTAAAGCACTTCTAATATTACATCCTCGTGTTTCTAATAAGCTGCAAGTGTACAAGTTAGTACATGACATGTATTTTCATGTTATTGACATTTATCTGAATTCTGTACACTTAATCTGCTAGTGTTAAACAAAGGCAGAGCTTTAAATGATATTCTGAGATCATGCAAATTATACCAAGCAATGTCAATTAACAAAGCTTTTAACATCCCATTAAAACGGTATACAAGTGAGTTATCACTGGCTTGATGCATAGATTTACCTTTTAAATATAGTTAAGCTACAGAATCCAGCTTTTGTATTCCTATTGTATTTAAAATAAAAAGATTCACTTTCCAGAAACTGATTATTCTCTTACAAGTATCAAAGTACCCGAACCACCAGTTTTCATCAAACCACAACAGTATGAACATTTCCTACATTACATGTTTTTACTATAACAGTATCATTTATTAGGAAAATCTACCTTATGCTTACACAAACACACACATTGTGGCATACTTTTCCACAAATTGACACTCTGACTGACATTTTGTTTCTTGACATGGATGACATAGTGAAATGGACAGCAACTGCTATTATAAAAATAAGTGTCAAAAAACGATGTTTTGAAAGTCTTTCAGCAGACTTGAAATGTCATCCCCAACCCTTGTATTTTTTTGTACAACAGACAGTTGTCACCCATTTCAATATACTCATAATGAATACTAAGCTTAAACAATCTATCAAAGAATGGATCATAAATTTGGAGTGTGTCCTGGTTTTGTAATGTACTCTAATTTGTTAAATGCCCAACAGATATGTTTTCAGCATATTAAATTCTGAGTTATGGAAGGTTTGTGGATTTCTACTGTAGACCCACAACTTTAACTCTTCTGGTATCTGTTGAGTTAACAATGTCAAATTTACTAACCCTTCAAAGTCTCTAGTCAAAGCATAGCAAAACTCTTTAGGCAAGATTTTCACTCAAATAACTCTTGTTGTTTTTGCACAAAATATGGAACATGGACTGGCATGATTCTTGTGTTAACTCGTACCTTTGCGACAAGGCTGCTATTAACTTATCATCACTGAACAAATAATCTTCATTAATACTGTCATACACTGTGTAACTGGCTCTGCAGCAGGACAATTTAGCTCATCTCATCTCTGGTAACAAATGGGTTTAAGACGTTTTCAAGGGGTATCTTACTTTAACCAAGCCAATAAAACTGTTGCAATAGTCTGGATACTATAAAAATTAAAAGCATTCTTATATGGCTTTGTTCTATTTTGGTTTGCAGTCAACTTTTACTTTATAATTTCTATACATAAGTTCAGTTCTTCACTTTCTCCCTCCCTCCAACATAAATATTTACTTTTTTCTTTCTTTTTTTTTGCATTTCTACCCCTAACTAATCTTGTTCCTTTAAGCCCTTTATTTTACTTATTGGATCTTTATAAAACCTTAGAATTTGTATTCTATGATGAGCTTCCTAACTTCAACAATTATCTCCACAACCCTAAAACCACAACACCTTCCATATACAAATATGTTTCTAAAACTTGTACATTTTCAACAAATTCATGTTTCAAAGGTTCTTCTGAGCTCCTTTAACATCTCTTAGATTTCTTTTTTTCTCGGTAAGCTTACAATATAGTATATCAAAAGGTATGTAATTAAAAAAAATAAATGATTCGCAATTCTTAGCATGTCAAACAATACATTCCTTTAAATAATCAATAACAGTAATGAACCTTAATTCACATTGTCTTTATAATGAAGTTTCACTTACTTGTATCTTCAGTTTTATACACCAAACTCCTAATGCTACAAAATAAATCCTGTTCTTCAAACATTATTAATTATATCAGTTTTAACCTGAATGTTAGAAGACATTCAGGTTGAACAGCTGAGGCTTTCTGTAGTAAAATGCTTCGTTTAATCAGCAATTATTTCTTCTGTCTCAAAATTCTCATGCTTTCTACCATAAGAAATGTTCAGCTAATAGTGTTAAATCCAATAATATTTCCTTACATTATAGTATGTATGTTGCTTCAGTCAGTATTTTCTCTATTCTGGTTACTTGTTCACACAATATTATTTCATACACTAGTTACTGATTCAAACATCATATCTTCAAATTCTGCTCAAAATCATTGTGATATCATCAAAATATTTTCTAAGTTCATATTCTCAAGTTTTGCCATCTAATCTATTAATATGAATAACAATTAAGAAAATTCTTTAAAAGGACAGTTTTTAGTGGAAAGAGTCAGGATTCAATAATTAAAAAAGATAGGTGTATTATCCACTAATCCAGAATATAACTCCCAGTGAATGAATCACACCTTTTTCTATTTACATGATTTAATAATTTGACATTACATACTGTACTAAATTTTGAATGACACTTATGTTATGCTTATTTTATGATTACTATCAGAAAACAAATACTCTCTATACTGCTCACATACAATGAACTAATAGTACCTATTGCTCTTAATATAAAAACTCAAAAGAGTAACCATAGAATCCATGCCATGTTTAGTCTAATACATATAAGTAGTAACTCACAGGGAAAAATAGATGCTCACTGAAACCAGCAGTAAAGTTCAACTGAACACAGTAGTAATTTGCAGTAAGGTTATGTAATGTGATTTACAGTACTTTGAATGCTGTAATTATTTTAATAATTTTTTGATCTGTGATATCAGTTATTTTGATATTGATTTTATTTAGCTTTAAAATTGCCATAGCCTCAAATGTTTTTTCTGTTATCAACTATTTCATTTATTAATATTATTTTACCATTAGGTGCAAATATGTTTGCTACTGTTATCAATTTTTTTAAGTTCACATAATTTGTCTGCATGCATGAACACACACGAGTGGTTTACAACACACCTTCCTCACTTGCTTGAGCTAGCAACATGGCTTTACGTCGAGCTCGTCGGATACGACACCAAATCATGAGTCCTATAACCAGCACAATGTAGATGACCGCTGCACACAGAGTTATTGTAACAGTCTTGCTCATGGTACTAGTATCATCTTGGCCCTCATCACTCACCTGATTTGGACTGTATTTTTCTGTACCTGGAGACAAAGAAAAACGACAACAGGCTTTTTTTTGTGAAATATAGATTGTTGAAACTTCATAACAACACTTCTTTAATAATGATCTGATAACCAAGGTGGCTATTCAGAATAATATTAACTTACAAAGTATTAAATTATTAGATGCAATTTTCACTTTAAGGTGACTTTACTGTTAATCCAACATCCCCCAGGATATCACAGATTTATTGAACTATGTACATTAGAACTGTTGTAATGTTGTCCTTTTATTGGGGGGATAGGTGGGGGGTGGAGCTCTTTTTAAAATCTAGTGAAAATAATTAAACATGCAAAAATAATAAATTAACTTTTTACTCCTTAATATATCCAAAAAAATATAAACACAATGATTGATTCACTTCACATGAGAGAAAACAACTCCCCATCTTCCTGATGATCCATTGTTTCACTGTAACCTTGTTTAGCAAATTGACTCATCTATCCATAATTTTTATTTAATCCTTGTTAAAGGTATTTTACAAAATTAATATATCCTAATATGCTAAGAATAGCTCAGTGTTACAATAATGTAATGTATGGCAAATATCTGAATTACACCAAAATATAGCTTGTGATACAATGAATGCCATTGAAAAGATCTCCGAATTGATAATGAGCACATATAAATTTTATATCTCTAACTCATAAACAATAAGCTTTTCCACATTTTCTAATAAATGTATTGCTGATAGCCTGTATGACTTATTGAATATAGTAATAATTCTTTTGTGTGCTTATATACATGAATAAATTTTAAGAAACAATAAAGTTTTAACATTTAGTTTGCTTATTGTGGTATGGGAAAATAAGCAATGGAATGTTTTGAACAGCATCACACAAATATTAAAACCTTCAACAGATATAACATGAACTCACTTCGAACCACAAGAAGCACTTCAGCACGACGAAATCCCCCACTGTTTCCTGCAGTGCAGCCATATTTTCCCTTGTCATTCATATGAGCTTCCTTAATATAAAGTGTTCCATTAGTCAGGACTTGGAATCGATTCTTGTCAAAACCCTTCAACACATTATCCTTATCCCACTGTATATTTGGCTGTGGATCACCTTTAGCTTTACAGTGTAGCATTACTGGGTAACCTTCATAAGCTTCTGTGTCTACTGGTGTTACTGTGAACCTAGGCATTACTAATGGCAAAAAAATGCTCTATTTCATTACAGATAACAAACAGAGGCACATAAAAATATGAAATAAATTACTAAAAATGCTTAATCTTTTTTAACTAAATGTCATTTCTCTGGAATTCTAAAACAGAAATTCTGAGTAAACAAAGTTCATCAGGACCCATGAATGATAGTTGTGAAAGAGAGTAATTCTGGTAAAACAACTTTCTACTTGACCTCAGAATCACAATAGTAAAACAGCAAAAATATTGGATATTTAGCCTTTATCAGGTGTTTAATGGTTGATAAACATACTGTGTTAACTACCTAGATTTCAGCTGCTTTCACAGTGAAGAACTAATTTATTTTTAAAAAGGTATAAAATTGTAATGATTGTTACATAATTTTGATAATCTCTTATGATAACCATTTAGTAATAGAAAAAACAAGAAGCACTTTCAAATATACACTTGTAAAAGTCCTAAAGTTTCATATTTCTTGAGAATAATCAAATAGGTTTATTGAGCCTTACATTAATTTTATTTCTGTGTATTATGTAATATTTATCAAAAGGCCTTCTGTAATGGTAAAGTGAAATCTGAATAAGTATCATACACATTAAGGAAAGATTCCAGAAGAGGACTTGTCATAGACTGAGTGAGGTAATAGAACCCACATTATCATTTACCATATTACATAATACACCTTACATTTC
The DNA here is from genome assembly GCA_011833715.1 of Carcinoscorpius rotundicauda. Classification (NCBI taxonomy): domain Eukaryota; kingdom Metazoa; phylum Arthropoda; class Merostomata; order Xiphosura; family Limulidae; genus Carcinoscorpius; species Carcinoscorpius rotundicauda. Next base: position 21,180,439 of record CM022393.1, on the reverse strand, counting down.
TATAGGTTTTTTTCATTCAGGCTGCATTTCATATACACGTCCTAATGTCACAATATTCAAAATCATGTGACTGACTGTTAGAAAATAAGTGGTATAGGTTTCCTGATAATAAATGTATTGGTGAAAGGTCTTTTTGTCATAAACAATCTCATTCGTTTCAACATTACTGTTATTCTGTTCTGCTCTTTGTGAAACAAAAAACAAATAAATAAAAAAGTTTATATACTTGGTATTTAAATTCCCATTTCAAAATATAAGTCAAAAGAAACAGAACCTATGACAAATTTATATTTTATGAAACCTTATAATTCACAACTTTTAAAGAAATGATTAAATTAAACAGGTAATAACTAACC